>CM071600.1:132721045-133971045 GCA_036435485.1 Saposhnikovia divaricata
ATATAGTTTACTACCGGTAGAAGGAAGAACTGACGGCTCCACTTGTAGATTGCCTTTAATAGTATCTCCCTGGCCAATGGTTAGGCCTTGTGATGGACCGCGCGACTCGGCCTCTTACACACGACTCCTAGTTCGAATAAATCCACAGCATTGAAACGTAGAGTTTGTCCTCCCTTCCCCAAGTGAAATGCTTGTTGATAAGACTCCACAAAGTAGTCGTATCTAGTTGGAAAGGAAAATTCACCAACATTTCCCAAGCTTTTTCTTGTTAATGGATATCAACTTGTTCCAACAATCTTACCCCTCGAATGATGAGAAGGTACACATAGACTTAATGAGTCCATAGCAACCAAGTTGCGAGTGAAAAGGATAAATTATGAGATTTATGACCGGGAAGTCTACAAGATAAATAACATTGCTCAAGTAGGTTCCCCTATAATATGGAAGTTTGAGCTATCATTTAAATCCTATAAGATAGATTTTAATGAAAAATAAAGAGTTGGGAACCTTTCCTTGATAAAATAGTCGTAAAAAGACTCCGAAATATTTTACATAATATCTGGAGGTGAAAGATAATCTCCGAATAATATAAATCATTTTAAAAAGAATTGAAAAGAATTAAATAAATATTCCAAGAATATTTATTTACTTAGTAATAATTACGGAATTATATTAACTCATAATATTGCTCGTAAGTAATCCTCGAATGAATATATGGAATTATTTACTAAATAAATCCCTCCTTAAATGAATATTCAAAATAATATTCATTAAATAATTAAACTCCAATCAATGTTTAAAATAATATTCAATAAATAAGTCAAACCTTAAATGAATATTTGAAAATAATATTCATCTAATATTTAATCTTCTAAATGAATATCCAAATAACATTCATTTAATAAATAGTCTTCTAAATGAATATCCAAATAATATTCATTTAATAAATAATCTTCTAAATGAATATCCAAATAATATTCATTCAGTAATCAAAACTTTAAGAGAATAATCGAAAGAATATTCCTTAAGTAAATAGAACTTCCAATGAATATTTTAAAATAATATTCATCAAGTACATAAAACCTTAAATGAATATTCGAAAGTAATATTCATTTAATAAATAACATTCTAATGAATATCAAAATAATATTTATTAAATAATCAACTCTAAATGAATATTCGAAACCAACATTCATTACTATCTCTCGACTGAGATAATACTCGAATAACATTCCTCGAAATATTTCCAAGTAATTGATACTTTATGGAATATAATAACGTTTAACAATAACATTCCTCAGATAAATAATAATCTGTCGTTGGAATTCCTCCGGGTTTCCACGACTATCTATATCTCAAAATACCGACTCCCGGTCTATATTTAGAATAAATATCATATGTCCTTCGCTAAGGGTCTTACCAAAACAATCTGGCTTATCACTAATAATTCGTATCTAGTCTATAAGCCAATATCAATTCAGGGAACAAGTATCACAAAAAACCAGAGTCGCAATATAATTGGAAACAGGCATGCATGCGATGACATATGTAAAACGGAATCATATACATATATTATCACAACAACAGGTTCAAAGGTTTGAACACTTGCCTGGTAATCGGGTGTGGGTGGAGATAGCGGGTCATGGGTCTGTTCGATGATCTATAAACAATCAGAACACTCGAGATTAACCACTTAACACGTTTTAAAAGTCTAAGTATAACTTCGCTTAAATCGAAACACGTCTTCGAATTATCTCGTTATACACCTTTTAATGTAACTCTTTTTATTACTGATACGATCCGACATTTGTTCGCTATTACGACATGTCATCATACCCACACTCGGTATATACTTAAGTCGTATAAGTTCTAAAGTCGATCGATTATGAACCGAGATTATACCTCGAGTTTTATCGTTCGTTTTCTAAGTGTTTTACCAAAGTTATAATCAAGCGGGTTTTTTTTGGGGTTCGTTCGTGTTTAACTTCGATTCAAACATTTTTATAAAATCGGAAAACGATCCGTTTCACATGAGGTTTTCTCTCACACCTTCCTTTTTACCTCTAGTATTTAATTACCAAGATTCGCCACTGACTTACCTAATTTACGAGGGTTCAATTTCAGTTACGATTTCTCGTTTATGGTTTCGAACTACTTTTCGTAATTTGACCATAACTCCTAAACCGTAAGTCGGAATGTTTCGATTCTCGCGCTAAAACGATCTATGGCTCGAGATCTACGACGACATGTCATAATATTCCCAAGGTCAGGAAATTATATTTACTGTCATGCTCGGTTTCTAAGTGTTAACAAAAATTCGGCATTACGACGGCTATAAATCGAATATTTCCAAATTCCAAACTTTCCAATAATCATAGTATCCACTCCAAACAACATTTACATGTTATTTAACCATGAACTAAGGCCAATCAATGCCTTTCCGTTCATCTAAACTATTTATCCTCCTATATCAACGAATCACTACATAAGCATGCTTTAATCATTATCATAATCATACTAATCTAAAAACTCATCAAGAACATCATTAAACTCAAAGTAAGGCCTAGGGTTTCAAGAGTGTTATACCTTCCTTGGGGTGTGTATGCACTTAGTAAGCCTTGTATAGTCCTTGTATAGCCTCCATGAAGCTTGGATCATCAACCAAAATCAAGATTCAAGAATTTTGTTCTTGAGGTTACTATTCATCCTCCACTTTCTTATTTTTTTTTTGAAAGTGGAAAAAGTGGTGTTTGGGGCTAAGATTTCTAGGGTATCATTTTTATGAAATATAGGATCTATGATAAATTTTTGGAGATCAAACAATGGTGGGAAGGATGATTTTTTTTTTGAATTAAGGGGAAAGTCGAATGGGAGCATGGAGAGATAGAGATGATGTTTTGCTTGGTTGCTTGGCTAGTCTTGCATTATTGTGTTGTCTTGAATAATATCTTGGCATAAAGCTACTTTAATAAAGTGCCTAGGTCATCCATGATGCAAGAATCAAGTGAGCAAGTGGTGGTGTAAGGAATATAATCTTGTATCATTTAGTTTGTTTACAATCTTGCTAGTTAGCATGAGTCATCACTTGGTTTGCTAGATATTTTCCACCACTACATGCATGTATCTTGATTCCCTTCTTGTTCCTTTGTCCGGTTATTGCTCAATTCTTTGATCGTTCGGAGGAATAACTCATTCGTTTCTAGTTAGGGTTTTACCGGAATCCGTTTTAATATTTAAACTATCATTCTCCATTCTCTTCAATAAATCTTGAATCCATATTCCTTAAATCCTTTTAATAATTCCTTAAGTCTTTCAGTGTCCGGGGAAATCTCGGGGAAAATAAAAGTGCTGTTTTTCAGAATCCAACAGCTTTTACATACACTCTTTTTCCCCGTGGATCAATAATACGAACTAAGAATTTCGCTCCGGGTACTTCTATATAGTGTCGTCTAATAATATTCCTAAATCCACCAAAATCACTATTCACCATTACCTCAGTACATAATAAAAAGTTTTAATTATATCCAAAATTTGGGGGTTCTTACAGTCTCCCCTCCTTAAAAGGATTCCGTCCCGGAATCAGGTAGGAAGCAAAGAGTCGTTTGTCTGTTTTTTCACCTTTCAGCTTCCCGGTCAATTCATAGTCGTTCTACCCTTTCTTAGCACATCTACTGGTGCTACAATACTTACTTTACCCTTTTCCATCTACTTTGCTAATTTTCGTACAACACACTATCCGGGTTATGCTCTTACTCAGTCTTATCCTTATTGATACCTACAGTGGCTTTGGTATCATTATCGTGCTGCGAATTTGGAGATAACCTCGCTCGCACTATGTATTTCCTGATCGCTTTAATGTTCGCAATCTCGATCAATATAGAGAAGTGGAAAGATTTATTGAGAGATCACTATGATCAATTGAACATTTGTTATATTGCATCGTTAGTACGGAAGGGGGCCAGCCTTTAGTACTTGACAAGCAATTAAACAAGTTATGGTATTCCGCTTAACTTCTATCACATAGACAGATAGTCACGTAGCAGTACCTCCCCTCCTTAAAGGGTTGTTCTTCTCAATTCATAAAGAAGACGAATAAGAGAAAAGAAAAGAAAAGAATTCTAAAGGATTATAGAAAGTTTTCATGATTGTAAAATATCATACTCAAAATTTACCTCTGAACTGTATATGTTCATCAAAGAAGAAATTAATCATAATTATATCCAATACCATTTGATCGCAATCTCATGTGTCAACATATCTTGCTGCTTTGTCCACTATTCAATGGACCTATACTCTGGTTCAATCTTAGCAACGCTCACTCTAGAAAATTCCTTCAACCTTTTAGGTTAAATCTTAGGTTTCTCGCTTGACGCCATTGTTACTGACATTCCATGTCACGCTACTAGCTTTTTCATAACTATAATATTAACACTATCAGGTTGTCATCCCGAGAATTCATCAGAAAACCCATTTATTAATCCATTCATAACATTCCATGCTTCACATTCCCTAGTTGCTTTCCCAGTCTTTTCTTTATCAATCACATCCTTCTTATTATCTGATTCTTATTTACTTCTGTTATTTACTACCACCTTCATCTCTTTATTGAGACATCTTTTGCACTTGGTACCTCCTTATTGGTATCCCGTCACATTTACTCTATAATCATCACATTATTCCAATTTAAACTCTCCGAAATGTAAGAACCCCAAATTTTGGATGTAATTAAAACTTTTTATTAAGTAATGATAAAATGAGGAACAATGATTCCGACAACAAGGTCACCAGCTCTAATGAGTGGTGGTTTCAAAGAACAATGATTGTAATGAATGGATATTGCTTTGGACAATGATCCTGATGCATTGGTATATTGTCAGAATAGAGTAATTCGATGGTTGCGGACCTAGATAAGAATAATCTACCATCCAGGAAGGAGCTAATGGATCCTTGTAGGGAAATGAGTACGTGCATAGTGTTTCCCATACGTGCATAGTATTCCCCGTACGTGCATAGTATTTCCCGTACGTGCATAGTGTTTCCTGTACGTGCATAGTAATTTGGTGGATGAATAGTGATTTTGTAAGTTGGAAAACTTTTCACTCCACCCTATGTACGGGACGTGATATGGATGTTTCGAAGTCATATTAGTAATACGCGGAGGAAATAAGTGAATGCAGAGACGATCGGAATTCAGAAATTCCAAATTCTTTTCGGTATAATATTTGACCGGACAGTGGATTAAATATTATTATAATCCAAGAATTGAGATATTAACTTTGAGGATTTGATATTTTGGGATGTTATTATATTTGATTTAAGAATGAAGGTAGGAAACCACTGAGGAGTGGTTATGGCTACAATGTAATAATTGATATTTGGAAAGAATGAATGGAATTCGACTTTATTATTTCTATGTCTTGAAGAATGCTAAAGGGTAACAACATAGGTAAGAATAATCTATCTTCTAAGGGAATAAGATATGGCAATTTCAAGCAGGAGAATATTCTCATGTCATCCAGATCGGTAACGATTAATCCAGTAGTTCCGTAAAAAGGTTAAGGAACGATCGAAAGAGAATACGGACAATTATACAACCCTAAGAGAACAAGTAAAGAATACAGAATGAATAGTGTTGTGGTGGGAGTATATAATAATATGAGACGACACTATATAGAAGTATTCGGAACAGATTTCCGAGTTCGTATTAGTGATCCAGGGGGAAAATAATTGTATGTAAAAGCTGTCGGATTCTGAAAAACCGCACTTTTATTTTCTCCGAGAGTTCCCTGGACACTGATAGCCTTAAGTATTTAACGAATGGATTTAAGGAATATAAATTGGAAAGTTAGAATGAAAGATGGAGAATGAAAGTATTAATATTAAAAAGGATTCCCGGTAAACCCTAATTAGAAATCCGTTAAATATTCCTACGAACGATCAATCGAAACGGGCAATAACCGGACACAGAAACAAGCAGAGGAAGAAAGAGTCTTGTGCAAGCTACTAGTATAAAATATCTAGTAACCAAACTAGAATCAAGGAACTAGCACCCTAGAGAATGCAACTAAGTACTTAGCAAGGCAACCATGGAGTTAGGCTAAAACCACCACATTTTCAACACTTGTCATGGTAATTCCTCATCCAACACCTCATCACTTTAATAAAGTGAATTTACACAAGATATTATCTTGATAATAGATGAGAATGGATGAGATTAAAGCAAAACAAACCAAGCAACTCCCCCCCCCTTGAAAATTCCATTCGGCCTCCCTCCTAAATTCCAAAATCAAAACCCCTCTTCCCACCATCTCTTGATCTTGTAAAAATTATGGTGAGTCTTACATTTCCTAAAAGTGATCCCCTAAAAATTTCAAAGCCAAACTCTCTTGTTTCCATTTTCAAAGAAATCACCAAAGACTAGGGTGAATAGTGATTTTCAAGAACAACTCTTGATTTTCTTGATTTCTAGGATGATCTAAGCTTGGTTATGGGTATACAAGGACTATGAAAAGCTTAGCAAGGTCTTTACACATTCCAAGGAAGGTATAAAGCTCTTGAAACCCTAACCCTTGTTTGAGATTTAAGCATGTTATGATAGTTATAACTTAGTTATGGTTATGTTAAGATTATAAGCATGATTATGTATGGATTTTGGATTAATGATGTAAATAGCTAGATGAACGGAAAGGCATTGCTTGGCCTCAGTTCATGTATATAAGTCATGTATATGTTGTTTGGGTTGAATACTATGTTTATGGGAAGATTCGAAATTGGTAGATATTCGATTTACAGCCGTTATAATGCCCGATTTTGCAATACCATGTTTTGTATGCCATTTTCCATGTCGAAACCCTACTGTCCAGAGACCTTATCTGCCATGATAGGATAGGTAATGTTCTAAGCTTTGTTTGGATATAAAGATCACGTGAAACGGACTTACGTTTTAGGATTTATGACCAAATTACTAAAAGTAGTTCGAATCCGTAAACGAAAGTTCGTAACTGTAATTGAACCCTCGTAAACTATGTAACGTCATGGCAAATCTTGGAAAATAAATACTAGAGGTAAAAAGGAAGGCGTGAAAGAAAACCGTATGTCAAAAGGATCATTTTTCGATTTATTAAAAATGTTCGAGTCGAGGTTAAACGCGAACGAACCCCTAAAAGACGACTCTTTTATAACTTCGGTAAAACACTTAGAAAACGGGCGATAAAACTCGGAGTATAATATTGGTTCGTAACGATCAACCTTAGAACTCATATGACTTAAGTATGTCCCAAGTATAAGTGCAGTGACATGTCGTATTAACGAACGAATGTCGGGTCGGATCAGTGAGAATAAGTAATCCACTAAAAGGGGTATAACGAGATAACTTGAGAACGTGTTTCGATTTAAGAATAACTTAACTTTTAATATGTTAAGTGATTAATCCCGAATGCCTTGGCTATTTATAGATCTCAAGGCTGAACCGGGACCCGCTACCACTACCCCTTACCGTACTCGACTACCAGGCAAGTTTCAATTCCCTTCTTTTAGGCTGTTGTTGTGATTGAATAAATATATATATATATATATGATTGCTGATATACATATGCCATTGCATGCATGCCTACTTTCAAGTTGAATTGATATACTTGTTCCCTGAATGTTATTGTTGGCTTATAAGCTAGATAGTTATATATCAGTTATAAGCCGGTTATTGTAAGACCCTCATAGAAGGGCGTATACATCTTATTAATCAAATATAGACCGGGAGTCAATATTCCTTGATATATCGAGATTACCTCGAAGGAAAATATTTAAGTAAATATTTTCCATTATTTGGGCGACGAATATTATTTGAATATTCGTTCGAGCTTATTTATTTAATGATCCTTACTTCAAATAACTATTTGAACGTAATCATTCGACGAATAATATTTGTCAATATTCATTCAGAGTCGAATTGATTATCGATTATTATTTCGAATATTCTTCTAAAGATGAGACTACTAAATGAATATTATTTGGATATTCTTTTAGAATATTATTATATTAAATAAATATTACTTTTGAATATTCATTTAAGATATTAAATACTTGATGAATATTATTTTAATATTCATCTGAAGCTTGATTTAATTATCGAATATTATCTCGAATATTCCTTAAGGCTTGGATTACTAAATGAATATTACTTGATATTCATTTAGGATATTATTCATTAAATGAATATTACTTTTGAATATTCATTTAAATTCCTAATTAATTATGAATATTACCTTAAATATTCTTTTCAGGTCTTATTAATTAATGAATATTGTTTTGAATATTCATTTAAATATTTATTTATTCAGTAAATATTCTCCTGATATTTCTTCAGGGATTATTTTGAGAAATACTCTGATATAAGATATTCTTTCTTATTCCTAAATGATCTGTAAAATATTTTAATTCAATAAATATTCTCTGAATATTTATTCCATACTTGGAATAACCTCGATAAGGTTTATCTTCTTCGATTATTACAGAAAATATTTCGGAGTCATATTTTTATTAATCTTATATCAAGAAAGGTTCTCAGACATCATTCTTCTTTGAGTCTATCTCCTTAATAATAAGGGAACCTTACTTGGAAAAATGTTATTTATCTTGTCGACTTCCCGGTCAAAAAGTATTCCCTTCACTCGCAACTCGGGTGCTGTTGACTTATTAAGTCGTTGCTTACCTTCTCATCTTTCGAGGGGTAAGATTACTGGAACAAGTTAATATCCGTTACCAAGTAATAGCTTGGGAGTTATTGGTAAATTTTCCTTTCCAACTAGATACGACTACTTTGTGGAGTCTTATCAACAAGTATTATACTTGGGGAAAGGGGGACGAACGTTACATTCAGAATCATGAATTCTATTTGAACTAGGAGTCGTGTAAGAGGCCGAGTAGCGCCGGTCCATCCCCTTTGGCCCAACCGTTGGCCGGGGAAAGCTAGCAAGGCGGTATACAAGTAAAGCCGTCAGTTCTTCCTTCTACCGGTAGTAAATCTAAATTGAGCTGTACGATCTCGACTGATCATCAAGATTGGAACAGCGGGCGCGGTGAATACTCCATCATTGGTTCATCATCCAAATTTATTTATTTCCTGCAACATGATTACTGTTGGCAGAGTTGGAAAAGGGTCATAACTGGAATTGCAACCTTTTCTTGCAAGTTCCTCTTCTTAATAACAATAAGAATATCTCGCTTACTTTGATGTAGCAGATATTTCTACAAACAATTACTTTAAGTTACCTTGTAACTTCATCGTTCATATTATACTGGCATCATTTCCGTAAATGCATGGCATATGGTTTGAAAGATACTTTTGAACTGTTATACATTATCGTTCAGTTATATATTATTGTTGGTGGGCTATTGCTCACCCTTGCTTTATTATTATATCACAACAACAGCTAGACCAGATGACTCGCACAAGGCGCACTCGACGCGGGCGAGGACGATGAGACTACCAGAGCTGAAGAAGAAGCTATTGGTAGGGTATATTTATTCTTTCAGTACCAAGAATATGGTCTAGTATGACTTATGTAAATGGATGGCAAAGAGTATGTATTATATTGAAATTCTTTTGGATTGTAAGAACTCATAATGTGATTAATAAAAATTTGATTGTTACTCTGATTTCATCTCTGGGACTATAACGGGTGTGTTTTATATTGTTGTGTTGGGTTATAGAGACGTAATTTATTTTATGTTAAGGAAAGTTCAATTGTTGTGGACAGAATTGGAAACCGTAACCACCGGATCCCGGACCCCGGATCTGGGGGTGTTACAGGCCGATCCCTTAATCTTAGATCCGATATAATCTACTTTTGCCAACCTTGTTTCTCATCAATTGTTCTTTTCTACCCGTGATTTTCCACAGGTTGTCTTTCATAAGTCAGACCAGGTCGTATATCTACCTGCTCGTGCTCTTATCATCTATCGAGCATCTGCATTTTACTGGCGTAGCCTTGCCACATGAAAACCCGTTATGATCGTGCTATAAGTTTTGGGGGTAAGGCTGGCTCGAATACCACCTTTCGAACACTTTTAAACTCTCAGGTGGCCCAATAAGTCTCAGGCTCAACTGCCCTTCCCCCCAAGTCTCATTAATTCTTTCCACGGGAATATCTTTAACATCATGAATCATCAACCTCATATTCTCTATCTTGTTTGCGCAGAAGTACACTAACACAAACTTGCTTGTCATTCATCAACATGCCATTTAGCTTATCAATAGCAGCACTTTCTTTATCTTTACGTTGTCATCTACTTTCTTAGAAGAATCACCATCGCTTGTTGTTTACGTAATACGTTAATAGCTAACCCTACGGGTATCAAATCCTTTAGGGAGACAAAGTAATCACTATTCCTTATCCATAAGGAATACTTCATGAACTTGATGTAGATATTACATGAAGTATATAAAATTGCAGAAGAGTTTCAAGCATCGCAGCTATATCCGGTTGATAAAAGTATCACTCATACGTCTTCCATAAAAGGCTGGAAACTTAATGGTTTACTTCATCAATTTTGTATCATGGTCCTGGTTTGCCTCAACGGGACCTTCTACAGTGTGTAGTTTGCTTAAGACAATATCGGGAATCGAATCTTTACTTAAACTATTACTACCGTCGATTCTTGCTCATTCATCAGAAGGAATGTAAATTCCTCAACTCCGATATGACCTTCAAGGTCCTTCCAAATATCATTTTGTTTCTTCTGTATGAACATTGTAATTATTCTTCTATACTTAGACTGTCGGCCACCTCATTGGCCTTTCCTGATACTAACAATTTCTTGTAATCCATGTTCTTTGGATACATTCCAACTCAAAATTTTCTACCTCATTCCCATCACTGTTGGGTGAAAGCATTCTCCCTTAAGCTCTGTTGAAGGAGAAAAAATATATCTATCAGTCTTTTTCCATACGTCATTGCTTCCACCTACCCGTGGGAACTTTATCACGTTTATTCCCAATCCTACTTAGGATACTTCTTTTCTTAGTTCTTTCCTTATCAGGATAATCTCAACCTTTATAGGTTCAATCCATACTTCCTCAGGGTTTCATACATGTCTCATCTGGCATTATTGTTACTATATCATACATTCCTTACCAAACTTCCATTTTGAAGTTCGGAATATTACCTTTTTCCTTGTAAGGTTTCTTAGGTCATCCTCATCATTCCTCCTGTATTTTCTGGGTACAGGGTATATCAAAACGTCATTGATCAATACTCTAATAATTCTATCTATGTTCTTTCCAAAACTCTTTTTAATAATCCTTACCGGTCATTGTTGCCTTAGCAAGTCCAACTCATATCATCTGAATTCATAATGTCATTAATAGGGTTAATGCCATCCCTTGTGCATTCCCCAGGGTTTGTCTTAATTTATGGATATCCTATCCTTAATTCAATTGCCAAGGAATTCTTGCATCCTATATTTGGCAATCAAATCATGTATCCTTAATAAGGGTCTCTTTTCAATCATTCTCATTTGATAATCGATCGGTGGCTTAATGCTAACCTCTTCTTTCAGATAGTTGTCAGCCTATTTGACCTCCCAAAAGACAACGTATGTCTATCTGCTCCCTTACAGAACTTGGTACTGGTAGCAAGGATGTTCTGGAAGATATTGGTCGAGTTCAACGTGAATCTCATAGTACTTATCGTTCTTCGCAAAGGTACTTGCCTCATACAAAATTTCTACAGCATACTGATCAATCTCTGACCATTTCTATACTCTCTTCATAAACCTTCGTTGTTTACTTTCCTTATTCATAATATATTCATGGTATTTATAATACCCTAACATCAAACATCTCAAGTCACTATACTTCTATTTTTACTCGTAATCTTGGACAATCATATACACATGAATCACTTTAGTACGGGTGACCACATTCCAAAAGTCTAGTAAATTCCCAATCCAAACATGGGTTGCAAAGGGTTCAGTAGAAGATTCCTACAATCTCATTAATATTTCCGTTATATCAGAAGCCCTTGCAGTCGGTGCTTACTTAGAAGCAACCCTATTTTGTCCTTTCATTGGTGGTCTAGTCACTTGATAATCCTTTGTGACTTGGCCTCATCTGACCACACTAAAATAAAAATATATGATTTTAGGGGTTTGGCTAATAGCATTACTTTTCTATCAATTGCCGGAATAGTGCCTTCTTCTTTTATACCTTTCTACCTTTTCAAAACTTTACTTTATATAAGTGTTAATCGGCAACTCAGCGCCATCTCCGGTCACCTTTCCTTTATTTTTATCTTTTCAACTATTCTTATCAATCCCGCGTGCTACGCAAGCTTACCATTCCTGGCATAACAGCCTTTTCACTTAAGTCAATCCCGGAGTTTCTCAGTCCGGCTGATTTCTTACTTACATTTCCTGTTTTCGCCCAATCTCACTTCATCATTTTATCTTTACCATCGATTGTAATGCTCAGGGTCCGTTTACTAACCCATTTTACAGCATCCTTACCCAAATCACAGGGTTCACTCCAGTTTCTACTCTCTTCCATGACGTTCTCTGATAATCAGAAAGATAAGGTTTGCCAAAAGTCGTTGAAGTTCTTTCCAGAATCAGGGATATTTTGGTCAATCTATCCATCTACTGGTAACATTTAAGGAGACCAGTTTCGAAACCTAAAGAATAATCCTATGAACCACCAAGCAGGTAGAACCATAAACAGTCATAATTAACGAAATAATCGTCATCAGATTGGAAGTTTAACCACTGGAGAGGAACCAATTATACACATCCCTTAGAAGGGAATCAACAGTTTCAAACTGAAACCTGTCACAACATCTTGATACCTATACGTCCTGATATTCAATATTTCCCAATGTCAGTCTACCTAACCACTAGTCTCATAAGGAACATTACCGTCGGAGTTGGTTGTTCCACACAATTGGCACTACTAAGGCCATCCGACCTGGTAGACCGTGCTATCCGAATGCATCCGCAAGTACTTTGTCGTGTTGCGCAAACACACATCCTAATCCTTTATGTGAAGCGTCGTTGGAAGCACAAAGTCTTCTTTTTCCATTAAGCAATGCCAACTCTTGGTCATTACCAATTTCATCTTTGAGCTCCAGGAAGATTTTCCCACATTTTTCTCTTTAACTGCTGATCGTATTACTTGATCCATTATAATTCCGTGTCGGAGTAAACTTAAGGTAACTACTATAATTCATTCAAAGAAAGAATTTAATATTCCTCTGAATCACATGCATCTAACATTTCTGGTTCGTCATTTCACTGAGTTGAAATAACCCTATATTCAGTCTCTGACAGTAGTCTCATTACGAATTCATCTTGACTCACTAGTCTTATCTTCAGGTAGGTTCTAAGATCATTGTCTTGCCTACTACTTCCTTATATAACTTTATCCAATCATGCTGTCACTTCCCAATACTTTCACTTTCTAACTGATTCATTCATAAAATGGACATTTTCCTAAAATAAACAACTTCATTAATCTCAATTTGGTTCCATAATTTACAACCTATGACACCTACCTTCTCATAGCGAATTATTACTGACAATATTCATACTAATTCATTTGTCAAATGATATGGCACTTACTGCCTCCTTTACAACTATTTCTAGGGACTTTGCTCCTCATCCCATATCGATGTCTTTGATAATCATACCTCCCTCTAGCTCTTTCTTCGTTAATATGAAAGTCTCTGAGGATTCTCATCTATTCCCGTATAAGATCTCAAGTAATTCTGCCAATCTGTCTTACTTGCTGGTACTACATCCAGTACTCCGGCTATGAATCCAACACGAATCTTTAGTTCTCTTACTAGTAGCTTAGTTCTTTATGCTCACTTTTCTGAGCACCATATCTTAATCATCACAGTCTTTCTGGCTACAGCCCTCATTCCTCGAGGGTAAGCTCCTTATCCTAACAGGATTTTCCTTATCTGCTTGAACCTCTTCCGGGTCTCCAGTAGGGTACTCTATTGAATTTACCCGCTGATCTTTAGCATATAATAAAGCATCATCGTGCTGCTGCTCGTATGCCTCAAGGTCTATCGGCTTCCTCGTTGATACGATATCGAGCTAATTTACTATCATGATACTTAAGAGTTCCCATAAGGGTTTTATATGTCATTACTACATTAAGTAGTCCGACTATGAACTTGGAAAGAGTTCTTATTATCTTAGTGAATTTATTATTTTAACATCGCCACATCTCTGGGGTTTATAACGTACGCTCTGATACCATTTCTGTAACACCCCCAGATCCGGGGTCAGGGATCAGGTCGTTACCATCTCAATTTCCATCCACAATTCAACATAAATAATAAATTACAACCTAGTGACCCAGAACAATAACATAAAACACACCCGTTATAGTCCCAGAGATGAAATCAGAGTAACTACCAAATTTTATTAAGCACATTATGTGTTCTTACAATCCAAAAAGAATTACAATATGAATACATACTCTTTGCCATCCATCATCATACGTCATACCAGCCCATATATTTGGTACTGAAAGAATGAATCTATTCTACCAATAACTTTCTCGTCGGCTCTAGTAGTCTCATCGTCCCCGCCAGCGTCGAGTGCGCCTTGTGCGAGTCATCTGGTCTAGCTGTTGTTGTAATATAATAATAAAGCAAGGGTGAGTACTAGCCCACCAACAATAATGTTTAACTGAACGATAATATATATAACAGTTCAAAAGTACCTTTCAAACCATATGCCATGCATTTACGGAAATGATGCCAGTATAATATAAACGATGAAGTTACAAGGTAACTCAAAATGTAAATATATGTGGGAATATCTGCTATGTCAAAAATAAGCAAGATATTATCATTTATCATATAAAGAGGAACTTGCAAG
The DNA here is from genome assembly GCA_036435485.1 of Saposhnikovia divaricata. NCBI lineage: Eukaryota > Viridiplantae > Streptophyta > Magnoliopsida > Apiales > Apiaceae > Saposhnikovia > Saposhnikovia divaricata. The sequence continues at coordinate 132,735,932 of CM071600.1, forward strand.
GAAAATATTGCAATTCCAGTTATTAACATTTTTCGAAGTCCTACAACCTGAAAGAAGTCTCTTCGATACGTGTTGCGGAAGACACCGTCAACCTGAAAGAAGTCTCTTCGATACGTGTTGCAGGGAATTCCCAATTTGGGGAGATGAACCAATACTGGATTTATCACGCGCCAGCTGTCCCACTCCTTGATGATCAGTCGGGGATGGTACAGCCCAATATAGTTTACTACCGGTAGAAGGAAAAACTGACGGCTCCACTTGTAGATTGCCTTTAATAGTAACTCCCTGGCCAATGGTTAGGCCTTGTGATGGACCGCGCGACTCGGCCTCTTACACACGACTCCTAGTTCGAATAAATCCACAGCATTGAAACGTAGAGTTTGTCCTCCCTTCCCCAAGTGAAATGCTTGTTGATAAGACTTTACAAAGTAGTCGTATCTAGTTGGAAAGGAAAATTCACCAACATTTCCCAAGCTTTTCCTTGTTAATGGATATCAACTTGTTCCAACAATCTTACCCCTCGAATGATGAAAAGGTACACATAGACTTAATGAGTCCATAGCAACCAAGTTGCGAGTGAAAAGGATAAATTATGAGATTTATGACGGGGAAGTCTACAAGATAAATAACATTACTCAAGTAGGTTCCCCTATAATATTGAAGTTTGAGCGATCATTTAAATCCTATAAGATAGATTTAAATGAAAAATAAAGAGTTGGGAACCTTTCCTTGATAAAATAGTCGTAAAAAGACTCCGAAATATTTTACATAATATCTGGAGGTGAAAGATAATCTCCGAATAATATAAATCATTTTAAAAAGAATTTAAAAGAATTAAATAAATATTCCAAGAATATTTATTTACTCATTAATAATTACGGAATATTATTAACTCATAATATTGCCCGTAAGTAATTCTCGAATGAATATATGGAATTATTTACTAAATAAATCCCTCCTTAAATGAATATTCAAAATAATATTCATTAAATAATTAAACTCCAATCAATGTTTAAAATAATATTCAATAAATAAGTCAAACCTTAAATGAATATTTGAAAATAATATTCATCTAATATTTAATCTTCTAAATGAATATCCAAATAACATTCATTTAATAAATAGTCTTCTAAATGAATATCCAAATAATATTCATTTAATAAATAATCTTCTAAATGAATATCCAAATAATATTCATTTAGTAATCAAAACTTTAAGGGAATAATCGAAAGAATATTCCTTAAATAAATAGAACTTCCAATGAATATTTTAAAATAATATTCATCAAGTACATAAAACCTTAAATGAATATTCGAAAGTAATATTCATTTAATAAATAACATTCTAATGAATATCAAAATAATATTCATTAAATAATCAACTCTAAATGAATATTCGAAACCAACATTCATTACTATCTCTCGGCTGAGATAATACTCGAATAACATTCCTCGAAATATTTCCAAGTAATTGATACTTTATGGAATATAATAACGTTTAACAATAACATTCCTCAGATAAATAATAATCTGTCGTTGGAATCCCTCCGGGTTTCCACGACTATCTATATCTTAAAATACCGACTCCTGGTCTATATTTAGAATAAATATCATATGCCCTTCGCTAAGGGTCTTACCAAAACAATCCGGCTTATCACTGATAATTCGTATCTAGTCTATAAGCCAATATCAATTCAGGGAACAAGTATCACAAAAAACCAGAGTCACAATATAATTGGAAACAGGCATGCATGCGATGGCATATGTAAAACGGAATCATATACATATATTATCACAACAACAGGTTCAAAGGTTTGAACACTTGCCTGGTAATTGGGTGTGGGTGGAGATAGCGGGTCCTGGGTCTGCTCGATGATCTATAAACAATCAGAACACTCGAGTTAACCACTTAACACGTTTTAAAAGTCTAAGTATAACTTCGCTTAAATCGAAACACGTTTTCAAATTATCTCGTTATACACCTTTTAATGTTACTCTTTTTATTACTGATACGATCCGACATTTGTTCGTTATTACGACATGTCATCATACCCACACTCGGTATATACTTAAGTCGTATAAGTTCTAAAGTTGATCGATTATGAACCGAGATTATACCTCGAGTTTTATCATTCGTTTTCTAAGTGTTTTACCAAAGTTATAATCAAGCGGGTTTTTTTTAGGGGTTCGTTCGCGTTTAACTTCGATTCAAACATTTTTATAAAATCGGAAAACGATCCATTTCACATGAGGTTTTCTCTCACACCTTACTTTTTACCTCTAGTATTTAATTACCAAGATTCGCCACTGACTTACATATTTTACGAGGGTTCAATTTCAGTTACGAATTCTTATTTACGGTTTCGAACTACTTTTCGTAATTTGACCATAAATCCTAAACCGTAAGTCGGAATGTTTCGATTCTCGTGCCAAAACGATCTATGGCTCGAGATCTATGAGGACATGTCATAATATTACCAAGGTCAGGAAATTATATTTACTGTCATGCTCGGTTTCTAAGTGTTAACAAAAATTCGGCATTACGACGGCTATAAATCGAATATTTCCAAATTCCAAACTTTCCAATAATCATAGTATCCACTCCAAACAACATATATATAACAACCTAGAAAATCGCGTATTTAAAATTTCTTATTTAATATTAAATGTGATTTATATGTTGTGAATATTTTTGAGAAGGTGATATTGGGTTCATGTGTTTATATGATGATTTATGTGTGCAGTGTAAGACTATGTATTTTTATTTGTATTTCTGATGATTTAAATGTATTTAAATCGTGCATTTTTTATCTTTTAAAAATTTTATAAAATCATCGGAGTATTTATAAATCCCGAAATCTCTTTTGTTATTATCTTTATGATATTAATTAGTTTCTAAAATTAGCGGGAGAATTATTTTGGATGTTTCAGTATTTTTTAAATTGATTTTACGAGTTATATTGCAGTTAAAGCATCAAAACTTGTAAAATTCATATTTCATTCATTTTTTATCCTAAAAATATTTTAAAAATATGTGGGTGTTCGTAATTTTGTACTCTATGTTTTGAAAATGAAAATTATTTATTTTTTTCTAATTTTCCATTTATTACGATTTCGGAAGTGAGTTAAAGTGATTTTTTTACGTTTCAGCACGGTGGAATGACAAGATTGCCCTTATCTCTACCTTATCTAAATAGCAGCTGTGTTTTGGGCCTTACAATTTTCACTCATTTTTCTAGATAGTTCCCGAGCTATCTCTCTCCATCTCTCCTTAGCAATCTCTCTCCCTCAAACCTCTCTCTACCTATTTCGTTCTTTCCCCGCTGAAATCTCACCCTCTTCCATGTTCTATACCTCCGATTTGCTACTGTGTTACTGCGTTATGGTCAAGTTTGTGTACGTGTATATACAACCGGTGTTTGTGTGCTTCATGGGTGGATTCTGTGGTATGGCTGCTACGTGTACAGAAATGAGTGTGTGTCTATATGTATATGGGTTGTGTGTATGTTATCTTGTGTTGGTTCGAATTAGAGGCTGAATTACGTGATTTCCTCCCCTCCCCTATTGTAAATAGTGAATGTTAGTGTGTATACGGGTGAGCTTTTGTGCTAAAGTTTTGGGGGTTTCATGTGTTGATTCGTTGTGCCATGATTGTGTCTTTTCAGCTGTTTGTATTGCTGGGTCTGTGCGTCGATTGTGTATGGGTTTCTCTTTTTATTTCCCCTGTGAATTGTGTGTGAGTTAAAGGAAGTGTTTGTGTAGCCTGAAATCAGTGTGGCTGTGTGTACGTGTTAAATGGAAGTGGTGTTTGTGTATAGTTGTGTGTGGCGGCGCGGTGCTGCGAATTGAAGTGCAGCCGAGGGTGTATGCGGGTATATCCGTATGGGAATTACAGGAATGGTGAAGGTGTTAAGATAAAATGATGTGTGGTGGATAGTTTATGTATGTGATGTAGCTGGTTCGGGTGATGTAGGGGCGTATGGAGTTTGTTGTATCCTTGGGTATGTACGCGTATGTGTTTGCGTGCGTGTGGGTGGCCTTGTGTTGCTGATGGGTGTTCGAACTCAATTGGGTGGTACTGGGATGGTTCGAATGAGTTGAAGTTTGTGTCTATCGATTGGGGGTTTCAGTTATATTGTCGTTTTTGTTATGGTTTTGGTGGTGTAGGTTCGGCAGGAGAGACTCTCGGTGAAAATCGAGAGGTTTTGTGGGTATATTATGGTAGTCAGTTGAAGAAAGAAGAAGGCAGGAGTGTGGGGTGAATATGTCGTGACATGGTTTAAGGAGGGAGAGATGTTGACAGATTGGAAAAGAGTAAAGGAGGAAAAGAGTGGTAATGGTGTGTGATGCAAATTAAGCATGAGAAGGGTGTGGTGTGCCCTGTGTTTATAAATGTGGGTGTACTGGAGCAAGCTAATAATTATTGGAAAGTAATACTTGTAAGTGGTTTTGTTCCATTAGAATAATTTTGGATTCTAATCTGGAAATTAGGGATTTTTGGATTTTGGTAATCAAAGTTTGAGATATTAAAGGAATGAGTAAATTTGAAAGTTGTAGTCGAATTATGTGTTTTGTTTTGCAAAATAACGGTCGTAGATTTTACTCGAAATTATAGTGAATTAAGATTTTTATCTTGGATTGATTTAAGTACTTCATGGCGTTACTCGGTATGTATATGTATAAAGCGGTATAGGACGCGTATCGGTATAATAGAGCAATCAGTAAAGTTTTGGTTGGTTTTGGCACTAAAGTAGTACTTTACATTGGTATAGGTACGAGTAGGAGACCCGGCCAAGAACAGTGCACGAGTAAATGGAATCACGAATTGTAGTGAATTGGCGAATTAGGAAGGAAAGATGGAAGTAGGGCCGAGTAAGGGGTCAACGTGAAGAGAAGAAGAGATTGATGTGAAGTTGAATCACGGATCGATGTTGTAGGATCGAGAACTTTGTGTATTGAGGCAAGTGTTATCGCTCCTCACTTATTGTTCAAGCGATGCAATTCTGTGCTATTTATATATCAAACGTGTCGATCAAATTATGTTTACAAAGTGACGTCCTTCTTCAAATGACGTGCAAATGTTTATATTTCCACCATTAGCTCAACTGCAAATCTTTGAACGGTCGTACAATACTTTTTTTTTCAATAATGTTTTGAAACATGGTATATTATTGGATTCCTCAAGAGAGTACCATTCATTTTATTTTATTTTCTTCGAAAATGTTTAAGGGACGTTGTAAACAGAGGAAATCGAAGATTTAAAATCTTATAAAAAAAACTTTTAACACGGACCCTGATTATGACATATTTTCACCTATGGACCCTCTTTAGGGGATTTTTTTTTCAAACTAACCTACAATTTAATTATCTTGGAGTTATTTTACAAATGATCATTTTTAAACTACTTAATTCACTTATGTTAATTCAACTTGACAATGTGTTGGTAAATTTTATTAAATGCCTAGCACTTGACTATATCCTTGCTTTATCTTATAACTACAGTAGTTGTTACTCATGTTGCAAGTAAATCATTTCACTCAAGTGAACCATGCTTTTCGTCACTGGATTAGTATATTAATTCAATTTGTCGTTGATATTATTGCTCTTTAATTTTCAATAAACATGAATAGTTGTTTATCATGTCCCAATCAATAGTGCTGAATTTGTTGTCCCTGTTCCATTGATATATTATAGAATAATACCCTTCTCTATATCGAACTTGTCGATATCTAGGTCAGAAATTTACCCGACCTTACTTTATTTTGTGAAATTTGAGATGTTGGCCTGGAACGAAAATGTCCAGGGTGTTTGGCAGTTGAGGTGGTCGATTGTTCCGACACCTGATGTCTAGTTATAAGATTGGACTGTTAGTTTTTTTTAAATGTGGACCGTAAGGGTCGGACCAGATTCGTGGTCAGAAATTATTAAGGCCAATGTGTGCCATGGATCCATTAAAGGACATTGCTGTGTGCGTTTGTCCAGGGTTAGTGTGTGACTGATCAGCAGCCTAACCTTATTGTTTTTATTAATAAAAAGCAAAATAGTCCAATTCTATTCCATTTCCTGAATTAAATAAAATGTTATATCCTTTAAAGTTCTTTAGCTTCTGTAATGGTGAATTATTCCTTTGAGATAAGTTGGTCAGTGATATGTTCACCAATGATCATTGTAGTATTATTGTTTCAATATACTGTTCACTTGCTGAGCATTCTTTGGCTCACTCTTGCTTCATTTTCCCTAATCTTTCAGTTAGGAATAAGGGTGGATGTCCACATCGTACGAGTCATATGAGAGCAATGAGGCAGTCTTTACAGGATAGATCTCGAAGCTAGAGCGGGTAAGCACGAATTGGAGTTAAGCTACAGATTAGACGGTACAGTTATTGAACTCAGAATAGTAGGAGAAATTGTAATAATTTGTATAGTTTAGATTCTTGTTTCATACCATAACCTGGAATCGATCCTCTATGAGGAATCGTTGGTGTATTAAGTTTTATTTGTAATTGTTTATGAGAATTTGGTTTGGGTTGAATTACAGGTGGATAGTCCGATTTATGAATACTTCATGCCAAAATTTTCTAAATTTCCACTGTATCGATGAATATTTTATTATAGAAAGTATATATTTATAATGATGGACAGTGAGGGTGTTACAATATACATTTAACCATGAACTAAGGCCAAGCAATGCCTTTCCGTTCATCTAAACTATTTATCCTCCTATATCAACGAATCACTACATAAGCATGCTTTAATCATTACCATAATCATACTAATTTAGAAACTCATCAAGAACATCATTAAACTCAAAGTAAGGCTTAGGGTTTCAAGAGTGTTATACCTTCCTTGGGGTGTGTATGCACTTAGTAAGCCTTGTATAGTCCTTGTATAGCCTCCATGAAGCTTGGATCATCAACCAAAATCAAGATTCAAGAATTTTGTTCCTGAGGTTACTATTCATCTTCCACTTTCTTGATTTTTTTGAAAATGGAAAAAGTGGTTTTTGGGGCTAAGATTTCTAGGGTATCATATTTATGAAATATAGGATCTATGATAAATTTTTGGAGATCAAACAATGGTGGGAAGGATGATTTTATTTCTTTAATTAAGGGGAAAGTCGAATGGGAGCATGGAGAGAAAGAGATGATGTTTTGCTTGGTTTCTTGGCTAGTCTTGCATTATTGTGTTGTCTTGAATAATATCTTGACATAAAGCTTCTTTAATAAAGTGCCTAGGTCATCCATGATGCAAGAATCAAGTGGGCAAGTGGTGGTGTAAGGAATATAATCTTGTATCATTTAGTTTGTTTACAATCTTGCTAGTTAGCATGAGTCATCACTTGGTTTGCTAGATGTTTTCCACCACTACATGCATGAATCTTGATTCCCTGCTTGTTCCTTTGTCCGGTTATTGCTCAATTCTTTGATCGTTCGGAGGAATAACTCATTCGTTTCTAGTTAGGGTTTTACCGGAATCCGTCTTAATATTTAAACTATCATTCTCCATTCTCTTTAATAAATCTTGAATCCATATTCCTTAAATCCTTTTAATAATTCCTTAAGTCTTTCAGTGTCCGGGGAAATCTCGGGGAAAATAAAAGTGCTATTTTTCAGAATCCGACAGCTTTTACATACACTCTTTTTCCCCTGGATCTCTAATACGAACTCAGAATTTCGCTCCGGGTACTTCTATATAGTGTCGTCTAATAATATTCCTAAATCCACCAATATCACTATTAACCATTACCTCAATACATAATAAAAAGTTTTAATTATATCCAAAATTTGGGGGTTCTTACATTGGTCAATGCCATTGAATAGGATGTTCATAGCCTTCTTATCTTTGTGAATCTCCTCCAAGTCTTCATCTGTGTACTCAGCTTTATTCTTTAGAATAAGCCTTCCAGCAGCTACAGTGGTAGTATCTTGACCAATCCCAGAGTTGGCCTTCATTGGAACATGAGGTCCTTTCTCTATGCAATCTACATAGCCTTCATCAATGGCTGAGAGATGAAGGTGCATCTTAACTTTCCAGTGAAAGTAATTATCTTTGTCAAGCATTGGAATCTTCACACCTATATCCTTCCTTCCCATGGTTTTGATCTTTAGACTTCTTGTATGTTAGAAGCTTGCTTTGATACCAATTGTTAGGTCCCGAAGAATCGTAGAAGGGGGGTTGAATACGATACTACCAAAATATTTCAATTTTCAAGATTTTTGCGGATAACAATTTTTCGGATCTTGAAATCAAAAATAACGAAACACAATTTCAGGAATATATCTTTATTGATAATAAACCCGAAGGGGTGTTACAACTTCTAATCCAATGGATTAGCTTCAAAACCAGAACACTCCTAAGGATAGTTTAGGCACGAGGACCGTCTACCCGACACTTCCTGAAAGCGGGCTAAGCCGGCTTTCCTACTAGATGGACTGTCTAGCAGCTTACACAGAGAAGATATAAGAGAGAGAAGAGAAAGTTGGGTGTTGAGGTGTGTTTTGAAATGAAATACAACAGGCCTATTTATAGATTTTAGAATGTTACTATTCGGCCAAAATACGTAACTGATGACGTTTGTGTTTTTTTTTATGTTGCCTGTCTGTTTCATTTCTTCAATTCCTGCCAAACTTCTTTTGACTACAAAATTCAATAAAAAGCTTTCCGACAAAAACTTTGAATTTTATATTTGTGTCCGCCCCACCTGATTGAATAGTACTTTTGGGTACTATTCATGAATAGTAATTTTGGTTACTATTCATGTGAATAGTGATTTCGGTTACTATTCATATGAATAGTACTATTCATATGAATAGTGATTTTGGATACTATTCATTTTCCTCTTAATTTGACATCCTTAAATATGCAGCTTCCAAAATGGAGGATATCAATACTGCTCTAAACTCAATCATACCACTTAACAGTTTTTCTGAGTTAGATACTTCGATTCCTTTGTGAAGTGTTGACGCCTAGTGCAACTGGTCTAGTTCACAGACGACTAACATTCACTCATGGTCTTCGTATCATTTCTTTAAGAACACTGCTAAGAATTGTGCAACCATAAAAACTTTATCTCTGGAATCTTTTGGCCCTTCAACTGAATCATCTGTACATCTTATTTTGTCACTGAGGCTTGATCATGTTAATGAACTTCTTTCAGCAACTTGATCTTTGTTGATGCCTATTCTTCAAATTTCACGATCCCTGTATAGAGTTAATATTTATTTATCTTTTATCCTAGTTGAGTTATATATGTCCTCCATTACATATTACATTACATTATGCTTTACAACAAGAATCACAGATTCATTGACATTCCTATAAAAGAGAGTTTTATTAACAGTACCTTAAGTGAAGTGATTCTGTATGAGGAACTTTGAAAGAGTGTCATTCCAGGCTCTTGGTGCTTGCTTTAGGCCATAGAGTGCTTTGAGAAGATAGTAGACATATTCTCGAAAGTCTGGATCTTCAAAACCAGGAGGTTGACTTATATATGCCTCTTCTTCCAAAATGCCATTCAGAAATGCACTCTTGACATCCATTTGATAGACTTTGAAATTGGCATAGGCTGCATAGGCCAGAAAAATTCTGATTGCTTCCAACCTTGCTACAGGTGCAAAGGTTTCATCAAAATCAATTCCTTCTTCTTGACAGTAGCCTTTTGCAACCAATCTAGCTTTATTCCTTGTTAATATGCCATTTTCATCCATCTTGTTCTTAAATACCCATTTAATGTCAATCACTGATTTGCCTTTTGGCTTGGGTACAAGCTTTCACACTTCATTTCTTTCAAACTGGTTTAGCTCTTCTTGCATGGCTATAACCCAGTCTGGATCTAGGAGGGCATCCTCAACTTTCTTAGGTTCTTCTTTAGATAGAAAACTGCTATATAAGCATTCTTCTTGAGTTGCCCTTCTAGTTTGGACTCTTGCATTTGAATCTCCAATGATGAGTTCAAATGGGTGATCTTTGGTCCATTTTCTTTGTGGTGGCAGGTTCATTCTAGATGATGTAGCTTCATTCACCCTATGTTAATCATTCTAATTGGTTGTTGAGTGACAACTCTGAGATACTCCCCCTGAGTGTGTGGCTCTCAAAGTTGGAATTCTAACAGAGTGATCGATGGATAATTCTCTTTGGCTCTCAATGGGTATCTCAAAATGATTTCCAACAGATGGAGTTTCATCAGCATCAGCAAATGATGTCCCACGCTCTTCACCTTGAGCATGCTGCAATCTTACACCAGTCGACACTGCTTTTTCATCATCTTCACTGCCTTCACCACTTATCTCATTATCAAATGAAAGTTCTTCATGGAAACCTTCATCTACCAACCCTTGGATTTTTTTATCATCAAAGACAACATGTACGGATTCCATAACAATGTTAAGTCTTAGGTTTTAGATTCTGTAGGACTTTCCATCTGAATATCTAACAAAAATAGCTTCATATGCCTTTGTGTCAAATTTTCCTATGTTCTCACCTTGATTTCTCAAGACAAAACATTTACAACCAAAGACATGCAGGAAGTTAATTGTTGGCTTCTTTCCTTTGAATAGTTGGTAGGGAGTCAGGCCTCTTTCTTGATTAATCAAAGAGATATTCTGAGTATAGCATGCAGTATTCACAGCTTCAGCCCAGAAATATGTTGGTAACCTTGATTCTTCAAGCATTGTCCTTGTAGCTTCAGTGAGAGTTCTGTTTTTCCTTTCTACTATACCATTTTGTTGAGGAGTCCTTAGCGCAGAGAATTCTTGAATAATTCCTTGTTCTTCACAAAACTCCCTCATCACAGAATTCTTGAACTCAGTTTCATTGTCACTTCTCATCCTTCTAACTTTGAAAGAGGGATTGTTGTTGACTGTCCTGATGTGATTGATAATGATTTCTTTTGCCTCATCTTTGGAGTGCAGAAAGAATGTCCACGTATATTTAGAGAAGTCATCAACAATCACTAGGTAGTATCTCTTGTTCGAGATTGACAATACATTGACTGGTCCAAAGAGATCCATGTGCAGTAGCTGTAAGGGATGTTCGATTGATGACATAGACTTGGATTTGAAAGAGGCCTTCTTTTGCTTCCCTTTTTGGCATGCATCACACAATCCATCCTTGGAAAAATCCAACTTTGGAATATCTCTGACCAAATCCCTCTTGACCAACTCATTCAATTCTTTAAAATTTAAGAGGGACAGTATCCTGTGCCATAGCCAACCTTCATCTACACTTGCCTTGCTGAAAAGACATGTAGCAGTATTTGCACTTATTGAATTGAAGTCAGCTGTGTACACATTTCCTTTTCTGTTGCTTGTCATCACTACCTTGTTATCATTTTTCTTGAAAACGACACAAGCTTCAGAAGTGAACCACACATTTTGACCTTTATCACATAGTTGGTTGATACTAAGCAAGTTGTGCTTAAGACCATCAACTAGTGCTACATCCTCAATGACAACATTTCCATATGAAATCAAGCCATATCCTCTAGTATATCCTTTACTGTTGTCTCCAAAGGTAATGCTAGGGCCAGCTTTCTCCTCGAACTTAGTAAGCAGGGTAGAGTCTCCAGTCATGTGTCTTGAACAGCCACTATCCAGATACCAGCGTCTCTTTCTGTTTCCCTGCACACATCAAAACCAAATCAAGTTGATATTGGTACCCAAGTTTTCTTGGGTCCTGCCTTGTTAGCCGTTTTCTTTCCCTTCAAATCCTTTCCACCCAAGGGTCCAGATTGAGAAAGATCAATCTTAACTCTAGGTGCAGGCCTTTGAAAGCCAAGGTTTGAGATTTACTCATATGCATTATAAATATCAGAATTAAGCATAGTTTGTGCAGGCATGTTATTCATCATCCATGGCATCTGAGGCACATTGAAAGCATGATAATATGGATTTCGCATGAATGACATATTGACTAGATGCATGAGCATGTTGGGCATACATGTTAGGCATCACATTCATAGCAGGAATAGGCATAGGCATAGGCATATTGGGCATAGAAGCATTTTTCAACTTTTTACAGTTGGCAGATAGATGATTGACACTACCACAATTAACACATTTTTTCCTAGGAACATACCTATCAGGTGTGTAATTATTGTGCTTATTAATCCCTACCTTGCCATTTCTGTTCTTTATTCTACCCTTAGCCTTTGATTTTACTTTCTCTAACTTGTCTTTCAATTGCTTGTTGGACAAGTGACTTATGTTTGCTTTATCAACTGATTTTGTCTTGCTACATTCTCCTATTACAAAGTTTTTATTGACAGGACCATATTGATTGTTCAATTTCACTAAGATTGCTTTGCTGACAGCTTTGGCTTTCGATGGATAATCTTGATCAGTATCCATCGATCGCTCAATGTTCAACGGATAATCCTCCTCATTATCCGTTGATACGCTATCTGAAGCAGTCTAACCATCAACTCCTAACTTCGCTTCTTCTAATTTGCTAAATGAATTAATCCCTTGGACATTGTAGATTTCTTCGTTAATGACCCTAGATCTTTTCCACTTAGCAATTAGATCCTGTTCTTTCTTTAACTGTTCTCTCAAAGATTTTTCTCTCTTAAGAGCTTCAATCAATCCATCTTTAGCGTCCTGGCAATCTCTTCTCATGGTTTCAAATTCAATTAACTGAGTTTCTATTAAAGCATTCCTATCATTTAACTTCTCATTATAATCTTTAATCCTCTGATTTTCTTTGGTAAGTGATTTCAAGGAAACATGCATATTGTACAGTTCAACAGACATTTCATCAAATGTACTAGCACATTCAGCTTTAGAAAGATCAGTTAAGTCTGTAGAGAATACCTGGTTGCTTGTTGAACTAGCTTCATCATCATTTTCATTATCCATGAGGGCAAGGTTGACATACTCTTCTTCTGCATCTGAATCTTCTCCAGCAGCCCAATCATTGTCTCTTGACACAAATGCTTTCTCCTTTTGCTTGAGAAGATCAAAATGTTTTCTTTTGTAATCAACAGCTCCAAACTGTTTCTTCTCATTCTCAGCTTTAGGCTTTCTGCATTCATTGGCACAGTGGCCAGCAATTCCACGGTTAAAGCATTTGAACTTTGACCTTTCAACCATGTCCTTGGATGGTTGATAACCTTTTCTGAATTGCTTGCCTCCTGCTGGATTCTTCTTGAATCTAAGTTTAGAGAATCTTTTTGACAAAAATGCTAGATAATCATCAAAAATCATCAGATTCATCTCCACTAGATGTATCAAGTTCTTCAACCAACTGGCTTTTTCCTCTGCTAGTTTCAGCTCCACCTTCACAAGTCTTTGGACTTGGTGTGGTTTCTATGCTCTCCATCTTCTCACTATCCTGGATTGTTGGAATATTGGCAACCAAGGCGACAGATCCACCTTTCTTCTGGATCTTCTCCACTTCCTCATCTTGCTGCATCTCAAGCTCATATGTTTTCAGGAAGCCATACAGACTCTCAAGTGTAAAATCCTTGTAATCTTGAGAGTCCCTCAATGAGACTGTTACAGGCTTCCATTCCTTAGGAAGAGATCTCAGAAACTTTAGGTTGGAGTCCTTGGTTTCGTATTTTCTCCCATACAACTTTAAGCTATTCAATAGCTTCTGAAATCTACTGAATATGTCTGTTAAATTTTCACTAGAGACATAGTGAAAATGCTCATATTGTTGTATGAGGAGTTGCATTTTGTTTTCTCCGACTTGCTCAGTTCCTTCACATATTGTTTGGATAGTGTCCCACACCTGTTTGGCAGTGGTGTAGTTAATAACACAATCAAACATATCTTGGTCAATACCATTGAACAAAATGTAGATAGTCTTTTTATCTTTGTGTTTCACTTCCAAGTCTTCGTCTGTGAACTCAGCCTGAGTTTTTGGAATTGGCCTTCCAACAGCTGCAGTACCAGCAGCTTCACTAACACCGGTGTTAGTCTTCATTGGGATATGAGTGCCTTTCTCTATGCAATCTACATAGTCTTCGTCAAGAGCTGAGAGACGAAGACGCATCTTTACTTTCCAATGAAAGTAGCTGTCTTTACCAAGCATCAGAATCTTTACCCATGTGTCCTTCTTTCCCATGGTGGTTGATATTTAAACTTCTTGTTTGTTAGAAGCTTGCTCTGATACCAATTGTTATTTCCCAGTTAAACACCACAAGATTGTAGAAGGGGGCCTGAATACAATCTTGATAAAAATTTCGAATTAACAAGACAGCATATGGATTAAAGATGAACAAGTTAAACTATGATGAACAAAAAATAAAAACATAAACAAGCATACAACACTCTTTAAAAATTTCAGGTGGATTTGTCGAGTCCACCTGAGGGTTGTATTGAAGAAAATAACTTGCGTAAAGTTTACACAACTGCGAGTACAAGATCTAAATAAGTACAAGAAAACTTAATGCAATATACATTTAAGCTCAGTGTTTTCTTCTCTACTTAGCCTTGCTACACTTGAAGGTATATATATACTTCAAGTTTACAAACCCTACAAAATAATCGAATATTACAAAGTCAAAGTATTCTGTAGGTTTGTTGCCACTCCTCGTCTCCATGTGATGCAATTTTGTCTGGATTGTCTTGGAGAAATATTCACGAGATCTACCAGCTGAATTGCTTGTGAGAATAAGGAATGTTTCTTTTTCTTCTTCGTTTCCAAAGACTGGCTTCCATACCCTTTTTAAGTCTATCAACTCATGTGATCTGTCAGGCTTGTCAAGTCGCTATCAACCGCTAATATCAAGACATTATTGGTTGTAGCATATTATCCGTTGGTGCAGACATCGATTGATAGGTTGATTGTTGTTTGCTTGAGTGTCACATCCGTTGACATAGAAGCTTCATCGGTTGAAACATCATTTCACTTATACAGAATTACATAGCACAGCTTATATACAATTAACTACCCTATTCTGCATGTCCATTGATAGTCAACATGACTTAGGAATTCTAGCAACTGTGACAGTAACAAACAACTTATCCGTTGAGACTTAAAATAGTACGCTACAGACTTATCAATCGATAAGCTGCCTCATCAACGGATATTTATAAATTGGATATCCGTTGATAAGTTACAAACTTTAACTTATACAAATATGTTTTTTCAAGGTGTTTTAATGTGCTTATCATCAAGGACAACATAATTCCTAACACTTATATATATTTGAAATAGAAAATAGATTTAATATTCTTATATATATATATCAAATTTATCACCATGTTTGTAACCCTTTTTCTTGCTTCTGTTTGTTTTTGTCTTCATCTATTTTATTTTTTTTGCTTTGCTTTGGATTTTTTATTTTTTTTTGTTAATGATCTCGGTACAAGGTACAGAAACACCTGATCGTGTGAACAAGAATTAGGAGATTTTTCTCTGTTTGAGAAGTAGAAACACTTGAGAAACTTGGCACAAAAGGTTTGAACTTTTACCAATCCTTTTTTATTTATTTATTGCTAATTGTTAATTGTCGTTATTATGTTCTCATTGTTGTTGATCAAAATATTAAACATTAACATCTTCAAAATAGAAAAGGTAGGGAAGAAAAATTCAAATTTACATTTACATATTTGAAAGAGAAAAGAAATTTTATATTTTTATATATATACGATCATTGCTTCTAACGATCAAATTGTATCACCATCTTTGTAGCTCTTTTCTTACTTCTATTTGCTTTTATCGTCTTCTATTTTCTTTTAGTTTTTTTTATTCATTCTTATTTTGTTTAATTATCAATATTCATGGCTATGTGTGTGCGTTACTTGTTTTTTATGATTTTCAGGTTGCTTTTTTTTGTTGTTGGTTTTCAAGATTTGAATTTACTTATTCAATATTTGTTTTCTTCATTTTATTTTTAAATTTATAATTTGTTATAATTTTAGTTATAATTATGGATTATTAATAAACATTAGTTATTCTTTACTTTAGCTTTTGTATTATCTTGTTAGTGATCTCGGTACAGAAACTGCTGATCCAGTGTACAAGAATTATGAGATCTTTCGTTGCTAGAAGTAGAAGCACTTGAGAAATTTGGCATAGATGGTTTGAACTTTTACCATTTCCTCTTTATTTATTTATTCTTAATTTTGAATTTATCGTTATTATCTTCTCATTGTTCTTGATCATAATATTTCAACGAATTCTTTTAATTAACTCAATCAAATTTGTTTTTTTATCTATATGTATTTATTACAACGGGTGTCAGCCTAAGAAAATGTGACACAAAATCAATACAAAAAATAAGCATATAGTTTATTTAGTTATCTATAAAGCAATATATATATATATATATATATATATATATATATATATATATATATATATATTAAAATTAGTACAATATTCTGTTCATTAATTTATTAATAGATATTTTCTTTTGATTTCTTTCTTAAATATTCTACATTTTGAAAAAAAAATTAAAAGATACTACAGGACAGCCGCGAAACGCGGCTTATATGTATTTATTACAACGGGTATCGGTCTAAGAAAATGTGATACAAAATCGACATACAAAGTAAGTATGTAGTTTATTTAGTTGTCTATATATATTAAAATTTATATAATATTGTGTACTTCAATTTATTTATAAATATTTTATTTTCGACTTCTTTCTTAAATTTATATTTTGAATTTTTTTAAAAAAATATTACAAGGTCGTCACAAAGCGCGACTTAGTTAACTAGTATTATATAAAGAAAATTCCCTGGGGTTTTGATGAAACTCTGAAATCATTCAAAAGCTATTTATATAATTTTCTTAATTATCTCAATTTTCAAACGTAATATATGCAATCAAGGAAATAATTGATATTACTAAAGGCAAATCTCACCTCAAAATTATATTATATTTATGATATGAAAAACAAGTTCTAGCCTTTCTCTTTAGAATAGTATCTCTCCATTCTAATTGAATTCTAAGAAAATTTCACCGGGGTGCAAACCGAAATTAAAGTCAAAGAGGATTTTAGTATTTAAAATTATTGTGTACTCTTAGTATTTTTATAATATATACAACGGGTGTCAGCCTAAAAAATCGTGAGAAAAATCGGTATATAGAAAAATATATGAATAATTAATTTTATTTGGTGGAGCTATGAAATCATTCGAAAGTTATTTATCTAATTTTCTAAATTATCTCAATTTTCAAAAATAGAACATGCAATCAAGGAAATAATTGATGTTATTAAAGGCAAGTCTTATCTCTAAATTATACTCCCTCTGTCCCTCTTGATAGTTTACATTGGCAATTAGCACGGAGACCAAGACATTGTTTAAAAAATAAGTAAAGTTAGATGAAAAGTGGGTAAAGTGGTGGGACTTATCAATATTTAATAATAGATTTAAGATAGTGGAGGGAAGTAGTAGGTGTAATAGTATTTTTTATAATTAAATATGAGATAGTGGGGGAAAGTAGTGGGTGTAATAGTGGAGGAAACTTACTATTTTGGTAATGTAAAGAAATTAGAGGGATGACCCAAAATAGTAACTGTAAAGAAATAAAAGGGACGGAGGGAGTATTAAAGTTGGGATATAACAAGCAAGTTCTAACCTTTTTTTTTACAATAGTATTTCCCAAGAAAATCTCACCGACGTGCAAACCGAAATCAAAGTCAAAGAGGATTTTGGTATTTAATTTTTTATTATTTTGTACACTTAGTATTTTTATAATATATAAAACAGGTGTCGGCCTAAAAAATTATGAGACAATATCAGTATAAAATGAATAATTTATCTTATTATCTATGTATATTTAATTTATATAATATTGTGCTCGCTAATTGTTATTTATATTTATAGATACATTTTTGTCGACTTTTTTATTAAATAATCTTTATTTAAAATTTTAAAAAAATATTATAAGGTCGTCTCGAAGCGCGGCTTAGTCGACTAGTGTTGTGGAATAAAAAGTAGGGTATATTTATTGCGTATT
Source organism: Saposhnikovia divaricata (assembly GCA_036435485.1). NCBI lineage: Eukaryota > Viridiplantae > Streptophyta > Magnoliopsida > Apiales > Apiaceae > Saposhnikovia > Saposhnikovia divaricata. The sequence continues at coordinate 132,753,846 of CM071600.1, forward strand.
AACTACTAGGGTTTGTGGGAGCTTCGAGCTTTAATGGTTGTTCTAGTGTTCATGGCTGAATCTGCCTTCACAAGATGCCTACGTACTTCGATGAATATCAAAGATCAAGCCAAAAACGTAGTTCTGAGAATGAGGGGTCAGGCCCTTTTTATAGGCTGAGAAGCCTTAGAATTATGGTAGGATTCGGAGACTTGGTGGGCAAGCCACCTCCCTGAGGAAGGTTCTAGACTCCTTCCTTGTAGGAGTCAGTTTCCATATAGAATTAAGTGCCTTGGAGGCTAAGTCAGGCAGGAGTTATATCCTTATTTGACTCTTATTGCTGAGCTATTTATTACCCCCAATATTAATTACGAAATTAATATTATAATTGGGGTTTTGGGCCCACCTGGTGGGCCCCACATTTGGACCATTCTTGGCCTAATTAATGCCACATTAAATGTGTCTTTAGGGCTTATTTTCAGCCCATATCATTTGCCCCCCAACTTCTAGGAAAGCTGATCAGGCTTTCCTTGAAGTTTTACTTGTCTAACTCGAGACTCGGGTCAGGGTTTATCTTTTATATCGTTTTTATGTAAAGCGTGGAGCGACCGACGCGTTTACAACGATGTTAGATTGTGCCAATAGCATTGAACGGTGCTAAACGGCACTAAACGGTGCTTAAGGCACTAAACGGTGCTAAACAGCCTTAAACGACGTTTAAGCGATGTTAAACGACGCTAAACGGCGATAAACGGTGCTAAACGGCACTAAACGGTGCTATACGGCACTAAATGACACTAAACGGTGCTAAACAGCCTTAAACGACGTTTAAACGATGTTAAACGGCGATAAACGGTGCTAAACGGCACTAAACGACACTGAACGGTGCTAAATGGCACTAAACGACACTAAACGGTGCTAATCGGCACTGACGGTGCTATCGGCACTAACGGTGCTAATCGGCACGTAATCGGTGCTTATCGGCACTGACGGTGCTATCGGCACTAACGGTGCTAATCGGCACTTAATCGGTGCTTATCGGCACTGACGGTGCTATCGGCACTAACAAGCCTTGAACGACACTTAAACAATGTGAAGCGATTCTAAACGGCGCTAAACGGTGTTAAACAGCACTAGATGGCGCTAAACGGCACTAAACGGTGCTAGCGGGGGTCCGGGGGCAGCAGCCCCCGGGCGGGGTCCAAGGGGCGGCAACCCCTGGCGGGGTCCAAGGGGCAGAGCCCCTGGCTGGGGTCCAAGGGGCAGAGCCCCTGGCTAGTACTATTCAAAAATTATCATTTCGACTCAAATTTCTGAATTTTAATCACAAATTTCGATCAGGAAACTTCACATTTTTCGACCAGGATTTCGACCAGGATTCTGGTCGAAATAAGGTCTGATTTTTCTCCTGGTCGAACGGATTTCGACCAGGATTCCTAGTCGTTTTGACCAGGATTCTGGTCGAAATAAGGTCCAAGGTTTCTCCTGGTCGAATGAATTTTCGATCAGAATTCCTAGTCATTTCGACCAGGATTCTGGTCGAATTAAGGGTCCAAAATTTCTCCTGGTCGAACGAATTTTCGATCAGAATTCCTAGTCATTTCGACCAGGATTCTGGTCGAATTAATGGCCAAATTCGTGGCCTCGTCGAAGAGTTTTTCGACCAGGATTCTTGGTCGTTTCGACCAGGATTCTGGTCGAATTAATGGCCTTTTTCGTGGCTCAGTCGAACAATTTGTCGGCCAGGATTCTTGGTCATTTCGACCAGGATTCTGGTCGAATTAATGGCCTTTTAATGGCTTGGTCTGTCAAGACCTCGATTTTACGTGACTAAAAAGTAAGGTCTCAATTTTCTTAAGGCCATGACCGTGCCTAAAGCAAACTTCTCTATAGCGGAGTGATTCAGGTCAGCTTCATGAAGCACCTTGGTGACATAGTAAATGGGTTTCCAAACCTTCCACGAGAAAGCTTCAAAATCCTTTCAAAGGTTTCATGCTTGCCTAATCTTACATAGAATTACTTTGGACCTTTCATCCACCTTGTTGGAATGTTGATTCAGTTACTCATTCTTGAGTTGTTCACGAATCTCTTGATCCAAGGTTGGATCTGATAGCTTTGTTGGCCTTCTAAGGCTTCAACTTAGTTCCTTAGCCCTTGATTTATAACACAAGGCCTGGATTCTAAGGTTGATGTTTGTGTTTTGGATCACCAACACGAGGTTTCAGGTCAATAGGAGGTGTTTGTTATGCCTTAAATGGTTTCGTGAACCTTGACTTGTGACCTTCCGGGCCTTAACTTATTTGCTGAGACCTTGGTTTTAAGGTTATTATCAACCCTTGATTCCCTTGATTCTCATTCTAAGATGTAGGAATGATGAAGTCCCTTAGTTCTTGCCCCCCTTGCTTCATACGGAGGAGGTCTTATTTTTCAGTTGATCGTTCAGGGAGTTCACTTGCTCCTCAGCGTTTGACTTCAAGTCCGGTGTGTCTTGGCTGGTTGTTAACCTTCTTTTCTTGATTCTAGGTTTCCAACCTTCTTCTTATGCTCACAGGACCTTGCTTTGGTTTATATTCGATTGAAGGCTCTTGATTCAAGTCCTTAAACTTCAAATGACAAATTTGATTGGAGGCAGACAGCCTTTTTGGCCATCAAGGCTAAAATTTTGTGTCGGGATTTGAGATTCAAGATTTTAAGTAAGGAATGACAAAGGACCTCTCATCTCAACACTCTCACTAACTGTTTCTGTGCCTTCAAGGCATTATCAGGGAGCCAACTAGTCTCGAGATGAGTTCGAAGAGGGTCTATCCTTCATCTTACATCAACTGGTGCTACCAATTTTGATTCGATGGTGGGGTCTTTAGGACCTGGAAGCAAAAGCTCTCTGCATAATTCTTTATCTCAGAAGAGCCATACTTAGACTGGGCTTCGGCCTTAATGTTCTTTTCTCTCTTGGGATATACTCAACATGGCATTTATCGAGCGGGGCTATCACGGCTTTCACAATCCTCAAGTGTTTGGCCATATTCTTTTCTCTAGCCTCAAACTCTCCATTGACTTGTGAGACTACCAGATTTGAGTCTCCACAAACTTTCAGGTTCTTCACCCTCAGGGCTCTTGTCAATCCAAGGCTGGCCATCAGAGCTTCATACTCCGCCTTATTGTAGGTTGTTTAGAAGTCCAACTTTAAGGCATACTCAAGTGTGAACCTATCATGGCTTTGCAGAACTAAACCTGCACCACTGGTTTTTGTTTTTGATGCCCCATGAAAAAAGAGCTTTTTGTTTTTGATGCCCCATCAAAATATAGCATCATCAAAATATAGCATCCAATATTCCTTCTTCTCTTCCAGGGGTTTCTCACCTTGCTGATTTTCCTGGTCTATTACCTCCTGCCCCCCGGACTTCTTGGTTGTCAATGATATATTCAACCACGAAGTCAGCTAGAGCCTGGGCATTGATGGCCATCCTAGGCTTGTACTTAACATTGAATTCTCCAAGTTAGATTGCCCACCTGATGAGCCTTCCATTGGCTTTCGTGTTATGCAATATGTTTCTTCAGTGGGTGTTCCATCAGGACTTCAACGTTTGTCTTTATCCAGGGTCCTTCAAGGACTAAAACTCTTATCTGCTGTAACCTAACTCTACCATTCGGGGTATGCATTCGTTTGTTTTCATTCGTGTATTCTTTTATTTTCGGTACTTGGTCTTCTTTGACTCACACATCAGGTGCTTGGCACATAAATAAAATCACAATCAATGAATGGAAAACAAACTTGCATTAATAACTTGAAATGGGTTCAACCCTTACATAGAGTACTACTGTCCTACTCGGAGCAACATGCTCTGCAATGGTTTTAATGAACCTTATTTCTACTTCTACTATATAAATATGAAGCTAAGTCCTACTAGGATAACTTAAGCCCAATCGGGGTATTACAAGACTAGGCATGCACCACTTGATTTTGTTTTTGATGCTCCATCAAAATAGAGCACCCACCACTCCTTCTGGTCTCCTCATTCTTATTCTGCAGTTCACTTCCTACTTGGGGTACTACCTCCTGCCCCCCAACTTCTTGGTTGCTAATGGTACACTCAACCACAAAGTCAGTTAACGCCTTAGCCTCAATGGCTGTCCGAGGCTTCTGTGTGATGTCCTTTGCTGACCTTTCTTTGTGTTCCTTACCACTGTGGACTTCCATGTCTTCAATCGGAAGGACCTGCCCCCCGACTCCATCAGGCCTTAACGAGGCTACATAACAGCTTCATGCCATCTTCTGATCACCTTTATGTTCTCCAACACCATTCCTGGTAGGGAACTTGATCTTCACATGATAGGTTGAGGCAACAGCCTTGAATGCATGAAGTCCAGTCCATCCAAGGATAGCGTTGTACGTTGAATCCGCCTTGATTACCAGGAAGTTCAACATCTGAGTGGCCTCCTTGGGCTCTTGCCCAATAGTTACAGGCAGCTGAATAATCCCTTCAACTTTGGATTTTACTCCATTAAATCCGTATATAGGCATGTTATTGGGGGGTCAAATGAGAATCAGTGTATCCCATCTTCACAAACGCATCATGAAACAGAATGTCAACGGAAGCTCCATTGTCTATCAAGACTCGCTTCACCTCCGAGTTTCCAATCACAGGAGTTATGACCAACGGGTCGTCATTGGGGAACTTCACCCCTTCCAAGTCTGAGTCATCAAAGCTAATCGCTACCTCAATTTTTGCACGCTTCGGGGCCTCTCCCACGATGTGCAACACCTCTCGGGCATAAGCCTTTCGAGAGTTCCTAGTTGTCCCGGCCGCAGTCGGGCCTCCTGAGATCATGTTGATTACTGGCCCTCGGGGCTGTGGGTTGCGATCTTGATCGTCATCCCTTCTATTATAGTCTCTTCTCTGATTACCACGGTCTTCACCCTTAGTGAAGTGCCTTAGCTTCCCTCTACGGATCAAAAACTCGATCTCATCTTTGAGTTGCTTGCAATAGTCAGTGTCATGCCCCATGTCTCTATGGAATCTGCAATACTGATTCTGGTTTCTCTTTGCGGGATCACCCCTGAGTAGCTTCGGCCATCTGAAATCCTTATCATTCTCAATGTCCAACAAGATTCGACTCCTAGGAGTATTCAACCTTGCATACTCAGTGAACCTTGACCCTTGGTTCTTCTTTGGGGCAGAGTCGGAGTCCTCGCTAGTTCGGGGATACTTGTCCCTAGCATCATACTCTTGATCATCATAGTCCTGGTCTTGCTTTCGCTTCTTGGAGTCATTGTTACCTCCTCCTCCACCTTCGGTGGTTTCTTTCTTCAAGCTATCCTCAGCTTTAATATACTTATCAGCCCTTCGTTGGAGCTCAGCCATGTTCTCAGGGGGATGCTTCGCCAATGATCTCTTGAAAAAGAGATCATTGGTTCCGTGTTCCAGGGCTACCATTGCCACCTTATTTTCCAAATCAGTGATATTCAGGGTCTCCTTAGTGAATCTCTTGAGGTAATCCCTCAGATTTTCATTCTTTCCTTGCACTACATACATAAGAGATGCGGAGCTCTTCTCATGCACCCTTCCGGTAATGAATTGGCTAACGAAAGCGGCACTCAACTCCTTAAAAGAGCCAATAGAGTTCGCAGGCAATCGGCTATACCATCTCTGAGCCATGCCCGACAGGGTTTGGGGGAATGCTCTGCACTTTAGGGCATCACTTGCAGGCTGCAGTAGCAGTGCGTTTGAGAACGTTCTGACGTGATTTGCGGGATCACCCGTTCCATCATAAGCCTTAATTGTCGGCATCTTAAACTTCCTAGAAATATGAGCATTCATCACCTCCTCAGTAAACGGGGGTGTGGGATCATCAGGATCTCCAAGTGGCATGAGATCTTTGGGGTTACTCCTGGGGGTTTCCACCCTTGTAGTTTTTCCAATTGGGGCATTAGCCCTTTTCTGTCTTCTCGAGGACCTATCTAGATCAATGATGGGAATCCTTCCTGCAGTTGGAGGAGGCTGAGTTTGATTTAGCCTACCTTGTTCTCTTGCCATATCTTCCTTCAATTTTAAGATCTCGGCCTCATAAGCCTTTATCCTTTCAGCAGTTGTCAAAGATTGTCCATCACGGATGTCTTGAGTCCTCCTTCGAGGTTCTCTACTAGCACGTCGCCTCCTCGAGGCTTCATCACGGTCATCATCCTCATCGTCGGAGGAGGTTTCATCAGTATAAGGACCCGAATAATCGTGATACTCTCGATCTCGGATCTGCAAAGCATGACCACTTGGGCCTATCCCTTGGATAGGAGGATAATTAGGCAGCCCGTATGTCGGGTTAGTACTGACGGGGAGATCTGTAGTGTGGATCTGGACCCCATGCGATGGGTTGTTCGGATCAATCAGAGGAGAGACCACCATCTGGAGAGGATTGGTTCCTCGTCCTGCTTGGTCGATCTGAGGCAGCGTACTCTCAACGTGGGGAATCGCCCCTGATTGTTCAGAAACTTGAGACTGGGTGATCACCCCTGATACTGGGGGAGCCTGTTGGATGATCGCCCCTGATGTTGGGGGAGCCTGTTGGATGATCGCCCCTGATGCTGGGGGAGCCTGTTCGATCAAGGGTGGAGCAGAGCTGAGTGGCACGGCCTCAGTTACAACTGGTGTTGTTCTTCGTGTTTGAACCATGGTTGATGTTGTCTTCCCACAGACGGCACCAAATGTTGTGGAATAAAAAGTAGGGTATATTTATTGCGTATTAACTACTAGGGTTTGTGGGAGCTTCGAGCTTTAATGGCTGTTCTAGCGTTCGTGGCTGAATCTGTCTTCACAAGATGCCTACGTACTTCGATGAATATCAAAGATCAAGCCAAAAACGTAGTTCTGAGAATGAGGGGTCAGGCCCTTTTTATAGGTTGAGAAGCCTTAGAATTATGGTAGGATTCGGAGACTTGGTGGGCAAGCCACCTCCCTGAGGAAGGTTCTAGACTCCTTCCTTGTAGGAGTCAGTTTCCATATAGAATTAGGTGCCTTGGAGGCTAAGTCAGGCAGGAGTTATATCATTATTTGACTCTTATTGCTGAGCTGTTTATAATTGGCCCACCTGGTGGGCCCCACATTTGGACCATTCTTGGCCTAATTAATGCCACATTAAATGTGTCTTTAGGGCTTATTTTCAGCCCATATCAACTAGTATTCTATGTTTTAAAATTGAGATAATTTTGAAAATTAGATGGATAACTTTCGAATGATTTCAGAGATCCACCAAATAAAATAAATTATTCATAAATTTTTTTATACCAATTTTGTTTCACGATTTATACCAATAAAAGAAATCAAGGAAACAACTCCTAATATCCGAAAGGATTAACATGCTCAACTCATGAATAAATCGATCCAATACACCTCAGTCAATCAAACTCAATCGGAGGTAACCGATTCATGAGTTAGTGATGAGTGGATATTTTATTCACTTAAAACGTTTCCATTTGGCTTAAAACGAATGTTTGTACTTGAGTTGTGGTATTTTTTATCTCTTTTAAGGGTATTGTGCAGGAATGTCAATCACAGGTGTTAAAGGAATGAAGCGGAGCAATCGGAGCGCAAATCGGAATTATAATAAAGAAAAAGGGAAAAATGCAGTTTGCTGAATAGAAGGCACGGCGCGGCAGCGCCGTGTTTGAGCTTGTATATGGCGCGGCAGCGCTGGGAGCATAGAGGTGGCGCGGCAGTGCCGGTTTCATGCACAGATATGGCGCGGCAGCGCCGGTTAGTCTGACGAAAATTCCTGATTTGATGATTTTTTTGAGATGAAGTAAAAAATAAAAATTCCTTACGAACTACTTGCACCTGGAGGCCTATATAAAGGAAGAAAAACCCTAGAAGAGAGAGAAGGTTTGACCACGTATTTTATCTACGGAGTTTTGAAGCATGAAGAAGCGAGGAAGAAGATAGTTTTCAATTTATTCTTGTATTCTTTCTAGTTTGTGGATGCTTGGTTTGGGTGTATTCTTTAGAACCCTTGATATTTATTTCATTCAGTATTCGTTTTCTTCTATCATGTTTACATTGGAACCTATGGTGACGATTAGTTTGATTATGAACTAATTCGTTGTCATGGGGTTTTAGCGGATTTATTCATGAAGTTTATTTGTTGAATCTTCTTGATGCCTATAGTGTGATTGATGTGATATCCTATCATGGTTGATTTAATTCGTTATAGGAGAGTAGCTAACTCCTGTAATTGTGTGTTAATTTTTATTGAAGCGAAAGTGGATATAAGAGTTTAGAACTTGTCATGCTAGCATAGGTTTATGCGTGAGAATATCATTCATAATTAGTGTCGTAACTCTAACCGTTTTATGACGACTATGTGATCAATTGAATGCTTGTACTTCAACCATTATGTTTCAATCTTTATAGACATATGGAGATTAAGCATAATTGGGAGACTAAGTGATTTCTATCTTTATTGTGGATGTTATTTAGGATGGTATTTGTGCAACGAAGGTTGACTTATATCAGTTTTGTGTATTCGATCAGGTATTAACAAATCACATGAAAAGGCTAGAGAAGTGGAGACTATAGATGGATTGTCTAATGAAGTTAAAATCCCATGTTTTATTCGCATAAGCAATTCGACATAATTCTTAGTTCAAGTCGTTGATAATTAGTTATAAATCTTGGAGTAATTGTAGTGATAATAAAATTCCAATTGTTAATCTGTCGTAGCATCGAATAATAATCATACATTGGTGAGTGAATTAACTAGACAATATAACGAGTCCCTGTAGGAACGAATCTTATTTGCTATCTGTATTACTTGAGATCACGTGCCCTTGCGTGTTGAGTTTGGTCGTAACAGTTAGGTCTCTTTTTTCTGAAAAATCAGTTACTTAGAACATGAAATTTGGATTATTGAACAACCTGAAGGGTTTGTTGTCCCTGGACAAGAGAGAAAAATCTGTAGATTGATAAAATCACTGTATGGCTTGAAGCAAGCGCCTATGAAATGGCATGAGAAATTTGATGAGGTCGTGTTGGCCAATGATTTCAAGATCAATGAATGTGATAGTTACGCCTACTACAAGGATAACGAGTAGGGATATGTCATGATGACATTGTATGTAGATGATCTACGTATTGTTGAAAGCAATGATAAAGTGATAAAATCTACAAAGGACGTGTTAAAGGCAAGATCTGACATGAAAGACATGGGATTAGCAAATGTAATTATAGAAATTCAAATTTCTAGAACATCAGAGGGTCTCGCCTTAAGTCAACTGCATTATATTGACAAGATTCTTGAGAAATTTCTCGAGAATGATATTGTGACAACGATAATACCTATGGATTTGACTTTGCATCTATCCAAGAATAAAGGTGAAGGAGTCTCGCAACTGGAATACTCAAGGATAGTTGGAAGTGTGATGTACCTTATGAGTTGTACAAGACCAAACATTGCATACTCAATTAGCAAGTTGAGTAGATTTACGAGTAATCCGGGAACTGATCACTGGAAAGCGATCATATGAGTACTAAGGTACTTGAGGGGAACTCAAAACTATGATTTGCATTATGGCAGTTATCCAGTAGGTTTAGAAGGCTATACTGATGAAAACTGGATTTCTAGCACGAAGACACTAAAGTCTACGAGTGGTTACGTGTTTACACTAGCTGGAGCAGTAGCGTCATGGAAATCCTCCAAACAAATGGTAATAACTCATTCCACGATGGAAGCCGAGTTTGTGGCATTAGATAAATATGCAGAAGAGGCTGAATACTTACACCAATTTCTGGAGGATATTCCGAGATGACAAAAGACTATGACAATAATTGGGCTGCATTATGACAGTTAGTCTATTATTGGCAGAGCACAGAGCATAATGTATAATGGAAAGTCCCGTCATATACGACAACAACATAGTTCCATTAGACAGTTAATGTCAACCGGAATTATCACTATTGACTTTATATTGTCAAAGGATAATATCGCGGATCCGCAAACCAAAGGGTTATCAAGAGAATTGGTCGACAAATCATCAAGAGGGATGGGCCTTAAACCTATTGATTAATGGCGTCATGGTGGACACCCAACCATTGCTGACTAGAGATCCCTAGAACTTGGTTTAATGGGCCAACTAATTCATGATGACCAAATCACTATGAGGGTAATTATTACTGGCCTATTCCTATGATTAGGAAATAGTGAGATATGTAAGGTACCAAGGTAAGCTATTGAGTTTTAATTATATTTCGGTGAATACATGGAGTTTAAGATTCAAACGCATGGAATTCAATTGAGTAATTGCGGGTTACTCTATAAGATAAATATCACCTATGTGGGAGAGAAGTGGGATCGATTCAAAGGAGAATTGCGAGGCACAATTCTTCAGAAAATCCTGTAGAACAGGACGATTGTTCGATGGCCAAATTGGACATAATCATAAGAGCTGAACGAGTCAGAAAGGATAGTGATAAGTATATCATATTTACATAAAACAGTCAAACAGTTCAAAGACAATCGCGTCTAGTGTCTACTAGTAAAATCGGTATGCTTACTCGAGTGAAGGTTCAAGGAGCATTCTCTACCTATCGTATGCTATATCTGATCGACGAATCTATCACAAAGTAAAATTCCGTGTCTATCTATATGGTGTGTGCTACTAAAACATTAATCTCATCCACATAGGGGATTGTTGGAAAATGTGGGTTTTTAGACCCACATTATCCAGTCATTTTGAGCTCCGATTTGAGTATGCCTTGTGTTTGTGTTCGCAACAAGTTATGCTTGGAGCGTGTTCTCCTCCACGAGAACTTTCCAATGCATGTTAAAACAATTAAAATGACTAGGGATGGATGAGTTGTGATTATCCAAAGTTGCTCCCTTAGAAGTGTAAAAATGGAAATTGAACCTAAAGTCCCATATTGAAATGATAAAGAGACTTTTATGGGTTTATATAGAAAGACACTTCTGTAGTGTCCAAATGTGTTAGTAATGTATTGCTCTATCACCTACGTGCGCAAGGGGTACAAATCATGGGATTTCGAGAGAAATTTCTGACTTCGCAATCCTTAGAGCTTTCCGCGTGTGCGTCATGCGGACACGAATGGAGCAGAAAATTGGGTCGATTAAAACCGGACTAACTTTACTAATTATTATTTTCATTGGGCTTGGGTTTTCATTTGAATTAATTGATTTGGTAAAATCAATTCCATTTTTATTACGGATTTTTTACCACCGACTTCATTAATTAACGCAGCTAATTAATCAGGGAAATTGCCACCGACTAGGTTAATTAACGTGGTTATTAATTAGGGCAATTGTGTAGCGCACAAGTTATCCGAGTCTATATATACTCATCATATAGCGTTAGGTTTATTCATTCGAAACACAACCTCTTCTCATATATCTCTCTCTTCTCTCTTCCTTCGATATTAGTTCTTGCGCGTCTCAAACTCGCTGTAAGTGATGCATTTCTGTAACCTCATTGCAATTCGTTTTATCCGTAAAGGCGATTCGCTCACACATATGGTGAGGGCTTACGCACTGGACTCGGGTTAATTTGTTCCTTGTTGTTTAACTGATTTATTTTCTATTATTTATTTTTGATTATACATATTACGTTATTGTTACTCATACACGCGCAATTATTATATTGTTTATGTTTTTATCGCAGATTGTATAACGGATATTTTTATAATCCAAATCATTCATGAGATCGTCGTGAGGAGGTAAGTTAGCACTTAGCAGAAATTATATGAATAATCTATATAAAAGTTTGAGAATTTTTTTGTAATAAAAGAATATTATATTTGCAAAATTCTAAAGACCTCAAAATTGTTCCCAAATTTTTTCCCAAAAACTAACGTGTTGCACTTATAATTGGTAATTTACTTAATAATAATATAATGCCCATCATACATAGGGTGTTTGATAAGTGGATTTTATATCCACTTGGAGCGTTCCATATCGGCTTAAATTGATTTACTTGGTCTCAAGTTTGTTGTATTTTTGATGTGTTTTGTGTAGTTGTGCAGGGTTGTAGTTATCGGTTAGTGTTGGTGTTTCTAATCGATATTAGAGTGGAATTAAGCATTGGAATAAAGATTGGACACTTGTGTTATGCTACCAAGGTGTTACATGTGTCATGGTATTGAAGATGTTAGCTAATGTAAAAGAAATGGAGGAGAAAGGAGCAATTTGTGTAAAATTCGGATTTTCTGGGTAGGTTGCGCAGTCTTCACTGTTTTGGCCATATTTGGAGTTCTAGAAGTCAGAATTCAGCGATCTTACAGCTCACGCGAAGCCTGGGAGATTTTCTACAACAGTGGACAGATTACAGGTGCAGGCTGCTCGGAATGCAGTAGGAGAGGCGCAGGCTGCGCGCCTGAGGGGCAAGTTGCACGCGCGCGTTGCTGAAAAATTACAGTTTTGGCCATATCTTGAGTTCTACAAGTCCGTTTTGGACGATCTTACTGTCCACGCGAAGATAACAAGATTCTCTATCATTCTAAAGTGGTTCAGATGTCCAAATACAACTGGAACGGCCCAGAAATATTGAAGAAAAGTCAGTTACGAATTTTCCTTCAAAACCGAATCAGTTTAGGAAACGTTTATGTGCCGAACTGCAGAAATTCAACTTTGACAAGGAAATTGCTATAATTTCTACTTCTAATAAGTATGGTAATTGCTCTGGGCGGCTAGAACATTCCAGAATCAGATCTACACATGGAATTTGCAATTCTATTCTTATTCAAGAAAGGAAATTGCCATACTCCTATTCTAACTCTAAAACGGCAATTTCTTGATGGAGAGGCAAATTGGGGCTATAAATACACATCTTGGGGGACAGAAAAAAAGACACCATTACATATCAATTACTTAGTTTTATTTGTATCTTTTCATACTTTGTTTTTATCATGGTTTCATCAGATCCCATGATGACGAGAGGTTCGATTATGAACTAATCGTTGTCATGGGATTCTAACTAATTTATTTATGGAGCTTTAGTATCTTGATGCTTTAAAGATCTGTGTGTGATGTATATTTGATATCCTTGTATGGTTATGCTTAATTGTTAGATGCGTAGCTAACATCTAATTTTTTAATCTCTTGTGAAGTGAAAGTGGATCTTGAGATTTAGAACTTGCCATGCTAGCATAGGTTCATGATTGTTTATCAACATGATTCGTAGTATGAGATGAAAATACTTATATTGCCCTATGTGATCTTTATGGATAACTTGTTCTTCAACCGTTATGTTTTCAAATTCTATAGACATATAGGGTCTAAGCATAATTGGTGTCTATTCATCTTCTATCTCTTTTGTGGATGTATGTTTAGTTTGGTATTCGTATACTGAGAAGTAGCGTGTACTTGTTTCGTGTTTTCCGATCAGATATCATAACCATTGCATATAGTGATTAAAGGCGTCAGATCTAAGCAAAGTATTTAATGAAGTTAGGATTCCATGCTTTCTCTTGCAGAAGTAATTAGATTTAAATTCTCGTTAGTTAGTTAATTCTTAGTTTGTTAATTTGTTTCTTAGTTAATTTTTAGTTAATCAAACTCCAATTTGTTAATTGTCTTAGCAGTGAATAATAATCATACATTGTTGCATAGGTACATCTACTGAATTAAAACCATAACCAGATCTCTATGGGAACGAACTCGACTTATTCATATATTACTTGTGACCACGTACGCTTGCGTGTTTTAGTGCAAACAGTGTTGGTCCCATCTATCACAATTTGAAGCAAATGGTCCCAAATATCACAGCTCAAAAACTTGGCCCTAAATATCACTCCAAAACACAGTTGCGTGTAGCTTTTTGGATTTTTTCTTTTTTTAAAACCCTAAAGCGTTTAGCGTTATTAGGTTGAGTGGGAGGGGAAATGCCACTTGCGTTTGGGGTGGGGGGACGCCACTTCAAGTGCCGTTTGGGGAGATAAAAAACTTTTGATAGAAGTGCGCACTTCTACTCCATTTAAGTTTTGAACCAAAACGCAACTTTAAACTTTTTTCTGAGGTGTAAAACGCTTATTCATCTTTGGTTCTGACTAGAACGCTAATTTAAGTACAGTTTTGGGTTAAAAACGCTACTTAAAATGGTGTTTTGAACCTAAAACGCTACTTTAAGTGATGTTACCAATTTCAAAATTTTAAAAAATTTAAATTTCAAAATTTAAAATTTAAAATTTTAATTAAAAAATTGAATCCGGTGACCTGATATTTAAACGCTCAGGATAAGTTAGGATCTAGGGTCTAGGGTTAGGGTTGTTGTAAATAACCCCAAACCCTAAACCTTAGTTTGTATACGGTTTATTCGTCGTTCTGAATATTTCTAAAACCCAAAATGAAAGCGTTGAACCCCAAAAGTTAATTGTTGAACCCCTAAATTTAATTAAAATTATATTTTTAAATTTAAAATTTTAGTTAAAAAATTGAATCCGGCGGCCTGATTTTTAAACGCGTTAGCGTTTAAAAATCAGGATAAGTTAGGGTCTAGAATTTAGGGTTGTAAACAACCCTAAACCCTAAGTTCGTATACGGTTTATTCGTCGTTCTGAATATTTCTAAAACCCAAAATGGAAACGTTGAACCCCAAAAGTTAATTATTGAACCTCTAAATTTAATTGAAATTGTATTTTTTGAATTAAAAAATTACAATTTTAATTGATCATTTATTTATAAATTTGTAATATTATTTACAAATATATATTTAGAAGAAAACCAAAAACAAAAAAAACAAACAAACAAGCCAACCCAAACGCCACATTATGTGGCGTTCCCCCGTCCCCTCCCCTCCTCTCCCCTCCCGTCCCATCCCGCTAAGCGCCATAGCGTCTTTAAAAAAGAAAAAAATGCTAGATTATGTAGTGTTTTGGAGTGATACTAGGGGCCATCTTTTTCATTTGTGATATTTAGGATCATTTGTCTTGAAATTATGATATTGGGGATCATTATTCTAATACATACATATGCGTCCTCAATCAAAACCTTCCATTTATCGTGTCACGTCATTTGTGAAAACTTTTGGAGAACCAGCACTACTCATTATGTATACTAGCTTTATACCCGTGCGATGCACGAGTAACTTTATTAAAATTTTGTAGTATAATTTTGATTATAATTTTTTGTTGTAAAATAAATTTTATAACATTATGAATTGTTTATTTTTTACTTTTAATGATTGTAATGCATATGTGTTATATGATTTGTAGTATACATATGGTTTGTAGTATAAATTTATTTATTTTTTATAAATGATTTTTCTATAATTTATATTTTAAAATTTAGGCTAACATATATTTTAGTATATCATAATTATATTTTATTTTATTATTTTATTAGATCACAAATTATATGTTTAAAACATATAGGTACTATATTCGTGTAATAATCTATTCTTTTTTTATATTTTTGATTATGTAATCTAATAATTATTTTAAAAAAAATTAGATATTTTGTTAGTGTTTTATAGTTTTTAAATACATTTTTTAAACTTGTTTGGAAATATGTGTGGTATAAAAGTTTTTATTTGTTTGAATATTGATTATATTTACATGTTAACTTTATATTTTTGACATGTGTGGTATTTATTATGTGTTTTTGTTTAGAGTAAACTTACGGGTTTTCTGTATTATATTTAGATACTAATATAAATTTATTTTGTGGTTGTTTGGATTGCTTTTGAACTTAAAATATGTTCATTTATTGATTTGTGTTCACTTTTTTTAAATTCAAATTTTTCTTTGCAAAGTAAGAATTTGTTTATATGTTGATATATGCTCATATTTTTTAATTTAAATTTCAGCAACATATTTGTTGTCAAACCTAAATATAGAATATTTAATGATTTTTATGAAAATAATTTTTTCAAAGCACTTTTATTTAGTAAACAATTGTTTTTGTAAATTATATTTTAAGGTTTAGCCTAACATATATTTTAATATTTTATATTTTTTGCGGTGTTTTCAATTTTATTAGAATGTATATAATATATTTAGACACGTGGGAAATTATTAGTTTAAATTGTTGTGAACACAAATATATTTTTACTTTTTTCAATGAAATTTTGTACTATCTTATTTTGTATTGTTTTAAATGAATTATATTAAGGTTTATTATTGATTTTAATTTTCTAAAATTATAATTTTTTTTTTGAATTGGCATTTGTTTTGTGGAATATATTTTGCTGAATTTTGGTTTCATTTTCAATTATGACATGTTTTTTTTATTACCTTTTTATTATCTTGTTTTACCATATAATTTACTAAAGACTTTTTTTATTTGTTAATAATTGTAAATTCGTTTTTTTAAAAAGTTATTTTTTGAATTGAAATTCTGATGGTATGCTTTATTTACTTGTTTATTATATATAAAGAATGAATTTATGACTCATTTTTAATTATGCTTTTTTTCTATTTTATTCTTGTTTGTTATTTTAGAAATATATTTGTGTCAAACCTAAAATTAGAATCTTTGATGATTTTTATAAAAATAATGTTTTTCTTAAAACATTTTATTTGGTAAACAATTTTTTTTTTGAAAATTTATTTAATGGTTTAGCCTAACATATGTTTTAATATTTCATAGCATAATTTTAGCTTTTAAATCAATATTCCCATAATATTTCATAGCATAATTTTAGTTTTAATTCAATATTCTGGCCCAACTCTTTCTCTGACCCAACTCTTTCTTTGGCCCAATTCTAATTTCTAATAAAATTAACTTTTAATCCCTGACAACCACCTAAAGCTCCTTACGCCAATTATATATAGAATATAATTTGTAAAATTATCATCAATGCTTTATACTAAAAAAATCTCCTAAATTCAAGTAATTTTCCAAGATCAACCTTTGGAACTTTTTCTCATTAAATTAACCTTATTTTTGTACGTTTAAAAGATTTCTAACTTACGAGTTACGACAAATCTTTTCTCGTAATTTTGAATATTTTCATTTTTTTTCCCCTTTAACTTCAGTAATTTATAAAGAAATTATGGCACCTACCACCAAACGCTTTCGAACTAAACATCTCAGCCATGTCTAGCTTGTCAACTTTAGTACCAATGCTGAACAGCCCATCGTTATCAGTGTTGCAGATTTTGAAAATCGGAACTATTCGATCGAGTTATCGATTTACGATTTATCGAGTGATTCGGTTGAAAAATCGGCAATTTATCTATAATTTTTGCAAAATCGATCGAATTGGTTTCAAAATTTTGACCAATTTTTCGACGATTTTTCAGAAATTGACAAATTTCAATAACAGAGCACTAATCATATGTCATTATTTAATCACAGATCATACTTTCAATGAACATTTTGCGACTACAATAACCGACTACTTATTATATGGAAGTCATTATTTCATGGTTTAACAATTGAAAGTCCCCAGTCTAATAACCAACAAATGAATCCGACTACTATTTATATGTAAATGAAATAAATGATTATTCTAAGGTTAAACAGATATAAGCAACAAATGAAGTTGCCTAAAACTATGCTTGTTTATTTGGTTTTCCACTACTTGTAATTAGTGGGGAGTGTCAATTATAATATACATTACAAGAATCTTGATTAGTGTTTAGCAGTGTTGTAAAAAACGAAAATCGAATTTAATTGATATCGAATAACGATTAATTAGTAATTAATACCAATTAATTTTGATTAATTTCTATTAATCCCGGTTTGGAGAGGTACGGAATAACCATTAATCGGTAATTAATTCTAATTAATCACCATTTTTTAGAACACAGATGTTTAGTCAATAGGAACGTAATTTTTAAAGTATTATGTTACATAGTTAAATGACGTTTAAGCGTGCAATTTTTATGATAAATAATTAAATTATTGACGCACACTCGAACACTAAAATTAAAGTGACGGAGCAAGGGCATCATTCTTAGTGGCGCATAGTAAGTGAAGAAGATGATTACTGTCATTGACTCATCGCATGCATATACGAACGTGATATCTACCAAATTTAATAACAAACAGTATTCAAAGGAAAATATCTAACCAGTACTAAGCCAACATCTCTACGCATGAATTTGCTCTCCTTAACACCTCATTCTAAAATATCTTACCTTTTAAAAAATGAATTTAATTAATTAATCAAAAATCATATTGCATCTACAAAAATAATTAAAATTGAACAAATGCATAGTAAAATAGAACAAATCGAAATATTTTTCATTCAAGCTACGATAGTTGATCAGATCTTCGATAATGGTACATTTCTCGTATCATTGAGTATACAACCTTTTAAAGAAATAATCTAACCATCTGTTATAGTCATGAAAAATTTATCTAATTTATCAAAACATATTCCAAAACAACTGACCATGATTGTGACTCCATACAATCCAAATCAATGAACTGATATATAAACTCTCAAAAATTTATGATCCCGAATATTAAAACAAATTGATTCTCACAAAGAGAGAGAATAAACCTAATATATGAGTTGAAAAAATAATAGGATAAACATTTATTAAAAAGATAATAGAATAAAAATAAAAATAATAATAATCATCGAACTTATCATTAATCAAAAGGTCGACGAGAACTCTTAATCGAAAAATTATTAGGATTCATGGAGATTGGGTATTCTAAAACATCCTACTTTAATGCAATGGAAGGAACATCTTCTTGCCTCATGTTGCAATACTTTTCGTTATTCCCATTTTGATTTTATATTTAAAAATGTATGTATATGTGTCGTCGTGGACCAAAGGTTTATTCTTTTGTCGTAAAACATGGTTGATTGTTATTAGTTCCGTGTACTATTTATGTTCATTCAAATACATTTTTATTATTTGTTTGAGTTTTTTCTAAAAATAATTATATTGTATATTTTCTTTAAAAAAATACGATTTAATTTTATATGCAAAAGTGTTATAAACTGGAATGCAACTTTTTAACATGCGATGCAACCTCAAATGCAATTTTTACCATATTTTTAGAATAAAAATGAATATTTTTGAAAATTTTTTTATTTACTTTACATTTTATTTTATTGTAATTCATCCTTTTAGGTAACATCTTATTCAAAAATTATAATGTCCCATGAGTTATATATTTTAAAAAGAGTAGTGATAGGTTGGTTCCCAAAAAAAAAATTTCAAATTATGTGACAGGGTTGACAGTATAAACAATTTTAATTAGTGAATTTTCCTTTTAAAAAAGGATCGTATGTAGTTTGATTGGTTTCATTTTAGGCAAACAAGCTGATTCAAATCTGTAAGCATCAATTTGGTAGTAACGAACGTCCACACGTGTTTGATTGTCTTTCAAAACCCCTGTATTACCACATCTTTCTTCTGCTTGCCTAACAAATTCATTTTCACAAAACTATTTTAAATATTATTTTATTCATAATCAAATTATTGTTTACAATTTCTTGAGCCGTTTTAGCGGAAGTAGGAGACGCGTATTGTGGTCTCTATACGGAAAGAGTTAATCAGTTAATGCCAATTGGCATGGGTGCACGGCCGTTCCATACTATATGGGAGCTTAGTGGCAAAATCGAAAAAAGAGTCCCTATTTTTTTTAACTATTTTAACAACATACAAATTACAATAATATAAAACAGAAAATTTAGTCAACTTCAATAAAAAACCAAATAATTATCAAGTATTATCAATAATTTAAATACTTACAAATTAAGTAAAACAATTCTGTCGGACACTCCTTGATGCTAATCTGAAATGACCTTATCAACATCATTTTCCAACATATTTTTTTCGATGCACAAAATTGCAAGACCGTTCAATCTTTCTTGTGACATTGATGATCGCAAATAATTTTTCAACAATTTTAGATTGGAAAAACTTCGTTCAGCTGATGCTATAGTCACAGGTATTGACAATAAAATTCAATAAGCAATTGCAACATTCGGAAAACAATCCAAGAATTTGACAAACTCATGAATCTCAACTGCAGACATTAAATCATCAAGCACAGAAATTTGCAACGTTTCTAATTCTTGTACAAGAGCCTCCAATTCAAAATCTGACAAGCGATTATGAGAGAAAGTAGATACCAAATTACTGCAGTGCTTCTTCAATTCATCATGATCCAAAGATTTTAAGGTTGGTGAATCAGAAATCCAAAAACACCTTCAAATGTCTTTAACTGCTCAAACGACTCTTTAATGAAGTAACTGTAACGTCAACCAATCGCAAGAAAAAATCAATTCTAAAGGACTCTTCAGCTGATTTTTATTCTTCAATGTGATCTTTTTCATCAAATTTCTTTTTTCTTAAAACACGACGTTTTATAGAAAAAATAGGCTCAACATCCATTTCAACTACAAGATCTTTAGCAACATTTCATGCTCCTCTCTGTGACTCTATCATATTTATCAGCTTGTTTTTTTTTTTCTTTTTTCGCTTCCAAATGATCGTTTTTTGGTCAACATATTAATCTACAATAATAAATTGCAAATGCTTGAGATAAATGAATAATAGCACGTTGAATGAAGTAAGAATGTATCTCAAACTTGAAGTATCTAAAATTCCTATTCTTTAATTATTGAACCTGTTACAAATATAAATAAATAGAAAAATTATTAATAAAGTTAACAAGAGACGAAGAACAGATTAAAAAACACAAATTCTCAATTAAAGTAAGAACTAAGAAACACGGAAGGGGACAAAAATTATCAAACTTAAACTTGTATTTAAATGTAAATGTAATCAATTTTCTAAGAAAGCAAAGAGTGTGTATTAATTTTTGTGTATAAATCAATAGGTCGTAGTGAATCAGTGATATAGAATATATTATGTATGTAATATATGCGTGTGCAAAGTTCAAAAAAAGAAGATCTTTTATACCTGGGATCAGTGAAGGAAAGAGTGGAATCAAAGGCGAAATTGATTAATTGAGAAAAAGATCGTATATTTTTTTGTTTTTGTATAGCCTGGACAAATGTATACTAACACTACTATATGGAATTTGAAAATTTTGAATCCCAAATTTTTTGGGTCCAGGACGGGTGACCTGAATGTCCTCCCTCTGGACCGGGCCTTCATGGGTGGCCACAATTTCACACCATACATACAAATCAACCAAATGCTTGGACGCATGATTTTATCATGGAATATTTGATACCTACTATTTTTTTATTTTTTAAGTCTGTTCTGGTATCTTCTAATCTTTTTCTTTTTATTTCCACTCATTCTTTTTCATGACATTGATACCAACCAAATTTAATATTGATTTTAAAAGGGTTTTCTCAAATATAATTAAGTCCAGAATTTTCTTTTAAAAAATATTGTTTTTTTAAAAATATTTTGCTGAAATATCGACTTTTAAAAAAATATTTGTAAAAATACGATCTCCAACTATATTTGCAACCGAAATCAATCACTGATGCATTCGAAGGTAAAATTTAATGTCATCATTCAAATATGCAATCCATTTAATTTACTTTTACTTAAACAATTTTAAGAACTCGTATACTACATTTATTTTAAAATTAACCAAATAAATATTTGCTTAAAATTTTTAGTATTTACTTATAATTTTAAGGGTGAAGGTCCAAAATAATCATTTTTGAGATAAATTTGCCCAAATTACTAAAGGTGCCGTATTGTGTGCACCGTCTCCTTCAGATACGGCGTTTCGTGTGCCGTATCATCATCTGATACGTCGTTTCATATGCCGCAACATCGAGATACGGCGTTTGGTGTAACGTATTAGGTTAAAAGTTTAGTACCCTTGGCGGCGCCTGTAAGAGTATCAGCATTGATACGACGTTTCGTATGAAGTATCAACGCTGATACGGCACACCAAACGCCGTATTAGCTACTGATACGGTACACCAAACGCCGTATTAGCCACTAATACTTCACACGAAACACCGTATTAGATCGGTAAATAGGACTAGACATGCTCAAATATGATTATTTTGATAATTTTCTCTATTTTTAACAATTTTAAGTAATAAGTAAATATTTTAAGTTAATTCAAACCACCTTTAAATAAAGGCAAGGCTGGGGCAGTTGATTACGTACCTCCAAATGGAGTGTCATTCAAATGTAGGGCAAAACAGTAAATAAATTGATCCAGTTTTGTTGAATACATGTAAAGATTTAAGTACATAGCGTAGGGAAAGACAAAAAGGTAATGATATATAATGATTGAAAGGAAGGCAGGGAAGAATGCTTATTTATTAAACCTTGCAAGCTACGACCACCTTTATAAACAAGCAAGCAAGCTGCAGTAACATTATTAATTAAAAAAAAAAAAAAACTGAAGGTGGTTCCCCATTCCTCCGGCGGGTATATTATTAGGAGTACCATACAACAAAAGCTAAACTCCCAATTAACATTCCAGATCCCAACACCCTTACCCTTCCATTTAATTTGTGTGTCTGTGTGAAAATATATACTAGTAGTAGCAGCACATAAAGGGAGAGAACTAAAGGTGCAAAAATAAATAAAGGGAGGAGAGGGCCGGGGGATAAAAAGAGGAGAAAGCTCAAAGTGATCAAGCTCTTTTTTTTGCTATTTGTCCTCTGTCTGTCTGTCTTGTATGAGATTTAGACCACCTCCTCTGTCAAAAATCTAAACAACCCAAAGGAGAAAATTAAAGTAGCTACACAAGCTTTTCTCTCTCTCTCTCTCTCTCTCTCTCTCTCTCTCCCTCTCCTTTTTATAGCCAAATCAGTTGTTTGTTTTGATTCATTCCACACCCATCCTCAAATCAAAGCTTCTCCATCCATAAGGTAAGTGTACTGTGTACATGTAAACATCCATATTATCTCTACTTTCTTTCATATGTTTCCAGCTGCAAGATCAGTACTGCTAGTTTAGAATTTCATCAAACTGTAATCATGTGTGTGTGTGTTGTGGTTTTCTGGTAACAAGTAATGCATTATTATATTTTGTGTTTTCTAATATGTTGAGACTTGAGATAGCTTAGGATCACAATGTTGATTATACTTGTATCAAATGTAACACATAATTTGCAATACACTTTGTCAAGGTGGAAATCTCGCTCCAGCCCCTGTTCAATAATAACATAATTTGTTAGTATAAACCTTTTGATTAAAAATAGATTTACTTGTAGTAAAAAAGAACTGTGTGTCCAACTATTGGTGCCGTCTCTTTTTTTTTTGTAATTTTAGTTTGGTGTTTAAATTAAAGATCGATTCACATAGATCAATAATAGCTAGAAATGGGATGTTTTCATTTGTTTGTCATAACCACATTGATATAGAAATATTAAGAAAGGGGTTTCATTCTGTTCTTTTTCCCTAAAATGATTATGAAAAAAGTAGCATGTGTGAGAAACTAGAATGGAGCTTGTTATTATTAGTTAAATTGGTGAGTGTTGGATTTAATTATTATATGCATTCATCATCTTCGGCTACCTAAGTTGTCTCCCCTTTCAAAAGGGTAAAGCAAAGATGCCTTGAAAAAACTGTATTACTAATTATAACAATTATTATTATTAAGCTACAGTACCATCCAATTCTTGATAAAATTTCAAGTGCTAGTCAACTATTACCACTAACTGTAAGGTGGTTAATTAAATATTTGGTGGCAAGGATTATTTTCAAGATTAGAATGCTGTATCTTAATAAATTAATAGACTATACCTAGTACCTACCAAGTTTAAGTTAGTATAAAATTATCCTCCAATTCTATGTGGATACCCTTTTCTTGGTTGGAGTCTTAACGATATATGGGGTGTTTGGTGAAACTTATTTTCCGGAAGACTTTTTTGCACGACAGTGGCCTGAACTATAATTGTTTTGCATAAAAATGGCCAACATATAATATTGAGCACCCGCATGGCCAAACTTTAATTTTTTAATCACCCGATTGCATTCCGTCAAATTTGGTTAACAGACGTTAGTTTTAGAGGGGTAAAATCGGAATTTCAGGTATTTTCTTACTTAAAACCTGTATTTTCAGCTAGTGTAAGCATTTTTCTTTTTTCTTTTTTCAGCTAGTGTACTTAAAATTTTATTCTAATTCTAAAATTGAAACAAACTAATTTACTCTAAAATTCTAATTATTCTAAAAGTCCTAAATTCGTTTAAAACTAAAATTATTCTAAATTATTAATTCGAATTAAAATTTTTATTCTAAAACCATAATTAAAAAAATTATATTTTTATTGTGAATTTAAAAAAAACAAAGTTATTTACGAAAATTATTAAGAAAATTTGGGCATGGAAAGTTCGTAAAATTAAATAGCAAAAAAAAAAAAAAAATTAAATCTGCAAACTCAAACAAAACAATCAAACTTAATTTTAGAATAATTAAAATTATCAATGCAGAAACGAGTTGCAAAACTAAAAAAAATGAAAAAAAAAACACTTCAGCAAAAACTAACAAACTAAGTTTTAAAAACAGAAAGAAAAGAAAACAAAACGCAAAGGAAAAAGGGAACAAAAAGAAAAAAAAAATAAAAAAATAAAGAAACGAGTAAAAAAAAAACGGAGGAAAAGAAAGAGGGCAGGAGGGTGGGTAGTGATTTTGTAAACAGAGTCGATGAAAACTTTGGAGTGGAGTCAAGCTTCGAATTAACACTTAATAAAAAAAAAATACGAACTGAATTTAAAACTTTGGTGTGTTTGATTTTTGAATTTTTTTTTTTGAAAATTAAATACAATAATAAAGAAAATAACTACGAATTAAAATTACGAAAAGAAAAATGGACTATTATTAAATACAATAATAAAGAAAATTACGAACTATAATTTTTTTTTGGTGTGTTTGACTTTTAGAATAATTAGAATTTTAGAGTAAATTAGTTTGTTTCAATTTTAGAATTAGAATAAAATTTTAAGTACACTAGCTGAAAAAAAAAATGCTTACACTAGCTGAAAATACAGGTTTTAAGTAAGAAAATACCTGAAATTCCGATTTTACCCCTCTAAAACTAACGTCTGTTAACCAAATTTGACGGAATGCAATCGGGTGATTAAAAAATTAAAGTTTGGCCATGCGGGTGCTCAGTATTATATGTTGGCCATTTTTATGCAAAACAATTATAGTTCAGGCCACTGTCGTGCAAAAAAGTCTTTCCGGAATAAGTCAACTTATTTTAAGATAAATTTAAAGATTCTTAACTTTTTTCTGAAAAAGTTAACTTTTTTTTTTTACAACTTATAGAATCTCAAACATACATTAAATACTTACATAAAAAAATTTATCAAAATATGAATTACCCGAAAATTTGTCAAAGTATTTTTAGTATACTATAGTTTATCTTTATTAGTGAGGTGAGGTGTTTCAACTATCCACTTGCATGTTAGCCTGTAATAAAAACATATAAAAGCATTTTAGTGAAAATATCAATTTACAAATATTTAAATTTTAGAAATTGACAATTTCTAGAAAACAAATAATAATGATTTAATGGAAGCAGAGTATAGCTTTGAGGAATGGGTCACATGTACATGTTGAACCGAGAACTCATGATCGGCAACATTGACTCGCCTTGTTTTTATATTTAGACGATCTGTTCAACCCTGGATTCTCACTATAATCATTTTTTTAGAGAGGTTGTTAGTTAACAATTAAGTGACTTTAATGGTCATTAATGAACCACATATTATTAATTAGTTAAACAGTTCTGCTAGCAGTTCTATTTCTTTTTGTTACCCTAGCAGTTTTACTTGGTTGCATTTAGACTAGTATTTTACTTTTGTATAACAATATTAACTGATTTGCTTTTTTGTAGCTGTTTCAGTATCTTTCTTATAATTTCTGACAACATTGGATCCAGCCTTTGAAAACTTCTCCTTGGCTTTACATGTTTGAAATTGTTGTACATTTCACACTAAACATTTGATGAACCTAGTTGCGCGGTACATTAGTACATACCTTCATGTTTGACTAGAAGTTATTAATATCTTAATTTGTTTCAGCTAGATGAGAAGGAGCTAGTGGGATAAAAGATCGTTATTCCACTAGCTCTATGCAGCTTAAAATTTGATGCTACATTGTCAACATTTAAGAAGAAGATCTCGATGGAAGGCGATATGAACAATGTAAATGACCGTTATGCCAAGCTTATAGGAGATTCTTGGTGGGCACAGTTTCGCCGTGGTTCTAACCCTTGGATGGCTAGATATGTCTATGGCTTGATTTTTCTTCTTGTGAATTTACTTGCTTGGGCAGTACGTGATTATGGAAGAAGTGCTTTGTCAGAAATGAAGAGTAAGAATACAGCATTCATGAATTTAGAAGGTTTATGCTTTTTTTATCAATTGGAGCTAGTGTTATTAATTTGTTCACAATGTGTGATTATAGGATTTAAAGAATGTGAAGGTGGGGAAGATTGTTTAGGTGCTGAAGGAGTTCTAAGAGTGAGCTTGGGCTGTTTTGTATCCTTTCCAAATTTATTTTTTCTTTATCACTTTTTTGGATTGTATATTATTTCCTTCAATGTTTTATGCCACTTTATCTCCTCAGGTTTGCCTAAAATACATTTCATAAATCTGAAAAATTGATAGGTTTTAAAGTTTTCTAACATACCCATTTGTTATTTAAAATGAGTTTGGCCTTGACAGTTTCGTTAGATTTTCTATTTCATCTTGTTCCTTTGTACTGCTGGTACCTCAAAGTTAAATGAACGTCGAGATTTGTGGCATTCTGGGAGGTGGCCTGCTAAAGTTGCCTTAATTATTTTCTTAATGGTGCTTCCGTTCTTCATTCCTTCAGCAGTTATTCAGATATATGGTTAGTTTTGTTTCCTTCACATTGTTGAAAGCATAGGTTGCTATTTCTTTTTCTTTACAAGTTCATCTGATGAATCAATTCTTTGACAGGGGATATTGCACATTTTGGTGCTGGGTGAGTACTTATCTGCTGTTTCTGTCTCCGGAAACTGGAAATTGCCAAGAGCGTGCGTTTATTAATGATCTTTTACATTCTTATGCAGGGTGTTTCTAATGATTCAGCTAGTTAGTATTATCAGCTTCATTACATGGCTAAACGATCGTGTTCAGTCAGACAAATTTACTGAGAGATGGTGAGTATCTTCCCATAAAACTGATGCATTATGTCATCTGTTTAAACAGATATCTGTAGAAGTTTAATGCAAAAGTCAATGTATCAAATGGTAGATAAGCTTGTATAATTAACAGCTTATGTAGGCTTAATGCACTTAGAGAACATAAATTCCTTTTCTCTGCACACACATCATCCCAAAGCAGACAATTTGGTTCAAATGCAGCACCACAAATAAAAGTGAAGCTGCATTTGGACCCTGGGCATTGCATACTTTTCTGAGCTCCAAGTGCAGTTACCTGAACAAGCCTTTTATCTTATAAAGGTGCTTGTCTCTGCCACTTAGACTTAGGAAAAAAATGTGCAACAGAGTACTAAGATTCAAGATTTGAATTGCAGCCACATTCATGTGATGTTACTTGCCACTAGTGCATATGTTATATGCATATGTGGGATTATATTGATGTTCATCTGGTATGCTCCTCAACCATCTTGTCTCCTCAATATTTTCTTCATCACATGGACTCTAGTACTCCTCCAACTCATGACAAGTGTATCTCTCCATCCTAAAGTAAGTTTTGATTCTCACAGTATCATGTTTTTCCCATTTGCACCAAACTTTTCACAAAAAAAAAAAATAATCCACTGGCCTAATCTCTTTCTATATTTGCATAATCCAGGTGAATGGTGGTTTC
This sequence comes from Saposhnikovia divaricata, assembly GCA_036435485.1. Classification (NCBI taxonomy): domain Eukaryota; kingdom Viridiplantae; phylum Streptophyta; class Magnoliopsida; order Apiales; family Apiaceae; genus Saposhnikovia; species Saposhnikovia divaricata. The sequence continues at coordinate 132,781,483 of CM071600.1, forward strand.
TTAACTCCTGGACTTATGGGCCTTTACGTGGTGTTCCTTTGCTGGTCTGCGGTTAGAAGGCATGTAACACCTCCAAATGTTACTTCTGTATTGTCAACTTGTTTCACTATTTAATAGAATTACTCACTGAATAACATAGAACTACTTTGCTTGCAGTGAGCCTCCAGAGGGAAGATGTATAAAAGATACAAATGCTGGGCCTAAAGGCGACTGGTTATCCATAATTGTAAGTATGAATTCTTAAAAATATGACAATTTACAAAATATATGACCTTCCGGTGTATAAGAAATTGATATGTCTCTTGTATCTCCAGAGCTTTGTTATTGCAGTGATTGCTATGGTCATAGCAACATTTTCAACTGGGATTGATTCAAAATGCTTTCAGGTAATACCACTCGACCTTTTTCCATTCATTAAAGACTTACCACCTATTGACCTATATATGCACACATTAAAATACCCATGCATAGATAGAAACGTGACAGTTGACCGTGGTGTGCAGTTCAAGAAGGATGAACCAGAGGAAGAAGATGAAGTTCCATACGGCTACGGATTCTTCCATTTTGTCTTTGCAACTGGAGCTATGTACTTTGCCATGCTATTAATTAGTTGGAACACTAAACATGTCAGCCAAAAGTAAGTTCCAAAATACACAAGATTCTTCAACAAAATTTTAGTCATTCTACATGCCTAAGTGGATGTCTCTCTGAGATTATGATAATAATTATGTAAGAACTCACATTCACACTTGTCATCTGACAGATGGACGATTGATGTTGGCTGGACAAGCACTTGGGTTAGAATTGTAAATGAATGGCTAGCAGCCTGCATTTATAGTAAGAAAATGTATCCTTGTGCTCGTATTGTCGTATACTGGTATTCAAAAGTAACAAAATTGAAATAAATAATTGACCAAGAAAACCCAATTTTATCTTATTTCATACCGTCTAAATCGAGAATGTTAACAAAAAATCATACAAATAACCGTAAGTGCTTTTTGCAGTTTGGATGGTGGTGGCTCCAGTTATTTTGAAGCACACACGAGCAGCTGAACCATCAGGAGCAGTTTAAGACCTAGTTAAAGAATATGCAGACCAAAAAATACTGACTAGGAACTACTAGCCTGATTTGTTCACTTTATAAGTGAGAAGTACCGTGAATCAGTGATGTACACTTCAAATGTTTAGAGGCATACCTCAGGTTAGCTTATATGATCTAGAAAGCTGCTATCATGTTACATGTATATATTACCCAAGTCCATTGCACATGTTAAAAGCATCCATTCATTACATCTTTAACTTGATTGATAAAAGAATCGTCTTTTCCTCCCACTACAGTGAATATTGTAAGTAGGCGGAAGGCAGAGCTATCTGTTTATTCTAACGCTATCAATCTCAAGAAGCACGTGTAAATGCTGCAATATGTGGATTTCGGTTATATTTAAAGAGTAAAGACTCCATTACATCTTGAATTTTAGTTACTAGCTGATAACTCAATCGAAATTAAAATATTACTATTAATAATTAAATACTATTTAATGATGTATTTATAGGAAATCGAACCTTAGATGAAATTAAAAAAAATAAATTTTGTATAGTTATGTAGTTGTAAGGAATCGAACCCGAGATCAAGTTAAGGAAACTTAAGTAAATAAATTTTATATAATTATATAGTCGCAAGAAATCGAACCCCGAATTTAGTGATAACCAAATTCGGTATTTTGGTACTTTGGTACTATTGTGTGCCTTTGAAACATGGTTTTGCACATTAATAAAGAGTACAAATACTTAAAAGACTCCATTACACTAAAATCTTTATGTTGTGTTTCGCTGGGATGAATGGAATAGATGAAATTAGGGGTGAGCAATGGTTGGATTGGTCGGGTTGAAAAGACTAAACCACCCAACCCACATTTTATGGCTTTGGAATTTAGCAACTCGTTACCACAACCGTTATCGTTAGTACTAAATCAAACCGTTCAAATTATAACGGTTTGGTTTGGACGGGTTAGGTTTTAAACCACTTAAAAAATTTTAAACTTGCAAAAAAGAGAATTTTAAAATAAACCTGGTGAGACTTTGCGTTTAGATGAAGGAAGAAGCCAGCGAGAGAAGCAATAGAAAGCGGCTGTGTAACTGTGTTAATTGATAGTCGATGTGAGAAATAGGATTACAGATTTACAGTCTTAGTGTGTTACATTTTACTCTTTTTACATATGTGATCCTGTAAGTACATCTTTTTCTTTTTATATAATTATATATTAATTATTAATTTAAATTATATTTCTTAAATAATAATAAAAATTAATTAAAATATGTTATTATATATTCGGGTGGAACGGGTTATATTGATCGGTTTGACAGGGCAAACCGAACCCAACCATTATTTTTCGGTTTTTAAAAAATCGAAACCGTTACCAATCCGAACCGTTATGGACCGTTACGAAACCGTAAATTATGATTTGGGCGGGTTTGGAAAATTTTGCTCACCCCTAGTTGAAATTAAGAAAAATGATGGAGGTTGGGAGGAGAGATTTGGAGGGGCAAAAAAAAAAGATGGTGCAAAATTGCTATGATAAGAATTAGGAAAGAAATGGATGAGATAAAAAAATGAAACATTCCCTCTCAAATTGGGATGTTAAAACTACAATATAGGTGGCAAGAAAGAGAATGAACAAAGAATGAAAACCACTTTTACTTCAAATCTCGCTCTTTTCCCTTCCATTTCAATCATCCTAACCAAACACAACATGGGTATCTGTTACTATTTTTATGGCACATGCAACATCAACAAATAGCTGATATCTAGCAAGCATGTTTAAAGTGGATCACTACTACTTATTTAAACAAAGCATGTTTTAAAGGGGATCACGACTACTTATTTAAACAAAACATTAAATATAAACAGTACTAATTGTACATGTATGCTTTACAACTTTGTCCAACAATATTACCAACATGCAACCACAATAAAGCAAGTAAAAGAGCAAATTCATACAACCGGAGTTAAAAGTTATCAAACAAAGCTAAAAATTATACAGCTTGGGGGCGGCAGCATCACCACAAATCACCAACCAGGATAATATGTACTTGTATGAATCCCATTGCTGCAAGGTCCCTGTGGAGGTTCTATGCGCCCTACCAATCCTAACTGCTGTTGCTTACATTTTCCTTAGTACCACGCAAGTTTTACACAGTCGAAAGAGAAAATTGACACCAAACCGGAGACAGATGCAACATAACTGCCACACCAATTACTTTGTAACAAGAAAACAGCCAAAAATTTCCATCCAGTTGTCCAAGTCAACAAGAAGGTGCTTTGTCCTAAGATTGGGGGAGCAAATGCGTCTTTGTTTCTATCTATCCAAATGGGTTTCCTCCAGAAGACGAGAAAGTATTCTGGGAAACAGGGCTTGCATATAATCCTCCAGGCTGCTGATTTGGAGCAAGAGAGCTAAAAGCAGGCTGCCCAAAGCCAAAACTTGCTGCTCCTTGGGGTCTGCAAAAGCCAACATCAATCAAGCATAACAAGTTGCAAGAACAAAAAGAAAAAAGAAACACTTTGTACCAGATAAAAACATACAATGCGTTCTGGTCCTGGCTGGGCTGATAACTAAATGTTCAGCAGCCAGGTAATACAGTTCATAGGGATAAACAAACACAATAAGAAAAGCAAATTAAAAAATTATGGTACTTATACACAATAGAACTATGTGAATACAAATTCAATGTTTAAGCCAATAAAACGCTATTACGCTACTATAAAAAATATTCCTAACAATTAGAAGGCTGTTCAACTGATGAAAAAACAACAGAGAAAGAATTAAATATGAGGACGACAAGTTACCTGGGTGGAACGTTTGAGGCTGCAGGTTGCCCTGTGTATGGACCTGTGATGCGTTTACCAAAAAATGCAATGAATAGTTGTACATGACAATAACATAATTAAGATACAGTATCAAGATAAAAAATTACTTGGAGCCATTGCCATTTGATGAGAGAATTGGTCAGGCATCCATGCTGGAGGATTAGTACCCAAGGTAGAAGTAGGTGGTAAACCTGTTGGAGCTGCGACACTTGGTAAAGCCCCTTGCAAAGGTAACAACGAAGGGAACTACATAGCATCAAGCAACATCATTTAGTACATCCAACAGAATAACTTAGTTCAAAAAAGGGTTTTCCCATTAAAGTTTGCTAATGGGAACATGGAATGTTATGCAATTGTAGAGATTAAATATTAGTTCAGGGACAGCTAAAAATTCAATCTGAAAATTTATAATACAATCATAACAAAATTCAAAACATAAAGACCAGTAAAATAAATGGAGAACAAAAATTTAGAATTAATGTATAATATATAATACTATTAACAATACAATAAATTAAGTATTTAAGTCATAAATAAAGATGGTGAACAAAATGCGCTACTCAATAAACAGTATTACCACATACATCTTTAAAAAAAATGTTTTAATTTATTTTATGGTGGCGACCACATAGGCTGGGTACAACTTGACCTCACCATACTATGGATGGTTTTACTCATATTAATGCTGTGAAACAAACAGTACCGGAGATGCTTGAACCGGGGTAGGTTCACTGTTAAAATCAAATGGATTTGAAGATTTTGATGGCTGCGTATATGTTGGAACAGGCTGCGTATATGTTGAAACAGGCTGCAAAATGATCAAAATGTTAATTAAAAGTGCTCTTTTGATGATAAAAAAGAAAAAAATTAGTCATGTATCTGGAGGTCTTTCGTATAATTGCATTCGTCACAACCTAGTAACCTACCGCTGGAGCGTTGTACTGCATGTTGGAACCAAAATACTGCATGTTGGAACCAAACCCTTGAGGGTGAACTGTATGCCAACCAGGTACTGAAGCAGGATAGGGCGAATAGTTTGAAGTAAATAAATCCTGTAAACAATAAAGAATCAACAGTATGATAAGTACATTATACTGACAGAGCCACATGCTCACATTAAATAAAATATGATAAATTGCATAAAGAAATAACCACCTCAGGCAGTTCTTTTTTCCCAGTGCTTCGTGTTTCCACAATAGAGGGTTGTGTCAGAGTTCCAGAAATGACCTCCAGAGAGGGTCCTGAATTAGCCCGAGACACCTGTAAGTTAGAACATAAGCATTTCGAGCAACGAATTCAAAATTAATTCATCAAAAGAATTAACCAAATTATATGATTCATTTACTGACAAAGGTAAGAACTACAATCTACAAAGCAAACCTGCATGCTTGAGGGTCCACCAGCTACAAATGGTTGTGCAGGAGGCTGACTAGGATGTGAAAACTGCTGCTGATTCCACGGCCCTCCAGCAGCAACACCGTGAAAGGAATTAGCAATTTGTCCAGACGCTGCTGAAGGGATTCCACCAGGAGCGAACGCCATTAAGTTACTTGTTGGTGCAGCAAGTCCAACACTTCCAATGTTAGATGCGGAGTTATAACCTGCAGGTTGCAATAGTGTGTTACTAGGTGACAATAGTGTCGTGTTCCCCGATGTCGCATTCACTGGTGCAGTAGCACTAGAATGTGCAGGAAATGGTGCTGGGACCATCAAGTCTGACAGAACAGATTCCAGCACATTGGCATTTGATGGGGCTGGAGATACTTTCACCTCAGCAAAAGAGTCGAAATTTGCCCAATTGTCATTGGGTGTTACTGTTGGCGCTACACTACTTGGAGGAGGTTCAGGAACTGCATCAAAATCAATTAACGAACTTTCCACTTTAACTTCAGCTGGATTCCCATTAGAGGATGCCAAGCTACTAGATGAAGCAGTCCTCTGTAAAAAGAGTGAAAAGGTGTAAATTCAAGTAATAAACAACTCTGCTCTAATTTGCCACAACCAGTGGTCTACGACAATATTTCCAACATACTAGCACAAATTGTGCTGTCACGAGGAAAACCCATACCTGTGTCTGAAAGGAAGCATCGGCTGACTTGCCACCATTAGCTTTTGGAGGAGGTTCAATTACCCTAAGAGGAGAGACATTTTCTCCCAAAATATCTCTAACAGGTCGTACCATGGGAGGACTTGAGATTTCCAGATCTTTTTGGCTATCAGGAGATGTCACCTCAACCTTAAAAACCCCATTGGCTATCCTGCCATCCTCAGACTTCTTTCCATTTCCAAATCTATCATCGCGCCGCCAATCATTGACTATCTCTGTACGGACAGGACTCCTCCCAAAATCACCATCAGATCCTGGACTTCTTCTTTCATCGTAACTACTTCTGTAATTCCTATCATCACTACGTCCACCAGGACTTGGCCTGTCAGTGTAACGACGTTCATATGTGTCATTATAAGGCGGGCTTCTAGACCCACCTTGATATGAATCAATCTTCTTGGTTTCAATGTAGTCCTCTGCATCCCCCTGTATTATGTTATAGTTTAAGGAACTGATCAAAATTAGGTAGTAATTTCACTTATTAGAACACAAATTAAAACGGGAAGAAATAGCAACTTCCCATGAATAGTTCATAGATTTTAATCAACATATATGTATTACTTTCAATCTTAATTAATGCAACACTGAAGTAACTGCAAGACAGAGATCATTTTTTGTTTTTGAAAAATTTCAAAAAATAAGAAACGCGATTATCATACCGACTTGGCTCTTGGAGGCTTATCCAAGCTTCTCTCACCAGTATATCTTCTATCCACATAAACATGTTTGATAAACGTCCGGAGTCTCTCAACATTACTAAAAGCAAATTCCACACAACAATCAGATTATTTAAACAAAAAGCAGTGAAAGAGGGAGGGAGGGGACGGGCAACATATCATATACACATTATAGTAACCTGCTATCAGGAAGAGAATTACGCTCTGGGTCCCATTCCTTGAGATAAATTTCCTTGGCACTCTATATAAATACAAGACAAAGGATGTTAATAAACGAACTGCTTATGAATGTTAAATAAAAAATCTAATAAAAGGTTCCATTAATACCGCATTGCCACCTCCTTGAAGGGCACTAACTTCCTGTGAAGTAAACTTTGCCATTGACACTGATTTCACACGATGGGTAAACTCCCGACTGTTACATTTCGGTACATAATAATGTCAAAAATATTAAATAGATTCTATTAAACCTTAAGAGAACTTGAAAACACTAGTACCACTACATGTATATTCTGCTTAATTCATGCATATTATGCTTTATGTTTTGCAAATAAATCAACACTTACTGTATTCCGCTACATGTTGTACAAATGAACGTCCAAAAATTTGTACACACATACTGTGGTCCCTGTTTAGCAAAAAGAGAGATGCATAAGGCTACTCACTCAACAAGTTACACAAGTCTGGGAGCATGAAGAGTTTGCAAGATTCATCAAGATATTAATTACTGTAATCACACTCTCAGAAACTATTTATTGCATAAAGAAACATACATCAAAGAATTATGACAGTTAAACACAATTAGATCCAAATGATACAATTGCTTATGATATTTGGTTAAACACATTATAAAAAAGGCTTATTACTTCCAGAGCTCCAGTATTACCCTTTGGCATTTTTACAGCAAACAGACAGAGTCGATTGACTGAAAAAGAGTTAGCAAAGTTTCTATATTACTCAACAGAATATCACATCATGACCTGTCCGGATTGAGATTAGAAACTATATCTATTGACGGGATGGACAGAATTTTCCTCATTTGGTAAACAAAGAGGAGGTTCAAAAGAAAAAAATACAAAAAATAAAAATAAAAAAAATATCTAACTTACACATAATTGTCACTTAAAAAAATAAAAGCAAGAGCTACAGCTCCAAAAAACAAAATCTCACTAACATCAAAACCCTTTAAAAAAAGCACCATTGATCACAAATTTTGAAGGTCGGTCACAAAAAGTGTAGAGAGAAAATGGCATGATATAATATCCATTGATCAACCACATTGGCACCTCAACTCACTTAAATAGCAATAAAAAAGACAAAAATACCATCCCACCACATTATTTTTCCCGATCTCCAACAGACTTAAAACCACCGAAACATAATCAAAACCAACAAATGAGACCTTATTTTTTTAATAAAAAGAAAGGTACAAGAAAACAGTAGAAAAGCAATAGAGATGGAGGAAAGGAGCATACCAAGCTGTTGCAGTTAATACATCTGCGATTATCGGGCAACTTGAGAAGACTGCGAATAATTCTCTCATTTTTCTCATCCTCCTTTCGATTGGCCATGTCAAACTGAAACCCCCCAACCAAAACCCTAACTTTGAAGTAACAAAAATGAAATCAAAGGAACAAAAATCAAAACTTGAACACAAACCAATCAGATCTATAGCAAAACACAAGTAAAAAAAGGAAGAATAAACAACATATAGATACAAATGAAATATATGCATAGAAAAGGGAGGAGAGTTACCTGATGGCGGAGATGAAGATGGTGGGGGGGGGATCTTTTGTGGAAACGTCGGCTATGTACAGCTAGATTCAGAGAGGAAAAGCGAGAAATTATATAAAATAAATAAAGATTTGTGTGTATGTGTATATATATATATATATAATTATATATGACTGGTCCGCAGACAAAGGGAAGACTGGTAATTTACTTGCTTACTGTCTGCTGTGAATCAACTGGACCGGATTTTCACACAATAACCTCTCTTTACACTCGTACTAATTCCGCTCCCCCCTCTCCTTTTTAATCGCTTATTACTACGTTTTTTTTGTTTAAATTCATTTTTTTTTGCTTTTTTTTTTATGCCTAGCCTTAAATACATCCAAGCGTTTGATTTTTCATTTTTTTCAATAAAATAGCTTATTGCTCCTACAAATTTGGGATTCTTATTACTTTTTATTGATATGTGTGACATAATAATATTTTCTTCCAGCTCCTTAACGATATAAAAGCCAAACTAATGATTTAGAAGAAAATCAGCTTTTTAACTCGTGCAAAGCACAAACATATTCTAAATATGAATAAATTGTGTTATTTTTTTCTAAAGTATGTGATGTATCTACATGATAAAGGTGCGATAAATGAATTGTATGATCATTGGTGCAGTGGTTGAGCCACTGGCCTCATTTGAAGGAGGTCAGGGGTTCGACTCCTGCGTGTGCGTGAGTTTCTTAGTTTGTATTAGGTTTCCTTTCTGTATTTGTATTTCTGTATTTGTAATGGTCGGGGGTCCTTCGGAAACAGCCTCCCTATTGTATAGGGGCATGGTCTACGTACAGCTACCCTCCTCAGACACCACTTTGAGTGGTATTATAACTGAGTAAGCTAAGTTTTATTGATCTTGAGATTAATGATCCACGGGCTAATTTAAGTGTTATTCTTATATATACTAAGATTCAATATTTGTTATATTATTTTATGCGTTGGGGTATTAAATATGTGATTGATGAGTTTTACGATTGTTAATATTAATACAAGTTTGTATTGTACTTATAAATATATGAAGTTTCCTTTTTTTGTATTAATTCAATTTATTTGTGTCATGTTAATATAATACTTAAAATATAACAGAAGTTTTATATACATTTTTGTATTGAAGTTATATGATTAAAATGCACATACATGTTTGATATATAGAACTTTTTATCTTTTGATATTTTTATAATTCATAAATATTTACAGTAGATTTAATTAATAGTATGAAGATATAGTACATATTAGCGAATATTATCATATATTATTATATATCCACACACACACAGATATATATATATATATATATATATATATATATATATATATATATATATATATATACGTATTAATTATAAAATAATTAATAGATTAAAATTAGTGAAAAATTAGTATATGAATTAAATTGCTCATCAAATCTCCTTGTTGCTGTATTAGATATAAAATAGATTAACCAACAAATAATCATCATGATATGTAAACTAGCATTTTACCCGTGCTACGCACCGAATGTACAATTCTAAAAATATTAAATAATTACCAAAAATATATATTTGTATCAAAAAATAAAATTTTTCCATTTAATTATTTAGATTTTAATTTTGAACTCTACTATTTTATCAATTTTTTATCTACTAATTTAGTTTCTTAAATTATGATGTATTAAAATATTTAATATCTATATTATATAAATAAAGTAATATAAAAGAATTACATACACAAACTTCGATGTGATCCGGGTTTTTTCTGAGTTTGGACCGGACATAATGGAAAATTGGATTTTTTTTATTTTAAGGACCGGAGACCGGACTGCTTATATACGATTCGGTCCGGGTCTTGGACTGACAGACCCGGTCCAGTCTTATTTACCTGTCTAGATCGAAATGTTGTGTAGCCCTAACTGCATTACACATAAATCACTTCTAGTAACTTAGTTTCTTGTTCAGTTTTTACGTCGTTAATTTCATGAAAAAGTCTCAAAAGTATCAAAAGCTTGTTTATAATTTTTTCCCCGAGCAATGGATAAATTATATTAAGGATAATAAAAAGAAATAATAAACTGATTGAGTGAGTGATATAATAAATCTTTACTCATAAGTTTAGAAACATTTAAACCCATGACAAATGAATATTTACATATAAAGTCAAAATGGAAATTTCGTCGTATTGAAGTAGCTCGTTGCCAGTGACCTTAACACACTATTAACCGAGCAATCTTGTTATATTTAGATGTAACTTCCTGATTCAATGTATCTGTAAAACTGTAAAGATATTATAAGACATACATATAGTTAGTTAATTTTCTATCATAATATGCCAGATATCAACATGTTTGTTATGTTACTAATAGCGACTATAATAATATATTTTAATTAAATAAGACAGTTATATATATTATTCAGTAATTTTCAAATTATTCATAAGAAAAAATTGCGCTTGACCATAAAGGTCAGAAAAATGTTACAAATACTGTTAACGACACAGGTCAAACGACCATACTTATCATATAGTTTCTTACTTTTTTGAATGCGAATGCGGCAACAAAAGTTTGTAGCAATACACCATAAAGTACTTTATTGGGAGTACATATACCATTAATAACAAATCGTTATTTGCATTGTTTGTTTGCGTATGTTCTGGAGACCCGCCAATAAAGTAAACTGAAAAAATTAGTTTCCAAAAAATTTAAAATAAAATTCACCTTATATTCTCGGATAAGCAATAGCAATCATTAACTATGGCATGAAATTCATTCATATTTAGGATCCATCAACAATTATATAAATTCACAAAATCTATATTATTATATAAAAGCCGAAACATTAAAAGTTAGGTTGGTTGGTTGGTCGGTCGGTCGGTCGGTACGGTACCTGTTGATTTTACTTATTTACCCTTATTCAAATAAAATCCATCATACTAACTAATCAATTTCCTTTTTTAGGTTAAACATATTATATTTTCTATTTTTCAATAACTAAATAATTTCCTTTTCATGTAAAATATAATATCTTTTATATTTTATTTAACTAAAATTTCTCCATTATTAATCAATTTTCTTTTTCTGGTTAAACATATTACCTTTTCTATTTTTCAATAACCTGAAAATACAATATCTCTTACATTTTATCTAACTAAAATTTCTCCTTTTTTAAAAACACTACAAACAATTTTGTTTAATAAACTAACATAATTACATTATAATTAATATTAACTAATTAATTACCTTTTTCAGCCAAAATACATTACCTTTTCTATTTTCTCTAACTAAAATCTCTCTTTTTCCAATTATATCATGGGCGGTTACCTTTTTCAGCAAATACACGTTACCTTTTTTCTTTTCTTTTACTAAAACCTCTCTTTTCCAATTATATCACGGGAGTTTCTATTTAATAAAAATAAAATAATAATATTATAATACTAATAATTAATAGATTAGCTTTTTCAACCAAAACCTATCATCTTTCCTATATTTTCTAACTAAAATTCCTCTTTTTCTAAAATATCACTAATAACATTTATATAATTATTATCAAATCATTTCATATAAAAATTTAAGCCTCTAGAATTCATGTTTTAAAAAAGTAAATTAAACTAATAAAAAATATTTATAAAATATTAAAGAAATCCGTGCATCGCACGAGTTTTAAGCTAGTATAAGAAAATACTAAAATTGAACATCTTTTGAGGGAGTAAGCAGTGGTAAAGTTTATTCTCTTAACAGATTATATAATTTCGTGACTTGAGCTTATAGAGTACTTATGTTAAAGTTGACTAACAAAGTACATAAATGATTTTGGAGAATATATATAGGTGGTTTTTATAACTACTTTGATAATAAAAAAAAATTGTGGCATAATATGTATTCGACACACGAACAAATAAATTAATATAAGTATTATTAAGTTGAGAAAAGTTATATGCTTTAATTTAGAACATGCATGTGTGTGTGAATAATTGTGTACGTATTTTTGTTAGTAAGAACATCAAAAGTAGATACATAAATTGATTGACTCTTACAAAAAAATAGCTTCATTCATAAACATTAATTTTTCTCAGTCTAATAATTTAAATTGACAAATAAAAAAACTTCGTATAGTAGTAATTTTTTAAAATTAAAAATCATGTGACATACGAATTTATTAAATGAAGATATTATATTTAAATTTGATTTAACCGCGCTTAGTAAATTAGAATGAGCCTGGTAAATAATAAAAATTTTGTATATGATTGATCAATTGAAAATTTAGAAGTGAATTCTGATTGTCTCTAAAATAATTTTTATTTTTTGATTAGTAATTTATTCACCAACCAATAATAATACTCTTCTAGCATATATTTAATAATTTAAATAATTAAAATAAATGCAACGTTGGCTTATATGCATTTATTAATTAATTTTATTAACAAATTATAAATAAATAAAATTTTGAGCTTTAAAAAAAATCGAGTATTTGAAGGTATGAAAATTATCCAAATTATTTAAAATTTGATTTGAAATTCGATATTTTTCATATTTCTAGTTGAGTTATATTATAATTATTTAAAATCTGTTATAATTATACAATATATATTATGAAAATTAATTTATAATGTATGATAATATGATTGTGATTGACTTTATATTAAAAAAGTGGTTGATTAACGAATGAGTAGTTATAAAATATAATTTAAAATATATAATAGTATATCGTGATTGATTTCAAATTAAAATAGTAATTTTTTATTTTAAAAAATATATATTTATGGACATGTAAATATTAAAAATATGTATTTATGGATATGTCTAATAAAATCATTATTATATTTAAATTAGAAGTATTAACAAACCATGGTTAATGAGGTAGGGTGAGATTGTAAATAAGGAAAACTCTTAATATAACATGATTGGTCTAAAATTTAGGAATTATCTCTGATTGGTTCTAAAATAATTCATAGTTTTCTTATTGGTTAACTGAACATTGGTAGACTCAGGTATTATAATAAAGGATTAGCTTAAACAATAATGATCATACATTAATTAATTATCTTTTTTTATTATAATGCAAAATATTAACATCTTTTTTAGTCCATACATTTTTTGTTTATTAAAGAAAATTATCAGTCAAATTAATTTCGCTTACTCGTTCGTCAAGTACTTTTAAGTCACCCATTCTAGAACTCTTTTGGCAATCTATTAAAGCACGGCCTTATCGTCATTTCTTACTTTAAGTTAAAAAAAATAATAATTTAGTTAGTTGAAAAATAATTTTAAATTAAAAAAAAAGTTTAAGATGAAAAGTTAGTAGATGATATTTTTTAAAGGACTTATTTTTATTTCTGTAGTTAATTAATAAAAATTAATATCAATATCACCATTTACATGTTCAATTTAATAATTTTTTTATAATTTTAATAACTCATAAATTATACTCCCTTACACTTTTCAAGTAGTGTTCGGCATGCATTTTAAGGTACATTTTAAGGATAGTTCCATAACTTATTTTTAAAATTTTCTTTTCTTGTATAAAACTTTAATGTTTAAATTTTTATACAAGAAAAAAAAATTAAAAATAAATTATGGAACAATCCTTAAAATGCGTGCCGGTCATCACTTAAAAAGTGTAAACAATTGCATGGGACGGAGGGAATATATAATATAAAATTACCTAAACAAATATTTATTTAAAAAATTTTCTTTTTATTTATCACTCTAAACAACTATAAATCATAAACTTATTCTTCATTATACTTATTCTTCATTATATCTTTTTTTTTGAAACTACTGAAACACTTCATTCAAAATGAAACATCATAGGAAAGAGCCTCCAACAAACACGTAGGAGGAGACATGAATACATTATAGGAATTTACTAAACAAGGGATTCTAGCAACCTCATGTGCTACCTGTTAGCATTTTGCATTTTTTCGGATAAAACCAACTGAAACTCTATGCAAACTCTCAAGAAGCTGTTTGCAATTCTCAATTACCTCTCCAATCTCTAAGTAGTTCATACTCTGGCTTTGAATGGCATTGACATGAGCTGAGAATCCTATTCCACTATTATTTCATCGTCTTGCATTTGCAGTTCTTTGATCCAAGATAAAGCTTCCCGTACTCCAACAGCCTCCGCTTCGACTACTGATACCTCACCCCAGAATTTGTAATTTTTGGCTGCCATGAAAGAACCTTCATTATTCCTCATCACCATCCCTATTGAAAAAGCATCGGTTCCTGGATAAACAAAGGCATCAACATTTATCTTAACCACTCCAGCTGCAGGAAGTTGCCACTTTGAATTTGATTTTTGAGTTGCTCGCCTAACCCTCTTGATAATTACTTTATTGCTTCTTTCTTGCTTGGATCCAGTATGATTGCACCTGAAAGCTACTGTCCATAGCAAATCCTGGTTTAACTACCTTTCCCTCCCACACCTTTTTATTTCTCCAATGCCAGGTGCCCCATAAGACCACAAAGATTTTAATCTTCTCCTCATTTATTGCAGAGCTAAGCTTTTGAAGAAGCCACTCCGGAGCGAACTCAGCTTGACTCCAGTCGTACATCAATCCAACATGATTCAAGCATCCAACAGCAAAAATACAGTCATAGAACAAATGTGACATATGTTCAATATCGACTGCAGACATAGGACAAGTAATGGGAACTCTAACTCCTTTAGAACTCAATCTTTTGCGTACTGGAATTGCATTTCAACAAAAATGCCATACAAAAACTTTGATTTTGTGAGGTAATTTCAGGTGCCAGATATTTTTCAAACCCGTGCATTGTGGAACTACACTAGTACCAAAATGAGAATCATACTAGAAATGATAAGTATGTTTAGCAGTATAAATACCATTACTCGAATTCGCCCACACCATTCTATCAGCCACTGTACGTTGTGGAATAGGCACTTTTATGATTGCATCCGCATCTTCTTCCAAGAACTTCTTTCGAATCAAATCTGTGTTCCACTTTTTCTCATCTGGCAAGAATAAGCTGGAAACCTTTTCATCTCTTCCTGCATAAACCTGATTCTGCTCCACCTGAAAATTTACCTTATTCCTCAGCCATGGATCTCGAGTTGCTACAATATCATCACCATTGCCTAACACCCACCTGAAACCTTTAGCTAACTCCTCTTTTGCAGTCCATATTATTGCCCATATGAAGCTTGATCTCTGTCCTTTAGTTGCTTTCAAAACGTGAGTATCAGGGAAATATCTTCCTTTGAATACTCTTGTTACAAGTGAATTCGGATTTTGCATAAAATTCCAAATATGCTTTCCAAGTAAAGCAATGTTGAAACCATGTAAATTTTGAAAACCCAATCCACCCTTGCTCTTTGTATAGCTCATGTTATCCAAGAAAGCCAGTTTATGCCTTTTTGACTATCACCTCTACCCGATCTCCACCAGTAGTTATTATACATCTGTTCGAGTTCATGACATAGAGATGTAGGGAGCAGAAAACATGACATGCTATATGATGGAATTGCTTCGGCCACATTCCTTATTAGCACTATTTTATCTCCTTGAGACATTGGCTTAGCTTGCCACCCTTGAATCTTTTTACTTGCTCTCTCTTTCAGGTAACTAAAGACTCTTTTCTTTGATCATCCCACTAAAGATGGAAATCCAAGATACATCGTATTTGTGATCTCATTATGCACCTCTAGAATCTGTGATACTTCCCTCCGTTTGTCTGCATTAACATTCACACTAAAGTACACACCCGACTTCTAAAAATTGACAGATTGTCCTGAGCATTTTTCATAATTAACAAGCAAGTTTTTTATGCTTCTTGCTTTCTCACTAGTAGCTCGAAAAAAACAGGAAACTATCATCGGCAAATAATAGGTGGGAAATCGTTGGTGCTGTTGGGCTAACTTCACAACCAAGAATCATATCATTACTAGAAGCATCATCAATCGCATTAGAAAGGCCTTCAACACACAGTAGAAATAGGTATGGGGAAAGGGGGTCACCCTGTCTCAATCCTTTCCTAGGAACAACTGGTCCAACAAGTGAGCTATTTAGACTGCAGTGTAAGTAACTATTTTGACACATATCATCATCCATTCAATCCATTGTTCGCAGAAACCCATAGCATTCATTCGCTTTCGTAAAAATGACCAATTAACTCTGCCATATGCTTTACTGATGTCTAATTTCAGAGCAACTTCTCCCACTCTGCCATGCTTTTTACGCGACATATGATGAATCATCTCAAAGGCTATGAGCACATTATCCGTTATACCTCTGTTTTTGACAAATGCAGATTGGTTTTCTGAAATTAAAGATGGAAGCACCTCTTTCAGTCTATTGGCCAGTACCTTTGCCATAATTCGATACAAAACATTGCACAAAGCAATGGGTCGTAAATCCCTCATACTAGAGACATTCTCTTTTTTCGGAATCAATACCACATTTGTACTATTAAGATCTCCTCAGATATTATTTGCTTTAAGCCACTGTGTGCATTGTTTAAACACCTCTTGTCCCATCACTTTCCAAAAACTCTGAAAAAATGCTGGATTAAGTCCGTCAGGGCCCCCAGCTTTATCAGGATGCATCTGCTTTAATGCTGTAGAAAACTCCTCGAATGTAAACTCCTCTATTAGTTTACGATTCTGTTCTGCAGACAGCATTCTATGACTATCAGACATTGTTATATTAGTTATCCCTTCCTCCTCAGTGAATAACTTAGTAAAATACTCTCGAACAACTTCACACATCCCATTATGATCCTCAATTTTTTCTCCAGCATCATTGGTTAAGAAAGCAATTTTATTTGCCTTCTTTTTTGCAGAGACAGAAGCATGAAAGAAACGAGTGTTATCATCACCCTCACAGAGCCAAAACAATTTAGCACGTTGCTTCCAATAGGTCTCTTCCTGAAGTAAAAGTGTATTTAATTGTTCCTTTTCACTTAGATACTCTTCACACTATCAGCATCCTCACAGTCCACGAGCTCATCTAGCTTTGCCTTGTGATTCCTTATCTTCTCTTTGAACTTGTGAAAGAAAGATCTCCCCCATCTGGCCATAAACAAAGTGATTTCCATAATTTTTGGAAGGAAATCTATTACTGGAGTTGATACCCAGATTTCAGAAACTTCTCGAACAAAATTTGGTTCTTTTAACCAAATATTTTCAAAACGGAAACGAAATTCCTTCTTTGACAAATCAATATTTAAAAGCTCCAGGACAATTGGCTCATGATCAGAGACTTGCATGAACAACTTTCAAACTGTTTGCTGGGAATTTATCCATCCAACTTGCATTAGCAAAACAATGATCCAGTTTTTCTCTTACCCAAGCATTAGTATCTCGACCTCGTTCCCAAGTAAACTTACCACCTCTTAAATTAATTTCAGACAACTGGAAATCTTCTACCACATTACGAAAACCATAAAGGAGATATTGAGGGTGTATAGTCGTACCTTTTTTTATCAGAAGCAAAAAGGAGGTCATTGAAATCTCCCCATATGCACCAAGGGACATTCGATATGTTTGCCAATATGAGAATTAAACTTCAAGATTCTCTACGTCTTGTACGCTCTGGATATCCATAGTAGCATGAAAGATGCCATGACACAATATTATTATACATAAACAGCATATCAATATGGTGACTAGAATAACCAGCTACTTGACAATGAGCAACTTGTTTCCACAGTACCGCTAAACCTCCACTACGTCCAACTCTATCTACTGAAAAATAATGATCGAACCCAAACTTAACTCTAAGCTCTTCAATTTTATTAGAGAAAGAAATTGTCTCAATTAAAAACAAGAAAATGGGTCTGTGATCCCTTATAAGATCACCAAGTGCTCGAACTGTGCGAGGGTTCCCAAATCCTCGACAGTTCCAACTGATGTGAGTCATTGCTGCTACCTAGCTTGCGTAGTAAGCATAGCCATTAAGTTTGAAGAGGTCCCTGCACAATCACCATGAGAAAGATTAGGGTCCTTAGTTGAGGTATCTATTTGTTTTGTTTGCAATACAGCAACTTGGGCTTCTATTCTCTGCCTTTTCCTTTCCTCTAAATTTAACCCATATAATTATTCCGAGTCCAGCCCACTAATATGACTTAAATTTGAATTCCCCACCTTAGCTGTCATATTATTTCCATATTCACTCCCATATCCCTGATTGCTAGCTGAATTATTCACCTTATCCCTTTGAACATGTGAGTCAGTTGTTGGGCAGGAAAAATCAGTTTTTTGAAATCCCTGATTTTCAGCATTGTGATTATCCATCCCCTTCTGCCATCCCCAGTCACTGTCACCCTCCTCCCGGAGCCACTTGCTCTTACTACCCCCTGCTATTCTCCATGGTGGATGTGACACCCCCAGACCCGGGGTCAGGAATCTAGGGTAGTCACGATCCATTTATCCATTGTTGTACCTGCATTTCTCACAATATATAATCCACCTGCTCATGACCCCACAATATAAACACACTCACACGGGTTAGAGTCTCAGAAATGACACACTTACAATAAACATCCTCAAAATATAAAATATTACAAGCCCAAATGTTTACTGAATACTACTACTGACATAACCTCTAAATGAAGGTACATCAGCGGCTTAATCGTATGGTTCTGGTTATAAACTTACAAAAGTCATACTTATAAATAAAGCGAACCAACAAAAGCTGCAGACTGATCCAACTGGTCCTTACTACCTCTGAGATCACTGCCATGAATTGCTCATGGAAACGTCTAGCGTTTCCCACTCGCTTGCGGGATGTGTGCCTGACCCTTGGCATCCTTCTTAGCTGCTATATAATATATAAACAATAGCAAGAGTGAGCGAAAGCTCAGCAAGATAATAAAGTATGGCATAATCTGCCTATGAATGAAAGTCTCAATATGAACTTATACCAGACAATTATTGCCAAAAATATCTTAACAATCCATCAAAGGAAATTTCTTTCTTACTGGAAAGATATCTGAAAAGCAGTACGAAATCAGTACTTCAATTATCAAATGCTATCTTTTATGAAAGATATAATGAAAGGATATCTTCGATATATTATTTATTTTAGTATTTGTATGATTTAACATAAAATTTAAATACACGTAGAATCCTCTCCATTAAGTCATTATATTTAATTGATTCGGTCAAAAGTCAAATGGTCAATTCTAGCAAATTCTTCATCCTATTTTAAAATATAAGAGATATTCCATCTTGCTGAAAAATCAAAATTATATTTTATGGAATATATCTCTACCAAGGCAATATGATCGAAAAAAAATATCGAGATCTGATATTTTTTATATCTCCGCTGCAACATCAATAAGGCGACAAGCTCAAACATAGAATATTCACCATTTTATATTCTTTAGAAAACTCGTGCTAAATTCAAAAATGATCAGTTTTTATTCAAAAAATATTTCGTCTTCACACTCAAAATATTCTCTCATCATAGAAAAGACTTTTTATCCTCAAGAATATTTTTACCTCGTGCCAAAAATGTTTAAAGTAATTTTTCTCCTGTTAGCAATTATATTATATTTCGGAGAAAATTATTTTAATCACTCAAAAATATTTCCTACACTCTCAAAATATTTTATATTTTAGGAAATATATTCGAAGTATTTATTCTAGTCAAAACATTGGTCAAAAGATTTATCTATTTTAAGAAAAGACCAATCGTATTTTATTTGGAACCAAAAACTGATTTAATCGTTTTAAATCCAAATAAAATACTTCCAATTGCTAGAATGACTTGAAACTTGAGATTGGTCATTTAAATACTATTTTCTATGCATGATTAATGTTTCGTAAATTTTTGAGAATTTTTGTCCGGGCGCGAAAATCGAGAAAGTTAGTCAACAGTTGATCACGTTTGACCAAATCAACCTTGACCAAAATTGACCAAACTTTCCAGAATATTATTTTATAATATTCCTAAGTGCTCCATAATTTTAGATTTATTTATTGGGTGTTTTCCTATTTATCGAGTATTTAATTAACGATACTTGGTTCGTATTTATTCGTTAATTAGAACGAGTGGTATATTATATTATAGATTCAAAGTTGCTGGATATTTGGCTCATCCACTTGCAAATAAACACAACTTTACATGTTATCAATCCAAGTGAAAGCCATGTCATCAATCCACACCTTTTTCAATCTCAACCACTCCATTAAATCTAAATCTCAACCACTCCTTCCACCCAACTCCTTCTATAAATACCCCCCTCCACACACCCATTTTGACATAAGCTAAGAGCCATAGAATTGCTGGGATTTTTGAAGTAGACTCTCTCTTTCAATATTCAAACACTCTCTTCATCTACTTCATCTCAAAAACCTTCTCTCTCCTAAATATATATCCATATATACAAGGTTTTTGATACACCAAGCTTAGTTCCACCCAATCAAGCTTTGTTCACCCAAGCTAGCTCATCTACCACCACTTTCCGGCCTCCCGAAGGGCTGCCCAAAGTTCGACCACCGTGCCAAAATCCGGCCGAACCTCCGGCGAACTTTTCCGATCGTTTTCCAAAGGTGGTAAGTTTTAGCTTCTTATCCGAGTCTTAACCGGCCATCTTTATATTTGAGATTGGTGCTTAACTTCTCTACTTCATCTCAATCTCTATTCTTGGATCTATTTTAAAGATCCCAAAGGTCTCTTTATAAAAGAGAAAGATTATTTTTGACATAGGTCAAAAGTTGAAACGATTAAGTATTCTTACGGGTTCCCAACTAGCATCTACAGTGCTCCGTGGGAATTTCTTTTAAAGGGTACTTTGTTCAACCTAAGCTTCTTTAAGCACAAGTTTAGCCACTTGTTTTATCGCACTTACGTTTTATTTTACGTGGCATATACCCTTTTCGTGCAAGAAGTTCAAAGAAGATTATACTTTGACATTGACTTTAGTCAAAAGCAAGTATACATCTTAAAGGTCTTAAGCCTAGTAGCTTAAAAAGACTTGGATATTTGACATACGTCAAAGTTGTTACGAAAAGTATTTTTACGGATTCCCAACTAGCACCTACAGTGCTCCGTGGGATATTCTTTAAAGAAATACTTCGTATCACTCAAACTTCGTGGAAGAAGTTAAAATTACACATACATAACTTAATATTCTTAATTGAATATTAAAGTTCCGTTCTAATACTTCTTGTGTGTCAAGTCCACTCGTGTGACTTAACCTTTGCCGTTATTTACTACTTTCCGCACTATGCATATAGCTAACGTGTAATAGCGTTCTTTCACGGTCCTCGCACTTGCGAGTTGAATTTTCTTTCTCATCCTCACACTTGTGAGTTGAATAATATTTTAACGCATAATAGCGTACATTGTGGCTAGTACCATAACCTGCTAGTTTTGCACGATTTTATTATATATCTTGCTTAGCGATATTTGTTTCGTAGATATTGTGTTTCTAACTTTTGTAGTGAGGTGAAGTTGAAGTGAGGTGATTCTCGTTCTAAGACCCAAGTCCTAGACGTACTAACGGGGAGTTAGTAGTCTTCGCACCGTGAAGAAGAGGAAAGACCCAAGACCTTTCATCTAAGACCCAAGACCGACAAAAGCCAAGAATCAATAGTCTACACCAAAGGTTCTACATCAACTTTGAAGAAATAGCGGGGAGTTGCTGTCTAAGATAAGTTGTGTAGGTTTTACAACGACTTTGAGGTGGTGACAGGTAGTTACGCACCAAGACGAGTCTTGTATTTGTTTACATTTATTTTGAGATGGTAACGGGTAGTTACGCACCAAGACAAATATTTGTAGGGTTGTAAAGGCTTCTCCACCTACTAAAGGAGCGAGTTTATTTTTAAGGGTAAAATCTCGAGTCCAAAGATGAGCTCGGGGACTGGAGTAGGGGTGAGCGAATCCATTAGGGGCTGTGCCATCGCGAACCAGGATAAAATCTCTTGTGTGGTATTTTCTTTACTTGTTGTTTATTTTCCGCACCTATAAACTGCTAACGACTCGGTAAAAATTTTTTAAAAAGGGAAAATATTTTTAAAACGCCATAATAATTTTTAAATTGGTAATTAATCTATTGAACCCCCCCTTCTAGCTTAATATAGCCCTTATACGGGACCTAACATATAAGAAACTCACATCTACCGAAGCAATTTATAGAACATGAACCCATTACTGAAAATTCAATTATTCACCCTTAATGGGATTGGATAGAAATTGGATGCGAAAACTCCCCTTGGGAAAACAAGATCAGCAGTTTCAGATACTGCCGGATAGAATGAATAATGCTTCGTAGGAAAGAAAATTGACTTGAACTTGTTGCGGGAATTTCCCGGCGTACCCCTGCTCGATGATCAGTCAATATGCATGGGGCTCACGTTGATCAAAATTTCTACATGTAGGGGACAATCCCGGTTTCCCAGTCTGCCCCGACCTCATCAGGGCCGTGGATGGACGATGCGCCACCTTCGTCTCTAACTCCGATTCCGAGTTTCGAGTTCCCCGGGTTTCTACCAGTTAGCAGATCTTACCCGTATCCTTTGGTTTCTTCCGGAATCAAATGGAAGCTAACTAAAACTTTTTGCTGGCCTTCGGCCGGAATCACAATTTGAACAACAAATGGTTCACCCGAAATCAAGACTGAATCTTATATTCTTTTAACAAAACTGAAAACCCTTAATAATAATAGGGTTGTATTCTTTGGATACACTTGAAGATCTTGATAAAGAAAATCAACAATGATGCACGAACTCTGAATTCCCAATCTGAATGGAATTGAAAGCGTATAGATGGCTCAAGTGAGCCGATAATAATCATGAATAAATATTTGGAAATCCTCATAATTTTTGGAAATATTTTTGAAGGTCAGAAAATATTTAAAATAATTTTCAAAGACCTCAAATGATTTTTAAATAAATAATACGAATTTCGAATCATTTAAAAAGATTTAATAAATATTCAAATAATATTTATTAAATAAATCCCAAAAATAAAATAATGATTTAAAATAATTATCTGAGAATAAAAGAATTATTCGAATAATATTTCTCGAATAGTTTCCAAGAAATTAATACTTTACGAATATACGAATAATGTTTATGAAAGAAAAACATTATTCGGAACGAATAATAATCTTGTCCCTGGAATCCCTCGGATTTCCTCGTCAATCTCAAAATACTGACTCCCGATCTAGAGTCGAAACAACAGGTATGCTCTTATCTTTAGAGCTACAAGGTAAACCGGTTTATAACTATTTATCTTGAAACTAGTATATAAACCAAGAATCAAAACAATTTAATCACGATAGAACAATTATCGCAAAAGATATTATACTATCCATGACAAAAGCAGTATTATACAACAATACTTCAAAAGTACAAGTTTAGAAAACTTGCCTGGTATACTGATCGTGGTAGGGGCTCGCGACGATGTCCGATAATCTAAACAAATCAAGAACACACGATTAATCCCCTAGACGATCCACTTATAACTCATTACTTGTATACTTAAACAATTTACAACCAAGGCAGTATTGGCTCACCCTAGACTCGTACTAAGTCCATATTAATCGTCAAGTGCTTAAGTCATAAGTTTGGTTTGAAATCGATCTTCGAATTCACAGTATACTTAACCACTTATAAGTTTTATTTTTAAGTCACATTCCTAGGGGCTTTCACTTGCGCAACCACGACTTATGCATTTTTATAAAATCGAAAAATAATCTTTTTGACTCGAAATCTTTTCACACTCCTTGCTAACTGTCCTTAGCATGTTATCACCAAATTTCACATTCTAATTCGACTATTAAGGGTTTCGAACTTAGCACCAAAGTGGTTACATTTCTGCAATGAAATCTCTAGAACCGCTTTCACTAAAACTAGCATAACTTTTAAACCGTAAACTCTTTTAACTCGATTCTTTCGGCAAAATAAACTAGACAACCATATCTTTGTAACAATAGGCAGTGGTGAGTCTAAAAATGGTTTTATGGTCTCGGGTATTAACTGTTTTTAACGGTTAACAATATTTCGCCATTACGACGACTATAACTCGAACATTTCCATTTTGTCACATTACAACCAAGCCATACCAGGCATACCATACATACACAACTTAAACAAACATCCTTCATACCTCTCTAATGTCAGTGGTGTGGCTACAATCCAACACCCACCATTTTTCATATTTTACAAAGTTAAATAATCACTAAAACACTTAAACATGATCTCTTATCCATATAACATCAAAACTCATATAAAATCAAAGGGTGGGCTAGGGTTTTACCACCTTGGATGCTCTAACAACACTATTAAGTGTTTATAAACCTTTAACAAGTTTTAGATGGTCCTTATAATGCTAAAACCTTAAGAACAAAACAAGAAAATCATGTGAGTTATTATTCATGCTCATCTTTGAACCAACTTTTGACATAGCTAGGAAACAAGTTTGGAGCTCAAACTTTAACCATACATTAGTCTCTTTATTAGCTTTGTTTTAAGCCATAGATCATGAAAAACAAAGCTTGGAAGCTAGGGTTTTGAAAATGGAATTGTGGGAAGGGCCGAATGGTTCTTGATGATGGTGGTGGTGTTTTTCTTCTTTTTCTCTCTTGCTTGGTTAGTTGTTTAATGAATTATGAGAGATATTTGTGAGGTATTACCAGTCCTTAATCCCCCTCAAAACACTTGTCAAGAGCTTGGGGTGATTTGGAGATGTGATGACATGGTGCATGGTTGTCTTGCTCTCATTCACACACCTCACCACTTCCTTTTTCTTTTTCTTTTCTTCATTTCTTTTTCCACCAAATCCTAATAATAATAACCCTAGATGTTCATGTAGGGTTTTACATTTTGTTACGTATTTAATCCGTAATTCGTTTCACGTTCGCTTGATCGCTTAATAAAGTTCTATCGATTTCTAGAACGCTCGTTATTCTAATTCAAAGGTTTTCATTCTAAATCCTCAAATCATATTTAATAAATAAAATCCTTGAGTCCTTAACATTATAATACTCTTATCTTGATCGTATTGATAGTCTCTTACGGCTCGGTAAAATTTTTCATAAAAATAAAGTTCGGTTTTTCTGAATTCCGATCATGTTTACATACACTTATTTGCTTCGTAGATTACTCGTATAACTTCGTAATATCCAATTCCTGTCCCGGACATATGGTAACGTGAAAATTTTCTAAATTCTCAAAATCACTATTTATCCATGCATTTCACTATTCATCCATGCAAAGTACTATTCATTCATAAAATAAAATTTTCTTAAGTACAAAAATTAGGGTTATTACAGTGGAGAACGTAGCCAATGTCCCCACTCTCTCTCAATTTCTCCAGCATTAATCTCAAGCTTCTTCCTGCAAAATCATTTTGTATGGGACAGTAGACCACAAATGAAACAAAAGTTCCCCAGTTTCTCATACTTACAATTAACCACAATCTCTATCTTATCCTTTTTCACTATCTTCTTCTTCCTTTTGAGAGGCTTACGAACGTCTACCCTGATTCGTATTCGCATGAACTCACGCCATATGCTTGAGTTATTCTTTGCATCGTATTGTAGAAAAGTACCAAAAAAATTACCCAATTGTTTACCCACCATTTCTGTCTTGTACCCTACCGGAAGCTCATGGGTCTGTATCCAAAAGTCCACCTCATTCAACGAGACTTTGACAGGATCTTCTCCCATTTTTACTATATTCATCACCAGAATCGCACCGTTGAAAGTCCAAGGCCATTATTAAGCACCCAATTCATATCATCTTTATAGTAGAACTGGAACAAAAAAATCCAAGGCTTGAGATCTTTGATGTTGATGCCCATTGCAGGTTTCCATAAATCAGCAAGCTTTGTTGTCATTGCACGAGCGTTTATGTTCTTCTTAATCAAAAAACGCCCCACAATACATAATTCAAACCTGTTACATTCCTCTTCCAGTCCCTCATCAAAGACCAATTCTTCATTCTCTTCGTTTTCAATATTCAAATCCTCCATCTGCATTTCTATGTCTTCCATTGTTGCCATGATAACACCAGCTCTCACAATTCTAGATTATAGAAACAAGAGAAAACATTCAAACAACTCTCATATAAGGAGAGAAAAATTGATCGACTTTTTATATCCTTCACTTGCTAATGCAACTACATATAGTTTTGGGTTTATCTATTCTTCATTATATCTCTTATATATAATTAGCGGAAGGAAGTTTTGATGGTTTGGTTGTTCGTCATGGCTAAGGCTAATATAGTAAATTCAAAACACTTCAGAAAAACATATGGGAAAGAGAGTTGTAACAACACAAACCCTACAAGGCTATTAACAAATAATCATTTTCTCCGACAAAATAGCAAAATTCAATATTAAAAATAAATCATGAATTACATTCTTTATATATAACAAATAAAGTAAATAGAGCATACCATCAGAATTTCAATTTAAAAATAATTATTTTATTAAACATGAATTTACATTTAATTATCAAATAAATAAAAGGTCTTTAAGAAAATATATGGTAAGTCAAGACATTAAAATGTAAAGAAAAAACATGTGTTGACTTGAAATGACACCAAAATTTAACAAAATATAATTTACAAAATAAAAGCTAATTAAAAAAACTAATTTAGGAAACTTAAATCCATAAAGAATCGTAATATAATGCAAATGAAACAAATATAAACATATACAAAAATATAAAAAAAAAATAGTACTAATTTTCTTAAATAAATGACTAATATAACACTTATACCAAAAATTTCTATAAAATTCTTAGTAACCATACATATGTTTAATTACTTAATAAAAAAAAAGAGTATAGTTATATCAATAAGTTCTAACATTTTTCAAATATATTATATACAATCTAATGAAATAGACTAAATGTTAAAAACATAATTTACAAGAAAATCATTTACCAAATAAAAGTACTTGAAGAAAAGTATTATTTTTATAAAAATTATAAAAAATTCACTTCTAGAATCTACAACAAACATGTTTCTAAAATTTAAACTAAAAATAAGTGAACACAAAACAACAAATAAACATATATTATTATTTTTTAAAGATTTTAGATTCAGTACTAGAGTCGTAAATAAATTAAAAAACAACCTGATATGGGCTAAAAGTAAGCCCTAAAGACACATTTAATGTGGCATTAATTAGACCCAACATGGTCCAAACATGGGGCCCAAAATCCTAATTAAATATTAATTTCTTAATTAATATTAGGGGTAATAAACAGCTCAGCAAATAAGAGTTAAATAAGGATAATACTCCTACCAAACTTAGCCTCCAAGGCATCCAGTTTAATAAGGAAACAGACTCCTACAAGGAAGGCGTCTAGAACCTTCCTCAAGGCGGTGACTTGCCCACCAAGTATCCGAATCCTACCATAATTCTAAGGCTTCCCAGCCTATATAAAGGGCCTGACTCCTCATTCTCAGAACTACGTTGGCTTGATTCTCTAGCAATACGGAGATACGTAGGCATCTTGTGAGGACCGATTAGTCTCGAATGCAAGAACAACCATTAAAGCACGAAGCTCATGAACCCTAGCATTAAATACAAATTCGTAACCTAGTTTTTATTCCACAACATTTGGCACCGTCTGTGGGAAAACAGCATCAACCATGGTTCAAACACGAAGAACAACATCAACCTCGACTGAGGCCATACCCCTTAGCTCTGCTCCACCTGCCACTTCTGATCCGCTTTGTTAGGTCCAGAAAACGTAGAAGGGGGGTTGAATACGTTGTTTAGCAATATTTCGATTTTTGATGTGAATATGAAATCAAAAATACTGAATCGAAATAACACAATTGTTTGGGAAATATCTTTGAATAGATAAAACCCGGAGGTTTGCTACACAATCTAATCTTATAGATCAGCGACAAAATCAAACACCCTAAGGATAGTTTAGGCACAAGGACCTTCTACCCGACACTTCCTGAAAGTGGGCTAAGCAGACTTTCCTACTAGATGGACTGTCTAGCAGCTTACACTGAGAAGATATAAGAGAGAGAATAGAAAGTTATGTGTTGAGGTGTGTTTTGAAATGAAATACAACATGCCTATTTATAGATTTTAGAAAGTTACTATGCGGATTAATATTTCGTCACTATTGACGAACCTCCGCCTGCTTTCTTCTTCTTTTTTTTCAACTTTCTGCTTTCCTTTTTTACAAACACCACCTGCTTTTGTTTTTGTTTACTTTTCATAGTTAATATTCATATGAATAGTAATTTTGGTTACTATTCAAATGAATAGTAATTTCAGTTACTATTCAAATGAATAGTAATTTCAGTTACTATTCAAATGAATAGTAATTTCAGATACTATTCATATGAATAGTAGTTTCGGATACTATTCATTTACCTCTTAATTTGACATCCTTAAATGTTCAGCTTCCAACTAATTAGAGGATATCAACACTGCTCTAAACTCAATCATACTTCTTAACAGTTTTTCTGAGTTAGATACTTCGATTCCTTTGTGAAGTGTTGACGCCTAGTGCAACTGGTCTGGTTCACAGACGACTAACATTCACTCGTGGTCTTCGTATCATGTTTTTAAGAATACTGCTAAGAATTGTGCAACCATAAAAACTTTATCTCTGGAATCTTTTGGCCCTTCAACTGAATCATCTGTACATCTTATTTTGTCACTGAGGCTTGATCATGTTAATGAACTTCTTTCAGCGACTTGATCCTTGTTGATGACTGTTCTTCAAATTTCACGATCCCTGTATCGAGTTAATATTATTTATCTTTTATCCTAGTTGAGTTATATATGTCCTCTATTACATATTACATTACATTATGCTTTACAATCTCCCCCTATTTGATTGTTAGGGTTTGACAAGCAAATTTGTAGAGAATAACTCAACTGATTCAACAAAAAATAAAGTTCAAAGATAAATAATATTTAAAGTGCATTCTGGATCATATATATACATTTTCCAGATTTCTAAAATTAATAAAGTGCAAGACAATTGTTCCTGTAGACTGAACATATCTTCAAGTTTGCCTTTGCTTTCTTTCCACATAGCACTAATACTCCCATTAGCTTTTTCTTTCCCAAAATAAAGTTAATTCCGTGTCAACAACCTTTTCATTGCCCTTATGCCTAGTTGATTTTTCTTGATCATCCAACTTCCCCTCCCTCAGTTGGGTTATCCTCCAGAGTAGTAGGATGTGAAGTTGGTAAATTAGACGAAGATGACTTTACCAAGGAGTTGATTGCATGACTAAACTGGGTTGTCATGGAACTTAATTGAACCTGGAATGTTTCATGTTGAATAAGTTGCATATTTTTGATTTCTGCAATGGACTTATAGATATTTGACAACTCTTTCTCCATTGTTTGGACCCGTGTAAGGAGTCTGCTGTATTCCTTTCTGGTTACAGGTGCATGTGGTTGAGTAGGTTTCTCACTTGTACGTTCTGCAGGTGTTTCACTCAACACTCTATATTCACTCGGTTTAGTGGTTTGGGTTACACTTACATGTTATGTTCGTGTTTCTCTCAACTCTCCTCTAGAGCTTCCACCGATATGTGTACCTATAAATGAAATCATCCTAGCCCCTTTTTCAGAGGTCACAGATGGTGCAATGAAAGTTCGTGAGCTTCCGTCCTCGTGTGAAGCGAGTTGCCGACCACTGATAAAGAGTGGTAAATCTCGAAAGAGATCCAGAGATTTTCCCTCTGGGAGGTTAAACTTGAATTGATTATATGGCACAAAACCCAAGTTTCCCTCGTATGTCTGTGAAGACACTTGGTTCATAAAAGAACCACCTACCGATGGATCTTTCCGTAAAATGGAAGATTCACCAGCAGTTATTGAGGTAGGCAATTCCACCTCGGATGCCTGTGAAGGCATTTGATCTTTAGAAAGATCATCAACCACTCTTATGTTCCGTGAAATGGAACTTGTAAGAACCCAAATTTTGGGTGGAATTAAAACTTTTATGTATTTAATGATGTAAGAACGAATAGTGGTTATGGCTACAATGTAAAAATTGATATTTGGAAAGAATGAATGGAATTCGACTTTATTATGTTTATGTCTTGAAGAATGCTAAAGGGTGACAACATAGGTAAGAATAATCTATCTTCTAAGGGAATAAGATATGGCAACTTCAAGCAAGAGAATACTCTCATGTCATCCAGATCGATAACGATTAATCCAGTAGTTCTGTAAAAAGATCCAGTAGTTCTGTAAAAAGGTTAAGGAACGATCGAGAGAGAATACAGACAATTATACAACCCTAAGAGAATACAGAATGAATAGTGTTTTGGTGGGAGTATAGAATAATATGAGACGACACTATATAGAAGCATTCGGAACGGATTTCCGAGTTCGTATTAGTGATCCAGGGGGAAAATAAGTGTATGTAAAAGCCGTCGGATTCTGAAAAACCGCACTTTTATTTTCTCCGAGAGTTCCCTGGACACTGATAGCCTTAAATATTTAACAAATGGATTTAAGGAATATAAATCGGAAAGTTAGAATGAAAGATGGAGAATGAAAGTATTAATATTAAAAAGGATTCCCGGTAAACCCTAATTAGAAATCCATGAAATATTCCTACGAACGATCAATCGAAACGGGCAATAACCGGACACAGAAACAAGCAGAGGAAGCAAGAGTCTTGTGCAAGCTACTAGTATAAAATATCTAGTAACCAAACTAGAATCAAGGAACTAGCACCTTAGAGAATGCAACTAAGTACTTAGCAAGGCAACCATGTAGTTAGGCTAAAACCACCACATTTTCAACACTTGTCATGGTATTTCCTCATCCAACACCTCACTACTTTAATAAAGTAGCTTTATACAAGATATTATGTTGTAACTGGATGAGAGTGGATGAGATTAAATCATAGAAATCAAAAGAAACCAAGCAAAATACTCCACCCTTGCAAGAAAACATCCATTCGGCCCTTCACTAATTCCAAAATCAAAACCCCTCTTCCCACCATCTTTTGATCTTGTAAAAATTATGGTGAGTCTTACATTTCCTAAAAGTGATCCCATAAAAATTTCAAAATCAAACTCTCTTGTTTCCATTTTCAAATAATTCATCAAAGAGGAGGATGAATAGTGGTTTTATGAACTAATCTTGTTTTTTTCTTGTTTTTCATGGTGGATTTAGCTAGCTTAGGATCATCCAAGGATAGATCAAGGCTTAGGAAGGTTATACTACTCTCTAAGGAAGGTATAAATCATTTCAAACCCTAAGCTTTACTTTGAGTTTATGCATGATTCATGGTGATTTTGGATTAAGTGATATTAGTAGTATTTTACCACCATGTTAGCATGATTTTGTGGTTAGATTAGCTTTATGATGATATATTGATGAAGCATGATATTCTTGAGCTTTTAAGAGATGATTATTAACTGTAGTAATTGATTAGATGCCCGGTGTGGCTTGGTTGTTGCGTAATGAATTTTAGAACGCTCGATTCGTAGTCGTCGTAATGCCCGATTTTCATTAACACTAAGAAACCGAACTGGTCAGTAGCCATAACTCTCTGTTCTTGGCAAGTTAATGAACCCTACTGATAGATTTTTGAACATAGATCACTTTGGTGAAAGAATCGAAGCATTTCGATTTACGGTTTAGGAAGACCAAATTACTAAAAGTAGTTCGAAACCGTAAACGAAAGTTCGTAACTGAAATTGAACCCTTGTAAACTATGTAACGTCATTGCGAATCTTGGTAAATAAATACTAGAGGTAAAAAGGAAGGTGTGAAAGAAAACCGTATGTCAAAAGGATCATTTTTCAATTTATTAAAAATGGTCGAGTCGAGGTTAAACGCGAATGAACCCCTAAAAGACGACTCTTTTATAACTTCGGTAAAACACTTAGAAAGCGGGCGATAAAACTCGGAGTATAATATTGGTTCGTAACTATCGACCTTAGAACTCGTATGAATTAAGTATGTTCCAAGTATAAGTACAGTGACATGTCGTATTAACGAACGAATGTTGGGTCGGATCAGTGATAAAAAGGAATCCACTAAAAGGGGTATAACGAGATAACTCGAGAACGTGTTTCGAATTAAGTATAACTTAACTTTTAATATGTTAAGTGATTAATCCCGAATGCCTTGGCTATTTATAGATCACCAAGCTGAACCGGGACCCGCTACCACTACCCCTTACCGTACTCGACTACCAGGCAAGTTTCAATTCCCTTCTTTTAGGCTGTTGTTGTGATTGAATATATATATATATATATATATGTATATATATATATATACATATATATATATATATATATATATATATATGTTTTCTGTTATACATATGCCATAGCATGCATGCCTACTTTCAAGTTATATCATTATGCTTGTTCCCTGATTGTTATTGGCTTATAAATTAGATAGCTATCGTATCAATTATAAGCCGGTTATTGTAAGACCCTCAGAGAAGGGTGTATACATCTTATTCATCAAATATAGACCGGGAGTCAATATTTCTTGACATATCGAGATTACCTCGAAAGAAAATATCTAAGTAAATATTTTCCATTATTCGGGCGACGAATAGTATTTGAATATTCGTTCGAGATTATTTATTTTAACGATCCTTACTTCAAATAATTATTTGAACGTAACTATTCGACGAATAATATTTATTTTAATATTCATTCAGAGTCGAATTATTTATCGATTATTATTTCGAATATTCTTCTAAAGATGAGACTACTAAATGAATATTATTTGGATATTCATTTAGAATATTATTTTATTAAATAAATATTACTTTTGAATATTCATTTAGGATATTAATTACTTGATGAATATTATTTTAATATTCATGTGAAGCTTGATTTATTTATCGAATATTATCTCGAATATTCCTTTAAAGCTTGGATTACTAAATAAATATTACTTGATATTCATTTAGAATATTATTCATTAAATGAATATTACATTTTGAATATTCATTTAAATTCCTAATTAATTATGAATATTGTCTTAAATATTCCTTTCAGGTCCTATTAATTAATGAATATTATTTTGAATATTTATTTAAATATTTATTTATTCAATAAATATTCTCCTGATATTTCTTCAGGGATTATTTTGGAAAATACTCTGATTAAAGATATTCTTTCATATTCCTAAATATTCTTTAAATATTTTTAACTCAATAAATATTCTCTGAATATTTATTCCATACTTAGAATAACCTCAATAAGGTTCATCTTCTTCGATTATTACGAAAAATATTTCGGAGTCATATTATTATTAATCTTATATCAAGAAAGGTTCTCAGACATCATTCTTCTTTGAGTCTATCTCCCTAATAATAAGGGAACCTTACTTGGAAAATGTTATTTATCTTGTCGACTTCCCGGTCATAAAGTATTCTCTTCACTCGCAACTCGGGTGCTGTTGACTTATTAAGTCGTTGTTTACCTTCTCATCTTTCGAGGGGTAAGATTGTTGGAACAAGTTGATATTCGATACCAAGCCACAACTTGGAAGTTATTGGTGAATTTTTCTTTCCAACTAGATACGACTACCTTGTAGAGTCTTATCAACAAGTATTATACTTTGGGAAAGGGGGACGAACGTTACATTCAGAATCATGAATTCTATTTGAACTAGGAGTCGTGTAAGAGGCCGAGTAGCGCCGGTCCATCCCCTTTGGCCCAACCGTTGGCCGGGGAGAGCTAGTAAGGCGGTAGACAAGTAAAGCCGTCAGTTCTTCCTTCTACCGGTAGTAAATCTAAATTGAGCTGTACGATCTCGACTGATCATCAAGATTGGAACAGCGGGCGCGGTGAATACTCCATCCTTGGTTCATCATCCAAACTTATTTATTTCCTGCAACACGATTACTGTTGGCAGAGCTGGAAAAGTGTTCATAACTGGAATTGCAACCTTTTCATGCAAGTTCCTCTTCTTAATAACAATGAGAATATCTCGCTTACTTTTGATGTAGCAGATATTTCTACAAACAAATACTTTAAGTTACTTTGTAACTTCATCGTTCATATTATACTGGCATCATTTCCGTAAATGCATGGCATATGGTTTGAAGATACTTTTTAACTATTAAATATTATCGTTCAGTTTTATATTATTGTTGGTGGGCTTTCGCTCACCCTTGCTTTGTTCACATTATGTCACAACAACAGCTAGGACAGATGGCTCGCGTCAGGCGCACTCGGCGCAAGCAGGTTACCCGACCCACCGGACTACCCGCTGAGATGCTAGCCGCCATTGCTGAGGTGGCATAGTTAGACAGCTTTTGTTTCCTGTTTAACTATATGTATAATTAATGTAATTAACGGCAAAAACTTTTAAACTTATGACGTTATCCTTTTGGGATTGTAATAACTTTTATTCGCAACCCTTTAATGTAAGACTTATTTCAATTTCATCTCTGGGACTATAACTGTTGTGTGTGTGAGTGGAAATTATTGTGGGGTCACAGCATGTGATTTATTTATTGTGGACTCAAGTCAAGTATTATGAATGGATGTAAGACCGTAACCACCAGATCCCTGACCCCGGATCTGGGGGTGTTACAGTGATGGTATCAGAGCGAGAGTTATATATCCCAAGAGATGATACGACCTTATATAATAATAAATTCAATAATATAATAATTACCCTTGCCAGGTTCACCTAAAACCCTTAAAGGAACTTTTTAAGTATCATGATAGTAACATAGTTCGTCTTGTGTAGGCGAGCGACATGTCGGCCCAGGAGGTAGCTGCGAGACAGCATGATGAGGACATGTTCCGGACTAGGGACCCGTACTATGAGCACTTGCCTGAGGAGGATACTGAGCCTGAGGAGGAGGACGCTGAGGAGGTCCAGGTTGATGCTGATACTGATGTGATCGAGTCTGAGGAGGAGGACCCTGAGGAGGTCCAGGTTGATGCTGACAGAGATGTTGTTGACACTGAGGGGGAGGAGGACTCGGAGGGGATCCAGACAGGACAGGATGCTGAGTTAGTTGTTGAGGATGATGATTATTGGGTTGTGTATGAGATCAGGACTTTGGGAGATGACACTGACATGACCACGGATCAGGTGGTGCCGGTAGATGAGGGTGTTGAGGGAGATATAGATGAGCCAGTAGTTGGTGCTGTAGGGAGTTCTGGACTTTTTGTGCCACTCCTCTCTGATGAGAGAGCCCCTACCCCACCACCACTACCTGTGAGCCCATACCCCGATGAGTTTGAGGAGCTTACCCCAGAGCCCCAGCAGACAGAGACTGCCGCTCCAGCTGAGCCATCCACCCCACCTCATGCCCCGATAGGAGGAGTCCCAGTATGTGTTCACAACTTGATTGTGAACGGGCTTTATAGAGAGTTGTCTGTGGCAGATGCCAGGTTGGCAGAGTCTAGGAGGGAGTTAGCAGCAGAGAGAGCCGCCCGGATGAGGTTGCAGGGCAGGAGGACTATCAGTGACAGGGTTGGGTATAGGGCTGTGACCCGCATCGAGCTGAGGGCTCGGGTGAGGGTGCGACAGTTGCCTACTGATGGGCATGGTAGGGTAGACAGAGCAGAGGCTGAGGAGGTTTTCCGCATCGCCATGGGGAGGGTTCGGAGGATGTTTCGTCGTGGCGGCTGATTTCAGATGTAGTGATGCAGTGGTCTAGTTGTCTAGTCATGTACGGACATAGTAGTGCCGGCTTTTGTAGGGATGGTTTTCTTGTACTTGTTTTCCCTTTTTGCAGACTAGACAGATAGACAGCGTATTTCACTTTTGACTTGTTGTTGTTGTTAGGATGGCTGTACTTTAAACTATTGTTGTAACTCGGATGTTGTACCTTTTCGGTACCTGGTATATATTTATTTCCCTTTCAGTCATTACAATTTTGTTGGGATGTGATCACGAGTTTATTAGCATATGTATTACTTTTCGATTAAGTTGCCATGAGATATAAAACTGTGGGATTTTTAAACCCAATCATGTAAAGAATTATGCAAGGAAAAATCCTTTAAAACAGGTAAGTGAACCTATTGTAAAATTTTCCAAATTTTCAGTAAAATGCCTCCAAGACGAATGGGCACTAGGGCTAACCCCCGAGAATCTACTGACCAAGAGAGTCACAACCAACACGAGGAAAACCATGAAAGTAGTGAAGAACAAGATCAGGATTATAATGAGCAAGAAGATTCCCAGTATGGAGCAGAGGATGAACCCCTGTACTCTGAAGAATTTGAGGGGGAAATCGAGGGTGGAGAAACTGAAGTAGAACAGGAAGGGGAGAACCAGGGCGGAAACCCCATGGGCCAGTTTATGGATCTACTTAGGCAGAATTTGAACCAATACCCCCAGCCACCACCAGGCAACAACCCTTTAGTGGCAAATTCCTTTAGGGCATTTAAGTCCCTTAAGCCCCCAGAGTTCCACGGATCGGCTGATCCCGTTGAGGCGAGGGCCTGGATTAAGGAAATGGAAAAATCTTTTGAGATTCTGAGTATTAATGAGGTTAAGAAGACTGTTTTTGCTACTTACCTACTAAAGGGAGAGGCCAATTATTGGTGGGAAGCCAAGAAGAACATGGAGACTGATGCTGTCATAACCTGGGAAAGGTTCAAACAATTGTTCCTGGAGAAGTACTTCCCGAAGTTCATGAAAACCTAGATGGAACTTAAGTTTTTGGAACTGAAACAGAACAATATGTCAGTGGCGGACTATGAGGCCAAATTTACTGAGCTATCGAGATTTGTGCCAGAGTTTGTAGACACAGAAGAGAAGAAAGCAAACAGGTTTCAACAAGGGCTGAAGCAGTGGATCCAGAATAGGGTGGCGGTTTTAGAGATTACAGATTATGCCACCTTGGTGCAGAAGGCAACCATTGTGGAGGCTGGTAGTGATCAGATGTAGAGAGAGAGAGAGAGAGAGAGAGAGAGAGAGAGAGAGAGAGAGAGAGAGAGAGAGAGAGAGAGAGAGAAATGGGGGATAAAGAGAAAGCATGTTAGTATGGGCGGAAGATCCGCTGGAGGAAAACCCCCAACCAAGTTTAATCGAGGAGCGGTTTCCCTACCACGGAGGAATGTAGGGTTTAAACCATCTGTGAGTGTAAGTGTGAGCCAGGGCGGCCATCAATCAGGAATGTCCCGTTCCAATCCTTCTCGACCTCCATTGCCATTGTGTGCTACTTGTGGGAAGAGGCACTCCGGGGTGTGCAACCTGAAGCAGATAAACTGTTATAAGTGTGGGCGAGCTGGGCATTATGCTACCTCTTGCACCACGGTCATCCCTAACAGCACAACCTGTTTCCAGTGTGGACAGCGAGGGCACATGAGGAAGGATTGCCCAAGGAGCAAACCAGCAGCATCAGGAGCAAGCAAGGTTGCCTCAAATAGGCCACCAACTGCTAGGACTTTTAATATGTCGGTACAAGATGCCGTGAGGGACACAGATGTGATAGCAGGTACATTTTCTCTCAATTCAGTCAGTGCAAATGTCTTATTTGATTCAGGAGCAACTAAGTCTTTTATATCTAGAGATTTTGCGCATAAGTTGAAACTTAAAACCCAGCAACTAAGAGATTCCTTACTAGTAGAAATAGCTAATCAGGAAATCGTACCGGTTAATCAAATTCACCCCGATTGTAAGCTAGAAATAGGAGGACGATCCTTCTATGTCGATTTAATTCCTTTTAAGCTAGGGGAATTCGATGTCATTTTGGGTATGGATTGGTTGTCTCGCAATGATGCGCGGATAGATTGTAAAGGGAAAAAGGTTAAGTTGAAAACCCCAGGGAAGAAAGAAATAGTGTTTAAGGGGATGCGACAGACCCAGAAAATTCTGACCATGGCGCAAACCAAGAGATTGTTACGAAAAGGGAACGAGGCTTATTTAGCTTACGTTATAGACACTCAGAAGGAAGTGCCTAGATTGCAAGACATTCTGGTAGTTAATGAGTTTGAGGACGTGTTCCCACAAGATCTTCCCGGACTACCACCTGATAGGGTAATTGAGTTTGCCATCGATTTAGCCCCGGGGACGGTGCCAGTTTCGAAGGCCCCGTACCGATTAGCCCTAGTAGAAATGAAGGAGCTAGCTAAACAATTACAGGAATTGTTGGATAAGGGCATGATAAGGCCCAGTGTGTCGCCTTGGGGCGCACCAGTGTTGTTTGTTAAGAAAAAGGATGGGAGTATTAGGTTATGCATCGACTACAGAGAATTGAACAAGCTAACCATAAAGAATAAGTATCCATTGCCCAGGATAGACGATTTGTTTGACCAGCTAAGAGGCGCTGAATACTTCTTTAAGATTGATTTGAGAACGGGATATCACCAACTGAAGATCAAACCTGAAGATATCCCGAAGACTGCATTCCGTACCAGATATGGACATTATGAGTTCTTAGTTATGTCATTTGGATTGACCAACGCCCCAGCAGCCTTCATGGACCTAATGAATAGAGTGTTCAAGGAATATTTGGACAAATTCGTGATAGTTTTCATTGATGATATTCTCATCTACTCGAAGACAGAGGCAGAACATGCTGAACATTTAAGGATAACCTTAGAAATACTCAGGAAGGAGCAGTTATATGCAAAGTTCTCCAATTGTGAGTTTTGGAAAAATGAGGTACAATTTTTAGGGCACGTGATCAATAGAGAAGGAGTATTGGTTGACCCCTCCAAGATAGAAGCAGTTTCAAACTGGGAATGGCCAACTACTCCAACCGAGGTGAGGAGTTTCATTGGACTGGCCGGATATTACAGGAGATTTGTCCAAGACTTTGCGAAAATCGCAGCTCCATTAACTCGACTTACCCGTAAAACCGAGAAATTTGAATGGACTGAGAAATGCGAGAAGAGTTTCCAAGAGTTAAAGAAGAGGCTGGTGACAGCCCCAGTGCTGGCATGACCTGATGGAAAAGGAGATTTCGTTATTTACAGTGATGCTTCGCATAAAGGACTGGGATGCGTGCTTATGCAGCACGGCAAGGTAATAGCGTATGCGTCTAGGCAATTGAAGGATTATGAGGTCAGATATCCCACGCATGATCTAGAACTAGCAACCATAGTCTTCGCTTTAAAGATTTGGAGACACTACCTGTATGGGGAAAAATGCGAGATTTACACTGACCATAAGAGCCTCAAGTACATTTTCACTCAGAAAGAGCTTAACATGCGCCAGAGGAGATGGTTAGAGTTAATCAAGGATTACGACTGTGAAATTCGCTATCACCCGGGCAAAGCCAATGTGGTGGCTGACGCCCTTAGTAGGAAAGAAAAGCTCAAAATGATAACTTCAGAGGAAGAACTAGTGAGAGATTTTGAGAAGTTGGAAATCGAGGTTAAGTTACCTGGAGAGGGCCAAGAAAAGTTGATGGAAATTAGAATCCAACCTCCATTGCTAGAAAAGATTAGACTGTGCCAGGAACGGATGATGGAGGAAGAAAAGAACTCCACAGAAGAGCTAATGACCGGGGAGGAAATTAAGTGCGAAAGAGACAAGGAAGGGATCATGAGGTACACATACAGGATATGGATCCAAATGTTCAGGAACTCAAGAATGAGATTTTAAATGAGGCACACAACTCAAGATACTCAGTGCACCCCGGTAGCACCAAAATGTATAGGGATTTGAAGGAGTATTACTGGTGGCCCAATATGAAAAAGGACGTAGCAGAGTGGGTAAGCAGATGCTTGACCTGCCAACGAGTGAAAGCAGAGCACCAGAAACCCAGCGGACTTCTACATCCCTTAGAGATTCCAGAATGGAAATGGGAACACATAGCCATGGATTTCGTAGTAGGTTTACCAAGGACCAAGGCTAATCATGACGCCATATGGGTAATTGTAGATCGACTGACGAAATCAGCTCACTTTCTCCCGATCAACGAAAGGTACACGGTCGACAGACTAGTGGACATCTACTTAAAAGAGATAGTGGCGCGACATGGAGTCCCAGTCGCAATAGTATCCGATCGAGATCCTAGATTTAACTCCAGGTTTTGGAGAAGTTTTCAAGAATGTGTAGGGACCCGGCTGAACATGAGCACAGCCTACCACCCCCAGACATATGGGCAAAGTGAAAGAACCATCCAAATGCTAGAGGATATGTTGAGAGTCTGCGTGATAGACTTCAAGGGAAATTGGGATGATCACTTGCCATTGATTGAGTTCTCCTACAATAACAGTTATCATTCAAGCATTGGGATGCCACCTTATGAGGCCCTTTATGGAAGAAAATGTCGATCTCCCTTGTATTGGGATGAAGTTGGAGAGCGAAGGATGCTCGGGCCCGAAGTGGTCCAACGAACTAAAGATGCAGTAGATCTAATCAGAGGACGGTTGGTAGCAACCCAGGATCGACAAAAGAAATATGTCGACTTAGCTCGGAAAGGCAAGGAATATGAAGTAGGGGACCTAGTGTTCTTGAAAGTGTCACCTTGGAAAGGTTTAATGAGATTTGGGAAGAAAGGAAAGCTGAGTCCCAGATACATTGGACCATTTGAGATCTTGAGATGGATTGGGGGACTAGCTATGAGCTCGCATTGCCTCCGAATCTACAGCAGGTGCACAATGTGTTCCATGTCTCGATGCTGAGGAAGTATAATCCGGATGCCAAGCATATTGTAGAGTATGAGCAAGTGGACATGCAACCAGACTTGACCTTTGTAGAGCAACCTGTGGAAATCATAGACCTGAAGGAACAAGTGCTCCGAAACAAGGTCATTCAGCTAGTCAGAGTTTTGTGGCAGAACCACAATGTAGAAGAATCAACCTGGGAACTTGAAAGCGCAATGCAAGAGAAGTACCCTCACTTGTTTTCAAACTGATTCCGGGACGGAATCCTTTTAAGGAGGGGAGACTGTAAGAACCCAGATTTTGGGTGGAATTAAAACTTTTTTGTATTTAATGATGTAAGAACGAATAGTGGTTATGGCTACAATGTAAAAATTGATATTTGGAAAGAATGAATGGAATTCGACTTTATTATGTTTATGTCTTGAAGAATGCTAAAGGGTTACAACATAGGTAAGAATAATCTATCTTCTAAGGGAATAAGATATGGAAACTTCAAGCAAGAGAATACTCTCATGTCATCCAGATCGATAACGATTAATCCAGTAGTTCCG
Source organism: Saposhnikovia divaricata (assembly GCA_036435485.1). Classification (NCBI taxonomy): domain Eukaryota; kingdom Viridiplantae; phylum Streptophyta; class Magnoliopsida; order Apiales; family Apiaceae; genus Saposhnikovia; species Saposhnikovia divaricata. The sequence continues at coordinate 132,822,921 of CM071600.1, forward strand.
TAAAAAGGTTAAGGAACGATCGAGAGAGAATACGGACAATTATACAACCCTAATAGAACAAGTAAAGAATACAGAATGAATAGTGTTTTGGTGGGAGTATAGAATAATATGAGACGACACTATATAGAAGCATTCGGAACGGATTTCCGAGTTCGTATTAGTGATCCAGGGGGAAAATAAGTGTATGTAAAAGTTGTCGGATTCTGAAAAACCGCACTTTTATTTTCTCCGAGAGTTCCCTGGACACTGATAGCCTTAAATATTTAACGAATGGATTTAAGGAATATAAATCGGAAAGTTAGAATGAAAGATGGAGAATGAAAGTATTAATATTAAAAAGGATTCCAGGTAAACCCTAATTAGAAATCCGTGAAATATTCCTACGAACGATCAATCGAAACGGGAAATAACCGGACACAGAAACAAGCAGAGGAAGCAAGAGTCTTGTGCAAGCTACTAGTATAAAATATCTAGTAACCAAACTAGAATCAAGGAACTAGCACCTTAGAGAATGCAACTAAGTACTTAGCAAGGCAACCATGTAGTTAGGCTAAAACCACCACATTTTCAACACTTGTCATGGTATTTCCTCATCCAACACCTCACTACTTTAATAAAGTAGCTTTATACAAGATATTATGTTGTAACTGGATGAGAGTGGATGAGATTAAATCATAGAAATCAAAAGAAACCAAGCAAAATACTCCACCCTTGCAAGAAAACATCCATTCGGCCCTTCACTAATTCCAAAATCAAAACCCCTCTTCCCACCATCTTTTGATCTTGTAAAAATTATGGTGAGTCTTACATTTCCTAAAAGTGATCCCATAAAAATTTCAAAATCAAACTCTCTTGTTTCCATTTTCAAATAATTCATCAAAGAGGAGGATGAATAGTGGTTTTATGAACTAATCTTGTTTTTTTCTTGTTTTTCATGGTGGATTTAGCTAGCTTAGGGTCATCCAAGGATAGATCAAGGCTTAGGAAGGTTATACTACTCTCTAAGGAAGGTATAAATCATTTCAAACCCTAAGCTTTACTTTGAGTTTATGCATGATTCATGGTGATTTTGGATTAAGTGATATTAGTAGTACTTTACCACCATGTTAGCATGATTTTGTGGTTAGATTAGCTTTATGATGATATATTGATGAAGCATGATATTCTTGAGCTTTTAAGAGATGATTATTAACTGTAGTAATTGATTAGATGCCCGGTATGGCTTGGTTGTTGCGTAATGCATTTTAGAACGCTCGATTCGTAGCCGTCGTAATGCCCGATTTTCATTAACACTAAGAAACCGAACTGGTAAGTAGCCATAACTCTCTGTTCTTGGCAAGTTAATGAACCCCACTGATAGATTTTTGAACATAGATCACTTTGGCGAAAGAATCGAAGCATTTCGATTTACGGTTTAGGAATTATGACCAAATTACTAAAAGTAGTTCGAATCCGTAAACGAAAGTTCGTAACTGAAAGTGAACCCTCGTAAACTATGTAACGTCATGGCGAATCTTGGTAAATAAATACTAGAGGTAAAAAGGAAGGTGTGAAAGAAAACCGTATGTCAAAAGGATCATTTTTCAATTTATTAAAAATGGTCGAGTCGAGGTTAAACGCGAACGAACCCCTAAAAGACGACTCTTTTATAACTTCGGTAAAACACTTAGAAAGCGGGCGATAAAACTCGGAGTATAATATTGGTTCGTAACGATCGACCTTAGAACTCGTATGACTTAAGTATGTCCCAAGTATAAGTACAGTGACATGTCGTATTAACGAACGAATGTTGGGTCGGATCAGTGATAAAAAGGAATCCACTAAAAGGGGTATAACGAGATAACTCGAGAACGTGTTTCGAATTAAGTATAACTTAACTTTTAATATGTTAAGTGATTAATCCCGAATGCCTTGGCTATTTATAGATCACCAAGCTGAACCGGGACCCGCTACCACTACCCCTTACCGTACTCGACTACCAGGCAAGTTTCAATTCCCTTCTTTTAGGCTGTTGTTGTGATTGAATAAATATATATATATATATATATATATATATATATATATATATATATATATATATATATATATATATATATATATATATATATATATATATATGTTTTATGTTATACATATGCCATAGCATGCATGCCTACTTTCAAGTTATATCATTATGCTTGTTCCCTGATTGTTATTGGCTTATAAATTAGATAGCTATCGTATCAATTATAAGCCGGTTATTGTAAGACCCTCAGAGAAGGGTGTATACATCTTATTCATCAAATATAGACCGGGAGTCAATATTTCTTGACATATCGAGATTACCTCGAAAGAAAATATCTAAGTAAATATTTTCCATTATTCGGGCGACGAATAGTATTTGAATATTCGTTCGAGATTATTTATTTTAACGATCCTTACTTCAAATAATTATTTGAACGTAACTATTCGACGAATAATATTTATTTTAATATTCATTCAGAGTCGAATTATTTATCGATTATTATTTCGAATATTCTTCTAAAGATGAGACTACTAAATGAATATTATTTGGATATTCATTTAGAATATTATTTTATTAAATAAATATTACTTTTGAATATTCATTTAGGATATTAATTACTTGATGAATATTATTTTAATATTCATCTGAAGCTTGATTTATTTATCGAATATTATCTCGAATATTCCTTTAAAGCTTGGATTACTAAATAAATATTACTTGATATTCATTTAGAATATTATTCATTAAATGAATATTACTTTTTGAATATTCATTTAAATTCCTAATTAATAATGAATAATGTCTTAAATATTCCTTTCAGGTCCTATTAATTAATGAATATTATTTTGAATATTTATTTAAATATTTATTTATTCAATAAATATTCTCCTGATATTTCTTCAGGGATTATTTTGGAAAATACTCTGATTAAAGATATTCTTTCATATTCCTAAATATTCTTTAAATATTTTTAACTCAATAAATATTCTCTGAATATTTATTCCATACTTAGAATAACCTCAATAAGGTTCATCTTCTTCGATTATTACGAAAAATATTTCGGAGTCATATTATTATTAATCTTATATCAAGAAAGGTTCTCAGACATCATTCTTCTTTGAGTCTATCTCCCTAATAATAAGGGAACCTTACTTGGAAAACGTTATTTATCTTGTCGACTTCCCGGTCATAAAGTATTCTCTTCACTCGCAACTCGGGTGCTGTTGACTTATTAAGTCGTTGTTTACCTTCTCATCTTTCGAGGGGTAAGATTGTTGGAACAAGTTGATATTCGATACCAAGCCACAGCTTGGAAGTTATTGGTGAATTTTCCTTTCCAACTAGATACGACTACCTTGTAGAGTCTTATCAACAAGTATTATACTTGGGGAAAGGGGGACGAACGTTACATTCAGAATCATGAATTCTATTTGAACTAGGAGTCGTGTAAGAGGCCGAGTAGCGCCGGTCCATCCCCTTTGGCCCAACCGTTGGCCGGGGAGAGCTAGTAAGGCGGTAGACAAGTAAAGCCGTCAGTTCTTCCTTCTACCGGTAGTAATTCTAAATTGAGCTGTACGATCTCGACTGATCATCAAGATTGGAACAGCGGGCGCGGTGAATACTCCATCCTTGGTTCATCATCCAAACTTATTTATTTCCTGCAACACGATTACTGTTGGCAGAGCTGGAAAAGTGTTCATAACTGGAATTGCAACATTTTCATGCAAGTTCCTCTTCTTAATAACAATGAGAATATCTCACTTACTTTTGATGTAGCAGATATTTCTACAAACAAATACTTTAAGTTACTTTGTAACTTCATCGTTCATATTATACTGGCATCATTTCCGTAAATGCATGGCATATGGTTTGAAGATACTTTTGAACTATTATATATTATCGTTCAGTTTTATATTATTGTTGGTGGGCTTTCGCTCACCCTTGCTTTGTTCACATTATGTCACAACAACAGCTAGGACAGATGGCTCGCGTTAGGCGCACTCGGCGCAAGCAGGTTACCCGACCCACCGGACTACCCGCTGAGATGCTAGCCGCCATTGCTGAGGTAGCATAGTTAGACAGCTTTTGTTTCCTGTTTAACTATATGTATAATTAATGTAATTAACGGCAAAAACTTTTAAACTTATGACGTTATCCTTTTGGGATTGTAATAACTTTTATTCGCAACCCTTTAATGTAAGACTTATTTCAATTTCATCTCTGGGACTATAATTGTTGTGTGTGTGAGTGGAAATTATTGTGGGGTCACAGCATGTGATTTATTTATTGTGGACTCAAGTCAAGTATTATGAATGGATGTAAGACCGTAACCACCAGATCCCTGACCCCGGATCTGGGGGTGTTACTCATTTACATTTTCACTCATTTGACAAGGAAGAATTATTTCACTAACAGTTACAGTTACCTCGGGTTCATTTGGTTTACTTCTTTTAGAATGAGGTAGAGCTGCTGATGTAACTAACTCCTTATGTGGTGCTGCTAAGGCACTATCTCCCTCAAAAGTGTTGATGGCTAGTCGTTTAAGTGACAATTGAGGTGTAGAAGTTTGTTGTGTTTGTGTTTGCATTTGTAGAATGGGCTCTTCGACCTGTGTTAGAGTCGGTGGGATTTCCTTCTCTTGGTCGGGTAAGATGGCCACTAGGGGCTGTAGAAACTCTATTTCCTGTGACACAACAGGGAATACAGAGGTTGGAATAGCAGGGATTGAAATATTACCTTGTCGTATACCTGCTCTCACTGGTCTTGGTAACAACGGAAGTGGGATAGTTTTTGGATATTCAATTAGGACTGTAGGCACATCCGTATATTTCTTTTTGCTTATGTAATTAATTACATTCGTCTTTATGGAAGAACATTCCACCTTTTGACCATTTTCCAAGCGTACCCTGTCTTATAAAACGAAAGAACATTTCAATCTGTTCAGGTGTAGGATCAGAAACGAGATTTTCCATAGGAAAATGAAGAATTCGATTAACATCTCGTTCAGTGACCCTAATCGACCTACTAAATAGTCGATATGTGAATGCACACCCGTCCTGTCCAGAAGTGTTAACCGCACTGCAATATAGTTCATGTAATGCATCATGGTTAAGCTGCACTAGTGTAACTAAAGCATAACGAATTAATGAATGTTCATTCAGAAATTTTGTCCAAGCCCGAAATTGCTCATCATGAATGGTTTCGATTTGCTGAATGGAAATAGGATTCACTTTTGCAACTGAAAAACTTCCCTGCAATGCCATTTCCAAAACTTTGAGGAAATTCAAAAACTAGGGTTAGTTTTTGTAAAGGATGTTGTATAAAGCATGAATATGAAATCCGATCTGAAAACCACCAGCTGGATTTGAGAGATCTTTCCGATCAAAGCTCGAAATATTCAGCAATCGTGTGTATATACTCTGTATATCTGAAAAATGATGATGTTAAACACGAACAAAAGCTCATCATTTATAAGGTTTCAAGGACTAGTGGGTTAGGTGAGAGCGTGACAGGTTAGGTTAGAAAAGAAATTAAATGCATTTATCACCGCTCAATAATTCTAACCAAACAACCTAACCAACCGAAAAACATCTTATCACCGAGTCCTATCAGCCTATGTACACACACATACACACTTATTATTTCTAATTATTGTGGATTTAAAATAATCAATCAATAATTCAAGAATTATTCCACAATAATTAGACAAACTCACAATTAAATAGACATAAAATTAACAAAATATCATAAAAGATATGTCAATAAAATATTTATTTAATTATGCTACAATTAGAACAATTATTTACTAACTAATTACCATAAAAGATAGCATTTATAAGCATGGAAATTAATATAGAGATAACTGTAAGATGAGGACTGGATGCAAAGTAAATTCACAAGTCCTAAAAATATGGACATTTAAAATACCTGTGAATTTGAAACAAATTGTAGTTATTGATTATCCAAAATTAATTAGACAGATTTAACATCCCAAGTTCACCAACTAACCTGGAGAAAGTGGATTCATCCAGTGGTTTAGTAAAGATGTCTGTAATTTGTTGATCTGTGGGAACAAAATATAATACCACAGTTCCATTCATGACATGCTCTCGTAAGAAATGATACCTGATATCAATGTGCTTAGTCTTGGTATGTTGAACTGGATTGTTAGCAATGGCAATGGCACTCGTTTTGTCGCATAGAATTGGAATTTTGTCCAACATGAGTCCATAGTCCTGAAGTTGATTCCTCATCCACAGGATTTGAGCACAACAACTACCTGCCGCAATGTATTCTACCTCGGCGAGGTAGATACTGAGTGTTGCTTCTTGTTGTACCAAGATACCAATCTCCTTCCAAGAAACTGACAGCTTCCAGAAGTACTCTTGCGATCAATCTTGCAACCAACATAATCAGAGTCTGTATATCCAACCAGGTCAAAACCCGTATCCTTATGATACCAAATTCCAAGATTCGGAGTACCCTTAAGATATCTCAATATACGCTTCATGGCTATTAGATATGATTCTTTAGGATCAGCCTGGAATCTAGCACGTAAACAAGTTACGAACATAATATCTGGTCTAATAGCAGTTAAGTATAAGAGAGAGCCGATCATACCTCGATACTTCGTGATGTCAACTAACTTACCAGATTTGTCTTGATCAAGCTTGACAGCAGTTGGCATCGGGGTCTTGGCAGTAGCTGCTTCTTCCATCCCATACTTCTTCAGAAGATCCTTTATGTATTTTGATTGGCAGATGAAAATACCATCAGGCTTCTGAACAACTTGAAGTCCAAGGAAGAAGGACAATTCACCCATCATGCTCATCTCGTACTAACTCTACATTAGCTTAGCAAATCTCTTGCATAGCAAATCATTAGTAGAACCAAATATTATATCATCCACATATACTTGCACTAGAATTATATCATTTTTATGCTTTTTATGAAAGAGAGTTTTGTCGATGATACCTCTTGTAAAACCATTTTCAAGTAAGAACTTGGAGAGAGTATCATACCATGTTCGAGGGGCTTGCTTGAGACCATAGAGAGCTTTGAAGAGAAAGTACACAAAACTTTCCGATTCCTTGTCTTCGAACCCAGGGGGTTGTTCAACATAGACTTCTTCTTCTAGATCTCCGTTCAAAAATGCACTCTTCACATCCATCTGAAAAACCTTAAAGTTGGAGTGTGCAGCAAATGCTAAGAACATCATGATTGCTTCAAGCCTTGCAACTGGAGCATAGGTTTCATCATAATCAATTCCCTCTTCTTGAGAGTAACCCTTTGCTACCAATCGAGCCTTGTTCCTCGTAACAATACCATTTTCATCCAGTTTATTCCTAAACACCCATATAGTACCAATTATAGATTTATCTTTTGGTCTTGGCACTAGCTTCCAAACTTTCTGCCTCTCGAACTGATTGAGTTCTTCCTACATTGCAGTTACCCAACCTGTATCATCTAGAGCTTCATCAACCTTTTTAGGTTCAATTTGAGATAAAAATCCTGCGAAATTGCATTCATTCTGTGTTGCTCTTCTAGTCTGTACACCCGTGTCCGATTCACCAATGATATTTTCAAAGGGATGCACTCTACTCCATACCCTTTATCTCGTCAGATTTGATCTTGATGATTCCCCAAGTTCATAATTGTGTTGAGTGTGGTGAATAGTGGATCCAAAATCATTGTTTGCTCCCCCTGAGCTATTGCTTTCAGAGTTTAAAGAATCATTAGTAGCAAATGTTTCTTCACTTGATTAAGGTTCATCGTTCACTTGCTCCCCCTCAACATGTGCTGCTGTCTGATCTACTGGTATAGATTGAACAATAGAGTCTGAAAGAGTATCAGAATTTTTTAGATCAGCATTTATTTCTTGATTCTCAAATCTCAGTTGGTCATGTTCATCAAAATCTTCAAGTCCTGTTATCTTCTTATCATCAAAAGACACATGGATAGATTCCATGACCACTTTTGTTCTTAGATTGTAGACTTTGAATGCTTTTGTGGATAGTGGGTATCCAACATAATTCCTTCATCAGCTTTTAAATCAAATTTGGAAAGCTGTTCTGGATGAGTCTTAAGAACAAAACACTTACATCCAAACACATGAAAGTATTTCAGGTTCGGCTTCTTATTTTTCACCATCTCATATGGTGTTTTACTTTGCTTGTTTATGAGTGTAGCATTCTGTGTGTAACAAGCAGCTTGCACAGCTTCAGCCCAGAAGTAAGTTGGCAGCTTTGCTTCATCAAGCATGGTCCTTGCAGCTTCTATGAGAGTCCTATTTTTTCTCTCTACTACTCCATTTTGTTGTGGAGTTCCAGGTGCAGAGAATTCTTGCTTTATTCCATTTTCTTTACAAAACTCTTCCATGACTGCATTCTTGAACTCAGTGCCATTATCACTCCTTATGATTTTCACTGTATGCTTAGATCCTTTGTCCAGTTGTCTGACATGCTCTGTTAAGATTGATGCAGTTTCTTCTTTCTTGTGCATGAAATATACCCATGTATATCTGGTGTATTCATCAACAATAACCAAAGCATATCTTTTCTTTCCAATAGACATTATATATATTGGACCAAATAAATCAACATGCAATAAGTGATATGGCTCAAGAATTGAGGATTCAGTCTTACTTTTTAATGAAGTTTTCCTTTGTTTTGCCTTTTGACATGAGTCACATAGGCCATCTGGAGTAAAAACTGATTTGGGCAATCCTCTCACAAGATCTTTCTTCACTAGCTCATTAATGCTGTTGAAATTTAGATGAGAAAGTCTCTTGTGCCAATCCTAGCTTTCTTCAATTGATGCTCTACTCAGTAGACAGATTGTAGAGCCATCAGAGTTTGTTGAAAGCTTGGCTTCATAAATGTAACCATGCCTGTATCCCTTCAGAACAACTTTTCCTATAGATTTGCTTACAACTTCACCGTGTTCTTCAAAGAAATCCACATGATAACCTCTGTCATAGATTTGACTCACACTTAGTAGATTATGTTTGAGTCCTGAGACTAGAGCTACAGTTTCAATTATGACATTCCTAAGATTGATATTACCATATCCCAGAGTCCTTCCTATGTTGCCATCTCCATAAGAAACACTTGGGCCAGCTTTCTCCACAAATTCTGATAGCAGGGCTTTATTTCCAGTCATGTGTCCTGAGCATCCACTGTCCAGAATAAGGATATTTTTCCTGTTACCCTGCAATTAAAAAGACCACTAATGATTAGTTTTAAGGACCCAGACTTGCTTGGATCCTTTGATCTTATTAAGTTTGTTAGCTTTTGCAGCAGAAGTCTTATCAGAGTTTGTGCTAACATTCTTCATCAGAATTTATACATGTAGAATCAATCTTGAATTTATTCAAAGAGGGTTTAAGTTCATAATAATCATAATACAAATTATGATACTCTTTGCATGTATAAATAGAATGCCAAATACTGCCACAGTGAAAACAAGGATTATGTGGCTTAAACCTAACTGAACCACTCTTAACTCCTGACTTAGGAGGTATAGAGTTTATATTCTTCCTGCAAAAAGTAGCAAGATGGTTAGGATTTCCACAGTTATGACATTTCTTCCTAGGAGCATTGGGAATAGACATATAGTTATTGCTTTTACTGATGCCATCCTTTCCATTTCTGTTTTTCCTAGGTTCTTTTGCCTTGTTCACTCTTTTTAACTCCTTCAGCTTCTGTTTAAGCTGTTTCTGAGACATTAAACTAATATTTACTGATTTGACTTCATCCTGTTTTGGTTTGTCAGATTTTGGTACAAACCTCATATGATTAAGTTTGGGTTTTGTAGCCTTTTCAGTAAATACAGGTTTAGAGGTCTCAGCTTCTAGGTTGGCAGTTTTCTTTTTATCAGTGTAACCTAGACCTTCTTTCCAACAATCATTCTCTATGATAATTTGAGTAGTTTTACCAGAGTTAGTCCAAGTTTTAATAATGTTTCTTTCTTTAGCAAGTTCATATTCAAGATAAGCATGCTTTTTCAATAATTCACTTTTAACAATAATAGCATCATCTCTCTCTTTCTGAATTTTTAACATGTGGACTAATTCTAATTCTAGATAGTCATTTCTCTTTCTAAGGTCTAGACTTTCAGATTTTATTCTTTCATTTTCTAAAGTCTGATCTCTGTAACTAACTTGCAAGTTTTTAAGAAAGAGCCTTAACTCAGATATATCAGTAGTATCAAAAGCTAAAGTAGAATGAGGTACCTTGGTCTCAGTAGCTTCAAAGATACTATCAGCATTTGTCATCAAGGCATAGTTCACCTCATCTTCAGAGTCTGAAGTGTTAGCCCAGTCCTTTTTCCTTGTGATGTAAGCTTGACCTTTATCGGCTTTTGCTTTCTTGCACTCAGGTGCAAAATGTCCTTTCTCACCACAATTATATCATCTAATCTTAGACTTGTCCACTTTCCCAGACCTACCTTCCTTTTCCTCAGCTTTTCTGAAATTCTTCTTTTCAAAATTTGAATATCTTCGTATGAACTTCCTTCCCTTCCTAAAGTTCTTGTAAGCCATCTTCTTGAAGCTTTTTACCATCAGGGTTTCAAGTTGTATCATCTCAGCATCATTGCCATCATCATCAGGGTCTGTGACTTAGTATCATCATCAGATTTCGTGACTCAGTATCATCTTCTTGAAGTTGCTGTCAAATTTGAGTTTTAGTCATCATCAGAGTTTGATGACTCAGTATCAGACTTTGTAATAAGAGCCTTTCCATTAGATTGACTCTTTTTCACAGCAACTTCTAAAAAAGCTTTCTCCTTAGCTTTAAGAGCAATTGACTTGGACTTGCCTCCATGCCTCTTGCTTCTTTGTTCCATCTCAAGCTCATGAGTCTTGAGCATTCCATAGATTTCATCAAGAGACATGTCTTCCAGATCATAATTGTCTCTTATGGTAGTGGCCTTTAAATGCCACTTCTCAGGAAGAGCCAACAAGAATTTCAGATTGGAGTCTTCAAGATCATACTCCTTATCTACGAGTGACAAGTCATTTCAGAAATTTCAGGAATCTGTCATATAGACCTGTTAATGACTCATCAGACTTTGAGTCAAAGTGCCCGTACTCCTGTGTGAGTATTGTTCTCCTATTTTTCTTGATGGCTTTGGTTCCTTGACATCTGACTTCCAAAGCATCCCAAATCTGTTTAGCAGTTTTGCATCCAATGACTCTGTTAGACATAACATTGTCAAGAGTGCTATGTAATAAATGCCTTAACTTGGCATCCTTGCTAATAGATGAGATATCTTCAGGAGTGTAGTCTTTCTTCTCCTTTGGAATCATTTTCTGTTCCTCTTCATCAACTGCAACAAATAATTTGGTCGGCTTATGTGGACCATCATGGATTCTGTCTAAGTACTCTTGATCTATAGCCTCCAGAAACATTTCCATCTTCACCTTCCATATGGGATACTCTGATGCCCTGAGTATTGGAACTCTGATTGATTCATACCTGCTTGTTGTTGGAGTTTGTGTTTTCTCTGTCATGATTGTATAGCTTTTTGGATCTTAACTATTGTATAATAACAGAGTGGCTCTGTTGCCAATTGTTAGGTCCTGAATAACGTAGAAGGGGGGGTTGAATACGTTATTTAGCAATATTTCGATTTTTGATGTGAATATGAAATCAAAAATACTGAATCGAAATAACACAATTGTTTGGGAAATATCTTTGAATAGATAAAACCCGGAGGTTTGCTACACAATCTAATCTTATGGATCAGCTACAAAATCAAACACTCCTAAGGATAGTTTAGGCACGTGGACCTTCTAACCGACACTTCCTGTAAGAACCCAAAATATCGGTAGAATTAAAACTTTTCCTATTATGATGAAGTGCATAAATGAATAGTGATTGGGTGGATGAATAGTGATTTTGAGGATTAAGAAAAATTTTCATGTCACCTATGTACGAGACGTAGTGTGGATATTCCGAAGTTATACTAGTAATCTACGGAGTAAATAAGTATATGTAAATGAGATCGGAATTCAGAAATTCCAAATTCTATTTTCGTGTAATATTTGACCGATCAGTGAATTATATATTATTATATTCAAGAAATGAGATATTAATTTTGAGGAATTAAGGATTTAATTATGTCAGGATTTTATTATATTTGATTCGAGAATTTAGAACCAAAACCCCTGAGATAGTGAAACGAACGTTCTAGAAACCGCTGAGACTTTATAACGAGATTAACCGATCAAGCGAGCGAATCATGAATTGAGGATAGTAAATATTAGAAGTCCAAGGAAGGATATATTATGAGAGGAAAATGGAATTGAGAATAAAATCCTAGAGTTAAAGGAAATGAGAACAATTGAGAAACCGCGAGAATTTTTTTTTTGAGATAAAGAGAAAATACAAAGAAAATTGGACACAACGATTGTTTGAGGTATTGGGCCACACTATTACAATGAAGTGAAACATATAAGTTGTAACATATTTATTTAGTAAATATACAAGAAGGGAAGCCCCTTGGTGCAAATAAGAAAAGGAAGGAAGGACTTGGAAACAATATGTATAAAGCAAGGGACTTGCTTGCAATTATGGATGGATAAAGGTAATCCAAATGAACCAATGAGGAGATGACACCACATGGCAAGAAGATAAGATGCATCCAAGTGAAAATATCAAGCATTATTGATCACTTTATCACTTTAATCAAACAAAACAAACACCAAATACTCCATTCTACCCAGCAGGAAAGGAGCTCACTAAAACGGGCGTAGAGACTTCATTACTCAATGAAATTTTTTGTTCTTTATATGGTTAGCAAGCTGTTAAGACGCTCTACAACTTTCATACAGGAGCCTCGACCAGGAAACGAGTGCAAGGGCTTCGTTTTGGCTGATCTTTGGGGTGTGTTTTTCCAGTCAGGAAACCCACTTCCATGTTCTTGATTTCTTTGGTGAGATTGAAGATGGTGAGCATAGAGTAAGGCTTCCCCAAGGTTAAACAAGCTTGTTTGAGATTGTAAGAACATCAAGAAGGTATAAAACTCTAACCCCTCTTGGCCATGAATTATTTATGGTGTTTAATGTTAGATCCATGGAAGTTAGTGTGAATCTTGGACATATAAGTTATGGATGATGTAGATCTTGAGTTTAAGTGTTGTGGTTGTGATTTTTAAGCTTGTGGTTAGTGTATGTATCTCCATGTATGTTATAAAGTATGATCTTGGTGATTTAGATGTTGGTTGTGATGTGGATGTAAGATTCTTGGTTGGTTTAGTGATATAAGCATGCTGAGATTTTTCCAGGAACTTGAACTGTCTTGTAAGAGGGTTTTGAACCCCCAAATCTTGTCCCCTGAGGTCCTAATATATATTGTTGGAAAGGTATTTGAATGTAGTTTCCAGAAATATAAGGTTCATGACTAGGTGATGTATAGATTTTGAGTTATGGCCTGAGAAGCGAAATGTGTTTCTGGATTCCTGGCTGCACTAAATGGTCCCCTTGTGAACCTTGTTTAAACCCCTAACAATTTATGTAGGATCATGGAAAAATTATAGAAGCTATAAAATGCAGTGGTGAAGGCTACCCAAAAAGAATTGGATTAAAATATGTATTTTTCAATTTTATAAAAATTCTAGAATAAAATTCGCGCAAGGGAAAAAGTCGTAAGTGGAGTGTAATTTTAGGGGTAATGGATATGATTCGGATATGGTAACCAAATTAAGTCGAATAAGTGACGAGCGTAATCGAGTGATGACATGAACCTATAGTGGGGCTAGAGTGTCATAAGACGAAGTCATTAAGTTAATTTTGTACCCCCTAAAACCCTGCAATTAAAGAGATATTGATTATGGTACTAACGAACGGTTATTGCTTATGTATAGATCATTCCACTCCGCACGCTCGACCACCCCAACCTCACCAATGCAAGTTCACTTTTCAAAACTTACATATACAAGGACTTTCACTTTTGTGTTTGTAGTTTTCAATCATATCAAATGTATATGTTTATCGAAGTATCGATGAAATTGAGATGTATAAGTACATATATGTTTGCACCCCTTGAACTTAGAATGAAATGTTTTCTTCGGACAACGACTCTAGAAATAGAGGTCGTAGCGGTCCGTATATACTATTGACCGGGGAGCGGTATATTATTATATCGTAATTAAATTGCGAAAACCCGAAGGGTCATTCGGGGAGTATCGTATACTCAAGTAATTATTTTAATATCTTCGTAAATACTCAAAATACCTATCTTGGATTAAAAGCTTGTTTAATTAAATAATTATTTTATTAATTATTAATATTAAATCTTAAAATATCATTTATTAATTATTGTTCATTATTTTAAAGACAAAGCTAATCCAATATGCCTTTAGCACTTTCAAACTCGAACTCTTTCGAACTCAAAACATTTTCGAAAACCCCCGGTCAGGTTTGCTTCTTGTGTGATTTCAAGAATCATCAGTCAACTGATGTCGGACCTCAATTACTCAGTTTTCAATCAAAATCAAGTTTTTAAAAGATAAAGAAAAAGGGACTCTGGCAGGTGTGGGAACCGTTGACGAACGATTCCCGGGATGTGTAAGCGGCCGTGAGCCAGGCGGTCCATCAATTATTATTCCGGCCCAGGTGTTGCCGAAGGATGATTACGGATGTAGTTTTCATCGAGGGTGATTACGGATGTAGTTTTCACTCGGGGATAGTTACGGATGTAGTTTCTATCCTTCTACCGGTAGAGAAGACCCGCGGATTATTGGACTTGGATGTGGCGACTGATCATCGTCAATCCTTGTCAGGTTTTAATGTTTTCTTCCAGTCCCATCCTCCACTTTGGAAAAATACTCAAACACTGCTTCTTGGGCCTAAGTTCCAAGTTGCCGATAGTGTGGTTTGTGATAAGAAAAATATTGACATCGTGCAGTATCTAGAACTGCAAGATTTTCTATAAAGATTGACACGTGTTAGTGCACTCTTGCAATTGTTTCAAAGAATGAAATGTTTTTGTATGGGAAACCTTCTAAGCTAATGGAAGGAAAGAGGTTTGCAATGATGTATTCCCTGTACAGTATGTTAATCGTAGAGTGTTTTACCGAAAATGATATACTCATATGTATATATTTTCAAACTTGAGATATATTGAAATGGGAACCTTATGAAGGGTTCATATGTTATTCTTAAAGCTCCTTAGTGAGTATAGATGTTTCATTCAAACTCGGACATATACATTGTCCAATTATGTTTTGAAATCTGAGATATATACCCATATAGTTGGGAATGTTTCCGAAATAAACCACATTATTATTTTAGAAAATGGTGAACTTGCTGAGAATTATGTAGCTCATTCTTGCTTTATAAAAACTTTTCAGCAAGAGAAGAATTTGGCCGATTAACTCCGCATCAGCAGAAGAGGAGTAGAAGAATTACCCCGGAGATGATTTAGTTCCTGATAAATACTACAGAGTAATTCTGATAGGTTTTCAACTATAATAGTAAGACTTGTCTTCAAGTATAGTTGTATAAGTGGAAGTGCGTAAGACTCTGGATTGTACAGATGAATTGTAATATTTAGTGTTACTTTTGATTATCCGTTCTGAGGCTCTAACTTGTTTGTGTGTAAGATTGAGGTCTGGATGGATGTATTGTTGAGTTGTAAAGTCAATACAGGTATGATATGGTTGGATGGTGACGTGACGACCTGAATCTCTGACCTCGGATTTGGGGGGCGTTACAGAAATGGTATCAGAGCGATAAGTTACAGTACTCAGAAACGAAAGTGTTGAGAGTTAAGTCTAAGTAGGAGAATGACATAAGAGATCGTAGTAAACTTATTATTGGACTACCGAAAGAGGTACCGATGAGTAGAATGGACTGGAGTGTTTACTGGAGGTATTATACTAGGGTCGATAGAATCCTTAGAGACCTTCAGAATGATGAATAGAGGTTTGAGAGTCGTACATGACCTATCATTGGTAATGATATAGGAAGCAGAGCGAAATCTCGAGAGCAGCTGAGGTAGAGGCGATATTGCCAATATGATCGGATGACTAGGATGGCATAAATTTTGTGGCCCATATTCCTCCACAGTTTAGGAGGCGGCATTTTAAGAATCAAGAAGTTTGGACTTCCCTACATAATTAAGGGTACTTAATACTTGGATTAATGAAAGTCTTTTACTTTGGCTATAAGATCCGATTTTCGATAAGTAACGGGTTTATCTGAAGTTTGGTCACTATGTCGTTGTGGATTCCATTACCCTTGATGGCGAATTTTACATGTGTTATACGAGAATGTTATCATAAGACGAGCGTGCTAGATAATTCCACGCATGATTCGGACGCTAGAACATGGTAGTTCAACTTAGAGAACAAACAAGTAGGATTAACAAAGGGACTCAAGAGAAGTTGAATATGGTTGCAACGAGCGATACAGTGATCTCAGAGTCTACCAAAAGAAAAGACCAGTGGGTCTAGAGTGGGTTCCTTTGATAGAGATGTTATCAGGGACTATGTATATATGTATTGTAGACCTCAATATTATTGGTATATGTTCACATACACACACCCGCCACTGAACCTATGGACTGCACTAATCCCTGAGAGATCTCTTTGATCTGTTCCCAGGGGGAACTGGCCACTTGTGATTCATGTCGGAAGGCATGAAGTAGGACCCTATGGACTTAGCAGGTGTCCCCGGAATGATGTGAAGCTTGGTCTTCAAGATAAAGCACGGAAATGACAGATATATTTGTGAAACCCTAACTTGATAAATGACTTTAAGATGATGATTGAGAGACGCACTAGTTGGTGTCTTGTATTACGAAGACGAAGAGATGGAGTTACCCTCATAGTGGTGATAATGAGATGCACGAATGATTATTAACTTATTTTGGTAACTACCGGCTGGTGCACTACTTCATTTTAAACTGTTCACTAACCATGTTACCTCGATTAGTTTATATCAGGTAACCCTCCTAGCTTTCTACTTCAAACTTGTGGAATAACAACCAGTGATATACTTTCTCGAAACCGGGACTCATCCAAAATATCTTAATTGATCCCCGAGCATTCTATTTGAAGTTTTTAATTATTTCTGCTCAGGACTATTTACACTTTCTTTCAATTATCCAAGGAATGTTCAACAAATATTTCCTTAATTAATCGACGAATACTACTTAACGAATATCGATATTTGATTGCTTCTTTCATACTTGCACTCTTCAGTTGAGCTCATAAATATTCAACAAATTACTGAGGACATGGATGATCTAATGTCCAGACGTCCCTCATGAATTCTTTTCTTCTATTCAAGATGAGATTGTACATCGTACCTTAAAATCATAGTAAGGATATCATTTTGATAGTGGTATTCCGAATTTAATTCTATTGTCGGATCTGATAAAGCATGTGTACGGAGGCACCCTTGGGTGGACCGTTTCACTGATAAGTAATATTTGATGAGAGGTTATCGATTGTTCCGATACCTAGAACATTCTCTTCAGATTTTATAGTTTTCTTTTTCAAACTTAATAACTTCTTATTTTCATTCGTTGTCCGAGAAGCCTAATGTTTCTTCAGTGGCTACGATGTTGAAATTCTATTCTATCCAAGTGAATCTGGCTAGTCGTTATGTCAATATGAATGACTAGTTGATTGTTCTAACTACTCAAAATTGTAAATGTTGTGAAGAACACCTAGCTAATTGTCCTAGCTGGTGGTGATGTCTCAAACAGGTGGACTAGCAAAGTTTGTCTAGCTAGTTGCTAGTGTTTCTTGAAAAAGACTAGTTATTGTTTCACTGGTCCAACTCCCAATTTAATTCATTCTGCAATAAATTTTGCATGTGGTAAAGTATGATGACGAAAGTTTTGACGAATAACTTGATTGAGACCTAATGAGGTCGCCCACTCAACTCGAATTCTACCAATCTTCGTATCAGACTCTATATCACTTGAATATGTTATTCTTTCATTCACACAATGAGAATTCATTTGAAACCACTGATTACTTGAATGACAAACTACTTCATTCTTTAATTGTCATGGAGTAGAATTGCTTTCTATTGGCTGACCTTCATCAATGCGACTTTAGATTTCCTCTTATTATACAGGAGGAAAAGTATCCACCCGATGTAAGAATTTTATAAAGACCGTCTTTATGACTTTTGTATCCAACAATCATTGCCTTGTGCAACATTCTCTATGGTATCATATTACAGAATTATCAGGACGGGAAGGAATAAACCTTGTTGTATTCTTTCTGTCCATCCTTACATCTCCAAAAATCGAGACTCCTAGTATTTGGAACCATCAACATTCTTGGAACATCCAATGTGGAATTCTTATTGAAATTATCTTTTGGACCTTGTTATTTTGAAACCATTCCTTTCAAAGTGATTACTCTAAGGTGAACGGGAGGTACAATTATGAACCGTTACACCAATATGAGATCAAAAACCAAATGTTGTAATTGTGCAGCCAGAGCGTTATGCCGAGTAATTATTAAAGTAGAAATAACATGTCGGGGCATACCACAAGACCTTTAATATTAGTGTGAGGAAAGTTATAAGAAACGATGAGGTGGTTGGGAGTACGCTCCTACCAACCGTTGTCAGGATGTTATATTAATGAATTCTGGAGTTACCAAGCCTTTCCCTGATCCAAGAAATGAAAATCGATTGCAATGTAAAACATATCCTTGGAGGAAACTAACATGGAAGTGAGATGAACGAGAAAGGAAGAAATATCGTGGCAAGAATGTGAAGCTTTACTTAGCTTAAAGGGATTGATGCACATAGAGAGACATATAGTTTAACAGGCCCCTAATAGCAAATGGATGCATGGAGATATGCCAATGATCCTTCGAGATTACCACCTAATCAAGTTTATTGGGAATCGCAGCCGCATGCAGGCCTCAGGCTGATTGGCGCCAGTTGTGAAGGAGGACGAGCGTATGACATCTTATATATACCATCGAGAACTGATACCCTTACCGGAAATGGAGGAATTGTTGACTAGTTAAAATGAGTAGTTATTTTTCAAGGATAAGGTTGAAGAGAAGGTTTCACCAACTCAAGATCGACCTCTGTACTGTGCCAAAGTTGGCATTTCACACTAATATAAACGTTATAAAATTGTGGTAGTATCGTTTGAATGGACTAATGAGTCAGAAGCCTTTATGGATTAATGAACAAAGTTTTGGGATGAAATGAGATATTAGCAACAACCTCGTTGTTAGCTATACTTGATGATAAAAAGAGGACTTTGAGAGTCACGATGATGCGTCTTTCAAGAGTTTAAGAGGTGTGCTGATGCAGTAGAAAGGGGATGATAGCCTATACTTCTAAACAACATAAAGGTTACGGGATAGGATATACTAACCGTGATTCTGGGATTAGTCATGATGGCATTCACGCATAAAACTGAGACGTTAACCTTATGAGAAAAGTGTGAAAATTTCTCCACAAGTGCCATAAGTATATCTTCATATTAGAACTAAACATAAGAAAGAGAAGGTGACGAAAGGGAGCAGAGAGTATAATGGAGAAATTTGTTATTACCTAGGGAAGGCCAGTGTGGTGGCCGATACCTATAGAAGGTATTATTCGAAATTGGAATTCAGTCAGTATTGACCAAGAAAATAGAGTATATACAATAAAGAATAATGTTAGAGGAAAATAAATAAATTATGGGGAAGGACAAAGATGTATAGAGAATTAAGAGAATGTTTGGCAAACGGATATGAAGAATGGTATTGGCAAACTATTAAGTACAAACGCGACATGCCAAAAGCAGAATGATAGAGATCTAGTGGATTAATTCCGCCTGTAGAAAATATTGAACGTGAACAGAATTATAATGAATTTCATAAGTAGGTCGCCAAAGACCGAGCCAAGAGATGGCCCTAGTTGAGTTATAATTGTTGGACCAAGTGATTTACCTACGAGAGACTTTCCATTGAGAAGATTATCGAATATTATACGGAAGAGATGGTGGTGCAATATAAAACTTCTGCAGCGATTACGTCAGATAAAGACTTAAGGTTAAACTTCGAATATTGAAGGTGCTTTCAGGTATATTTAACAAAGAGATCGAGCGTATGTACTAATTTGATCTGTGGTTGACGGACAGGGAAGAAGAATTATCCAGACGATCGAATTTGTATTTAGTGTCGTGCCTTAGATTTCACGGGGAAATCGAGAATAAAAACTTATCCATGAAATGAATGTTGTTATCATGATCATCACCCTGCGAACGTAAGGACGTCTCTTGTAAAGCGTACTGTGAAAGAAGAAGTTTCGCTTTTCTTGCGCTACGAAGAAGTCAATAAACGAGGGATATAGTAGCTGAACTGGTTCGATATATACCGAAGACTATAGAGTATCCATAGCAAGTGGTAACGGCTGACGGGAGGCAACACATGCGTGCTGATCAAGCCAAGGAATGTGAGGAATACCATGCGTATTGACGATTGTCTCAGATTATAAAACGCGACCACAAAGTATTCACGGGCCAACGATACAAGGACTCAACACAGATACTATGAAAAATGTAGAAGAGGAACGTATAAGTAGTGGGATAGAAATTTTCATTCATAGCACAACCGATAAGGAATACAGGTCGAGGAGAGCATGCGTTGAGAAACAACATTAAAGCGTTTGTGAGACCAAGGGAGAGAACAATAGGGTTGAAGTGTCAACCTGAGAGTTGGAAAGGGTAAGGTTGGAATTGTATCCACAACTATTATCCTTAGGTTCTTAAGATGGAATCCTTTTAAGGAGAGGAGACTGCATTAACCCTAATTTTCGTGAATATTCGAAACCTGGTCGAATAGTAATTTTATGGGTGGATGAGAAATCTTTGCGATCACGAGATGTACGAATTATTAAATGAAGATTTCGAATTCATATTACGTCCTTACGGTATAGACGAGTGTATGTAAAAGTCATTAGTTTTTTTTTTACGAAACCCATTATTTCTTATGGTCAAATTTTATGAGATATCGAAGGAGTATGAGGTGGGAGAATTCGTGATGCTAAAGGTATCCCCTCGAAAAGGATTGATGAGATTTGGAAAGAAAGGGAAGCTAAGTCTGAGGTTTATAGGACCTTTTGAGATTTTGAGGCGTGTTGGAAAGTTAGCCTATGAACTAGCCTTGCCCCCGAGCATGCAGCAAGTGCATAATGCGTTTCATGTGACCATGCTACGACCCTACCACCCGGACTTTCGGCATGTGATAGAGTACGACCAAGTGGACCTACAACCAGACTTGACCTATGTGGAGCAACCCGTGGAAATCATGGATAGAGAAGAACAAGTGCTGAGGAACAAAGTTTTCAAACTAATAAGGAATTGTGAGAAAATCAAGATATGGAAGAATCCACCTGGAAGTTGAAAGAGTGAAACAAAGAAGGAGTAACCCCAGTGATTCCTAAACTGATTCCGGGACGGAATCCTTTTAAGGAGGGGAGACTGTAAGAACCCAAAATTTCGGTAGAATTAAAACTTTTCCTATTATGATGAAGTGCATCAATGAATAGTGATTGGGTGGATGAATAGTGATTTTGAGGATTAAGAAAAATTTTCATGTCACCTATGTACGAGACGTAGTGTGGATATTCCGAAGTTATACTAGTAATCTACGGAGTAAATAAGTGTATGTAAATGAGATCGGAATTCAGAAATTCCAAATTCTATTTTCGTGTAATATTTGACCGATCAGTGAATTATATATTATTATATTCAAGAAATGAGATATTAATTTTGAGGAATTAAGGATTTAATTATGTCAGGATTTTATTATATTTGATTCGAGAATTTAGAACCAAAACCCCTGAGATAGTGAAACGAACGTTCTAGAAACCGCTGAGACTTTATAACGAGATTAAGCGATCAAGCGAGCGAATCATGAATTGAGGATAGTAAATATTAGAAGTCCAAGGAAGGATATATTATGAGAGGAAAATGGAATTGAGAATAAAATCCTAGAGTTAAAGGAAATGAGAACAATTGAGAAACCGCGAGAATTTTTTTTTTTGAGATAAAGAGAAAATACAAAGAAAATTGGACACAACGATTGTTTGAGGTATTGGGCCACACTATTACAATGAAGTGCAACATATAAGTTGTAACATATTTATTTAGTAAATATACAAGAAGGGAAGCCCCTTGGTGCAAATAAGAAAAGGAAGGAAGGACTTGGAAACAATATGTATAAAGCAAGGGACTTGCTTGCAATTATGGATGGATAAAGGTAATCCAAATGAACCAATGAGGAGATGACACCACATGGCAAGAAGATAAGATGCATCCAAGTGAAAATATCAAGCATTATTGATCACTTTATCACTTTAATCAAACAAAACAAACACCAAATACTCCATTCTGCCCAGCAGGAAAGGAGCTCACTAAAACGGGCGTAGAGACTTCATTACTCAATGAAATTTTTGTTCTTTATATGGTTAGAAAGCTGTTAAGACGCTCTACAACTTTCATACAGAAGCCTCGACCAGGAAACGAGTGCAAGGGCTTCGTTTTGGCTGATCTTTGGGGCGTGTTTTTCCAGTCAGGAAACCCACTTCCATGTTCTTGATTTCTTTGGTGAGATTGAAGATGGTGAGCATAGAGTAAGGCTTCCCCAAGGTTAAACAAGCTTGTTTGAGATTGTAAGAACATCAAGAAGGTATAAAACTCTAACCCCTCTTGGCCATGAATTATTTATGGTGTTTAATGTTAGATCCATGGAAGTTAGTGTGAATCTTGGACATATAAGTTATGGATGATGTAGATCTTGAGTTTAAGTGTTGTGGTTGTGATTTTTAAGCTTGTGGTTAGTGTATGTATCTCCATGTATGTTATAAAGTATGATCTTGGTGATTTAGATGTTGGTTGTGATGTGGATGTAAGATTCTTGTTTGGTTTAGTGATATAAGCATGCTGAGATTTTTCCAGGAACTTGAACTGTCTTGTAAGATGGTTTTGAACCCTCAAATCTTGTCCCCTGAGGTCCTAATATATATTTTTGGAAAGGTATTTGAATGTAGTTTCCAGAAATATAAGGTTCATGACTAGGTGATGTATAGATTTTGAGTTATGGCCTGAGAAGCGAAATGTGTTTCTGGATTCCTGGCTGCAATAAATGGTCCCCTTGTGAACCTTGTTTAAACCCCTAACAATTTATGTAGGATCATGGAAAAATTATAGAAGCTAGAAAATACAGTGGTGAAGGCTACCCAAAAAGAATTGGATTAAAATATGTATTTTTCAATTTTATAAAAATTCTAGAATAAAATTCGCGCAAGGGAAAAAGTCGTAAGTGGAGTGTAATTTTAGGGGTAATGGATATGATTCGGATATGGTAACCAAATTAAGTCGAATAAGTGACGAGCGTAATCGAGTGATGACATGAACCTATAGTGGGGCTAGAGTGTCATAAGACAAAGTCATTAAGTTAATTTTGTACCCCCTAAAACCCCGCAATTAAAGAGATATTGATTAAGGTACTAACGAACGGTTATTGCTTATGTATAGATCATTCCACTCCGCACGCTCGACCACCCCAACCTCACCAATGCAAGTTCACTTTTCAAAACTTACATATACAAGGACTTTCACTGTTGTGTTTGTAGTTTTCAATCATATCAAATGTTTATGTTTATCGAAGTATCGATGAAATTGAGATGTATAAGTACATATATGTTTGCACCCCTTAAACTTAGAATGAAATGTTTTCTTCGGACAACGACTCTAGAAATAGAGGTCGTAGCGGTCCGTATATACTATTGACCGGGGAGCGGTATATTATTATATCGTAATTAAATTGCGAAAACTCGAAGGGTCATTCGGGGAGTATCGTATACTCAAGTAATTATTTTAATATCTTCGTAAATACTCAAAATACCTATCTTGGATTAAAAGCTTGTTTAATTAAATAATTATTTTATTAATTATTAATATTAAATCTTAAAATATCATTTATTAATTATTGTTCATTATTTTAAAGACAAAGCTAATCCAAGATGCCTTTAGCACTTTCAAACTCGAACTCTTTCGAACTCAAAACATTTTCGAAAACCCCCGGTCAGGTTTGCTTCTTGTGTGATTTCAAGAATCATCGGTCAACTGATGTCGGACCTCAATTACTCAGTTTTCAATCAAAATCAAGTTTTTAAAAGATAAAGAAAAAGGGACTCTGGCAGGTGTGGGAACCGTTGACGAACGATTCCCGAGATGTGTAAGCGGCCGTGAGCCAGGCGGTCCATCAATTATTATTCCGGCCCAGGTGTTGCCGAAGGATGATTACGGATGTAGTTTTCATCGAGGGTGATTACGGATGTATTTTTCACTCGGGGATAGTTACAGATGTAGTTTCTATCCTTCTACCGGTAGAGAAGACCCGCGGATTATTGGACTTGGATGTGGCGACTGATCATCGTCAATCCTTGTCAGGTTTTAATGTTTTCTTCCAGTCCCATCCTCCACTTTGGAAAAATACTCAAACACTGCTTCTTGGGCCTAAGTTCCAAGTTGCCGATAGTGTGGTTTTTGATAAGAAAAATATTGACATCGTGCAGTATCTAGAACTGCAAGATTTTCTATAAAGATTGACACGTGTTAGTGCACTCTTGCAATTGTTTCAAAGAATGAAATGTTTTTGTATGGGAAACCTTCTAAGCTAATGGAAGGAAAGAGGTTTGCAATGATGTATTCCCTGTACAGTATGTTAATCGTAGAGTGTTTTGCCGAAAATGATATACTCATATGTATATATTTTCAAACTTGAGATATATTGAAATGGGAACCTTATAAAGGGTTCATATGTTATTCTTAAAGCTCCTTAGTGAGTATAGATGTTTCATTCAAACTCGGACATATACATTGTCCAATTATGTTTTGAAATCTGAGATATATACCCATATAGTTGGGAATGTTTTCGAAATAAACCACATTATTATTTTAGAAAATGGTGAACTTGCTGAGAATTATGTAGCTCATTCTTGCTTTATAAAAACTTTTCAGCAAGAGAAGAATTTGGCCGATTAACTCCGCATCAGCAGAAGAGGAGTAGAAGAATTACCCCGGAGATGATTTAGTTCCTGATAAATACTACAGAGTAATTCTGATAGGGTTTCAACTGTAATAGTAAGACTTGTCTTCAAGTATAGTTGTATAAGTGGAAGTGCGTAAGACTCTGGATTGTACAGATGAATTGTAATATTTAGTGTTACTTTTGATTATCCGTTCTGAGGCTCTAACTTGTTTGTGTGTAAGATTGAGGTCTGGATGGATGTATTGTTGAGTTGTAAAGTCAATACAGGTATGATATGGTTGGATGGTGACGTGACGACCTGAATCTCTGACCTCGGATTTGGGGGGCGTTACACTTCCTGAAAGTGGGCTAAGCCGACTTTCCTACTAGATGGACTGTCTAGCAGCTTACACAGAGAAGATATAAGAGAGAGAATAGAAAGTTATGTGTTGAGGTGTGTTTTGAAATTAAATACAACAGGCCTATTTATAGATTTTAGAAGTTACTATGCGGCATAATATTTCGTCACTGTTGACGAGCCTCCGCCTGCTTTCTTCTCTTTTTTTTCAACTTTCTGCTTTCTTTTTTTTCAAACACCACCCGCTTTTGTTTTTGTTTACTTTTCATAGTTACTATTCATATGAATAGTAATTTTGGTTACTATTCATATGAATAGTAATTTTAGATACTATTTAAATGAATAGTAATTTCAGTTACTATTCATATGATTAGTAATTTCAGATACTATTCATATGAATAGTAATTTCGGATACTATTCATTTACCTCTTAATTTGACATCCTTAAATATTCAGCTTCCAACTAACTAGAGGATATCAACACTGCTCTAAACTCAATCATACTTCTTAACAGTTTTTCTGAGTTAGATACTTCCATTCCTTTGTGAAGTGTTGACGTCTAGTGCAACTGGTCTGGTTCACAGACGACTAACATTCACTCGTGGTCTTCGTATCATGTCTTTAAGAACACTACTAAGAATTGTGCAACCATAAAAACTTTATCTCTGGAATCTTTTGGCCCTTCAACTGAATCATCTGTACATCTTATTTTGTCACTGAGGCTTGATCATGTTAATGAACTTCTTTCAGCGACTTGATCCTTGTTGATGCCTGTTCTTCAAATTTCACGATCCCTGTATCGAGTTAATAATATTTATCTTTTATCCTAGTTGAGTTATATATGTCCTCTATTACATATTACATTACATTATGGTTTACACGCTTATCACTACTAAAGAAGGGCAATTACCCCCATCAATAGGGGCGATCATTCAACCTCTATTCTCTCAACCCCCAGGGATGATTCCCCATGTTGAGGGAACTCTACCCGTGGTCGTCCATCAAAACAAAGAAGCTAACCCTCTTCAGATGGTGGTTTCTCCTCTTGGTAACGTTAATCGTACGCTACCCCCGGGGATACAGATCCACACTACGGATCTCCCCTTGAATACCAACCCGATGTATGGGCTGCCTAATTATCCCCTTCGACAAAGGGAACCTGGACCAAGTGGTCACGCTTTACAGATCCGAGATCGAGAGTATGATGACTACTCCGGCCCCTATTCTGATGATTCGACATCTGAGGATGACGATGATGATCGCGACGAAGCCCCAAGGAGGTGACATGCCAGTAGAGAACCTCGAAGGAGGGCCCAAAGAATCCATGATGGACCTCCACAAACGGCTGAGGAAAGGATTATGGCTCATGAGGCTGAGATCCAAAGGCTGAAGGATGATATTTCTAGGGAACAAGCAAGGCAAAGTCTGATTCGACCTCCTCCAATTACAGGGAGGATTCCCATTATAAATCTGGAGAGGCCTTCAAGGAGACAGAGAAGGGCCGATGCCCCAACTGAAAAATCAACAAGGGTGGAGACCCCCAGAAGCAACCCCAAGGATCTGATGCCACTTGGGGATCCTGATGATCCCACACCTCCGTTTACTGAGGAGGTGATGAATGCCCGCATCTCAAGGAAGTTCAAGATGCCGACAATTAAGGCTTATGATGGAACGGGCGACCCCGCAAACCATGTCAGGATGCCTTAAAGTGTAGGGCGTTCCCTCAAACCCTGTCAGGCATGGCTCAAAGGTGGTATAGCTGGCTACCTACAAACTCGATTGGCTCTTTTAAGTAGTTGAGCGCTGCCTTTGTCAGCCAGTTCATTAGTGGAAGAGTTCATGAAAAAAGTTCTGCATCCCTTATGTATGTGGTACAAGGGAAGAATGAGAACAAGGGATTATCTCAAGCGATTCACCAAGGAGAAGTTGAATATCACTGATCTGGAAAATAAGGTGGCCATGGTAGCCCTGGAACACGGAACCACTGATCTCTTCTTTAAAAGGTCTTTGGCAAAACATCTTCCTGAAAACATGGCCGAGCTCCAACGAAGGCCGACAAGTATATCAAGGCTGAGGACAGCATGAAGAAGGAAGCCGCAGGAGGCAATGGCAAGGGTTCCAATGACTCAAAGAAGCGAAAGCAAGAGTAAGAGTACGACGCTAGGGACAAGTATCCCCGAACTAGCAAGGACTCTGAGTCACCACCAAAGAAAGGTTTGGGACCAAGATTTTCTGATTATGCAAGGTTGAACGCTCCTAGGAGTCAGATTTTATTAGATATTGAGAAGGATAAAGACTTTCGATGGCCAAAGCCACTTAGGGGTGATCCCGCAAAGAGAAACAAGGAACAATACTGTAGGTTCCACCGAGATGTGGGGCATGATACATATGATTGTAGGCAGTTGAAGGATGAAATTGAGTTCTTGATCCGAAAAAGGAAAGCTGAGAAAGTTCACGAAGGGTGATGATCGTGGAGTCCAAAGAAGGGACTATAATAGAAGAGACAATGACAGAAGGGATAACGATCATGATCGTGATCGTAATCCACAGCCCCGAGTGCCAGTTATTAACATGATTTGGGGAGGCCCGACAGCGGCCGGTACGACTCAAAACTCTCGAAAGGCGTATGCCAGAGAAGTGATGCACATCGTGGGAGAAGCCCCGAAATGTGCTAGGACTGAAATAGCAATTGGATTTGATGATTCAGACCTCGAAGGGGTGAAGTTCCCCCATGACAACCCGTTGGTCATAACCCCTATGATTGGAAACTCGGAGGTGAAGCGAGTCTTGATAGACAATGGAGCTTCTGTTGATATTTTGTTTCATGACGCATTTGTGAAGATGGGGTACACTGACTCTCAGTTGACCCCGACCAACATGCCAATCTACGGATTTAATTGGGTTGAAGGGACTATTCAGTTACCCATGACAATTGGACAAGAACCTAAGGAGGCTACTCAGATGCTGAATTTTCTTGTGATCAAGGCATCCTCGACTTATAATGCAATCCTGGAAAGGACTGGACTTCATGAATTCAAGGCTGTTGCCTCTACATATCACGTGAAGATTAAGTTTCCGACCAGGAATGGTGTTAGAGAACAAAAGGGTGATCAGAAGATGGCAAGAAGTTGTTATGTGTCCGCATTAAGAGCTGATGGAATCGGGGTGCAGGTACTTCCGATTGAAGACATGGATGTCCGTGATGATGATGAACACCGAGGGAAACCAGCAGAGGACTTAGTCCCTATTCCTCTAGAGTTGGGCGACCCTGAGAAAGTAACTTATATAGGAGCTTCTTTGAAGGAACCCCTGAAGGGCAAGTTGATAGCATTCTTGCAAGAGAATAATAATGTGTTTGCTTGGACAACGGCTGATATGCCAGGGATTGATCCCCAACTCATAACTCATAAGCTGAATGTTGATCCTGAACGGAAGACAATAAAACAGAAGAAAAGGAATTTTGCTCCTGAAAGGCAAGAGGCCATTAAGCAAGAAGTTGACAAGCTCTTAGAGGCTGGGTTTATTGAAGAGATTCAGTTCCCCGAATGGTTGGCTAACCCTGTGATGGTCAAGAAAGCAAATGGGAAGTGGAGGATGTGTATAGACTTCACTGATTTGAATGATGCATGCCCGAAGGATTGTTTTCCCCTGCCAAGGATAGACATGTTGATAGATGTCGTAGCTGGACATGAGATGTTGAGCTTCATGGACGGGTTCAGCGGCTACAATCAGATTAAGATGCACAAGGATGATATCCCAAAGGTATCTTTCATAACTGACTTTGGTGTTTTCTGCTGTCTTGTTATGGCTTTTGGTCTAAAGAATGCAGGCGCTACTTATCAACGACTAGTGAATAAGATATTCGCTTATCTGATTGGAAAAACCATGGAGGTCTATGTTGATGACATGTTAGTCAAGAGCCTATTCAAGGCAGACCACATTAAGCACCTCAGAGAGGCATTCGAAGTGCTGAGGCACCACAAGATGATGTTGAATCCAGCAAAGTGTGCTTTTGGTGGTTGATCTGGAAAATTTTTGGGTTTGATGGTTTCAAAGAGAGGCATAGAGGCCAACCCTGACAAGATCAAGGCGATTTTAGATATGGAACCGCCGCGCTCTATAAGAGATGCGTAGAAGTTGACGGGCCGAGTAGCAGCTTTAGGAAGATTCATCTCCAAGTCTGGTGATAAATGCTTGCCTTTCTTTCAAGCATTGAAGAAGGTAAAAAATTTTGAGTGGACACCTGAAAGCCAAGAGGCCTTTGAACAATTGAAGAAATACATGGCAGAAGCCCCGTTGTTGGCCAAGCCTAGCCCTGGGGAGACTCTTTACTTATATTTGGCGGTATCCGAACAAGCACTGAGTGCCGTCCTCATTCACGAAGAGAACAACATTCAGAAACCTGTCTATTATGTGAGCAAGGTGTTGCATGGGGCAGAGTTGAATTACTCTCCCATTGAGAAGTTTGCTTTGGCATTGATAACAGCCTCGAGGAAGCTACGACAGTGATTCCAGGCACACAAGATTGAAGTCCTGACAGACCAGCAATTGAGGAACATATTTCATAGCCCGAAGGCCAGTGGAAGATTGATTAAATGGGAAATCGAACTTGGAGAATTTGACATCGCGTATAAGCCTCGAACAGCCATCAAGGCTCAGGCATTGGCTGACTTCGTGGTTGAATGTACCATTGGCAACCAAGAAGTCGGGGGGCAGAAAATAGTGACCGCCCCTGGAAGAGAGGATAAAGATGAAGAGCTTGTACCTTATCAGAGGGAATATTGGGTGCTCTATTTTGATGGAGCATCAAAACCAAAATCTAGTGGTGCGAGTTTAGTCTTGCAAAGCCCCGATGGGTTCATAGTTGAGTATTCTTTGAAGTTGGACTTTCCAACAACCAACAAGGAAGCTGAGTATGAAGCCTTGATAGTCGGATTGGGCTTGGCCAGAATTATGAGGGTCAAGAATCTCAAAGTTTGTGGGGATTCAAGACTAGTAGTATCGCAAGTGAATGGTGAGTTTGAGGCCAAGGATGAAACTATGGCAAAGTATTTGCGAGTTGTGAAAGCTGTTATGACTCAGTTTGATGAGTGCTACGTGGAGCACATTCCTAGAGAAGAGAACGTTAAGGCTGATGCCCTATCTAAGTTTGCTTCTTCTGAGATCGAGAATTATGCAGGGAGTGTCTACTTCCAGGTCTTGAAGGCCCCAACCATTAACTCTAAGCTATCTGTCAGAAGAAAAACATACAAGTCAATCTATAGTTTTGATGTTTTACACTGGAAGAAGTTCAGCCTGCTGATCAAGCCTCAGTATAGCATCAAAGAAGTGGATTTATTTCTAAGAGACAGAGATTTCTATAGTGATAGGTTCAGACAAAGTACAGAGGTATACAGAGAGAGAGAGATGAGAAGAGAAAGGGAATCACACTTTAATGTGAAAAATAAAGGTCAGTCATTGAAGTTAGTCGTTCATGAACAAGATCGTACATGGAGCGTCAACAGAATATTCAGTGGTACTCCTTTATTAATTTCAGTGATTCAGAAAAGAATTAAGACAATATAAGAGTTATGATTATTCTCCTTTAATTAATTTATTCAAGTAGTTAATTTAATTAATAAATTAATTCTTCAAGAATTAAGTTATTTATTAAATTATTTATTAAATTAATTAAATCAGAATAATTATTTAAGTAAGTTTGAATTACTTGGTCCCTTTCCTGTAGCATCTGCACAAAGAAAGTTTCTGATAGTGGCCATCGACTACTTCACCAAGTGGATTGAGGCTAAACCTCTAGCCAAGATAACCACCAAGCAAGTTACCCAGTTCTTTTGGGAGAACATCATTTGCAGATATGGAATCCCACGAATTCTTGTGACGGATAATGGAACACGGTTCAACAATCAAGAGTTTGAGAAGTACTGCGAGGAAAATGCAATTGAGCTTTGTTTCACTTCAGTAGCACATCCGCAAGCAAATGGACAAGCAGAGGTTTCCAATCGAATTATCCTGGATGGACTGAAAAAGAGGGTTGAACGCTCAAGGAACACTTGGGTGGATGATTTACTGCCTATACTCTGGGCATATCGCACCACCTGTAAGGTGACAACTGGAGCAACCCCGTTTTGGTTGGCTTACGGAGCCGAGGCAGTTGTGCCCTTGGAAATTATGCATGCATCACCTCGAATTGAGGCATACGAATAAGAGACTAATGAAGAAGGCATGAGGCTTGCCCTAGACCTAATTGATGAGGTTAGGGATGAAGAAAATGCCCGGAATGCAGAGATTCAGAAGAGAGCATCCTTCCACTACAACCGAAGGGTTAAGGAGAGGTTCTTTCGACAAGGCAACCTGGTTCTAAGGAAGATAGAGGCTTCTGGAGTTGGTCAAAAGGGAGCTAGCCCCTAACTGGGAAGGGCCGTATCGAGTCAAGAAGACAATAGGAAGAGGATCCTACAAGCTGGAAATCTTGGATGGAAGCGAGGTGCCCCGCACTTGGCACGCTGCGAACCTGAATATGTTTAAGCTATTCTTGTAAAGACTTAGCTTTTTATTTATCTATTAGGAAAAGTTGCTATCTATGTAAGGGTTGAACCCATTTTGAGTTATTAATTCAAGTTTGTTTTCCATTCTATGATTCAATGATTTTAATTACGTACCGAGAACCTGTTGAGTGTAAGTCTAGAAAGACCAAGTACCGAAAATAAAGAACATACGAGTAAAGGAAAACAACTGCATAGATAAGATGCCCTGAAGGGCCAAGGTTTAAGTTATAGACATATCAAATAAAAGTCTAAGTCCATGAAGGACCCCGAATGAAAATAAACACAGCCACAAGCGGCTAACAAGGCCATGCAAGGCCACTTACTCCTGTGGAGCTTCTTCAGAACTCTCTTCCTCGGTAGAACCCTCCTCGTCCAAATCATCATCAAAGTCGCTATCATCTTCGGCTGCCACTACTGTCGATTGTGCCCCAGTCCTCTCTTCCCCTCCTTCTCCTTCTTCTTCTTCTTCGGAGGAGCTAGAGGAAGGGCTAGCTTCATTTTGAAGCCTCCTCTTGCCCGGGATTGGCTGACGAATCATCCCATCCCTCCTCGCTGGCATGGGCTTCTTTCCACGAGAGTCCGAAGAGCTTGAGTCTTGGCTAGCAGCTTGGGCGCCCCCTCTTGAGCCAGAGCCAGGACGACGATGGCTTCCCCTAGAGCTAGAACCGATGCTTGGGCCACTGTGTTGACTCCCGAGCCTGAAGCAACATGACCATAAGGGCTTGGGAAGTCCATTGGATTAACTACGGTTGGATGCCTCTTGCTCACAGCATTGACAGCCTTGTCCTAGCCGATAGACATGATACTCGGGCGTACTTCGTCATCATGCTTGTCTATAAGCTGAAAAAAGTCCTCAGACTCCTGGTAAACTTTCACCACCAATTTGTAGTCAGCTGCCTTTTTCCTGTACAAGGAGTCATATTGCCTCTGGAAAGAATGTGCATCAGCTTCAGCACAGATGGCCCTGGACTCTAAGTCCTGACATTTCTCGTCAAATATTGCCTTTCCTTTTTTAAGGCCACGTTTTCATCTCGGTATGCTCGGCCTTGACGAGTGCTATTCTAGAAATAGGCGTTGGCCTGGAATAAAGAATTAGTGAGATATTTACAATGATAAGTCATATGAAGACATTACATCTAAGATGGAGAGTGTGAAACCTGATATAGGGCTTGGGCTCCTAGAGTCTCCGCCTCGTCGATTTTATCCCCGGCAGTCACTGTCAAAAGATCGGGGGGAGTGATGCTAAACTTAGACCAATCCAAGGCCGATTCCGGGCATCCCAAGACAGAGTCTTGTTCGCAAATACCCCAACCAGGGATGAAAGGGGATTTGACTTTCCCGTCAGCATTTCGGGATATTTTCGAAGAACAACCCGATTAGGAACTGTGGAATTTTCTGGCCAGGGGGTGCAACAGCCACCTCGACTTTCTTGATCATCCTTCTAGTAACCTTCGGCTGGTTCTCGGGACGGCTGTCTATTTCTTCAGCAGCTGAAATTGCAACAGAAAAGATATTGGGATAAGAACGAACAAAGTTCATAATGTGCAATAAAAAATTACCCTCAATAGAAAGTAAGCTAAGGCCAGCTTCCACAAGTCTCTTCTCATTCAAGAAAACTTTATAATGAGTTCGACCATCATCCGCAATTAATCTATCTCGGTCAAGTAGCTCTTCTGGGCTGTGATCATACATGAAGTGCAAATTGTATTTCACTTCTCCGAACTTCGACACAAAGAAATGGCCCCAGTTGCCACCACTCCATTTCAGAATCACGAACTCATTTCCCCAAGAATGATGGGAATCTGGGAAGGAGAAGGCATTCACAATATGAGGAACATTAGTTTCGTGTTGGATACTGATCCATCCTTTTTTAGAGTCAGGAGAATTCTTTATTGCGAATATGCTTCGGAACATTGTGGTGGTCGGATAGATATTTAGATCCCGGCACCTTAACATGAAAATAAGAATAGCACGCCATGCATTAGGATATAGCTGGCAGGGATGAACCTGGATCTCTGCCAGAAGCCTGGTAATGAATGGATCAACTGGAAATCTCAAACCCGCTTCAAGGGCACCCTTGAAAACACATAGCTTCTCAGGATTCCAATTACAGGTTTTGTCACCTAAGCCAGGAAGGCGGACCTTGATCGAGTCCGGGAAGCCATATGTCTTTCTAATTTCCTCTACATCATGCTCGTTTAACTTACACGGACTATGGTACGAGTCTAATTCAGAACTGTTAGGGAATGCATCCCTCATAGTACTCAACAAGTCTAATAAAGAATGAAATCAACGATCAATATATGAGGGAGGTTGCAATCTAGTTTTACCTCGAAGAGTTCTTGCCATGGTCCTCTTGGACATCGCCTCGGACATAGAGAATGATGTGGCAGGTGCGTGGTTGCCATCTGACATCTTGAACTCGAACTTGGAACTTGAAACTAGAACTTGGAAGCCTTAGAGATAGAATAGCTTTTAGAGAGAATTTTAGAAGTGAAGAAGTGAAGGAGTGAAATGAAATGAAGACTACTCCATCTCTTTTATAAGAAAGTCATGACCTGCAACAACAGGTCGAAAGACAGCCCGGTTCGTGTTTGCAGGTCATCTATCGTTTATGAGCGAAAAAAGATGAAATTCATCCGATATATATGGAAAGAATCGTAACAAATTTATACAATTCCGAAGAAAAGAAGCATTTAGGCGAGTATGTTACGCTAGGCTACGCTTGAACGTTTAACTGAACATTAAGAGTTAATTACGTTTAAGGAAGATAGATTGCAAGAGATTAGCTTCGCTAATCAAAAGACTAATTATGCTTCGAAAGGTGGTATTCAACAGCCAAAAATCAAGGTCATGGTTCAAGAACGAGAATTCAGACATTGCGAAAAAGCTCCGAGAGGCAAGACAAGGCGCCCGAGGAAAGACCGCCAACCTCCCGTTAACCGACCAGGAGCACCTGGCAGGTGACCAGGATCTCCTGGCAGCCGACCAGCTGCCCGAGAAGGGGTCAGACCGACCTCTTGGCAGCCGACCAGCTGCCCGAGAAGGGGTCTGGCTGACCTCCTTGCACCTCCCGTTAGTTGGTTGGCCCGGTTGATGGTTCTGGTGAAGGTTTTTTATTTTCCGAAACGAACGTCGACCTTCAAATATTCCTAAAACTTAGCGTCGTTAAGCATCGATTAGCACCGTGTAAGTGCCGTCTTATGCCATTTAACGTCGTTCAACATAGATTAAACGTCGTTTAAGGCTGATTAGCGTCGTTTAGCGTCGATTAGCACCGAGTAGTGCCGTCTTATGCCATTTAACGTCGTTTAACATAGATTAAACGTCGTTAAATCGTCGATTAGTGCCGTTTGAGTCAACGCGGAGCCTCTGTCAGCCAATCAGCCGACCAGGAGCACCTGACAGCCGACCAGGAGCACCTGGCAGCCGACCAGCTGCCTGGGAAGGGGTCAGGCCGACCAGGAGCACCTGTCAGCCGACCAGGTGCACCTGTCAGCCGACCAGGAGCACCTGGCAGCCGACCAGGAGCACCTGGCAGCCGAACAGGAGCACCTGGCAGGCGACCAGGACCTCCTGGCAACCGACCAGCTGACCAGGGGGTGGCTGCAACTGTCCCGGGTCACCTTTCGGCCGATCATTTAAGCACCGATTAGTGTCGATTAGCACCGATTAGTATCGTTTAAGCACAGTTTAGTGCCTGTTAGCACTGTTTAGCGTCGATTAATGCCTTTAGTACCGATATAAGCCATTTAACATCGTTTAACACTGTTTAAACGTTGTTTAAGCTGTTTAGCACTGTTTAGTGCCGTTTAACACCGATTAGTGTCGTTCAAACATCGTCGTAAACACATCGGTCGCTCCTTACATTAAGGCGGTATTGTTGAGAATTCTTGCGTATGAGCAATAAACCCTGACCCGGGTCTCAAATAAGGCCGTTATAACTTCAAGGAAAACCTGATCAGTTTTCCTAGAAGTTGGGGGGCAAATGATATGGGGTAAAAATAAGCCCTAAAGACACATTTAATGTGGCATTAATTAGACCCACCATGGTCCAAACATGGGGCCCAAAATCCTAATTAAATATTAATTTCGTAATTAATATTAGGGGTAATAAACAGTTCAACAAATAAGAGTTAAATAAGGATAATGCTCCTACCAAACTTAGCCTCCAAAGCATCCAGTTTAATAAGGAAACAGACTCCTACAAGGAAGGCATCTAGAACCTTCTTCAAGGCGGTGGCTTGCCAACCAAGTATCCGAATCCTACCATAATTCTAAGGCTTCTCAGCCTATATAAAGGGCCTGACCCCTCATTCTCAGAACTACGTTGGCTTGATTCTCTAGCAATACAGAGATACGTAGGCATCTTGTGAGGACCGATTAGTCTCGAACGCAAGAACAGCCATTAAAGCACGAAGCTCACGAACCCTAGCATTAAATACAAATTCGTAACCTAGTTTTTATTCCACAACACAACCCAAAAAACAAATTTATGTATCATCTAAATATAATACAACAAAAAAAAATTTAAAACTTACTCTAAACAAAAACTCATAATAAACACTACACATCTCGAAAATAGAAACAAAAAAAAATCAATATTCAAACAAATGAAAATTTTAATGCTATACATATTTTCAAAAAAGTTCAAAAATATCTTAAAAAATCTACCACGCCTGTAAAAACATTATAATAAAAAGGTCTAAAATGTTAAGATAATTAGATGTGTGTTAATTTACATAATCAAAAAGATAAAAAATTAATTACACAAATATAATACAAACATATTTCAAATAACTCATATATAATCTATTACAATAAAACAATATAAAAAATGAAATATTTAGAATATGTTAGCCTAAACTTTATAGAATACAATTTATGAAAAAACCATTTAACACATAGGCTTTAAGATAAATATTGTTTTTAAAAATATCATAAAAGATTTTAATTTTCGATTTTACAACATGTTTTTAAGATTTACATGAAAAAAATGAATATAAATAAAAAACATTAAATTTTTAGAGCTGAATAGAGCTGTTTTTAAAAAAAAAGTGTTTTGTTAAAAAATTTCTAGATTTAGTAATAGAGCTGAAAATAAAATAAATAAAAATCCAAAAAAATTAATTTATATAATATTTTAATATATTTTCAATAACTTCATTAATTATTATTTTATGTTAACATATCTTTCATAATATATATTTAGCATATGTATTATTATCATTAAAAGTAAAAAAAAAGAAAAAAATATAAAATGTTATAAGAAACTAATTTTGCAAAAAGCAAATATTATAAACAAAGTATGCAATAAAATATTAAAAAATTATCCGTGCATTACACGGATACACACGTATAAAGCTAGTTTCTTTAATTTAACTAGCTTTATATTTGTGTGATGCACGGGTAGCTTTATTAATATTTTGTAGTATCATTTATATTATAATTTTTTTTCTTGTAAAGTTAGTTTTATAGCATTTTGAATAATTTATTATTACTTTTAATGATAATAATACATATGTTATATGGTTTGTAGTATATATTTGTTTTTTTTCTTGTAAATGGTTTTTCTATAATTTATATTTCATGGCTAACATATTTTTTAGTATTTTATAATTATTTTTGATTTTTTTAATTTTATTAAATTACATATGATATACTTGAAACATATACGTACGTGTATTTTTTTTTATCTTTTTGATTATGTAATTTAATGGTTATCTTAAAATTTTTAGATATTTTGTTATAGTATTTTTATAGTTTTTAAAGGCATTTTTAACGTTTTTGGAAATATGTGTGATATTAAATTTTTTATTTGTTTGAATATATTTTTTCATGTTAATTTTATATTTTTTCCATGTGTGGTGTTTATTATGTGTTTTTATTTAGAGTAATCTTAGTGGTTTTTATGTTGTGCTATATTTAGATATTAATATAAATTTATTTTGTGGGTATTTGGATTGCTTTCTAATTTAAAATATGTTCATTTATTGATTTGTGTTCACTTTTTTTAATTTAAATTTTTTCTTTGCAAAGTAAGAATTTGTTTATTGGTTGATTTGTGCTCACATTTTTTAATTTAAATTTTAGAAATATATTTGTTGTCAAACCTAAAAATAGAATTTTTAATGATTTTAATTAAAATTATTTTTTCTTAAACCACTTTTATTTGGTAAACGATATTTTTTCGTAAATTATATTTTAAGGTTTAGCCTAACATATAGTTTAATATTTCATATTTTTTGTGATGTTTTCTTCAATTTTATTGGAATATATATAATATACTTTAGACATGTGGGAACTTATTTATTTAACTATTCTTTATATATATATATATATATATATATATATATATATATATATATATATATATATATATATATATAGTTGCACTCCATAGCAAACACCTTATATAACAAACAATAAAGAACACCCCATATATAATATAATTTAATAGTTCCGTTATAGTACCCAATACAAAAAGTTGTTACTTTTTTACCCTCTAACAAACCAGCAAAAAAAAATTGAAAATTTTCTGTTCATTAATGACGTCATCAGTGAACAGTAATTTTCAATTTTTTTGCAGACTTGATAGAGGGTAAAAAAATAACTTTTTTGTATTGGGTGCCCCTGGCGGGGCGAAAGGATCTAATAGTGTTCTTTGTTTTTTGTTTTATAAGAGTGTTATGTATGGAGTATATATATATATATATAGGCCTGTGTGTTTATGTAATTGTGAACATATATACATTTGTACTTTTTTAAAAGAAAATATGTAATATTTTTTTTTTGTGTTAGTTAATATTTGTTTTAAGTACATTATTTTAAAGTTTATGGTTGATTTTAGTTTTCTAAATTTACATTTTTTTTGAATTGGCGTTTGTTTTTTAGATTATATTTTGTTCAATTTTGGTGTCATTTCCAATTATGACATTTTTTTATTACTTTTTAAATATCTTATTTTTCCATATATTTTTTAAAGACTTTTTTTTGTTTTTAATTAAATGTACTTTTATTTGGTAAACGATTTTTTTCTAAATTATATTTCAAGGTTTAGCCTAACATATAATTTAATGTTTCATATTTTTTGTCATGTTTTTTTCTATTTATTAGAATATATATAATATACTTTAGACATGCGGGAACTTATTATAATTTAACATACATTACATTTGTACTTTCTTTTAAAGAAAGTTTATACTATTTTTTTATATTTTTGTGTTGATTTTTATTTATTTTAAGTGCATTATATTAAAATTTATTATTGATTTTAATTTTTTAAATTCAGATTTTTTTTGAATTTGCGTTTGTTTTGTAAATTATATTTTGTTGAATTTAATTTGGTGTCATTTCCAATGACATGTTTTTTGATTACTTTTTTAATATCTAGTTTTACCATATATCTTCTTTTAAAAAAAATGTTTTGTAATTAAATGTAAATTCTAATATTTGGAAAAATTATTTTTTGAATTAAAATTCTGATGGATATGCTTTATTTACTTGTTTGTTATATATGAAGAATGAATTTGTGATTTATAAGTTTTATGCTACTATAACTCTTTTTTCTATAACTTGAATTTACTTTA
This sequence comes from Saposhnikovia divaricata, assembly GCA_036435485.1. Classification (NCBI taxonomy): domain Eukaryota; kingdom Viridiplantae; phylum Streptophyta; class Magnoliopsida; order Apiales; family Apiaceae; genus Saposhnikovia; species Saposhnikovia divaricata. The sequence continues at coordinate 132,862,430 of CM071600.1, forward strand.
CGACCAAACCATATCAACCTCCTTATGCACGGATTGTTTTATTAATCTTTTATAATGAATTTTTCATTATGATTTTTTTGTCAAAAGTAGTGTTTATAACATTTTGAATTGTTTTTTTTGCTAATTTTGAATTGTTTTTTTAATGATAATAAATTAATAATATGCATGTATTTTGTACTTATATATATACTAAAACTATTATGGAAAATATGTTAGCTTATAATAATAATTAATTAAGTTAATAATGAATATTTTATTATTTATTAATTTGCTTTAAATTTTATTATTGATGAAATGTAATATTTTTGTAACTTTTAAATTATTAAAAGATCTTTTGTGGTTATTATATTTAGATTCTGTATAAATTATTTTATTTTGGATTTCGGATTGTTTTTAATTTATTTACAACTTTAGTACCGAATCTAGAATCTTTGCAAAATAATAAACTTTTAATTTATTGATTTGTGTTGATTTTGTTAATATAAATTTTAAAACATGTTTGTTGTAAAATCTAAAAGCAAAATTTTTAATAAATAGGTTTTCTTGAAACAGTATTTTGTGGTAAGATTTTTTTTAAATTATATTTTAAACTTTAGTCTGAAATATCTTTGTATTAAGTTTAGTTAACAATAATTCTCAACTTTAATTTTTTACTGTTTTATCATGTGTTATTTTAGTACATTCTATTATATTAGATTCTTTATAATTTTTTTTTGGATTTTTGGTTTGTTTTTTATTTATTTACAACTTTAGTACTGAATATATAATATTTGAAAAATAATAAATGTTAATTTATTAATTTTTGTTGACTTTGTTAGTATAAATTTTAAAACATGTTTGTTGTAAAATCAAAATTTAAAATTTTTTATGGTTTTTTTTTAATAATTAGATTTTCTTGAAATACTATTTTGTGGTAAGGTTTTTTTTAATTATATTTTAAACTTTAGTCTAAAATATTTTGGTATTAATTTTATTTAAACATAATTTTCTTAACCTTAGTTTTTTTCCGTTTTACCATGTGTTATTTTAGTGCATTATTTTTTGATCTTTTAAATTAAAATTACCATTGATTAGTTAGTTGGTAGCATGGTTTTAGATGGTTTTTAAAATGTCCAATTCTTTGGCCCATTCATAATTTCTACTAAACTTACTTTTTTTTTATCCTGACCACGGACGACCACCTAAACCTCCTTACGCCAATTAATAAAACTGATGAATTCAACGTGTACTTTGCGAGTGGAGTCTTGTGACATCAAGTAGCATCATCATTTGAGATAACTTAAAACTATCCAATTTCGTTTTAAGTTGTTGCGCATATAATTAACTTTTGAGTTTTAAATTTAATTAAAATTTCATTTCTAATTTAAAATAAATAAATTATGTTTTAAATTATTAGTATATTTATTTTAAATATGTTGTTGATTATTGATAAAGGGAATTATATACCTAAGTAAATGAGGTTATAAAAAAATCCTCACATAAATACACGAGGGTGAATTTATAAATTTAGGAATAAGTTTTTGTATTTACCAAATTGTCATTAAAATTGTATATGAATATGTTATAGGAAAGTTATCTAAGGCAAATCCTCAGGCACATTTTACTCATTACGAGCCTGTTTGCCTCACCTTATTTTCCGGATTTATGGACTTATTTTCGGGTAAAAATTTTATATTTTGAATTTATTTATTTATACAAGTATTTAATGTATGTTTGAGATTCAATAAATTGTAAAAATAAGTTGGAAAATAAGTTTGGAAAGTTAGGAATCTCTAATTTTGTCTTAAAATAAGTTGATTTATTCTGAAAAAAAGTTCCCCAAACATGTGAAAATACTTAACATTTTGGCGGTAAAAGAACGAGTCCACCTTTGATGAAACTTTTATTCCGGCTTTTGCTTAAGTGCACCAGAAATTAATCTCTTCTGGGGGTTGAACAATCAGGGTTGCATGAAAAAGAAGACAAATCGAAGTAGGACTTCAAATTTGACCTGAATTCAAACGTTCACGCTTGACAGAGACGGGCAAATAACCTCAACCCTCCAGAAGTTTCTCGTACCTAGATAGTTGTTGTTAACGAAGGAATTTGGTGATAACAGATTTCGGAGGTTGCTGGAATAACAAAATTATGAAAATAGGGGGATTTGGGATTTTAGATGTTTGGGGCTGGACTTGAGAGGTGTCTCGACTTGTTAGATGTGTCAGATCCTTTTCCAAGATGCCTGCGTACCTTATATTTATAAGGATCAAGCCAACGCAGTTCTGTTAAAAGGATTGGTTTTTAATCCCTATGATTGTTAAGGGGTGTATTTTGGAAATTAGTAGATTTTATCTCTTTGAATTATATTCGCGTTGGGATACCTTCCTGATTTGAAGGATATCGTTTAGAGATATTTTCTATCATAAATTGGAGATAATTCCTCGTTTCAGAGAGAGGAAATAATTAACTTTGCGATTAAGTTAAGTATTATTAGATTCATATTTGGAAATTTGGGAGATATTAGAGGCAACCGAAAATATGGCCTAACAACTACCCCCCAGTTCTTCAGTGTAGCTTGCTGCAGTGGAGAACTAAGCATGCTTCGATCTTCCAAATTTCCTGAGTCACTAAAACAGTTAGAAGAGGAAGATTAGTAAAAAATATGGAGCACCTGGATGCCCGTAATATGCATGTAGATGTAAACGGGACAATATGCGAGATGTAAAAAAAAATAAGTTTTATAGGTGTGAGAGAACGTATCCTGGACAGTCATCCAAGCATTATTCGGAGAATCGTGCAAAGCTTTTCGAGCAATACCCTGAAAAGCAAATATTCAAAGAAATATTCTCCATTAAGCACTCCAAAATACCCTCCTCAAAGAAGGACGTATTCTAGAGTTTCCATAACATATTCCGGAAAATATCCTCCTCACAGAAGGTCATATCCACCAGAATTTCCATAAATGCTTCAGAGATATCCCTCCTCAAAGGAGGTGGATTTTCCGAAGCTCGAACCTTGATGAGGCGCCGGAAGTACGGACATCCCCCGGAAGTACGGTTTTTGCAAGGATTTAGTAATTTAGGGTACTCTCCTCAAAGGAGATCAGTTTTTGTTCAGAAATACCCTCCTCACAGGAGGTGGACTTTCCGAAGCTCGAACCTTGATGAGGCGCCGGAAGTACGGACATCCCCCCGGAAGTACGGTTTTTGCAAGGATTTTAAAATTCGGGATACCCTCCTCAAAGGAGGTCGCTCCCCATTCCAGAAATATCCCTCCTCACAGGAGGTGGATTTTCCGAAGTTCGCTTCATTTTCACTAAGACTCTCCTTAGAGGAGATCATCTTTTAAATAAATCACAAAGACCCTCCTTAGAGGAGGTCGTCTAACACAAAAAAATAAGGGAGACCCTCCTTAGAGGAGGTCATCTTCCCAAAGTCATATCAATATCCCAAGATTCTTCCAAAAAATATCAGCAACACTTGAAGGCTCTTCTAAAAAATCAACTCTTCGAATAAAAGTCTTCCAAAATATTACCCATACAAAGGAGGGTCTTCCAAAATAATTAACTCTTCGAACAAGAGCCTTAAAAAATATTACCCTTGCAAAGGAAGACCTTCTAAAATAATAAAATCTTCAATTAAGAGCCTTCCAAAATAATACCCCTGCAAAGGAGGGCCTTCTAAAATATTACCCACAGAAGAGGGCCTTCTAAAATAATAAACTCTTTAATTAAGAGCCTTCCAAACTCGTGTATCACGAAAATTACACCTAAAATCTTGAAAATCTTCACAATTCAAATTCTGTCCAGATCTGTTTTTGACGTTTTTGACCACCTAAATGATTTTTTCTTGAAAAACACAAAACACGAAAGTTGTAGATAACGAAAAGACCTTTCCGATGATATATGGCTCATCAAAAACGGACTTATAACGAATCGGGAATTAAATAAAACGTCTGCTGATCTGTTTCCCGATGCTGAAAAACGAGATCTGATTGTTTTTTATGATTTTGAGAATAGATCGAGATATAATCTGAGAAAACTCAAAAAACGAAAGTTATAGGCAATTTAACAAGCTTTCCGAATCATTAAAAATCATCAAAATCCGACATGTATTGAATTTACTACGAATTTTATAAGATAATTAACTTGTATGGACAAAATCATAAGAAAACTTATCTTATTTCAGAATAGATCCACCGCCTCCACCGCTTAGCTCCTCCATTACAGCAGCTCCAGATCCATAATAACCCCCCATGCGTATGAATTGATTGTCCTCCACAATAAAAAATATATGCCCTCCTTCTAGCGCCAATTGTTAACGGAGAAATTTGGTGATAACAGATTTCGGAGGTTGCTGGAATAACAAAATTATGAAAATAGGGGGATTTGGGATTTTGGATGTTTGGGGCTGGACTTGAGAGGTGTCTCGACTTGTTAGATGTGTCGGATCCTTTTCCAAGATGCCTGCGTACCTTAAATGTATAAGGATCAAGCCAACGCAGTTCTGTTAAAAGGATTGTGTTGTGGAATAAAAAGTAGGGTTATCGAATTGCGGCTAGGGTTCGTGAGCTTCGTGCTTTAATGGTTGCGCTTGCGTTATCGTGACCTAATTCGGGTCCTCACAAGATGCCTACGTATCTCAGAGTTGAGAATCAAGCCAAAAACGTAGTTCTAGGATGAGGGGTCTGGCCCTTTATAGAGGCTGTGGGAGCCTTAGAATTATAGTAGGTTTTGGAGACTTGGTGGATAAGTCACCGTAATTGAGGAAGGTTCTGACTCCTTCCTTTTAGGAATTAGTTTCCATGTCGAATTAGGTGTCTTGGAGGCTACACAATATCCTGGGGATCTTCTAGGACGTTCTTGGTTTCTAGAACGTTCCTGGTTTGTGGATCAGACCCATGTTAGAGATAGGCTTTTACCGGGCGTCCCCGGTTTGGGCCGTTCTTTTGGGCCTGACCATTAATTACGAATTTAGTGCCCAACTAGGGTTTTGGGCCATATTTACGGGCCAATAAATGTCACATTAATTATGCCTTTAAGGGTTATTTTTTACCCATATCATTTGCCCCCCAACTTCTAGGAAAGCTTGATTTCGTAGAAGTTTAAGGTCACATCGGCCCTGCAAGGGTATCGTCTTACAGTAAAGTGTGGAGCGACCTACACATTTACAATGACTAAAATCCTTTCCCAAGTTAATACTTAAGAAAGTTAAACGTTCCTTGGCCTCTCGAATCTTTCTCTCAAGATTTCTGAGCCTTTCGGGAATAGGATTAGTGCCGTTCTGAGCTCATAGACACTAATCCGAGTGCAATTCGTGCATAGGATCCTTTACCATCAATTCATTAATGATTCATTCCCCTCAACTTATCTAAGTTGGGGTTAATATTGGGTGGTCGTTGCTTATAAGCCTTGATAAGGGCTAATTTTTGAGCAAAAGACGCTATTTTGGCCCTAATCGGGGCTAAACAACCCTAAACGGGGCTATAAAGGCCTTGATCGAGGCCAATAGTTCACACTTGATGTAATTACTATTAGGATATCCACCTTTAACCTTTGGATAGGTTAATTCTTGAGTGGAAGTCCTTAAACGTTGATAATCGAGGCTAATCACCCCCTAATTGCGATTAGCGAAGTCCTAACCCCAAATTTTGGAGTCAAGTTAGTCAAGTAGAGCTTCTTATAACCTCCTGGTTGCAAAAAGAATCACGTGAAAATTCTCATTTTTGAGTTGTCTAGGGGAGAAATACGATCCCCTAGAAGGTGTTTCAGGGTCTTTCAATACCCTTGCGTTTTCTAAACACCCCTGGCATCTCCAAACTCAAACTTTGAAGTTGAGCTTATATGATGGGGATTCTTATAATCTCCTGGTATGAAGAAGAATCACATGAAAATATGCATTTTTGAACGTTCTGGAGGCGAAATACCCCATTTTCAGCTGGTTTTCAGACCAGGTCTCGTACGTGATCATAACACCTTCCCAATTTCAAGGAAACACTTGTCCACCTGCATAGGCTTGTAGAGGACCTCACAAGGTTCTTGAATCTCAAATTTGAGCTCAAACGGAGCGTTTTTGAGCGTTCTGGAAGGTCATGAAAACACCCTAAAAAACAGGTCTCCGGAAACCCCTCCAAACACCCTCCCAAGGTGGCCTGGTCGGCTCACCCTGGTCGGCCATTCGGCCATGGGTGCCTGGTCGGCTAGGCCTGCTCGGCTGGGCCCAAAAAAAAAAAATATTTTTTTTTTGAATTTTGGCCATTTTTTGACTATTTGACTTTGACCTTTGACTTTGACTTTGACTTTGACTTTTGACTTTGACTTTGACCAAAATCAAAACTTGTCCTGAACTCCCTTCCTTGTTCCTAGAAAGGATTTTGTGATACCTTGATTAGTTTGATGATCCTTGGTCTCAAACAACCTACTTCTTGGTTTTCAGGACCTTTCGGGTCTAAACCTTTCTTTAACTCTTGATATCAAATAACCTTTGATTAAACTATTGCCCTTGGCTTCCAGGCATTCTTATGTACCTATAATAGGGTGTTTTAAACAACCTTAACCTTGCCCCCCTTGTTTGGGGGTCTTCACTTCTTTACTTGGTGGTGTAGGGACTTTCCTTGTTTTCAACACCTGACTTCGAGTCTAGGATATCGTGGTTAGTTTTTCATCCTTGGTTTTAAACTTAAGGACTTCAAACCTCCTTCCTTGTTTGTAGGATCATGTCCTAGATTGATTTTACTCAATGGTTTCTGAATCTCAGGCCTTGAACTCAAGCAATCAGCTTGATTCGGGACAATCAATCTCGTTGGCCATCTAGGCTTATATTTTGTGCTGGGATTCAAAACCCATACTCTATATTCTAGAGTAGGTCTTTCCATATCCTTCCCTCCTCATAGTAGGATGTAGAATTTGTGACAAAGTTTCTCTGGCCTTGCCCCCCTTATCAAAGAGGTCTTTGCTTCTCGAACAACTTGTATTTTGTCGAAAAAGAATGGTACGTGCTAAAACGTCCGTAACTTTTGACTCGTTACTCCAAATGAGACCCACGATATATCAAATCGAAGGTATTTCAGAGCTCTAGGTCTTGCAAATACGATTCATCCTATTTGCCCTACTTTTCGATCCCAAAAAACGTCATTTAGGGCACTTTTGGAGCCAAAATAGTTTTTCATGGGTATTTCTAGTATCCGTACATATGTTTGAGTGACCATCAGGGCTTAATTCTTGACTCGAAACCTTGAATCCATTCATGGTTGTTGGTTATCAACAACCTTTCATTCGAGGATGAGGATTTGTGATGACGTTCTTTTATTCTTGCTCCCCTTGTTTCTAATCAAGGAGGTATTGCCTCTTAGTTTTTCTATTCAAGGAATTCCCTCATTTTTCAACACATGACTTCAAGTCTAGGATACTTTGGCTGGTTTTTGATCCCTGATTTTGACTCAAGGACCTTAAAACTCCTACCTTGTTTGTAAGACTGTGCCTTTGCTTGATTTTATTCAATGTTTCTTGACTTTCAGGTCTTGAATTCAATCAACCAGCTTAATTCAGGGCATACAACCTCGTTGGCCATCTGGGCTTATATTTTGTGCAGAGTTTCAAAACTCCCATCATATTTCTTAGAGTATTTTGATCACAAACAACCTTTTTCTTAGTTTTCAGGACCTTCCGGGTCTTAATTTTTTCTTGAACTCGAGGACCTTAAACCTCCTACCTTGTTTATAGAACCTTGCCTCAGTTTGAATTTAGCCAATGGTTCCTGATTTTCAGGCCTTGAACTCAAACACCCAACTTGATTTGAGGCAACAGCCTTATTGGCCATCAAGGCTTAGATTTTGTGTTAAGATTTTGAAATTCATGACATTAGTATGGAATTAAAAAGGACCTTGTATAAAGAAGATCTTCGATCAACGCATATTTCAATGCTCTTACTGATAGTTTTCGTGCCTCCAAGGCATTATCAGGGAGCCAATCACTACAACTTCCAATATCGATGGGCGTCAACAACTTGTGCTCTATAGTGGGGGTCTCCAAGACCTGATAGTAAACACTTCTAGTGCAACTCTCGATTTTAGACGAGGAAAATTTAGTCAGGGCATCAGCCATCACATTCTCTTCTCTAGAGATGAATTCAAGGTGACATTCCTTGAACCATACCAATTGTGATTTTACCATCCTCATGTATTTCACCATCATTTTATCTTTGGCTTCAAAATCTTCATTCACTTATCTCCATTTACTTGGGCTATCACCGGCCTTGAGTCTCCACAGACTTTAAGATTTTTGGCCCTCATGGCTATAGTCGAGCCTAGTTCGGCTATCAAGTCTTTATGCCCAGCTTCGTTATTGGTCATTGAAAACTTCAACCTCAAGGCATATTCAATTGTGAGTTCCACTTATTTTCATTTTTGTTGACCCATCAAAATAGGGCACCCAATATTCCTTCTAAACTTCATCCTTCTCTCCCTCTTGGGGTGTCTCATCTTGCCCTTGCTGGGGTGTTGTGCCTTCCTGCCCCCCTGACTTCTTGGTTGTTAGTGGTACATTCAACCACGAAGTCAGCGAGTGCCTGTGCCTTGATGTCCATTCGAGGCTTGTACGTAATATCAAACTCCCCAAGTTCGATCGCCCACTTAATTATCCTTCCATTGGCCTTCGGGCTATGCAATATGCTTCTTAACTACTGGTCCATCAGGACTTCAATTTTGTGTGCCTGGAAGTACGGTGTAGCTTCCTTGGGGCTGTTACCAGTGCCAAAGCAAAATTTTCAATGGGAGAGTAATTCAACTAAGCTCCGTGTAATATCTTGCTCACATAGTAGATAGGCTTTTGAACCTTGTTTTCCTCTCGAATGAGAATGACACTCAATGCTTGTTCGGATATCGCTAGATATAAATATAGGGTCTCTCCGGGACTAGGTTTGGCCAATAACAGGTCTTTAGCCATGTACTTTTTCAACTGTTCAAAGGCCTCTTGGCTTTCTGAAGTCCATTCAAAATTTTTCACCTTCTTCAAAGCCAGAACGAAAGGCAATCACTTATTTCCAAACTTGGAGATGAATCTACCTAAGGCTGTAATTCTTCCAGTCAATTTCTCTACGTCCTTTATGGAACGTGGTGATTCCATATCCAGGATTTCCTTGATCTTATTAGGGTTGGCTTCTGTGCCTTGCGTTGAAACCATCAGACCCATAAATTTTCCAGATCTCATGCCAAAGGCACACTTGGCTGGATTCAACATCATCTTGTGGTGCCTCAGCACTTCAAATGCCTCTCTGAGGTTCTTAATATGGCATGCCTTGAATAGGCTCTTGACTAACATGTCATCCTCGTAGACCTCCTTGGTATTCCCGGTGAAGGGTGCAAAAATCTTGCTTGTTTATTAGCCTATGGTAAGTGGCTCCTGTAGACTCCTCATATTGGGTTGACATCAACCTAGAGTTTTTAAAACAACCTTTCTTGGCTCGATTGGCCATCATGGCTTCAATGTTTGTCTTGGTTCCTGGGGCTTCTCTAGCGGACTCTCGGCTGGCATGTGCTCGGCCTTAGGGCTATTCGAGTGTTGAACGTCGACACTCGAATGTCGATGTTCGAAATTAAGGATTTTCAACCTCAAGTAAGTTCTTTAAACTCTAACATTGAAGTTTGGATTTTAATGAAAGAGAGCATATCGGACTACCGTCACATGGTTTCAAGCCAATTTTTGGGTGTTTTAAACCACCAAAACATCTATCAGAGCTGCCGGTCCAAGACCAGAAGGTTTCTGGTTGGATGAATCCCCTCTAGAGCCTCTGGTCGGTTCTTTAAGGTCGGCTGAAGGCCTTCTTGGCTTCTGGTCGGCCTGATGAGGTCTTGAACCTTCCCTAGGAAGTTTTCAATCTCCATTTCAGGGTTGATATTCAAGTGTTCAACGCTGGTTTTCATATGTTCAATGTTGGCATTCTTAAACGAGAATCCAGAACTTTAGATTGGTTTTCAAACTTTGGATCTTGATTGGAGGTTCATGACCCCCTCAAGTTTGGCCCTTATAGCTAACCTTGGCCTTCATGGCTAATATCTCTTGTTTTCTCCACCTAGGATTTGATGTTGATATTCACATGTTCAGCGTTGGTGTTCATATGTCGACTACCAAGTATTCACGACCTTTCTTTTGGATTGATGTCAAACTAAAGTTCTCTAGGATCCCTTACTTGACTTCATGTCTTTCATGTCTTGTCTCAAACCTTTGATTTAAGGTTTTCAAACCTATATTTGCTTCTCATTTTTCTTGATTCTAGGTCAAGGATTTAAGGTTGATCCTCGATTTAGATTTCGAAAAATGTTATCCCTTGGGCTTCTTGCCTTTTAAACTTCTGAGATGAAAACTTGCTTGAACTTCTTAATCCTTGTTCAAGGATATTCTTATATCCCTTGACCTTAGGACTATAATTCAAGGTTCTTTATTTGCTTCATCCTTGTACCCTCACTCCAGGTACTTAAAAAATATTGAAGAGTAGTTAGTCCTTAGCCTCCACAGCCTTGCATGGCTTTGATTGCCAGATGGGGCTTTTTAATCAGCTTGTCTTTTATCCAGGGTCCTTCAAGGACTTAAACTCTTATTTGGTTGTATTATAACCTAACTCTCGACCCTTCAGGGTTTTATTTATGCGTTTGTTTGTTTCCATTCGTTTATTCTTTTATTTTCGGTACTTGGTCATCTTTGACTTACACACATCAGGTGCTTGGCACATAAATAAAATCACAGAATAGAGAACGAAAAACAAACTTACATTAATAACTTGAAATGGGTTCAACCCTTACATAGAGTACTACTGTCCTACTCGGAGCAATATGCTCTGCAATGGTTTCATCGAACCTTATTTCTACTTCTACTAGATAAATATGAAGCTAAGTCCCACTAGGATAGTTTGAACCCATCGGGGATTTGCAAGACTAGACCTGTATTGCTCGATTTTGTTTTTGATGCTCCATCAAAATAGAGCACCCATTACTCCTTCTGGTCTCCTCATTCTTATTCTGAAGTTCACTTCCTGCTTGGGGTATTATATCCTGCCCCCCGACTTCTTGGTTGCCAATGATACATTCAACCACAAAGTCAGTTGATGCCTTAGCCTTAATGGCTGTCCGAGGCTTTTGTGTGATGTCCTTTGCCGACCTTTCTTGGTGTTCTTTATCACTGTGGACATCCATGTCTTCAATCGGAAGGACCTGCCCCCCGACTCCATCAGGCTTTAACGCAGCTACATAACAGCTCCTAGCCATTTTCTGGTCACCTTTTTGTTCTCCTACACCATTCATGGTTGGAAACTTGATCTTCATGTGATAAGTTGAGGCAACAGCCTTGAATTCATGAAGTCCAGTCCTTCCGAGGATAGCGTTGTATGTTGAAACCGCCTTGATTACCAAGAAGTTCAATATCTGAGTGGCCTCCTTGGGCTCCTGTCCAATAGTTACTGGCAACTGAATAGTCCCTTCAACTTTGGATTCTACTCCATTAAATCCATATATAGGCATGTTAGATGGGGTCAACTGAGAATCATTGTATCCCATCCTTACAAATGCATCATGAAACAGAATATTGACAGAAGCACCATTGTCTATCAAGACTCGCTTCACCTCCGAATTTCCAATTACAGGAGTTATGACCAACGGGTCGTCATGGGGGAACTTTACCCCCTCCAAGTCTGAGTCTTCAAAACCGATCACTACTTCAGTTTTTGCACGTTTCGGGGCCTCTCCTACGATGTGCATCACTTCTCTGGCATAAGCCTTCCGAGAACTCCTAGTTGTCCCGGCCGCAGTCGGGCCTCCTGAGATCATGTTGATTACTGGCCCTCGGGGTTGTGGGTTGCGATCTTGGTCGTCACCCCTTCTATTATAGTCTCTTCTCTGATTACCACAGTCTTCATCCTTAGTGAAGTGGCTCAGTTTCCCTCTTCGAATCAAAAATTCAATCTCGTCCTTGAGTTGTCTGCAATCATCAGTGTCATGTCCCACGTCCTTATGGAACCTGCAGTATTGATCCTTGTTTCTTCTTGCGGGATCACCCCTGAGTGGCTTCGGCCATCGAAAATCCTTGTCTTTTTCAATATCCATCAGGATTTGACTCCTGGGGGTATTCAACCTTGCATACTCAGGGAACCTTGGTCCTTGGTTCTTAGAGGCAGAGTCGGAGTCCTTGCTAGTTCGGGGATACTTGTCCCTAGCGTCATACTCCTGGTCATTGTACTCTTGATCTTGCTTTCGCTTCATCTAGTTCCTGTTTCCCCCACCGTGGGTGGAGACCTCTATTTTCCTCATACTTTCTTCAGCTTTTATATACTTGCTTGCTCTTCTTTGGAGCTCAGTCATGCTTTCAGGGGGATGCTTTGCCAACGACATCTGAAAGAAGGTGTTCGTTGTTCCATTCTCCAAGGCTATCATAGCTACTTTGTTCTCCAGATCCGGGACATTCAACGTCTCCTTGGTGAAACGCTTGAGGTAATCCCTCAGGTTCTCATTCTTTCCTTGTTTTACTTGCATGAGAGATGCAGAGCTTTTTTCGTGGACCTTCCCACTAACAAATTGATTGATAAAGGCAGTACTCAACTCCTTAAACGAACCAATCGAGTTTGCGGGCAATCGGCTGTACCATCTTTGAGCCATGCCTGCCAAGGTTTGAGGAAACGCCCTACACTTAAGAGCGTCGCTTGCGGGTTGTAGCAGCAGAGCGTTCGAGAATGTCCTGACATGATTCGAAGGATCGCCCGTCCCATCATATGCTTTTATCGTGGGCATCTTGAATTTTCGGGAAACATGAGCGTTCATCACTTCATCAGTGAATGGAGGTGTGGGATCGTCAGGGTCCCCAAGCGGCATCAGGTCTTTGGGATCACTCCTGGGGGTTTCTACCCTCGTAATTCCTCCAGTTGGGGCATCAGCCCTTCTCGGTCTCCTTGAGGACCCTTCCAAATCAATGAAGGGGATCTCCCTTGAGATTGGAGGAGGCCTATTCTGATTTTGCCTTACTTGTTCTCTGGTTATATCATCCTTCAGCTTTTGGATCTCAGCTTCAAAAGCCTTGATTCTCTCAGCAGCTGTCTGAACGGGTCTATCGTAGATCCTTTGAGTCCTCCTCATGGGTTCTTTGCTTGTACGTCGCCTCCTCGGGGCTATATTTCGATCATCATCCTCGGATGATGAATCATCGGAGTAAGGTCCAGAGTAATCGTAATATCCTTGCTCAGGGGGGGCTAGACCCCTAATATAGGGTGGTTGATACGACTCAGGTATCTGTAAAGCGTGTCCGCTTGGTCCAGGATCCCTTCGATTTGGGGGATAGTTTGGCAACCCGTATAACGGATCATTCCTCACGGGGAGTGTAGTGGTGGAGATCTGAACTCCTGAGAGCGGGGGACGGCTAGTCAATGGAGCAACCACCATCTGAAGTTGATTAGTCTCTTGTCTCGGGTGATCAATCACCGGTAAGGTTCTCTCAGCATGGGGATTCGTCCCTGTGGTCTGAGAAACTTGAGGTTGTGTGATAGTCTCAGTTGATGGGGGTACAAGCCCTTGCTCCGTAACAACGGGCGGTGTAGAGGAGACGATCGGTGGATCAGATGTAATAGGAACGTTCTCGGTCGATGTTCTTCGTGTGTTAACCATGGTTGATATCCTCTTCCCACAGACGGCGCCAAATTTTGTGGAATAAAAAGTAGGGTTATCGAATTGCGGCTAGGGTTCGTGAGCTTCGTGCTTTAATGGCTGCGCTTGCGTTATCGTGACCTAATTCGGGTCCTCACAAGATGCCTACGTATCTCAGAGTTGAGAATCAAGCCAAAAACGTAGTTCTAGGATGAGGGGTCTGGCCCTTTATAGAGGCTGTGGGAGCCTTAGAATTATAGTAGGTTTTGGAGACTTGGTGGATAAGTCACCGTAATTGAGGAAGGTTCTAACTCCTTCCTTTTAGGAATTAGTTTCCATGTCGAATTAGGTGTCTTGGAGGCTACACAATATCCTGGGGATATTCTAGGACGTTCTTGGTTTCTAGAACGTTCCTGGTTTGTGGATCAGACCCATGTTAGAGATAGGCTTTTACCGGGCGTCCCCGGTTTGGGCCGTTCTTTTGGGCCTGACCATTAATTACGAATTTAGTGCCCAACTAGGGTTTTGGGCCATATTTACGGGCCAATAAATGTCACATTAATTATGCCTTTAAGGGTTATTTTTTACCCATATCAGATTGGTTTTTAATCCCTATGATTGTTAAGGGATGTATTTTGGGAATTAGTAGATTTTATCTCTTTGAATTATATTCGCGTTGGGATACCTTCCTGATTTGAAGGATATCGTTTAGAGATATTTTCTATCATAAATCGGAGATAATTCCTTGTTTCAGAGAGAGGAAATAATTTACTTGGCGATTAAGTTAAGTATTATTAGATTCATATTTGGAAATTTGGGAGATATTAGAGATAACCGAAAATATGGCGTAACAGTTGACTACTTAATTCTCTGTTGAAATATGACAAGACAACTCAGAGTTCACTATTTACCTCAATATTTACACAGACGAATAAGGTGGTATGAATTTTTAATTTTTTAATTCAGAGTTCACTATTTACCTCAATATTTACACAGACGAATAAGGTGGTAAACACTGGGCCAAGACGGGCTGGGCTGGTAATATATTTGCCTGAGATTTAGTGGAGCTATTGAGAGTAAATTAAATGCTAATGGAGAAACAAAAGGCCAATGTACTAGCTGAATACCCATATGCAGGAATGTAAATTTGTAATAAGTGCGACCCTGGCTAGTTTATATGTTTTCTAATCTATTATCTATTATCAATTCGGTTTAAAATTATTAAATTAATTTTTATTATTTTATTTATATTAATAATTATCTAATTTAATATAATTAAATTAATTATATAAAATTTAATATGCATGTATTATTTACTCTTATTCATTATTATTTCATTATTTAATATTAACATTTTATAACTATATACTCTATTAATCCTATTCATTTGTCTTGTTTGATTGTTTGTAAATAAATTTACTTAATTTTGATTATAAATACAAAAAATATAAAGCACTTTTTATGCTAATGATGCGGAAAACTATTATAAAAAAATGAAGTTTCTGATCGTACGATTAAAACCAAATATAAACAATGATCGACTTGGAGTTTTTGAATATATATAATTTAATATTAAAAATTTTAAACGTCAAATTAGTTATAATAATGATGATAATTATAAGGTGAAAGCGGATGCCAACCGATTTAGAATGACCTTTTATACACATAAAAAATTAATATAAATAATAATTTTAAGATTCCTACCTTATAATGCCATTATTAATTTATATCTCTCGAAAAATAAATTGTTACAACAAATATTACTAATTCACATAACATTACAAATAGCTCATTTGATATGTAATCTTTCATATTTAGTTATTACATTAGAAATAAAAATAAATTCAAATTCATATAAATATAACAATAATCGAATTTTCATGTATATCTATATATATTATAATGCCAAGAGATTGCAAACCCACTAGAAATGTTTAAAATATTTTTCTTGAATTGTTTTTGATTTTTTGATATATTTTTTTTTCTTACATTAAATAGCATCTTAATGACATCTCAATTAGTCATCAATTAACTAAAGACACATCTAGATTGGTCCAACGTTAAAGCCCATTAATGAGGCCCGAAATCCTTATTAAAGTAATAAATTCGTAATTGATAAATTAGCTAATAAAAAGATTCCGTTATTGAGTTCAAAAGGAAACCAATTCCTTCAAGGAATAGCCCCAAGATATACGAGTCAAATAGGAATCAGCCTTCCTTATGGAAGGATCTAGAATTCTATCTAAAATGGGTAACTTGTCCACCAAGACACCAAACCCTATTGTAACGCCCCCAAATCCGGGGTCAGTAGATTTGGGCGTCACGCTAACAAACTCAATAATTCTAACAAAAATTGGCCATGATGTATTCGTAAATACAACATGACCCTGCTGAATACTAACTAAAAATCTGAAATCAAAATAAAACTGAAATAAAAATAAAAACTCTACTGAAAGTTCTTTGACCCCAACTCACAACTAAGGATCTTAGGTTACAGTTCTAGAAACAAGAAAACCCAAACCAACTTAAATACAACTCTATGTACAAAACTTTATACAGACTTAAATCACTGGTATAATTTCGAATAGAAGTATACCAGGCCAACTAATCAAATACATACTATAACTACTAAAACTAAATATACATACAACAAATCAAATTTTAAATCTAAATATACCCTGATCCACGTTAGCTTTCTTCACATCGTCTTGCTACCTCTTTCTGAACTGCGCAGGTACTTCTCGCCAACTAGTTTACTGAAAAGTTAGATTTAAAAAAAACAGCAAGGATGAACCAAAGAATGCTCAGCAAGTCATATAATAATAACACTGGATAATTAAATGCAATAACTGTAATTCAAGAAGGATTAACTTAAAAAGGAAAATGAACAATAGATGTGAGCTAATGAATGCTCACCAATTTATAATCAATACAACAATTGAAATCTGGATTCTTAACTTTAACCGAAGATTAATATCATTTAAAACATTTATAACTCGAAATCAGAATTTAATGACTGAGAAGGTTTGTAATACTAGATTCAATACTTTTAATACTTGCAAAATACTTTAACTATCGCTTTAACAAAATCTCCAAGAAATTCTCAGTTACTCAAATTTCATTCATGTCGCTAAGCGTTTGCATACCTAGCTGCCTAACCGGCCTGACAATCATGAGTTTGAGTAAATAAGAAGATCTCAATTCATTCTCGGTTCTCACTATCACTGCGCAACAAATGCCACAGCGACCATGATAACCGTGAATTAGTTTTCACCGTTCAAAACACTAATATAAATAACTTTCCATTTTTATACTAAAAGTACTTATTAACTCAAATCATAACTTTATATCCAACATACTTGGAAACGAAAATATACTTTAACTTAAACATTCTATCATAAGAATATACTTGCATAAAACAACGTTCAATAGAATTGGAGTTTATCGTCATACTCTGGACATTACGGGTGATCAGCCACGTAAAGTCCAGCCAAAAACAATACTCTGGGATCCCCTCACTAGGCACTTATTGACATTGGCCTTTACTACCCTGACCATGAAGCTGGTCCACATTTTATAAAAATTCTTCCAATTCCATTAAACTACTTTACTATCAATTAATCTCAGTGAACTATATACATTGAGAACATTATACTAAAACAAGAAATAAGAATGCAATACCGGCAATAAAACTTTAACAGAATACTACTATCAACATTTAAGAAAGAATAATACTGCAATAAAACTTTGAGATACTATATAAACATAGTACTTGAATAAAACATTTCCTTAACAATAATCTGAAGGAAAATGACAAAAGCAATAAGAATTTGAAGGGAATACTTATACTGAATAGAAACATATTTATCTCGCTTGAACGATAAGCGAGGGTTAGTACACTTGCCTCGTTTCCACGCGTCGATTCGCTACTTACTTAACCTCGGTCTTTATTCGATCACGCATTCATCTTTCTTCAATAATCCGTCAACATGTGCACTGCCTCTATATCGAATCCCTAATTATACTTGAAATAGTAGCAAAGTACTATTTAGTACATAAACAATCCAATCGATAACTAATTACTTATAACTCGCAAAGCAATACATACACAAATATATATACCCACACCTCATTAATCATCACATATGTACTTAAACACTCATACACATACATGCCTTTAAATTTTTAAATCAAATAATTTAAATAACTTTAAATACAGGGAATTTTTAGAAAATTTCGGCATGAAGTATTCGTTTATCGGACTATGGGCACAACCCCTCAATATCAACCAAAAACAATTCAATCCCTGTTTTTACAAAATAAAGCTGCCTCAACTTGCAGCAACATAAAAGTAAACAAATAATGAAAAGTACCCGCCCGAACATGCGGCAACTAAACATGTAAAGAAATTTACCCGCCCAGACATGCGGCACCTCAACACGTAAGAAAAGTAAATTGATAACTTAACTTTACTATAAATTACATTTGAAAACTAAATTAAAACAAACCACACAGCCTCTAGGGCCAGTGGTACTTTTCAGAAACCATTACTTAACATTTATACAAATATACAGTTTTATACAACAATACATCACTTAGTGAATCATTTAATCCCAAGTACTATTTACTACTATCGACACTTAATTAGCCACATATAACCCATCACCAAGTAATTGTCAATTAAGGCATTTAACACATACTTTAGCTCGACTTACGACAATTAGCATATATACATCACCGGGACCATTTACAACAAGTAAACCATATGACTCCAATTATTACACGATGATAATAATTAACAATTAGCAATTAACATTTAACATTTATCAATAACTAACCCGCACCTTAATCGGGCCCACAATTAATCTCGAAATTATAACCACAAATATACCTTCCGAATTAAATCTCGGAATTTAATCTAATCACTAAAATTAACCCATTAATCTTACCATTTAAATCTAATTACAATTACAACAATTAAACAATACTCGCAATTTAAATCTAATTAAATTTCAACAATACTAATTTAATAATTAAACTACTACAATTAAGCTATATACTCACAATTTAAACTAATTCAATCACAACAATTAAATAATCAAACTCAAAATTTACCACGAATTTAATACGAAGATTACATAATTAAAACACGAAAAGAATTATACCTTTTCGTTTCCAATTCCGAAAAATCTCTCTTATTCTTTTTTTTTTCTCTCTCTCTCTCTCTCTCTCTCTCTCCCCTCTCTTTTCCGCTACTGCCATGGTTGCTGGCCAGCTGCGCACGACCCCACCACTGCACCACCGCGCGACAGCCTCCCCCCAACTGCCCGCACGGCGGCGCCGCCTCCTGCTGCCCACCGTGGCGTTTTCTCTGACGCCCCCAGATCCGGGGTCAGAGATCTAGGCGCTCACGGTCCATTTTCCATTAGTAACATACCTGTTCTTGGACATAATATATATAACACAGCCATCGACCCCACAATAAACTCACACCACACTCACACACACACAGGTTAGAGCCTCAGAAACGTCACACATTGATTAAACAGTAATAAAGTTATCAGAGTTATTACAGACCGAATTAAGTAGTATTTATGCTACCAGCAACACTTCGATATGAAGCGAAGTTGGCGGCTTGAAAGTTTGTTACGATACACTGCCTTGCACAGGTCATACTGATAAATAAAACGAACTAACAAAAGCTGCCAACCAATCCGGCTAATGGGGCCTACCGGTGGAATCTCAAGTGGTGGCTCGGGTCTAGTCACCTGCTTTCGAACAGTCTACCTGGGTCTTACCATTTCGCTTAGCTGTTGTGTTTGTAAAATTTGAAAACAAGCAAGAGTGAGCAACTATAGCTCAGCAAGAAATATATGTATAAGGTAATCAATATAGCATTTCATATGATTGGCAGTTGATATATTTGTTTGTATCAATCAGTTGTAAAATCACTTGTCATAGTTGATAAATCTCGAAGGTGCAACAATATGTGCCCTTGTTTTCAAAATAAACTTGTAGTTCTAGATACTGCATTGAATCAACATCTTTCGCATCAAAGTAGAACACTATCAGCAACTTGGCACAAAAGCCTAAGAAGCAGTGTCAAAGCATTTTTCCAAAATGGAGGAATGGGACTTAAAGAAAACACAAAACCTGACAAGGATTGACGATGATCAGTCGCCACATCCAAGTCCAATAATCCGCGGGTCTTTTCTACCGGTAGAAGGATAGAAACTACATCCGTAACTATCCCTCGGGTGAAAACTACATCCGTAATCACCCTTGATGAAAACTACATCCGTAATCATCCTTCGGCAACACCTGGGCCGGAATAATAAGTGATGGACCGCCTGGCTCACGACCGCTTACACATCCCGGGAATCGTTCGTCAACGGTTCCCACACCTGCCAGAGTCCCTTTTCTTTTCTTTTAAAACTTGATTTTGATTGAAAACAGAGTAATTGAGGTTCGACATCAGTCGACCGATGATTCTTGAAATCATACAAGAAGCAGAATCTGACCGGGGGTTTTCGAAAATGTTTTGAGTTCGAATGAGTTCGAGTTTGAAAATGTTAAAGTGTATCTTGGATTAACTTTGTCTTTAAATAATGAACAGTAATTAATAAATAATATTTTAAGATTTAATATTAATAATTAATAAAATAATTATTCGATAAAATAAACTTTTAATCCAAGATAGGGTTTCGAGTATTTACGAAGATATAACAATAGTTATTTGAGTATACGATACCACCCGAATGACCCTTCGGGTTTTCGTAATCTAGATACGATATATAATATACCGCTCCCCGGTCAATAGTATATATGGACTGCTACGACCTCTATTGCTAGAGTCGTTGTCCAAGAAAACATTTCAATCTAAGTTCAAGGGGTAAAAGCATACATGTACTTGTTCAATCTCAATTGCATCAATACTTCGATAAACATAGCATTTGATATAATTTGAAAACTACAAACACAACAGTAAAAGTCCTTGTATATGGATAAGTTTTGAAAAGTAAACTTGCCTTGGTTTGTTTGGGGTGGTCGAGCGTGCGGATTCGAACGATCTATACATAAGCAATAATCGTTCGTTAGTACCTTAACAATGTCTCTTTAATTACGGGGTTTAGGGAGGTACGAAATTAACTTAACGACTTCGTCTTATAACTCTCTAGCCCCACTATAGGTCCATGTCATCACTCGATTACGCGCGTCACTTACTCGACTTAATTTAGTTACCACGTTCGAATCATAACCACTAACCCTAGAATCATGTTCCACTAATCGACTTTTTCCATTGCGCGAATTTTACTCTAGCATTTTTATAAAATCCAAAAATTCATATTTTAATCCAATTCCTTTTGGGTGGTCTTCACCACTGCATTACCTACATTCTCAAATTTTTCCATGACCCCACATACATTTTAAGGTGTTTAAACAAGGTTCACAAGGGGGTCACTTAGTGCAGTCCATAGTCCAGAAACACAATTCACTCCTTCGGCCATAACTTAAAATCTACACATCACCTAGCCATGAACCTTACATTTCCAAAAACTACATTCAATTATCTTTCCAACAATATATGGTAGGACATCAGGGGACATCATTTGGGGGTTCAAAATCGTGCTACAATACAGGTCAAAGTTCCTGGACAAAACTCAGCAAGCTCAAACTACTTAGATCAATCATTTTTCATACTTCCATAACATAATCAACACTTAATACACTTAGATCATGGTTCATAACACTCATGGAGATATATATATATATATATATATATATATATATATATATTAACCATAGTCATAAAAGTCACAATCTCAATATCAAAACTCAAGATCCATGCTATCCAATACATATACATCCAAGATTAGTTCTAAAACACATGGATCTACTACCATACTTTATAAACAATACATAACCAAAAGGGTTTATGATTTTTATACCTTCTTGAGTAGCTAAAGACCTTGGGTGAGCTTTACAACAACTAAGAACACTTGGATGAGCCCTCACAAACCTTAATCCTTCAAGATCTAAAAGATGAACAACTTTGGTTAACACTCCTCCAATCCTTCAACAATTTTTATCTCAAGATTCAATGGATGAAATGCTATGAAATTGATACCATACCTCTATTATAATGTAAGGAAGCCCTAGTATTTTTGCTTGGATTTGTAGGTGAGAGAAAGATGGAGAGAAAATCTCTCTCCTCCTCCTCTTCTTGCTTCGACCGAGAGCTTCAATGGGGGGGAGTGTTTTGTTTGTGTTTTGTTTGAAAGGAAATAAAATGAGATGGGTGATATGTATTATTGTGGGGGTTGGATAAGGTTCACATGTTGCCAAGCTAGGGGTCTAGGTTGTCTCCCCATGCCCTATTGTCCCCTAGGTTGCAACACCCATCACACATGTCACTATTCAGTTCTACTTTATGCTTTTCTAGTTTCTTTTCCTAACTAGCTAGTTACATGACACTTGCATGTAATTTCTTTCCTTGTATTATTATTCTTCCACCAATGCTTATTATTTAATCTTTACTTCGTATCTTATCTTAATTATTCTCTCGTAATAATATTTTGTCGCGTAGAGATTTCCCCTATAATTTCTTAAGTACTTATTGTGTAAATTCCTCGAATGTCCATAATTCCTCGTCACAATTCTTAATAAATCCTTTAATACTCTAACCATTCTCAAATACCAAGTTTTATAAATATTACTAACAATAAGACTCCTGCCTTCACAATCTCCCTTTATATCTTACGTAATAAATGCAACAACGCAGTTTCTCAGACAATCAATTCTATTAATCAACAGGGATGACTAGAAAGGTTCCATAATGACAATGTCACAAGATATTAAATAAAAGGAAACATTACCAAAAATTAGGGTTCTTACAGCCTCCCCTCCTTAAAAGGATTCCGTCCCGAAATCAGGTTGAAAACAGTTGGGGGTGCTTTTCACGCATCGCGCTCTCTAGTTCCCCTGTTGATTCTTCGACGTTCTGATTCCGCCACAAAACTCTCACTAATTTGACAACTTTGTTCCTCAGCACCTGTTCCTTTCTATCCATGATTTCTATGGGTTGCTCGACATATGTTAAGTCTGGTTTCAGATCCACTTGATCATGTTCTATCACATGTCGGAAGTCGGTATGGTATGGTCGTAGCATGGACACATGGAACACATTATGCACTTGCTGTAAGCTCAGGGGTAAAGCCAACTCATAGGCTAATTTCCCAACTCGTTTCAAGATCTCAAAAGGTCCAATAAATCTCGGGCTTAGTTTTCCCTTCTTACCAAACCTCATCAATCCTTTCCACGGCGATACCTTCAACATCACAAACTCTCCTACCTCGTATTCTTTGTCCTTGCGGGTCTGGTCCGCATACTTCTTCTGTCTGTCTTGGGCCGCTACCAACCACCCTCTTATGAGCTCGATAGTTTCTCTTGTCTGGTGGACTAGTTCAGGCCCTAAAATCTTCCGCTCTCCTACCTCTTCCCAACACAAGGGGGACCGACATCTTCGTCCGTATAAAGCTTCATATGGGGGCATGCCTATACTCGCATGGTAACTATTGTTGTAGGAAAATTCGATCAACAGCAAGTGGTCATCCCAACTTCCCTTAAAATCAATGGCACATACCCTCAACATGTCTTCGATGGTCTGGATGGTTCTCTCACTCTGTCCGTCTGTTTGGGGATGGTATGCAGTACTCATGTTTAACTTGGTCCCCACACAATCCTGAAAACTTCTCCAGAACCTGGAGTTGAATCTTGGGTCTCTATCTGATACAATGCTCACAGGAACCCCATGTCTAACCATGATCTCCTTTAAGTAAATATCTGCCAGCTTGTCGACAGTATATCTCTCGTTGATTGGAAGAAAATGTGCTGACTTGGTCAACCTATCGATAATTACCCAAATGGCATCATGATTAGTCTTGGTCCTTGGTAATCCGACCACAAAGTCCATTGCAATTTGCTCCCACTTCCACTCGGGTATCTCTAAGGGTTGCAACAATCCACTGGGCCTCTGGTGTTCGGCCTTCACTCTTTGACACGTCAAACATTTACTTACCCACTCTGCCACGTCCATCTTCATATTAGGCCACCAATAGTATTCTCTTAAATCTCTATACATCTTAGTGCCTCCAGGGTGAATTGAGTACCTTGAACTATGAGCCTCTTGCAAAATCTCATCTTTTAACTCCTGAACGTTCGGGATCCATATCCTAGATGCGTACCTCATAATTCCATTCCCGTCCTTCTCACACTTAATTTCCTCGCCAGTCAAAATTTTCTCTATCGAATTCTTTTCTTCTTCTATCTTCCTTTCCTGGCATAACTTAATCTTTTCCAATAGCGGTGGTTGGACTTTTATTTCCATTAGACTCTCTTGTCCAATTCCTGGTAACCTCACTTCAATCTCTAGTTTCTCAAGGTCCTTGATCAACTCGTCCACTGACGTTATCATCTTAAGCTTCTCCTTTCAGCTAAGTGCATCGGCCACCACATTGGCCTTCCCTGGGTGATAATGAATCTCACAATCATAATCTTTGATTAGCTCTAACCATCTCCTCTGCCTCATGTTTAGCTCTTTCTGAGTGAATATGTACTTTAAGCTCTTGTGATCCGTGTAGATTTCACACCTTTCTCCGTAAAGATAATGTCTCCAGATCTTCAAAGCAAAAACTATCGCTGCTAATTCCAAATCATGGGTGGGGTATCTTATCTCATACTCCTTAAGTTGTCTGGACGCATAA
This sequence comes from Saposhnikovia divaricata, assembly GCA_036435485.1. Lineage (NCBI taxonomy): Eukaryota > Viridiplantae > Streptophyta > Magnoliopsida > Apiales > Apiaceae > Saposhnikovia > Saposhnikovia divaricata. The sequence continues at coordinate 132,886,789 of CM071600.1, forward strand.
GCAATCACCTTACCGTGCTGCATAAGCACACACCCTAAACCTTTATGGGATGCATCGCTATAAATCACAAAATCTCCCTTATCATCAGGTAGGGCTAGTACTGGTGTTGTCACCAACCTCTTTTTCAACTCTTGGAAGCTCTCTTCGCATTTTTCAGTCCACACAAACTTCTCGGTCTTGCGAGTTAGTCGGGTCAAAGGGGCTGCTATATTGGCAAAGTCTTGGACAAATCTCCTATAGTAGCCAGCCAGTCCTATGAAACTTCTCACCTCTGTCAGAGTGGTTGGTCTCTCCCAATTTGATACAGCCTCTATTTTGGCTGGGTCCACTAGAATGCCTTGTTCGCTAATCACATGCCCTAAAAACTGAACTTCCTTCAACCAAAATTCGCACTTCGAGAACTTAGAGTACAACTTTTCTTCTCTCAATGCTCCCAATACAATCCTCAGTGCTCTGCATGTTCCTCCTTCGTCTTGGAATAAATCAAGATATCATCGATGAAGGCTATAACACACTTGTCCAAGTATTTCTTGAAGACTCGATTCATTAAGTCCATAAAAGCTGCAGGGGCATTCGTTAACCCAAATGACATCACTAGGAACTCATAATGTCCGTACCAGGTGCGAAAGGCCGTCTTTGGTATATCTTCTGGTTTAATCTTTAACTGGTGATACCCGGTCCTCAAATCAATTTTAGAGAAGTAAACTGCATCTTTCAATTGATCAAACAGGTCATCTATCCTGGGCAAGGGATACTTATTCTTTATAGTCACCTTGTTCAACTCCCTGTAGTCTATACATAATCTCATACTGCCTTCCTTCTTTTTCACGAATAACACCGGGGCTCCCCACGGTGACACACTAGGTCTTATGATCCCTTTATCCAACAACTCTTGTAACTGAGTGGCTAGCTCTTTCATCTCCACTGGGGCTAGCCGATATGGGGCTTTCGAAATTGGGGCCGTACCCAGAACTAAGTCTATAGCAAACTCGATGTCCCTATCGGGTGGTAGTCCGGGAAGATCGTCCGGAAATACGTCCGTGAACTCATTAACGACAGGGATTTCCTGCAGGTTTGGTGTCTCCTTCTTGGTATCCTTCACATAGGCTAAATAGGCTTCGCATCCTTTACGTAACAACTTCTTAGCTTGAATCATAGTCAGGAACTTTTGGTTTTGCCGTTTCCCACTAAACACTACTTCTTCGTCCCCTGGAAGTCTCAAACTTACTTTCTTCTTGACAAAATCAATCTGGGCTCCGTGGGTTGTTAACCAATCCATACCTACTATTACGTCAAACTCCCCTAGTTTAAAAGGTATTAAGTCTACCCGAAAGTGTCGCCCTTCTATTTCTAGGTCACAACCTGGACATACTTGGCTAACGGGAATAATTTCATGATTAACTATCTCTATTTGCAATCTATCTTTCAATGGTTCAGTCTTAAGGCCTAACTGACATACAAAATCTAGAGATATGAAAGACTTGGTAGCTCCCGAATCAAATAAAACATTTGCTTTAACTGAGTTGAGTAGTAGGGTACCTGCAATCACATCCGTGTTCCTCACGGCATCCTGCACCGTCATGTTAAAAGTTCTTGCAGTAGGGGCCTTGTTAGAAGCAGTTCCACTCACTCTCGATGCAGCTGGCCCAGAGGACAAACATTCCCTCATTCGGTGCCCTGGTTTCCCACACTTGAAGCAATTACCTCCGGCACTCGGGTTGTTACTAGTTCCGCGACAGGCGTTAGCATAATGCCTTGTCAGCCCACACTTGAAGCACTTCACATCTTGCAGGTTACACACGCCCGCATGTTTCCTTCCACATTTATTGCATTCTGGGGGTTGGGCTCGGGATGGGGTAGAGTAAGACGATCCCTGTGGTCGGCCGCTCTGGCCCACACTTCAACTTTCAGCTCTCTTGGTTCCAAAGTTCCCGCTGGGTTGGGACATCGTTCCTCGCTTAAATTTGCTCGGAAATCTCCCACCCGCAGAGTTTCCCTTTCGACTATCCAACTTCCTCTTCTTTCCTTCCCTCTCTTTCTGCATCTATTCACTCCCAGCCTCAACAATTGACGCTTTCTGTACCAGGGTGGCATAGTCTGTCAGCTCAAGAACCGCCACACGATTCTGAATCCATTGTTTTAGCCCTAATTGAAATCTTCGGGCCCTCTTTGCCTCAGAGTTCACATATTCCGGCACAAACCTTGACAACTCAGTAAATTTGGCCTCATACTCGGCCACTGTCATGTTTCCTTGCTTCAGTTCCAAAAACTTCAGCTCCATTTGTGTCTCCATGAACCTAGGAAAGTACTTCTCCAAGAACAGCTCGCTAAATCTCTCCCAGGTCACCACACCTCTTCCTTCCAAATTCTTCTAAGCTTCCCACCAATAGTTCGCCTCACTTTTCAGAAGGTAAGTGGCGAAAACAGTCTTCTGCTCCTCAGCGACATCTAGTATCTCGAAAGATTTTTCCATTTCCTTCAGCCAGGCCCTTGCCTCGACAGGGTCGGCAGTTTCTTTAAATTCTGGGGGTTTCAGGGATTTGAAGTTCCGGAAAGCATTAGCATTAGCATTCTGGGGTGGTTGCTGAACTGGGGGACGGTCCAAGTTCTGCCTAAGTAACTCCATGAACTGTTCCATAGGGCCTCCCCTAGGATGCTCTACCTCTCGGGTATCAACACCAGCTTCTTCTTCTTCATACTCAGAGTCATCAAACAAGTTATGATCGTTGCCCTCATTCTCACTCAGGTTGGCATTCTCCCCTTCATGGTTCTGGTGGCCTCCGGCTCCATGGTGGCTACCCTGGCCCTCAGAACTGATCGGGTGAGCTCGAGTGTTCATTCTTCTGGGTGGCATGATTTTGATAATAAAACAAGAAGGGGTTAGGGTTTTCCAATTACCTGACAGCGTTTGCACGGGTCAGGAGCGTATCGTTCCTCCTCATAAGGGTGGAAGTGTAAAAGTTTTAATAATCCGATGTTGGAGATAAAATGTCAAACATTTTTTTGGGGAAAAATCCCTTTGGGATGCGAAAACATTTACAAGAGTTTTCAAAATTTCGAAACCTCAAAAATATTTTTCAAAATTTCAAAACAAATTTTTTTTTTATTTTTGATTTTTTTTTTTTTAGATTGTAGGAACATTTTTGGAAATTGTAGAAAACAATTTGAAATCGCATCTCGTAATTTAAAACAGTATGGTTGTATTTGTGGCTTGTAGCAATTGTATAATCACAGTTGTATATCAAAACAGTAAAGCATGGCATCGGAAAGTAAAGCAGTTGAGGCAATATTAAGGAAACTGAAACTAAATAAGTACGGTACAAGGGTTATCACAAAATTTGGATATTAGAGCCAAATACATAGTTCCGATGTCAAAGTCTAGCAAAAGTGGAACAAATACGAATACATCATCCGAATAGTCAGGCTACACAAAAGTAGGGCTACATCCGTACATACTACCCGAAGTCACATCCACATATCTGTAGGTCAGTCTACTCATCCACTGGTCGGAAAGGATACCACTGCACAAGTCAACTATACCGCAAAATCGACACACTAATGTCATCTGAACCTAGGGGACTGAGCTATCAGTAACACATCACGGGGCCGCGTCGCGACGGAGCAAGGTCCTCACTCGGGCAAATGCACGACGCACAACACGCCTAGCATCCCTAGCCTGGATCACTCCGCCCCCGCGGATCCCTAATCCAAGAATCCTATCGCGACTCCTCCTCTCAATCCTATGGAGTCGAGCCCTAGTCCTCCTAGCAACAGCGGTCCTCATCTCAGCCTGGATCCTCAAGCGCGCCTCGCGCTCCTCCACTAGTGCCCGCCTCGCCTCGTTAGGTCGGGCCTCTGCAGATAGTAAGTCTCGGGTCAGGAACTGTACCACGTAAGCATGCTCAGCACCCGACACTGGGGGTATGTCCATCGGTGGAGGTGGTATGACAGGAACAGGAGTAGGTGCAGCAGCAGCAGGAGCAGGAGCAGTAGCAGGGGTAGGGTCAAGCTCCTCCTCGCCAGAAGTGTCATCCTCAGAGTCACCGTCCGATGAAACAGGGCTAGATGTCTGTGGAGAAGGTGGGGGTGACACAACACGACCCTCGCCGGATATCACACTCTCCTCATCAGTAGCTACAGGAGATGGGGTAACAGGCTCTGGCTCAGGCTCAGGCTCAAAGGGCTCCTCAACGGGATCCTCATCATCAGTACTCTCTATCAGTGTAATCTAGGGGCCAAGCTCGGAGTCAGCACCCATATCCTCCTCAGGATCCTCGGTCTCTCGCATCAGTGTCTCATCATGCTCTCTCTCGAAAGCCTCAGGGTCTGGTATCTCCTCCATCTACACAAGGGAAATAAGGTGGGTCACTAACCATAAAAGAAGGGTTTAGGAGTAGTTCCCTAACGGGCCTTAAAGTCAGGGCTATATCCGATAACCCGACTACAAACTCGATGAGAGTTCTAAGTATTATTAAGGTTGTTATTAAGGTTATCGTTATTGTTATTATTATTAGGGTTTCTTTCTTAAATTACTATCGTTTCTGAGAACTGTAACCTCGCTCTGATACCATTTCTGTGACGCCCCCAGATCCGGGGTCGGAGATCTAGGCGCTCACGGTCCATTTTCCATTAGTAACATACCTGTTCTTGCACATAATATATATAACACAGCCATCGACCCCACAATAAACTCACACCACACTCACACACACAGGTTAGAGCCTCAGAAACGTCACACATTGATTAAACAGTAATAAAGTTATCAGAGTTATTACAGACCGAATTAAGTAGTATTTATGCTACCAGCAACACTTCGATATGAAGCGAAGTTGGCGGCTTGAAAGTTTGTTACGATACACTGCCTTGCACAGGTCATACTGATAAATAAAATGAACTAACAAAAGCTGCCAACCAATCCGGCTAATGGGGCCTACCGGTGGAATCTCAAGTGGTGGCTCGGGTCTAGTCACCTGCTTTCGAACAGTCTGCCTGGGTCTTGCCATTTCGCTTAGCTGTTGTGTTTATAAAATTTGAAAACAAGCAAGAGTGAGCAACTATAGCTCAGCAAGAAATATATGTATAAAGTAAGAAATATAGCATTTCATATGATTGGCAGTTGATATATTTGTTTGTATCAATCAGTTGTAAAATCACTTGTCATAGTTGATAAATCTCGAAGGTGCAACAATATGTGCCCTTGTTTTCAAAATAAACTTGCAGTTCTAGATACTGCATTGAATCAACATCTTTCGCATCAAAGTAGAACACTATCAGCAACTTGGCATAAAAGCCTAAGAAGCAGTGTCAAAGCATTTTTCCAAAATGGAGGAATGGGACTTAAAGAAAACAAAAAACCTGACAAGGATTGACGATGATCAGTCGCCACATCCAAGTCCAATAATCCGCGGGTCTTTTCTACCGGTAGAAGGATAGAAACTACATCCGTAACTATCCCTCGGGTGAAAACTACATCCGTAATCACCCTTGATGAAAACTACATCCGTAATCAACCTTCGGCAACACCTGGGCCGGAATAATAAGTGATGGACCGCTTGGCTCACGGCCGCTTACACATCCCGGGAATCGTTCGTCAACGGTTCCCACACCTGCCAGAGTCCCTTTTTCTTTTCTTTTAAAACTTGATTTTGATTGAAAACAGAGTAATTGAGGTCCGACATCAGTCGACCGATGATTTTTGAAATCATACAAGAAGCAGAATCTGACCGGGGGTTTTCGAAAATGTTTTGAGTTCGAATGAGTTCGAGTTTGAAAATGTTAAAGTGTATCTTGGATTAACTTTGTCTTTAAATATTGAACAGTAATTAATAAATAATATTTTAAGATTTAATATTAATAATTAATAAAATAATTATTCGATAAAATAAACTTTTAATCCAAGATAGGGTTTCGAGTATTTACGAAGATATAACAATAGTTATTTGAGTATACGATACCACCCGAATGACCCTTCGGGTTTTCGTAATCTAGATACGATATAATAATATACCGCTCCCCGGTCAGTAGTATATACGGACCGCTACGACCTCTATTGCTAGAGTCGTTGTCCGAAGAAAACATTTCAATCTAAGTTCAAGGGGTAAAAGCATACATGTACTTGTTCAATCTCAATTGCATCAATACTTCGATAAACATAGCATTTGATATAATTTGAAAACTACAAACACAACAGTAAAAGTCCTTGTATATGGATAAGTTTTGAAAAGTAAACTTTCCTTGGTTTGGTTGGGGTGGTCGAGCGTGCGGATTCGAACGATCTATACATAAGCAATAATCGTTCGTTAGTACCTTAACAATGTCTCTTTAATTACGGGGTTTAGGGAGGTACGAAATTAACTTAACGACTTCGTCTTATAACTCTCTAGCCCCACTATAGGTCCATGTCATCACTCGATTACGCGCGTCACTTACTCGACTTAATTTAGTTACCACGTTCGAATCATAACCACTAACCCTAGAATCATGTTCCACTAATCGACTTTTTCCATTGCGCGAATTTTACTCTAGCATTTTTATAAAATCCAAAAATTCATATTTTAATCCAATTCCTTTTGGGTGGTCTTCACTACTGCATTACCTACATTCTCAAATTTTTCCATGACCCCACATACATTTTAAGGTGTTTAAACAAGGTTCACAAGGGGGTCACTTAGTGCAGTCCATAGTCCAGAAACACAATTCACTCCTTCGGCCATAACTTAAAATCTACACATCACCTAGCCATGAACCTTACATTTCCAGAAACTACATTCAATTATCTTTCCAACAATATATGGTAGGACATCAGGGGACATCATTTGGGGGTTCAAAATCGTGCTACAATACAGGTCAAAGTTCCTGGACAAAACTCAGCAAGCTCAAACTACTTAGATCAATCATTTTTCATACTTCCATAACATAATCAACACTTAATACACTTAGATCATGGTTCATAACACTCATGGAGATATATATATTAACCATAGTCATAAAAGTCACAATCTCAACATCAAAACTCAAGATCCATGCTATCCAATACATATACATCCAAGATTAGTTCTAAAACACATGGATCTACTACCATACTTTATAAACAATACATAACCAAAAGGGTTTATGATTTTTATACCTTCTTGAGTAGCTAAAGACCTTGGGTGAGCTTTACAACAACTAAGAACACTTGGATGAGCCCTCACAAACCTTAATCCTTCAAGATCTAAAAGATGAACAACTTTGGTTAACACTCCTCCAATCCTTCAACAATTTTTATCTCAGGATTCAATGGATGAAATGCTATGAAATTGATACCATACCTCTATTATAATGTAAGGAAGCCCTAGGATTTTTGCTTGGATTTGTAGGTGAGGGAAAGATGGAGAGAAAATCTCTCTCCTCCTCCTCTTCTTGCTTCGGCCGAGAGCTTCAATGGGGGGGGAGAGTGTTTTGTTTGTGTTTTGTTTGAAAGGAAATAAAATGAGATGGGTGATATGTATTATTGTGGGGGTTGGATAAGGTTCACATGTTGCCAAGCTAGGGGTCTAGGTTGTCTCCCCATGCCCTATTGTCCCCTAGGTTGCAACACCCATCACACATGTCACTATTCACTTCTACTTTATGCTTTTCTAGTTTCTTTTCCTAACTAGCTAGTTACATGACACTTGCATGTAATTTCTTTCCTTGTATTATTATTCTTCCACCAATGCTTATTATTTAATCTTTACTTCGTATCGTATCTTAATTATTCTCTCGTAATAATATTTTGTCGCGTAGAAATTTCCCCTATAATTTCTTAAGTACTTATTGTGTAAATTCCTCGAATGTCCATAATTCCTCGTCACAATTCTTAATAAATCCTTTAATACTCTAACCATTCTCAAATCCCAAGTTTTATAAATATTACTAACAATAAGACTCCTGCCTTCACAATCTCCCTTTATATCTTACATAATAAATGCAACAACGCAGTTTCTCAGACAATCAATTCTATTAATCAACAGGGATGACTAGAAAGGTTCCATAATGACAATGTCACAAGATATTAAATAAAAGGAAACATTACCAAAAATTAGGGTTCTTACATTTTCCCCGCCCCCTTGCTGCTGCACAGCCACATCTCCTTCCTCTTTTACTTTTACACACACCCACATACACACACACATACACATGTATATATATATCACTCATCTCTCCCCCAATTTCAATTCCTCTCCTTTCTTTCTCCCCGATCTCTCCTCTTTTTATTTTTTTTCTTCTCCTTTTTCTTTTCTCTCTTCCCGTTTTCTCTAGAACTGTCCACTGCATTCTCTTTTAAATGGGCTTGGCCCAATACTACATATACTACTATTCACTCATATTGGCCCATTCAATACTCTTATTCGACTCTAATAAATCGAAACCCAATAAAATATTCGAAAAATTTAAACTTTTCATTTTTAAAACAAAGAACATAAAATTACGAGCACCCACATATTTTCGAAATATTTTTCGGATCAAAAATGAATTAAATATGAATTTTTAATGTTTTGATTCTTTAAAAACTATAAAACTCTTAAAATCATTGTAAAATACTTAAACACCCAAAATAATTCTCCAATCAATTTTTAAAACTAAATAATATAATAAAGATAATATCACAAAAGATTTCGTGATTTTATCCAACTCCGAAAAATAAACAAAGATTTTTGAAGATCAATAATACTTGTTTTAAATACTTTTAAATCACGAAAAAATAAAATTAAAAATACTGGGGCACACATTGGCACACATAACTCAATATATACTCATATAAACTCAATACTAAATATCGTTGAATTCCACAACGATATTCTCAAATCCAATTCCATCATTTAACTCATAATTAAAATAATAATAAAAAAATAATAATAATAAATCCTAAAATAATCCGGGATCTTACACCTATCCTAATTCCAAGGCACCCAATGCCTATATAAATGGCCTGACCCCTCATTCTCTGAACAACATTTTTGGGGGCACAGCTCCATACGTCACTTGCGTTTTAGGCTTAATCCTCGAATAAGGATGTTAGGTCCGGAATAACGTAGAAGGGAGGGGGGGTTGAATACATTATTTAAATAATATTTCGATTTTTTATGTGGATATGAGATCAAAAATGCTGAATCGAAATAACACAACTGCTTGGGAAATATCTTTGAATAGATAAAACCTAGAGGTTTGCGACACAATCTAATCCTATGGATCAGCTACAAAATCAAACACTCCTAGGATAGTATAGGCACGAGGACCTTCTACCCAACACTTCTTAAAAGCGGGCTAAGCCAGCTTCCCTACTAGATGGACTGTCTAGCAGCTTACAAAGAGAAGATATAAGAGAGAGAAGAGAGAGTTGTGTGTTGACGTGTGTTTTGAAATGAAATACAACAGGCCTATTTATAGGTTTTAGAAAGTTACTATGCATAGTGACCGCCATTTGCACAGTAATCACTATTTGCATAGTAACCACTATTTACACAGTAACCACTATTTGCACAGTAACCACTATTTGCATAGTACCTGCATAGTAACCGTGCATAGTAATCGTGCATAGTAACTTTACATAGTATTACTATTTTTGGTTGTTTCTTTTGGGCTTCTCTCTTCTGTTTCAAATATTCTGCTGAATTAAATCATCTCAGAAAATAGTTCAAGTACCAGATTAATTTAATTATTTATTATAAATAAATAATTAATCTGTTACTTAGTTAATTTTCAGAGTAAATTAATTTTTGACAATACCTTGAGATATTATGTCTGTCCTTGATCGTCAATAGGCTTTGACAATTCTTTCTATGAATTAATGCACTGGTCTGGTTCACAAGTGACTAGCACTGATCTTGATCTTCACACCTTCGTTACATTCCAATTGATTAGCCTGCAACAGTATCTTCAAATAATATAAATACATGGAATCTTTTTGGCCCTTCAATTGAATCATCTGTACATCTTATTCTGTCACTGAGGCTTGATCATGTTAATGAACTTCTTTTAGCGACTTGATCCTTGTTGATGTCTGTTCTTCAAATTTCACGATCCCTGTATAGAGTTAATATTATTTATCTTTTATCCTAGTTGAGTTATATATGTCCTCTATTACATATTACATTACAATATGCTTTACAATCTCCCCCTATTTGATTGTTAGGGTTTGACAAGCAAATTCCTAGAGGATAACTCAACTGATACAAAAAAAAAAAATAAAGTTCAAAGATAAATAATATTAAATTACATTCTGGATCATATATATACATTTTCCAGATTTCTAAAATTAACCAAGTGCAAGACAGTTGTTCCTTTAGACTGAACAAATCTTCAAGTTTGCCTTTGCTTTCTTTCCACATAGCACTAATACTTCCATTAGCTTTTCCTTTCCCAAAATAAAGTTAATTCCGTGGCAACAACCTTTTCCTTGCCCTTACGCCTAGTAGATTTTTCTTGGTCATCCACCTTCTCCCCCTCAATTGGGTTATCCTCCAGAGTAGTAGGATGTGGAGTTGGTAAATTAGACGAAGATGGCTTTACCAAGGAGTTGATTGCATCATTTAACTGGGTTGCCATGGTATTCAATTGAACCTGGAATAAATCATGTTGAATAAGTTGCAAATTTTTGATTTTTGCAATGGACTTACAGATATTTGGCAACTCTTTCTCCATTGTTTGGACCCGTGTAAGGAGTCTACTGTATTCCTTTCTGGTTACAAGTGCATGTGGTTGAGTAGGTTGCTCACTCGTACGTTCTGCAAGTGATTCACTCAATACTCTATATTCACTCGGTTTAGTGGTTTGGGTTACACTTACATGTTCTGTTCGTGTTTCCCTCAACTCTCCTCCAGAGCTTCCACTGATTTGTGTACCTGAAAATGAAATCATCCTAGCCCCTTTTTCAGAGGTCACGGATGGTGCAATGAAAGTTCATGAGCTTCCATCCTCGCGTGAAGCGAGTTGCCGACCACTGGTAAAGATTGGTAAATCTCGAAAGAGATCTAGAGATTTTCCCTCTGGGAGGTTAAACTTGAATCGATTAAATGGCACAAAACCAAAGTTTCCCTCGTATGTCTGTGAAGACACTTGATTCAAAAAAGAACCACCTACCGATGGATCTTTCCGTAAAATGGAAGATTCACCAGCAGTTATTGAGGTAGGTAATTCCACCTCGAATGCCTGTAAAGGCATTTAATCTTTAGAAAGATCATCAACCACTCTTATGTTCCGTGAAATGGAACTCAAGATAGCTGCTTCCGTCAATTCAACCTCATTTACATTTACAATCATTGGATAAGAAAGAATTGTTTCACTAACAGTTATCGTTACCTTAGGTTCATTGGGTTTACTCCGTTTAGAATGAGGTAGAGCGGCTGATGTAACTAACTCCTTATGTGGTACTGCTGAGGCACTATCTCCCTCAAAAGTGTTGATGGCTGGTCGTTTAAGTGACAATTGAGGTGTAAGAGTTTGTTGTTTTTGTGTTTGCATTTGTAGAATGGGCTCTTCGACCTGTGTTAGAGTCGGTGGGATTTCCTGCTCTTGGTCGGGTAAGATGGCCACTAGGGTCTGTAGAAACTGTATTTCCTGTGACACAACAAGGAATACAGAGGTTGGAAAAGCAGGGATTGAAATATTACCTTGTCGTATACCTGCTCTCACTGGTCTTGGTAACAACGGAAGTGGGACAGTCTTTAGATATTCAGTTAGGACTGTAGGCACATCCGTATAGTTCTTTTTGCTTATGTAATTAATTACATTCGTCTTCATGTAAGAACATTCCACCTTTCGACCATTTTCCAAGCTTACCCTTTCTTCATCATTCAAAAAATCATTTAATATTAGCTGTAGAAACCTTGGATATAGACATTTGACATTTTGAGTCCGAACATCTCTTCTTCCCAAGTGTTTCATCTTTAAAATGATTTGACCAAGCACTATTTTTCCAAAATCAATCCTCAAATTATTGGCAACCGCATACCCTATTTTTTGAATAAATTCAGGTATTCGATCTTGATTTGTTCTATCTGAGGAAAAAACATGGTTAAGAGTGTGAAAGAAGAAATTCTAGTACTGGGTTAGAAACGTTCTAGAAAAATTACCAGTGTTGAAATTGCCATCTTGGTACCTTATAAAACGAAAGAACATTTCAATCTGTTCAGGTGTAGGATCAGAAACAAGATTTTCCATAGGAAAATGAAGAATTCGATTAACATCTCGTTCAGCGACCCTAATCGACCTACCAAACAATCGATATGTGATTGCACAACCATCTGGTCCAGAAGTGTTAACCACACTGCAATGTAGTTCACGCAATGCATCATGGTTAAGCTGCACTGGTGTAACTAAAGCATAGCGAATTAATGAATGTTCATTCAGAAATTGTGTCCAAGCCCAAAATTGCTCATCCACAATGGTTTCGATTTGCTGAATGGAAATAGGATTAACTTTAACAATTAAAAAGCTTCCCTGCAATGCCATTTTCAAAACTTTGAGGAAATTCAAAAACAAGGGTTAGTTTTTATAAAGGATGATGTATAAAGCAAGAATATGAAATCCGATCTAAAAACCACCAGCTAGATTGAGAGATCTTTCCGATCAAAGCTCGAAATATTCAGCAATTGTGTGTATACGCTCTGTGTGTATATCTGAAAAATGGTGATGTTAAACACAAACAAAAACTCATCATTTATAAAGTTTCAAGGACTAGTGGGTTAGGTGAGAGCGTGACAGGTTAGGTTAGAAAAGAAATTAAATGCATTTATCACCGCTCAATAATTCTCACCAAACAACCTAACCAGCCGAAAAACATCTTATCACCGAAACCTATCAGCCTATGTACACACACACACATACTTATTATTTCTAATTATTGTGGATTTAAAATAATCAATCAATAATTCAAGAATTATTCCACAATAATCAGACAAATTCATAATTAAATAGACATAAAATTAACAAAGTATCATTAATTGATATATGTGAATAAAATATTTATTTAATTATGCTACAATTGACATAATTATTTACTAACTAATTACCATAAAATATAGCATTTATAAGCATGGTAATTAATATAGAGATAACTGTAATATGAGGACTAGATGCAAATAAATTCACAAGTCCTAAACATATTGACATTTAAAATACATGTGAACTTATAACAAATTGCAGTTATTGATAATCCAAAATTAATTAGACAGATTTAACATCCCAAGTTCACCAACTAACCTGGAAAAAGTGGATTCATCCAGTGGTTTAATAAAGAGTCTGCAATTTGTTGATCTGTGGGAACAAAATATAATACCACAGTTCCATTCATGACATGCTCTCGTAAGAAATGACACCTTATATCAATGTGCTTAGTCCTGGTATGTTGAACTGGATTGTTGACAATGGCAATGGCACTCGTGTTGTCTCATAGAATTGGAATTTTGTCCAACATGAGTCCATAGTCCTGAAGTTGATTCCTCAACCACAGAATGTCAGAATCTGAGCACAATAACTACTTGCCGCAATGTATTCAGCTTCGGTTGTCGAGGTATATACTGAGTGTTGCTTCTTGCTGTACCAAGATACCAACCTTCTTCCTAGAAACTGAATGCTTCCAAAAGTACTTTTCCGATCAATCTTACAACCTGCGAAGTCAGAATCTGTATTGCCAACTAGGTCAAAACCTGTACCTTTAGGGTACCAAATCCCAAGATTGGAGGTTCCCTTAAGATATCTGAAAATACATTTAACAGCTATAAGATGTGACTCTTTAGGGTCAGCTTGGAATCTAGCACATAAACAAGTTGAGAACATAATATCTGGTCTACTAGCAGTTAAGTATAAGAGAGAGCCGATCATACCTCGATACTTCGTGATGTCAACTGACTTACCAGATTTGTCTTGATCAAGCTTGATAGCAGTTGGCATCGGGGTCTTGGCAGTAGTTGTTTCTTCCATCCCATACTTCTTCAGAAGATCCTTTATGGATTTTGACTGGCAGATGAAAATACCATCAGGCTTCTGAACAACTTGAAGTCCAAGGAAGAAGGACAACTCACCCATCATGCTCATCTCGTACTTACTCTGCATTAGCTTAGCAAATCTCATGTTCCAGGGGCTTGCTTGAGACCATAGAGAGCTTTGAAGAGAAAGTACACAAAACCTTCAAATTCCTTGTCTTCGAACCCAGGTGGTTGTTCAACATAGACTTCTTCTTCTAGATCTCTATTCAAAAATGCACTCTTCATATCCATCTGAAAAACCTTAAAGTTGGAGTGTGCAGCAAATGCTAAGAACATCCTGATTGCTTCAAGCCTTGCAACTGGAGCATAGGTTTCATCATAATCAATTCCCTCTTCTTGAGAGTAACCCTTTGCTACCAATCGAGCCTTGTTCCTCGTAACAATACCATTTTCATCCAGTCTATTCCTAAACACCCATCTAGTACCAATTACAGATTTATCTTTTGGTCTTGGCACTAGCTTCCATATTTTTTGCCTTTCGAACTGATTGAGTTCTTCCTGCATTGCAGTTACCCAATCTGGATCATCAAGATCTTCATCAACCTTTTTAGGTTAAATTTTAGATAAAAATCCTACAAAATTGCATTCATTTTATGTTGCTCTTCTACTCTGTACATCCGTGTCCGGTTCACCAATGATCTGTTCAAAGGGATGTGCTCTACTCCATACCCTTTATCTCAGCAGATTTGATCTTGATGATTCCCCAAGTTCATAATTGTGTTAAGTGTGGTGACTAGTAGATCCAAAATCATTGTTTGCTCCCCTTGAGCTGTTGCTTTCAGAGTTTGATGAATCATAGTTTAATTAATCATTAGCAGCAGATGCATTCTTTGATGTTTCTTCACTTGATTGGGGTTCATTTTCATCGTTCACTTGCTCCTCCTCAACATGTGCTGCAATCTGATTTACTTGTATAGATTGAACAATATTGTCTGAAAGAGTATCAGAATCTTGTAGATCAAAATTTATTTCTTCATTCTCAAATCTTAGCTGGTCATGTTCATCAAAATCTTCAAGTCCTGTTATCTTTTTATCATCAAAAGACACATGGATAGATTCCATGACCACTTTTGTTCTCAGATTGTAGACTCTGAATGCTTTTGTGGATAATGGGTATCCAACAAAGATTCCTTCATCAGCTTTTAAATCAAATTTGGAAAGCTGTTCTGGATGAGTCTTAAGAACAAAACACTTACATCCAAACACATGAAATTACTTCATGTTCGGCTTCTTATTTTTCACCATCTCATATGGTGTTTTACCATGCTTGTTTATGAGTGTAGCATTCTGTGTGAAACAAGCAGCTTGCACAGCTTCAGCCCAGAAGTAAGTTTGCAGCTTTGCTTCATCAAGCATGGTCCTTGCAGCTTCTATGAGAGTCCTGTTCTTTCTCTCTACTACTCCATTTTGTTGTGGAGTTCCAGGTGCAGAGAATTCTTTCTTTATTCTCTTTTCTTTACAATATTCTTCCATGGCTGCATTCTTGAACTCATTACCATTATCACTTCTTATGATTTTCACTGTATGCTTAGATCCTTTGTCCAGTTGTCTGACATGCTCTATTAAGATTGATGCAGTTTCTTCTTTCTTGTGCATGAAATACACCCATGTATATCTGGTGTATTCATCAATAATAACCAACGCATATCTTTTCTTTCCAATAGACATTATATTTACTAGACCAAATAAATCAACATGCAATAAATGATATGGCTCAAGAATTGAGGATTCAGTCTTACTTTTGAATGAAGTTTTTCTTTGTTTTGCCTTCTAACATGAGTCACATAGGCCATCTGGAGTAAAAACTGATTTGGGCAATCCTCTCACAAGATCTTTCTTCACTAGCTCATTAATGCTGTTGAAATTCAGATGAGAAAGTCTCTTGTGCCAGTTGCAGCTTTCTTCAATTGATGCTCTACTCAGTAGACAGATTGCAGAGCCTTCAGAGTTTGTTGAAAGCTTGGCTTCATAAATGTTACCATGCCTGTATCCCTTCAGAACAACTTTGCCTGTAGATTTCCTTGTAACTTCACAGTGTTTTTTGTTGAGTATTGAATACGGTAAAAGAATACAGAGGGGGGGAGTGAATGGATTCTTGAACTTTTCTTTGTTCTTGAATCTTTGCAGCAAGATATGTGTTGAATGTGTGAGATATGTAAGTACAGATAACAAAGACAAACACAGCACAATATCACTTTAATCTAATATTTTATTAGATAAATATTTTGCTACAATCTGTGAATACAAATGGTAGTATTCTCAGCTTCGTTTTTCTTAGAGAGATATTTCTTGAGATGTATATTGAAAAACTATCACTCTCTCTCTCTGTATTTTTTTTTTTTGCTAAGGAAGTGAGGCTGTATCCTTATAGACATGGATACACCTACTTACTACAAATAAGGTAGGTAAACAAAATACTTTCTAGTCTGTCTATCTTATTTGAGTAAGAGTCCAAACGGTTACAGATTTGACTTTGCAAAGCCTGTTCAGATCCACTTCTTTAGCTCCTTGTCCCTTTGTCTTATCTCTCCAAGCTTCTTTGTAGGCTTTCCAATCTGCTTTATAGTACATAGTCAAATAAAGCGTCTTGGCTTGTTGCAGGTTTCTGACTTGTACAATTCTTCAGTATTTTGTCTCCATGAATGTATTCGAGAAGTGGCTAAGTGATTAATTCGAGAACTCGAATTGACTTACTCGATAACTCTGAGTTCTCGAATAGTGTTATATTGACATATCGAATCACTTCTCGAATAGCTCTTTTCTCTGGGACTCCTTGAGATATCGAATAGAGCATTTTGACATATCGAATCCCTGAGATGTCGAATAGCTTCTTTAGTCCTTGAGATATCGAATAGATCATTGACTTGTTGACTCTTAGAGAACTCGAATGATGCTTTGACTTGTTGACTCCATGAGTTCTCGAATAGAGTAATAGACATATCGAATCTCTGAGATATCGAATGAGATATCGAACAGTGTATTCAGAGATATCGAATAGTGTCTTCTGAGATATCGAATCTCTGACTTCTCGAATGCTAGACTTCTCGAATAGACAAATGTACTTCTCGAATTGGTACTTAGGCAAATTCTTCTTTTCTTCAAATCCCAACTGTGATTATTTGGAAGTCTTTATCTCCTTGCTTGAGGCATGAACCTTGGAACTTCTTTCAAGCATTATTCTTGACTTTATAGTTACAGTAACACAACTAGAATTTGATGCCTATTACAAGTACAGAACAAATAGAAACTCTACAACTAGAGGTTCCCTCAGTTAAGAGGTCATGTAGGTAATGCATAGCATTACACATACTTAGGCTTGTTATTAGATGTATTCAGGCATGCCTCTGTGACTAACATTTTTCAAAGAAATCCACATGATAACCTCTGTCACAGATTTGACTCACACTTAGCAGATTATGTTTGAGTCCTGAGACTAGAGCTACAAATTCAATGATGACATTCCCAAATGATATTGCCATATCCCAGAGTCCTTCCTATGTTGCCATCTCCATAAGAAACACTTGGGCCAGCTTTCTTCACAAATTCTGATAGCAGGGCTTTATTTCCAGTCATGTGTCCTGAGCATCCACTGTCCAGAACAAGGATATTTTTCCTGTTACCCTGCAATCACAAAAACCACTAATGATTAGTTTTAAGGACCCAGACTTGCTTGGATCCTTTGGCCTTATTAAGTTTGTTAGCTTTTGCAGCAGAAGTCTTATCAGAGTTTGTGCTAACATACTTTTTATCAGAATTTATACATGTAGAATCAATCTTGAATTTATTCAAAGAGGCTTTAAGTTCATAATAATCATAACACAAATTATGATACTCTTTGCATGTATAAATAGAATGACAAATACTGCCACAGTGAAAACAAGGATTATGTGGCTTAAACCTAACTGAACCACTCTTAACTCCTGACTTAGGAGGTATAAAGTTTATATTTTTATTCTTCCTGCAAAAAGTAGCAAGATGGTTAGGATTTCCACAGTTGTGACATTTCTTCCTAGGAGCATTGGGAATAGGCATATAGTTATTGCTTTTATTGATGCCTACCTTTCCATTTCTGTTTTTCCTAGGTTCTTTTATCTTGTTCACTCTTTCTATCTCCTTCAGCTTGTGTTTAAGCTGAGATATTAAGCCAATATTTACTGATTTGACTTCATCCTGTTTTGGTTTGTCAGATTTTAAGTTTTTCTTAACTTCTAGTTTGGAGCCTTCCTCATTTTCAGATTTAGGCTTGTCAGATTTTGGTACAAACCGCACAAGATTAATTTTGGGTGCAGCCCTTTCAGTAAATACAGGTTTAGAGGTCTCAATTTCTAGGTTGGCAGTTTTCTTTTTATCCGTGTAACTTAGACCTTGTTTCCAACAACCATTCTCTAAGATACTCTGAGTAGTTTTACCAGAGTTAGTCCAAGTTTTAATAATTCAGTTTTAACAATAATAGCATCATCTCTCTCTTTCTGAATTTTTAAAATTTGGACTAATTCTAATTCTAGATAGTCATTTCTCTTTCTAAGGTCTAGACTTTCAGATTTTATTCTTTCATTTTCTAAAGTCTGATCTCTGTAGCTAACATGCAAGTTTTTAAAAAAGAGTCTTAACTCAGATATATCAGTAGTATCAAAAGCTAGAGTAAAGTGAGGTACCTTGGTCTCAGTAGCTTCAGAGATACTATCAGCATTTGCCATCAAGGCATAGTTCACTCATCTTCAGAGTCTGAAGTGTCAGCCCAGTCCTTCTTCTTTGTGATGTAAGCTTGACCTTTATGAGCTTTGGCTTTCTTGCACTCAGGTGTAAAATATTCTTTCTCGCCACAATTATAGCATTTGATCTTGGACTTGTCCACTTTCCCAGACCTGCCTTCCTTTCCCTCAGCTTTTCTGAAATTCTTCTTTTCGGAATTTGAATCTCTTTGTGTTTTCTCTGTCTTGATTGTATAGCTTTTTGGATCTTTAACTGTTGTATAATAACAGAGTGGCTCTGATACCAATTGTTAGGTCCTGAATAACGTAAAGGGGGGGGTTGAATACGTTATTTAAAAAATATTTCGATTTTTGATGTGGATATGAGATCAAAAATGCTGAATCGAAATAACACAACTGTTTGGGAAATATTTTTGAATAGATAAAACCCAGAGGTTTGCTACACAATCTAATCCTATGGATCAGCTACAAAATCAAACACTCCTAGGATAGTTTAGGCACGAGGACCTTCTACCCGACACTTCCTGAAAGCGGGCTAAGCCGGCTTCCCTACTAGATGGACTGTCTAGCAGCTTAAAAAGAGAAGATATAAGAGAGAGAAGAGAGGGTTGTGTGTTGAGGTGTGTTTTGAAATGAAATACAACAGGCCTATTTATAGGTTTTAGAAAGTTACTATGCTGTACTATTCCAACAACCTCCGTGGGCCCCACCAACCACTTTTTGGATAGTAGCCGCCATTTGCACAGTAGCCGCCATTTGCACAGTAATCACTATTTGCATAGTAACCACTATTTGCACTGTAACCACTATTTGCATAGTACCTGCATAGTAACCGTGCATAGTATTACTA
Source organism: Saposhnikovia divaricata (assembly GCA_036435485.1). Taxonomy (NCBI): domain Eukaryota; kingdom Viridiplantae; phylum Streptophyta; class Magnoliopsida; order Apiales; family Apiaceae; genus Saposhnikovia; species Saposhnikovia divaricata. The sequence continues at coordinate 132,906,360 of CM071600.1, forward strand.
TTTTTGGCTGTTCTTTTGGGCTTCTCTCTTCTGTTTCAAATATTCAGCTGAATTAATTCATCTCAGAAAATAGTTCAAGTACCAGATTAATTTAATTATTTATTATAAATAATTAATTAATCTGTTACTTAGTTAATTTTCAGAGTAAATTAATTTTTGACAATACCTTGAGATATTATGTCTGTCCTTGATCGTCAATAGGCTTTGGAAATTCTTTCTATGAATTAATGTGTTGATCCTTCTCATATGTGCGGACACTTAGTGCACTGGTCTGGTTCACAAGTGACTAGCACTGATCTTGATATTCACACCTTCGTTACATTCCAATTGATTAGCCTGCAACAGTATCTTCAAATAATATAAATACATGGAATCTTTTTGGCCCTTCAACTCAATCATCTGTACATCTTATTCTGTCACTGAGGCTTGATCATGTTAATGAACTTCTTTCATTAACTTGATCCTTGTTGATGCCTGTTCTTCAAATTTCACGATCCCTGTATAGAGTTAATATTATTTATCTTTTATCCTAGTTGAGTTATATATGTCCTCTATTATATTTTACATTACAATATGCTTTACAAAGGACATACAAGCCACTACGTCCTTGGTGTGCCCCTGCCGCCATAGCCCCTGAGGGCATCACCAATAACAACGTTTTGGCTTGATTCTTGATATTCATCAAGGTACGTAAGCATCTTGCGAGGATCGACTAGTCCCGACAGCAAGAGCAACCACCATTAAAGCTCGAATCTTTCAATCTGAAACAATCAATACACGAATTAATTACACCCTAATTTTTCTTACACAACATAAACTTATTCAATATACATTAAATTTATTTCACTATTATTATATAAAAGATTTGCAAACTTTATTTGAGCATTATAATTATTATTTCAATATAAAACATTAATTATATGTATAAAATTAAGAATATTTTAGGTAAATTGACTACTTAAAGTAGTTCACACTGCGTCATTTTTATCTCATATTCAAGATCTTTGCAGTTTCTTTTTGGACGATTGTAGGATAGACGATTTTAACTTCTCAAATAATTCCCATGAGACTGGAAACACACCAGAAGCGTTTAAAATATTTTTCTTGAATTTTTCCCTTTTTGATTTTCTTATTAAATTTATTTTCTTACATTAAATAGCATCTTACTAATATCTTAATTAGTCATTAATTAAACTTATTAAATATATATTAAATTTACTTCACGTATTTTACATAAAAGATAAACAAATTTTAATTGAGCATTATAATAATTATTTCATTATAAAATATAATTAAATGTATATAATTAAGAATATTTTTAGTTAAATTGACTACTTAAAACAGGTCACGCTGCATCATTTGTATCTTATATTCAAAATTATTGCAGTTTCTTTTTGAACGATTGTAGGATATGCGATCTTAACTTCTCAAATAATTCTATTATCAATGATTATGAGAATTTTTATAAGTTATGGAAATATATAGATTTTTCGGTCAAAATCTATGAAAGGCATATGACACAGCCTATTTGTAGTACGAGGACTCAACTCAACTTTAATTAGGTTGTAATAAAGTATCAAAGCTTACTGATTGATATACTAATCTGAGATCATGACGAGTATACAGAAATCAAGTGGTATCAAGATTCCAGTATTTGGTAAAGGGAACTACAATTTTTGGAAAAGAAAGATTTTGTTATTTATTAAAGCTGCACATCCACTGTACTTGGGAATCCTTGAGAATGGCCCCTTCATTCCTCAAAAAGAAGTAGCAGCATCCATAATTGGAGATACTGTTATTGCAGCACACTGGGTTACAAAGAGACCCTCAGAATATACAGAGTCTGAGAAAGAAAAGGTAGCCCTAGATTATTGCCTACAACTTATATTGCTTGACCATCTCACCCTGGACAAGGCAATGTGTGGAAATGTTATGGGATGTCTATCTGCGAAGGATATGTGGAACAAGATAGAGTTGTTGTGTGAAGGAAGTGAAGAGGTCAGAGAAAATCAAAGACAGATTCTTGTGTCACAATATGAAGCCTTTATGGCTAAGCCTGGTGAAGAGCTCACCCACATGTTTGAAAGATTCAATAAGCTGATAGCTGAGTTACAGATTCATGGAAAGTTCTATGATAGAAAATAGGTTAACATCAAGTTCTTGCTCACTCTTCCTGAACACCTAGAGCACAAAGTAACTACCATTAGAGAAGGGAGAAACTTGATTGATGTTTCTCTTGAAACTCTCTATGGTGTGCTCAAGTCATATGAACTTGAACTCTTTCAAAAGAGAGCCATTCAAACTGGAGCCAAAGGAAAGATGGAAAACATGTCTGGTGCCCTTGTAGCCCATGAACCACATGTTTCTCTGCCAAGTGAATCTTCATAAAGTTCACAACCAACACAAGCGCCATCTCTGAAAATCGAAGAGGTGTTGGATGATGAGGAGAAAGTGGTTCTACAGCTCAAAGATGTTGAAGATGAAGACTTCTATTCATTAGAAGAGATTGAAAACATAGATAATCCAACCATGGCATATATGGCTAAGAGATTCAAGAATATAAGATTCAGAAGAGATAAGTCATATAAGCCACAAGGTCAGACATTTAAGTTCAACAAGGAAAACTCTTCAAAGGCTGTTGGTGGTGCCACAAGAGGAGGATACAAGAGAGGGATGGTGGATAGGTCAAAGTTCAGATGTTACAACTGCAATGAGCTAGGTCATTTTGCCACTAAGTGCAGAAGGCCAAAACAGAATCAAAGAATGGAGAAAGGGTCTGGAAGTCAATTTAAAAGAAATCAAGGAAGAGCCTATGTGGCTGAAGGAAAATGCTGGGATGATTCTGGTGAAGAGGAAGAAGAAGAGTTTGTGAACCTAGCTCTCATGGCTAGATCTGATGATGAAGCATCAAGCTCCTCAAATCAGGTACCATCTCTCATTTTACTTGATATGTCTAAAACTGAGTATAAGCAAACTATTGAGGAATTGAGTGCTGAAATGTTCAATATTCATGTTAGTTTATGTGCTGCTAATGAAGAAGTTGCTAAGTCAACTAAACAGAATGAAACACCCAAATATGAAAATGAAATGCTTTTGCTTAATACTAGTCCATTAGATTCACTAGCTCAAGAAAATGAAAGACTGAAAAATGATATTGTCTGTGTTAAGGAGATAGAAGAATTTTTAAGAAAAGAAATTGCTGAAAACGAATTCAAGCTTAAGGCATTTAGAAACTCTTCTAAACTAGTTCAGGAATATCATGAGAATCACACTGAGAATAAAAAAGTTGGAGTAGGTTTTGACTATGGCAGGAGACCTGGAAAGGCAACTGTGGTTGATGATTGCTCAGGAGATATTGCTGTCAAACCTCATATTCTCAAGAAAGTTTGTAAACCAATTTTTAAAACTGTTCAAGTAGAATTTGAAGAGGAATCCTTGCTCATCAAAAAAGAACTTCTTGACGAAGATGAGTGTATTGACAACACATCTACTGAAGGGAAAGATATTGTCAAGATTCCCTTGACAGATACTTTACCAAGCAATCAGACAGAATGTTCTAAAGAAGCTGTCAATAAGGATAAGACATAAACTTCCAAAGATACTGTGAAGAGAGTACCTAAGATAATAACTTCCAAACCTACTGTCAAGATTGCAGGTACAAAAGGTACTGTCAAGGGTAACTCGACAGTAGCTTCAGGACATACTGTCAACACAGATGCCTACAAGTCTAAGAATAGGAATTGCAAATTAGGAATTGATAAGAAAAATGGTTATGCTCATGTTAAGAATGCTCATAGAAAACATTGCAATAATTGTGGCTCCTCCCAACACTTAACACATGTTTGTAAGAGACCAATTGAGAACAAGGTTAATGTGACCAAGGTTAATGGTAACTTACGTAGAACCCCCATTATGCAAAGAACAATGAGCGTTTATAGTAACATTGACTGTATGCCATGTAAAATCACTGCCATGAGTACATGTTTTAATCTGCATATTCTGTCTACTAAAAAATGCTCCTATATGCAAACTGTTGAGAATTCTGAGCTTGCCAATGTTGGTAAGACGGCAGTGCCCACTAAGAAAAAGACCAAGTCTTACTCTAAAACTGAGTGGGTAACAAAATGAGTCAAACAGGGAGACTCAAATGTTGATTCAAGTGTGAATGTTGATGATATTAAATGTGATACTGTAACTGCAGGGCCCAACAAGGATTGGGTACCAGATGCAAATTAAATATCATCTGTTTTGCAGGGCAAGAAAAAGAAATAGGCCATGTGGATCATTGATAGTGGATGTTCCAGACACATGACAGGTGATAAAGCCCTGCTATCACATTATGTTGAGAAAGCTGGCCCAATCATAACCTTTGGAGACAACAGCAAAGGTTACACTGTGGGATATGGCTGTTTGGAAATTGGAAATGTTGTCATTGAAGATATTGCTCTTGTGGATGGATTGAAGCATAACCTTCTCAGTGTCAGCCAATTCAGTGATAGAGGATTTAAGGTTGATTTTGACATGATGGCTTGTAATATCTATCACAGGAAGGATAGAAGCCTTTCTTTTAAAGGAGTTAGAAAAGGAAGCTTGTTTGTTGCAGACTTGAACTCTACTAAGAAAGACAAGGTCTACTATTTTTACAGTAAGGCAACAGTTGGTGACAACATGATTTGGCACAAGAAACTCTCCCACCTCAATTTCAAGACCATGAATATGCTGATGAAGAAGGAACTGGTGAGAGGATTACCTCAATAGGAATTCTGTCAAGAAGGACTGTGTGAGGACTGTCAAATGGGAAAATTGAGAAGATCTGTGCACAAGTCAAAGCAACTGAATACCAACACTGAATCACTCAAATTGATTCACATGGATCTCTTTGGACCAGTAAATGTGCAATCATTAGCAAGAAAGAGATATGCTCTAGTCATGGTGGATGACTACTCTAGGTACGCTTGGGTAAAGTTCCTAGAATCAAAAGATGAAGCTGCTCAGGAGATCATTGATCACATCAAAGTTCTTGATAGAACCCCTAATGCAAAAGTTCAAATTCTAAGGAGTGACAATGGTACTGAGTTCAAAAATGTAACTCTTGGAAATTTCTGCAAAAATAAAGGCATTTTGAATTAATTCTCTGCTGCCAGAACACCACAGCAAAATGGAGTGGTAGAAAGGAAAAACAGGACTCTCATTGAAGCTGCTAGAACTATGTTGAATGATGCAAAGTTACCAACATATTTCTGGGCAGAAGCAATCAACACAGCTTGCTACATACAGAACAGAACCTTGATCAACAAAACTCATGGGAACACTCCCTACTATCTATTGATTGGAAAGAAACCTACTATCAAATACTTTCATGTATTTGGGAGTAAGTGTTTCATGATGAAAAACAACCATGAAAAGAAGGGAAAGTTTGATGCTAAAGCCTATGAAGGTATTTTCTTTGGATATGGGTTAAAAAGGACTACCTACAGAGTCTATGTCATAGAACACAAAGTCATTGAAGAAAGTGTGAATGTCACATTTTATGAAACCAAGTTTCCAGGACTTCAAGAAGATGGTCAAATGCAGCCTCTTAGATTTGAAAATCAAGGATACTTGGAAGAAGATGAAATTGTTACTGAAGAGCCAACTTGTACTCAAACTCTTGAATTTGAATGAGATGTTGTCAACACAAATGATATTAATCAAACTCCAGCTCAGTCATAAACAATTACAACTAATCATGAAAATGATGGTGACTTTGGAGATATTGAAGAACATGGAGGAGACAACAGCACTGGTGAAGAATCAATTCCCCAAGGAGGAACTGATTAGACAGAACAAGATAGAAGCTTACCCAGATCCACAAAATGGAATAAGGATCACACCTCTGATTTAATCATTGGCAATCCTACCTCTGGAGTAAGGACTAGAAGGAATGTCTCTACTGACAGCATGCTTTCTTGTTTTCTATCTCAAAATGAGCCAAAAACAATTGATGAAGCATTGTTTGATTCTGATTAGGTGATAGCCATGCAAGAAGAGCTCAACCGAAAGAAATAATGTATGGAAACTAGTCCCAAGACCAAAAGGGAAATCAGTTGTTGACACAAAATGGGCCTTCAGAAACAAATTGGATGAAAGTGGAAATGTGACAAGGAACAAAGCAAGGCCAGTGGCCAAAGGATACTGTCAACAGGAAGGAATAGATTATGATGAAACATTTGCCCCTGTTGCCAGACTTGAAGCTATAAGGATATTTCTAGCCTATGCTTTACACTACAACTTCAAGGTGTTCCAAATGGATGTCAAAAGTGCCTTTCTGAATGGAGAGTTAGAGGAAGAAGTATATGTTGAACATCCACCTGGCTTTGAAGATGTTGAGTTGTATGACTTTGTCTACAAGCTGTTCAAGGCACTTTATGGATTAAAGCAAGCCCTTAGAGCTTGGTATGATACTCTCTCTACCTTTCTGTTGGAGAATCAATTCATAAGAGGTGTTGTAGACCAGACCCTATTCTACAAACATCATGGCAAGGACATCATTTTGGTACAAATCTATGTTGATGACACAATCTTTGGTTCCACAAATGAGAAACTGTGTGAGACATTTTTATCTCTCACGAGGAAAAAATATGAGATGAGTATGATGGGAGAACTACCATTCTTTCTTGGCCTACAGATTTACCAAAAGAGTGATGGAATCTTCATATGTCAAGCAAAGTATGTCAAGGAACTACTCAAAAAGTTCAACTTGGAAGATGCATCACCTGCTAAGACAACTATCTCCAATGCAACCAAACTGGATTTAGATCCTAAAGGAAAGAATGTGGACTCTAGTACCTATAGAGGCATGGTTGGATCACTATTGTATCTAATTGCTAGCAGACCAGACATAATGTTTGCTACATGTCTCTGTACAAGTTTTCAAGCTAATCTAAAAGAGTCACAACTGATTGCTATCAAGAGAATCTTTAAATACTTAAAAGGCACTCCAAATTTAGGCCTTAGGTATCCCAAAGATACTGAATTTGATCTAGTTGTATATTCTGATTCAGACTATGCTGGCTGCAAGATTGATAGAAAAAGCACAACAGGCAGCTGTCAATTTCTTGGTGGAAGATTAGTGTCATGGTTTAGCAAGAAGCAGCATTTTGTGTCTACCTCAACTGCAGAAGCTGAATATATTGCAGCTGGAAGTTGCCGTGCACAAATTCTATGGATGAAGAATCAGTTGTTGGATTATGGTTTAGAGTTATCTAACATTCCTATCTACTATGATAACACAAGTTCCATAGCCATCTCAGACAATCTTGTTCAATACTCCAGGACAAAGAACATTGATATAAGACATCACTTCATAAGGAAACATGTTGAAAAGGGAAATGTGAAATTGTTCTACATTCCTACAGAAAAGCAACTTGAAGACATTTTTACAAAGCCACTAGAAAAAGCATGTTGAAAAGGGAATGCTAAATCTGGTATGTTAACTTAATAGTATTTACATTACTCATTGATTTGCAGCTCGTGACAGTAGCCTTCAATGTTGCTGTCATGAGAAGTTACTGTCTTATGTGCTACTTGTTTTGACAACATGTTTGATATGACTATGCTAAAATTAAATTACATGTCTGTCTTAATTTATGTGATTATTAGTCACGTGACTTTAACTTAAAATCACGAGTTGATCTTAATTTATGTGATTATGTCATGATTTTTGAATTAACCAAGCTAATTATTAATCTTGTTTGGTAAAGCTAAAAACATTAATTAAAAAGCGTGTGGGAACTGAAACGATTCTTAGTGTGCTATAAAATGAACTCGAGGCAAAACTTTTTTTCACTTAACACAATTAAGAAAGAGAGAGAGCAAAATGGAGAACAAGAATGGAGGCGAGCACAAGCCCATTATCTGGTGTGAACCCGGATATGAAGAGGAAGTTGAGAAGCTCTTCGCTGTCATGGATGAAGTGCTCAAAGAGGAACAAGCTGAAAAGGAGAAGGCCGAGAAGGAGAAAGCTGAGAAGGATCTTGCTGCCTGGAAGGAGTTGCTCGACTTTGTCGAAGCACGCCTTAAGGCAGATGGGACAACAAATGAAATTGTTAATGTTGAGTTGTATGAACTGGTTTCTGATGATGATGAGATGTAATGATCTTTTTTTTATAAAACAACTATCGCTTCGTCTTCCTTAATGTTCATACTTTCTCTTTTACATTCCCTTACTTGGTTATCTGGTGTTTTTGAATGACTGTGCCTTAAACAAATATGTGCTTAAAATGATTAAATGCTAATTGGTAATTTATTTTAAGTAATATGCAGGATCGATTTAAAATTCATGATAAAAAGTATTTCCGCACAAGCTGCTGTCAACAAGAAAAGTTGCTGTCTTGACAGCCAGTTTCTTGACAGCAGGAAAAAACCTTCTGTCATGAGCATTTAAAAGATACTGTCATTAAAATGCTTAATGGTGACAGTATGTTTTCGCGACGATGTTACTTTCAAGCAAAACATATTGTCATCTCAAAAAGTTACTGACGAGTTGTTCTAGCCCACAGGTTTCTGTCAAAGTTACCGGACCGTTACAATTGGGATTTTACCTCCACGATTTACAGCCACTAAAAAGTAACTACCCACGACGCCACGTGACTGTTTAATGGGTTAACATAAATTTACATTCCCTTTTTTCAGTAAAAAAGTTTGTTATTCTCATATAAGCAACTGTCAATCACACAAACACAATACTCTCTCCAAAATTCTTTTTCTCAAAAGCTTAAACATCTATATATATATATATAAATATATATATATATATATATATATATATATATATATATATATATATATATATATATATATATATATATATCTAAACCCAATACACAAATGGCACCCAAACAATCTTCTTCACAAACTAACTTTGCTGGCATTCTCTCTGCTGGAGATGTTGGTGAAGGCTTCAAGGGACTTGTATCCTTCATGAACAAGTCCTATCTAGATCATACTATTACTTCAACTCCATCTTTGGACCTAGACAGACTTGAACAATTTTTGAAAATTGCCATTGTTCAAGGAAATGCAGGTAGTGAGTCTATTCACTTCAAAATCAACAACACTACCTACATCCTCACTATCAAGGGCATAAACGAAGCCCTGGGAATTGGACTACAAGCAAATGAATCGTACCAGGAGCTTACAGATGATGAAACCCTGAAGAAGTTCTTCTTGAATATTGGATATTTTGGCCCTATTATTAAATAAGGACCTTCAAGCTGGTACCCAACTGGAGAAATTGACAGGAAATACTTAAGAAAAGAATGGAGCATGGTTTTTGATGCAATGGTGATGGTCTTCTCGGCAAAGAACTCTGGTTGGAATGGTATTCCCACACACAACAAGAAACTCAATCATTCTCTTGTCCATGGGTACAAAGTGGATCTTGGAAAGTGATAAATGGATTGTATATCCACTTGGAGCATTCCATATCGGCTTAAATTGATTGTCTTGGACTCAAGTTTGTTGTAGTTTTGATGTGTTTAGCCTACTTGTGTAGGTGTGCAAGAATGTTGCTTAGGGATGGCATTTCCGTTAATTTTGGTGATGAATTCGAGCATAGGAATGATGAATCAAGACTTGCTTGGGTATACCATGATGATTTGAAGGCTAAAGGATTGAAGACGGAAGTGAGTGCAAAAGAAATGGGAGAAAACTGAGAAAAAACGAAGAAAAATAAGCAATTTCAGCAATCGGCAGAATTTTGGATGCTGGCAACATGCAAATGGATTCTGGCAGTGCCCAAATAGTGATAGAACAGGGAATTGGATGCTGCCAGCAAGCTATAGGATGCTGGCAGTGCGCAAATAGTAAAAAAATGCTGAAAAAGTCTGTTTTGCCCTAATTCGAATTCTGATTGTATTTTTGGTATTCAAACCTATTCCTAGTTGTATTGTAGGTTAATTTTCTTGCTGGGCAAGACTTCTAGAGCCTATTTAAACACATCCGACCATTGTAGTTTGTATCACCATTACATATCAATTACTTAGGTTTATTTGTATCTTTTCATACTTTGTTTTTATCATGGTTTCATCAGATCCCATGATGACGAGAGGTTCGATTGTGAACTAATCGTTGTCATAGGATTCTAACGGATTTATTTATGGAGCTTTAGTATCTTGATTGCTTTAAAGATCTGCGTGTGATGTATATCTGATATCCTTGTATGGTTGTGCTTAATTGATAGATGCGTCGCGAACATCTAATTTGTTAATCTCTTGTGAAGTGAAAGTGGATCTTGAGATTTAGAACTTGCCATGCTAGCATAGGTTCATGATTGTTTATCAACATGATTCGTAGTATGAGATGAAAATACTTATATTGCCCTGTGTGATCTTTATGGATAACTTGTTCTTCAACCGTTATGTTTTCAAATTCTATAGACATATAGGGTCTAAGCATAATTGGTGTCTATTCATCTTCTATCTCTTTTGTGGATGTATGTTTAGTTTGGTATTCGTATACTGAGAAGTAGCGTATACTTGTTTCGTGTTGTCCAATCAGATATCATAACCATTGCATATAATGATTAAAGGCGTCAGATCTAAGCGAAGTATTTAATGAAGTTAGGATCCCATGTTACTCTTGTAGAAGTAATTCCATTCCAATTCTTGTTAGTTAATTAATTCTTAGTTTGTTAATTTGTATCTTAGTTGATTTAGATAATTACAAACCCAAATTTGTTACTTGTCTAAGCAATTGAAATTGATCATACATTGTTGCTTGAGCATATTTACATAGAAATAGCCAGTCTCTATGGGAGCGAAATTAACTTATCGAATATTACTTGTGACCACGTGCACTTGCGTGATTTTGTGCTAACAAGTTTTTGGCGCCGCTGCCGGGGACTCAGTGTTATTTTGGTGTTTATGTACTTGACATCAGTGGAAGTTAAAATTATTTGACTTGGACACTTCTTTTCTTATCACTTTTCTTTTTTATTTGTTTTTGTTGGTTTCAAATGGCAGGCGAGGAGTTGCCATGGTGGGCATATTTGAGGACATCCATGCCTCAGCAATGTGAGCTATGTTTGGGCGTTCATGAGACCTCACAATATTGTTACTGCGAAGGAGTTGATCCATATGTCATTTATGAGGAACAACCATATTTTCAGTACCATCCTCAACAGTACCAGCAAGATGTTCCAAATATGTCATATTTTTTGGGTAATGAAGAGTTTCAACATCAGCAACCTACTCCTACTTTTCAAACAGATGAGGTTGATGCTATGGAGGAGATTAGAAGGCTTGTAAAGAGTAACGAGGAGTATTTAAAATCCGTGGAGACACTAGTTGCTCAAGCTGTGAGATCATTGGAACAAGAGACTCTGGAGGAGATTAGGATGCGTGTAAAGAGTAACGAGGCGTCTATCAAATCTTTGGAAACAATAGTTGCTCAAGTTAGGAGTGCCTTGGAACAAGAGAATCAGCAATTCATACCAGAGGCAATTCCAGAAAATAATGGTGAATTGGAGCAAGGTACTACATGCATTATTGAGGAAGACAAATTCCAAGGTGAGGTGAGCGTTCACAAGCCATGTGAGGAATTTGATCATGCTAGAATGGTGGATGATTTGGAAAGGGCACTATTTGGGACAGACACTGGTGAGCTACACAAATTTCGAGAATTAGTATGTGAGTACCAAGAGGCTGATGACCATGGGAAAGATTCAGGTCTTCTACTTGTCTCAGATTATGAAGATGGAGGTAGCGCATTAGAGCCAATGGAGGAAGTTCTCGTTGAGGAACCAAAGGCTTCAGCAACTTACATTTACCCTCCTCCATTATATTCAAGCGAAGCTCGCGAATGTGTGTTGTTCTATAAATTGACAGATTTTGGGTCAACCGATGAAGGCATTGGAATAAGACATAGTTGTTATACGAATAAGCCAAGCGAGGAGAAGGGGCAGAAAGTGTGCCGCCGTGATGATGATGAAGTCTTACGAAGAGAAGACCAGGCCAACTATTATCATCCTTAATGGAAGCATGGCGTAGTCAAGCTAATTGACTCTAAACAAGCGCTTCATGGGAGGCAACCCACGCATTTGTGTTGCATTTTGTTTTGCATATTTCGACAAGTAGGTATGTTTTTCTACTTTTCCTTATATTACCTTCAATTCAATGGGGACATTGAATATTTTAAGTTTGGGGGTGGTTTGGGGATAAGTAGTATGTGGTAGTTGTTTGTGTCATTGTGTTCATATAGATATCATGTTTGCATAATAGTAGTAATTCATGCATATATGTTCGTATTAATTATGTTTGTTTCATGTAGGGCATTCTGTTTTTATTTTTGTATACCATGTGAGTCCATTTTAGTTGCATTTTCATGGCATGCATATTTCATGATCCCTTAGAACGAGCTAATTCTGATTGGTAGGTAGATGTCTAATTTAGTGAGGTAATGTTGAATAGAGGGTTGATTTATAGTTCCTATGAAATTGGCTTGCATGTTATGGAAACAAAAATTTTACACAAGTCTCATTAGGTTGCTTTTTGGCTAGGTTGAAATTATGCTTGTTTGGTTGTTTTAGATTTAATCACCTGATTATATTTAGAATTTTCGTTATTCCCTTGATGGCCTAGAACACTAAAATCTAAGTTTGGGGGAACTAGGGATTTCATGCTAGTTGTTATGTGTCAAAATGGCTAGTAGCCGGCTCATATTTATATGAGTAGTCTAGGGTTGGAAATGAAAATTCTCATTCCAGATTGCATTTATGAAAAAAAAAGGAAAAAAAAGAGTCATGTAAATAGTTAAATGTTTAAATGCAAAATTAACCAGGGTGAGCTCTTTAATACTCGAGCAATTAAGTTCGCGGGGACTTTGTGCCTAGTGACCTAAGGCTTTATAGTCTGGGATCCACTAACCTAACGCTCGCTACATGGGTATTATTGTATAAGCCTTTCGGGGTCTCATCCATTGCACGGTTAAATAAGCATGCATTGTTTGTGTATTATTATGTGTCGTAGTTGTGGCAATAAAGCATGGATTTCTGTCTAACTTGAATAAGGATGGAGGTGTTCCTAGGTTATGAAGTGTTTACAGTCTATTTTATTTATAAACTTGTGATTGTCTCGGCGAAGGATGGGTATGATTTTTGATCTAGTTTTGGGAGTATTTCTGATGAGCATTGCACACATGCACGTTTCTGTTCATGTATTGTTAGTATTGTTGGGACAATCAGATCTTGGCACTGCGATTTTTGATACAATAAATTAACGAGTACGAATAGAAAAGTCACCTTGTTAACGGTTGATTCCACGCTCTTCTATTGTATTCCCAAATTCCCTTGAGCGAAGTGTGGCCTTCGTCTTCTCAAGTTAACCTCTCTTCTTGCTCCTGGGTGGCTACAAAATTTTTTCGACCAGCCCTCGCAAGAAGAGAATAAGAATATATATAGGCTACAATAGGGATCATGGACAATTAGGTTGGGCCTTCTAATTACATCTTGGGCCTAGCCCAATGTAATTAAATATTAATTCAATCCACTAAAGAATTAATATTTGCACTACCTTTCCTAATACCGTAATTTAATTAATTAATTCGGTTCCAATATTATTTGCTTATTAAATTCCCCATGTTTAAAATATCGCATGTCCATTAATTAAATAAATTACTGATAATTCATTTAATTAATATCTTTTATCCTTGATCATCCACTCAACCTTTATTTAATTATGCCGGAATAAATCCTCCTGCAGGGTTTCACATAATTAAATCTTTTTGAGCTTTCAAGGGGACATCATTAACCCGAATATTATCAGGACATGGATTCCTTCAATAAATAATATTCACCATATATATTATTTCATCACCCAAAATATAATGAAATAAATCAAAAGAATTATTTCATATATAAATCAAAGCATGTAAATAATATACACGTGTCAATTACTATATCTGGATTAAGAACCTAAGCATTAATAATAACATAGAATCTTAGTTCACCTTCTTAAACAGTATAAGGGAACAATTTTAAATTTGATCCTGTTCAATATACACAAAGTATACTAGTATTATTTATTAGTCAATATAAACTAATCTAAATAATACTACAACCATTCCAGTGGATTGTCTAACACCACCTGTGCTGTGAACCATATTATATTATATAAACCGTATTTAATAATCTAATATTCTGTATCCCATTTGATACTAGATTATTCTCAATATATAATATTTAGACAACATGTAAACATTTAAATGGTTCTCAATAAAATAGGCCAGAAATAAATGTATATACTTCAAATAAATATTTTCAGTATACACCAACAATCTCCCACTTATATTCAAAATATTCTATGAGATATCAGTGTTTTATTTAATCCACTATTACATAGAAAACTATGTGTCTATCCATCTGACTCCTATCGCTTCCACATGCCTGTCAAAAACTTTGGCTGGCAAGCTCTTTGTGAAAGGATCTGCCCGGTTGTCTTCTGATGATATGTGAGCCACAACTATATCTCCTCGCTTTACGATTCCTCGTATGAGATGATACTTACGTTCAATATGTTTAGCTGCTTTGTGATCTCGCGGTTCCTTCGAATTTGCCACAGCACCAGTGTTATCAAAATACACTGTCAAGCTCCTAGGAAAATTAGGTACCACATCCAAGTCCAAAAGGAAGTTCCTGAACCATACAGCCTCCTTTGCAGTCTCAGAGGCCGCCACGTACTCGGCTTCCATGGTAGAGTCTGAAATGCATTTATGCTTTACACTCCTCCATATAACGGCTCCACCTCCCAAAGTAAAAACATATCCCGAGGTCGATTTCCTCTTATCCCTATCTAATTGGAAATCTGAATCAGTATATCCCAAAGGAAATAGATCTGAGGCCTTGTAAATTAACATATACTCCTTAGTCCTTCTCAGGTACTTGAGTATATTTTTTACTGCACTCCAATGTTCCTGACCTGGGTTCGACTGATATCTACTAACCACGCCTACAGCAAAGTAGATGTCAGGCCTCGTACATAACATAGCATACATTAAGCTTCCACATGCCGAAGCATAAGGAACTGCTTTCATGTTCTCTATATCCTTAGGTGTCGAAGGACACTGCTCCTTGGATAGAGCCACTCCATGCTTAAAAGGTAGAAAACCTTTCTTAGAGTTCTGCATGTTAAAACGAGCTAATACTTCATCAATGTAGGGCTCTTGAGATAAAGCCAACATCCTTTTCTTGCGATCCATTATTACTTTGATCCCAAGGATGTATGCCGCTTCACCTAAGTCCTTCATTTCAAATTGTTTGAACAACCATGCCTTTACTAATGACAACATCTTAACATTGTTTCCAATGAGTAAAATGTCATCCACATACAGTACTAGAAAAACCACTGCATTACCCTCACTTCTCTTATACACACATAATTCGCTTGGACTTTGATCAAATCCATATGACTGGACTGCCTGATCAAAACGAATATTCCAGTCCCTAGAAGCTTGTTTTAGTCCATAAATAGACCTCTTAAGCTTACAAACAAGATGCTCTTGGCCTTCCTTAATGAATCATTTTGGTTGTTGCATATAGATGGTTTCCTTAAGACTTCCATTAAGGAAAGCTGTCTTGACATCCATTTGCCAAATCTCATAATCGAGATGAGCTGCTATAGATAAAAGAATCCGGATCGACTTAAGCATAACAACTGGAGAAAAGGTTTCCTCATAATCGATCCCTTCTTTCTGAGTATACCCTTTCGCAACAAGTCGTGCTTTCCAGGCTTTCACCTTTTTGTCAGATCCTCTTTTCTTCTTGTAGATCCACATACATCCAATGGGTTTTACACCTTTGGGTGGTTCCACGAGCTCCCAAACTTGATTAGAATACATAGATTCCATCTCAGATTCCATTGCCTTTTGCCAAAGATCTGCATCTTTATCTAGAATTGCTTCTTCGTATGTCCTGGGATCCTCATCATGTTCACCAGAGACCAAGTCCGAGGACTCTCCCAAAAACATGAATCTATCAGGTTGTTGAACAACCCTCCCACTACGGCGAAGCACCGGTGTGGTATTATTGACAGGTTGTGCATTTTCTTGTGGTTGATCTACTTGTACTATTGGCAATTGGGGATTATCTGTCCCTCCCACTAGTTCCTCTAAAACGATACTACTCATGGGTTTGTGGTTCATTATATAGTCTTCTTCTAAGAATCTTGCATTGGTGCTAACAATGATATCTCGATCCCTAGGACTATAAAATGAATAACCTTTCGTTCCCATGGGATAGCCTACAAACACCCTTACTTCTGTACGAGATTCTAACTTAGTCGCGTTCTTGTTCAGCAGGACAACCCCAAATCCGAATATGTCTTAGACTTGGTTTGCTACCAGTCCACAATTCTATTGGAGTCTTGGGAACCGACTTAGAAGGTACCAAGTTTAGAAGGTAAGCCTCTGTTTCTATAGCATATCCCCAGAACGACTTGGGTAAATCTGAATAACTCATCATCGATCTAACACTCTCTAAAAGAGTCCGATTCCTTCTCTCTGCTACACCATCTGCTGAGGTGTGCCAGGTGCAGACAACTGGGATGTGATCCCATTTTATGATAAATATTCCCTAAATTCTCTAAGCAAGTATTCGCCACCACGATCTGATCGTAGTGACTTGATACATTTTCCAAGATGTCACTTCTCCGCACTTGCTTTGTACTCTTTGAATTTTTCAAAGCACTCAGACTTACGGCGCAACAAATAAATGTACCCATATCTAGAATAATCATCAATGAAAGTGACAAAATACTCATAACCTCCTCTTGCTTGGATACTCATAGGTCCACATAAATCAGTATGAACCAATTCTAACACTTCTTTAGCTCTATTCCCCTTTGCTTTAAAAGGCCTATTAGTCATCTTACCTTCCAAGCAGGATTCGCAAACTGGAAATGGCTCCACTGCCAACGAGCCTAATGGCCCATCTACTACCAGTCTTTGAATCCTCCTCAAGTTAATATGACCTAATCTTAAGTGCCAAAGATATGTTTGGTTCAATTCAGAAGGTTTCTTTCTTTTATTTGAGCTAGAAAGAATGTTATTAGTTTCCTTTTGTTGCAGCATTGGTTGGATAGGATTAATAATATATAAATTGTCTTGCAATGTACCAGAACATATAACTTGTTTATTCATCATAATAGAAACATTACGATCCAAACAAACATTATAACCATCCATGGCAAGTTTAGAAACCGAAATTAAATTCCTTCTAAACGAAGGTACATAAAGACAATTGTTCAAAACCAAAATCCTATCATCGCCAAAAGATAATGTAATTATTCCAACTGCAACTACTACTACTTTCGTAGCATCTCCCATGAACACATATATCTCGCCATCTCTAAGCATTCTGGATTGGTGGAACCCCTGCATAGAGTTACAAACATGGTCAGTGGCTCCTGTATCTACACACCAAGTGCTCGTAGATATAGCCGCTATATATGTTTCTGTAACTAGAGAAAGAGACATACCAGTAATGTTTGTCTTCTAAGGAAGAGGACAATCCTGTTTCCAGTGACCTGACTGCTTGCACCTAAAGCACTTGCCCTTAGGCTTTTTCACACCACCTTGAACTCCCACTGTATTAGCAATCTTTCCAACTTCTGTGTCTGAGTCTTTTTCTTCTTCTTACCTTTCGGCTTAGATGAAGAAGCTTTCTCGGCCACATTCACTTGAACATTCTGCTTAATGAGTCCTTCAGCTGCCTGAAGTTCTGTCAGAAGTTCCGCGAGACTATACATCCTTTTGTTCATGGTGTAATTCAAGCGGAACTGCTCAAAACTTTTGGGCAAGCTCATAAGGATGATATCGATCTGGGTTACCCCATCAATATCAGCACCAAGGATCTCCATCTCATTCAGATGAGACATCATCCTGAGAACATGATCCCTTACAGGTGTTCCTTCAGCCATCTGAGTGTTCATTAAAGCCTTCATTGCTACTTGCCTAGCAGCCCTATTCTGTTCTCCAAAAAGTTCCTTGAGATTAAAGAGCATATCTGAAGCAGTGGGCATAGCCTGATGCTGATGCTGCAAAACACCCGACATTGCTGCCAGAATGTAACATCGCGACATCTCATCAGCCTTAACCCACCGCTTATAATACTCCTTCTCACTTTCAGGAGCATCTTCAGCAGGCTGATCTGGCTTGGGTTCATAAGTACAAAATTTGTACTCCTCAGCAGTCAACACTATGTCCAAATTACGTTTCCATTCAATATAGTTCGGTCCAGTCAGTTTGTTATCCTTAAGTATGGTGAATAGTGGATTAAAGCCCATAATGATCTAATCCTGAGTATCATACATGTAGCACATAATCAGATAGTTGCATAAATCTTAAAACCTATTGGTTTCCTCTAACAATTAATTAAAATTAATGCACTAATATTTAAACACCATAAGTATCTGGTACGCCACGATGGGTGACATATATACCACTTAAATTCGTTTAAATATTACTTCGGTCCTATTACTAAATATTACGCCACGTTAGGGTGGACTATATATTATTTTTCATAGCTAAGTGTATACCATTATTTAATCTTAAATTACTAAAAAGACCGGATACCACCATTAAATATTTCAAATCAATAATCGATAATAAGATAATTCCCAGATCGGGGGGAGCATTGTCAAGAGGCATCACTTAAGACCCCTTTCTAGATAGAATCATCCTTTCTCTCTATATCGAAAATCTATATTCAATCATTGGCACCCTTCTAATTAATCGAATTCTATGAAACTTGGTACGCCACGTTGGGTGGCATATATACCTTTCAATATTCGTAATTAATTTAAGAAGTTTATCCTAGTAATATCCATAACACTATCTGACACCATAAATCATATGCCACGTTAGGGTGGACCATATACAATTTATATTCGTCTTAGTGTTAAATTACATACAAACAATAATGGAGACCGTGGGATTTAATTCCTAATTAATTCCGTCACCCACTTAGAATTTTTATTTAAAATTGAGGAATTTTATCTAGCATGCATCGCCTTATGTTATTTAATCGCAGTCCACATGTATCAAAATACACAAAACACATAACATAACAGCATGCTATACATGATTAAAGCATAATAAATAAATACTATGTCCATGTCGTCCTAATTATGTTAAACATGCAATTAAAAAATAATTACACACATAATTAACAACACACATAATTAATTATTTAAATCAATAATCGAAAATCAGTGGAAAAAATTAAAATAAAATTTTCCACTATTATGGCCCCTTGAAAAAAATTTCCAGCCCTTTATTCTGTTGAAAAAAAAAATTCTGCCAAAAAAACTGCTGTTGCGCAACTCCTACCTTCGTTACAGTCCTCTAGTGTCTGTTGCGCAGGAGCTTCCTGCGTTACAGTCCTCCAGTGTCTGTTGCGCAGGCGCTTCCTGCGTTACAGACCAGTTTGCACCTGTAACGCAGGTCCAACCTGCGTTACAGCTTCTCACCGGATTTTTTCCTTTTTTTTTTCACGCGCTGCTTCTGTTTCTTGTTCACAGACTTGTTTCTTCGACTTTGCTCACAATCTTGTTAACCAACAGCAATAATCAGCTACGCAACGGAAAACTTTATTGCTCCGATTTAATTTCCGATCGCACGTAATTGTTACAAAATACCCGGATCTTAACAAAATCCAACAAACAATTACATAAAAAATAGATCTATTACAAAACTAATTTTGCAAAATCTATTCTAACACGATCAACCCTCGTGTTTTACAACCACGATAAACCACGTGGAAACCAAACAAAATAACCACAATTAAACCACGTGGGATCCAAACAAATAATTAAATATACATGGCCATAATAGTGGATAACAACCTGCAAAACAGAATTATACAAGCCTACCACTATATACATGCATATATAATTACGACATGGACATCGTATCAAAAATCGCAGAACCATTGAACCTAGCTCTTGATGCCAATTGTTAGGACAATCAGATCTTGGCACTGCGATTTTTGATACAATAAATTAACGAGTACGAATAGAAAAGTCACCTTGTTAACGGTTGATTCCACGCTCTTCTATTGTATTCCCAAATTCCCTTGAGCGAAGTGTGGCCTTCGTCTTCTCAAGTTAACCTCTCTTCTTGCTCCTGGGTGGCTACAAAATTTTTTCGACCAGCCCTCGCAAGAAGAGAATAAGAATATATATAGGCTACAATAGGGATCATGGACAATTAGGTTGGGCCTTCTAATTACATCTTGGGCCTAGCCCAATGTAATTAAATATTAATTCAATCCACTAAAGAATTAATATTTGCACTACCTTTCCTAATACCGTAATTTAATTAATTAATTCGGTTCCAATATTATTTGCTTATTAAATTCCCCATGTTTAAAATATCGCATGTCCATTAATTAAATAAATTACTGATAATTCATTTAATTAATATCTTTTATCCTTGATCATCCACTCAACCTTTACTTAATTATGCCGGAATAAATCCACCTGCAGGGTTTCACATAATTAAATCTTTTTGAGCTTTCAAGGGGACATCATTAACCCGAATATTATCAGGACATGGATTCCTTCAATAAATAATATTCACCATATATATTATTTCATCACCCAAAATATAATGAAATAAATCAAAAGAATTATTTCATATATAAATCAAAGCATGTAAATAATATACACGTGTCAATTACTATATCTGGATTAAGAACCTAAGCATTAATAATAACATAGAATCTTAGTTCACCTTCTTAATCAGTATAAGGGAACAATTCTAAATTTGATCCTGTTCAATATACACAAAGTATACTAGTATTATTTATTAGTCAATATAAACTAATCTAAATAATACTACAGCCATTCCAGTGGATTATCTAACACCACTTGTGCTGTGAACCATATTATATTATATAAACCGTATTTAATAATCTAATATTCTGTATCCCATTTGATACTAGATTATTCACAATATATAATATTTAGACAACATGTAAACATTTAAATGATTCTCAATAAAATAGGCCAGAAATAAATGTATATACTTCAAATAGATATTTTCAGTATACACCAACAAGTATACGGGGACTTAGTCGAGCTCTATTCGGATGTAGTCGCATTCTTTGAGATGTTCACTTGCTAGTTGGTTTTGGTTAGTTTGAAGGGGATCGTTGCATTTCATATTAGTTTCATTCATGCATTGCATTGTTATTGCATTGTTAGTTAAATGGATTTTGTGGGTACATTCGCTATAGGCCCTCACGAGACCTTACTCGTCCACTAGGGCTACCTAGGGGTTTAAAGGGCTTGTTGCATATGCCAAATGCAACCGTGATCACTTACGGAAGTGGTACTAGTTAGTTGTATATAGTATGATTGTTATGCTTGAGGACAAACATCGGTTTAAGTTTGGGGGTGTGATAAGTGGATTGTATATCCACTTGGAGCATTCCATATCGGCTTAAATTGATTGTCTTGGACTCAAGTTTGTTTTAGTTTTGATGTGTTTAGCCTACTTGTGCAGGTGTGCAAGAATGTTGCTTAGGGATGGCATTTTCGTCGATTTTGGCGATGAATTCGAGCATAGGAATGATGAATCAAGACTTGCTTGGGTATACCATGATGATTTAAAGGCTAAAGGATTGAAGACGGAAGTGAGTGCAAAAGAAATGAGAGTAAACGGAGAAAAAACGAAGAAAAATAAGCAATTTCAGCAACCGGCAGAATTTTGGATGCTGGCAACATGCAAATGGATGCTGGCAGCGCCCAAATAGTGACAGAACAGGGAATTGGATGCTGCCAGTGAGCTATAGGATGCTGGCAGCGCGTAAATAGTAAAAAAAAATGCTGAAAAAGTCTGTTTTGCCCAAATTCGAATTCTGATTGTATTTTTGGTATTCAAACCTATTCCTAGTTGTATTGTAGGTTAATTTTCTTGCTGGGCAAGACTTCTAGAGCCTATTTAAACACATCCGACCATTGTAATTTGTATCACCATTACATATCAATTACTTAGGTTTATTTGTATCTTTTCATACTTTGTTTTTATCATGGTTTCATCAGATCCCATGATGACGAGAGGTTCGATTATGAACTAATCGTTGTCATGGGATTCTAACGGATTTATTTATGGAGCTTTAGTATCTTGATTGCTTTAAAGATCTGTGTGTGATGTATATCTGATATCCTTGTATGGTTGTGATTAATTGATAGATGCGTCGCGAACATCTAATTTGTTAATCTCTTGTGAAGTGAAAGTGGATCTTGAGATTTAGAACTTGCCATGCTAGCATAGGTTCATGATTTTTTATCAACATGATTCGTAGTTTGAGATGAAAATACTTGTATTGCCCTGTGTGATCTTTATGGATAACTTTTCTTCAACCGTTATGTTTTCAAATTCTATAGACATATAGGGTCTAAGCTTAATTGGTGTCTATTCATCTTCTATCTCTTTTGTGGATATATGTTTACTTTGGTATTCGTATACTGAGAAGTAGCGTATACTTGTTTCGTGTTGTCCGATCAGATATCATAACCATTGCATATAGTGATTAAAGGCGTCAGATCTAAGCGAAGTATTTAATGAAGTTAGGATCCCATGTTACTCTTGTAGAAGTAATTCGATTCCAATTCTTGTTAGTTAACTAATTCTTAGTTTGTTAATTTTTATCTTAGTTAATTTAGATAATTACAAACCCAAATTTGTTACTTGTCTAAGCAATTGAAATTGATCATACATTGTTGCTTGAGCATATTTACATAGAAATAGCCAGTCTCTGTGGTAACGAACTTAACTTATCGAATATTACTTGTGACCACGTGCACTTGCGTGATATTGTGCTAACAGAAAGCTGCCCAAAGCAAAAAGGTACATGTCTATCCTCGCTTTCTCATGATGTGTATAAATTCTTTATGTGGAATTGATGAAAATGCCTCCCTCACAGTGGAGTGCAATGTTTTAAAAAGAAACACGCACACTACTCTCAATTCACAGGATTTAAATGCACATATTCCACTTTATTTCACACAACACCTAGTTGATCAAGTGCCCAACCTTGATTTTCCATTGCCCTCTGGGTATGTTACTTTCTCTCTCCAGAATGAGGCTGAATTAGACCCAAATTCAGCCAACCCACATTCTACTCCATTCATACAAATTAGACCATTCAGACTACCAAAAGACATGAAAATAGCCCTACAAGAATCCAAGAAAAGACCTTTGGAAACTGGTGCTGAAGGTAGTTCTAAGAGTGTTGAGGGAGAAACTGCACTTGATGTAGCAAATAAGGATGTTAGTCAAAGTGAACCCATAGTGGTTCCTCTTTAGCCTAAGAAGAAGAGAGCTAAGAAGACCAAAGCCATTATCAGCCACCCCACAAACTCAGAAAAGGCTGTGGAGGATAAAAGGGAAACAAACACATCCCTAGATGTCCCTTCTCAACAAGAGGCATCTATTGAAATTGGCCTGTCTCCCAAGGCACCCTTTAAAGAGTCTACACAAAGTCATGAGGAGCCCCCACTTGTAGATACACACATGGAGTTAGGGCACAATGAGGATCACACTTCTACTATTGATGTTCCACAAGTTACCTCTGTGGAACAGCCAACATTCTCTTCTATACCTTCATCTTCTTTATTCCCTAAAACATCAATTGTTTCTTCTCCACAACCTAGAGATGAGGACAGTCCCAACCCTTCAGGTTTTGATCATCCATCTCCTATCTTGGATGAGCCCCCATCTAGTGGTCCACAAGCGTAATGG
Organism: Saposhnikovia divaricata; assembly: GCA_036435485.1. Lineage (NCBI taxonomy): Eukaryota > Viridiplantae > Streptophyta > Magnoliopsida > Apiales > Apiaceae > Saposhnikovia > Saposhnikovia divaricata. The sequence continues at coordinate 132,930,141 of CM071600.1, forward strand.
ACACCACTCCTTCGGACACTGAGCTAAAACAAGATGGATCTTTGCCAGATATTGAAACAACCAACATCTTGTTTAAACTCCTTGAAGCAACTGACCCAAGGGAAGTTGCTGTCATAGCCTCAGCTGCTGTCAAAGACACAACCAAAGTTGCTGTCACACCACCTGTCGATAGTAACATTTTGGACAAAGATGCCGTCACCTCCACACAGCTTGATCAAGATATAGTGCTTGTTGAAGATGCTTCAGATGAGGATCAACTGCCACTCTCTTCTATGTTTAAGGTAAAATCTAAACCTTCTCTTTCAATTCATGCTAGTACTGCTCATACCCATGCATCTAGGATGAGTGAGGGAGAGAAAAAGAAAATAGAGGTGAGCATAAAAATGAGAGACAGCCAAATGAGCTGGCAAAAGGTGAGGGACTTGAGCATGTCCAGAGTGAACTTGAGGGAGCCCCACAACAGCAGGCTCTAGGCCTTGAGAGTTCATCTGTGAGGAGTGATGAGATCACTCAGAAAAACACTGAGAGTGTGATAACCCCCATAGCCTTCTTGCCCTAGTCTTTTCCTTTACCTCCAAAAAGGTTAAGATCTAGTGGTCCTTCTAAACAAGCCGATTCAAGGTTGAAATCCCTTGAGGGCAGATGTGCATCTATGGAAGCTAAAATTGACAATCTGTCCACTATGGTAACTGCTGGTTTTGCTGAGATTCAAGCAACTCTACTGTCATTTTCTACCCTTCTTGGTGCTGTCAACTTAACTAAGGGGGAGAAAGTGATAGATCAGAGTATCACAGAGCCAACAGACAAGGAGAAATAAGGTAGAGCTACAAGTAAGGGGGAGTCTAGTAGAAAGAGGGAGCAAGAGGAAAGTGATGCTGAAACTAAGGGGGAACAAACTGAAGAAGAATAAAAAGAAGAAAGAAATTTTGGTGAAGAATTGAAGGACAGTGGATCTGGTGATTTCATTTAACAAGAATTGGATGGTGAGTCAGTGTTGATGACTAAAGAAGTAATGGAGGCATTACAAGGAACTAAGGATTCTACATCTAAAAGAACAACACTACCTCCCTTGAAAATCAAAGAACCAAGTACTGAGCCTTCAGAATTTGCAATACAGATGCTATGGAGAGAAAAGGAGGAACAGAACAGACTGGGAAAAGGCAAGGAAAAGATGCCTGAGAAAGTAAATCTAGGAACTAGCAACATTTGGACTGATGGAAGTGAATACAATCAAGAAGATGCAGAAACAATGATGGTTAGTCACATGGAGAGTACTTTGAACAATAAAGATGAAGACTTCAGTATGATGGTGGAAAGTGCCCTAAAAGAGGCAGGGGAAGCATTTCACAAACTGGCACCAATACTGAAGGAAAAAATAATAAGTGTCTTTGTGAAGATTAACCTGGAGAAAAGATGGGCAATTGATGTATATCTGCAATCAAGAACCTCAATATTCATCACCATGCAGTTACTGCAAAGTTTACAAGCAAGAGTGCTACATATCCTAGGAACAAAAGTGAAAGCCAACTCTACATTCTTTAATGGAAGTCTATAAGCACAAATCAAGATACTTGTTGATGAAAAACTTCTAGAAGTAATTGATGATCCATATGGTGTCTGCTACAGAATGATCACAATATCAGGAGCAAATAGAATTGGCTTTCTGACCTTAGGTGAAGAGTCAAAGTTGAAAAAAACTCAATCATGATAATACTGATACTAGATCCTCAAGTCTAGCATAAACAGGGACAAAGTCAAAGCTGTCAAAGAAATTCACAAGCAATTGGCAAGAAGAGATGAGAGTCTTAACTCTCAAGTAAAGAAATTAATTTCACAAGCTAATGCCAAGAGAGGTGAAAGAGGTGGAAGCTGCACATTTGATGACACCCTTGATGATGATGAGATGGATGGAAATGGTGGATCTAGTCTACCTAAAAATGGTGGTAATGCAACTGCTGAGATTGTTGGAAATCAAACTCAAGAGGAAACAAAAGAAGAAACTCCCAAAACTGATAAGAAAGATGCTGGTGCTAAAGATGAAGGGGAGATAGACATTCGTGAAGCCTTGGAAGCAAGTATTTTAAGGTTTTCACTTGACTGCTATAATGCTGAAAAGGATGCTGTCAACAAAGAAGCTGTCAAGAATGCTGAAGTTGCTGTTAAGGAAGATACTGTCAAAGATGACACTGTCATGAAAGATGCTATTATGGAGGACACAGTTGAAGAAGACATTGTCAAGGGCTCAAATGAAGAAACTATCACAGGTGAAGCTGCTAAGGCAACCAAATCTAAAAGAACAAAAACAAGAGCAAAGGCCTGACGTGCAATTCCAAGAAAAGGTAAGACAGTTGCAGCAGCAAAGAAGAAGGAGCATATAGGAATGAATGTGACAAATCCCATTTGTAAAAGAAAAATGAATAGCTTTGAATGTGCAAAGGAAGTTGCTACAAGATACATCACATCTGTTTCATTGGAACTAGATGACTCTAAGGAGAATGCAACCAAATACATCCTTTGGAGAGATAGAGCTAGACTCATGGATGTCAAAAAGGACTTCATTGCGGTAAAGAGTCAAAAGTGATAGACAGACAGAGCTTTAAAATGACATCAGAAGTAGTGAAGCACAGAGTTGAATTCTTTGTGCTGGAAAGAATGGTGGAGCTTATGGAAAGTTATGATTATATCTCTAAGAAAGCCATGGACCATATCCAGAAATACTATGCTGATAGGTATGCAGAATTCTATGAGAAGTATGGTGACTGGAGAGCACATGATGATCCTGATCTTGGTATAATTTCAGATGAAGAAAAACATATTTCTGAGTATGATTGGGATGAAATTCTTAAGCCCTATACACCTTCAGAAATGTATGCTTATGAAGCAGCAGAAGCATTCAGAGCTTCTAGAGAAGAATTCAAAACTTCTAGTGAACCACCCAAGCCCACTAAACAGACTGCTGAAGACTTGGAAGCTCAACTGAGAGAAAATTGCAAGAAAGTTAACAAGATGAACAGTGGAGAACCAAACTATCAGTCCTGTGTACTAGACAATCCTCTCAGAATCATAGATGGGAAAGAAGAAATCTATGTCGATAGTTTTCAAACGCTGAGGACCAGTGTACCAAAGAATCTGTACTGGAAAGTGGTTGGATCACTCCACAAGCTAGAAATGTTATGTGCTTGGGAACTTGAGGAGATCTTTGATCGAAGAAAAGGTGAAGATCCAAGTCTGGACAGAGACAAGAGAGTATCTCTAAATGCTTTTCCTGGAAGAAGATTCAAAATTATCCAAGACACATTAAAATTCAGAACATACACCTATGATTTCGAAACTTGGTTTGACATACTGTCATAGCCAGAGTATGTTCTTGTGACCATAATAATTGCTGTGATTTAATAAGTATGTATCTTGGAAGAAGTTCATTCAAATGTTCAAGCCTCAAGAATTACATCAGTTCGACAGCAAGAATAAGGTTATTGTCAATTGCACTGACAGTAAGGTTACAAGAAGACATCATGTTGCAAGTCATGACAGAATATCCAATCTGATAGCAACATTCTCACACTTTGACAGCAAGTCTGGAACTCCTGACAGCAACATTGGCGGGGATTCAAACTGTCATCCAAAGTACATTATCATGATAGCAGGCTTGGCGTCAAAGGTTACTGTCTCAATGGAATATATGAATTGGGGATTTATCTCAGTCAAACCCGTGACAGTTTAGATGTTCAAGAAACAGATTTGATGCAAATTGTCAAAGATTGTAACAGACCTGCAAGACTACGACAGAAGCTTGAGAGATGACAAGACAAGACTCGTCAATTCAAGAGTATGACGAATCCACATCTACTAGAATTGTTTTAGCTTGGTTTATAAAGTATCCTGATTGCTTTATATATAATGATAACTCTGTTTGTATAGCAATTTAGGAAAGTCACATGGGTGGGCAAATTGTAAGGAGCTGCCACTTGAAAATGACAGCAACTCCACAACCCACGTGACAGAGATGTTAGAGCTGTTTAGTCTATATAGAGATTCATCTCTAATTTTTTCTGTAATTACTCAAGAAACCGAAGCTTGAGAAAAACACTTTTTCTCATGGTTGTAGCAACACTTTACAAAATAAATAAAACATTTATTTTGTGAGAATATCTTGAGTTACCACTTGTGTTTGCAATTCTTGTACTGATAGTTTACAATCTTTATTATTGTTGTTGAGATAAAGATTTGAAATTATCAGTATTGTATTCAACCCCCCTTCTGCAATACTCCGGGACCAACAGTTACCTAAGAATAACACTTAAACAAACCATGCAATCCTTAATCTCCCAATAGATACTTCACATAAATATATATATATATATATATATATATATATATATATATATATATATATATATATATATTAACTAGCTTTTATGCTAATTTTATACAGACTGTTTCGGCCTTTTAAAACTGTAACAGAATATCGTTTTTTTTAAAAAAAATTAAGGAATCCTCTATATTTACAAAGAAAATAAATTTTTCAAAACGTAATTTTGTGAAATGCTCATTAATTAACTGCCAAAGTATTAAATAATATTTGGACCTTAGAAGTCAGAAGTAACAATGATAAAAGTTAAGACAGTGGCCCAATTGGTATAGCCTATATTTCTCGTTCTCTTTATTGGATGTGACAAGTTGAATGTTAAAATAACATACTTCTAGGGCTGTAAATGAACCAATACACTCGCGAACGATTTGGATTTCGGTTCGAAAAAACTCGATTTGGGTTCGGTTCGATTCACAAACGAGTCGATCTTGAACATGATTTTAAGGATCGATTTATAAATGAGCTGAACTTCATCATGGTAAAGTTTGACTCGATAGCTCGCGAACAAGATCGATTAACATGTTCGTGAACATAGTTCGTGAACACACTTGTGCACATAGCTCATGAACATGGTCATGAATAAGTTCGATAATTGAGCTCGTTAACATGCTCGAGATTCGAGTTCATTAGCGGTTCATAAACAAATTCGATAGATAATCTTCTATATGTAATATATGTTTGATTATTAGAATATACTCTTGAAACTCTTATTAATTGTACACCATTAATTAGGATATCTTATATGTTATGCTAGATATTATAATTGTGTATTTAATAATAATAATAATAATAATAAAATAATAATAATAATAATAATAATAATAATAATAATAATAATAATATAACAATAATAATAATAATAATAATAAATAACTTAGTCTTACAATTAATATATGTAGTATAATGGTATATATTTGTCAAAATATATATCAAATTAAATATTACATCATTTTAAGTGCTAAATTTTAGTATTAAATATTATTGATTTATAAATTTATTTATACTACTTAAATATATAAAAAGATATTAAAATATGTTTATAATTATGTAAAATTTGAAACTATAATAACTTGAGATACTTGAAAATATGAAATATTAAGACCAAAATAAATTAATTAAACACTACAAATACAATTATATTTTTATTAATACTTTAAATTTATGGGATATAATGATATAATACTATAAACATATAATTTTGCCACAATTTACAGATATGATTGTAAATTTATGTACGGAGACCGATACTTTTGTATGACTGATATTTTATAGATTTTATGTAAGAAAATTAATATTTTTGTATGACTAATGATATATTATGTAAGGAGATGTGAGAAATTTATTTGTTGATGATTTATTATTATTATTATTATTATTATTATTATTATTATTATTATTATTATTATTATTATTATTATTATTATTATTTTTAGTGCTGAGACATAAAATTAATTATTTAATTATGGACTTTTTAATTTTTTTAATGTTAGATTTTTGTATACAAAAATAAAAAAACAAGTTTATGAGTTGTTCGTAAGTGAGCTCGTGAGCAAAAGTTCGCGAGCAATATTTAAGATTTATTCGTGAGCATAATTTCATGAACAAGCTCGTGAACAAGCTTAATGAATTGTTCGAAAGCAAAAGTTCGTGAGTAAACTCATGAGACATGTTCGTGAGCTGTTCGTGAACGGTTCGCGAGCAACATTTTATCTTAACGAAACGAGCTCAAACATATTTTTTGGCTCGATTAAAGTTTGATAATTTCTTAACAAACGATACATGAATAGTTTAGAGTTCGGTTACGCTCGGCTCATTTACACCCCTACATACTTCACCTTCACAGTGCCAAAAATTAAAAAATAATCTTTTATTAAACTAAATATCTAAAGTTTACCTCTTAAAATTGATGAAAGAGATTTTCTAATGATAGGAGACTAGGAGACTTATCTTTCTAAATAATCACTATCCATTATATTGTAAAATTAGCTAGTCTGATTCCAAGAAATCATTAATAAAAAGTACTCTATCTATAAATCTAAATCAAATGTCATGGAGTAATTGAATAACCTAAATCAAAGGATACTGGAACATAAAATAACCTAAATGCAGAAATTTCTTATTTCTTATTTTTAAAAATTACATATTCCTTAATCGTTCGAAAATAAGGATACATAAGCATATTTTATAAAAGAAAAATAGGGGTGTATTCAATTGAGATTCTGTTGGATTGTTAATAATCCATGGATTTTAATGGAATGTGTAAATCCATGGATTGTTGAAAATCTCTACACATATTATTTTAATTCCCTACAGATTTTCATAGATTTTGATGGATTGATTTTGATAGATTTTTGTAGAATTACAAAATCCTACAGATTCTACGAGATTGATTTCATTCATTTTGCTCACTATCAACATCACTATCAACATCATAATTCAAGTCTTCAATGCACAAGTCCCTCACTTCACCAGCTTAAACTATAGTACAAAATAGGGCTTTTACGTCGCTCTTTTTGGTCTTATACGTCGGTCAAATGGCGACGTATAGAGGGGCGACATATAAAGTATGGGTCTTTTACGTCGCATAAAAAGGCAACGTAAAAAGTAGAATATACGTCGCCTTAATAACCTACGTAAAAAACCAAAATGCCGACGTATATGAGTCAATATAAGCGACGTATAAAAACAAAAAAGCCGACGTATATAGATTATGTTTTATACGTCGCCCATACAAGAACCGACGTATATTGTCAAAAAAAAAATTTAAAAAAATATATATTTTTTAAATTTTTTAATTTTTTTGGGCAAATAAGGACGACACCTCGTAAAAATTTTATATCAACAGAAAAATAATATACAACCTAGAGCAGAAAAACTCAGGTCCAACAAACTTCTCAAGGACATACCCAAGAGAAGAAACACGAAAACCAAACAGAACAAAAAGAAAACAAAAAAAGGAAACACAAACTAGCTATATTCAGGTTACCACCACCTCTGCGGTTACGTCTTGACCGCGATGATCCGGGTATAGAATCATTCTCCTTCTGACTTAATGATTGAACTGGAAGAGCAGTACCATGAGATCCAGCTAATATTAGTGTCCATAGCATGCACTACACCTTCCCTCACAAATACCTTAGAGAACGTCTCTGGTAGTTTATTCATTAGAATGTCAGCTATCTGAAGAGCAGGTACCAAACTGCTGCAGGAGCTCAGGCTGTTCATTTAGTAATTTCTCACGAGCAGATATTTCAGTCCCCATTGAATCATCTTGCTCCTCTTGCTCCTCAGAATCAACAGGGGGCACATTTATATGAGATCCTTTAACAGATACACAAGAGCTTGAAGGAAGAGAGATGGTTCCTTGAGGCAGAGGAGGAAGAAGCTCATTTGCGAGGTTCCCAATTTCAAAAATCTGAGCAAAAGTAAAGAATTCAGATATCTATACACAAAATCCAGCTATAAACTTGAAATAATATTGAGCAATAGCATCGCAAAAGGGACAAATATATTACTGTAAGGAAACCAGACAGGTTTGGAACAAGGGAAGTGGACCACAACCTATTAAGTGTATAATATATTTTTCTTCCACTAAAAACTAGAAATAGATGTCACAAACTATCAACTTTTCTGTTTCGTTAAAATAAAAAGAGCTAACAGCAAAACTCCATCATAATATTGAGTGAATATAAAGAGCCAAGTGCCAACCGCACCTCCATCATATAGTTGTGTGAATACGATGAGCCAATTGCAGAAGTCCATCATAAAATTGTTGTATCATTTTAAGAACACCAGACTAAAATACTAATCATCAAATTAAAATCATTATGTTGCAAATGGGTACAGACTAACATATACCTGCTCCGGTGGACTACTTAACGCAGGAGAAACAGACATGTTAGCAACAAGGCCAAAGCCAGAGTATATCTTTCATAATGCCACTTATACCAAGAAGTAGCAAATTCTTGGATCCTAAAGGTGAGCCACTTGCACATGTTGAAAGTAACCGAACGAAGCCCTGCATGTTTCATCTAGTCACAAACACATTAAATAATGTAATTGCTTAACATAGATCCACATTTTTTAAGTACCGTATACATAGATGTGCTTAAAGTAGCTTGTCCACCTCCAGAACTACTTGTGGAAATTAGTGATGCCACATGTGTAATGAGTCCATGATTACATAGTTCATCCAACCTATCAGGAGATAATGCGAATGATTCCACAATCCTTGTCAAGCAAATTGAAGCAAGCTCTATAACCTAAAATCAGACAAATGAATGAACTGCTTAATTAGCTTGCCTTCGAGACAACCCCCATGAACTTTGTGTTTGCAAAGGAAGACCCAACAAAAGGCCACGATATGGAGCAATGTCCGATTCCACCTGTAAAGAAAACTCAGTCTCGGCAAGGAGCAAACCAGCCAAAAATGCTCCCAATGCCATTGAAAGCCCAGCCTGTATACATTTAACACATGTGAATTGATTAGTAGTTGATGAAGACTTTAAAGAATTCTACTAGTACCAGTTGTGGGCCCAGGATAGTAGCCAAATGGTATTACAATATAAATAATCTTATATGTTATAATTATAGCCCTCCTCCGGTTTCTCTTACTTCTAAAGAACCAGCAGTTATATCCAAATTTCTTATACTTCTTAAAACATACAGAAAACCTTAAAAGTTAAATTATTCAACACTTTTATTGGGTACTTGTACTCAGTCCACCAACACTTGCATATACAGTTGAATGCTGAGAAAAGTTTGAAAAAAAAATTCTGAAATGTGTGTACCCTGGCAGTAAGCAGACTTGTACCAAGAATGACTAGGAGTGCATTGGCAGAGAATATCTCTGCATTTTGATTTTCTGCAATTTGCTTGTATATTGGGCGAAGCAGCTGCATGTTTGAACAAAGGCGTAAGGATCCACAAATACAAAAGTATATGAAATTTTCCTTGTGAATGTCAACAGCTATCATCTGTTCCATACAATCAGTTTTAATAAGACTAGCTAAGAGCAGAAGTACAGGGCTCAAACCTTACGCCAATACTTCATTGTGAATCCATCCATAAAGCATTTATTTTCATGGCGAAAATAACTGAGGAGCTGTGAATTCAGCCAAGACAAGACAACCTTTAATTTGAATCGAGAAAATGATTTAACTTACCAAGCGTCCTCCATCAATAATTGCACTAATAGAAATAACAGCCTTGAGGCCTGCCAAACCAAGAGCTTCTGCAATTGCTTGGAACCCAACCTGAAAATTTAAAAATTATACAATCAACAAATATAACAATACATTAAGTGTTCTTTTTAAAGAATAAATAACAAATATACATTATTTCCGTAAAAACAAAAATAATAAATATACCATAAACAAGTAATACGGTACAAGACTGCACATTAAGATTAACTAATTAGCATTAAAAAGTTTCGACTTTAACTCAAAATGAAGCATAGCATTTTACTCAAGAAGAACTGTACTCTCGAAAAAGTGAATTAAGCTCCTATAACAATTTAACAAACAACAGAATCATTTTCAATTCTTTCACACACATTAGTTCATGTCCACAAGCACTCGTAATCTAGCAACTTAACCGGTAACAAATATCTCAATGTAGTATCATCACAACTATTTACGATATAATTCTGATAACTTCAACTAAACAAGTCCAATGGTAATCTCAATCCAATAAATCGATACATACATCTCCCCATTCATTTAAACTATACTAACTCTAATATTGTACCACTGCTCAACATGGGTATAGCTAAAAACACACCACAAATTCATACAAGTCAAACAAAATCAAGATTAAAAGTACCCACAAACATATAAATACAGGCACACACACACACATATACAAAAAAATAGGACAAGAAATATAAAGGAAAAGGGCACATGTAAGAAAGAGAAAGAAAATTATACCAGGTCACTTAGGGATAATTTCAAAAAACCATCCACATAAACCCACACAGTACCCACGAAGCACACATTCAGTCACACTGTATATACACACAACAACAATCGATGGCAAGAACAGGGGGAAAGGGAGGATATCAAATTCTAAGGGTTACTAGACCGAGTGGGACTCGGGATTAAGGAGAGAAGTCGAAGTGATGAGAGGGAGAGGGAGAGAACTCAAGATTTTTGGGAGAAAGGGGAGAGAGTTCTAGGGATTTTGCAAGAGACCCGATGAAATTATCTTGGGATGAACTGCTATCTAATTTAGGGATTTGGGGGTTTAAAATGGGGAGTGTTAACAGGGTAATTTAAAAAACTAATCTAATATTTTAGTAAAAGAAAATTGGTCTTATACGTCGCTTTATACAAAACTGACGTAAAATGTACATCTTATACGTCATCTTACACAGAACCGACATAAAAAAGTACATTTTATACATCGCCTTAAAGAAAGCCGACGTAAAAAGTACATCTTATACATCGCCGTAAAGAAAGCCGACGTAAAAGAGTACATCTTATACGTCGCCTTAAAGAAAGCCGACGTAAAAGAGTACATTTTATACGTCGCCTTAAGGAAAGCCGACGTAAAAAGTACATCTTATACGTCGCCCTTTTAAAAATGCGACGTATAAAGTAGTATGTACGTCGCTTTCCTTTATGTGTGACGTAAAAAGTCATCTTAAAAGGGTTATATACGTCGCCCTTTTAAAAATTCGACGTATAAAGTAGTATATACGTCGCCTTCCTCTACGTGCGACGTAAAAAGGGCGACGTATTAGCCCATTTTTGTACTACCATGTTCTTGCTTCAGTAACACTACCCAATCCAATAGAGTTTTTTCCAACTGCGACACCATTTCCAACAGGAATTTTAAGTCCTCGTAATCGTCAAATGCCTCATAACGCAAGTAGCTATCCTTTGGGTGAGCCTGGCACAAAAAATATTGTTTAAATTGTTAGTATAACGAATTTTAACAGAGAAAAATATTTTTGTGCTTAGACGAATAATAGCATAAAGAGTTAGCTACACCTTAATGTACTCATCCCATACTTCATTTGGAGCAGTGAACTTTTTTGACACATAGTCGTATCCAAAACCAGAGCTAAAACTTAAAAGAGTTGAGTAAAAAGTATATCGACTTTTGAACCATTTTAGTCGACTTTGATAATTGCCATAAGTTTTATTGCATTGAAATTTTGCATTAAGAGGGGGAAGAATTCGATCGATCACTATTTGTTTAGGAAGGACACCACTATTATCACGCCATCCTCGATTTGCAGCATAACCATAAGTTCTAACAATCCATCCCTCTCGTCTTTTGACCATTGATCATAACCACTTCTTTTTTTTTTTTTTTGCATTTTGTGAATCGGTCATTATAGTGCTAATCATTTCAAAAATGTTTAGAAAATACATATCATAATGATTCATAAAATCGATAATATAATATCATTTGTAACAAAAAACATGTTGTATAGATATGTATTATATAACAAAAACATACACATGCTCATATAACTTTACCACAATTGATGGAAAAAAACAAGAATGGAAATAATGAAGAAAAAAGCTTACGTACCTTCAGAGACCAGCCAAGAAGAAGCATAAGCAGTGAAAGATAAAAAGATGTACGTAGGTATAAATACTTGCATAATGTATCTTTACATATCTTTTACTTTAATTTTTTTTAATTTTAACAGTAGCAGAACTCCCCTTTGGTATTTGTATGTGTATACAAAGTAGTAGATCTAAAATTTTGAAAAACTCGTAATCACATATTGAATCTATGACCTTAATCGATAAAGGATATATTTTTAACCATTTAGGTTAGGGGTGTAAATGAGTCAAACTGTTCGTGAGCTATTCGAGCTCATCTCGTAAAATATTCAAATTCACCTTGGTAATAATCGAATCGAGCTCGAACTCGAGCTATTCCAATACTTTACCGAGACGAGTTCGAGCTTCAATTTATCGGCTCGTAAGGTTCGTGAGGCTAATCGAGTCTTTATTATTTTTAATTTTTATATATTATACATATATTTATATTCAAATACTTAATATTTATATATAATTTATATATTTAATCGAGTCGAACTCGAGTTGAACTTGAACCGAACTCGAGTCGAACGAATCATATTCGAGTTCTTGTTAATATTTGATGAAATTGATTTGAGCTTTCGAGCCGAACTCGAACATATTGAATTTTCTACGAGCCGAGCTTCGAGCTTGAAATGGAAAGTTCGATCGAACTCGAGCCCGAGCTTGAGTCCGAACTTTTTAATCATACTCGAACTCGAACCTGACAGTGTTTGACTCAGCTCGGCTCGATTACATCCCTTACCAGTACCAAAGAGGTGAGAGATGTTTTGGGTAAAAATTGTATTTTCTTCATGAAATGTTCCCGAATAAATGTGATTTCATTTATGAAATTCATATGTATGTACGAAGATCCATCCCATTTATGAGTGAATAGTCAACCATATTTTGACAACACAACATTTAAGAAACGATTTTGGGGATTCCAGGATTTCTCTTCCTCATACCTTACAATTTCCTTTCCCTTATTTTTGCTAAATGCTTTTATAGAGTAGTAAATTTCTCCGCCAGATTATGACGGAGCTAATGTTAACGACCCGACACAAACAGGTAGGATTCGCATTGTTTTGCTGTCATGTTAATGTCACTACCAGTAAAACATTCCTTTGTTTCTTCCTTTTACTAGTGTTTCAAAAATCATAATTTATATACTACTATTTATTTATACCTTTGTGTTGATGTATTAGTTTCAACAGTATCAAACATCAAACAGGAGGACTAAATGCCAACACTTTCAGCCTGTCTGATAGCATGTACCATTCTGCTAGGCCTTTGAAACTCATCCCCTAAAGTATTATCTTGTGTATCTGTATTTCATTAGCCAAAGCTTTGTTTCTGGCACGGATTATGTATTTTTCTCAATTTCAACAAAATTTATGTTACTCCCTCCATCCAAATTAGTAGTCTCTTTGATTTTTTACACGTATAAAATGACGGAATGAGCTAGATATGATTATAAAATACACGGGGCTCAAATTTTGTTACAGAAAATGTTCGAACTACAAGGTGAATTGATTAAGTAGCTTTTCGAAACAAAACAATTGTCTTTTTTCTCTTTAGAAGCATCAGCACATGCATGGAACAAGCTAGCTGTAGAGCAAATAGAACCACCACACCAGTGAAGTCATTACCAAAGAAGAATTGAATTATCAAATAATTCAGCTCCCCTCATAGATCATGGCCGGTGTTAGATTCAATAATTGAGCAACCCCTTTGTCTCATGTGCTCTATTACAAGAGTATTAGTATTATTGAAGCCAAAGACAAAAGTCACAACTGCCTAGACCCTCTATGTCTACATATCTTAATATCAATATATTACATCCATCACTATCCTCTTAAACAAGCTCTTATTAATATAGTTTTGCTATATAACCATGTATGTTAACTACCGAAAGTTGACAAAGACCTCACTCCTCCATAGATTGTCCATGAGCAAGCTTTACATATGTTATGATTAACATGTATAAATCATCAAGTATGACATAATTGTATGATTAGGCGTGGAATTAGCCAACGGAGTGAGTGCACGCTACTGTTACTTAAGAGTGGAATACACGGATTGATGTTTAATTTATCATGTATAATTAGGAGACTAGATCAAAGATGTAAGCGTGCCACCTAAAATTTTTTAGTCAAATTTACGTATTTATTATTGTTTAGGCTGAGGCATGAGCGATGTAAAACTAAAATTGAGCGAAAACTCTCCAAGTTTAGGTGAAGATTAAGCAAATAACCAACACTTCCCAAATTTTAAGGTGTCAAGAAGAGAAATTACTATGCATATCGAGCAGACCATAATAACGAATTAATGATGGATAATCTTTTTCACATTCTAACTAGAGAGCAGCACTAAGAGGTAAGGTAAAGTCCAGTGACGGACCTAGACCATAATATAAGGGGGTCCAAAAATTCTTAAAAAATTCGAACCGCGTGATGCGCGAATTTTTTTCCCATTAAATCATGCAAAAAATTAAATTTTTTCACTAAATCATGCAAAAAATGGATATAAAAGAAGACAAATAAACCATTTAGGAGGGGCCAAAAAAAGTAAATGATAGGGTATACATAAATTTTTCAATTTTTTTTTTTTTAAAATTACCCCAACCTAGGAGGGGCCTGGGACCCCCAGTCCGTCCCTGTTAAAGTCAATAAAGAAACTGCCGAACAATGTATTGCTCTATAGACTATATGTTATGCTGTCAAAAGCACTGATGTTCCAGAAAAAAACTAATGCATTTCACTGAGTTTTTGGATTATGTCAAAAACAATTTGATAATTTCATTATGGACCAAGGCATTCACTAAATTAACTGCAATAGTTTTGTCTTAATCACTAATTGAACTTACAGTCATTATCTAGTTTATAAATGACAATAGATTCATCATCACAGTTTACATTATTACAAGTCTATCCTAGTGGGGTGGCCATTTGATACAACAGACAACAAATCCAACTCTCCAGCTTAGCCAATAGCCATAGCCACATGATGTATGAACCAACTACTTACAAATAAATAACTAAAAGCAGATGAAGCTGGCTCTGCCCCTCCAAGTTACTTATATTCGCAACATCTAACTTACAAAATTGACGTCTTAACACACAATGTTACTTTTTTTTTTCGGTAACGGTTAATTGAGAAATCTAAATATTCACGCACTCATGTAACTCGACGGAGGCTCAAAGTTTAAACGTCTCGAATGACTTATGCGATAAATTTGTTACAATTTTCCGAAGATAAAACGGGCAACATCTGCCCCAATCCCTCCATTGCATATGGTAGTGAGTATACATAATTTATACTCCCTCTGTCTCATAAAACTCTTCTCACTTTCCTTTTCGGAATATTCAAAATACTCTTCCCCTTTCTATTTTAGGCCATAAAATAACTATATTCTATACCCACTACTCCACCCACTACTCATTAAAATAATATAAAATACCCACTATTCCACTCACTAACCCTTAAAAACAATATTCAATACCCACTATTCCATCCACTACTCTTTAAAAACCATTTTTTCTTAAAATCCGTGTTTTTTCCCAAATGAGAAGAGTTTTGCGAGACGGAGGGAGTAGTATATAAGTACAAGAGTATGCTTCTTCTCTTCACTTCATTAAAAGCATAAGCTCACATGAAAACATATGCTTCTCTTATACTAAAAAGCTAACCTCACATGGCTATGCAAGAATTTATCTTCACTACTCTTACTTACTCCCTCACATGACAAAAATCTAGTTGGCCTGCTGGTCTCTAATTTAGTTACAAGCTAGAGCACCACTACTTTCTTTCTTTTAAACATACAATTGTTGCTCTTCCCAATCCCACACTACCAATCAATCTCCCTAGAAACAGGGTCTTGACTCCTTTAATTTTCTTTAATTTTTTTGATCAATTTTCCCAATACCTCAAAATTGACCTTTACCTTGTCATTTCGTATTAGGCCTCTTCTAGCAAGAATCCTTTCTTCTAGTTTCCTATCTCAGACAGTTTTTTATAATCATTGATGGCTGCATTATGCTTTACTTTCTTGTTTTCCTAGAATATATCAATTATTGTATGTTATGTTTGTGTACATTTCTATATAAGTTGTTTTATGGCCAAAAAGCAATAGACCATTCTCTGCTGTTTTGATTTTCTTGGAAGACTTTTGTTATTAAGTATTAACACACACTTGACACTACAAGGTTTTGACACCTAGCAAATGGCTCTGCTGCTGAAACATGCATATATTATTGCTCACTGCATGCACGTGTAGGGAGGAAAATAAAGGATAGACACATATATAGTGCTTCAGTCTGGCTCTTGTTGCCTGAGGGAAATGCATAGAAGTCTTCAAGTTTCTTGATCATTGTACAGTTAGCATCTTGTTTTTCAGGGTGAGGAGAATTTGAAGTAATGGGGAAGCTGCGGTTTGGGAAAATGTTAGATAGGTTGTGTTTGTCTTCTTCTTATGGTACAAGCTGCTGTATTTGTATCAATGGGTATGGATCAAGTTTTGAAGGTGTGGATGACTTGGAGAAAGAGCCATTGGTTGGAACTGAAGGTGGTGAATTGGTAAGGCTCAAGGATTTCGTCGAGGTACCCAAGTCTCTGGCTCTTCAGTTAAAACCAAAGGTAATAATAATATTACATTTTTTGTTCTGTGAACCTATTTACTTTGCTGACAAATGGACAACCTAAAAACAAGTGTGGGAGTGTGTGTCATACTGTCATCTGAGTGTGTGTCATACTGTCATGTTTTCTGAATTGAATTTCATGTTTTGAAACATGTGGTTGTTAGCCTTTTTCCGCATTACTGCTTAATTTTCATACCGTGATCTCAAATAGTTCACATTGCATCGCACTATTGTTGAGCACTAATTTAAAAAAGAGAATCGCAAGTTAGCCTAATTACACTTTCTTTTATGATGTTTGTTACAAGAAATGTAAATACTTACGCACACATTTGACTCCATTGTGCCACTAACCCTCGACCCTTTTAGTTACTATGGATGGGGATATCTGCTAGACTATTGTTGGGGCTTTTACGAAAACAACATCTCAACACCCTCCAGTCTCTTGGTTCTGATTTGGGTTCAATTTGATTTCTTGATCCCTTTCATAACGATTAAAATATCATTATGATTCTTTTTTATTCTAATTAGTTATCGGTTTTCATTGAAGTTTTAGGTTCCAACCACTTTGGTTTTAGTATATGGAGCAAAACATTTACAAATTATCGATTTTGTTTTTAAACATATATGCTGAGGTTGACTGTGATTATGCCTCAGCCCTCAATATATATTAATGCGGTGCTGCATCTTTTTTATTATCAGGGCAGGTAGCCACTAGCTGACTAGCTACAGGTTTACAAATCACGGCTTAAGATTAAATTTGTGTAACTAAAAAATTGTCTTAACAAAGCTGAGTATGAAATTTGATTGGTTTGTAGATAGTGGTGCTAAGAGTATCCATGCACTGCAATGGTTGCGCAAGAAAGGTTGAGAAACACATCTCAAAGATGGATGGTATGAAATGATTATATAACTTCTCCAATTTTTATTATAACATAACTACAAATCTATGCACACATGCTCAATCATCTCTGTATATCAGGAGTGACATCTTACCAAATAGACCTGGAAACAAAAATGGTGGTGATAATGGGAGATATTGTACCTTTTGAAGTAGTGGAGAGCGTTGCCAAAGTTAAAAATGCAGAGTTTTGGAAATCTACTTTGGTTGATCACAAGACAGAATCAGCCTGATGGTCCAGTTGTTTAAACATTCTAGTTAGTTTAAGCACCGGATAAAATTAACTACCATTGTAATCTTGCTTAATAATTATTGCAAGCAAATAATCTTTTACTTCTACAAAAATTAGAAGCGATATGTTATGTGTCGCAACTCCCATATGTACATGTCTATGTGAATCTCCCCTTGTATTGTCTCTATTATTATGATTTAATATGATATGATGAGAGAGATGAGATAATTGAAAGAAAAAGGAGTTTAAAAAGTCTGAAAATTGGACGAATGGTTTACAATATATTCTTCTCATGTGCAATGGAGCCAGCAAAATTGAAAACTACTATTTGCAATATGTTCTAAAAAGTATGGTCTGAGAAGACATCAATGTGTATTTTGAATAATTTTTTAAACCATATAGAAAATAATGTTTACCAACTAGTTGCATGGACTTTGTTAAACTGTCAGATAATCAAATAGTGATTAGCTATTAGATAATAAAAGCAGATAATTAGAAATCTAAAGTTGAAGGGAAAAAAACAGTTTGGTAGAAGACTGGAGACTTGGAGTGGATGATTACAATGGAAACATAGACTTGGAGTGGATGATTACAATGGAAACATCTGAGTACAAGGGCATGAGTTGATGAGTCAAGGCTCTCTCTATAACACTTATCCAAGTGATCCATCTACATTTCAACATAACAATTATGGGCAGAAGAACAACAAATAAGTTTACTTAAAATTCCAACGCTGACAATTGCAAATTCTCTATGAATCAAGAATGATTCTTCTTGTGGTGTAAATAATGGGAATCTCTACCTTGTTCTATAAATCTTTCCAATTTCGATGGCTATGGTACAAGTCAGAGATGTCAAGGTTTAAGCTGGTTATGCCATGTTTCCTGAATGGCAAGAAACAATGTAAGAGAAAAAGGAACTCTTGTATTGCTAATATGAAGTTTATAATTTACAACAAACAAATGCCTTATTTATAGGCTACAAAACAATCAAATGATATCGTGGCTTACATACATGTTTGTTAATGTCAAGCCTTCAAATATGACTAACCTAACATATTAGACTTTAACACCTAATATTAGACTTTAACACCCCCATTCAAACTTAAGATGGCTGAAAAACCAACTTGAGTTTGCAATCACGAAAGGAACCAGGAGGAAGAGATTTCGTGAAAATATCTGCAACATTATCTGCACTAGGGATAGCATGAAGACTAACCGTTCCTTTTGCAACCTATTGCCGGGTGAAATGACAATCAATCTCTATATGTTTTGTGCGTTCATGAAAGACATCATTGTGAGCAATGTCCCTGGCACTTTTGCTATCACAGTAGATAATAGTGGCCGGTGAATGAGTTACAGTCATTTCTTCAAGTAACCATCGTAGCCAAATTAATTCCTGCGTGGTGTCAGCCAGAGCTCGATATTCTGACTCGGCACTGGATTTTGAGGCAAGGGATTGTTTCTTACTGCGCCAAGAGATAAGTGAGTCACCCAGAAAGAAGCAAAATCCTGTAGTGGAACATCTGGTAGGGGGATCACCACCCCAATCAGCATCAGAATAGGCATGTAACTCAAGTGACGAGTTGTATGCATAATGTAATCCATGAAAGATGGTGCCTTTGACATAACAAAGTATGTGAAGGACAGTTGTATAGTGAGGAGTGCGAGGAGCTGCCATAAATTGACTAACAATATGAACAGCATGAGCAATGTCAGGACGAGTGACAGTAAGATAAATTAGACTTCCTACCAGCTGGCGATATAATGTAGGGTTGGCAAGCAGATCACCATCTTTAGAGTTAAGTTTGACCTCGTATTCCAAAGGTGTAGATGTAATCTTATTGTCGCTGATTCCAGATTTCAACAAAAGATCAGAAGCATACTTAACTTGAGAAAGTGTGTATCCAGTAGGAATGGAAGAAACCTTAAGACCCAAGAAGTAGCTTAATGAACCAAGATCTTTCATTTCAAATTGCTGACTGAGAAACTGTTTGAGATCAGAGATACCTGCAGTATCATCTCCAGTGATAATCATATCGTCAACATAGAGGAGGAGAAGATCAAATCCTCGATCGATCCGTTGAATGAAGAGAGCATGATCATATGGACTAGAAGAAAATCCTAGCTCACTAATGACTTTGCTAAATTTCTCGAACCTAGCTCGAGGTGCTTGTTTTAGGCCATAAAGTGCCTTGTTAAGTTTGAGCACTTGACCTGGAGAGAGATTAAAACCGGGAGGAAGTTTGAGATAAACTTCTTCATCTAAGTCGCCATTAAGGAAAGCATTTTTGACATCCATTTGCCACATATCCCACTGTTTTGATGCTCCAACAGCGAGTAAACTTTGCACCGATGTAAGACGAGCAACTGGTGCAAAAGTCTCCTCATAATCAATGCCATATTCCTGGGTAAAGCCTCTAGCAACTAGACAAGCTTTATATCTCTCAATAGAGCCATCAGCATTTGTCTTAATTTTATAAATCCATCGACAACCCACAACTGTTTTTCCAGGAAGCAAGGTAACCACATCCCAAGTGTGATTTTTGTCTAATGCCAGAAGTACTTCTGCCATAGCCTCTTGCCAAAGAGGGTTAACACTTGCCCCTCTATATGTTTGAGGCTCGTGCAATGATTCTATAGCAGAATATACATGATAATCAGTAAGACGAACAGAAGGTTTTCTTACCCAAGTAGATCGATGAGCATGCTCATCTGAAGAGGATGGTAAAATGGGAGGCTCGGTACTGGA
The DNA here is from genome assembly GCA_036435485.1 of Saposhnikovia divaricata. Lineage (NCBI taxonomy): Eukaryota > Viridiplantae > Streptophyta > Magnoliopsida > Apiales > Apiaceae > Saposhnikovia > Saposhnikovia divaricata. The sequence continues at coordinate 132,950,572 of CM071600.1, forward strand.
ATCCTCAGACTGACCTGCTATAGGGATAGTAGTAGATGGAGATGGTTGTGTGTGCTCAACTGAAGGATCTACTAAATGTATATCAGAAGAAGATATTGGAGATTCTACATATTCATCACTGGGATGTAGATCAATAAAAGGATCTGTAAAGTGTGAAATGCTAGTAGAGGTGTCAATGTGAAATTCTGACATAGATGAGAAAATTTTATTCTCCCAAAAAGTGACATTACGAGAGACACGGAGACGTTGTGAAATAGGATCCCAACATCGGTATCCTTTCTGACCACTACCATAGCCAATAAAATAACAAAGACGAGCACGTGGTTCAAGTTTTGTCCTCTCATGTGGAGGAAGAAGAACAAAACAAGTAGAACCAAAAATCTTAAGAGAATCATATGATGGAGGTTCTTCATATAATTTTTCATAAGGGGAAACATTATTAATAACAGGAGAAGGAATCATGTTTATGGTGTAAACAGCAGTGAGTGTAGCTTCTCCCCAGAAGTATTCTGGACAAGAAGAAGAAATGAGAAGGGCTCGAATAGTGTCAAGAATGTGTCTATGTTTACGTTCAGCCCGACCATTTTGTTGAGATGTGTATGGGCAAGAACTCTGTGCAAGGGTACCATAAGAAGCTAAAAAACTTGTAAGATCAGATTCTTTATATTCTTTGGCATTGTCGGCACGAAAAAGTTTGATTTTCTTTTTAAACTGAGTGTGAATCATTGTGGCAAAATTTTTGTAAGTTTCTCCTAATTCTGAACGATGTTTCAGGATATATATCCAAGTGAAACGAGAAAAATCATCAACAAATATCACATAATATCTCGATCCCCCCATATTAGGGGTTGGAGAGGGACCCCAAATATCAGAATGAATAAGATCAAAAGTAGAAAATGATGTTTCATAATGAATAGGAAAAGGAAGTACATGTTGTTTTGCTAGTTTACATGACACACATTCAATTTTGTCTTCACTTACATTCCCTAAGTGACCTTTAGAAATAAGACTATATAAACGAGTGAAAGATGGATGGCCTAACCGAGAGTGCCAGGTACTGGATGAAACCGCACAAGCTAGAGGAGATGGTGATTTTGGTATAGGTATATGAAGAAAAGTGAGCTCAAACAACTTTCCACATCTACGTCCTGTCCCAAGCGTTTGTTTTGTCTGAGGATCCTGTACCTGACAACCGAAAGGGGAAAAAATGACATCAAGACCAAGATCACAAATTTGGCCAATAGAGGCAAGTTTAATTGTAAGATTTGGAACAAAAAATGTGTCAGGGAGGGAAAGATCTTCAGTAGATATATTCCCGATGTGTGACACATTCATAGTTGAACCATCTGCTGTTTGAATGGTTGGAAGGTAAGAACTCTGTGTCTTTGTGGTAAACAGGGATGAATCATTTGTCATATGATTGCAACAAGCAGAATCAAAATACCAAGAATTACCTAAGGTGGCAGAAAATGCAGTGGAAGGAGAGCTTGCTTTAAATAAAACCTGTTTGAGCAAGGATTCCAGTTCGCTAGTAGACGTAGTCGGTGCAGATTCTGATGTAGAGTCAAAGGTTGCAGCAGCGGAAGACTGAGGAAACTTGTTTGAATGGAAGGATGACTTTTTCTTGCAGAACTGTATCGAGTAATGACCCTTTTGATGACAATGTTGGCATGTATGATTGTGAAGTGCTACGCAATCCTTGGTGACATGTCCATTTTGACGACAAAACCTTCAAAATGGTTTGTCAAATGTAGGTACTGGAGGTACTGCTAGGACGTTATCAGTTGCAGGACTGATTTTGCCGATGTCAAGTCGAGTCTCTTCAGAAATAAGCTCGGTTAAAGCACTCTCCAGAGAAGGTGTTCGCTTATTTCTCTACGCAAGTATACGCAGTCCAAAAGCAATGTAGGGAAGTAAGGATCGTTCCCACGAAGACTTGGTGTAATTCAGTAAATATGTTTAATCAACAATGTTCGGTTAATTATAGAAGCCTGAACGAACGAAAGTGGTTGGTTTGTTTCAAATCACAATTAATTGATAAAATAACGACTAACGTGTTTCAAATAATATGATAAGAAATTATTATATGAGATAAACATGGGATTCTAACTTCATTATTTATTTCATTTAGAATTGATGCCTTAATTCAAAGTGATTTTGATAACTACAGAAGCTAGCCGGGAACACGAAACTAACATAAGCGCCTTTCAGCCTTAACTTATATCAAACCATACAAACATCCACTTAAAAAGATAGAAGTTGCGTGGACACCATTTATGCTTAGACCCTATATGTCTATAAGATTTGAAAACTTAACTGGTTTACGAATAAATTCCTGGTTTATGGCTACACAGGGTGATGTGATCTAAAACCCTACCACTAATCGTACTTATATATGATAATTACGAACCTGTGCTAACATGGCAAATTCTAAATTCTCAAATCCACTTTCGCATTCATTAAGAATTAATAATTTAGATGATAGCTACGCATCTAATAAATTAAGAGCAACCACGTTAGGCAATCGGAATTTTTATCATGACACAATTTATTAAGGCATCGAATTACTAAATTACGTAAATAAATCCATTAGAATCCCAATACGGCGATTAGTTCATAATCGAACGAATCGCCATCTTGGGATTAATTGAAAACATGGTATAAAATTGCATGAATAAAATATAAAATTGTAAGAGTTTAGAAACTAAAACCGGAATAATTTTCACTGCAAGAAACGAGCACTCCGATAATTCCATGTAAAATAAGAAATTAGAAAATAAAACCGAAATAGCTTCCACCGAAAGAAAATAGCACTCCAAATAATCCCCGAATTTCTTCAACCGAATAACAATTATACTAAAATTGCAGAAAATTTAATTGTATAAAATGAAACTGAAAATACAAGAGATGCAACTGAATTTTTAGGAACTACAAGATAGAATTCAGCTCTCCAAATTGTGCCTAAAACCAAAGGAAAACACTCCTATTTATAGGAGAAAACAGCACGCCATGAGTAACAGAAAAAATCAACCGGGCATAGCACTACAGCCGAAAGCAAGATGCAGCAATTAAAAAAAACTGGAAAGCAGCCGCCTATCCCACAGATAATGGACCTGCTTACATTTTTATTTTCACAACAATGAATCAGGAGAGTAAAGACCAGATGCAGGACTAGCGCGTGCAAGCCACGCGCGGCCTTTTTCTTTAACAACACTGGCGCGCGAATGTCACGCAGGGTCCGGGAACGTGAACAGCTCAAAAATCCTGGCCGACAGCTTTACTTATTCTTCTGTCTTTTTCGTTTTTTTATGCCGACAGCACTTACATTTGTGTACTTGGCCTTTCACCACCTGCTAGAAATAATTGCACAGAATTCGTTTTTTTTTTTTGTTTTTTTTGTAACTTAAATTTTTAATTAACTAATATTTAATTTAATTCAGAAATTATAAAAATAAATATCTAATATTATTAGATATTTATAATTATAATTTTCTAATTAAATAAAATATTTGTTAATATAAATGAATCATTAAGTCCTGAGCTGCGGTTAATTGAGGATCTGAAACCGGACTCCTTTCGCTTAACGAAAAATATAACAATTCCAACTGGGGTTCCAGATTTAAGAATATATCACTCAAAATTTTTTCTATGATAATTCTTTTTCCTCGTAGCCAGCCCACTTGATAAAATTGAGATAGAATTCCACCGTTTTTAGCCTTTTATTGCCAAAATACCTAAAGTTGCGAGTTCTGCACAACAAAAACTTAAAAAAAATGAATTAAAAATCACAACATACTTAAGAATAAACTACTAATTTAGGTCCAATTAGCGGAAAATAAGTGGATATAAAATCCACTTATCACACCCCCAAACTTAAACTGAAGCTTGTCCTCAAGCGAAAACTGACTCGACTACCTCTAAATGCATGAATGCAAACGATGCAAGGATCCCATAGGCAAAGCAAATAACCAATTTAGCAGAGTGACTCAGAGAATGTGAAAATTCCAAATAGAGATCGACTAAATACCCGCATATTAACACGTACAAGTACATAAACGTGGTGTGTGCAATGCTCATCAGAAATACTTCTAACACTAGATCAAAACCATACATATTCTTCGTCAAAACAATCACAAGTTTATAATTAGAATGAACGATAGACACTTCATAACATAGAAACACCTCCATCATCATTTGAGTTAGACAGGAATTCATGTTTTATTACTAACAACTATTACACAAAATACTATACACAGCACACATGCTTATTTGACCGTGCAATGGATGAGACCCCAAAAGGCTTATACAATAATACCCATGTAGCGAGCGTTAGGTTAGTGGATCCCAGACCGGAAAAGTCTTAGGTCACTAGGCTTGAGTCCCCTAGAACTTAATTGCTCGAGTATTAAAGAGCTCACCCTGATCAATTTTTTATACACACACATACTCCTTTTTTTTTTACATTTTTTTATGCAATCTGGAATGAGAATTCTCAGTTCCAACCCTAGACTACTCATATAAATATGAGCTAGCTACTAGCCAATTGACACCTATCCATTATTAACAAATACACACAAACTAGCATGAACCCTGGTTTCCCCCAAACTTATATTTAGTGATTCTACGCTATCAAGGGAATAAAGAAAATTCCAAATATAATCAAGTGATTAAATTTCAACAACCAAACAAGCATGACCTTAACCTAGCCCCAAAAGCAATTGATGAGTTGTGTAAGATTGTGTTTCTGCAACATGTATGTCAATTCATAAGTATTTAAATCAGCCCTCTATTTATCATTAACACACTCAAATTCATCATTGGCTGCTAAACGGAACTTCCAAGCGCTACGGGATCAATGAAAATATGATATGCAACTAATCATGATTATGCAATTTTTTTATTTTTTTTATTTTATATGAATTATATGAAATTATACTAGCATGGTATATTATGAACTATATGAAACTATATGCATACTATGACTCAATTAATCAATTATCCTAAATCACCCCCAAACTTAAAATATTCAATATCCTCATTGAAGGTATAGATAAAGGATAAACGAGAACTCCCCTGACTGTTGGCATCGTCACCCTCCTCGGGTGGTGAATCAAGTGGTGGAAATGAGCTCCAACCTGAGGCTAATCCTGCAAACTGAAAAAAATCACACAAAATCAAACCACACATAAAAACACCAAACCTATGGGTTGCCTCCCATGAAGCGCTTGTTTATTTTCGCTAGCTTGACGATTATACTGAGAATCATATGGTGGCCAACTTGGTGGTATCAGCCTCACGGTTCACCGTGTCACCAAAATAGGGTTTCAATCTCTGCCCATTCACTTTGAACGATTGATCGGGTGATTTCTCAAAGATTTCCACCGCTCCGTGTGGAAACACAGTTTTGACAACAAATGGCCCTGACCATCTCGATTTGAGCTTCCCTGGAAACAATCGAAGACGAGAGTTATATAATAAGACCGACTGACTAGAAACGAATACCTTTTGAATAAGACGACGATCATGCCATCGTTTCACTTTCTCCTTATAGAGCTTATTGTTCTCATATGCCTGCAATCGAAACTCGTCCATCTCGTTGAGTTGCACCATCCTTTTCTCACATGCGGCCTTAAGATCGAAATTTAGCTTCTTCAAAGCCCAATAAGCTTTGTGTTCCAATTCTGCCGGTAAATGGCAAGCTTTCCCATAGACAAGCTGATATGGTGACATGCCCAAGGGGGTTTTATATGCTGTACGATAAGCCCATGCGGCTTCATCGAGTTTCAAAGACCAGTCCTTTCTCGAAGGACTCACCACTTTTTCCAGAATGCGTTTAATCTCGCGATTAGATACCTCGGCTTGGCCATTGGTTTGTGGGTGGTATGCCGTAGCTACCCGGTGGTTGATGTTGTACCTTGCCATAAGATTAGTAAATTTGCGATTGCAAAAGTGAGTACCTTCATCGCTTATGATTACTCGAGGAGTGCCGAATCTTGTGAAGATGTTTTTGTGAAGGAAATTGAGTACGACATTGGCATCATTGGTCGGAAGTGCCTTGACTTCAACCCATTTGGAAACATAATCAACGGCCAGCAAGATGTATTGGTTGTTACATGAGGAAATGAATGGTCCCATGAAATCGATGCCCCAAACATCGAAGATTTCCACTTCTAGCATTATATTGAGGGGCATCTCATCCCTCCTAGATATGTTACCAACATGCTGACAACGATCACACTTCAGCACAAACTGATGGGCATCCTTAAAAAGGGATGGCCAATAAAATCCCGCTTGAAGAATTCGAGTTGCGGTCTTTTCACTTCCATAATGGCCACCATATGTCGTGGCGTGATAATCCCTTAGAATAGCCTCTGTTTCACTGTATGGCACACATCTCCTAATCACCTGATCGGCTCCTTGTTTAAACAGATATGGTTCGTCCCAACGATACCATTTGACTTCATGCAAGAATTTCTTTCTTTGTGCAAAAGAGAGCTCGGGAGGAATCACTCGACTCACCAGAAAGTTCACAATGTCTGCAAACCAAGGCTCTTCTTCTTGTATCCCAAACAACTGTTCATCAGGAAAGGATTCATTAATGACGGTTTTGTCTTGGGATGTCTTCCCAAGGTCTTCCAATCGTGAGAGATGGTCGGCTACTTGGTTTTCTGTCCCCTTTCTATCCTTCATCTCCACATCGAATTCTTGCAGCAGAAGAATCCATCGAATCAACCTAGGTTTGGAGTCCTTTTTAGAGAGCAGATATCTGACAGCCGCGTGATCAGTGTACACAGTCACCTTTGCGCCAAGCAAGTATGAACGGAATTTTTCAAAACCATAAACTATGGCTAACAGCTCCTTCTCAGTGGTAGTGTAGTTTAATTGAGCATCGCTGAGGGTTTTACTTGCATAATAGAGGACATGAAACATTTTATCTTTCTTTTGGCCAAGAACGGCCCCAACTGCGTAATCGCTAGCATCACACATCATAGCGAAAGGATCACTCCAGTCTGGAGCAATGATCACGGGTGCTGAAATCAATTTCTTCTTCAGAGTCTCGAACGCTGTAAGACATTCTTGGTCAAATTTGAAATGAATATCTTTTTCCAGCAGCTGACACAAAGGTTTGGAAATTTTTGCGAAGTCCTTGATAAAACGCCTGTAGAAACCTGCGTGCCCAAGGAAACTGCGAATCACTCGCACTGAATTAGGTGGCGGCAGCTTTTCAATAGCTTCTATCTTTGCTCTGTCCACTTCTAGACCCTTCCTTGACACCTTGTGCCCGAGAATAGTTCCTTCCTTTACCATGAAGTGGCACTTCTCCCAATTGAGCACTAGGTTAGTTTTCACGCATCTTTTCAGCACCGAGCCAAGATTTTGCAAGCATTCATCAAAAGATAGACCGAATACCGAGAAGTCATCCATGAAGACTTCAACAGTCTTGCCAATCATGTCTGAGAAGATGGCCATCATGCACCTTTGAAAAGTACCAGGTGCTCCACACAAGCCAAAAGAAACCCGCCGAAAGGCGAAAGTGCCGAACGTGCATGTAAATGTTGTTTTCTCCTGATCCTCAGGAGCAATGCAAATTTGATTATATCCAGAATACCCATCCAGGAGGCAGTAATAATCATGGCCGGCTAGTCTATCTAGCATCTGATCAATGAAAGGAAGGGGAAAATGATCCTTCCTTGTGGCTTTATTCAACTTCCGGTAGTCCATGCAGATTCGCCAATCGGTGACTGTGCGAGTAGAGATGAGTTCATTCTTTTCATTGGTAATCACAGTCATGCCTCCTTTCTTCGTTACACATTGCACTGGACTCACCCATGCACTGTCAGAAATGGGATAGATAATCCCTGCATCCAGCCACTTGATGATTTCTTTCTTCACTACCTCTTTCATAAGAGGATTTAGCCACCTTTGATGCTCCACTGTTGGTTTACTACCTTCTTCCAATGGAATTTTATGTTGACAATAAGCTGGGCTGATGCCTTTGATATCCGCTAGGGTCCAACCAATGGCTGTTTTGAATTCCCTCAGGACTCTTAAAAGCTTGTCTTCCTCAGAGTCTGAAAGGTTAGCAGATATAATCACAGGTAAGGTAGATGATTCACCAAGAGAAGCATACTTTAAGAGATTAGGAAGTGGTTTGAGCTCTAGAGTTGGAGCTTCCTCGATAGATGGTTTCATTTGCTGATGCGGCCCTTTTAGTTCTGGTAGATCCAATGATTCAACTGGTCTTTCAAATTTTCTTTGCCATGGCAAAGCATCCAGATATTGTAATTGTTCATCTATGTCATCTTCATCTAATGAATACCTTCCACTAAGGGCCTTTTCCAAAGTGTCATTCATGAACATGTGATCCAACTTTTCTTGTACCGTAGACTCAATCAAGTCTACCTTCAGACACTGTTCTTCTTCTGTTGGAAACTTCATGGCTTTAAAAACGTTGAAAGTTACATTTTGATCATGCAACCTCATTGTAAGTTCCCCCTTTTGGACGTCAATCAATGTTTGTCCTGTCGCCAAGAATGGTCTACCAAGAATGATCGGAATCTTCTTGTCCTCTTCGAAATCAAGTATGACAAAATCAGCTGGAAAAATAAGTTTGTCTACTTTCACTAGGACATCTTCAACAACTCCCCGAGGATAAGTGATAGAGCGATCAGCTAACTGAAGTGACAGGTTCGTCGGGTTTGGCTCAAGAAGGCCAAGTTATAAGAAAACTGAGTATGGCATGAGGTTGATGCTTGCTCCTAAATCACATAAACATTTGTCAAAAGACAGATTCCCAATGGTGCATGGTATGGTGAAACTTCCAGGATCTTTTAGCTTAGGCGGTAACTTTTGTTGCAATACCGCACTACACTCCTCTGTCAAAGCAACAATTTCTAAGTCCTCAAGTTTTACTTTTCTCGATAGAATGCCCTTCATGAACTTGGCATAACTCGGCATTTGTTCCAGGGCTTCAGCAAATGGAATGTTGATATGTAATTTCTTAAAGACTTCAAGAAATTTGCAAAACTGCTTGTCCAGTTTCTGTTTTTGCAAACGTCGAGGAAATGGCGGAGGTGGATAGACATGCTCTTCTGCTTCTTTCTGTGCAAGGACTGATTGTTTAGGAGGTGGTACACTTTCTTCTACCTCCGTGCTTGAAATTGGAGCCTTACCCTTGTCCTCGGTATCTCCCACGTTCACTATTTCTTCATCGGACAGAATTCTTTTTGCTCTTTCCAATTCAGTGCCTTCTGTGACTTTTCCCGATCTTAAAGTGATGGCTTTAATGTGCTCTTGGTTGTTCTTTCTCCCCGGATTAGCTTCAGTATCACTTGGGAGTGTTCCTTGTGGTCGGCTCATCATGAAACTAGCGAGTTGTCCCAATTAAGTTTTCAGATTTTTAATAGAAGCCGCTTGGCTTTTTGACGCCAACCTCAACTCCTCCAATTCTGTCTTTTCACTGGAAGCTGATTGCCCAGAATTCCAATAGGATTGTTGTTGAAATCCTGGAGGATAAAATTGTCGTGGGGCATATTGTTGCTGATATTGGTGCCCTTGCTGTTGCTGGAATCCAGATGGATTATATGGCTTAGCTCCAAACTGCTGATTTTGAAATTGTTGGTAGGGCTGATTTGATTGTTGCGCTCCTCCTTGATTATTGCTCCAACTGAAATTTGGGTGATTTCGGTTGTTCGGATGGTTGGAATTTGGAGCTGGCTGTTGCTGTCTTTGGAAATTGCTTACGAATTGAACTGACTCGTTTGAGATGGCACATTGGTTTGATTCATGTGCGCCCGCACACAACTCACAAACACTAGCAACTTGATGAAATCCTTGTGCTGTCAACGAGTCTACTTTCAAGTTCAAAGCCTCTAGCAGAGCTGCTAAGGAAGTGGCTGTGTCGACATTAAGAATTCCTGCTACCTTCTGTTGTGGCATTCTTTGAGTTGGGTTTTGATATTCATTAGCTGCCATCATCTCGATAAGATCGTAGGCCTCCTCATAACTTTTAGCCCATAACGCTCCCCCTGAAGCTGCATCTACCATTGGCCTTGATTGCCTAGTCCATTATAGAAACAGTTTATGACCATCCAATTTGGCATGCCATGATGAGGGCATTGCCGAAGCATTTCCTTGTATCTTTCCCACACTTCACATAAAGATTCACCAGACTGTTGAGAAAATTGCGTGATAGCATTCCTTATAGCTGCAGTCTTTGCCATGGGGAAAAATTTGCTAAGAAACTTTTGAGCTAGATCGGCCCAAGTGGTGATAGATCCCGGTGGCAGAGAGTGCAACCAACCCTTGGCCTTGTCTCTTAAGGAAAATGGGAAGAGTCTCAACTTTACAGCATCATCTGACACATTGTTGAATCTAAATATGTCGCATATTTCTATGAAGTTCCTAATGTGTAAGTTAGGATCTTCCGTTGCAGTTCCTCCGTACTGTACTTGATTCTGCACCATCTGAATAGTGCTAGATTTAATTTCAAATGTAGGAGCCGCAATTGCTGGACGAATGATACTTGACTGAATGTCATCAATCTTCGGTTGCGAGTAGTCCATCAAAGCCCTTGCTGCTGCAGGTGCAACTACTTCGGCTTCTCCGTCCATCTTGTGAGTATTTGCTAGTTTAAGTACTTGCTTGGCCTTTAATGCTTTAGCACGTGTTAGCATAAAAATCCAAGTATCTGAACACAAATAATCACTTCAAAATATAAGATAAAATGTTCAAGTCAAACAAATTAACTTCTATTGTAGTAAAACACATAAACAAAATAACACCGAGTCCCCGGCAGCGGCGCCAAAAACTTGTTCGCTTATTTCTCTACGCAAGTATACGCAGTCCAAAAGCAATGTAGGGAAGTAATGATCGTTCCCACGAAGACTTGGTGTAATTAAGTAAATATGTTTAATCAACAATGTTCGGTTAATTATAGAAGCCTGAACGAACGAAAGTGGTTGGTTTGTTTCAAATCACAATTAATTGATAAAATAACGACTAACGTGTTTCAAATAATATGATAAGGAATTATTATATGAGATAAACATGGGATTCTAACTTCATTATATATTTCATTTAGAATTGATGCCTTAATTCAAAGTGATTTTGATAATTACAGAAGCTAGCCGGGAACACGAAACTAACATAAGCGCCTTTCAGCCTTAACTTATATCAAACCATACAAACATCCACTTAAAAAGATAGAAGTTGCGTGGACACCATTTATGCTTAGACCCTATATGTCTATAAGATTTGAAAACATAACTGGTTTACAAATAAATTCCTGGTTTATGGCTACACAAGGTGATGTGATCTAAAACCCTACCACTAATCGTACTTATATATGATAATTACGAACCTGTGCTAACATGGCAAATTCTAAATTCTCAAATCCACTTTCGCATTCATTAAGAATTAATAATTTAGATGATAGCTACGCATCTAATAAATTAAGAGCAACCACGTTAGGAAATCGGAATTTTTATCATAACACAATTTATTAAGGCAACGAATTACTAAATTACGTAAATAAATCCATTAGAATCCCAATACGGCGATTAGTTCATAATCGAACGAATCGTCATCTTGGGATTAATTGAAAACATGGTATAAAATTGCATGAATAAAATATAAAATTATAAGAGTTTAGAAACTAAAACCGGAATAATTTTCACTGCAAGAAACGAGCACTCCGATAATTCCCTGTAAAATAAGAAATTAGAAAATAAAACCGAAATAGCTTCCACCGAAAGAAAATAGCACTCCAAATAATCCCTGAATTTCTTCAACCGAATAACAATTACACTAAAATTGCAGAAAATTTAATTGTATAAAATGAAACTGAAAATACAAGAGATGCAACTGAATTTTTAGGAACTACAAGATAGAATTCAGCTCTCCAAATTGTGTCTAAAACCGAAGGAAAACACTCCTATTTATAGGAGAAAACAGCACGCCATGAGTAACAAAAAAAATCAACCGGGCATAGCACTACAGCCGAAAGCAAGATGCAGCAATTAAAAAAACTGGAAAGCAGCCGCCTATCCCACAGATAATGGACCTGCTTACATTTTTATTTTCACAACAATGAATCAGGAGAGTAAAGACCAGATGCAGGACTAGCGCGTGCAACCACGCGCGGCCTTTTTCTTTAACAACACGGGCGCGTGAATGTCACGCAGGGTCCGGGCGCGTGAACAGCTCAAAAATCCTGGCCGACAGCTTTACTTATTCTTCTGTCTTTTTCATTTTTTTATGCCGACAGCACTTACATTTGTGTACTTGGCCTTTCACCACCTGCTAGAAATAATTGCACAGAATTGGTTTTTTTTTTGTAACTTAAATTTTTACTTAACAAATATTTAATTTAATTCAGAAATTATAAAAATAAATATCTAATATTATTAGATATTTATAATTATAATTTTCTAATTAAATAAAATATTTGTTAATATAAATGAATCATTAAGTCCTGAGCTGCGGTTAATTGAGGATCTGAAACCGGACTCCTTTCTATGATAATTCTTTTTCCTCATAGCCAGCCCACTTGATAAAATTGAGATAGAATTCCACCGTTTTTAGCCTTTTATTGCCAAAATACCTAAAGTTGCGAGTTCTGCATAACAAAAACTTAATAAAAAATGAATTAAAAATCACAACATACTTAAGAATAAACTACTAATTTAGGTCCAATTAGCGGAAAATAAGTGGATATAAAATCCACTTATCAGAATGCAGCGGAACACGATGAAGAAGAGCAGCTCTAACCGGTTCATAGTCCTGAGTGAGAGCCATAAGAAACTGGATGAGTCGTTGTTGGTCACGATATGTGTAATAAAGAGTGGCGTCCTCTGTGTGTAACCACTTGGGTTCAGATAATGTCAACTGATCCCAAAGTGCTTGTATTTGAGATAGAAAATCAGTTACAGATTGACCAGATGCTTATTTCTGCTTACTTAGAGAACTAATGATTTGATACTGGTGAGCCAGATCAGATGTAGTATATCGAGATGCCAATAAATCCCATATTTCTTTTGCAGTCTCAAAGTTTCCAAACTGCAAATTGATTTTAGAAATAGAAGAGTTTCTAAAAAATATGATAGCTTAATGATTTTTGACATCCCACTCTTCAATACGATCTTTGAATTTTGACTCAGTTTCATCTTTCTCTTTTGTGGGGATAGTGAAATCCCCGTTAACATATCGCCAAAGTCTTTTTCCTTTGAGATAACTACGCATAGCTTGAGACCAAGTTACATAGTTCGAACCATTCAAAATTGTTTGAATAGGTGAACTATTCTCTTTCTCCATTTTTTTAAACAGTACTGTATGTATAAACAGTACCGTATGTATGAAGAGTACCGTATGTATGAACAGTACCGTGAACAGTGCCGTATGAACAGTGCCATATGAACAGTTCCGTATGAACATTGTTGTATGTATGAGCAGTGACGTATAAACAGTACTTCGTATGAACTATGTTGTATGTATGAACAGTACCGTATGAACATTACTTCGTCTTCTACGGCGTGAACAGTGCCTGCCGGAATAGTAACTTTGCCGGAAAAGTTGCAAAATTATTCAGAATTTAACAACCAAGCTCTGATACCATGATAAACATATATGAATATGCTGGAAGCAAGAAACAATGTAAGAGAAAAAGGAACTCTTGTATTGCTAATATGAAGCTTATAATTTACAACAAATAAATGCCTTATTTATAGGCTACAAAACAATCAAATGACATCATGGCTTACATACATGTTTGTTAATGTCAAGCCTTCAAATATGACTAACTTAACATATTAGACTTTAACACTAATATTAGACTTTAACAGAGAGAAAGAGATTGTAACTAACTTTTGTATTGTTCAACATAATGAAAGAAAACTGATTACAAAGAACTATTTATAGTAGTATCGAGGTCAACTCAACATTGACTAAAGTTTGTTATTAACTATTACAACTCAGTAAAAGAAAATAACAGCCAAGTTAGCTCCATATGCATTTAGCTAGCTGGTCATTCACTTGAGATAACAAAGCATGTTGAATTGAGGCTTTATACTGAGAACTCTGCACTTTAGGTAGAACAGCAACACAAGCAACACTGTTGATACAAGCATTATCATCCGTATTACTCCCCCCACAAGTTGGAGTTACACAAGGATTGTGTAAACCCAACTTGGAACATATAAACCAATGAGCAGATCCTCCTAAAGCTTTAGTGAAAATATCAGCAAGCTGAAACTTAGTAGAAATCTTGGTAGGCAAAATGACACCAGACTGAACCTTTTCACGAATGAAATGACAATCCAGCTCAATATTCTTGGTACGAGCATGATTGACTGGATTCAAAGCAATATCAATGGCTGCCTGATTGTCATAAAAAATAGGAACAACATTAGAGGTTGGAATCTGCAAATCATCTAGCAAATATTTCATCTACATAATGTCAGTGGTAACAGTAGCTAGGGCACGATATTCTGCTTCAGCTGTGCTTAAAGAAGTCACACTCTGTTTCTTAGCCTGCCCAGAGACAAGAGCATTTCCAAGAAAAAGACAATAACCAGTCACTGAACGACCTGTAGAAGTACAGCCTCCCCAAACACTGTCACAATAACCCTTCAAAACCAAATCATTTTAAGTTGGAAAGAAGAGTCCCAAGCCAACTGTACACTTTAAATACCTCAAAACTCTATAAACGGCTGCCAAATGCTTAAGTCGAGGTGCTTTCATGAATTGGCTAAGGAGATGAACAGGAAAACTAACATCTGGTCGAGTAAAAGTGAGATAAAGAAGCTTGCCCACAAGGCTTCTATACAAAGAAGGATTTGGAATTAAAGGACCAGATTTGTCATTATCAAAAAGTTTAATGTTTTGATCTAATGGAATTGACAGTGGTTTTGCATCCAGTAAACCAGCTGCATCTAGCATGTCCAAGATAAACTTCTTCTGACTTATAGTAATACCAGTAGCATTTCTAGAAATCTCCAAGCCTAAGTAATACTTAGCTTCTCCTAGATCTTTGATACTAAATTTAAGATCTAAAGCAGACTTCAAATCCTGAATAAAAGTAGAATTACTACCAGTCAACAAAATATTATCCACATACACAACAGCATATACAAAAATTGAATCACATTTGTAGATAAACAGTGAATAATCTGCCATGGACTGATGAAAACCATAATCCAGCAGAAAATCTAAAAGTTTAGTAAACCAACATCGAGAAGCTTGTCTCAAGCCATAAATGGATTTCA
The DNA here is from genome assembly GCA_036435485.1 of Saposhnikovia divaricata. Classification (NCBI taxonomy): domain Eukaryota; kingdom Viridiplantae; phylum Streptophyta; class Magnoliopsida; order Apiales; family Apiaceae; genus Saposhnikovia; species Saposhnikovia divaricata. The sequence goes on from CM071600.1 coordinate 132,965,835, forward strand.
GAAGTTTACAAACTAAGGAAAGACCAGGAGGAACAGCATAACCAAGAGGTAAATCCATATAGACCTCTTCAACAAGATCACCATGTAGAAAGGCATTATTTATATCAAGCTGAAAAATAGGCCAATTTTGAGAAGAAGCAAGTGTAATAACAGATTTAACAGTAACTCCTTTAGCAACTAGAGCAAAAGTGACATAAAAATCCACTCCTGCTTATTGTGTATACCCTTTGGCAACTAAAGGAGCCTTATACCTCTCAATAGACCCATCTGCATGGTATTTAATTTTGTAAACCCAACGGCAACCAACAGTTTGGTTGCCAGAAGGCAAAGGGCACTAATGTCTAAGTAGAATTTCATTCTAAGGCATCTAACTCCTTATTCATTGTAGCAATCCAATTGGGATCTAAAATAGCCTCAGCAAAAATTTGGGTTCTTGACTAGAAGTGATAGTAGCAAGAAAATGTGTTTGAGAGGGTGAAAAGGAATGAGATGACAAAAACTTGGACATAGGATATTTAAAAACAGTAGAAACAAAAGATGAAAAAGGAACAATATAATCATTCCACCAGTTTGGTCTGCTTCTGCTTATAGTAGATTGTCTAGGAACAACAATGGAAGTATCTTCTTCAGTTGGAAGATTAATAAGAGAATCACAATCAGGAGGTAAATGATCAAGAAAATCTGTATTTGAAGGTGAACTAGCATGAGAAATAGGTAAAGAAATAGTTGCAGAAATAGTTGGAGAAATAGGTGAGGAAATAGATTGATTTGTGAATTGAGGCACAGATTCAACTAAAGGAGAAATAGGAGAATTAGATGTTGAATCTTCAACTAAAGGAGAAGTCTCAGGCTCAAATTCACCATGTAGCACAGGTGAAGTAGAAGTATCAAAATGAAGCCAGTGTTGCAGTAAATAAGGATTAGACTCAAAAGTAGTGTGTGACTAGTTGAGAAATGGAAAAACAGTTTCATGAAATACAACATGGCGAGAAATAAACTGTTTGCGTGTTTGCAGATCAAGGAGTTTGTATCCTTTATGACCATGTGGATAGCCAAGAAAAAAACACATCTAACAGCTCTTGGAGAAAACTTGTTAGATTCATGAACAGAAGCATAACAAAGACATCCAAAGACTTTGAAAATGGTGTAATCTGGCAAGGTGTGATAAAGACACTCAAAAGGGGTTTTGTAATCCAAAATTGGAGTAGGAATTCTATTAATAATGTAAGTGGCTGTAAGAACACACTCCCCCAGAATTTAATTGGGAAACCTGACTGGAATCTTAAAGATCTAGCAATGGCCAATAATTGCCTATGTTTTCTCTCTACCCTCCCATTTTGGGCAGGTGTAGCAACACAAGAAGCTTGTTGAGTAATACCATATTGCGACAAATAAGAAACCAAAGCATGATTAAAAAATTCAGTACCATGATCACTTCGAAAAGTTTTGACAGTGGTATGGAACTGATTTTGTACATAAGAGAAGAAGTGAGTAAGCTATTGGAAAACATGTTGTTTGGTGGCTAAAAGAAAAGTCCAGATGGCTCAAGAAAAATTATCAACAATGGTTAAGAAAAACCTACAACCCTGGCTTGTCTCATGAACATAGGGACCCCATAAATCCACATGTATTAGGTCAGAAGCTTGAGTAGCATGTGGTGAACTTAAAGGAAAACGTAAGCACTCTGTTTAGCTAATGGACAAATGGGACAAGTCTCGCTACACTCTTCATTAATAGAATTGGAAAAAAAGGTATTTTGTGTAACACATGATGAGAAATATGTCCCAACCTCATGTTCCAGATAGCACTAAGTTGTCTTTTGGACACGGCATTAGTACTCACATGGACTGATGACAAAACAGAAGGTTTGACTTTTGGAATGGAGAAATGATACAAACCAGCCTTGACAGTACCAACAACAAAAATACTCTTATGATCATGATGTTGAAAAACACAATGTTTTGGGAAAAATGAAACCAAATGTCCTGTATCACTAGTCCACTTGGGAACTGAAAACAAGTTATAGTGAAAATTTGGAACAAACAAAACATTGTGAAGGTTTAAACAATCAGTGAGAGCAACAGAACCAACTTGACTAACAGAAATAGTAGAACCATTGGGTAAAGAGATACTAATGGGAACTGTCAAGGTAATCAGATCATGCATTTCATCCATAGAATAGCACATGTGATCTGTGGCTCCTGTATCTATGAGCCACACATTCTTCGAAATATGAGAAGAAACCAAATTGCTAGAAGAAGTAAGCATACCTGCCATATGATCTTCTAGACTCTTGAAAGAAGTGCCAGAACCAACAAACATGTTAACCATTTTGCTGAGTTGATTGATCTGATTATGTATTTGAGTCAGATGAGAAGAAGACTGTGAATCACTATCTGATGCCCCTGCTCCAACCAGATTAGCCTTAGGTAGAGGTCTGAAATTGGCATTAGAATTAGGACCAGATCTTGTGGTAGCAGCTGACTTTTCTTTCTTCATCCAGTTGGGTGGATATCCAATCAACTTATAACAAAATTCTCTTGCGTAACCATTGAAGTTACAAAATGTGCATTTCAATGGTGTCTTGTTGGTTCCAGTACTACCTTTAACATAAGGTTTCTTTACTGTAGAAGCATTACTATCAGCATTGGCAACCAAAGAATTGGCAAGTAAAGCAGAATCAGTGAGTAAAATGATAGAATGACCCTATCGAGCCTTTTCATCCTGCTTAATAAAATCATAAGCATGAGATATTGATGGCAAAGGATCTATCATGAGAATCTGACCTCTTACAGCTGCATTACTATCATGTAGACCAATAAGAAATTGTAGAAGTTTTCTCTTCTGATCTCTCTCAATTTGCAACTTATGAGATCCACAAGTACAATTAACTAATGGTTCTAAAACCATATATTCATCCCACAAACTCTTAAGTTTGTGAAAGTATACTTCAACAGAATAATTTCCTTGCTCCAAAGTGTGCAATTCTTTCATAATCTGATATATTCGATGTCCATTAGTTCCAGAAAACCTTTATGTTAACTCATTCCAGACATCAGCAGCAGTAGTAACATAATTCAATCCATCACTTATATCATCAGCCACAGAGTTTAACATCCACGTAATGACCATGTCATTAACACGTTCCCACTGAGCATATATTGTAGATTCAACATCTAGTTTAGGAAAACTTCCATTCACTAACATGAATTTGTTCCGAGTATTTAAAGCAATTTGCATAGAACGACTCCAAGGACCAAAATTATCAGGTCCTGACAACTTCTTAGCAACCAAAATCAAACCAGGATGATCATTATTATGCAAAAACAATGGATGTGTGTTGTTATCCACAAAATTAACATCATATCTTGTAGTTTGATTTATATCGTTTACAGATATATGAACGTGTTCTGTATCAATCGATGATGAGCTACAACCATCATTTCTACCTTAAACAACATTCGCAAAACTATTTTTCATCATGACTGACTCTAGAAACAAGAATCAAAGAGATTCACAACAAAATAGACATAAAAACTCAAATCTAGGGTTTCGTAAACAATCTCAATCGTTCTCGAGATAAGAATACAGCAAACAATCTCAATTGATGCTAAGAAATACGAATAATTTGACGAAAAGAAGCTCGAGATTACCAGTATCGTGAATCGATTCAGTCATGAGAGCTCTAATACCATCTTAGATTTAGAAATGTTAATTTATCAGTTAGAAAGATAGCGTAGAGAGAGAGAGAGAGAGAGAGAGAAAGAGATTGTAACTAACTTTTGTATTGTTCAACATAATGAAAGAAAACTGATTACAGAGAACTATTTATAGTAGTATCGAGGTCAACTCAACATTGACTAAAGTTTGTTATTAACTATTACAACTCAGTAAAAGAAAATAACAGCCAAGTTAGCTCCATATGCATTTAGCTAGCTGGTCATTCACTTGAGATAACAAAGCATGTTGAATTGAGGCTTTATATTGAGAACTCTGCACTTTAGGTAGAACAGCAGCACTGTTGATACAAGCATTATCATCCGTATTAGTTTCTGCCCCTGGTCGTCCGTTAGCTGAGGCATGTGGTCCTCAGGCCTAGTAATGTTACTGTCAATTCAAATCCAGGGTCTCCTCATGCTGGGAAAAATTGTGCTGCAATTAGCCCTCAGGCAACCTTTGCATTGTCTCACTCCAATTTCTTTCATAGGACAATGCTATCGTTATCCAATAATATTGTCTGCAATACCCTAACAGCAGGTGCTGCTGCACCCGAGACTTTTGGGTTCCAACTACGAAACGGAATGAATAAGCAAATGGAAGAATCACTTATTTTTGGAATCTTATTAAGGATGTTCTTGTCTATATTTTATTTGTTTTCTTGACCTTCATCTCGTTGGCGTGACCTGTAAATTATAGATATAGAAGAGAAATTTTATGTATCCGTGGAGATCCCATTTATTATGGAATTGACATGATTATAGCAGTAGTTATTGTGCATGATCACAGCAGCTGTCAATATATATTTGACATGTATTGAATAAGTTTAATATACAGAAAAGAGCTTGTTTAGAACATGGTATCAGAGCAAAAAGAGTTCGAGCTTCCTGTATCACCCAGTAACATCATCTCTATTCTTCCTTATCTGCAATCATGGTAGATTTCGTTGATCAAAATAACCCAAATACTCCAAACAGCACATCAGGCACACCCAAAACATCCAACATATCTGAATCTATCCTTGAATTGACTACTAGGATGACTGAGGCTTTCAACAGAACTCAGGCTCCAACAATAACCATTGAAACTTCTGCTGCTCCAATTGGCATTAAGCTGGATGGCACGAATTACGCTTTATGGTCCCAGGTTGTCGAGATGTATATCTCCGGCAAAGATAAACTGGGATATATAAATGGTGAGTTTCCTCAACCATCAAAAACTGATCTTTCTTTTCGTAAATGGCGTACTGACAACGCCATTGTCAAAGGATGGTTGATCAACTCTATGGATCTTTCCTTAATCAAAAATTTTATTCGCTTTCCCACTGCAAAAGCAGTCTGGGATTCAATTGCTACCACTTTCTTTGATGGTAGTGATACATCACAGGTTTATGATTTGCGATGCCGTGTGACTCGCATGAAGCAAGGTACTGGCTCTATTGAAAAATACTACACTGATCTATAAGGCTTATGGCGTGGAATAGATTTTCGTCGACCAAATCCCATGGAATGTGCTGTTGATATTCAGCATTACAATCGACTTCTTCAGGAAGACCGTGTTTATGTCTTCTTAGATGGTCTGGATGACCAGCTCGATAAAATACGTGGGGATGTTTTACAAATGAACCTATTTCCTACTCTTGAGCAAGTAATGACGAGTCAGGATACTGATGTTACCCATGCGGCTGTTTTGGCTTCTAAAAGTATCACGTTGGGCAACTCTATTCGTGGAAAATCTACAAAGACACGCATCTCTGCTGAAGTTATAAAATGCTCTCATTGTGGAAACCAGAAACACAGCCGGGAAAATTGTTTTCAGTTGAATGGATACTTGAATGGTGGAATGATCTTCAAGCCCGTAAAAAACCGTGATGCAACTACCACTAGTAGAAATCCAGGAAAAGCAGCTGTTGCCGCTGCCCAACCTCACCTCTCTCTCACACAATCAACTAAAATTTCTGACACTGAATCTCCACACTTGAATTCAGGTATATCTAGCCTCGTAAATGTTACTTCTCCTAGACTCTAGGGCCACCGATCATATGACTTTTGATGCTAAAGATTTTTCTCAGACCTCTATTCCACGATGCACAAGTATATCTAATGCCAATGGTGCTATTTCTCCGATCATAGGAGCAGGAGTTATGAATTTATCTACATCACTGCATCTAAGCAGTACTTTACTTGTTCCTTTTCTTTCACATAAATTATTGTCTGTTAGTCAAATTACTAAAGATTTACGGTGCATAGTACGTACATATCCAAATTTTTGCCTTCTTCAGGATATTCAAACAAAGGAGATAATTGGGAGTGGTACTAAGAGAGGGGGATTATATTATACGGATGACTTAAGTATCGGTCAGACACATCATATGCATCATCTGCACACTGCTCAAGAGAAACAACTTTGGCTTTGGCATCGACGCTCAGGTCACCCATCATTTCCATATTTGAAGCATGCTTTTCCTAGTCTGTTTTCTCATCTGCAAAATTCTGATTTAAAGTGTGACACTTGTATTTTGGCTAAGAGCCATAAAGCTACTTATCCTTTAAGCATGAATAAAAGTACAATTCTGTTTGCATTAATCCATTCAGATGTATGGGGTCCTTCACCTATTAGTAATATGTCTGGTTTCCGTTGGTTTATCATCTTTGTGGATGATTTTTCTCATATGACGTGGCTCTACATAATGAAACATAAAGATGAGGTGTTTACTATCTTTAAAAAGTTTCATGCGATGATCAGTACTAAATATCATGCAAACATAAAAGTCCTGCGCTCAGACAATGGTGGTGAATATGTAAATAAGAAATTTCAAGCCTACCATCAACATGGATTAATACATGAAACTTCATGCTCACATACCCCCCAACAGAACGAAATTGCAGAGAGGAAGAATAGACACATTTTAGAGACTGCCCGTACCCTCATCATTGGTGCTCATATGTCCAAACATTTTTGGACTGATGTTGTCTCTACTGCAGTTTATCTTCTCAACCGGATGCCATAAAAGGTTTGGTCTTTTAAAACTCCACTTCAATATCTATCTATAAGTGTGTCACTCCCCACCGCCTTAATGTTACCTCCTCGTGTATTAGGGTGTGTGGCATATATGCATCTCCATAAGGACCAACGTACTAAGCTTGACCCTTGTGTAATTCGGTGTATTTTTTTGGGTTATGGAATACATAAAAAAGGATATAGGTATTATGATCCTACCACTCGACGGATTTATGTGACCATGGATGTCCAATTTTTGGAGGGTGACATGTTTTTTCCGTCACCTAATTCTCCTCTTCAGGGGGAGATGCACGATAAAGACTTAAGTTGGTAGACACACAGAATCAAACACATGGAGTTGGTCTAGTCAAGAAGATTGAATCAGGCAAACCAAAGTGTTACTCCACAAAATGTTGAAGTAGGTGATTTGAATGAAAATATAAATGAAGAACATGTGGCTAACATTGGTTCATATAAGGAAACTAATAGCATAGAGCATGTGACTAGCAGCGATCTAAATGATGAGATAAATAGTGAAGAACATGTGACTGATCTTATATCCCCCCTCTCTGAAGTACCAGCCGAATCATCTCCTGAGAATATTCATGAGGTAAGCATTTCTATTACACCCACATCCATACGAAATGATAGTATAGATACTTCTTTGCGGTATGTTTTACCTCACAAGAACAATCGTGGAAAACCACCCAATAGGTACTCTCAATAGGTACTCTCCAAATTTTGAGGAACGAAGGTCTAAGTATCCGATTGCTAACTATGTGTCCACTAAGGGACTATCTGATCCATTAAAGAAATTTACAAAAGAGCTCTCCAGGTGTCACATTCCTACTACTGTTCAAGAGGCACTAGCAGATCCGCGATGGACCCAAGCTATGGAAGAAGAAATGGAGGCACTATTAAAAAATGATACATGGGACCTCGTTCCTTTACCTAAAGGAAAGAAAACCGTGGGTTGTAGGTGGGTGTTCTCTGTCAAACATAAAGCAGATGGATCTATTGAACGCTACAAAGCGAGATTGGAAGCAAAGGGATATACACAAACTTATGGAGTTGACTATCACGAGACATTTACACCGGTAGCTAAGCTTAAAACAATTCGAGTATTATTATCCCTTGCAGCAAATTTGGACTGGCCTTTACACCAATATGACGTAAAGAACGTTTTTCTTCACGACGATCTTGAAGAGGAGGTTTATATGGATGTTCCTCCAAGTTACACTACATCTGCGAAGATTAAAGTTGTGTGTAAATTGCTACGAGCATTGTACAGACTAAAACAATCACCTCGAGCATGGTTTGGATGACTTACCATGACAATGAAGAAATATGGATTCAAACAAAGTAGCTCAGACCATACATTATTTTTAAAGCATCAGTTAGGTAAGGTAACTGCTTTAATTATTTATGTTGATGATATGATAATCATAGGCAACGATGATGAAGAAATTTCTCGGCTTCAAAAGCAATTAGCAAGTGAATTTGAAATGAAAAATCTTGGAGGACTCAAGTACTTTTTGGGAATTGAAGTTGCTAGATCCAAATAAGGCATATTTTTGTCTCAATATACTAGACTTACTAGCCGAGACAGGTATGTTAGAATTTAGACCAGTAGACACTCCATTGTTCAGAATCACAAAATCGTAGAATATCTGTACCAAGTACCAACAAATAAAGGAAGATATCAAAGGATTGTTGGTAAACTTATTTTCTCTCACATACTCGCCCTGATATTGCATACGCTGTAAGTGTTGTAAGTCAATTTATGCATAATCCAAACAAAAGTCATATGGAAGCAGTGATTCATATACTACGATACTTGAAGTCATCTCCTGGTAAAGGGCTTATGTTTTCAAAGAATAATAGGCAGATGAAGGTTGATGGCTATACTGATGCGGACTGGGCAGGTAACATCACTGATAGAAAATCTACTTTTGGGTATTTTACATTTGTTGGAGAGAACCGTGTAACTTGGAGAAGCAAGAAGCAGAAGGTGGTGGCCTTATTAAGTGTTGAAGCTGAATTTAGAGGAATGGCTAAAGATCTTTGTAAGCTTCTTTGGATGAGAAAGCTACTCACAGAAATTGGTTTACCGTCCATTTTCAGGATGAATCTCTTCTGTGACAACAAATAAGCAATTGCCATTTCCCACAATACTTATTTTTGCTACAAGATTCTGTTTGATGAAGTGTCAATTTACTTCCACATGTTTAGTGCGATCATGTTGAACACTTCAATTTCCATTTGTAAGATCTGAAGATCAGCTGGCGGATATCTTAACAAAAGCTGTGTCAAGTAAAGACTTCAACAACTCACTTGACAAGTTGTGCTTACAAGACCTCAATGCATCAACTTGAGAGGGAGTGTTGACGTGAGCTATAAATTATAGATATAGAAGAGAGATTTTATGTATCCGCGAAGATCCCATTTATTAGGAAATTGACATGATTATAACAGTAATTAATGTGCATGATCACGGCAATTGTCAATATATATTTGACATGTATTGAACTAATTTAATATACAGAAAAGAGCTTTCTTAGACACATCTGACATCTAATGCTCATGTTAACTGCTTGTTTTTCCAAAAGAAAAAAATTACATAGACGAGAGAAAAAAAAAGTATTTGAAGAGTTCTGCAAATGCATTAATGGCAAATAGGATGTTGGCCCTCTATGTCACCCTTTTAAATAAAATGTCCCCAATATCACAATTTCAAAAAATGGTCCCAAATATCCTTATTAGGGCTGGTAATTTCGGGTTTCGGGTCGGGTTCGTGTCGGGTCAGCAGATTCGGGTCGCAAATTTGACCAAACCCGAAACCGACCCGAAAATTTAATGGGTCCAGTTGCTCAACCTGAACCCGACACGAGTGGGTTTCAGGTAACCCGACCCGAAAATAATTATATATATATATAAATATTAAAAAATATATTTATATATATTAAATATATATATATATTCGGGTCAGTTTCGGGTTACCCGAACCCAGCCCGATTTTTTCGGGTCAAGTTTGGGTAAACCCGAAACTGACCCGAACCCGAAAAATATAAACCCGAACCCGACCCATGCTGGTTGGGTTCGTGTCGCGGGTCCAAAATTGCTAGCCCTAATCCTTCTACTAAGACCTACTTTAATTTGTGTTATCCAAAACGTGAAATAGCCTATTATTTTTACAAGTTTTTTTAAAAAAAAAACTAAAAATATAGTTAAAGTATTGTCTTCGTAACAAATACGCCTACCACTATATTTCATTATAGTTTAATTATGTAACTTCCAAATATTTTATTACGGTCAATATTATTAATATATTTGCAACCCATAAATATTCTTTCCATATATGTACTACTTCAATAAAGTATTTGTCAAAAAAAGATTAAAAAATGACATTTTTGTGATTATCAAAATATTTCTTTAATACCCTGATTCCTTTTGCGGCCTAAAGAATTTTTTATTAAGAAAAGAAAAAAAAGTCATTTGTAGTAATAGTGCAAATTAAATGGCTAACTCGTCTGCGTATTACATAGAAATTCTTAGTTGAATCATCATCCCAAATAAATTTACAATAATATCATAGAACTAAAATTAACTTGTAATTATATCGCCGAACTTCAAAATACTTATATGACCGTTTAAATCGTTGACTATAAATGGAGAATCATTAATTCATTCCACATCAACTGTCAGGTGTTGTCATGTCAATGGTCATGGATCCATAGTTGTTAAGGCGCTAGGCGCCGCCTAGATGGCTAGGCGGTAAAAGATGGGTAGGTGTCCGATCCGCCTTGATTTTTAGTGGGTAGGCGACGCCTAGAAACGCCTAGACGGTTAGGTGAACGCCTAATTCGTTCAAATCCGTCTAATTTCGTCTTGTTTTGACCTGGTCCTCTTTATTTTATTTTTGACCCAAGCCCAACTTATTTTATATGGTTTAGCCCAACCTATTTTATATGGTCCAGCCCATTTTAAGTTATAAAGATAAAACAGCCGTTACAACTCACAACTTAACCCTATTTTATAACTATCGACGAAAGGAAAAAGACATCGATAAGCAGCTTCTTACAACGAACTTTTAGGTATTTATGTTATTTATTTGTTCTTCAATCTTGATCAAATGTTCTTCTTCCCTTTTTCTCTCGTATATACATACATATATATATGTATGTATATATGTATATATGTTTGAACAAACTAAAAACATATTGCATATCCTACATATCATATAACATGTAATTGTACTTTTAACTTTTTTTTACTCTATAAAAATGATAGGTACATAATTCATCATATTTTTAATACCTATTTTATGTCCGTTTTCGTAATTTTATTATTTAATAAATTATTTTATTTTGTTTTGTAGGAAAATAAATAAAATCAGATTTCAAGCAGAAAAAGGTGAAAAGGGCAAGGAGGTGGAAAATACTTGAAGTCGAAGAAATTAAAAAATCGAATACTTATCGGAGGAGAAAAAGGAAATTGAAGAAATTATTTTCAAGATCGGATTGTAATCAAAGGGCCCAAACTCATTATTTTTCCTATGTATAGGGCTTCTCTCTTTTATTTGATCAACCAATTTAGACACCAATTTAGGAGTAGGAGTAAATTTAATTATCTTTCAATTCAAACATATATTATTCAAACACTTTTCTTTCATTAGTTAATCCGATAATATTGGTTCGTTATTATTTTCCGGCATGTGATTTTCTTTTGCGCAGTAGTTTGTTCATATCCAGGGAGGTTACTTCCGTTTATAATCATTATTAATTGTGTCTTTCTTACTCGTGTACACCATGCTTCCTTTTACTACTCCCTCCATCCCCGTGGTTGTTTACATTGGGTTTTTTCACCGAGACCAAAAATTATAATTAAAATAAGTGAAGTAGTGGGTGTAATAGTAATTTTATTGTTAAAATAAATGAAGTAGTGGATGTAATATTGATTTTATTGTTAAAATAAGTGAAGTAGTGGGTGTAATAATGTAAAGTGTTGAAAAAGTGGAGTGAAGTAGTGGATGTAATAATGTATTTTATTGTAAAAAGTTACTATTTATATTATGTAAAAAAATGAGAGGGACATTCCAAAATAGAAACTGTAAAAAAATGAGAGGGACGGAGGGAGTATCATGTTAGTTTAATAAATTTAGTTATTCATGCATGCTTAGTTCTTATATTTTGTTTAAGTGTTTGTTTGCTTGTTTATTATTCGTACACGTCTTTTATATATTATATAATAATTATTTTGTTTATTCTATAATTATGAGTAGCTAATTTTCTTGTCATAGGATGAAGATGAAGTTAATTTAATTATTCTTGAGTTCTTCTCGTTCCTATTAATTGATTCTCATAATTTTTCTTGGTGCTTAATTGTTCAATTGACAAAGTGATTTTGATATATTATTGATAGTGGATTTATTTTTCATAGTCTATGCTTGCTCTTTGAAGTTTTGATAGGTTATTGTTAGATCAAGTTTCATAGTATATGCTTGTCTCGTTAATTGATATATCTTATTTGTTAAGAAAATAGAATTGATTTTAGGGCGAGTTGATATTAATTGTGATTGCTTAACGGATTCGGATTCCTAGGTTTTCCATATTATTTAATATTCTTTGTTAATTAGGTTAATTAAATCCCATCTCAAATTTGATTGTCTAGTTCGCCTGAGTTAATTGTTAGGGTTTTGAAAATTCATAGTCTCTAAGGATCGATCTATGATTACTACAACTAAACACTGTGTGCTTGCAGTTATTTTACACATAAAAAAATTTTACTTTTGGAATATAATTATTGTTACTCTATTTTATTATAATATATAAATTTTTGTATGTATAAAATATACCCAATATGTATAGTTAAAGTTATAATCCGCCTAATGTCGTTTAGGCGAGCGCATAACCGCCTAGGCGGTTAGGCGGTACGGCGGTACAATGTCGTCTAATCTCGTCTTTACGCCTTGACAAGTTATCAATATTTTACGATCTGCCAACTTTCAAATCGATCATTGAGTGGAAAAAAAATTATTTTTTGAAAAAAATTATTTTCTTGAAAAACTTATACTTTTTTCCCGAAAATAGACTATTATTTTTTAATTTAAGTATATTATAATAATTCGAAAATGAAAATATTCAATAACAACTACTATATTTGTTCCCTTTTATCCATTTTCAACTTACAAGCATGTGAATTATAGGGGTATGTTCGATTACAATCACTACAATAATTCGTAGAAAATTTTATCGTGAGTCATTATTTGTTGATTCTGTACTTTTCGAAAAGATATTTCGTTCTCTAAAAGTTTCATGCTTTAAATTGTCCAAAAAATACTTTTTAGAGGATCAAAAAAGTTTAAAATAGACAATTAAAAAATTCCAACATTTTAAAAATCTACACTTTTAGCATGATTAGTCGATGTCTAAAAAATTAACGATTGAAAAATGTGTGACTGATTTAAAAGTATATGTTAAAATGAGCAACCTTTATTTGAAATTTAACTAAATTGTAAGCATTTTGGAAAAATTAAAATTTTGGAAGATTAAAAATTTTGTTATAAATCATTAAAAAATTTGAGTTGAAAATTTGAATTCAAATTAACATTAATAGATGACCTGATTAAAAATGATACAAATTTGAGTGATGAAGTCATTGTTAAATTTTCATTTCAGTATGTTACGTTAGAGTTCAAATCTTTTTTGGTTAGGGTTTTTAACGGTATTAACGGTATAAATTTAAATGAAATTTTTTTATTATTAAATCTTTGATTGATTTTTTTAAAAATTATAACCAACTAATTTTTTTATATAATACAGTAATTAACTATTTTAACGTAATCGCAAGGATGTACTGATTTTGGTGATGAAATCAAAATGCAGAAAATGGAAACTTCCAATTCCCAACTTTGGTTTTGAGTTGTGACTAAATCTCGTAAAATGGGGTTGGATTCGAAAAATTGAAATTTTTGGAATTGAATTTGATTTTAGATCCGAATTGAAAAATTCGATTAATATTTAAAAATCAATTCAGTTCGATCTTAAAAATATCCGAATTGAAAATTTAACCGAAAATAATCCAAAATATTAGATCCGATTATGGTCCGTGACCAATTAAAACTGAATAATAAATTATTCGAATCAAATATGATTTGAAAGACTGGATCCGATTTACACCCGAAAAAATAGTGAATAAGGTAGTTATTATAATGTTAACGAATTATAACGAATCTATACTTTTATATAATAGTCGAAACATTAAAATTTTGGTTGGTCAGTTAGCCAATACGGTACCTCCTATTGATTTTACTTATTTACCTTTTCTATATTTCAATAATTAATCAATTTCATTTTTCACGTAAAATATATTATCTTTTATCTAACAATTTTTTTTTCTTTTCTAAAAACAATATGATCAATTCTATTTACTAAAATAAAATATTATAATTATAATCACTAATAATTTACCAGTTACCTTTTTTAGCTAAAAGACGTTATCTTTCTATTTTTTTTATTTTTTTCCCAATAAAACATATTTGGGTAGCTTTATTTAAGTAAAATAAAATAATCATATTATAATAACTAATAACTAACCGATTCCATTTTCCAGCTAGAACATATCACCTTTTCTATATTTTCAAACTAAAATCCATCATTTTCTAAAAATATCACGACAACGTATATATAATTATTATCAGATCATATCATTTAAAATTTAATCCTACAAAATTCATGTCTTAAAATGTTTAATTCTAATTAAAAAAAGTTTCCAGTATATTAAAGAACATCTTCACTATTATATAATAGCCGAAACACTAAAAATTTGGTTTGTAACGCCCCCAAATCCGAGGTCAGGAATCGGGGTCGTCACGTCACCATCCGATCATCTCGTACCTGTATTAACTTTACAACTCAACAATACACCAATCCAGACCTCAATCTTTCACACATACAAGTTGGAGCCTCAGAAACGATAATTAAAATTAACACTAGATATTTCAATTCATCTGTACCATACTGAATCTTACACAACTTCACTCATAAAAACTGTACCTGAAGGCAAGTCTTACTAATAACAGTTGAAAACCTATCAGACTTACTTTGTAGTACTTATCCTGAACTGAATCATCCCAGGGGTAATTTCTCTACTCCTCTTTTACTGATACGGAGCTAACTGACCAAATTCTTCTCTTTCTGAAAGGTTTTTATAAAGCAAGAATGAGCTACATGATGCTCAACAAGTTTTCCAATTTGAGAAATAATATAATTTGTCTCGAAAAGATTTCCAAAAATATGAGCATATACCTCATGATATCAAAATATGCTCGACAATGTATATGTTCGAGTTTTTGAATAAATATTCATACTCAGTATGAAGTCTTGAATAATAACAAATGAACCATTAAGTTCACAATCGGAACTAAACATCCTTAATATAGCAACATAGTATCCACTACAGTTTTGCTAATCTTTTAGAAAGTTTTTCAAAATATGCAGTTCAAGATACTGCTACGATAGTTGCTTTTCATTATAAGCAAACCGAACCATTTATAAGGTTCCAACTCAATACTTCTCAAGTTTGAAAATATATACATATATTTATATCATTTTCATCAAAACACCCTACAGTTCAAGATGTTGTACAGGGAATACATTATTCAACCACTGTCAATATTATCGGTAACTCAGCACCTAGGCTTTCGCTACAATATTGTAGAACAATTCTAATTGGAAGAATGGGACTATGCTGGATCATAACCACGATACATGGTGATCAGCCATTGTATCGTAACTTAAACTTCTCTACTAGTAGAAGGATGACATTCCCTAATCGGGTTTGCACCTTTACCGCATCGGGGCATTATATGTGTTGGACTGTCCCACAGCCTCTTACGCTTTAGTAACCTCTTCCTCCAGTCCCTTGAGGAATCCTATCCATTTTCCAGAACTGGAAATACCCCAATTCCCCCAAGCATCCCACTTGTTGATAGGTACCTATTCCTTTCTTGGAATTGAATAAAATTCAATTTCCCCGAGCATCATGCTCGTTAATAGGTATAATCTCATAAAACATGTACTTCCGGAAAGTTTGTGGAAGCACCTAACGAAATGTTGGTTGACCGTTGTCAACAATTTTATTAAGTTAGGAAGCTTAGTGTGAAAACATATCTTGGGAGTTAATCGAAGTTTTATTGACATTAACAGAGCCTGAACCTCCTTACTAGGTAGGTTACGGCCGTTCGAAATCGTTCCTGCAATTAGCGAAGGGAGAAAACACTTTTTTCTACTCCCAAAGCCTTGGGTTCCCAAACTTTGATAAGTTGAAAAGTGGTTGCGGCCTTTTCATCTAAGGGTTTAGGGTTTAAATGTTATTTGGGAACCTCTGCTATTTTTAAATACCTTTCTAAAGGTTAGAAAATATTTAAATACTTTTTGAAAGCTTTAAATAAATTCTTAATAAATTAATATAATTTTTAAAATAATTTAATAATATTTAATAAATATTTAAATAATATTTACTAAAAAATAAATCCTTAACAATCTATTTTAAAATGAATATTCAGATTAAAAATCATTTAATTAATAAATATTGAAATAAAATTTATTAATATCAATCAAGATATTTTATATCCAAATATACCAATTTACATATATTGGAATATTTTTAAATCGATATCTACATACAATCTGTCTCCGACGATTCCTGGGGTTTTATGACAGTATTATTAATATAATATCTCCGACTCCCTGTTTGAATATAAGGTATACGCTCTACTCTAGAGCCTTAATATATATTTTTTATATATAAACATATACACTTCCACTGGTTTATATCCTTTGGGCATATAAACCGAACCAAAATTGATAATTCATCAAAACAGTTGAAAACAGTTCATAGCAGGTTTACCACAACATACACAGTTTATAAAATACTTAAAGCTCGAGTTTCAAAAACTTGCATAGGCAGAATCAAAATATAATATTTTGAAAACAAAATTTTAGGGTCGGAAAACTTGCCTGGAATCCAAAGTACATTCCCGAGGTTACACTCGTTCCGGATAGTTCTAGAAACAGATATCAAATCTTTGTTAGCCTTATTAATCGAATAGCTACCCATACTACTAGTAACTATATTCAACTTCATCAACCAATTACGTGATTGCTAACATCTTTTGTCTTTACGAGTCCTTAGCCATTTTCTATTAACACTTATCTTTGCCCACCATTTCCCTCATCGGGTCTATTTGTAACCATTCGTAAATCTATTCTGTCAACGTCCTTTAATCCAATTCTTTAATCCAATACGTAGTCATGGTGTTACTCAACAACTTTCGTGTTTTAACCGACTTGTAATTATCCTTTTATCTTGGCCAAAATGGCTCGTCAAAACAGTGCCTTTAGATTTGACTTATCGGGAAGTTACTATTACGCGACTCGCGCTCCAACATTTTTAATAAATTGAAAATCCATAATTAATTACGAAACCACCTCAAAGAGCTTCTTGAGTGTTTGTAAAATTTACGAAAACTGCTTCTATTTGGAAAACACGATTAGATAGGCGAAACGCATTTTAGAAACTTGGTCAAATACGGAGTTGTACTATTTGCGCTAGTTTCACTAAAACGCTCCTAACTCCTTAACCGTTAACTTAAAAGACATACCGTTTTCATGTGTACGATCTAGAGAATGTCTACTTTGTAATTAAGCAAGAATTTGGTTCTGGGAAAAAGGCTAATTTGTCGGATTTTACTGAACTAAGCAGAAGCCTTACAGTGAATAGTGCCATCACGCAACTTTAGTTCCGACATTTTTATAAAATCGAAAAATTAACATTTTGGTACAATTCTTTTTGGGTTGTCTTCTTCACTGACCAAAATTTATACTATCCATATTCATTATTTTTAAATACAGTTAAGTGGTCCAAATACATTTTAGAAGTATGTACTTCGTAGCAGTTTGGTTTTTCGAATCGTCTTTACTAAAACAAACGTATCTCTTAAACCGTAAATCAGCTCAAGACGATCTTTATATGGATACAAAATACAAAACAAGCTCTACACTCTTATGTCCAGTGGTGATCAAGAATATGAATTTTACAGTCCAAAAACATGGCTCAAATTAGTCATAATTACAAACGGACATTACGACGGCTATAATCGTAACGATTCACGAATTTAACTATTTTAAATTCATTAAACAACAACCAAATCATAAACCCAACATTTCTAACATCATAATCAGTTTATAAATTTCAAGAACTCATCACCCACATTAACTCATAACAACCAACCATCAAGATTTAGTCATATATACTCCAAACTCCGTAAACAAACATGTTCTTGAACATAACTTAGAATTTCACTTAAAACTTAACATAAATCAAAGGGTGGACGAGTGGTATACCTTCCTTGGATCCTGGAACATACGAACAAGAGCTTGTAAGCCTTAAGGGAGCCTTGATCTATGTTTATCATCTTCAAACTTGCAAAAGAATTCAAAAGACAAGTTAGAATTTTCGGAGTCACCATTACCCCTCTTGAAAGAACTGGAAAAACGAGGGCCTTACCATGCTTATCTAGACGAGACTTGTGAATAAGAGTTGTAGATCATCTCAAGACCTTTCCAAAGAGCTATAGAACATAATGTTTGAGTAAGAAATGAAGGAGATATGGTAGTTTTAAGCTGCTGCCTCTGCTTTGGCCGAAAATGGGGTGGGAAAGTGTTTTGCTTGGTTTTGTTTTGTGTTAGTGTGTATTTGTATGGTATATATTGGTCATATGTATCATCTAGTAGCTATCTAGCCTTTTACCAAAACCTAATCTAGTGTAAAATGCTTGGTGATTCCCTTTTTAATGAACCATGTTTATAATTGTTTGGTTAGGTTGTAACTATCTTGTCAACCACTTGGTTAATAGCTCCTTGACTTGGTTACTTGCTTTGACTAGCCACTTGCATGGGGGTTGCATGGATTTTGCATGAGCGTGGTCACCTTAATTATTATTCCATATTTATCGCTTAATTCTTCGTACCAAGTTCGATAAATCCTTGAAACATTTTGTGGTGAAAATTTCCTAGAGTAATCTTCAATATTCCAAGTACCTCAACTTAATATACCTATTCCATGGAATTTCTAAATTATAATTCCCTTGGTCTTGGCATCGTTTTCGTATTTCTCGATATCCCGTTAAATACGTCCATTTGAAATAATGGGTTTCGTCGAAAACTAACGACTTTTACATACACTCATTTGCATCGTAAAGACGTGATATCAATTCGAAATCTTCATTTAATAATTCGTACATAGCGGGTTGCAAAGGTTTTTCATACACCCGTAGGATCACTATTCATCCAGGTTTCAAATATTCACAAAAATTAAGGTTATTACATGGTTGGTTGGTTGGTTGGTTGGTCGGTACAGTACCTTTTGATTTTGCTTATTTATCCTTATTTAATGGTTCATGTTATTTTTACTTAATTATCCTTACTTAATTATTTATTGTTACTAATAACTAATAATTTTTTTTTCAGGTAAAACATGTTACCTTTTCTATTTTTCAACAACTAATCAATTTACGTTATCAAGTAAAATACATTATCTTTGGTATTTTATCTAACTACAATTTTTCTTTTTCTAAAAACACTATGAGCAATTCTATTTAATAAAACAAAATATTATAATTATAATGATAATTACTAATAACTAGCAATATAGCCCGTGCTTCGCACATTGAAAACTTAATTAATTAATTTATTTAATTAATTGATGATTAAAAAGCAAAGCATGATGATTATACGAAAAGGATTATCATAACAACTTGCAAAACTGAATAAATCACCGAGATCAACATATACTTACATCATATCAATACTCTCTATACTATAATGCGAAAGGGGTATAATTTGTAGTTTGGTTAACCCCCTATTTTTTGTTATCATTTTGGTTATCCCTCAGTCACAACTGTTAGATCTTCAACTCAAATAGATCATGACCGTTAGATATAACAATACTAAAAGTTGTTATATACAAAGGTATAAGGTTTCATTCCCGCCAACAACATATTAGTTTATATTTAATACTAAAAAATATAATATACAAAAATGTAAGGTTTGAATTCTTTACTACACAATAAACAAATTATAAAAAATTAAAAATAACCCATGCTTTGCACGAGCTATAAGCTAGTACTTGCTAAAAGTTAAAACCATATACTTACATCATCGTTTAGAGTTATGTCCTTTTAATGCATCTCTAATATTAGTTTATGATGAAACTCGAAGACCACTTTCTTGTCACACGAAACTAGATCCTCCATTTTATTCATAAAGTTTTCATTGATTATCGCTGATCAAATATATTTATTTGTAAAGTGAGGAAAATGAATATTAATTTGATACCTATTATTAAATTTGAAACTCATGATAAATGAAATTAATGGATTAACAAAAATTTAGGAATATTTATACAAAAAGGTTATAAAAAATATAGAGGATCTTGTTTTTAAATGGTTTTAAGAATTATAAGGTTATAATGATATTCTCTTTGATTTAAATTGTTTCATCAAGAAAAAATATACAAAATTTATAGAATAAAAATTAAAAAATGTATATAGACGCTTTTATTATTTATTATTTACATATATGTATTAATAATATAATTAATGATATAATATATAATAATAATAAAAATAATAATAATAAATTATTAATATGTAATAATAATAAATTAAATCAATATATTGTTTTAAAAAATATAATATAAAATTAAAGATGTAGCATTAAAGTTTATATATTACAATTATCTTGCTAAGTTATTATATTTGATACTCACAATAAATGAAATCAATTGATTAACAAAAAATTAGAAATACTTTAAACAAAAGGATTATAAAAAATATACATGATCTTATTGTTAAATATTTTAGGAATTATAATGTTATAATGATATTCTATTTTAACTGATTTGTTTGATATAAAATTAGGCATAAAATATTTGATTATGTATTTTATAATCAATTTTTTAAGAAAATGATTATTAATAATTGATTTCAATTTTACATAAATCAATATTTAAGCAATGATTGATAAGATTTTAATTGATTATAATTACAAATTACAATGATCACGCTAGAAATTTTGTCTGCGCTACGCGCATTCTAAAAGCTATAATAATTTTTTTAAATATGAATTTAAAGATTAATGCTGTTTATTTTTGTTATCCAAAATATTGACCTCGTCCAATTTATAGTCATATTATCAATGATAACTTACACGACACATGTGATTAAAAATTAGAAAAAAAATAGTTTAATAAAACATTACAATTTAAATTTAAAAAAATTATATAAAATTTAA
Organism: Saposhnikovia divaricata; assembly: GCA_036435485.1. Taxonomy (NCBI): domain Eukaryota; kingdom Viridiplantae; phylum Streptophyta; class Magnoliopsida; order Apiales; family Apiaceae; genus Saposhnikovia; species Saposhnikovia divaricata. Next base: position 132,986,906 of record CM071600.1, read on the forward strand.
TCATATTTTTGATCGATGTCAAAATTATCAAATGGAAATAATGATATCCGTCTCCTATTTGTAGTGACCGATTTTTTTATATAAGATTCATGAGTTCAAGGTTTTTCGCCATCGCCTAACGGCGATTGCTCGCATTTTATACATTGTAAAACTGAAAATTGCAATTAAAAGATAGAAATAAATTATGAAAAAGTACTTTATGAGATATTCCATGACCGCATAATTAAATATATCTAATAAATTTATAAAAAAAAAATTTGGTTCTAAGTTTCTCGCCAAAGCGACGGCTCGCAATTTAGATATTGTAATTAAAAAACTAAAATTGATTATGAGAAGGTATCATATCTCATATTCCAATAACTGCAAAGATAGCTGTAATAAAAATTTATAAATTCAGATATTGTAAAATTAAAAATTTTAACTAAAAAATATAAATCAAACATTTGCGAGTCCTCAGGTTTTAATTGGTATTTAATCATTAATTATTTATTGTCATTATCTAATGACAACGCATCACATTTTGAACTTTGTAATTGAAATTACCAATTAAAAAAGAATAAATTTATCCTTTAATCCATATTAAATTTAAACATATTATTGACGATTTCTTAGTGTCGTCTTCGACGGCGCCTCACATTTTGGTAATAAAAAGAGTTATAACAAATTTAATTAAGATAGCAAGTTAGAACAATTAAAAATCTACGCAATACGATATTACTATTAGGCGAATATTATGAATTTTACCCCTTCAAATTTATTTTTTTAGCTCATAATATTCTATTCGTGTGCGAAAATTAGAAATTTTACCTACGTTACACGCGCTCTAAAAATTATAATAAATCCATATGTATAAAAAACAACTAATGATAACTTTTGCTACATGTATGATCAGAAATTTAAATAAAAACTTTAATAAATTTTTGTTAATTGTCTGAGCCACCAAAATCAATAGTAAAAAAGGGTCATCCCATGACAGTCCTTTCCAGAACATTTTCTAACTTTAGGAGCAGGACCGGAAAAAAAGGTCTGCATTTCCCATTTTTGTAGGAACTTCTGTACCAGAAACAATGGTATTCTCGGTGGTTTGGCTATTAGGCGAATCATTGTTTTGACAGTTTTTTCTTCTACAGTACCTCGACGTGATTACTATTGTATTTTAGTAATTGGAGGTCAATCTGTGATAAAATAATTTTAAGTATTAATCACTAAATTTCGCATAATAAACTGTTTTAATCTAGAATGATATAGGTATCCTACCATACACCGCTATAAATATCTGGAAGTCTAGTTTCTTGAAAAACTTGAAAAATTGATGGTATGTGAATAAACATATTTCACACAAAGTAATTACAGGTTTAGTATTAGGAGGTCAATTAGAACATGAAAAAAATCAGCAAGATGTCATAACTTGAAAGAATAAACCGCTTCAATATAGAAAAATAAGAATATTGTGAAATATACGATTACGAAGATATGAATGTCTAGTTTCTAACATTATTTACGGTACGTTAATAGGAAATTTTCTCACAAACATATCACAGTTTTACTAACATGAGGTCAATCAACACAAAAAATTCAATAGAAAACATAAAAAATGAAAATCTCTAGTGAAACATGGAAATTACGCATAAATGGTGTTCTTACAATGAGGATATTGTTAATTCCTATAAACGTTATGACTTATCACAAAACATTTTTTCACCTTCGTAAATAGAATTTCGAGCCAAACTTGTGTTCAATCTTTGGATCTTGCATACTATAGCATATAAGTCATCTTTGAATCCTGCGATCTCGTACTATCTACAAATAAAGAGCATGGAAGCATCATAAATCTATTAAAGTATTTGGTACCTCAAATCGAAATAGATCTATGATCAAATAAACATGATTTTTTTGTTCAGTGATACTTCATAACTGAGGTAAACCTTTAATCAACACTTCATCTTCTGCACCAATCAAACAATTATTAATCAATAATAAGCATATGAAACACTTATATTAACACATATACATACAATCAACATAAACATTAACAAAAAAATTCACGGAAAAAAGAGAGATATAGACATGTTAGAGATGAGATAGGAAAAAGACCAAATAAACTACAAACAAAGATTCATCTACGTTTCAGATCATGGCAATTCAAACAAATAAAAGTAACAGATAAATTATACACATAAACACAAACACAAAATAATTGCAAACATAAAAATATCATAGAGAGACGAAAAAAACCTCATTCTCATGATTACTTGAATTTCATAGAAACAAGGAACTCTTCACAATAAGAATTACAAACAATAAAACTTCCGAAACACCTGTAGCAAACAATACCCAAACAAATTAGTTCGCAAAAAAACATGATACAAATATTATATATACCTAAATATTAAAAAATTTAAAAATCAATACAAAGGGAAAAAATCTATGAAGAATGAGTGAAAGATAAAAGGCCAAGATAAAGAAAGAAATATGAGCAAGATGATGATGAAAAAAAACTGAATTCGTATAATATATTTAAAGATTAGATACATAATCAATTAAGGATTTGAATTTTGAATATAAAATAGAAAATCAAGCAGGATAAGTAATTTGAAATTCAGTTTCCAAACATGAGTAATTTTAAATTCAAAATTAATTGAAAAAATCAAGCAAGATTGGGAATTAATTAATGGAAAGATTGTGTATATTAATTGAGTAATTTGAATTTCAAAATTTATTATTTACTAAAAGGAAAGATTGATTGTGTACTAAATGGAAAGATTGAGTAATGTAATAATTACTATAATCAACGGGATAGCATATCAATCAATCAATCTACTATAATGTTGTCTGAATGTTAATCAGTAATGTAATAATTTGGGTTTATAACCCGGTTGTATTCCTTAATATAGTATTGTGATTGTGTTGGGTGTTTCGGGTCGATTTGTTTTAAGATATGGATAATCCATTAAATTTAAATTACAAAAATATCCTGAAAATTAAGGAATGACAGGAAAAAGATAGAGGATAATAATAGTAATTTTCCAAAATATCTTCTAACCGGCATTTAGAAGATATAGATTAACCAATTACCTTTTTCAGCTAAAATACGTTACCTTTTCTATTTTTTTATTTTTTTCCCAGTAAAACCTATTCGGGTAGCTTTATTTAAGTAAAATTAAATAACAATATTATAATAACTAATAACTAACCGATTACATTTTTCAGTTAAAACATATTATCTTTTCTATATTTTCAAACTGAAATCTATTTTTTAAAAAGAAATATCACGAACAACATACATATAATGGGTAGCACTCTATAGTGAACCACCTTATATAGAGTCAAAGAGAGAACCATCACAAAATACATATATTTATCTTTTTTTGTATGAAATATAATTATTAATCATAATTAAGAAACTAAAAATAAAATTATACAACTTTTCTTTTTGGAAAATAATTAGAAATGCGGAAAATAAAAGAGAGAAAGATAAAGAGTATGACACGATCGATTTATCCTGGTTCGCGATGCCGCAATCTGTTGGTTCGAAAACTAACTACGCAAGCGTACGTGGTCACAAATAATATAATAAGATCGATCCCACAAAGACTTGGTGTTTGTTCAGAAATAGTGCTTATGCAACGACGTATGATTAAACAACAAACTGCTTGAACTGATATAAAAGGGGAGTTTTGTTTTATTATTTTTATTGATTTATCAAAATAATAATACTAAGTAATTCAAACTACTTGATTTAATTAAATGAGATTTTATATGTGAGAAAAACATGGGATTCTAATTTCATTACTTATTTCATTTAGAATTGATGCCTTAATTCAAAGTGATTTTGATAATTACGAAAGCTAGTCGGGAACACGAAAGTAACATAACGCCTATCAGTCTTAACATATATCAAACCACACGAACATCCACTTAAAAGATAGAAGTTGTGTGGACACCATTTATGCTTAGACCCTATATGTCTATAAGATTTGAAAACATAATTGATTTACGAATAAATTCCTTTATTATGACTACATAGGGCGGTGTGATCCAAAACCCTACCACTTATCGTAAATGTATATGACAATTACGAACCTATGTTAACATGGCAAATTCTAAATTCCTAAATCCACTTTCGCATTCATTAGGAATTAATAATTTAGATGTTAGCTACGCATCTAATAAATTAAGCGCAACCATATTAGGCAATCTGAATTTTTATTATGATACAATTTATAAGGCATCAAATTACCAAATTACGTAAATAAATCCACTAGAATCCCATGACGGCGATTAGTTCATAATCGAACGAATCGTCATCATGGGATTAAATGAAAACATGGCAGGAAATTGCATGAATTAAATATGAAATTACAAGAGTTTAGAAAAATCGAACCGAAATAGCTTCTAATGAAAAAGAGGAGCACCCCAAGTAATCCCCTTAAAATCTTCAACCAAAATAGAACTTACACAAAATTTGCAGAATATTAAAGTGTATGAAATTAAACTGAAATCACAAAGAAAGCTACTGAATATTTGAGAGAATACAAATCAGAATTCTGTTGAGAGATGCATTAAAACTTATGGAAAACACTCCTATTTATAGGAGAAATTAGCCCACATTTGCAGAAAACACTGGAGTCAGCGACTGGTGGCTCACGCAGGCGGCTATTTGTTTGCCTAACTTTTGCTTTTCAAACTCAATTTGTTTACAACAATTCACGTGCTAACATTTTGTTTTTTAACGGGTTCCGTAGAAATGCTTTTTAATCCGCACAGCTTAGAATCTTTAATTAATAAATAATTAATTTACTCTAGAAATTATAAAAATAAGTATCTAATATTATTAGATATTTATAAATATAATTTTCTAAATAAATAAAATATTTATTAAAATAAATATATCCAACCGCAAAATAGTCTGGGCGGCTGGTGGAATCAAGCGCGGGCGGCGGCTGGATAACTCATGCTTCTTCTTTTCCTTTTTAATATACTAAGTAAATGAACTTGACTTGCTAAACATTTCTCACCAACCGGGGCCTATTTTGTTTTACATGGATGGGTTCCATATAAATGCTTTTTAATCCGCATAGCTTATAATCTTTAATTAATAAATAATTAATTTACTCCAGAAATTATAAAAATAAATATCTAATATTATTAGATATTTATAAATATAATTTTCTAAAGAAATAAAATATTTATTAATATAAACATATCCTTATGCTCTAAGCTGCGGTCTTTTGAGGGTCTGGAACCGGACTCCTTTTGCTTAACAAAAAATATATCAATTCCAACCGGGATTCCCGCTTTAAGAATATATCACTTTCCATCTTTTTGTGATAATTCTATTTCCTCATTGCTCGTCTAGGTGCAAGCTGCGGTCTCTTGAGGATCTGAAATCGGACTCCTTTTGCTTAGCAAAAAATATAACAATTCCAACCGGGGTTTCAGAATTAAGAATACATCACTCAGAATTTCTTTATGATAATTCTTTTTCCTCGTAGCCAGTCCACTTGATAATAAAATCCTTGTGATTAAATTATTTAGCACTTCTGTTGCTTGCACAATGATTTTCTTTATACCAGCCTTGACTTCCTCAGACCTTGCGTTCTCTTGGCAACTCTTAATTCCGAATTGAGATAGAAATCCACCATTTTTATTCTTTTATCGTCACAATACCTAAAGTTGCGAGTTCTTGCACAACAAAGACAGAAACAACATAAACGAATTAAAAGACACAACATGCTTAAGGATAAACCATCAATCTAGGTCAAATTAGTGCATAATAAGTGGATATAAAATTCACTTATCACACCCCAAAACTTAAACCGATACTTGTCCTCAAGCGAAAACAGACTCGACTACCTCTAAATGCATGAATGCAACTGATGCAAGGATTCCATAGGCAAAGCAATAACCAATTTAGCAGAGTGCTTAGAGAATTTGATAATTCCAAATAGAGATCGACTAATTACCCGCATATTAATATTTACAAGCACAGAAACGTACGTGTGTGCTTAGCTCACTAGATGTACTCCCTACACTAGTTCAGAAACATAGCCTATTCTTTGACCAAGCAATCACAAGTTTATAAATAGAATGAACGTTAAACACTTAATAACTCAGAGACACCTTCATACTTATTCAAGTTTGCCAAGGATTCAACATGCTTTATTTATATCATTCAACTGCTATATATACAAAACTATGCTACTTATGCTTATTTGACCGTGCAATGGTTGAGGTCCCTAAAGACTTATGCACTAATACTTTTGTAGCGAGCGTTGGGTTAATGGATCCCAGACCGAGAAAGCCTTAGGTCACTAGGCACAAAGTCCCCTAGAACTTAATTGCTCGAGTATTAATGAGCCCAACTGCAGTCAATTATGCCCATATACACTCATATTTTTTTTTCTTTTCTTTTCATTTTTTTATTATTATTTTTTCCTTTTTTTTTTCTATTTTTTTTAAAATGAGTGCGTTTCGTTCCATCTCGTTCCACCCCTAGATTACTCATAATATGTATATGAGCGGCTACTAGCCTTTTACGCCTAACCTTAACTCTCTTAGCTACTAAACTTTCAGCAAGCAATCCTTGGTTTCCCCCAAAATTATACTTTAGTGCTCTTATGTAATCAAGGGAATACAGAACATTCTAAATATAAACAAGTGATTATTCTTAACAAAACGACAAGTATGTTCCGGAACTAGTTCAAGAGCAATCGCTGAGACTCTGTTAAGAATGTGTTTTTGTAGCAAGCAAGTCAATTCATAAGTATTTAAATCAGCCCTCTATTCATCATTATCACACTCAGATTCATCATTGGCTTACTAAACGGAACCACCAAGCACCACGGGATCATGGAAAATATGTTATGCAACTAATCATGAATATGTATTTTTTTTTTTGAAATTATACTAGCATGGTATATTATGAACTACACGAAACTGTATGCAATACTATGACTCGATTAATCAATTATCCTAAATCACCCCCAAACTTAAAATATTCAATGTCCTCATTGAAGGTATAGATAAAGGATAAAAGAGAACTTCCCTAATTTTTGGCATCGTCACCCTCCTCGGGTGGTGAATCAAGTGGTGAAAATGCTGCATGAGCTTCAAACTGAAGTCAGTCTACCTCGAAAGAAGAATTTTTCTTTTGCGAAGCAAGCTCCTATAATCCGTCAATGACCTGCAAACTTAACATAATACTAAATAAAATCAAACTAAAAATAAAAACATAAAACCTATGGGTCGCCTCCCATGAAGCGCTTGTTTATTGTCGCTAGCTTGACGATTCTGCTGCTTGATCATGTTGGGACAAGAAAAGCGGTGACTTTCTCATGGTTCACCGTACCACTGAAGTAATGTTTCAATCGCTGTCCGTTCACTTTAAACGGATTATCAGGGAACCTGTCATAGATCTCGACGGTGCCGTGTGGAAAAACATTTTTGACGGTGAATGGACCCGACCATCTTGACTTGAGCTTTCCTGGAAAAAGTTTGAGTCTATAGTTGTACAAAAGGACTGATTGATCTGGTTCAAATGATTTATGTACCAGTTTCCTATCATGCCATCGTTTCACCTTTTCCTTGTACATTTTTGAGTTCTCATATGCTTGCGAACGGAATTCCTCAAGCTCATTCAATTGCAGCATTCGCTTTTCACCTGCAGCTTTCATATCAAAATTTAATTTCTTTAAGGCCCAGTAGGCCTTGTGTTCTAGCTCAGCCGGAAGATGACAAGCCTTTCCATAAACCAACTGAAATGGCGACATTCCCAATGGAGTCTTGTATGCCGTCTTGTATGCCCACACAGCTTCTTCTAATTTCAGCGACCAATCTTTCCTGGACGGATTAACCACTTTTTCTAGGATCCGCTTGATCTCTCGATTGGAAACTTCTGCTTGCCCATTTGTTTGGGGATGATAGGCAGTAGCGACATAATAGGTTACACGATATTTGGCCATGAGTGTTGTGAACTGCCGATTACAGAAATGAGACCCTTCATCGCTGATTATTGCTCGTGGTGTTCCAAAACGTGTGAAAATATTCTTGTGCAGAAAGTTTAACACCACTTTAGCATCGTTTATAGGCAGAGCTTTGACTTCTACCCACTTGGACACATAGTCCACCGCTAGCAGAATGTACTGGTTGTTGCACGATGAGACAAATGGTCCCATGAAGTCTATCCCCAGACATCAAAGATTTCCACTTCCAGGATCATGTTGAGGGGCATCTCATTCCTTTTGGAAATATTTCCCACTCGTTGACACCTATCACATTTCAGTACAAAGTGATGCGCATCTTTGAACAATGTTGGCCAGAAGAAATCTGCTTGTAACACTCGGGCAGCTGTCCTTTCCCCACCATAATGACCTCCATACGTGGTGGAATGACAATCCTGTAGAATACCCTATGTCTCGTTGTAGGGTATGCAACGTCTGATCATCCTGTCTGCACATTGTCTGAACAAGAATGGCTCATCCCAATGATACCATTTTACGTCATGCAGAAACTACTTTCGATGGACTGCCGAAAATTTGGAAGGGATGATATTGCTCACTAAGTAGTTTACAATATCTGCAAACCATGGCTCTTCCCCTTGCACCACAAACAACTGCTCATCGGGAAAGTATTCATTAATTAGAGTATTATTCCCATTAACTCTTCCATGATCTTCCAGCCGTGATAAGTGGTCTGCCACTTAATTTTTCGTTCCCTTCCTATCTTTTATTTATAGCTCAAATTCTTGCAGCAAAAAAAATCCATCGAATCAGACGCGGCTTTGCATCTTTCTTTGAGATCAAGTATCTAATGGCTGCGTGGTCTGTGTAAACTGTAACTTTCGTGCCAAGTAGATATGATCTGAATTTGTCAAACCCATAGACGACTGCAAGAAGCTCCTTCTTAGTGGTGCATCAGTGAGGGTCTTACTGGCATAGTAGATCACGTGGAACACATTCTTCTTCCGTTGGCCCAGAATAACTCCCACCGCGAAATCACTGGCTTCACACATCATCTCAAATGGATCGTCCCAATTAGGTGTTGTAATGATGGGAGCGGTAGTCAGCTTTTCTTTCAAGTGCTCAAATGGCCAAACACTCTTCACTAAAGTTGAAATGGCTGTCCTTCTCCAACAAGCTGCACAATGGTTTAGTGATTTTAGAAAAATCATGGATAAATCTTCGATAGAATCCGGCATGGCCAAGAAAACTACGGATTCCCTTAACTGAGATTGGTGGAGGAAGATTTTCAATAGTCGTCACTTTAGCCTTATCCACTTCGAGCCCCTTCCTAGGTACCTTGTGTTCAAGAATGATTCCTTCTTGTACCATGAAATGGCATTTTTCCCAATTGAGCACTAGATTGGTCTCAACACATCTTTTCAGCACCAGACTCAGGTTGTGCAAGCACTCATCATAAGAAGTTCCAAAAACTGAAAAATCATCCATGAAAACCTCCACATTTATTCCAATCATGTCAGAGAATATGGCCATCATGCATCTCTGAAAGGTGGCAGGCGCGCCACAGAGTCCGAAAGAAACTCGTCGAAAAGCAAAAGTGCCAAAAGGATAAGTGAATGCGGTATTCTCCTTATCTTCTGGAGCAATACAAATCTGATTATAACCTGAATAACCATCAAGAAGGTAGTAATACTCATGGCCAGCCAACCTATCCAGCATTTGATCGATGAATGGAAAAGGAAAATGATCTTTTCTGGTGGCCTTGTTTAGCTTCCGATAATCCATGCATACTCTCCACCATGTGACTGTCCGAGTAGGGATGAGCTCATTCTTTTCATTTGCTACCACTGTCATGCCTCCTTTCTTAGGCACACATTGCACCGGACTCACCCACGAACTGTCTGAGATAGGATAGATGATTCCTGCATCCAACCATTTAAGAATTTCCTTCTTCACCACCTCTTTCATGATCAGATTGAGTCTTCTCTGATGTTCTACAGATGGTTTGCTTCCTTCCTCAAGCAGAATTTTATGCATGTAAAAAGAAGGGCTGATTCCCTTGATATCTGTTATGGTCCATCCAATTGCTGATTTAAACTCTCTCAGAATCCTCAACAGCTTGTCCTCTTCATTACCTGTCAGGTTAGCAGCAATAATAACAGGTAATGTAGATGTATCACCTAAATATGCATACCTTAAGTGATTCAGCAGAGATTTGAGTTCAAGTTTAGAAGCCTCCTCACTAGACGGCTTAAGGCATTCTTGAGAATCCCTGATATCTGCCAAGCCAAGTGACTCATGTGGTGTGTTGAACCTCTTTTGCCAGGGGGTTGCATCCAACAACTGAATTTGTTCCTCACTTTCATCATCTTCAATACCCAATTCTCCTTTTAGAGCATTGTCTAAAGCATCCTAATTCAGCAACCATTCTATCTTATCACATACTGCCCTATCAACTACATCCACTTTAAAACATTCTTCATCTTCTGTTGGGAATTTCATAGCCTTGAATACATTGAAAGTGACATCTTGATCATGTACTCTTATGGTTAGCTCTCCTTTTTGGACGTCATCAGAGTTTGGCCTGTAGCCAGAAATGGTCTTCCCAAAAAGATAGGAATGTTCTTGTCTTCTTCAAAATCTAGAATGACAAAATCAGCAGGAAAGATCAGTTTATCCACCTTAACCAAAACATCCTCTACTATACCTCTCGGATATGTGATCGAACGATCAACTAGCTGTAATGAGATATTAGTAGGCTTTGGATCAGGGAAACCTAGTTGAACAAAAACAGATAGCGGCATCAGATTTATACTTGCTTCCAAGTCGCATAAACATTTGTTGAATGATATGTTGCCAATTGTGCATGGTATTGTGAAGCTTCCTGGATCCTTGAGTTTCGGGGGCAATTTCTGTTGCAGAATAGCACTGCATTCTTCTATTAAAGCAACGGTTTCCAATTCCTCAAGTTTCAGCTTCCTTGATAAAATACTCTTCATGAATTTACCATAACTCGGCATCTGTTCCAATGCTTCTGCAAAAGGTATATTAATATGTAGCTTCTTGAATACCTCTAAAAACTTTGCAAACTGCTTATCCAATCTTTGCTTCTGGAGTCTCTGCGGATATGGTGGAGGGGGTAGATTTGAGTATTTGCAGCTTTATGCTCCTGAGAGCTTTCTCAGATGGTCTGTTGATACCCTCCGGTTTGCTGATACTGATTTCAGGTTTCGAGATCTCCGTTTATTCCTCTGTAGTGGTGTGGTTGCCCTGTGCCTCCGGCTGTTCGGTTACCTTTTCAATGTCTTGGTCCTTTGTGATTTTGCCAGATCTTAAAGTGATAGCTTTGACTTGCTCTTTGCCATCCCTTTTTCCAGGGTTTGCTTCTGTGTCGCTAGGAAGAGCTCCTTGCGGCCTATTGAGTAAGGCGCTTGCTATTTGGCCAATTTGGTTTTCCAAAGTTTTAAGAGATACAGCCTGGCTTTTACACATCAATCTTAGTTCTTCCAATTCTGATTTCTCAGCAGACTGTTGGCCTGGACCGGCATTATATTGTTGATAAAATCCCGGAGGTTGAGATTGTTTCGGGGTGTATTGATTCTGAAGTTGTTGCCCCTGCTGTTGATGCGATCCTGAGGGATTGTATGGTCAGGCCCCATACTACTGATTTTGGGGTTGATGGTATAGTTGTTGTTGATATGGATGTGGTTGATATGGCTGTGGTTGTTGTGTTTGATATGGTGGTTGAGTTTGATATGGTGGTGGTTGCAATCCATTTTTATTGTTGCTCCAGCTGAAGTTAGGATGGTTTCTGTTGCTGGGTTGGTAAGTGTTTGGGACTGGGTGCTGTTGCTTTTGAAAATTGCTCACAAAGTGCATTGATTCATTAGAAATTGCACATTGATCCGTTTCATGTCCACCGGTGCATAGCTCACAAACACTCGCTACGTGCTGTACCCCACAGTTTGTCAAAGAATCCACCTTCATGCTTAGAGTTTCAAGCTATGCTGATAGGGATGTGGCTGTGTCAACCTCGAGGATTCCTGCCACCTTGTGTTGAGGCATCCTCTGCGTTGGATTCTGATATTCATTAGCCGCCATCATTTCAATTAGCTCGTAGGCGGCTTCATAGCTCTTAGCCCATAAGGCTCCCCCTGATGCTGCATCCACGATCGGTCTTGATTGCCATCCTAGACCATTATAAAAGCAATTAATCACCATCCAGTTGGGCATTCCATGGTGAGGGAATTTTCTTAGCATTTCCTTATAGCGCTCCCAAGCTTCACATAAAGATTCCCCCGTCTGTTGTGTGAACTGAGCAAGAGCATTCCTTATGGCAGCTGTTTTTCCATGGGATAGAATTTAGTGAGGAACTTTTGAGCGAGTTCTTCCCACGTTGTTATCGAGCCAGCTGGGAGAGAGTGCAACCATCCCTTAGCTTTGTCCCATAGAGAAAATGGAAAAAGCCTCAACTTTACAGCATCATCTGACACGTTGTTGAATTTGAATGTGTCACAAATCTCTATGAAGTTCCGGATATGCATATTTGGATATTCCGTTGGCGCTCCCCCGAACTGGACAGAGTTTTGTACCATCTGGATTGTGCCAGGTTTGATTTCAAATGTGTTGGCTGCAATGGCTGGCCTGACGATGCTTGACTGAATGTCATTGATTTTCGGTTGAGAATAGTCCATCAACGTCTTGGGCACAACATCCGACATTTCTAATGCTTCTTACAGCTTTATTACGGTTCTTGATTTAAGAGTTTGGGCACGCGTTAGCATAAACAACTCAAGATCCTTATACTGGCAGAGCGAGAAAACAAGACGTGAGAAAAGAGAAAAAAAAAAAAAATTATCCAAGTCAGTTAAGTTTAACCTCCGTTGATGTTAAACACAAATTCTGAAAATAACACCGAAGTCCCCGGTAGCGGCGCCAAAAACTTGTTGGTTCGAAAACTAACTACGCAAGCGTACGTGGTCACAAGTAATATAATAAGATCGATCACACGAAGACTTGTTATTTGTTCAGAAATAGTGCTTATGCAACGACGTATGATTAAACAACAAACAGATTGAATTGAAATAAAAGGGGAGTTTTGTTTTATTATTTTTATTGATTTATCAAAATAATAATACTAAGTAATTCAAACTACTTGATTTAATTAAATGAGATTTTATATGTGAGAAAAACATGGGATTCTAATTTCATTACTTATTTCATTTAGAATTGATGCCTTAATTCAAAGTGACTTTGATAATTACGAAAGCTAGCCGGGAACACGAAACTAACATAAGCGCCTTTCAGCCTTAACTTATATCAAACCACACGAACATCCACTTAAAAGATAGAAGTTGTGTGGACACCATTTATGCTTAGACCCTATATGTCTATAAGATTTGAAAACATAATTGATTTAGGAATAAATTCCTTTATTATGATTACATAGGGCGGTGTGATCCAAAACCCTACCACTTATCGTAAATGTACATGACAATTACGAACCTATGCTAACATGGCAAATTCTAAATTCCTAAATCCACTTTCGCATTCATTAGGAATTAATAATTTAGATGTTAGCTACGCATCTAATAAATTAAGCACAACCATATTAGGCAATCTGAATTTTAATTATAATACAATTTATTAAAGCATCAAATTACTAAATTACGTAAATAAATCCATTAGAATCCCATGACGACGATTAGTTCATAATCGAACGAACCGTCATCATGGGATTAAATGAAAACATGGCAGGAAATTGCATGAATTAAATATGAAATTACAAGAGTTTAGAAAAATAGAACCGAAATAGCTTCCAATGAAAAAGAGGAGCACTCCAAGTAATCCCCATAAAATCTTCAACCAAAATAGAACTTACACAAAATTTGCAGAAAATTAAAGAGTATGAAATAAAACTGAAATTACAAAGAAAGCTACTGAATATTTGAGAGAATTCAAATCAGAATTCAGTTGAGAGATGCATTAAAACTTATGGAAAACACTCCTATTTATAGGAGAAATTAGCCCACATTTGTAGAAAACACTGGAGTCAGCGGCTGGTGGCTCACGCAGGCGGCTATTTGTTTGCCTAACTTTTGCTTTTCAAACTCAATTTGTTTACAACAATTCACGTGCTAACATTTTGTTTTTTAACGGGTTCCGTAGAAATGCTTTTTAATCCGCACAGCTTAGAATCTTTAATTAATAAATAATTAATTTACTCCAGAAATTATAGAAATAAATATCTAATATTATTAGATATTTATAAATATAATTTTCTAAAGAATTAAAATATTTATTAATATAAATATATCCTTATGCTCTAAGCTGCGGTCTTTTGAGGGTCTGGAACTGGACTCCTTTTGCTTAACAAAAAATATATCAATTCCAACCGGGATTCCCGCTTTAAGAATATATCACTTTCCATCTTTTTGTGATAATTCTATTTCCTCATTGCTCGTCCAGGTGCAAGCTGTGGTCTCTTGAGAATCTAAAATCGGACTCTTTTTGCTTAGCAAAAAATATAACAATTCCAATCGGGGTTTCAGCATTAAGAATATATCACTCAGAATTTCTTTATGATAATTCTTTTTCCTCGTAGCCAGTCAACTTGATAATAAAATCCTTGTGATTAAATTATTTAGCACTTCTGTTGCTTGCACAATGATTTTCTTTATACCAGCCTTGACTTCCTCAGACCTTGCGTTCTCTTGGCAACTCTTAATTCTGAATTGAGACAGAAATCCACCATTTTTATTCTTTTATCGCCACGATACCTAAAGTTGCGAGTTCTTACACAACAAAAACTGAAACAACATAAACGAATTAAAAGGCACAACATGCTTAAGGATAAACCATCAATCTAGGTCAAATTAGTGCATAATAAGTGGATATAAAATCCATTTATCACAATCCCCTAACGGATTCGAACACCCCTACTCCAGTCCCCGAGCTCCTCCCGAACTCGAGATTTCTTCCACTATAAGTAAAATACTTCTTATAGTAGGCGGAGAAGCCTTTACAACCACTATGTATTTATCTTAGAGCCTAACTACCCGTTGCCTCTTCAAAATACTATAGCTACCCCTTGCAAGATTATCTTGGAGCGTAACTCCCCGCTACCTCCTCAAATGCAATGCAAGAAAAAACCCCTTACAAGTTTATCTTGGATCGTAACTCCCCGTCACCTCCTCACAACCACGTAAGTAACCCTTTGCGTAGACTTTGTATCTACACCCTTTAATGATCTTGGATCTTAGGTCTTAGATCATGGGTCTTTCCTCCTCACGGTGCAAAGACACCCAACTCCCCGTTGGCGTGTCTAAGACTTGGGTCTTAGAGCGAGAATCACCTCACTTCACTTCACTTTACGTCAAAGAATATAATACAAGTCCTACGACTTAAATCCTTTTTAATTGACGATTAAAAGTGAACTAGTACGAAGACTAGATATAGAGAGCAAATATAAATATTAACGAGATAAACTACGTCAATATAAATAAAAGCCAAGTATATTAATTCTATAAATATTCGGTTTAGCCGAATATAAATAAAGTTAAATATACAACTTACTTGTGTCTTACAACACAAATAAAGGTGAGTTAGAGCGAGTTATAAATATTCCGTGAAATATTAAACAAGCAACTAATCTCGAAGAACACAAGTGTTTAGCACTTGTAAGTGGTTTTAATATTGCCTAGGCCGAAATATGGCCGAATAAATATATAAAGCTCGTCGAAGCGAGGGACGCAATTACGCGTTAAATTAAACACACAAGCACATAAACAAAACTCACACGTACGTAAAAGTAACTCGCTTATCTATAGGATAAGACGAGGGCCGCTATTATGCGTTAAACTAGTGCGAGAAAAATAAACATGTAAGTAGCCGGGAGAAGTCATACAAGGGATTTATCGCACAACTAATGCAAGACAATAAATTAAACGTTGGATTCAACAATATATACTATGCAAGAAACCTTCGGCCGAATGTAGATCAAGGAAGGGCCGAGTTGTTTTGAACTTAGTTTCGGTTAAGAAACTAGTTCGGGTAGTATTGGTTAAGTCCTTAAAGAAATAAGCACAATTAAGTTCTAGGGACTTGACAAACCAACACTAAAAGAAGTTCACTTTTAGCTTAAGATGTACTAAGTTTAAACCACTTAGTTTATGCAAGTTAAGCACTAGTTAAAATATACTTCTTTGCCTTATAACCAAGTATATATCAAATGGTTACTAAGGTTTTAAAGAGGGCTTAACAAGTTCTTACAAGAAGCTCATCTTGGTAGCTTACAAGTTGTCTACACACACTACACGAATTAATTCAAGAACAAGTGTGTAAATGTGACAAATGTAAGACTACTTAAGCACAAGTATATATTCAAAAGATTCAAGCACTTAGTAGCCGAATATATAGCTTGCACAAACCCACTAACTAGCTTATGACTCTTGACCTTACAAAGGCTCAAGTTCCTCTTTAAATTAAGAGAGAACTACAAGAGATACGAGCTAGTTTTAAGCCTAAAAACCACACCAAGGTGAGCCGAAATGAGCACCAAAACGATATAATCAAGATGAGTAAAATGGTGACTCAAATGCTCAAGCAAGAACACTTAGAAGGCTTTTAAAAAACGTGCAAAGTGATGCCTTGAAGAGTGTTTGCCGAGAGTGCCAAAAATGAGCAAAACAAGAGCCAAAAACACCACTTAAACAAGACCAAATGAGCACCAAAGAAAGATATAATCAAGGAGGATAAAATGGTAACTCAAATGTACTTTGAAGAGAACTTGGGGACTGCTTAAAACGTGCAAGAGGCTGCCCCAAGAATAGCTTGGCCGAATGGTGTTTAAAATGTTAGAAATGGAGCAAAAACAAAGCTTAAAATAAGATAAAAGATGAAGGAGCAAAGCTTTGTTATCCAAATATTTTTTTAAGGCTCTTGGCTACTTGATATTGCTGTGTTTCTAGAGAGAAAAGAGCAGCAATTCTTAGGCACAAGAAGGCTTGAAGAAAAGAATGGGTTTAGCTTGGTATTTATAGGCAAATTTAGGGTTTTAGTGACCAATGGTTAAAAGACAAGTGGCAAGCTACTAATAAAATACTAAAATGCATAAAGTAGCTTTTTGGCACCTTCCTAGAAGTTCCCAGAAGATCAGCATGTGTATAATATTATATAGAAAATATCTAGGAACCTTCTTTTGGCTCGGTTTATCCGAAAAATCCGAAACGAAGCGATAAACCCATAAATAAGAAATAAATCGTAAAATCACTTAAAAATTATGAAACTTGGGGAATCCTCTAGAAATATTGCCAGAGAATTATGGTCAAAATTTCAATTTGAAATTCGTTGACCATCTATGTCTTTTAAGCGACCGAAAAATCAATTACGTATCAATTTTAGGAGTCCCGGAAAAAGTCATGCAAAAATCATGAAATTGATCCTAAAATTCTTTTTAATTATCCTAGTGACATATCCAAAGTTTCAAGTCAAAATAACACGTGGAGGTATTTTATTCAAAAATATTTTGATTAAATTCCCTTACGCGACGGAATAAAATACATAAGCCATTTATCGTAACTTGTCGATATTTTAGCTAAAGTTTTGACTTGAAATATATTCAAAATTAATATTCCTCAATTAATAATGACTATGAAGTCCACGGAATATGTATTTTGAATATTTTAGGATTTTATCCAATTTAAGTGAAAACTATTAAGGGTTCCGGGATAAAACCTATTTTTATTCTTTCGGCAAGTCTTTGGACAAGGCACTGTGAAAAATAATTCTTTGAATAATATGTTGAATATATTTGAGAAAAAAACCTTTGAAATGAACACTGTTTTTGAATAAAACATTTATTTTTGGTCCGGAAAATCAGTGTTCGGGAAATTTCGATATTTGTGCCGTGTAGACTTTGCCCTTTAAATCTATCACAAATAACTTGGACTAGGAAACATCATTTCATTGACATTCCTTATCCAAATTAGTGATTGGTACGAGAAAACATTTTGTCAGATTGACTCGTTACTTGTTTATGTCACATCGAATAAACCTAAGGGAGGATTTACTATGTTATCTAGTAAATTCCTAAATCTAATTTAATTTTCACTTTCGAACTTGACAAATCACCAAAACCTACAAGTGAAAGACGGTCTTACAATCTTCCCAAAAAGACTGTCGACTCACAATCTTCCCCTTTTTGGTATTTGTCAAAACTACTTGCGAAATTAAATATGTGTGTGCCACAAATCTAGTGTATGCATGCTAAGCTATATGAAAATGCGAGAGCTAACTAAGACAAGCAAGCATGCACATAAACACACTATCACAATAAGCATACCAATATATCACATAAAGAATAAAATCAAGTAAGCACAAGTGATATATTGTGTGAGCAAATATTTGGCCTAAAATTTAAAAATTTAACTTCCCCTTGCAATGAAAACCGTTTAGAAGAAAAATTCATCTTCCCCATTTTAAAACAAGTAGTTTTCGAAAAAATAAAAAAATAAATTTGCAAGGTTCCGTTTGTTTTTGAACAACTAAGCACATAGTCACATAGCATGCTTCATACATAATTCAACTTCCCTTAGAGCATAATAAAATTATAAATTCTAAGTATGCTTCCCCTAAATATCACATACACATTTAGTCACACACATATATAATTCAACTTCCCCTTTTTCTTAAAAATCAAAAAGGGAAAAAGTAAATTATAAGGGAATTAGGGAGGGGAAATCACATAAGCATGCATAGCACATAAGGGGAGGGGGATTACTACTAGCTATTACATATTAAGAACCAATCCGCCTTATTTCTCCAAACAGTCCTTCTCCACAAATCTTCACAAAATGTGGACTGTTTTTTAATTTACAAACCATATATTCTTAACTGAATTAAAAGACTAATTCTCCCATACAAGAACAAAACATAAAAATATTACAATGCTATACATGGTTCTTGAATTCGGAATGCAGTACATTGCTAGGTTGGATCTTTGAGAGCTTGTAACGCCTGATGTATGAAATATTACCAAGAACTAGCACAAACTGAGTAACCAGAGTGTAGTATACAATTCACCAAACGATCCAGAGATGCAACCTGTAAAGTTAGCACTTCGAATAACAATGTCAAAAGCATTTCATGTAAATCATTAAGTATAAATTGACAGAGTTTAGAGATACATTACAGTGCTTTCAAGATGCGGTTCTGAGAGTCAAGGACTCGAATTTAGCTGTCAAGTAATAATTCGAACAAGAATGCATCTACATGTTCTAAATGTGGCCAGTTTCCCTTGGGTTCAGATCAAAGAGATCTCGAAAGGATCTCAATGCAGTCCATAGGTACGGTGGCATGTGTGTGTGCTTGGAATCTCAAATGCAATGCAGTAACTGTAAGAACCCCAAATTTTGGATATAATTAAAACTTTTTATTATGTACTGAGGTAATGGTGAATAGTGATTACGACTTCGATGTAATGATTGAGATAATGAATGAAAGGAATAGATTTGGATTCAAATGTTTATATGCCATAAAGAATACTATTGGTTGACGCTTTAGATAAGAATTATCTATCTCCTAGGGAATTGAGATTTGATAATTCGAAAGGAGAAGATTATTCTTATGTCATCCAGATCGATATCTGTTATTGGTCCAGTGGGTCCGTAAAAAGGTTAAGGAACGATCGAAAGAGATCAGGGACAATTGTACAACCCTAAGAGGATGAGTAAAGAAAAATGGATGAATAGTGATTTTAGTGGATTTAGGAATATTATTAGACGAAGCTATATAGAAGTACCCGGAACGAAATTCTGAGTTCGTATTAGTGATCCAGGGGGAAAAAGAGTGTATGTAAAAGCTGTCGGATTCTGAAAAATAGCGCTTTTATTTTCCCCGATATTTCCCTGGACACTGAAAGACTTAAGGAATTATTGAAGGGATTTAAGGAAAATGGATTCGAGAATTGTTAAGAATGATGGAGAATGGTCGTATAAATATTAAGACGGTTTCCGGTAAAACCCTAACTAGAAACGAATGAGTTATTCCTACAAGCGATCAATGAATTGAGTGATAAACGAACAAAGAAACAAGCAGAGGAAGCAAGATACATGCATGTGCAAGTGATAAATATCTAGTAGGCAATTTAGTTACATTACAAACTAGAACCATTAGAGATTAACTAGTACTTAGCATCCTTTCTCATCCAACCACAAAAACAAGACACATGTCCATCAAAATTCATCATCCATGACATCATAGCTTTAATAAAGCTACTTTATGAGATAATATCTCAAAGACACAAGATGAGAACAAGATACTAGCAAGCAAGACCAAGCAACTCCATTTCTCTCCATTTTGAACAAACTGCCTAGCAGAACCTCCTCCAAGAAGAAACTTCATATCTCCATTTCTATCCATGATAAAATCACCAAATTTTGACCACAGCCTCTCCACTTCATGGGCAATATTCGCTCAAAATTTCATGGCAATCTAATGAGTATAGCCTAGTCAAATCTCCTCCCCAAGTTGAAGAAACCAAACTGCTATTCTTGACACTTTCTGTCCAGCGGAAAAAGGGGGCTCAAAACCCTAGCTAGGAAGCTTCAAATTTGATAAACTAGGACTCAAAACAAAGCTTATGAATAGGCCAAGATGTGGTAAAAATTTGAGAGCCAAAATCTTATTTTTCGATTTTCCAATGATTTTTACAAGAGGAGGATGAATAGTGTTCTTCAAGAACTAATCTTGTTTTTCTTTGATTTTTATGGTTGATTTAGCTAGCTTAAGGCCACTCAAGGATCATACAAGGCTTAGCAAGGCCTTTAACCACTTCATGGAAGGTATATCACTTGAAACCCTAGCTCTTGTTTTGAGGTTAAGAGCATGTTCTTGGTAGATTTAGCTTAGTATGGTTATAAGTGATGTTATAAGCATGGTTAGCTAGTGGTTTAAATTGATCTAAGCATGATGATGATTATAATGTTAAGGTCAGTGGTTATTGGTCTTGTAAGATGGATGATGTGATTAGGAGATGTATGGTATGCCCGGTGTGGCTTGGTTTGATGATTACGATTTTTATAACGTCCGATTTATAGCTGTCGTAATGCCGAATTTTTGTTAACACTTAGAAATCGAGCATGGCAGTTAATAAAAGTTCCTGACCTTGGTGATATTATGACTGTTCCTCATATATCTCGAGCCAAAGATCATTTTGGCATGAGAATTGAAACATTCCGACTTACGGTTTAGGAGTTATGGTCAAATTACTAAAATTGGTTCGGAACCGTAAGTAAAAGTTCGTAACTTCAATTGAACCCTCGTAAAGCATGTTACTCAGTGGAAAATCTTAGTAAATAAATACTAGGGGTCATTAGGAAGGTATGAAAGAAAACCACATATCAAACGGATCGTTTTCCGATTTTATAAAAATGTTGGAATCAAAGTTAAACGCGAACGAACCCCTAAAAACCCGCTTGGTTATAACTTTGGTAAAACACTTAGAAAACGAACGATAAAACTCGAGGTATAATCTCGGTTCGTAATCGATCGACTTTAGAACTTATACGACTTAAGTATATACCGAGTGTGGGTAAGATGACATGTCGTAATAACGAACAAATGTCGGATCGTATCAGTAATAAAAAGAGTTACACTAAAAGGTGTATAACGAGATAATTCGAAAACGTGTTTCGATTTAAGTGAAGTTTATACCTAGACTTTTAAAACATGTTAAGTGGTTAATCTCGAATGTTCTGATTGTTTTTAGATCATCGAGCAGACCCAGGACACGCTATCTCCACCCACACCCGATTACCAGGCAAGTGTTCAAAACTTTGAACCTGTTGTTGTGATAATATATATATGTGATTGCCATTTTACATATGCCATAGCATGCATGCCTATTGTCAAATTATATTATGATACCTGTTCCCCTAATTAATATTGGCTTATAGACTAGATACGAATTATCAGTTATAAGCCGGATTGTTTTGGTAAGACCCTTAGCGAAGGGTATATGATATTCATTCTTAAATATAGACCGGGAGTTGGTATTTTGAGATATAGATATTCGTGGAAACCCGGAGGGATTCCAACGGCAGATTACTATTTATCTAAGGAATGTTATTATTAAACGTTATTTATATTTCCATAATGTATCAAGTACTTGGAAATCTTTCGAGGAATGTTATTCGAGTATTATCTCAGTCGAGAGATATTAAATGAATGTTAGTTTCGAATATTCATTTAGAGTTGATTATTTAATGAATATTATTTTGATATTCATTTGAATGTTATTTATTAAATGAATATTACTTTCGAATATTCATTTAAGGTTTATGTACTTAAGGAATATTATTTTAAAATATTTATTGGAAGTTCTGATTACTTAAGGGATATTATTTCGAATATTCCTTTAAAGTTTTGATTACTAAATGAATATTATTTGGATATTCATTTAGAAGATTATTTATTAAATTAATGTTATTTTCAAACATTCATTTAAATTTTGACTCATTTACTGAATATTATTTTAAATACTTATTGGAGTCTAATTATTAATGAATATTATTTTGAATATTCATTTAAGGAGTGATTTATTTAGTAAATAATTCTATATATTCATTCGAGGATTACTTACGAGCAATATTATGATTTATATAATATTCCATAATTATTATTGAGTTAATAAATATTCTTGGAATATTTATTTAATTCTTTTAAATTCTTTTTAAAATGATTTATATTATTTGGAGATTTTCTTTCACCTCCAAATATTATGTAAAATATTTCGGAGTCCTACAATTAATATTATATTAAGAAAGGTCCTCAAGATTCCATTCTTCACTCGAATCTATCTCTTAAATTATAAGGGAACCTTACTTGAGAAAGGTTATTTATCTTGTTGACTTCCCGGTCATAGTTTATCCTTTTCACTCGTAACTTGGTTGCTATGGACTCATTAAGTCTGTGTGTACCTTCTCATCATTCGAGGGGTAAGATTATTGGAACAAGTTGATATCCATTAACAAGCAAAAGCTTAGGAAATGTTGGTGAATTTTCCTTTCCAACTAGATACGACTACTTTGTGGAGTCTTATCAACAAGTATTTCACTTGGGGAAGGGAGGACAAACTCTACGTTTCAATGCTGTGGATTTATTCGAACCAGGAGTCGTGTTTAAGAGGCCGAGTCGCGCGGTCCACCACAAGGCCTAACCATTGGCCATGGAGTTACTATTAAAGGCAATCGACAAGTGGAGCCGTCAGTTCTTCCTTCTACCGATAGTCAACTATATTGGGCTGTACCATCCCTGACTGAGTGGGACAGCAGGCGCGTAATAACTCCAATATTGGTTCATCTCCCAAATTGGGAATTCCCTGCAACACGTATCGAAGAGACTTCTTTCAGGTTGACGGTGTCTTCCGCAACACGTATCGAAGAGACTTCTTTCAGGTTGTAGGACTTCGAAAAATGTTAATAACTGGAATTGCAATATTTTCCTTGCAAGTTCCTCTTTATATGATAATTGATAATATCTGGCTTATCTTTGACATAGCAGATATTCCCACCTATATATGCATTTTGAGTTACCTCGTAACTTCATCGTTCATGTTATTCTGGCATCATTTCCGTAAATGCATGGCATATGGTTTGAAAGATAATTTTGAACTGTTATATATTATCGTTCAGTTAAATATTATTGTTGGTGGGCTATTGCTCACCCTTGCTTTATTATTATATCACAACAACAGCTAGACCAGATGACTCGCACAAGGCGCACTCGACGCTGGCGAGGACGATGAGACTACGAGAGCCGAAGAGAAAGCTATTGGTAGGATAGATTTATTCATTCAGTACCAAGTATATGGTCTAGTATGACTTATGCAAATGGATGGCAAAGAGTATGTATTCATATTGAAATTCTTTTGGATTGTAAGAACTCATATTGTTTTTAATAAAATTTGATTGTTACTCTGATTTCATCTCTGGGACTATAACGGGTGTGTTTTATATTGTTGTGTTGGGTCATAAAGATGTAAATTATTTTATGTTGAGGTAAGTTCAAGTATTGTGGACAGAATTGGAGACCGTAATGACCGGATCCCGGACCCCGGATCTGGGGGTGTTACAGAAGTGGTATCAAAGCGTACGTTATAAACCCCAGATATGAGGTGACGTTAAAACAATAAATTCACTAAGATAATAAGAACTCTTGCCAAGTTCATAGTCGGACTACTTAATGTAGTGATGACATATAAAACCCTTATGGGAACTCTTAAGTATCATGATAGTAACTTAGCTCGATATCGTATCGACGAGTAAGGCTACAGACCTTGAGGCATACGAGCAGCAGCGCGATGATGCTTTATTATATGCTGAAGATCAGCGGGTAAATTCGATGGAGTACCCTACTGGAGACCCGGAAGAGGTTCCAGCAGATAAGGAAAATCCTGTTAGGATATAGAGCTTACCCTCGAGGAATGAGGGCTGTAGCCAGAAAGACTGAGATGATTAAGGTATAGTGCTCAGAAAAGTGAGCATAGAGAACTAAGCTATTAGCAAGAGAACTGAATATTATGATTTAATAATATTTCATAATTATTATTGAGTTAATAAATATTCTTGGAATATTTATTTAATTCTTTTAAATTCTTTTTAAAATGATTTATATTATTTGGAGATTTTCTTTCACCTCCAAATATTATGTAAAATATTTCGGAGTCCTACGATTAATATTATATTAAGAAAGGTCCTCAAGATTCCATTTTTCACTCGAATCTATCTCTTAAATTATAAGGGAACCTTACTTGAGAAAGGTTATTTATCTTGTTGACTTCCCGGTCATAGTTTATCCTTTTCACTTGTAACTTGGTTGCTATGGACTCATTAAGTCTGTGTGTACCTTCTCATCATTCGAGGGGTAAGATTATTGGAACAAGTTGATATCCATTAACAAGCAAAAGCTTGGGAAATGTTGGTGAATTTTCCTTTCCAACTAGACATGACTACTTTGTGGAGTCTTATCAACAAGTATTTCACTTGGGGAAGGGAGGACAAA
The DNA here is from genome assembly GCA_036435485.1 of Saposhnikovia divaricata. Lineage (NCBI taxonomy): Eukaryota > Viridiplantae > Streptophyta > Magnoliopsida > Apiales > Apiaceae > Saposhnikovia > Saposhnikovia divaricata. The sequence goes on from CM071600.1 coordinate 133,011,928, forward strand.
CTCTACGTTTCAATGCTGTGGATTTATTCGAACCAGGAGTCGTGTGTAAGAGGCCGAGTCGCGCGGTCCATCACAAGGCCTAACCATTGGCCAGGGAGTTACTATTAAAGGCAATCGACAAGTGGAGCCGTCAGTTCTTCCTTCTATCGGTAGTCAACTATATTGGGCTGTACCATCCCCGACTGATCATCAGGGAGTGGGACAGCTGGCGCGTAATAACTCCAGTATTGGTTCATCTCCCAAATTGGGAATTCCCTGCAACACGTATCGAAGAGACTTCTTTCAGGTTGACGGTGTCTTCCGCAACACGTATCGAAGAGACTTCTTTCAGGTTGTAGGACTTCGAAAAATGTTAATAACTGGAATTGCAATATTTTCCTTGCAAGTTCCTCTTTATATGATAAATGATAATATCTGGCTTATTTTTGACATAGCAGTTATTCCCACCTATATATGCATTCTGAGTTACCTCGTAACTTCATCGTTAATGTTATTCTGGCATCATTTCCGTAAATGCATGGCATATGGTTTGAAAGATACTTTTGAACTGTTATATATTATCGTTCAGTTAAATATTATTGTTGGTGGGCTATTGCTCACCCTTGCTTTATTATTATATCACAACAACAGCTAGACCAGATGACTCGCACAAGGCGCACTCGATGCTGGCGAGGACGATGAGACTACGAGAGCCGAAGAGAAAGCTATTGGTAGGATAGATTTATTCTTTCAGTACCAAGTATATGGTCTAGTATGACTTATGCAAATGGATGGCAAAGAGTATGTATACATATTGAAATTCTTTTGGATTGTAAGAACTCATATTGTTTTTAATAAAATTTGATTGTTACTCTGATTTCATCTCTGGGACTATAACGGGTGTGTTTTATATTGTTGTGTTGGGTCATAAAGATGTAAATTATTTTATGTTGAGGTAAGTTCAAGTATTTTGGATAGAATTGGAGACCGTAACGACCGGATCCCGGACCCCGGATCTGGGGGTGTTATAGTAACTATAACCAAAGGCATTAGTAAAAAGTCAAACAAACTGTAATTTCATTCATAATAAGCAAAAGGTATATCATAGCTTAAATTCTAAATCCAACTAAGACTTGAAAACAGTTGGAAGTAGAACTACACACACAACCAACATTAAGGCCAACCGCAAGGCTCACAGCAAACAACTCGAAACAAGAGGACATAGGCTAGTGCAAAAACAGATAGCACATAGCACAAACATAGATAGATAAAATAAAGCAGAGCAACCACATAATCCAACACTGCAAGTTTCAGAAGCACCACCAAGGTTTAGTCAAGCTCATTATAGTGATCATTGTGAATCACTTCATTGACCAAGTTGTCACAGTCCATTCCTACATTTCCATTTCCATTCTCATTCTCAACAGACTCAGATTTCACAGTGACTTCCATAATAGTCTCATTTTTATCATTGTCAGCAATCTCAATAACCTCAGACTCTCTAGGAATAGGAGCACTCACAGGGATTCCTAGGATAATGTCATTTGGAGCAGGGTTGCTGTGCATGTTAACTTGAAACTGAATGAGCTGACTTCGAGTGTTTTCAAGAAGGGTTAGTCTAGTCATAGCAGAGTTCAAGTAACTCTGAACAATTTCTAGCTTAGAAGAAATTTTCTCATAGTCAGCCACAAGGATGTTCAAGGTGGACTTCATTTGAGCACACTCAACCTTAAGCAAATCCAAATCTGCAGACATAGTCCTAAATTTCTCATAATGGACAGAGAGTGAGAGATCTATCTGCCTAGGGGGTTCAACAGAAACATTAGAGACCATAGGTGGATCTCTATGAATGTTTAGACGCAAGACTGACTTAGTGCAAAGCTCAGAGATTATGTTTTTGACATGAAAGAAAGGAGGGATGCAAATGTTGTACTTCATGTGTTCGAAGACTTTAGTGAGAAGAAGGCCATATGGATTATATCCAGCCTTAGAAGTAGCATGCATCTTAGTCTTGAGCATATGAGGAACATTGAAAGAGATTCTACTTGTGGCTATTCTGTACATGATCTTTATATCAAGAAAAGAGATAGACTTTTCAAGAGAGGGAAAGAAATTCTCTTTGACAAAGGTAGCCAGGTAGCCAGATTCTGATAGAGAGGAATGAAATGAGCAGGGTTGAAACCTCTATCATTGGAGAACACATTGTGAGGAACTTCAACATTGCAAAAAGTAGAAATAAAATTTCTATATTCATTCATGTCAAACAAGAAAGACTTAGAGATGTCAACATGAGCAAGGGTAGTGAGAGATGCATGGAGTTTAAGAGCACTGATTAAGGTCTCTTGATCAATGAGATAATGGATTCCACTCACCACAGATGTGAGGAAAACAGTCCCATTGATGCCAGGGTTTAGAGTTAAATTGGCATAAAACTCAGACACCATGTTAGGCAAGACTCTTTTGGAGGGATAGGACAGAAAAGGTTCAAGATTGGCTCGAGTGAGCATCTTAAAAAAGTCAGAGTCTGGTAATAACTCTACTAGTTGGCCAGGAATAAGTTTGCTTTTAGCAGACTTAGCATGAGCAATGTTTGAAACAAACAAGCCTGTGTTGAGCTTGGCTTTTCTCCTCTTAATTTTGAGTTTGTTACCTGAGGAGGGCTTAGAGTGTTTGGAGGTGTTTTGTGTGTTATGAAACAAAGATAAGGTATTGTTGACAGGATTCATGGTACTCAACCAATTACTACTACTAAATACTCGAAATTATGTGTATGAAAACAAGAGATATCAATGCAAAGATATGAAATGAATGCAGCTAATACATCTCTTAAATACACATAATTAGCAAGGCATAAGCATGGATATATGTGTAGTAACATTGCAGGAGCAGTTAACACAGGACATGCACAGTAGCAGAAGGACAGGCAAGTACATAAAGGTATGACAATATGCAGAGAAGTAAGGCCTCTTATCAGTCCTAGCATGCTAACAAATTCGGCTAAAAGGCATGTACAATTCCCAAAACAAGCACCAACAGCAAAGAGCATTTAATGCATTTAAGGTAGTTAGCAATCATAGGATAACTTTTACTGGAAAGTAACATTTGTTTACACACACAAATCAAATCCAGCTGCTGTACTATCGAGTAAACAAATCAACTCATACAAGCATGCAGTTATATATGTCTAAATGTACATGTAAAGACCATACACTAACTCACACACCACATATATTCATAAAGCTGAGAATTAAACAACTAAATATAGGAGCACAGTGCTAGAGATTAGGAAATGACACTCATCAAATCAAGCAATTCAATATCCTAACTAATCTTGGAACTAGTTGCAACACACAGACACTCACATAGCACAAACTAGTTATAAGAAATTCTAACCAAGTCAGTTTAGTCTACTAAACAAGCACACAGAAATTCGATCAAAACATGGTATAATCAAAACCAATACAATGCAGGCATGCATAAAACAATGGGAGCCAGCAAGATTGTTTCTAGAAACTTAGGTTATTTTTAAAACCAACTAGGTCTAACATAGGATAATTAGGACTGAATTTTAGAAGATAGTGCAATATTATAAACTATCAAATCAGTCTCAAAAAGAGTTCATTTTAAATCCTTATAAAATCTAAGTGATCAAGCAATCAGATAACTTTCGAATTTTAAGGCATAGAGGATTTAAATATGACCAAGCAAGGGCATGAGACATTGATTTTATAACTAGCACAGAAGCAAGTATCAAGCATGGTATTTTTCACATTATATAAATTTTGCAACTTGCTAGAGATATACATAGAGATTAGTTCTCATATGTACAAGCATGGAGTTGCATTTTAATTTAGCATATCAGAGCATATAATGAGTTAGTAAGTCTAAGACTTTTTGCAAAGTCATACTAACTCCAAAGAATATATACTCAAGTCTATCAATTAAACATATAGGGACAGAGACAAGGCATAATATGACTTAAAACAATTAGGCATGCATAGAGTCCAAGATAGTTTAGAGCACAAAGGGGATCACTGCAAGAATTAACACACATTTAAGAGACCATATCAAAATACATAGTACTGAGACAGGGCTAATCATACATTCACAAATTTCCATCACACATCAATTTAAGCAATTACATATCAAGACAGTAAAAGTTAGATAGTGTGCACCTGGCTCATGGTGGTAATTCACATGAGTAACTCCAATAAACTCAAACTACAAGTTGTAAGTGTTATGTAGTCTCAATCTTACCAAGTCATATATCAACTTACCATTCGATCACAAAGGCACAATTAACAAGCAAGCAAACATTAGTATTAGCATAGTTAAATAAATATGTCAAACTGATCTATCATGCACCAACCAAGTATCTTAGATTATCACAACAATCATTCAAGATTAATGCAATAGGATGCCTGTTGGCACGGCAGAAGTCTTAAATTAACATTACTCAACCAAAAATTGCTGTCATACCAACAAGATCTCAATACATAAACATTGGATAGGTTAAAGCATAGACAAGATCATTGCATTGAGATGCCTACTAGTTAGGCAGAAATCTTACATCAAAACTAATTAAATCAAAAATTTCTGTCTAGCTAGTAAGATCTCATTACAAAAACTTTGAGAGGGGCTAGAAGCATCAACAAAATCATTGTAAAGGGATGACTCTTGGTCCGCCAGAAACTCTAGCACTCAATCACAACTAAATGAAGGCTTTCTGACGAGCCAAGAGAATCCTTTTACAAGGACATTGAGATAAACAGAATATAGGCATGATAATCCTAAAAGTCATCATAATGCTATGATTTTTACTTGTGTGCCCAAGGATTATCAATAGAATACCAACTACCCTTGTCCACACAGTAGAAATCACAACACAGTGATAAACACAGGCCTCTCTAAAGTGTCATCAAGATACTATGATTTTTATCTCTATGCACAGGGATTATCAATTACACGACCAACTACCCCTGACCACAGGACAAAAATTGCGTAACATGATAAGTTCAGGGACGATCAAATACATATGATGATCATATGATTGAGTTTCACCGAATCAGACAAACCATGGTGCATAAAAGTGTCAACAATTAGCAACAACTATAATTTCGAAGCGACATGCTTGACTGACCCGATTAAACACATCATATATACATACAAATCGAATACACGATTTTTCGAAGGCTCTTTGTTAATATCCTTATCAAATTTTGAATTTGGGGAAAAAGAGTTTGAATTACAAACTGAAAAACTCGATTAGGACTTATATGTATTTGATCATGAGGAGTACGAAGGTGTAGTTAGATTTTCAAGATGATCGAAGGAGTGATCGAAATTTGGAGATAAAAACCAAGGGTTTCAAGAGAGTATGAACTCTTGGAGGGAGAGAGATAGAACTTGATGAATAATTTCTTTTTACGGAAATTATTTGTAAACAAAAGCAAGGGCTGAGATTACCTTTGACGTTTGAATGCAGGGCTAGAATCGTCTCGCGCCTTTTCAATGTCTTCTCCCTTGATCGGCCTTGAATGGCCTCGAAAACGTGTTAACTCGAATAACTTGTAGAAAGGGGGTTGAATACAAGTTATATAATCGTGTCTGATTTTTTCTTGATTAGATGAACAAGAACAAATGAATGAATCAAACTTTGTTTGTATTAAATAAATCAAATACAAACTCTACCAAAGGTGTATAATACCTTTAGCAGCTACTGAAAATACAAATCTCTCTCTGTTTGTTTCGAACTCTCGAATATAAACCTTATACAGAGCTTCACACAATATGCACTCAAAAATCCACTCTTTTACAATGATATAGAGAGAGTATTTATAATGCTACCTATCAACTAATAACAGAAAGTAATGATCTATACATGACAATGTTCTGCCATCCAGTTGATAGTTTCCATCAATAGAAAATTCTTTCCTTCATGATATCTTCTTGCTTGTTCTTCAAAAGAACGATCCTATTTTATAGCACTTGCCAGTTTCTGTAGCATCCATAATGACATCATCAGTAACACGACTGATATCAGGATTCCACCTTGCATCTGGATTCGACATCCATCAGTATTTGACTTGGCGTATTAGGATTTGATCTCAGTTCCTGACATGTAGTCCTTGATGCACTGCTGTCCTGACTAAACTCTACAGATTACTGTCTAACGCATATATCCTATAAAAAGTGCTAAATCCTTTATAAGATCAGGATTTACAAGAAGTATAAGCAAAATTATATTCTCAACATCACAACTTATGAATTATTCCTAACAATCTCCCCCTATTTATGCTTTAGAATCTGAAGCATAAATCTAAGTTGTAGATGTCAAAACATATGACAATTCAACTAGAATAGAATTTATGAATTTAAGATCATGAAGTTAAGTACCTCCTTCTTCAGATGTAGACATAGTATTCAGTACTTAGAAGAAATAATTCAACTATTTGATGCTTCCACTTCCTTGTTGAGATTCACCTCTGTCACTCTTAGTTCTTCTTTTATCTCCAGTCTGTTCATCTCCCCCAGTCTGTTGCCTCTGAATTGTTTTTATCTCCCCCTTTTTGACATCAGCAACATTAATTTTGAGAGATTCAGTAACAGAAGAAATAAGATTCATCAGAACTGCTTGATTTTCCATAATAGTGAGTTGGTAATCTTCAAGTGTTTGAAGTCTCGATTGAATAGTAATTTGAGATTTCTGAATATCCTTTAGAATTCCAGAATTAACTTCAAAGTTGGAAGTGTTTGTTGTATCTTCAAACTCAGATGCAGAAATAACCTTATCTTCAATCCTTGTAGAAGAATTTGTCTATGTAGCATGCTCTACTGGAGTAGAATGATATTCAAGTAATAATACTTTAGTAGAAGTACACACATCTTCACTTTTCTGCTCTGAAGCTCAAACATGATCATCCTATCCTTCACCAGTATTCTGTGTAATAACATCTACAAATTCTGACTCCTCCTTAGATTGATCAGATACTGTTGATGTCTCAATTCTAGCTGATATTGGAAGTACATACAAAGGAATACTAGGATCATTAGGAATATCTTCTGGTACATGTGGAGTAAGAGATTGTCTTAGCTTTTCATCTCTTCTGTTGATGATTCCTGCAAGCCTCTATTTCTGTTTCTGAGCTTTAACTTCTGGCTTTGCATTGTGCTTTGCTAAGTCATTCTTCTCATACATCTTGATAAAGGAATAAGTACCAGCATCCATACCATGATTTTCAGACCAAGATTCAGGAAAAACCTGATCCCAGAAATCAAACAATGGTGGTTTCCTAACTTTCTCTCCCTCACTATGGAGTTGATCATCCATACCCTCATTCTCACTTTGACTATCTAAAGTCAACAATCTTTCTACATCTCCTTTTGCCTTGTCAGGAGCCAGCCTCTCTGTGTGTGGAACTATGTCCATCTTTTCAAGTGTATCACTCAAATTTGGATAAGTGCTCTCATGACCTACAGAAAAATAGGGGTTAGGAGAAGTTTTTATACCTGAACTCACATGGAGAGAGGGTTCCTCATATGGTGTAAGAAACCAGATTTTCGGTAGAATTAAAACCTTTATTATGTATCAATGAATAGTGATTACGACTACGATGTAATAGTGGTTTTAACGAACGACTATTTAATGGATTCAGATTCAATTGTTATATGCCATGAAGAATGCTATTGGTTGATAACTTAGATAAGAATTTTCTATCTCCTAGGAAATTAAGATGTGGTAATTCCAAGGAAGAAGATTATTCTTATGTCATCCAAATCGATATCTGTTATTAGTCTGGTGGTTCCGTAAAAGGGTTAAGGAACGTTTGAAAGAGAACCGAGACATTTGTATAAACCTAGAGAGTAAGTAAAGAAAAAGGGATGAATAGTGTTTTGATGGAAATAGGAATATAATTAGACGACACTATATAGAATTACCCGGAATGGATTTCTGAGTTCGTATTAATGATCCAAGGGGAAAAAGAGTGTATGTAAAAGCTGTCGGATTCTGAAAAACAGCACTTTTATTTTCCCCGAGATTTCCCCAGACACTAAATGATTTAAGGATTTATTAAGTAAATTTGAGAAAGTTGGATTCAAAGATTATAGAGGAGGATTAAGAATAGTAATATAAATATTAAGGAAGTTTCCGGTAAAATCCTAACTAGAAATCCTTGGGATATTCCTCCGAACGATTAGTGAATCAAGCAATAACCGGACAAGGAAACAAGCAAGGAATCAAGATACATGCATGTGCTAGTGGATAACATCAAGTAACCAAGCTAGTTACAAGTTAACTAGCATCATTAGAAAACCAACCAAGCACTAAGCTTACAGCACACATCTTACCACAAGAATGCAACACTTGTCCACTTGATTAGCTCATCCATGACCAAAGAACTTTATTAAAGTGGATTTATGCAAGATATTATCAACAATAATTCATTTAGACTAGATGAGATCAAAGACAAGCCAAGCAAACTCCATCCTCTCCATTTCTTCAAAACTGCCCAGCAAGAATAGCCATGAAAGAAAAATTCATATCTCAAAATCTAGAGCTTCTAAAATCACCAAAGTTTAACCATAGCTTCTCCACTCCATATTTAAGGTTCTTTCAAAATTTCAAGGCCAACAATGTAGTATAGCCTAGTCAAATCCATGCTCAAAGTTGGGGAATCAAATCTGACCAGTTTCTGTCCAGTGGGAAAAAGGGGTTAAAAACCATAGCTACAAAGCTTCAAATTCGATGATCTAGGACTCAAAACAAAGCTTATGAAGAGGTCAAGATGTGGTAAAAATTTGAGAGCCAAACTCTTATTTTTCGATTTTCTATGATTATTACAAAAGTAATGATGAATAGTAACCCTTAAAAACTAACTTTGTTTTTCTTGTTTCTTTTGTTCATCTAAGCCATCATAAGGTGTTCTAAGGACTAGATCAAGGCTTGTTAGGCTCATATACATACCAAGGAAGGTATAACACTCTTGAAACCCTAGCTCTTACTTTAAGTTTATGCATGTTCTTGATGGATTTAAGAGTAGTTATAATGTTAGTATGTTATAAGCATAATTAGTTAAGTGATTTAGTGATTTTGGTAACATGATGATTAATATGATGAAGTGATATGTTCTTGGACATTTTGAGATGATAAATCATGTGTATAAGATGTATGGATGACCGGTGTGACTTGGTTGTGTTGTTATGATTTTTAGAACGTCCGAATTATAGCCATCGTAATGCCCGATTTTCGTTAACCTTAAGAAATCATAGTTGACAGTAGCTATAAACCACTGCCCAGTTTCATATTATGCCATGAAAAGATAGATTATGTTATAAGCTTCGTTTTGATATAAAGATCATGTGAAACGGATTTACAGTTTAGGAATTATGACCGATTTACTAAAAGTAGTTCAAAACCGTAAACGAGAGTTCGTAACTGAAATTGAACCCTTGTAAAATACGTAAGTCAGTGGCGAGTCATGGTAATTAAATACTAGAGATAAAAAGGAAGGTGTGAGAGAAAACCACATGTCAAACGGATTGTTTTCCGATTTTATAAAAATGTTCGAATTAAGGTTAAACGCGAACGAACCCTTACAAGTACATTTGGTTTAACTTTGGAAAACCACTTAGAAAACGGGTGATAAAACTTGAGATATAATCTTGGTTCATAAACGACCGACCATAGAACTTATACGACTTAAGTACATGCCAAGTATGAGTGAAGTGACATATCTTAATAACGGGCAAGTGTCGGATGTGTTAACAAGAGTTACACTAGAAGGCGAATATCGAGATAACTCGAAAACATGTTTCGACTTAAGTTAATTTTATACTTAGCCTTTAAAAGTATTAAGTGTTTAACCTCGGATATTGTGACTATTTATAGATCACCGTATTGACCCGAGGCTCATGGCCCCTACAGGATTACCAGGCAAGTTCCCAATACTTGGAAATGTTGTTGTGATAATATATATATATATATATATATATATATATATATATATATATATATATATATATATATATGAATGTTGTTATACATATGCCTTTGCATGCATGCCTGTTTTCAATTCATATTGTTATAGTTGTTCCTTGATTATTGTTAGCTTATAAGCTAGATAGATAACGTATCAGTTATAAGTCGGATGTTGTTAAGTGTAGCATCCCATAATCCAGGGTACAGATTTGGGGCCATTAAGCACCATCAATTTCTTACAACTGTGATTATAAACATTATATGACAATATAAAACAATAAAACCCCTTAACCAAGATCACATACAGGTTATGGTATGAAACAACTGTCAAATTACTATTATAATCCAACCTCAGAATAAAATGTTATACAATTTCTATGAATAAATAAAATCACTGTCTAACTGAATATCCAACCTTGACGAATTCCTAACCACTAAACAATGAGAATCTGTAACCCGATCGTCTCCTCTCGCTGCTGGAAAGGAACACCACTGACCATTACTAGGTTCACTAACCTTCTCTATTAGCTGAAGAAAACAAACAAGCAAGAGTGAGCCAACAATGCTCAGCAAGTGCAATAGTGATAACAATTTCAATAACAATGATAATTCTAATATACAAAGGGGTTTCATCTCATTCTATGAAAGAATCAGTTATCTCAACTTTTAGATTGCCATGAGGCCCACCATTCGACATTAATAAGGTGCATCAGAAACTAGAACTGATAAGAGTTCTGATATCAAAATATTATTAAATATATTTCCAAGGAGTCAAGAGCTAAACATCTCAATCTCAGAGTATAGATTAGAATTGGATTTTTATTTTTTAAAAAAAAACAATAAGGTTAGGCTGCTGATCAGTCACGCACTAACCCCGGACAAACGCACACAGCAATGTCCTTAGTTGGATCCATGGCACACATTGGCCTTAACTTCCGGCCATAATATGGTCTCACCCCGAAGGGTTTTACGCCTCAAGGGCCACTTTTAAAAACATTTCCAATTCTATATCAACCACAATAGGTGTCGGGACAATCGACAACCTTTGCCAACCAATAACTGGAAACTCACGTTCCAGAATAACGACTTATGATTAATAGTTAATGAGGATACAACAATATCTGCTAGTATCGTAGAGTTCGATATGATACAGGGGAATAACCAGATAATCACGATCTTTAATAACTACCGACAAGTTCGGTAATAAGTGGGGTGGAGAATATAAAGAACAGCAGTTGAATAAATATCGACAAGATAAATATAAATAAATGGGGACATAACATCATTAAATTGATTGAAGAGATAATCGACTAGAGCAACAATAGAAGATATAAATCGCGACAAGATTATCATCAATTGAAATTCTAAGTTAGAGCAGGGACATAATGGAGCACTACGAATTTATAAAATCTTTCAACGCACAATAAGGTTTGATTTCACATAAGCGAGTAAAACAGCTTAAACGATTATTTGTGAAAAGATAGTTTTAGGATAATTAATTTCAAATCATTTTGAAGAAAACATTTTAAGAAGAAAGGGGTTCTCTGGTGAAATTATGCTAAACCCAGAAATTCCAGTAACAGGTATTTGTAGAGGTTTAAAACATGGATTCTTCCTAATTAGAGAGCCTTTTAACATTTTTAAGAAGATAAAAGAAAAGCCTTCCACTAAGGAAGTTTTAACATCCCTTGGATGAAATAATTTGCAGAAAAAGGATATTGGTAAGGTCCTTTGAAAAATTTGATGCTTGCTCTGGGTGGGGAGAATTAACTATATAGTGCAAACTGAAAGAGTGCATCACTTTCTAAACATGCTTGACCAATCTATATTATTCAACAAAGAAATTGAGTTGCATCACTTGAAAATAAGTGACTAGCAATAACACTTGCCCCGATATACGAAGTTCTCGATCTTAACATTGATCCTCAACCCAATTTCACATCAGCCTTTACTTGCTAGCCTTTTATTTGGCTTTACTTCCATTTTTACTTCGTAACTCACCACTTCCATGTCAATTCACCCGTTGGCTTTAATACTTGTCCACATGTTCGTCTCTCCATTTCCCACGCACTGCTCTTGGCTTTGTCTCCTATTCAAACCTTTACAAGGTCAAATACTATTTCAGTATTAACTTAAGCAAAACCTTATCGTTTGCTCTATTCTACCCATACGCGTCCTATAACGCTTATACACATATAATATATAAACATGTATAATTATATTCACAAAATAGCTTTAGTATAACCAACTAGGTCAAATATACACTTCACATAAATACTTAACACATATGGCCATCTAGTACTTAAATATTAACCAGTGGCAAACACTTCAAAATAATACCACGGCTCAATTCTTCACATCAACAAATACATATCTACCTAGACCCTTAGAAACCATAACATACTTTCAAATCATCGAAATTAAATAAATTAAATAAATTTTAAATAAATTTGCAGGGGATTTTTAGAAAATTTCATCATGAAGTATTCGTTTATCGGACTATCCACCTATTTTTCAATTCAACAACTCAAGGAGTTTTAACTATATATTTACCAAAAATCAAGCTGCCTCAACTTGCAGCAACATAAAAGTGCAAAAATAAAGAAAGTACCCGCCCAGACATGCGGCACCTCAACACATAAGAAATTCTGTCTCGACATGCAATAAACACATAATAATTTATGCTAGCATTAACTACTACTTACGCTATATCAATGATCATATCACTCACGCATATTAATGATACACGTGACAATCAATCATTGGTATTCGTAAGCCCTAGGAAACAACTCCTAGCACTAACTATTACTTACGCTATATCAATGATCATGCCACTAGAGCATATTAATTATACTTGTGACAATCAATCATTGGTATTCGTAAGCCCGAGGATCTAGTCGATGAGAATTACACAAGTCCTTAAATATTGACATTTAGAACTTATGATCTCTTTATGACTCCTCGCAGTTAAACTAAATAACATATAATCATTGACCACATAAACACATAAGGAAATAAAATAATAGTTTAACTTTACTATAGATCACATTTGAAAGCTTTTAAACCAATAAATGAATTCATAATCGGTCTCGCACTTAGTCCTCAATAATTATTAATTACTATACCCTCCGAATTAAACATCGAAATTCGGATAATATTCATAATTTACCACATTGATCTAGCTACGACAATTAGCACATTAAACTCACAATTAATTAACAACTAACAATCATTAAACCCGGATATTTATCGAATTCAAACTTAATCTCAATAATTATAACTAACTAACAATAATAATTAACAATTACTACTTACTAATCCGAACATATTTTCGGACTCACAATTATCCCCATAATCATAATTAACCACCAAAATTGTTAATTAACTACATTTTCCGAACTAATTCACGAAAACATAACAATATCCATAATTTACAACTTTAATCTAATTACGAAAATCAACACATTTACTTGAAGATGAACATGCAAAAGCTGCTGCAAGTGTTGAACCTGAAGGTGAAAGCAGTGCAAACTCTGATTCTTCTCTGAGTGCACCAGTACAAACAGACAATAAACATACACCTTTCACTCAACCTTGTACGTCTCATGAAGTTGAGAGAGCACAACTTGCAAAATTTGCTGCTGACTGGTACAAAGAGGATTGCATTTTTCCACGAGGGAGAGCAGCTGATTTTGTTAAGCAAACTGCTGATACTATCTCCAATCCAGAGATTCTTTCTTGCTTAAAAGCAACTGTAGTTCAAGTCAAAACTCTGGATAGAAGATTTGATGACACTACAAAGGCAATCACTGATTTGAGGACTGAGGTCGTAGCTAGAGAAATGAAAATGGAAAGAGAGTCAAAACTCATGAATACAAAATTTTCTACAGCTCAAGACAATCTCTTTGCCAGGCTGGGTAAAGTTGAAGAGAATCAGTCTGATTTATCTGTTAAAATTGATTCTATTGCTACCTCCTTGGAGTTAATTACATCTATTCTTATGCCTGATGATGTCAAAAAGGGGGAGAGAGTTGTCAGAAGGGATAGTGCTGGAGATGGAGGAGCAAGTAGTAAAGGAAAGAACAAAACTGAAGAAGTTCAAACTTTGAGAACTAGCAAGTCATCTAAATCACAGTCTGTTGGGATAAATACTGATACTCAAGGTACTTCAAAGACCAAGAGTTTGCTATTACCTTCTAATCCACAGACTGATGAAGAATTGACTGCTAAGTTGTTTATTGAAGAGAATGAGGAAGGAGTTACAATTGAGGACATTGAAGCTGAAGAAAAGAGTTTACAAGAAGAACATCTCAATGCTTTAAAGTCTGGTACGTTAAAAAGAGGAAAAGCTCCTAGGCCTGTTGTTAAAGGTGTTGTGATCAAGGAAAGAGCTGATGTTAGTCAAAGATCTCAGTTTTCAAAGGAAACAATGGCAGCAGAAGCTCAACTCAAGCTGAAAGGCATTGAAGGAGAAAGTTCACAGAAGAAAGTTACAACTTCTGTTGCATCACAAGTTATGACCACACCTTTACAATCTTCTCAGTTGAAATCAGTTTTTGGGAAAGGAACAATTCAAGATCCAAATATATTATCTGGAGTTTCTATGAATATTTCTGATGGAAGAGCCTTGTCTGGCAAAGTTGGAAATAATAAGGGTGGACTAGGTTCACACAGAGACAAAAGGCAATATACTGGTCCTAGAGATCCTTCTTCACTGGCTGTTCCAGGTCGTGGTGTCCCTCAAGAGAGTTTGGACAGACTGGAATCAGTACAGTTAGTTTATCAGAAGAGTTTAAAGAAGGACTTTCTCTTGTATTTCATGGCTGATGGGACAGTATTTAAAATTGGTGAGAATGATATTGGCTTGAAATGTTGGGAAGAACTAGAATATGTTCTATATCTTTTCAAGGTGAATAGTCAAAGGACTCAATCAGTTGCTAATGTGCTCAGACAGAGGATGCTTCAGAATTTGGCAATCAGAGGAGAGAAGTATAATAGCAGATATGTTTCTAAGTACAGGGATTATAATGGAAATCTCATTGCAATGAAGAAAGGTACTGCAAAATTAAAGACTGATTTGGGAATCACAGTACTTGACTTCAATTCACAGTCAGAAGAAGTCAAATTTATCAGACTGGAAATGAGATGAGAAGGAACAAAATCTATGATCTTAGGGCTGCTATCTACCAAACAGATGAGAGTGATCCTCAGCTCAGAGAGATTAAAGAAGCTATGAAGATTGAGCTTGAAAATGCAGAAAGAAGATTGCTCATAGATTATCTCATAGCTATGCCAGATCTTGAAATGATAAGAGATTAAGGTCTGTAAGGATTTTCTTATTCTCTGTAGTTTTTGTTAAGTAGAAATTTAAACTCTGAATTTGTATAAACACTGTATTTGTCTATTTGTTTTGACATCATCAATTATTGTTATTAACTTGTGCATTTTTGCTAATGAACAAGTTGGGGGAGATTGTTAAATATAATTGATGTGTTTTAATCAGTGTTTAAGTGTTACAGTGAATTATCAGAGTTTAGCTGGAAGCGGTCAGAGTTTAGTGTAAATCCTGACAGTTGGAAGCTCGACAGAGTTTGTCAAACTCTGTCTGGAGGAAGGGTCTACTAGTCAACAATGATTGAAGATTTATTATGGAAGCGATATCTTTGAAGATTGGATAGCTATCAAAGAGATCGAGTTGACTTAGGAGACGTGTGACAATCTGTAATTGATATCATTGTATAGCTGATTATTATGAATATCAATTAGAGATTGTATCGTAGCTGTATGTTTTATAAATACAGTTAGGTTAATCCTAGAAGGGTATCGTACAATGAATTATCTTGATTGTAACCTAGCAGCTCTTTGTGATAGTTTACATCACGAAGAGGGTTCTTAATACCAGAAGTTTTTAAGTGAATAAACGTCTTACTTGTTAAACTCTCATACGAATTTGATTATTAATTGTGTATTCGGCCTAACACTAAGAGAATAAGTAAAGAATAAAGAATGAATAGTGTTTTTGGTGGAAAAGAGAATATTATGAGACGACACTATATAGAAGTATTCGGAACGGATTTCCGAGTTCGTATTAGTGATCCAGGAGGAAAATAAGTTTATGTAAAAGCTGTCGGATTCTGAAAAACCGCACTTTTATTTTCTCCGAGAGTTCCCTGGACACTGATAGACTTAAGAATTTAACGAAGGGATTTAAGGAATATAAATTCGAAAGTTAGAAAGAAAGACGGAGAATGATAGTATTAATGTTAATAAGATTTCCGGTAAACCCTAATTAGAAATCCGTGAGATAATCCTACGAACGATCAATCGAAACGAGCAATAACCGGACAAAAGAAATAAGCAGAGGAAGCATGAGTCATTCATAAGCTACTAGAAAAGATCTATCAACCAAGTGGACTCAAGTAACTAGGATACTTAGCAAGAAACTAGTACTTAGAAAATCAAGTCACTTGGTTAGCCTTAAACCATCCAATCTCCAACACTTGTCCATCCATTTGCATCATTCCTTACATCATCACTTTAATAAATCAAAACAAGATGAGATATTATCTAAACTCATCTCACTTTATGAATTATTGAACCAAGAAACAAAGCAAAACATCACACTCTCTCCATTCTCCTTCCATTCGGCCTTTTGGCTAATTCAAGAATACAAATCCCACTTCCAACCATCATTTGATCTTGTAATTTTTAAGGTGAGTCCTATATTTCACAAAACTAATCTCCTAGAAATTTCAAGTCCAAATTCCATGGTTTCCATTTTCAAAAAAATCAAGAAAGATGATGATGAATAGTGTTCTTCATGTATTAACTTTGTTTTCTTTGAATCTTTTGTTTGATCTAGCAAGCTTAAGCACTCCTAAGGACCATACAAGGCTTTGTGAGGCTAGTACACATTCTCAAGAAGGAATAATGCCCTTGAAACCCTAGATCTACTTTGAGTTTTATGCATGTTCTTGAGTGATATAAGTTAGTTATGTTGTTAATAGGTTATAAGCATGATTATGATTGGGTTTTGGATAAATGTTAAAAATAGTTAGATGAATGGAAAGGCATTGTTTTGCCTCATTTCATGGTTATAAATCACGTATATGTTGTTTGGAGTGGATACTATGATTATGGGAAGGTTTGGAATTGGTAAATATTAGATTTATAGTCGTCGTAATGCCGAAATTTCGTTAACCTTAAGAAAAATGAATTGGACAGTAGATGTAACTCACTGCCTAGCTTCAAAATCTGCCATGATAAGATAGATAATGTTCCAAGCTTCGTTTTTATATAAAGTACGTGTGAAATGGACTTACGGTTTAGGAGTTATGGCCGGTATACTAAAAGTAGTTCGAAACCGTAAACGAGAATTCGTAACTGAAATTTAACCCTCGTAAAATACGTAAGTGTTAGGTCCAAATGTGTTGTAGAGGGGGGGTGAATACAACTTTTCGAATTATGAGAAGCAATAAATACGATGCAATAAACGAACACACAGATTCAAGGAATATATGTCTTATATATAACATGAAATGGTTGCTACAACATTCATTACAAAGTATAACAGAAGTTCAGAGAGAAGTGAATGATACTAAGCTCTGTGAATGCACTCTCTCTCTTTTTCTTGTGTTTTTCTCAAGAATTGCTCACTTACTAAAAACATTACACAAGTACTTCTATTTATACTACATGTAATCTATGTCCTGTAGTCTTCAAAGACTAAGATATACGTGGCCCAATGATGTCCACATAAATCTTGCCTTATCTTGAAAGCTTGGAAATCTGCCAATCAGAAGATGCCATGTGTCATGTTGAAGCTGCACTCTAAGTAGAACTTCTACTTGAGAATTTCTACTTAGCCATCTCGAATTTCTAAGTAGAACTTCTACTCAGAAACTTCTACTTGGTCATCTAGAATATTTAGTACTTAGAAAATATTCTGGTCTTCAACTTGAAACTTCAATGCACATCTTGAACTTGTGATATCTTCATGTCTTCTTTGTTCTTCACTAAGCTCTTGAATATGGATCTTTATTCCTGACATAAACTTGCTATCAATGTCCTGACACTTGATGCAACGGTCTGGTTCATAAGTGACTAGTCTTGATAGTGTTTTTGCTTCTTGAATAAATTACCATATCCAATTAGTAATGTGGCTTTCCAATATTTGCTTTCCTTCTTGTTCACTTGAAATCAATTAGTCTTATTGATACTGATAGTTATGATCTTGATTCTTGGCTTTTCAAATCACTAAGGCATGAATACTTTGACTTGAACTTATCTCAATGATTTCTTCTTGGCTTGATCATAGTTAACATGTTGAATTGTATCAATTACCTTGTCTTCATTTAGTGTTGATTTCTTTATGACTTCTTGTTCTTGATTGTCTTCTGGTTAAGTATCTTTTCCTTTAGTTGAGTTACATTAGTTATAGTGTTACAAGTTTACACACTCTGCCTTTCAATCTCCCCCAATTTGATTGTCTAACAATGACATTCAAATTAATGAAGGATAACTCAACTAAACAATGAGACGAGAAAAGATAATTAACATTACAGTCTTGAATAATTTACAATTGAAATTTACATGAAAACAATACAAAGAACTTAAACTAGAAACAGAATTCGAACCTTGAATTAAAGATCATTTGAGTGATTCCTATCACCTGGATTATTTCATACCTTTTAGTCAAACTTATATCACCTTATTGGATTCACTCTAAGGTGAATTTTCCTCAAGTGAGTTAAAGCAACCGAAAGACATGAAGTTTTTCCAACTTCAAGTTCACACCACTCTGACCTTTAACCCTAATTCCGTTTCCTCTTTCTAGCTTCAGCAGCTTGGTCTTTCTCTTCTTTCTGCCTTTTGCGCTTCTCCTTCTGCTGCTGTTCTTTCTTGTACACTGGATCTCTAAGCTGCTTCCACCTAGCATTCAACAGACTTACAGCTTCCATTTCTAGAGGATTCTTGGGCTCTGGATAAGGATGTTTGAAAAGCCTTCTGAGTTTGTCCACCTCCTGAGTAGTCCTGATCTTTGGAATATCCTCAAAGTTCTTCATTATGAGCTGAGGTTTCCAGTGAGATTTATCAGATTTAAACTGACAATAGATCATCTTGGGGTAGCCCTTGACACGGTCAGTATTGTGGACACTGGCCGCATCTCGCTCCATCCGCTTCTTTTCCACCACTATCTCAGACAGGTAACTCATGAGTCTCTGCTTTTCTTCCACATGCATATCTTCCACTTCACCCCATTTGAATACATATAATACTTTCTCCAGAAATGCAGCATCGTGAGTCTGTAGCAGCCATTTTCTACTCATATGCAAGAATGTTTGATTCTGGTCTGCATCTATGAATACTAAGGCATCAGCTGTATCTTCAGCATAAGCGTGTATCCAGTATACACTATCACTTCCTGGAACACCAATAGCCTCCCTTATTTCTCCTTGTTCTAGTGCTCCAGAAGGAAGAGTCAGAGCTTCATCTACATTCTTCATTGCTTGAAGAATATTCCATTTCTTCTCCATCAGCTCCGGCTCAATCTTCACGTTATCAAGAGGGTTTGGAGTAATGATATCACACTTCCACACCTCATTGCTCTTCTTGAATATGACTCTTTCAATGATCTTCACGGATTTTTCTTTAAGCTCAGAATTGAATCCCTTACTCATCATTTGTCTACAGACAGCTTTGAGAGATTCCACTGAAAGCTCCATTAGATCATTTTCCTCCATGCTAACCCTCTTCATCTTTCCGTCAACTACCATCCGGACAAAATTTGGATATGCTGAGAATTCTGGACCCTTGTCCTCTGCTAGCTGCATTAACTGATCCCTATACAGAATGCTTAGCTCCTCAGAATGAGAGTATTGAATTTTTGTCGCTAGCAAGAACAACTCTGACGCAGATCTTCTCGTTATGAATTGGTCATCCACATATAGGAAAGATGTTGGGACTCCTTCTACCAAAGACAAGATAACCTGCCACTCCTTAAGTGTTGCATTATATTTAACCCTGACTTTAGAAATTAATCTCTTCAAAGCACTTATATAATCCCCAGTCATTGGATTCTGCAAATTCAAGTTGTAGAACAGATCATCTGCATCCTTGTTATGAACTCCTTTCGCACAGGGTCCCATCATTATCTTCCTTGCTTCATCCCACTTCTGTCCTATCCTCCTCTTGTCAAGATCAACTTGAGGATCAGCTAGCCTTGCAAGCTCATGATCATACTGCTTCCCTTGTAGCTCCACTTTCTTTTCTAGGAAGGCAGCACGTTCTTGCATCATCTTCATTTTATGGAACTGAGCTTGTTCCAAGGCTAACTGTTGAGCTTTAAGGGTTTCCTCATCAACAGGAATTTCTTCAGGCATTCTGGAAGACATCCCAGCACCTCCACCTTGTTCCTTCAAAGATCTTTTTATAGCATGTGCCAACGGTACGTCTTCCATATCAGAATCTGAGTCAAGTACCTCCTGTACTGTTTCCTGATGACTCAGGTCAACGAATGGTTCATCAACCATCATTGCCTTACCCTTTCTCCTCCTCAGAGCCTCTTCATCAACAGACGGCTCAACTTCTGGTTCCTTGACAAGATCAGCGGGTTCTTCAATTTCTTCGATGTGAACTGCCTGCTGTCTCGTCTCCTTTCCACTCTCCCCCTTAGGTGAGTTATCCTGAGCTCCACCTTGGTCTTCAGATCCACCAGCTGCATAAGAACTTCCAAAACCAGAACCGGAGGCTCCCGCTCCACTAGCACCACCTGCACCAGCATCGGGGGGAGGTTGTTGCGACTCGAAACACTCCGGGGGTACAAAACTCCTGACTGCGAACATCATTCTACTGATTTCCACAGCCATTGTATGCATTGTAGACTCCAATGCCCCCATCCTCTCATTTAGAGTGCTTCCCAAGACACCACCAGCATGGCCCAAGTCATTGACCTTATTTGTCAAAGCATCAAAAGCTGTAGCTTGACTTGCCATTCTTGCTGCGTAGTCATCTAGAGCCCTTTGGTTGTTTCCAATGTTCATCCCGAACTGCCCCATCGTCTGTCCGAACTGCCTCATCTGATTTTCCATAGAAGTCATACGCGTATCAAGATTTTCAATGTTAAGGGACAGTGTTTGGTTTAGGTGACCTCGCTCTAATACTCGTTCTGTTGGTATTTGGCGCTCGGTTTCGGGCCTTAAAAATGAAGGTCCCTCTCTCCCTAACCTCTCACACACACTCCCTGTCTCACGCTCGTGTATGTCTTCAATTATTGATCCGAAATATGAAGCAGTACCTGCAGAAATTGGATAAGCAAAATAATTGGCAGTTATGGGATCTATGTCTGTTCTGTCCTGAGTTGGAATCTCAGGCTGAGCGGCTGCAAAGTGTTCTTGTACGACATCAGAACCGATCCTCTTTGCAGCATCAGTACGTACCGGTGAAGGTACAGATGAAGTTGTTAAAACTCCATGTCCTTTTGAAGCAACAGGATCTTTAAAAGGTACATAATTGTCATCAAAATCCCTATGTGCAGATTGTTTAAGGGGAGAACCACTCTCGTGAGGTGGAGTGGTTGCGTGTGACACACTAGGGTTTGACTGTGGTTTTGAAGTAGCAGCGTGAAAAAGTTTGGCTTTCTTTCGAATAAGTTGCTGCTCTTCGGGTTCACTCTCCTCATCATTTTCTACATATACATGTGCTGGCTTTCTGACTTCCGTTAACAAGGGTGAAAGAGAATAAGAATGTGTATCAGGCTCAGAAATATAGCTCTCACCCTGGGATAGATCCTGCGGGTTAGCAGTCTCTTGGGTCTCGGAATCAGATACATAGGAGGAGGAATGAATAGTATGCAGGGAGAGATTACCTGATTGATTACCTTGTGCATCATCGCTTTGCTCATCAGGAATCTCATCAAATGCCTCAGCATGAACAGATGGATTCTGAGCATGTGATGAAACTTGTGATGATGCCTCCAAATTGGTAACTCCTGCATCATATGTAAGCCACATTTGTATATTTTCATGAATTGACATCGGTTTACCTTGATGTTTATCCTGATTAGCAATGGTTGAAAGTGACTTAGTGCCCATCCCTAGCGGTGCAGATGTTGGGCTTCTGGCAAATCCCTGTCTAACAGCAAGAGCATCCTTCGGTATTAAGTCATTAATCAGCATTTGTAGGAACCAAGGAAACCAGCAGACAACATCAGTTGTAGTGAGGTCTCTGCTTGCAGGAGATCCCATTGAGGCCACTATCTCAGAGAGAACTATGCGTCCATAATTTATATCCAGTTCTCTTGCTAGGGCAACTGCAAAGGTTTGCATTGGAATTGGAATCTGATGAAAATCTTTTTCGCGTGCCCGAAAACACCTTGTGATGGCCTCGAAAAAGTAATTCCATTCCACATGGAAGAATTGTTTTTGGATATTTCCTGTGATTGGGCCTTTCGGAGGATAACATCCAATTTCTTCAAAGAATCTGAGGCGTTCTGCAGCTGTAGGTTCTGGATCATAAGCATCTTTGATTGGGAATCCCAGAACCCTGTTGACAATTTCTTCAGTCACCTCATATTCCTGACCCGCTAAGGTAAACCTGAAACCGAAGGGGGTTGATTTGCTCCCAAAAGTAACCGCACTAGTCCATAATTGCTGTAAAGCATCATGTACTAGTGTAGGTTTAGCAGTAAAAGCATGGCTAGCTTTGGAGTACAAATTAAGAAATCGTATCCAAAACTTAAACCGCGGGAGTTGATCACCAATTTCCGTAGAAATATTATAAAAATTGTTTTTAGCAAGTGAAAATTGGTGAGCCATTTTAATTAAATGTTTTTCTTTAAAAGATGTGAATTTTTTTTTTTAATTTTGAAAAACAAATAATTTACGAATTAACAGTTTTATCCCTTCTAATTTTTCGAGAATATCAAAAGACAATCTGAAAAGTTAAACTACGGGATATGAACAGTTGCCAATTACTAAATCTGAATATTCAAAGAAGATGAATATTCGGGTGTATACCAGTAAACTCGTGTGTGTATATGGATGAAGAATGTGGAAATCATGTTTTGTGAACAGTTACACAAACAATATATGTTCGTGTGTATGTATATGCGCGTGTATGAATGGTCACTAAACACAGTACCACAACGATTAATGATAACACAGTGAATAGCAGTCAACAAATTGGCAGTAATTCGTGATTAGTATGAGTTTAATCACAAAAACACGGATTAATGGTATGAAGTTTGTGAAATCGCCTTGTTTTGTGAAACGGCTGCTGTGAAAATGAAATTAGGTAAAGTGAATGATGCATCGAGTTAGAGATGTATATATAGATGATTGTGAAATGACAAAAGTATCCCTGTTAAAAAGAGTGTTAAAGTCTAAGTACATATAGGGAGGACTTAAGTCGAACTCTATCTCGAACATCTCTATCTCGAACATCAAGTCGAACTTCGAGATGAAGTTCGAGATAGAGGTTAACTCGAACAATTAAGCACAAATAAGCACTTTAACCAATTTTACAGCAAAAACTATAGGGAAATCCTATCTCGAACATTATTGATTTGTAGTAAACTTGGAAAATTCCCCTCTAGAAAAACAGGGAAATTCGAGATACTTTTCGAGTTAGAAGTTTAACTCTATCTCGAACATCAAGTCGAAATTCGAGTTGAGTTTCGAGATAGACTAAGAACTCTATCTCGAACATCAAGTCGAAATTCGAGTTGAGTTTCGAGATAGACTAACTCGAAGTTAATCTCAAATTCTTTCCAAAATACCCCCTTGAAGCAAAAAGTACAGGGTAATTCAAGATATGTTTCGAGTTAGGAGTGTAACTCCAAAAATTCCCTTTAGCTTAACTGAGAACTCTATCTCGAACATCAAGTCGAAATTCGAGTTGAGTTTCGAGATAGACTAACTCGAAGTTAATTCTCAGTTCTTTTCAAAATATTCCTTTAATGGAAACCTCATCTCAACCTTTGAGATAAAATTCGAGATAGACTTTATCTCGAATATTTTAAAGATAGAACTAGGCACACTGGTAACTCGAACTCGAACTCGAAGTCGAATTTCGAGATGAATTTCGAGATATCCAACTCGAAATTCTTCCCAGACTTCGAATTTTCAAAAACTTCACTCTGACAGCTTAAGTCGAAATTCTGGATGAGTTTCGAGATAGAACCTAACTCGAAATTTTGAAGTTTTTTTTTTTAATTCTAAGGCCTCTAATTACATGAAACTCATAGGTAAATTCATCTAAAAATCATGCAATATTTAGAATATTATGAATTTAACTCCCCCTATGATCATGCAATCTAACAAGCATAAATTCACAGATTTGTGCTATAAAAGACACTTAAAACACAAGGAATTTATGCAAAAACACACTATATGCAACCTATAACAATCATTAATTAGGCATTTTAAAGTCTAAGCACCTAATGATTGAGTAGCTTGCACATACAAACATAAACATGGATTTTACAGATAGAAGGCTTTACTAACTTGTGTTAAGCATTCCCAATTCACCAACCAATCTATTGAATGTTACTTCATCAAGAGGTTTGGTGAATATATCTACAATTTGTTGCATTGTGGGCACAAAATGTAGCTCCACAGTCCCCTCCTCGACATGTTCTCTTATGAAGTGATACCTGATGTCGATGTGCTTGGTTCTTGAGTGATCTACAGGATTGTTGGTTATGGCAATGGCACTTGTGTTGTCACACATGATTGGAATTTTCTTGTGCTCCATGCCATAATCCTTCAATTGGTTCCTCATCCACAGTATTTGAGCTACACAGCTTCCAGCAGCAATGTACTCAGCTTCAGCAGTAGAAGTAGATACTGTATGTTGCTTTTTACTTTGCCAGGACACCAATCTTCTGCCAAGAAATTGGCAAGCACCAGATGTGCTTTTCCTATCAATCCTGCAACCTGCATAATCTGAATCCGAATAGCCAATAAGATTAAAACCTGTATCTCTTGGGTACCAAATCCCTAGATTTGGTGTGCCCTTGAGATACCTAAAAATTCTTTTGACGGCTACGAGATGTGATTCTCTAGGATCCGCTTGGAACCTTGCACATAAACAAGTTGCGAACATTATATCGGGTCTACTTGCAGTTAAATAGAGGAGTGAGCCAATCATACCTCGATAGCTTGTGATGTCAACTGATTTACCTGATTTGTCTTCATCAAGCTTCGTGGCTGTTGCCATGGGAGTCTTAGCTGCTGATGCATCTTCTAGATTGTACTTTTTGAGTAAATCTCTGACGTACTTGGATTGACAGATAAAGATACCATCTTTTCTCTGACTGATCTGTAATCCAAGGAAGAAGGACAGCTCTCCCATCATGCTCATCTCATATTTTTCCTGCATTAGCTTGGCAAATTTCTCGCACAAGCGCTCATTTGATGACCCAAAAATAATATCGTCCACATAGACTTGAACAAGTATTAAGTCATTTCTTACATTTTTGTAGAACAATGTTTTATCAATTACTCCCCTAGTAAAACCATTTTCAATTAAGAATAAAGATAGGGTTTCATACCATCGTCTTGGGGATTGCTTGAGGCCATAGACAGATTTGAAGAGAAGATACACAAAATCTACATGTTCTGGATCAACGAAGCCAGGCGGCTGTTCCAGATACACTTCTTCTTCTAACTCTCCGTTCAGGAAGGCACTTTTCACATCCATCTGGAAAACCTTGAAGTTCTTATGTGCTGCAAATGCCAAGAACATCCTGACTGCCTCAAGTCTTGCAACCGGTGCATAGGTTTCATCATAATCAATTCCTTCTCGCTGAGAATAACCTTTTGCAACCAAACGAGCCTTGTTTCGTGTTACAAGTCCGTTTTCATCCAGTTTATTTCTGAATACCCACCTAGCTCCAATTACTGATATGCTCTTTGGTCGGGGTACCAGTTTCCAAACTTTCTGCCTTTCAAACTGATTGAGTTCCTCTTGCATTGCAATCACCCAATCAGCATCACCAAGAGCTTCTTCTATTTCTTTAGGTTCAAGCTTGGATAAGAACCTAGAATATAAGGAGATATTATCCATGTCAGCTCTTGCAGTTCTTCTAGTAGTCACACCAGCATCTGGATGACCAATAATTAACTCAAACGGATGGTCTCTATTCCATACCCGTTCACCTGGAAATTGTCTTGATGATTCAGCTTGACTTTCTGAGTTGGGGTGCTGACTACTTTGATTATTATCACTAACTCCCCCTGAGTTAGTGCCAGCTCCTACAGAACTAGAGTCAACTCGACTCGAGCCTTGAACAGTAGTCCTTGAGCTGCTATTTACTCCCCCTGAGTTGTTGCCGGTTGGTACTGAAGAAGTCTCTCCTGATCTTGTAGAATTAGCTTGTTCACTAGACTCAGGTTCTTCATGTACGCTTGGAACATTTAATGGAACAACCAACTCAGGTTCATCTTCAACATCTTCTAAGTCTAGATTCTGAAATTTTAGGGACTCAGGTTCACTAGAATCTCTTGAAATTGATGAGAGTTTGGTATCGTCGAATCTGACGTTGTAGCTTTCAGTCACTTTTTGATCAATCACTAAGAACACTCTATAAGCTGCCACCACATCTGTAGAGTAACCAACAAAGATTCCTTCACGAGCTTTTGCTGCAAACTTGCCTAGATTTTCATCATCTATAAGCACATAGCATTTTGCTCCGAAGACATGAAAGTATTTGATTGTTGGTCTTCTGTTGTTCATTAGCTCACATGGTGTCTTTTCTTTATCTTTTATGATCAAGGTTCTATTTTTAGTGTAACAAGCGGTACTCACTGCTTCGGCCCAGAAGTACAAAGGAAGTTTTGAATCATACAACAAAGTTCTTGCTGCTTCAACCAAAGTTCTATTCTTCCTTTCAACTACTCCATTTTGCTGTGGAGCCGGATATGGACCGAACTGTCTCACGACGTTCTGAACCGGGGCTGAATACTGACGACGTATTCCCTTAGATACACAGAAGTCATTTAGCACTACGTTTTTGAATTCAGTGCCATTGTCTGATCTAATCGTCTTCACAGTAAGTGTTGAAACATTCTCAATTTGAGTGATGTGATCAATGATTAAGAAAGGTACTTCGTCTTTCGTCATTGCGAACAATACCCATGTATACTTGGAGAAGTCATCCACGATTACCAAAGCATATCTTTTCCTAGACAAAGATAGGACATTCACTGGGCCAAACAAATCCATATGAAGAAGTTGCAGAGGCTCAGTAATACTAGAAATTTCTTTGCTTTTATGCGATGCTCGCTTCGACTTTCCCATTTCACAAGCTTCACAGAGTCCTTTTGGAGCGAACTCCATTTGAGGTAGATCTCTCACCAATTCTCGCCTCGCAAGAGCATTCATCGTTTTGAAGTTTAAGTGAGATAGCTTTTTGTGCCATAACCAGCTTTCATCATCCGAGGCTTTGCTGTAGAAACAGGTGACCTCATTCTGATTTTCTGAATCCATGTCTGCAACAAAAAGATCTGCCTTTCGAACTCCTCTCAAAGCTAGTGAGCCTTCCTTGATGTGAGTGATTGATACACCTTTCTTGTTGAAGACAATTTCGTAACCTTTGTCACAGAATTGACTAATACTCAACAGATTGTGCTTCAGTCCCTCAACATAGGAAATATCTTCAATGATGACATTACCAGTCTTCAGTTTGCCATATCCCTTAGTCACACCTATGCTGTCATCTCCAAAGGTAACATAAGGGCCAGCCTTCATAACCAACTCTGTAAGCAGGGACTTGTTTCCAGTCATATGCCTCGATGCTCCACTGTCTAGCACCCATATAACTTTATTTCTATTCTGCTTAACGCCCTGCAATGACAGATTGGTTAGACATTCTTCGGAACCCAACTTTGATTGGGCCCGGCTTTTCGATAAGATCGAGAATCAACAGGTTTAACAACAAGAGAGGCACTTTTCTTAACATTACTAGAGCTTTCGACTATCTCCTTTCCTTTCTCAAACTTGACAGATTTGTCAGTCTTAGGAGAAGGTTTGTCACTCCTAACTTTAGGAGGACTGACAGTCTTGGCTCTCACATGGTTTTTCTTGATGTTTGAACTAGCAACAGTATTTGAGCATGACTGGCTAGATGCATTCATTAAATGCACAAAAGTTTTCATGATGTTAAAAGTGCATGGCATACAATTAGGTTGACCACACTGTGTATGATTCTGATGCAGATTATTCATTGTATGTGTGGTAGGCATGGCATGTGCAGCAGGAACATTTATGTTAGCTTTACATGCATAAGAAAGATGTTCAGTAGATTTACAGTGATAACATGCTTTCTTTATTCGTTCAGCCTTAACCTCTTTTATGCCTTTTTCTTTCTTTCCTTGTTGTTTAACAGCCTTATCTCCTAATCCTAGTCTAGATTCATCTCTAGGGAAATTGATTTTAACTTGTTTGATAGGAGTTATAGGTTGTGCTTTCTGGCGATCTTCCATCTCAATCTCATATCTAGCTATCAATTCAGTCTCTTCTTCTTCTATTCTAGGAACAAGGTGTTTGTACATAGGTTTGACAGCTGATTTAAGAATGCTAGGTGTTTCCTTTTTAAGGTCACTGGAACTAGGGTCAATAGGTCTCTTTCCTTCTTTCTTAGGAAGGTCAGAATAATCAAGTCCTACACCTACTCCAGTTATCCTCTTAAATGTGTCATTATCTACATACACTTTACTAGCAGCTAGTTTGTAAGCTTCGCATTTAGTTTCTAACTCAGCTAGATTGTTCCTAAGACATGCTTCTACTTCTTCCTTAAGGACGAGCTTGTGTTCTAGAGATTTAATAAAGTCTCTTAGGGAAGTATCTACAATGCAAGCAGCCTCTAGCTCTTCCACTTTTGCCTCAAGCATTCTGTATTTGGCAACAAGTGTTTTCTGTTCCTTTTGAGAAGAGTCTAGGCTTTTGCACAACATATAGATCTCTTCACTAAGAGCCCCGTTCTGTTCCTTATAATCATCAATAGACATTTCTACTTTAAGAGTCAGAACTGGTACCTCTGGTTCCTCTGATGTCTCAGCCATGAGGGCAAAGTTTGCTACATGAGTAACATCTTCCTCATCTGAATCATCCCAAGCTCTTCCTTCTGTCACCAATAAAGCTCGTTTTCCATGTCTTTCCTTCACCAACGCTTCATACTTGCTTTTGAGGGCTTCATATGTCTCTTTTGGATAAGTCTGTTTAGGCTTTTTGCAGTCCGAGGCAAAATGTCCAGCTTCACCACAATTATAGCATTTGAACTTCATTTTGAAATCCAATGGAGATTTGTAGCTGGTATTCTTGCCTTTACCTTGGTAGCCTGACGAACTACCACCACCCTTAGCAGCCCGATAGAAAGATGAAGAATTTCTCTGTGGTCGGTTGCTCTTTCTGAATCTCATGTTGCTGAACTTCCTTGCCATGTATGCCACGACACTATCGTCCATGTTGTCCAGCTCTTCTTGGGTGTAGTAGTCATCATCACTATTTGATGTGCACTCGTCATCATTATCAACTTGATGTGGTGCAAGTGATGATTTAGGCTTTGCTGCAACCATTGCCTTCTTAGACTCTTCCTCATCAGCAACTAATCCTGATGTAGTTTCTTTTCCTTTTGAATCATTGTCCCATGCTTGATCTTGAAGTGTTTCCAGCTCATAGGTCTTTAATATTCCATAATACTCTTCCAGAGAGGTTGTATGCAAATCTCTGGTTTCTCTTATTGCGTAGACCCGATGTTCAATGCTTTTTGGCTGGTTCCTCAGATATCTCGTATTAGTCTCAACCATGGGGAGAGTTACACCTCTCAGATTCAAATCCAATACCAACTGACTGAATCGTAGATAGACATCTGTTATGCCTTCTCCTTTCCTTATTCTAAAGGTGTCATACTCCATCTTGAGTATGAGTGTCTTGTTGCTTCTGACCTCTGCAGATCCTTCCATGACAACTTCTATCTTGTCCCAAATCTTCTTCGCTGTAGTCAGACCTTTGACTATATTAAACATTTCATGATCAAGAGATTCCATCAAGGTTTGTCGTACGGCAGTATCACAAGCTATTTGTTCCTTGTCAGCATCCGAAAACTCCGAGGCCTTTTTAGGCTCAGACCGAGGTGCTATAACCACCCCTCCTTCCGTATGTGCAGGAATAACCACCATTGGAACAAATTTACCCTTGTCAAGGACTTCCAGATATTCAGGGTTAACAGTCTCTAAATATAGTCTCATTCTGAAAACCCATTCTTCATAGTGATCTCGGTTGAACATTGGGATCTTGAATGCATTTTTAGGAGCCATCTCAATTCTGGTCACTAAAAGTTTCTAAGTACCCAAGACTAGGCTATGTGGAATATTTATGTAGAACTTTTGCCTAAGTCGAAATTTCACTAAGTAGAAATTTTGCTCAAGTCGAAATTCACCAAGTAGAAATTGTCCAAGTCGAAATTCTATGTAGAAAATCTCAAGTAGAAATTCTATGTAGAACTTTTGTCCTTAGAATAAATTTTCTGCAGATTACTTTAATATTGAATAAACAATATTATCTCTTCAACAACTTTTGACTTTGAATGCTTTACTCACCTAACCCACCTAACCCACGTGCTAGGTACTGAGTATGTCTTGTTTCACTTTCGGCCGTGAATAATGCAAATCACAAAGTCCAAAAACACCTTTTTATTCTTTTACTATTTTTTTTTGTTTGAAAAGGAGATCAAAAAGTTGTTGGGTTGTCTTCTTTGATAAGAACAGATGATGAACACTCAAGACCACCAAATATGAAAGTACCCAGATTAATTCACAAAAATTAATTAAAATACATCCAAGCTAAATAATCACACCTGGAGTATTTAAATAATTTTTCAGATGAGTTTTCAATACAAACGATTTAAAGCACACTTTTCAAGAAAATGAAAAGTAGATCTAGAAAATGAAAACTCACGATTCTTCTACTCAACACAAGGATCTATGTTTTGTATGTTAAACATATAGCTCTGATACCAATTGTTAGGTCCAAATGTGTTGTAGAGGGGGGTGAATACAACTTTTCGAATTATGAGAAGCAATAAATACGATGCAATAAACGAACACACAGATTCAAGGAATATATGTCTTATATATAACTTGAAATGGTTGCTACAACATTCATTACAAAGTATAACAGAAGTTCAGAGAGAAGTGAATGATACTAAGCTCTGTGAATGCACTCTCTCTCTTTTTCTTGTGTTTTTCTCAAGAATTGCTCACTTACTAAAAACATTACACAAGTACTTCTATTTATACTACATGTAATCTATGTCCTGTAGTCTTCAAAGACTAAGATATACGTGACCCAATGATGTCCACATAAATCTTGCCTTATCTTGAAAGCTTGGAAATCTGCCAATCAGAAGATGCCATGTGTCATGTTGAAGCTGCACTCTAAGTAGAACTTCTACTTGAGAATTTCTACTTAGCCATCTCGAATTTCTAAGTAGAACTTCTACTCAGAAACTTCTACTTGGTCATCTAGAATATTTAGTACTTAGAAAATATTCTGGTCTTCAACTTGAAACTTCAATGCACATCTTGAACTTGTGATATCTTCATGTCTTCTTTGTTCTTCACTAAGCTCTTGAATATGGATCTTTATTCCTGACATAAACTTGCTATCAATGTCCTGACACTTGATGCAACGGTCTGGTTCATAAGTGACTAGTCTTCATAGTGTTTTTGCTTCTTGAACAAATTACCATATCCAATTAGTAATGTGGCTTTCCAATATTTGCTTTCCTTCTTGTTCACTTGAAATCAATTAGTCTTATTGATACTGATAGTTATGATCTTGATTCTTGGCTTTTCAAATCACTGAGGCATGAACAACTTTGACTTGAACTTCTCTCAATGATTTCTTCTTGGCTTGATCATAGTTAACATGTTGAATTGTATCAATTACCTTGTCTTCATTTAGTGTTGATTTCTTTGTGACTTCTTGTTCTTGATTGTCTTCTGGTTAAGTATCTTTTCCTTTAGTTAAGTTACATTAGTTATAGTGTTACAAGTTTACACACTCTGCCTTTCAGTAAGTTAGTGGATAATCTTGGTAATTAAATAATAGAGGTAAAAAGGAAGGTGTGAGAGAAAACCTCATGTGAATCGGATCGTTTTTCGATTTTATAAAAATGTTTGAATCAAGGTTAAACGCGAACGAACCCCTTAAAAGTATAACTTTGGTTATAACTTAGAAAATGAGCGATAAAACTCAAGATATAATCTTGGTTCGTAATCAATCGAATTTAGAACTTATACGACTTAAGTATACACTAAGTGTGAGTATAATGATATGTCTTAATGACAAACAAATGTCGGATCGTATCGGTAATAAAAAGAGTTACACTAAAAGGGGTATAACGAGATAATTCGAAAACATGTTTCGACTTAAGTTGATACTTAACCTTTTAAAAAGTGTTAAGTGATTAATCTCGAATCTCTTGACTATTTAAAGATCGCCGAGCTGACTCGAGACACCCTACCACTACCCCTACTCGTACTCGATTACCAGGCAAGTTCTAAATCCTTTTTAAACGCTGTTGTTGTGAATATATATATATATATATATATATATATATATATATATATATATATATATATATGATTTGATTTTGTGTTACATATGCCATAGCATGCATGCCTACTTTCAAAATATATTTTGATACCTGTTCCTTGAATTGTTGTTGGCTTATAAGCTAGATTTCGAATAATCAGTTATAAGCCAGTTGTTGATAAGTCCCTTAAAGAAGGGCATATATATATCGTATTCATTGAATGTAGACCGGGAGTCAGTATTCTTGATATATCGTAATTACATTCGAGGAAAATATTTAAGTAAATATTTTCCATTATTTGGTTGACGAATATTATTTGAATATTCGTCCGATATTATTTAATTAGCGATTATTACTTCAAATATTTATTTTAACGCTATCTATTCAATGAATATTATTTTTCAATATTCATTCAAAGTCGATTCATCTATCGAATATTATTTCGAATATTCTTTTAAAGCTTGGATTACTCAATGAATATTATTTTGATATTCATTTAGAACATTATTCATTAAATGAATATTACTTTGTGAATATTCATTTAAGTTCCTAATTACTTGACGAATATTATTTTAAATATTCATCTGATGATCTATTTATTTATCGAATATTATTTCAATATTCCTTTCAAGCATTATTACTTGAACGAATATTATTTTGAAAATTCATTTAAATATTTAATTATTCAATAAATATTTCCTCCTTATTTATTCGAGAAGTATTCTAAGAAATACTTCGATTTAAATATTCGCTCGTAGTCATAAGCCTTCTGTAATTATTTCTGATACAATAAATATTCTCCGAATATTTATCTAATACCCTGAAATGACTTCATATATTATCATTGACCTTCGATAATTATAAAATTTCTTCGAAGTCGGATTATTATTAATATTATATCAAGAAAGGTTCTCAAAATGTCGTTCTTCTTTCGAATCTATCTTCCAAATAATAAGAGAACGTTACTTGAAAAATGTTATTTATCTTGATGACTTCCCGGTCATAAATCTTTCGAAAAGTATTCTTTTCACTCGCAACTAGAAATGCTATTTATTGCATCTGTCTACCCTCTCATCATTCGAGGGGTAAGATTATCGGAACAAGATGGTATCCTCTAACAAGCAGCAGCTTGGGAGATAAAATGTTGAATTTTCCTTTCCAACTAGATACGACTACTTTGTGGAGTCTTATCAACAAGTATTATACTTGGGGAAAGGGGGACGAACTTTGCGTTCAAAATCATGATCTTCTTTTCGAACTTGGAGTCGTGTAAGAGGTCGAGTAGCGCCGGTCCATCCCATTGGCCCAACCTTTGGCCGGGGAGATCTAACAGGGAGGTAGACAAGTAAATTCGTTAGCTCTTCCTTCTACCGGTAGTAAATCTAAATTGAGCTGTACAATCTGCGACTGATCATCGTAAGGATTGGAATAGTGGGCGCGGTGAATACTCCAGCATTAGTTCATCATTCAGATTCATTTATTCTCTACAACATTATTATTGTTGGCAGTATTGGAAAAGTATTCATAATTGGAATATATAAGTTTTGAACTTCATCATTTACCTTATACTGGCATTATTATGGCATATGGTTACAAAGATGTTTGAACTGCTGTACATATATATATATATGTCATTAATGTACATTATATTGTTGTTGGTGGGCTATTGCTCACCCTTGCTTATTTATTATGTCACAACAACAACTAGGACAGATGGCTCGCGTCAGGCGCACTCGGCGCAAGCGGGTTACCCGACCAACCGGACTCCCCGCTGAGATGCTAGCCGCCATTGCTGAGGTAGCATAGATCGACAGCTTTTGCTTCTTGTTTAACTATATGTATAATTAATGTAATCAACGGCAAAACTTTTAAACTTATGATGTTATCCTTTTGGCTTGTAATAACTTTTATTCGTGAACCCCTTTATGTAAGACTTATTTCAATTTCATCTCTGGGACTATAACTGTGTGTGTGTGTGTGAGTGGATATTATTGTGGGGTCACAGCATACTACTTATTGATTTTGGACTCAAGTCAAGTATTATGTATGAGTTATGAGACCATAACGACCCGATCCCTGACCCCGGATCTGGGGGTGTTACAGAGATGGTATCAGAGCGAGAGTTATATATCCCAAGAGATGATATGACGTTATATAATAATAAATTCACTAATATAATAAGAACCCTTGCCAGGTTCACCTAAAACCCTTACGGGAACTTTTTAAGTATCATGATAGTAACATATTTCGTCTTGTGTAGGCGAGCGACTTGTCTGCCCAGGAGGCAGCTGTGAGACAGCATGATGAGGACATGTTCCGGACTAGGGACCCGTATTATGAGCACTTGCCTGATGAGGATACTGAGCCTGAGGAGGAGGACCCTGAGGAGGTCCAGGTTGATGCTGATACTGATGCTATTGAGTCTGAAGAGGAGGACCCTGAGGAGGTCCAGGTTGATGCTGATACTGATGTTGTTGAGACTGAGGGGGGGGAGGACCCAGAGGGGGTCCAGATAGGGCAGGACGCTGAGTTAGTTGCTGAGGATGAGGATTTTTGGGTTGTATCTGAGATTAGGACCATGGAGGAGGACACTGATATGACCACTGAGCAGGTCATGGCTGCTGTTGTTGGACAGACGGTAGATGAGGATGAGTCAGTGGATGAAGCTGTAGGGAGTTCTGGACTACTAGTGCCACCCCTCTCTGTTGAGAGAGCCCCTACCCCACCACCACTACCTGTGAGCCTATTTTCCGATGAGTTTGAGGAGCCTACCCCAGAGCCCCTGTAAGATACCAGATTATTTTATGATTTATTATTATTATTTTATTATTTAATTATGTTAATTATTATTTAAAGAATAGAATTTGATTTGAGAATATCGTTGTGGAATTCAGCGATATTTAGTATTGAGTTTATATGAGTATATATTGAGTTATGTGTGCCAATGTGTGCCCCAGTATTTTATTGGTATTTTAGTGATTTAAAAATATTTAAATCAAGTATTATTGATCTTCAAAAACCTTTATTTAATTATCTGAGGGCTTAAAAATCATGAAATCTTTTGTAAAATTATCTTTATATATTTATTGAGTTTTTAAAATTGTTGGGTGGATTAATTTGGGAGTTAAGTATTTTAAAATGATTTTAAGAGTTTTATTGTATTTAAAGGATCAAAACTTTGAAAATCCATATTTAATTCATTTTTGATCCGAAAAATATTTCAAAAATATATGGGTGTTCCTAATTTTGTGCTCTATAATTTAAAATTTAAATTTTAATGTTTCACCCATTTTCCATTTTATTACGATTTTAGAAGATATTTATTATATTTTAAAATGATTTCCAGCAAGGTGAATGACGATTTTGCCCCTGAGGCTATAATTCACCACCACCGCTCCTTTCTTATCCATTTTTCTTCATTTCATCAACCTGCACCCCTGTTCTTTTCTTCCTCTTCGAATCCTCTAGCCAAAACCTTCTAAATCACTGTAAATCTCGTTCTCTAATCTTGTTATTATCTAAATTAGTGGGTTTAGGTGATTGGGTTAAAAGTTCTTGAAGATGTGTGTATGTATTGTATGTATGTATTCGGTTTTGGCATACAATAGCTTTGGGGGTGTTTGATTCTTGATTATGAGGACTGTTTTATGTTGTTGGAGGCTAGGAACGGAGCTGCGAGGCAGTTTGAGGGGAGCAGACCTCGTGTAATGGTTTTTCTCGCGAATTGAAGCTCACCGCCGGTATAGGTTGGGTTGATTTATGTGTTCTTGAGTTTGATTCCAACTGTTTCAAGTGTTAATTGTTAGTTAAATCGATTTCTAGTGTTGTTATATGATTTTTATTTAGTTTGAATTTTGAGATTATTGTTGTGATTTAATTAGATGTAAATTGCGAGTTTAATTATTAATTTCCGAAATTTAATTCGAAAAGTATATTGGTAATTATAATTGTAGAGGTTAGTTGTGGGCCAATTATATGTGCGGGTTAGTAATGGTGATGTTGGTATTAATTGTGAGTTCGATTAAATGTTCAAGTTAGTAATGGCTAATTGTTAAATGTTAATTGCTAATTGGTAATTGTTAATTTTCGATTGTAATTTTTATTTGCTAAATGCTAATTGTTATTGTCATAAAGGTATATTTATAAGAGTTTGCTAAACTGTAAATGTTTATGTGCTAAATATTATAAGTCGAGTTTGAGTAATTGTCGAAATTCGTAATTGTCAAGTACTTGGTATTGTTGAGTAAGTGGTTACTAATTTACCTTGGTAATTGTTAGTGATTATCGGATATGTTATATGATTAGTAAATTGTGTGTTGAATTTGGAGTGACAATTATACTTGTTAAATCACTATTTATGGATATGGGTTTTAGGATAAAAGAAGTTACATGTATATTTTGATTGGATTGTGATATATGTCCGTAATATGAAACTGTCTCCTGATTGTATAGTTTTCAAATGTAATCTATAGTAAAGTTAAACTGTTATTTAATTTTTCTTTATGTGTTTATCTGCGAGGAGTTGTAATGAGATCACGAGTCTTAAATGTCAATATTTAACGACTTGTGTAATTCTCTTCAACTAGTTCCTCGGGCTTACGAATATCCATGATCATCTATCACGAGTATAATTAATATGCTTGAGTGATGTGATCATCGATATAGCATAAGTAATAGTTAGTGTAATAACCACGAATTTTCGAATAATATTTTAATTTTGAGCCGAATTTTAGAGTCTCGTTTTAATTAGTCAGCGGGAGAAAAACGAAATCTTTTTACTAAATATTTATATTAAATATTTTCATCATTATATTTGTCCCCCATTTTTATTTCTTTTTATTTATTAATTGCCACTTAAATAATAATGATTAGGCATTATGTCCATTAAATAATTTGCAATGATTTTGTTTCCATGATTTAGCCTTTTAAAATTTTTTTTATTTATCAGCACTACTAGTTGATCATCATTAGAAGCACATAAGTTTTTTTTATAAACCGAGCACAAGACTGTCTATTTCTTCTAAACCAAAAACCCGGACTTAGTTGTTTCATAAACAACAAACCCATTTGTATAAACATACAAAACAGAGAACACAACCATAACCCACAGGTAGAAATTTTTTTTGTTTCTTTCCTTTCTTTATTTTTTCCTTCTTTCTTGTTTTGTTTCCTCTGTTAGCATTTCATTTATTTTTCAAAGTAGCGTATTGTTGTTCCGATTTGTTGGTTGTGTTTTGTGGAGGTGTTGTAGATGGGTAGTGGTCGGCGTTTGTAAGAGGGGAAAACTGTTTTGAAACGGGGTCGAGAGAGGAGAGATAGGCGGAGAGAAGAGGGAGGTGGAGGGAGAGATTGGTTCGAGAGAGAGGGAGTGCAGAGATTGTTTGCTGGGTTATGTGGTTAAGGTAGTGACTGATGGTTTAAATTGGAGTTTAGGGGGTGGGTCGGTTGTGATTGCTGGGTATCGATTGGTTGTGTTGTTGGTGTAGATGCAGAGAGAGTGAGAGACGGTGAGAGAGAAAGAAGAGAGTGGAGGGTGATTGGAGTGATAAGGAGGTGTTGGTTGTCGGAGTGGGGGAATGTGACGGAGAAAGAGATAACGAGGAGGGAGACAGGCAGGGGCGAGAGATTGAGGCAGGGAGAGAGATTGTTTGAGTGAGAGAGATGAGGTGATTGAGAAAGAGAGGGAGGCGGGGAGGAGAGGAAGAAAGGCTGGGAGAGATTTACAGAGAGAGAGAGGGAGGGAGAGAGAACCAGGAGAGGGAGAGAGAAGAGAGGATGGGAGAGATGCAGGGGTGGGACCCACGGTGGGGGAGGTGGGGCCCACATAAAATTTTCTGACAAATAAATATTATTATAATAATAACGTACCAAATTTAGGATCATATGTTTTATTCGGGTTTTAATTAAATTGGATTTAATTGGGCCATTAAATTTGGAACCTTATTAAATTTAGAAATTAAATAGTTGTATTAATAATGATTTATTTAAACAAAATAGTGATTGGTTTATTAATTAAATAGAATTATTTAGAATTCTAGATATAATTTAGAATTTATTAATTTATTAATTAAATAATAATATATTGTGATTCTGAACACAATTTTAGAGATTTATTTGTAAATAAAAAAAGGTATATTTGTGAATGAATAGAATAAAATATGTTTTATTTTGGAAAGCTGTTTTTAATATTTTCCGGTTTATTTCAATTAACCGGATCGAGTTAGATTTAATTTAGAGATGAATATTTTATTAAATAAATTAGGATTTGTGAGGTTTATTAAAAGTGGAATTCTTTGATGAATTATTTTAAAAATGAGAATAATTATTTTGGATTTAAATTGAATAAAAATAGATTGTTGAATTTTTCATTTTGAGCAAAGAATTTAGATTTCCAGATATTAAAAATAGGATTTATTTTCGAGATTTGATTCCGAAGTTCGAAGAGAGATTTATTTATCCGGGAATTATTTATGTTAATTCTTCGAGAGATATTTTATTATTATATTATTAATTATATTATCGGATCGGGAATTTTTCATTCTGAAGAATCGCTCACGTATTTCTGGTTGCCATTTTTTTTAGAGGATAATTCTCGAGACGTAGATCGACGCCAAGTTCACGGGTAGAGTATAATTTTTATCTGCATTCATTTGCACTTCGATATTGAGGCAAGTTCATTCCTACCCTAACTTTTGGAAACTGTGAATTTCTGTTCGTGTTATTTAATTCCTTAATTATTTTTGAGATATTATATATTGAGATTATCTGTTGCTCTATATGATGCAATAATTTCTTTTGAGAATTATTTCTTGTTAAATATTATTATATTGTCAAGTTAGTTTATTTGAGAATTATAATCCCTATAAGTGTAGAAACAATTTAGTTGATATCGGGTCGATCTCATTAATTCGAGACGACTATTATTTTAATTCAGTGAAACTAATCTCATTCGTCCGAGATAGTTAAATTTATTCTTTCGATTGAATTTATTGTACAAATTTAATCGTTATTTATTGATTATCTTTTAGTTAGTTCCTCGTTTGAACTAACCGATGGGAGTTTAAAATTATAATTGTTAAAGATTTTTATTCATCGATCAAGTGAAAAATATTCTATCTAAACGTTCATCAATGTCGAGTATTATAAATATTGAGAAGTACTATTTGTTCAGTACGACTCCCAATTACTTCAATCTTAAGACTATTCTCATAAATTCGAGATAGTCGATTTTATTGTCAAGGTTTGGCATTTTGTTCTTGTCAACCGATAAATTATTATTATTTACATCAGTCCATTGTTCGGATTGGTGGTGAAATCGAGTCATACTGGCAGTCCGCCAGATTCGTAAATATTTTCTAGGAGAACTATTTCAAGTTATCTGTACCCCAAATATTCGGGAATTCTGTATTCTACTGGTCAATTTTGGGCAAGAGGCCCATTATAGAGAAAGAGAGACTCGTGTACCGTTTTACGGACCCGAGAATATTTAGGCATTCGTTGCCTTGGTTGAGTTGATAACCATATATATTATAGTTGATATCGTATTGTAGCCGTGATCGGGCGAAGTGCGGTGTCATTGGAGGCCGGTATTCTTGGTTGGTTAGTTGATCGCCCCACCGAGATACGGAGAGGTGGAAGACCAGTTCATTCTTAAATCATGAGTTATTAGAGTTATATCAAATGAGCTATCGAGTATTCTGTTTCGAATTGAGTAATGAGTCTTTTGAGTATTCTGTTTTGAGATGAGTTTTGAGCCTTTCGAGTATGACATTTTTTCAAGATGAATTTGAGCCAAATCATATGGTGATATCCGATATTAAAATTTTGAGCATTTATTTCGGTAAACTATATTATATTTATATACCGAGCGAGAAGAGAACTTGCTGAGCACTATAGTTGCTCATTCTTGCTTTACAACATTTTGTTCAGCTGTCAAGACGGAAAGAGGCGAGACATCCAGCCAGGGCTATAAAGGCAAGGGGAAAGCGCAAGGCTATGGCGACAATTATTAGAAGATCCAGATGGAATCTTTATATTTCTACTGTTGTGAACTGTTGTAACATATTATTTCGAGATGTATCAAGTTGGTTTGTACTATGTTGTGAAGACGATCTTGGACCTGCGGAGTGGGACATTTATGCTCCGTTGTAATAAAATTTGGCATTGTTATTGCGTTATCATATTGAGACAATGTGACGACCCGGGTCCCCTGTCAGGGTGGATTTGGGGGCGTTACAAAGTTGGTATCAGAGCATTAGTTATATTTTTAGGAATCGAACGAGCCTTGGAGTATAACCTGA
Source organism: Saposhnikovia divaricata (assembly GCA_036435485.1). Lineage (NCBI taxonomy): Eukaryota > Viridiplantae > Streptophyta > Magnoliopsida > Apiales > Apiaceae > Saposhnikovia > Saposhnikovia divaricata. Next base: position 133,052,786 of record CM071600.1, read on the forward strand.
TGCGAGAATTTAGAGATGTAATACGAGCCTAGAACTATAACGCGACGTGAGAATTTAGAGATATATTATACGATGCTGAGATTTTGGCACTAAGCGCTTTACGCCTTTTTATATATATTTATAGGCATATCTAGTCGATTGAAACCTGACCGAGGTTTTTCGTACTTTTGTAGATGTCTACTTCCAGACCAACTGACTTTCGTTCTACTCGAGATAGACTTCCTACACCTTATTCACATGGACCCCTAGTTCCTAATAAATTTAAGATAGGATGCCTAATTTCCCATTATAAATGAGATCGGATGATACCTTACAGAGTTTCCACATTTTGTAAATGTTGTCAATACCTTTACCAGAGTCAGAGTTGTAATAGCGCGGGTTACGTGCACCAGAGATATAACTTATTGAGGTTGAAATAGTTCTCTATGATATCGTGTTTTTAGTACATCCACTCTTAGAGATTTTCTTCCCTGACGAGCTACCGGAGTCTACGAGTGTCACTTTTATTCGAGAATCAATAGTTGTTCCTACGAGCTTACTTTGAGCTAGGAAATCGTTTTTTTAAATAACTTCCTTACCAATGATTATCGATAAATCTTACCATTCGAATTTACTCAGACAATTTCTACCATATTTGAAAAAGGACCTATGTTGTTTAGAGGTTAAGTTACCCATCATCATGTACTTTCATAAATTCAAATCCATTTAATACCCATTCCTATATTTGATACCCTTTGAGATATTGAGATGAACAACCCTATATATAGGGGAAGACTATCAGTCTCTGTGATTGAAGTCTGGTGGGACGCCACCGTCTGTACTGTTGTGTGTCATTAGAGTACTAAAGGCTGGCCACCTTGTGTACTATGACGGTTGTCCTAATGACACATGCAATAAAACAGATGTTCAATGATCATCATGATCTCTCAGTTAATCCCTTGTTAAGATTCTCACTATCAAAACTTGAGTATTCACATGTTTTTGTTTAACATTAATTCCTTTATGAGTTATCTCCATTCAAAGTTCTTATGGATCCTAAAATGATCGGTGTCTAAGAATTTCAAAGAGGTATACTGACATTTGAATGTGATGAAACGTTACTCCCAGAAAAGAGAATTTCAGCAATTCGAGTTTGAGTACCAATTTCTAATTATGCATAGACTATTACGCTAATTATTCGCTAGTCAGATCTTCGAAAGCCTACGTAATGTCTCATGGTTATGTGTTATAGTGGTAAGAATTTGGCTTGAATGCTGAACAATCTTTTAAAAGTGAGAAGCGAGTCGATACTTAGTATACATTGATGATATATTACTTGTTGATGAAAGAGTGACCGTTTTTCATATAGGAAAAGAAATGAGAACATGGTTGAGAGAAGTGTAGAATATTTTCTTTGTATAGTGTTGAATAAGCTAGGACTATCTCCGTTAATATGTTATGGTAAATAAAGTTATTGGTGGAAGGCAAAAGAGAACTATTGAAGGCACGATGGTGATATCTTAAGTTAGAATTATTGAGTTGATATTTAGCAAGTACAATACTAAGTATGTTGTGAAACATAGGGGAATCAAGCTCCTTAAAAAAAAATAAAAAAAATCCAAGACTATATGAGCAGAATATATATATATTTCTGGGAGAGGGTCAATATTATTAATTAAACTACGGTATTCCTACTTCAAATGAGGAAGGAATGGAGATTTTGGACGAAAAATATTATTAACCCGAGAGAAAACACAGTTATAAGGTTGGCTACCCAACTGCAAGAATTACTTGAGAAAGGCGTAATCAGACCAAGTGTATCCCCGTGGGGAGCTCCAGTGTTGTTCGTGAAGAAGAAGGACGGATCTATGCGACTATGTATTGATTATCATGAATTGAACAAGATGACCATCAAGAACAAGTACCCTCTACCTCGAATCGACGATCTGTTTGACCAACTTAAGGGAGCTAGATGTTTTTCAAAGATTGATTTGAGATCCGGCTATCATCAACTAAAGATCAAGCCTGAAGATATTCCTAAGACTGCCTTTAGGACCCGATATGGACATTACGAATTCTTAGTCATGTCTTTTGGATTGACGAATGCGCCAGCTGCTTTTATGGACTTGATGAATCGTGTGTTCAAGAGGTACTTGGACAAGTTCGTGATTGTATTTATTGATGACATCCTGATATACTCGAAGTCTCCTGAGGAACATGCTGAACACCTCCGTTTAGTTCCGGAAACGCTGAGAAAGGAAAAGTTATATGCGAAATTTTCAAAGTGTGAATTCTGGCTAAAAGAAGTTCAATTTTTGGGACACATTGTAAGCGGCGAAGGGATTTCTGTAGACCACGCAAAGATAGAAGCCGTAGCAGATTGGGAGAGACCAAAGACTCCAACCGAAGTTAGAAGCTTCCTTGGATTGGCCGGATACTATCGTAGATTCGTGAAGGATTTCTAAAAGATAGCTACGCCACTGACTCGACTTACCAGAAAGAGTGAAAAGTTCGAATGGACTCCCAAATGCGAAGATAGCTTTCAAGAATTGAAGAAGAGATTGACTACTGCCCCGGTGTTGACCTTACCCGATGAGAAAGGTGATTTCGTAATCTTCAACGACGCTTCTCACAAGGGTTTAGGATGTGTTTTGATTCAACACGGAAAAGTAATAGCTTATGCCTCTCGACAAGTGAAGGAGTATGAGTCCCGTTACCCTACTCACGATTTGGAACTTGCTGCTATTGTTTTGCCCTCAAGATTTGGAGACATTACCTTTATGGAGAGAAATGCGAGATTTACACGGATCACAAGAGTTTAAAGTATATATTCACGCAGAAGGAATTAAACATGAGACAAAGAAGATGGTTGGAGTTGATCAAAAACTATGATTGCTCGATAAACTACCACCCAGGGAAGGCTAATGATGTAGCTGATGCATTAAGTAGAAAGGAGAGACTAAACCTGTTGACAACCTCAGAAGAATTGGTTAGAGAATTTGAGAAGATGGAATTAGAAGTCAAGGTCCCAGTCCAAAACAATGAAAGAGTTTACAGCATTCAGTTTCAACCAGAGTTACTCGAGAAGATTCGACGTTGTCAAGAACAAGTAATGGAAGAAAGAAGATCAGAGTTGACCGGAGAAGAATTTCTAAGTTCAAAAGATGATAATGGAATTAAGCGATTTGCATCGAGAATATGGATTCCTAATGTTACAGAGTTGAAGGAAGAAATTATGAGCGAAGCGCATAACTCGAGATATTCCATTTACCCAGGGAGCACAAAAATGTATCAAGACATCAAGTTGAATTATTGGTGGCCCAACATGAAGAGGGAGATTGCAGAATGGGTAAGTAAGTGTTTGACATGTCAGAAAGTGAAGGCAGAACATCAACGACCAAGTGGACTTCTACAACCTTTAGAAATACCCGAGTGGAAATGGGAGCATATTACCATGGATTTTGTCGTAGGATTGCCCCGAACTAGAGCCAGCCACGATGCTATTTGGGTTATTGTCGACCGACTCACTAAATCTTCGCATTTCCTACCAATTAGTGATAAGTATTCCGTTGAGAGATTGGTGAACATATACCTAAAGGAGATTGTAGTTCGTCACGGAGTACCTGTTTCAATTGTATCTGATAGAGATGCCCGTTTTACTTCTCGATTTTGGAAAAGTTTTCAAGAATGTCTTGGCACGAAGTTAAATCTGAGCACTGCACATCATCCACAGACCTACGGACAAAGTGAAAGGACGATTCAAACAGTTGAAGATATGTTAAGAGCCTGTGCACTTGATTTTAAAGGAAGCTGGGATGAGCATTTGCCCCTAGTCGAGTTTGCTTACAACAATAGTTACCATTCGAGCATATGTATGGCACCTTATGAAGCTTTGTATGGAAGGAAGTGTAGATCACCGTTATATTGGGATGAAGTAGGAGAAAGAAAGATACTAGGACCGGAATTACTTCAACAAACTAAGCAAGCAACCGAGGTTATTCGAAAAAGGTTAGTTGCAGCTCAAGATCGACAGAGGAAGTATGCAAATCAAAAGAGGAAAGACAAAGCGTTTGAAGTGGGAGATAAAGTGATGCTAAAAGTTTCACCTTGGAAAGGAGTAATGAGATTCGGAAAGAAAGGCAAGTTAAGTCCCAGATATATAGGACCTTTTGAGATTCTTAAGAAGATAGGACCACTAGCTTATCAGTTGGCCCTACCTCCAGACCTTCAGCATATCCACGATGTGTTTCATGTTTCTGCGTTAAGAGAGTACCATTCTGATTTCAGGCACGTTATAACCTACGAACCAGTGGAAATTCGTCCTGATTTATCGTACGAAGAAAAGCCAGTAGAGATTCCAGATTACAAAGTGCAAGAGTTAAGGACTAAGAAAGTAAATTTAGTGAAAGTACTTTGGAGAAACCACCAAGTTGAGGAAGCCACGTGGGAATTAGAAAGCGAAATGAGGAATAAATATCCGGAATTGTTTAGTGCATAGTTTTGATTCCGAGGACGGAATCCTGTAAGAACCCAGATTTTGGGTGGGATTAAAACTTTTATGTATTTAATGATGTAAGAATGAATAGTGGTTATGACTGCGATGTAACGAAGATCTATTAAATAAATGGAACGGATTTGAATTCAATTACTTATATGTCATGCAGAATACTTTTGGTTGACGGCATAGATAAGAATGATCTATCTCTTAAGAATATAAGTATATTACTTCAAGTAAGATTATTCTTATGTCATCCAAATCAATATCTATTATAAGTCCAGCGGTTCCGTAAAAAGGTTAAGAAGCACTCGAGAGTGAACCAGGTTCATTTTCCTAATTATAGGAATTAAATAAAAATAAGTGATGAATAGTGATTTTGGTGGAATTTGGAATATTATTATAATAATGATATACCCGGTATTCGGAACGGATTTCTGAGTTCGTATTAGTAATCCAGGGGGAAAATAAGTGTATGTAAAAGCTGTCGGATTCTGAAAAATGGCACTTTTATTTTTCCCGAGATTTCCCTGGACACTGAAAGACCTAAAAGATTATTAAAAGGATTTAAGGAAAATGGATTCGAGAATTATTAAGAATGATGGAGAATATTATTATAAATATTAAGAAGGTTTCCGGTAAAACCCTAACTAGGAATCTTGAGATATTCTTTCGAACGATCAATGAATTGAGCAATAACCGGGCAAGGAAACAAGCAAAGGACCAAGATACATACATGAGCTAGTGGAAATATCTAGTAACTAAGTAGTACATAAACAAACTAGTATCCTTGGAGGATCCACCAAGTACTTAGCCATTTCATACAAATCCAACCAAGAAACCAATACTTATCCTTCCATTTTCATCATCCATTACCTCATCACTTTATTAAAGTAGCTTTTAGATGAGATATTATCTTAGAAACATCACTTTATGCATTATTGAAAATCAACCAAGCAAAGCAAACTCCTTTCCTCTCCATTTCTCTTCATTCGGCCCCTTGGAAATTCCAAGATCAAAATCCCACTTCCAACCCTTGGTTGATCTTCCAATTTTTATGGTGAGTTCTATATTTCATAAAAGTAATCTCCTCAAAATTTTAGCTTCAAACACCTTTGTTTCCATTTTCAAAAAAATCATGAAAGAGGAGGGTGAATAGTGTTTTCATGAACTAATCTTGTTTTTCCTTGATTTCTTTGGTTGATTTAGCAAGCTTAAGCACTTCTAAGGATCATACCAAGCATAGTGAGGCTAGATCATACTCCAAGGAAGGTATAACAACTTTAAACCCTAGGCTTTACCTTGAGATTTTGCATGCTCTTGATGGGTTTTAGTATAAGATGTGATATTAGCATGATTATAAGCATGAATATGATGTAGTTTTGATAAATGTTAAAAATAGTTTAGATGAACGGAAAGGCATTGCTTGGCCTCAGTTCATGTATATAAGTCATGTATATGTTGTTTGGGTTGGATGCTATGTTTATGGGAAGATTCGAAATTGATAGATATTCGATTTACAGCCGTTATAATGCCCGATTTTACAATACCATGTTTTGTGTGCCATTTTCCATGTTGAACCCCTACTGTCCAGAGACCTTATCTGCCATGATAGGATAGGTAATGCTCTAAGCTTCGTTTTGATATAAAGATCACGTGAAACGGACTTACGGTTTAGGATTTATGACTAAATTACTAAAAGTAGTTCGAATCCGTAAACAAAAGTTCGTAACTGAAATTGAACCCTCGTAAGCTATGTAACGTCATGGCGAATCTTGGTAAATAAATACTAGGGGTAAGAAGGAAGGTGTGAAAGAAAACCGTATGTCAAAAAGAGCATTTTTCGATTTATTAAAAATGTTCGAGTCAAGGTTAAACGAGAACGAACCCCTAAAAGACGACTCTTTTATAACTTTGGTAAAACGCTTAGAAAACGGGCGATAAAACTCGGAGTAAAATATTGGTTCGTAACGATCAACCTTAGAACTCATATGACTTAAGTATGTCCCAAGTATAAGTGCAGTGACATGTCGTATTAACGAACGAATGTCGGGTCGGATCAGTGATGATAAGTAATCCACTAAAAGGGGTATAACGAGATGACTCGAGAACGTGTTTCGATTTAAGTATAACTTAACGTTTAATATGTTAAGTGATTAATTCCGAATGCCTTGGCTATTTATAGATCACCAGGCTGAACCGGGACCCGCTACCACTACCCCTTACCGTACTCGACTACCAGGCAAGTTTCAACTCCCTTCTTTTAGGCTGTTGTTGTGATTGAGTAAATATATATATATGATTGCTGATATACATATGCCATTGCATGCATGCCTACTTTCAAGTTGAATTGATATACTTGTTCCCTGAATGTTATTGTTGGCTTATAAGCTAGATAATTATATATCAGTTATAAGCCGGTTATTATAAGACCCTCATAGAAGGGCGTATACATCTTTATTCATCAAATATAGACCGGGAGTCAATATTTCTTGATATATCGAGATTACCTCGGGAGAAAATATTTAAGTAAATATTTTCTATTATTTGGGCGACGAATATTATTTGAATATTCGTTCGGGACTAATTATTTTAACGATCCTTACTTCAAATAATTATTTGAATTTAACTATTCAACGAATAATATTTCTCAATATTCATTCAGAGTCGAATTGATTATCGACTATTATTTCGAATATTCTTCTAAAGATGAGACTATTAAATGAATATTAACTGGATATTCTTTTAGAATATTATTTTATTAAATAAATATTACTTTCGAATATTCATTTAAGATATCAAATACTTGATGAATATTATTTTAATATTCATCTGAAGCTTGATTTGATTATCGAATATTATCTCGAATATTCCTTAAGGCTTGGATTACTAAATGAATATTACTTGATATTCATTTAGGATATTATTCATTCAATGAATATTACTTTTGAATATTCATTTAAATTTCCTAATTAATTATGATTATTACCTTAAATATTCTTTTCAGGTCTTATTAATTAATGAATATTGTTTTGAATATTCATTTAAATATTTATTTATTCAATAAATATTCCCCTGATATCTCTTCAGGGATTATTTTGAGAAATACTCTGATTAAAGATATTCTTTCATATTCCCAAATATTCTGTAAAATATTTTAATTCAATAAATATTCTCTGAATATTTATTCCATACTTAGAATAACCTCGATAAGGTTTATCTTCTTCGATTATTACAGAAAATATTTCGAAGTCATATTATTATTAATCTTCTATCAAGAAAGGTTCCCAGACATCATTCATCTTTGAGTCTATCTTCTTAATAATAAGGGAACCTTACTTGGAAAAATGTTATTTATCTTGTCGACTTCCCGGTCATAAAGTATTCCCTTCACCCGCAACTCGGGTGCTGTTGACTTATTAAAGTCGTTGTTTACCTTCTCATCTTTCGAGGGGTAAGATTACTGGAACAAGTTGATATCCGTTACCAAGTAATAGCTTGGGAGATATTGGTAAATTTTCCTTTCCAACTAGATACGACTACTTTGTGGAGTCTTATCAACAAGTATTATACTTGGGGAAAGGGGGACGAACGTTACATTCAGAATCATGAATTCTATTTGAACTAGGAGTCGTGTAAGAGGCCGAGTAGCGCCGGTCCATCCCCTTGGCCCAACCGTTGGCCGGGGAGAGCTAGCAAGGCGGTATACAAGTAAAGCCGTCAGTTCTTCCTTCTACCGGTAGTAAATCCAAATTGAGCTGTACGATCTCGACTGATCATCAAGATTGGAACAGCGGGCGCGGTGAATACTCCATCATTGGTTCATCATCCAAATTCATTTATTTCCTGCAACATGATTACTGTTGGCAGAGTTGGAGAAGAGTCATAACTGGAATTGCAACCCTTTCTTGCAAGTTCCTCTTCTTATTAACGACAATAATATCTCGCTTACTTTGATGTAGCAGATATTTCTTCAAACAAATACTTTAAGTTACCTTGTAACTTCATCGTTCATATTATACTGGCATCATTTCCGTAAATGCGTGGCATATGGCTTAAAAGATAGCTTTGAACTGTTTTAAATTATCGTTCAGTTATATATTTGTTGGTGGGCTTTCGCTCACCCTTGCTTTGTTTATATTATGTCACAACAACAGCTAGGACAGATGGCTCGCGTCAGGCGCACTCGGCGCAAGCAGGTTACCCGACCCACCGGACTACCCGCTGAGATGCTAGCCGCCATTGCTGAGGTAGCATAGTTAGACAGCTTTTGTTTCCTGTTTAACTATATGTATAATTAATGTAATCAACGGCAAAACTTTTAAACCTATGATGTTATCCTTTTGGGATTGTAATAACTTTTATTCGTAAACCCTTTAATGTAAGACTTATTTCAATTTCATCTCTGGGACTATAACTGTTGTGTGTGTGAGTGGTATTATTTGTGGGGTCACAGCATGTGATTTATTTATTGTGGACTCAAGTCAAGTATTATGAATGGATGTAAGATCGTAACCACCAGATCCCTGACCCCGGATCTGGGGGTGTTACAGAGATGGTATCAGAGCGAGAGTTATATATCCCAAGAGATGATACGACGTTATATAATAATAAATTCAATAATATAATAAGGACCCTTGCCAGGTTCACCTAAAACCCTTACGGGAACTTTTTAAGTATCATGATAGTAACATAGTTCGTCTTGTGTAGGCGAGCGACTTGTCGGCCCAGGAGGCAGCTGCGAGACAGCATGATGAGGACATGTTCCGGACTAGGGACCCATACTATGAGCACTTGCCTGAGAAGGATACTGAGCCTGAGGAGGAGGACGCTGAGGAGGTCCAGGTTGAGGCTGATACTGATGTGATCGAGTCTGAGGAGGAAGACCCTGAGGAGGTCCAGGATGATGCTGACACAGATGTTGTTGAGACTGAGGGAGAGGAGGACCCGGAGGGGATCCAGACAGGACAGGATGCCGAGTTAGTGGTTGAGGATGATGATTATTGGGTTATGACTGAGTTCAGGACTATGGGAGATGACACTGACATGACCACGGATCAGGTGGTGCCGGTGGATGAGGGTGTTGAGGGAGATATAGATGAGCCAGTAGTTGGTGCTGTAGGGAGTTCTGGACTTTTTGTGCCACTCCTCCCTGTTGAGAGAGCCCCTACCCCACCACCACTACCTGTGAGCCCGTACCCCGACGAGTTTGAGGAGCTTACCCCAGAGCCCCAGCAGGCAGAGACTGCCGCTCCAGCTGAGCCATCCACCCCACCTCATGCCCCGATAGGAGGAGTCCCAGTATGTGTTCACAACTTGATTGTGAACGGGCTTTATAGAGAGTTGTCTATGGCAGATGCCAGGTTGGCAGAGTCTAGGAGTGAGTTAGCAGCAGAGAGAGCCGCCCGGATGAGGGTGCAGGGCAGGAGGACTATCAGTGACAGAGTTGGGTATAGGGCTGTGACCCGCATCGAGCTGAGGGCTCGGGTGAGGGTGCGACAGTTGCCTACTGATGGGCATGGTAGGGTAGACAGAGCAGCGGCTGAGGAGGTTTTCCGCATCGCCATGGGGAGGGTTCGGAGGATGTTTCGTCGTGGCGGCTGATTTCAGATGTAGTGATGCAGTGGTCTAGTTGTCTAGTCATGTACGGACATAGTAGTGCCGGCTTTTGTAGGGATGGTTTTCTTGTACTTGTTTTCCCTTTTTGCAGACTAGACAGATAGACAGCATATTTCACTTTTGACTTGTTGTTGTTGTTAGGATGGCTGTACTTTAAACTATCGTTGTAACTCGGATGTTGTACCTTTTCGGTACCTGGTATATATTTGTTTCCATTTCAGTCATTACAATTTTGTTGGGAAGTGATCACGAGTTTATTAGCATATGTATTACTTTTCGATTAAGTTTCCATGAGATATAAAACTGTGGGATTTTAAAACCCAATCATGTAAAGAAATGTGCAAGGAAAAATCCTTTAAAACCGGTAAGTGAACCTAACGTATAATTTTCCAAATTTTTCAGTAAAATGCCTCCAAGACGGATGGGCACCAGGGCTAACCCCCGCGAATCTACTGACCAAGAGAGTCACAACCAACACGAGGAAAACCGTGGAAGTAGTGAGGAACAAGATCAGGACTATAATGAGCAAGAAGATTCCCAGTATGGAGCAGAGGATGAACCCCTGTACTCTGAAGAATTTGAAAGGGAAATAGAGGGTGGAGAAACTGAAGTAGAACAGGAAGGGGAGAACCAGGGCGGAAACCCCATGGGCCAGTTTATGGATCTACTTAGGCAGAATTTGAACCAATACCCCCAACCACCACCAAGCAACAACACTTCAGTGGCAAATTCCTTTAGGGCCTTTAAGTCCCTTAAGCCCCCAGAGTTCCACGGATCGGCTGATCCCGTTGAGGCGAGGGCCTGGGTCAAAGAAATGGAAAAGTCTTTTGAGATCCTGAGTATCAATGAGGCTCAGAAGACTGTTTTTGCTACTTACCTACTAAAGGGAGAGGCCAATTATTGGTGGGAAGCCAAGAAAAACATGGAGACTGATGCTGTCATAGCCTGGGAAAGGTTCAAACAATTATTCCTGGAGAAGTACTTTCCGAAGTTCATGAAAACCCAGATGGAACTTAAGTTTTTGGAACTGAAACAGAACAATATGTCCGTGGCGGACTATGAGGCCAAATTTACTGAGCTATCGAGATTTGTGCCAGAGTTTGTAGACACAGAAGAGAAGAAAGCTAACAGGTTTCAACAAGGGCTGAAGCAGTGGATCCAGAATAGGGTGGCTGTTTTAGAGATTACAGATTATGCCACCTTGGTGCAGAAGGCAACCATTGTGGAGGCTGGTAGTGATCAGATGCAGAGAGAAAGAGAGAAAGGGGGGATAAAGAGAAAGCATGTTAGTATGGGCGGAAGATCCGCTGGAGGAAAACCCCCAACCAAGTTTAATCGAGGAGCAGTTTCCCTACCAGGGAGGAATGTAGGGTTTAAACCATCTGCTAGTGTAAGTGTGAGCCAGGGCGGCCATCAATCAGGAGTGTCCCGTTCCAACCCTTCTCGACCTCTATTGCCATTGTGTGCTACTTGTGGGAAGAGGCACTCCGGGGTGTGCAACCTGAAGCAGATAAACTGTTATAAGTGTGGGCGATCTGGGCATTATGCCACCTCTTGCACCACGGTCATCCCTAACAGCACAACCTGTTTCCAGTGTGGACAGCGAGGGCACATGAGGAAGGATTGCCCAAAGAACAAACCAGCAGCATCAGGAGCAAGCAAGGTTGCCTCAAATAGGCCACCAACTGCTAGGACTTTCAATATGTCAGTACAAGATGCCGTGAGGGACACAGATGTGATAGCAGGTACTTTTTCTCTTAATTCAGTCAGTGCAAATGTCTTATTTGATTCAGGAGCAACTAAGTCTTTTATATCTAGAGATTTTGCGCATAAGTTGAAACTTAAAACCCAACAACTAAGAGATTCCTTACAAGTAGAAATAGCTAATCAGGAAATCGTACCGGTTAATCAAATTCACCCCGATTGTAAGCTAGAAATAGGAGGACGATCCTTCTATGTCGATTTAATTCCTTTTAAGCTAGGGGAATTCGATGTCATTTTGGGTATGGATTGGTTGTCTCGCAATGATGCGCAGATAGATTGTAAAGGGAAAAAGGTTAAGTTGAAAACCCCAGGGAAGAAAGAAATAGTGTTTAAGGGGATGCGACAGACCCAGAAAATTCTGACCATGGCGCAAACCAAGAGATTGTTACGAAAAGGGAACGAGGCTTATTTAGCCTACATTATAGATACTCAGAAGGAAGTGCCAAGATTGCAGGACATTCTGGTAGTTAATGAGTTCGAGGACGTGTTCCCACAAGATCTTCCTGGACTACCACCTGATAGGGTAATTGAGTTTGCCATCGAATTAGCCCCGGGGACGGCGCCAGTTTCGAAGGCCCCGTACCGACTAGCCCCAGTAGAAATGAAAGAGCTAGCTAAACAATTACAGGAATTGTTGGATAAGGGCATGATAAGGCCCAGTGTATCGCCTTGGGGCGCACCAGTGTTGTTTGTTAAGAAAAAGGATGGAAGTATGAGGTTATGCATCGACTACAGAGAATTGAACAAGCTAACCATAAAGAATAAGTATCCATTGCCCAGGATAGACGATTTGTTTGACCAGCTAAGAGGAGCTGAATACTTCTCTAAGATTGATTTGAGAACAGGATATCACCAACTGAAGATCAAACCTGAAGATATCCCGAAGACTGCATTCCGCACCAGATACGGACATTATGAGTTCTTAGTGATGTCATTTGGATTGACCAACGCCCCAGCAGCCTTCATGGACCTAATGAATAGAGTGTTCAAGGAATATTTGGACCAATTCGTGATAGTTTTCATTGATGATATTCTCATCTACTCAAAGACAGAGGCAAAACACGCTGAACATTTAAGGATAACCTTAGAAATACTCAGGAAAGAGCAGTTATATGCCAAGTTCTCCAAGTGTGAGTTTTGGAAAAATGAGGTACAATTCTTAGGGCACGTGATCAATAGAGAAGGAGTGTTGGTTGACCCCTCCAAGATAGAAGCAGTTTCAAACTGGGAACGGCCAACTACTCCAACCGAGGTGAGGAGTTTCATTGGACTGGCCGGATATTACAGGAGATTTGTCCAAGACTTTGCGAAACTCGCAGCTCCATTAACTCGACTTACCCGTAAAACCGAGAAATTTGAATGGACTGAGAAATGCGAGAAGAGTTTCCAAGAGTTAAAGAAGAGGCTGGTGACAGCCCCAGTGCTGGCATTACCTGATGGAAAAGGAGATTTCGTGATTTACAGTGATGCTTCGCATAAAGGACTGGGATGCGTGCTTATGCAGCACGGCAAGGTAATAGCATATGCGTCTAGGCAATTGAAGGATTATGAAGTCAGATATCCCACGCATGATCTAGAACTAGCAGCCATAGTCTTCGCTTTAAAGATTTGGAGACACTACCTGTATGGGGAAAAATGCGAGATTTACACAGATCATAAGAGCCTCAAATACATTTTCACTCAGAAAGAGCTTAACATGCGCCAGAGGAGGTGGTTAGAGTTAATCAAGGATTACGACTGTGAAATTCGATACCACCCGGGCAAAGCCAATGTGGTGGCTGACGCCCTTAGTCGGAAAGAGAAACTCAAGATGATAACTTCAGAGAAAGAGCTAGTGAAGGATTTTGAGAAGTTGGAAATCGAGGTTAAGTTACCTGGAGAGGGCCAAGAAAAGTTGATGGAAATTAGAATCCAACCTCCATTGCTAGAAAAGATTAGACTGTGCCAGGAACGGATGATGGAGGAAGAAAAGAACTCCACAGAAGAGCTAATGACCGGGGAGGAAATTAAGTGCGAAAGAGACAAGGAAGGGATCATGAGGTACACGTACAGGATATGGATCCCAAATGTTCAGGAGCTCAAGGATGAGATTTTAAATGAGGCACACAACTCAAGATACTCAGTGCACCCCGGTAGCACTAAAATGTATAGGGATTTGAAGGAGTATTACTGGTGGCCCAATATGAAAAAGGACGTAGCAGAGTGGGTAAGCAGATGCTTGACCTGCCAACGAGTGAAGGCAGAGCACCAGAAACCCAGCGGACTTCTACATCCCTTAGAGATTCCAGAATGGAAATGGGAACATATAGCCATGGATTTCGTAGTAGGTTTACCCAGGACCAAGGCTAATCATGACACCATATGGGTAATTGTAGATCGACTGACGAAATCGGCTCACTTTCTCCCGATCAACGAAAGGTACACGGTCGATAGACTAGTGGACATCTACTTAAAAGAGATAGTGGCGCGACATGGAGTCCCAGTCGCAATAGTATCCGATCGAGATCCTAGATTTAACTCCAGGTTTTGGAGAAGTTTTCAAGAATGTGTAGGGACCCGGCTGAACATGAGCACAGCCTACCACCCTCAGACAGATGGGCAAAGTGAAAGGACCATCCAAACGCTAGAGGATATGTTGAGAGTCTGCGCGATAGACTTCAAGGGGAGTTGGGATGATCACTTGCCATTGGTTGAGTTCTCCTATAATAACAGTTATCATTCAAGCATTGGGATGCCACCTTATGAGGCCCTTTATGGAAGAAAATGTCGATCTCCCTTGTATTGGGATGAAGTTGGAGAGCGGAAGATGCTCGGGCCCGAAGTGGTCCAACGAACTAAAGATGCAGTAGATCTAATCAGAGGACGGTTGGTAGCAGCCCAGGATCGACAAAAGAAATATGCCGACTTAGCTCGGAAAGGCAAGGAATACGAGGTAGGGGACCTAGTGTTCTTGAAAGTGTCACCTTGGAAAGGTTTAATGAGATTTGGGAAGAAAGGAAAGCTGAGTCCCAGATACATCGGACCATTTGAGATCTTGAGACGAATTGGGGAACTAGCTTATGAACTCGCATTGCCCCCGAATCTACAGCAGGTGCACAATGTGTTCCATGTTTCGATGCTGAGGAAGTATAATCCAGATGCTAAGCATATTGTAGAGTATGAGCAAGTGGACATGCAACCAGACCTGACCTATGTGGAGCAACCTGTGGAAATCATAGACCGAAAAGAACAAGTGCTCCGAAACAAGGTCATTCAGCTAGTCAGAGTTTTGTGGCAGAACCACAATGTAGAAGAATCCACCAGGGAACTTGAAAGCGCAATGCAAGAAAAGTACCCCCACTTGTTTTCAAAATGATTCCGGGACGGAATCCTTTAAGGAGGGGAGACTGTAAGAACCCAGATTTTGGGTGGGATTAAAATTTTTATGTATTTAATGATGTAAGAATGAATAGTGGTTATGACTGCGATGTAACGAAGATCTATTAAATAAATGGAACGGATTTGAATTCAATTACTTATATGTCATGCAGAATACTTTTGGTTGACGGCATAGATAAGAATGATCTATCTCTTAAGAATATAAGTATATTACTTCAAGTAAGATTATTCTTATGTCATCCAAATCAATATCTATTATAAGTCCAACGGTTCCGTAAAAAGGTTAAGAAGCACTCGAGAGTGAACCAAGTTCATTTTCCTAATTATAGGAATTAAATAAAAATAAGTGATGAATAGTGATTTTGGTGGAATTTGGAATATTATTATAATAATGATATACCCGGTATTCGGAACGGATTTCTGAGTTCGTATTAGTAATCCAGGGGGAAAATAAGTGTATGTAAAAGCTGTCGGATTCTGAAAAATGGCACTTTTATTTTTCCCGAGATTTCCCTGGACACTGAAAGACCTAAAAGATTATTAAAAGGATTTAAGGAAAATGGATTCGAGAATTATTAAGAATGATGGAGAATATTATTATAAATATTAAGAAGGTTTCCGGTAAAACCCTAACTAGGAATCTTGAGATATTCTTTCGAACGATCAATGAATTGAGCAATAACCGGGCAAGGAAACAAGCAAAGGACCAAGATACATACATGAGCTAGTGGAAATATCTAGTAACTAAGTAGTACATAAACAAACTAGTATCCTTGGAGGATCCACCAAGTACTTAGCCATTTCATACAAATCCAACCAAGAAACCAATACTTATCCTTCCATTTTCATCATCCATTACCTCATCACTTTATTAAAGTAGCTTTTAGATGAGATATTATCTTAGAAACATCACTTTATGCATTATTGAAAATCAACCAAGCAAAGCAAACTCCTTTCCTCTCCATTTCTCTTCATTCGGCCCCTTGGAAATTCCAAGATCAAAATCCCACTTCCAACCCTTGGTTGATCTTCCAATTTTTATGGTGAGTTCTATATTTCATAAAAGTAATCTCCTCAAAATTTTAGCTTCAAACACCTTTGTTTCCATTTTCAAAAAAATCATGAAAGAGGAGGGTGAATAGTGTTTTCATGAACTAATCTTGTTTTTCCTTGATTTCTTTGGTTGATTTAGCAAGCTTAAGCACTTCTAAGGATCATACCAAGCATAGTGAGGCTAGATCATACTCCAAGGAAGGTATAACAACTTTAAACCCTAGGCTTTACCTTGAGATTTTGCATGCTCTTGATGGGTTTTAGTATAAGATGTGATATTAGCATGATTATAAGCATGAATATGATGTAGTTTTGATAAATGTTAAAAATAGTTTAGATGAACGGAAAGGCATTGCTTGGCCTCAGTTCATGTATATAAGTCATGTATATGTTGTTTGGGTTGGATGCTATGTTTATGGGAAGATTCGAAATTGATAGATATTCGATTTACAGCCGTTATAATGCCCGATTTTACAATACCATGTTTTGTGTGCCATTTTCCATGTTGAACCCCTACTGTCCAGAGACCTTATCTGCCATGATAGGATAGGTAATGCTCTAAGCTTCGTTTTGATATAAAGATCACGTGAAACGGACTTACGGTTTAGGATTTATGACTAAATTACTAAAAGTAGTTCGAATCTGTAAACAAAAGTTCGTAACTGAAATTGAACCCTCGTAAGCTATGTAACGTCATGGCGAATCTTGGTAAATAAATACTAGGGGTAAGAAGGAAGGTGTGAAAGAAAACCGTATGTCAAAAAGAGCATTTTTCGATTTATTAAAAATGTTCGAGTCAAGGTTAAACGAGAACGAACCCCTAAAAGACGACTCTTTTATAACTTTGGTAAAACGCTTAGAAAACGGGCGATAAAACTCGGAGTAAAATATTGGTTCGTAACGATCAACCTTAGAACTCATATGACTTAAGTATGTCCCAAGTATAAGTGCAGTGACATGTCGTATTAACGAACGAATGTCGGGTCGGATCAGTGATGATAAGTAATCCACTAAAAGGGGTATAACGAGATGACTCGAGAACGTGTTTCGATTTAAGTATAACTTAACGTTTAATATGTTAAGTGATTAATTCCGAATGCCTTGGCTATTTATAGATCACCAGGCTGAACCGGGACCCGCTACCACTACCCCTTACCGTACTCGACTACCAGGCAAGTTTCAACTCCCTTCTTTTAGGCTGTTGTTGTGATTGAGTAAATATATATATATGATTGCTGATATACATATGCCATTGCATGCATGCCTACTTTCAAGTTGAATTGATATACTTGTTCCCTGAATGTTATTGTTGGCTTATAAGCTAGATAATTATATATCAGTTATAAGCCGGTTA
This sequence comes from Saposhnikovia divaricata, assembly GCA_036435485.1. Lineage (NCBI taxonomy): Eukaryota > Viridiplantae > Streptophyta > Magnoliopsida > Apiales > Apiaceae > Saposhnikovia > Saposhnikovia divaricata. Next base: position 133,070,428 of record CM071600.1, read on the forward strand.
TTATAAGACCCTCATAGAAGGGCGTATACATCTTTATTCATCAAATATAGACCGGGAGTCAATATTTCTTGATATATCGAGATTACCTCGGGAGAAAATATTTAAGTAAATATTTTCTATTATTTGGGCGACGAATATTATTTGAATATTCGTTCGGGACTAATTATTTTAACGATCCTTACTTCAAATAATTATTTGAATTTAACTATTCAACGAATAATATTTCTCAATATTCATTCAGAGTCGAATTGATTATCGACTATTATTTCGAATATTCTTCTAAAGATGAGACTATTAAATGAATATTAACTGGATATTCTTTTAGAATATTATTTTATTAAATAAATATTACTTTCGAATATTCATTTAAGATATCAAATACTTGATGAATATTATTTTAATATTCATCTGAAGCTTGATTTGATTATCGAATATTATCTCGAATATTCCTTAAGGCTTGGATTACTAAATGAATATTACTTGATATTCATTTAGGATATTATTCATTCAATGAATATTACTTTTGAATATTCATTTAAATTTCCTAATTAATTATGATTATTACCTTAAATATTCTTTTCAGGTCTTATTAATTAATGAATATTGTTTTGAATATTCATTTAAATATTTATTTATTCAATAAATATTCCCCTGATATCTCTTCAGGGATTATTTTGAGAAATACTCTGATTAAAGATATTCTTTCATATTCCCAAATATTCTGTAAAATATTTTAATTCAATAAATATTCTCTGAATATTTATTCCATACTTAGAATAACCTCGATAAGGTTTATCTTCTTCGATTATTACAGAAAATATTTCGAAGTCATATTATTATTAATCTTCTATCAAGAAAAGTTCCCAGACATCATTCATCTTTGAGTCTATCTTCTTAATAATAAGGGAACCTTACTTGGAAAAATGTTATTTATCTTGTCGACTTCCCGGTCATAAAGTATTCCCTTCACCCGCAACTCGGGTGCTGTTGACTTATTAAAGTCGTTGTTTACCTTCTCATCTTTCGAGGGGTAAGATTACTGGAACAAGTTGATATCCGTTACCAAGTAATAGCTTGGGAGATATTGGTAAATTTTCCTTTCCAACTAGATACGACTACTTTGTGGAGTCTTATCAACAAGTATTATACTTGGGGAAAGGGGGACGAACGTTACATTCAGAATCATGAATTCTATTTGAACTAGGAGTCGTGTAAGAGGCCGAGTAGCGCCGGTCCATCCCCTTGGCCCAACCGTTGGCCGGGGAGAGCTAGCAAGGCGGTATACAAGTAAAGCCGTCAGTTCTTCCTTCTACCGGTAGTAAATCCAAATTGAGCTGTACGATCTCGACTGATCATCAAGATTGGAACAGCGGGCGCGGTGAATACTCCATCATTGGTTCATCATCCAAATTCATTTATTTCCTGCAACATGATTACTGTTGGCAGAGTTGGAGAAGAGTCATAACTGGAATTGCAACCCTTTCTTGCAAGTTCCTCTTCTTATTAACGACAATAATATCTCGCTTACTTTGATGTAGCAGATATTTCTTCAAACAAATACTTTAAGTTACCTTGTAACTTCATCGTTCATATTATACTGGCATCATTTCCGTAAATGCGTGGCATATGGCTTAAAAGATAGCTTTGAACTGTTTTAAATTATCGTTCAGTTATATATTTGTTGGTGGGCTTTCGCTCACCCTTGCTTTGTTTATATTATGTCACAACAACAGCTAGGACAGATGGCTCGCGTCAGGCGCACTCGGCGCAAGCAGGTTACCCGACCCACCGGACTACCCGCTGAGATGCTAGCCGCCATTGCTGAGGTAGCATAGTTAGACAGCTTTTGTTTCCTGTTTAACTATATGTATAATTAATGTAATCAACGGCAAAACTTTTAAACCTATGATGATATCCTTTTGGGATTGTAATAACTTTTATTCGTAAACCCTTTAATGTAAGACTTATTTCAATTTCATCTCTGGGACTATAACTGTTGTGTGTGTGAGTGGTATTATTTGTGGGGTCACAGCATGTGATTTATTTATTGTGGACTCAAGTCAAGTATTATGAATGGATGTAAGATCGTAACCACCAGATCCCTGACCCCGGATCTGGGGGTGTTACAAATCCTATAAGGGGGGAAGACTGTAATAACCACGAATTTTCGAATAATATTTTAATTTTGAGCCGAATTTTAGAGTCTCGTTTTAATTAGTCAGCGGGAGAAAAACGAAATCTTTTTACTAAATATTTATATTAAATATTTTCATCATTATATTTGTCCCCCATTTTTATTTCTTTTTATTTATTAATTGCCACTTAAATAATAATGATTAGGCATTATGTCCATTAAATAATTTGCAATGATTTTGTTTCCATGATTTAGCCTTTTAAAATTTTTTTTATTTATCAGCACTACTAGTTGATCATCATTAGAAGCATATAAGTTTTTTTTATAAACCGAGCACAAGACTGTCTATTTCTTCTAAACCAAAAACCCGGACTTAGTTGTTTCATAAACAACAAACCCATTTGTATAAACATACAAAACAGAGAACACAACCATAACCCACAGGTAGAAATTTTTTTTGTTTCTTTCCTTTCTTTATTTTTTCCTTCTTTCTTGTTTTGTTTCCTCTGTTAGCATTTCATTTATTTTTCAAAGTAGCGTATTGTTGTTCCGATTTGTTGGTTGTGTTTTGTGGAGGTGTTGTAGATGGGTAGTGGTCGGCGTTTGTAAGAGGGGAAAACTTTTTTGAAACGGGGTCGAGAGAGGAGAGATAGGCGGAGAGAAGAGGGAGGTGGAGGGAGAGATTGGTCCGAGAGAGAGGGAGTGCAGAGATTGTTTGCTGGGTTATGTGGTTAAGGTAGTGACTGATGGTTTAAATTGGAGTTTAGGGGGTGGGTCGGTTGTGATTGCTGGGTATCGATTGGTTGTGTTGTTGGTGTAGAGGCAGAGAGAGTGAGAGACGGTGAAAGAGAAAGAAGAGAGTGGAGGGTGATTGGAGTGATAAGGAGGTGTTGGTTGTCGGAGTGGGGGAATGTGACGGAGAAAGAGATAACGAGGAGGGAGACAGGCAGGGGCGAGAGATTGAGGCAGGGAGAGAGATTGTTTGAGTGAGAGAGATGAGGTGATTGAGAAAGAGAGGGAGGCGGGGAGGAGAGGAAGAAAGGCTGGGAGAGATTTACAGAGAGAGAGAGGGAGGGAGAGAGAACCAGGAGAGGGAGAGAGAAGAGAGGATGGGAGAGATGCAGGGGTGGGACCCACGGTGGGGGAGGTGGGGCCCACATAAAATTTTCTGACAAATAAATATTATTATAATAATAACGTACCAAATTTAGGATCATATGTTTTATTCGGGTTTTAATTAAATTGGATTTAATTGGGCCATTAAATTTGGAACCTTATTAAATTTAGAAATTAAATAGTTGTATTAATAATGATTTATTTAAACAAAATAGTGATTGGTTTATTAATTAAATAGAATTATTTAGAATTCTAGATATAATTTAGAATTTATTAATTTATTAATTAAATAATAATATATTGTGATTCTGAACACAATTTTAGAGATTTATTTGTAAATAAAAAAAGGTATATTTGTGAATGAATAGAATAAAATATGTTTTATTTTGGAAAGCTGTTTTTAATATTTTCCGGTTTATTTCAATTAACCGGATCGAGTTAGATTTAATTTAGAGATGAATATTTTATTAAATAAATTAGGATTTGTGAGGTTTATTAAAAGTGGAATTCTTTGATGAATTATTTTAAAAATGAGAATAATTATTTTGGATTTAAATTGAATAAAAATAGATTGTTGAATTTTTCATTTTGAGCAAAGAATTTAGATTTCCAGATATTAAAAATAGGATTTATTTTCGAGATTTGATTCCGAAGTTCGAAGAGAGATTTATTTATCCGGGAATTATTTATGTTAATTCTTCGAGAGATATTTTATTATTATATTATTAATTATATTATCGGATCGGGAATTTTTCATTCTGAAGAATCGCTCACGTATTTCTGGTTGCCATTTTTTTTAGAGAATAATTCTCGAGACGTAGATCGACGCCAAGTTCACGGGTAGAGTATAATTTTTATCTGCATTCATTTGCACTTCGATATTGAGGCAAGTTCATTCCTACCCTAACTTTTGGAAACTGTGAATTTCTGTTCGTGTTATTTAATTCCTTAATTATTTTTGAGATATTATATATTGAGATTATCTGTTGCTCTATATGATGCAATAATTTCTTTTGAGAATTATTTCTTGTTAAATATTATTATATTGTCAAGTTAGTTTATTTGAGAATTATAATCCCTATAAGTGTAGAAACAATTTAGTTGATATCGGGTCGATCTCATTAATTCGAGACGACTATTATTTTAATTCAGTGAAACTAATCTCATTCGTCCGAGATAGTTAAATTTATTCTTTTCGATTGAATTTATTGTACAAATTTAATCGTTATTTATTGATTATCTTTTAGTTAGTTCCTCGTTTGAACTAACCGATAGGAGTTTAAAATTATAATTGTTAAAGATTTTTATTCATCGATCAAGTGAAAAATATTCTATCTAAACGTTCATCAATGTCGAGTATTATAAATATTGAGAAGTACTATTTGTTCAGTACGACTCCCAATTACTTCAATCTTAAGACTATTCTCATAAATTCGAGATAGTCGATTTTATTGTCAAGGTTTGGCATTTTGTTCTTGTCAACCGATAAATTATTATTATTTACATCAGTCCATTGTTCGGATTGGTGGTGAAATCGAGTCATACTGGCAGTCCGCCAGATTCGTAAATATTTTCTGGGAGAACTATTTCAAGTTATCTGTACCCCAAATATTTTGGAATTCTGTATTCTACTGGTCAATTTTGGGCAAGAGGCCCATTATAGAGAAAGAGAGACTCGTGTACCGTTTTACGGACCCGAGAATATTTAGGCATTCGTTGCCTTGGTTGAGTTGATAACCATTATGATGCTAGCATTCATACATATATATTATAGTTGATATCGTATTGTAGCCGTGATCGGGCGAAGTGCGGTGTCATTGGAGGCCGGTATTCTTGGTTGGTTAGTTGATCGCCCCACCGAGATACGGAGAGGTGGAAGACCAGTTCATTCTTAAATCATGAGTTATCAGAGTTATATCAAATGAGCTATCGAGTATTCTGTTTCGAATTGAGTAATGAGTCTTTTGAGTATTCTGTTTGAGATGAGTTTTGAGCCTTTCGAGTATGACATTTTTTCAAGATGAATTTGAGCCAAATCATATGGTGATATCCGATATTAAAATTTTGAGCATTTATTTCGGTAAACTATATTATATTTATATACCGAGCGAGAAGAGAACTTGCTGAGCACTATAGTTGCTCATTCTTGCTTTACAACATTTTGTTCAGCTGTCAAGACGGAAAGAGGCGAGACATCCAGCCAGGGCTATAAAGGCAAGGGGAAAGCGCAAGGCTATGGCGACAATTATTAGAAGATCCAGATGGAATCTTTATATTTCTACTGTTGTGAACTGTTGTAACATATTATTTCGAGATGTATCAAGTTGGTTTGTACTATGTTGTGAAGACGATCTTGGACCTGCGGAGTGGGACATTTATGCTCCGTTGTAATAAAATTTGGCATTGTTATTGCGTTATCATATTGAGACAATGTGACGACCCGGGTCCCCTGTCAGGGTGGATTTGGGGGCGTTACAGTTAGTGCTAGGGGTTGTTCCCTAGGGCTTACGAACATCAATGATTGATTGTCACGTGTATCATTAAAATGCGTGAGAAATACGATCATTGGTGTAGCGTAAGTAGTAGTGTAATGTAAATTATTATGTGCTATGTGCCGCATGTCAGGGTGGGTACTTTTCATTAATTGTTTACTTTTATGTTGCTGCAAGTTGAGGCAGCTTTATTTTGTAAAAGCAGGGTTGAATTGTATTTGAGGGGCTGTGCCCATAGTCCGATAAACGAATACTTCATGCCCAAATTTTCTGAAAATCCCATGTATTTAAAGTTATTTAAATTATTTGATTTAAAGATTTAAAGGCATGTATGTGTATGAGTGTTTAAGTACATATGTGATGATTAATGAGGTGTGGGTATATATACTTATGTATGTATTGCTTTGCGAGTTGTAAGTAATTAGTTATCGATTGGGTTGTTTATGTACTAAATAGTACTTTACTATTATTTCGAGTATAATTAGGGATTCGATATGGACCCGGCGAGCGTGTTGGCGAGACGATTGAAGGAAATGAATGCGTGATCGAGTACAGACCGAAGAATAGTAAGTAGCGAATCGGCGAATTGGAATCGAGGCAAGTGTACTAACCCTCGCTTATCGTTCAAGCGATATAAAGATGTTTCTATTCAATATAAGAATTCCATTCAAATCATTATCGCTAGTATCCTCTCCTTCAAATTATTGATAAGGATATATTTTATTCGTATATCATGTGGAAAGTGGAATTTCAGTTTTATTGCCAGTATTATTCTTTCTTAAATATTGTTAGTAATATTATGTTAAAGTTTTATTACAGGTATTGCATTCTTATTCCTTGTTTTAGTATAATGTTCATAATGTATATAGTTTCACTGAGATTAATTGATAGTAAATTAGTTTAATGGAACTAGAAGAATTTTATAAAATGTGGACCAGCTTCGTGGTCATAGTAATAAAGGCCAATGTCAATAAGTGCCTAGTGAGGGATCCCAAAGTATTGTTTTTAGCTAGACTTTACGTGGTTGATCACCCGTAATGTCCAGAGTATGATGAAAACTCCAATTCTATTAAATGTTGTTTTTATGCAAATATATTCTTATGATAGAATGATTAAGTTAAAGTACATTTTCATTTCCAAGTATGTTGGATATAAAGTTATGATCTGAGTTAAAAGTTATGATTTGAGTTAATAAATACTGTTAGTATAAAAATGGAAAGTTATTCATATTAGTGTTTTGAACGGTGAAAACTAATTCACGGTTATTATGGTCGCTGTGGCATTTGTTGCGCAGTGATAGTGAGAACCGAGAATGAATTGAGATCTTCTTATTTATTCAAACTCATGATTGTCAGGCCGGTTAGGCAGCTAGGTATGCAAACGCTTAGTGACATGAATGAAATTTGAGTAACTGAGAATTTCTTGGAGATTTTGTTAAAGCGATAGTTAAAGTATTTTGCAAGTATTAAAAGTATTGAATCTAGTATTACAAACCTTTTCAGTTATTAAATTCTGATTTCGAGTTACAAATGTTTTAAATAATATTAATCTTCTGTTAAAGTTAAGAATCCAGATTTCAATTATAGTATTGATTATAATTGGTGAGCATTCCTTCGCTCATATTTATTATAAAACTTGTTGAGCATTCTTTGGCTCACACTTGTTGTTTTTAAAATCTAACTTTTCAGTAAACTAGTTGGCGAGGCTAAGCTTGTGCAGTTCAGAAAGTGGAAAGAAGAAGCAGGATGCTGTTATGAAGCTGACGTGGATTAGAGTATTTAGATTTAAAGTTGAATTATTGTATGTAAATATAGTTTAGTAGTTATAGTGTGTATTTGATTAGTTGGCCTAGTATACTTCTATTCGAAGTTATACCAGTGATTTAAGTCTGTATAAAGTTTTGTATATAGAGTTGTATTTAAGTTGGTTTTGGGTTTTCTTATTTCTAGAACTGTAACCTAAGATCCTTAGTTGGGAGTTGGGGTCAAAGAGCTTTTGATTGAGTTTTTATTTTTATTTCAGTTTTATTTTGATTTCAGATTTTTTTTTTTAGTTTAGTATTCAGCAGGTTTATGTTGTATTTACGAATACATCATGGCCAATTTTTGTTAGAATAATTGAGTTTGTTAGCGTGACGCCCAAATCTACTGACCCCGGATTTGGGGGCGTTACAGCCCCAGCAGACAGAGACTGCAGCCCCGGCTGAGCCATCCACCCCACCTCATGTCCCGATAGGGGGAGTCCTAGTATGTGTTCACAACTTGATTTTGAACGGGCTTTATAGAGAGTTGTCAGTGGCGGATGCCAGATTGGCAGAGTCTAGGAGGGAGCTAGCAGCGGAGAGAGCCGCCCGGATGAGGTTACAGGGCCGGAGGACCATCAGTGATCGGGCTGGGTATAGGGCTGTGACCCGCATCGAGCTGAGGGCTCGGGTGAGGGTGCGACAGTTGCCTACTGATGGGCATGGTATGGTAGCCAGAGCAGATGCCGAGGAGATTTTCCACATCGCCATGGGGAGGGTTCGGATGATGTTTCGTCTTGGCGGCTGTTTTCAGATGTAATGATGCAGTAGTCTAGTTGTCTAGTCATGTACGGACGTAGTAGTGCCGGCTTTTGTAGGGATGGTTTCATTGTACTTATTTTTCCCTTGTTGCAGACTAGACAGATAGACAGCATATTTCACTTTTGACTTGTTGTTGTTAGGATGGTTGTACTTTAAACTATCGTTGTAACTCAGATGTTGTACCTTTTTGGTACCTGGTATATATTTGTTTCCCTTTCAATTATTTCAATTTTGTTGGGATGCGATCACGAGTTATTAGCATATGTACTGCTTTCGATTAAGTTGCCATGAGATATAAAACTGTGGGATCCTAAATCCAATCATGTAACGAATTATGCAAGGAAAAATCCTTTAAAAAAGGTAAGTGAACCTAATGTATAATTGTCCAAATTTTCAGTAAAATGCCTCCAAGACGAATGGGCACTAGGGCTAACCCCCGTGAATCTACTGACCACGAGAGTCACAACCAACATGAGGAAAACCATGAATATAATGAAGAACAAGATAAGGACTATAATGAGCAAGAAGATTCCCAGTATGGAGCAGAGGATGAACCCATGTACTCTAAAGACATTGAGGGGGAAATAGAGGGTGGAGAAACTTAAGTGGAGCAGGAAGGGGAGAACCAGAGCAGAGACCCCATGGGCCAGTTTATGGATCTGCTTAGGCAGAATTTGAACCAATACCCCCAACCACCACCAGGAAACAACACTTCAGTGGCAAATTCCTTCAGGGCCTTTAAGTCCCTTAAGCCGCCCGAGTTCCACGGATCGGCTAACCCCAGGCGAGGGCCTGGATCAAGGAAATGGAAAAATCTTTCGAGATTCTGAGTATCAATGAGGCTCAGAAGACTGTTTTTGCTACTTACCTACTAAATGGAGAGGCCAATTATTGGTGGGAGGCCAAAAGAACATGGAGACGGATGCTATCGTAACCTGGGAGAGGTTTAAACAGTTATTTCTGGAGAAGTACTTTTCGAAGTTCATGAAACTCAAATGGAACTTAAGTTTTTAGAACTTAAACAGAACAATATGTCAGTGGCTGACTATGAGACCAAGTTTACTGAGCTGTCGAGGTTTGTGCTGGAATTTGTGGATACCGAAAAAAAGAGAGCTAACAGGTTTCAACAAGGTTTAAAACAGTGGATCCAGAATAGAGTGGCAGTTTTAGAAATTACGGATTATGCCACCTTGGTGCAGAAGGCAACCATTGTGGAAGCGGGAAGTGATCAGATGCAGAGAGAAAGAGAAAAAGGGGGAATAAAGAGAAAGTATGCCAGCATGGGCGGAGAGTCCACTGGAGGAAAACCCCCAACCAAGTTTAACAGAGGAACCATTTCCCTACCTGGGAGAAGGGAAGGGTTTAAGCCATCTGGGAGTGCAACGGTGAGCCAGGGCGGCCAGCAATCAGGAATGTCCCATTCCAATCAGTCTAGACCCCCCTTACCATTATGTGTTACCTATGGGAAGAGGCATTCCGGTGTGTGCAACCTGAAGCAGATAAACTGCTATAAGTGTGGGCGTGATGGGCACTATGCTACCTCTTGCACCACGATCATCCCTAAAAGCACCACTTGTTTCCAGTGCGGATAGCTAGGGCACATGAGGAAGCACTGCCCAAGGAACAGACCAGCGGCATCAGGAGTGAGCAAGGCTTCCTCCAATAGACCCCCAACTGCCAGGACTTTTAATATTTCAGTACAAGATGCGGTGAGGGACACGGATGTGATAACAGATACATTTTCTCTCAATTCAGTCAGTGCAAATGTCTTATTTGATTCGGGAGCAACTAAGTCTTTTATATCTAGAGATTTTGCGCATAAATTGAAGCTTAAAACCCAGCAACTAAGAGATTCCTTACAAGTAGAGATAGCTAATCAGCAAGTCCTACCGGTTAATCGAATTCACCCCGACTGTAAACTAGAAATAGGAGGACGATCCTTCTATGTCGATTTAATTCCTTTTAAGCTAGGGGAATTTGATGTCATTTTGGGAATGGATTGGTTGTCTCACAATAATGCGCAGATAGATTGTAAAGGGAAAAAGGTTAAGTTGAAAACCCCAGGGAAGAAAGAAATAGTGTATAAGGGGATGCGACAGACCCAGAAAATTCTGACCATGACGCAAACCAAGAGATTACTACGACAAGGGAACGAGGCTTATTTAGCTTACGTTATAGACACTCAGAAAGAAGCGCCAATATTGCAAGACATTCCGGTAGTTAATGAGTTCGAGGACGTGTTCCCACAAGATCTTCCTGGACTACCACCTGATAGGGTAATTGAGTTTGCCATCGAGTTAGCCCCGAGGACGGCGCCGGTTTCGAAGGCCCCGTACCGATTAGCCCCAGTAGAAATGAAAGAGCTAGCTAAACAGTTACAGGAATTGTTGGATAAGGGTATGATAAGGCCCAGTGTGTCGTCTTGGGGCGCACCAGTGTTGTTCGTTAATAAAAAGGACGGGAGCATGAGGTTATGCATGGACTACCGAGAGTTGAACAAGCTAACAATAAAGAATAAGTATCCACTACCCAGGATAGATGATTTGTTTGACCAGCTAAGAGACGCTGAATACTTCTCTAAGATTGACCTGAGAATGGGATATCACCAACTGAAGATTAAACCTGAAGATATCCCGAAGGGGACATTATGAGTTCTTGGTGATGTCGTTTGGATTGACCAACGCCCCAGTAGCTTTCATGGACTTAATGAATAAAGTGTTCAAAGAATATTTGGACAAATTTTTGATATTCTTTATTGATGATATCCTCATCTACTCAAAGGCAGAGGCAGAACACGCTGAACATTTGAGGATAACTTTAGAAATACGCAGGAAGGAGCAGTTATATGCCAAGTTCTCCAAGTGTGAGTTCTGGAAAAATGAAGTGCAATTCTTAGGGCACGTGATCAATAGAGAAGGAGTGTTGGTTGACCCCTCCAAGATAGAAGCAGTTTCAAATTGGGAACGGCCAACTACTCCAACCGAGGTAAGGAGTTTCATCGGACTAGCGGATATTACAGAAGATTTGTCCAAGATTTTGCGAAGATCGCAGCTCCGTTAACTCGACTTACCCGTAAAACTGAGAAATTTGAATTGACTAAAAAATGCGAGAAGAGTTTCCAAGAACTAAAGAAGAGGCTGGTGACGGCCCAGTGTTGGCGTTACCTGATGGAAAAGGAGATTTCGTGATTTACAGTGATGCTTCGCATAAAGGATTTGGATGCGTGCTTATGCAGCACGGCAAGGTAATAGCATACGCGTCTAGGCAATTGAAGGATTATAAGGTCAGATATCCCACGCATGATCTAGAACTAGCAGCCATAGTCTTCGCTTTAAAGATTTGGAGACACTACTTGTATGGGGAAAAGTGCGAGATTTACACTGACCATAAGAGCCTCAAGTACATTTTCACTCAGAAAGAGCTTAACATGCGCCAGAGGAGATGGCTGGAGTTAATCAAAGACTACGATTGTGAGATTCGTTATCACCCGGGAAAAGCCAATGTGGTGGCTGATGCCCTTAGTAGGAAAGAGAAGCTCAAGATGATAACTTCAGAGGAAGAGTTAGTGAAAGATTTTGAGAAGTTGGAAATTGAGATTAAGTTACCCGAAGAGGGCCAAGAAAAGTTGATGGAAATTAGAATCCAACCTCCATTGTTAGAAAAGATTAGACTGTGTCAAGAACGGATAATGGAGGAAGAAGAGAACTCCACGGAAGAGATAATGACCGGGGAAGAAATTAAGTGTGAAAGAGACAAGGAAGGGATCATGAGGTACACGTATAGGATATGGATCCCAAATGTTCAGGAACTCAAGGATGAGATTTTATACGAGGCCCATAACTCAAGATACTCGGTGCACCCCGGTAGCACCAAGATGTATAGGGATTTGAAGGAGTATTACTGGTGGCCCAATATGAAAAAGGACGTAGCAGGGTGGGTGAGCAGATGCTTGACCTGCCAGTGAGTGAAAGCAGAGCACCAGAAGCCCAGCGGACTTCTACACCCCTTAGAGATTCCAGAATGGAAATGGGAACACATAGCCATGGATTTCGTAGTAGGTTTACCAAGGACCAAGGCTAATCATGACGCCATATGGGTAATTGTAGATCGACTGACGAAGTGAGCTCACTTTCTCCCGATCAATGAAAGGTACACGGTCGACAGACTAGTGGATATCTACTTAAAACAGATAGTGGCGCGACATGGAGTCCCAGTCACAATAGTATCCGATCGAGATCCTAGATTTAACTCCAGGTTTTGGAGAAGTTTTCAAGAATGTGTAGGGACCCGGCTGAACATGAGCACAGCCTACCACCCCCAGACAAATGGGCAAAGTGAAAGAACTATCCAAACGCTAGAGGATATGTTGAGAGTATGCACTATAGACTTCAAAGGAAATTGGGACGATCACTTGCCATTGATTGATTTTTTCCTACAATAACAGTTTCCATTCAAGTATAGGAATGCCACCTTATGAGGCCCTTTATGGAAGGAAATGTCGATCTCCCTTGTATTGGGATGAAGTCGGGGAGCGAAAGATGCTCGGGCCCGAAGTGGTCCAACGAACTAAAGATGCAGTAGATCTAATCAGAGGACGGCTGGTAGCAGCCCAGGATCGACAAAAGAAATATGCCGACTTAGCTCGGAAAGGCAAAGAATACGAAGTAGGAGACCTAGTGTTCTTGAAGGTGTCACCTTGGAAAGGTTTAATGAGATTTGGAAAGAAATGAAAGCTGAGTCCCAGATACATTGGACCATTTGAGATCTTAAGACGGATTGGAGAACTAGCTTATGAACTAGCATTGCCCCAGAATCTACAGCAGGTGCACAATGTGTTCCATGTTTCGATGCTGAGGAAGTATAATCCGGATGCCAAGCACATTGTAGAGTATGAGCAAGTGGACATGCAACCAGACTTGACCTATGTAGAGCAACCTGTGGAAATTATAGACCGGAAAGAACAAGTGCTCCGAAACAAGGTCATTCAGCTAGTCAGAGTTTTGTGGCAGAACCACAATGTCGAAGAATCAACCTGGGAGCTTGAAAGCATAATGCAAGAGAAGTGCCCCCATTTGTTTTCAAACTGATTCCGGGATGGATTCCTTTTAAGGAGAGGAGACTGTAAGAACCCAGATTTTGGGTAGAATTAAAACTTTTTATTATTTAATGATGTAAGAATGAATAGTGGTTACGGCTACGATGTAATAGTTGATCTTCTGAATGAATGATTGGAATTCGATTTAAATATTTATATGTCTTGAAGAATGCTAATGGTTGACCACTTAGGTAAGAATAATCTATCTCCTAGGGGAATAAGATATGGCAATTCCAAGCAGGAGAATATTCTCATGTCATCCAGATCGATAACGATTAATCTAGTGGTTCCGTAAAAAGGTTAAGGAACGATCGAAAGAAAACAAGGACAATTGTACAACCCTAAGAGAATAAGTAAAGAATAAAGAATGAATAGTGTTTTTGGTGGAAAAGAGAATATTATGAGACGACACTATATAGAAGTATTCGGAACGGATTTCCGAGTTCGTATTAGTGATCCAGGGGGAAAATAATTGTATGTAAAAGCTGTCGGATTCTGAAAAACTGCACTTTTATTTTCTCTGAGAGTTCCCTGGACACTGATAGACTTAAGAATTTAACGAAGGGATTTAAGGAATATAAATTCGAAAATTAGAAAGAAAGATGGAGAATGATAGTATTAATGTTAATAAGATTTCCGGTAAACCCTAATTAGAAATCCGTGAGATATTCCTACGAACGATCAATCGAAACGAGCAATAACCGGACAAAAGAAACAAGAAAAGGAAGCAAGAGTCATGCATAAGCTACTAGAAAAGATCTAGCAACCAAGTGGACTCAAGTAACTAGGATACTTAGCAAGAAACTAGTACTTAGAAAATCAAGTCACTTGGTTAGCCTTAAACCATCCAATCTCCAACACTTGTCCATCCATTTGCATCATTGCTTACATCATCACTTTAATAAATCAAAACAAGATGAGATATTATCTAAACTCATCCCACTTTATGAATTATTGAACCAAGAAACAAAGCAAAACATCACACTCTCTCCATTCTCCTTCCATTCGGCCTTTTGGCTAATTCAAGAATACAAATCCCACTTCCAACCATCATTTGATCTTGTAATTTTTAAGGTGAGTCCTATATTTCACAAAACTAATCTCCTAGAAATTTCAAGTCCAAATTCACTGGTTTCAATTTTCAAAAAAATCAAGAAAATGATGATGAATAGTGTTCTTCATGTATTAACTTTGTTTTCTTTGAATCTTTTGTTTGATCTAGCAAGCTTAAGCACTCCTAAGGACCATACAAGCTTTGTGAGGCTATTACACATTCTCAAGAAGGTATAATGCCCTTGAAACCCTAGATCTACTTTGAGTTTTATGCATGTTCTTGAGTGATATAAGTTAGTTATGTTGTTAATAGGTTATAAGCATGATTATAAGCATGATTATGATTGGGTTTTGGATAAATGTTAAAAATAGTTAGATGAATGGAAAAGCATTGATTGGCCTCAGTTCATGGTTATAAATCATGTATATGTTGTTTGGAGTGGATACTATGATTATGGGAAGGTTTGGAATTGGTAAATATTCAATTTATAGCCGTCGTAATGCCGAAATTTCGTTAACCTTAAGAAAAACGAATTGGACAGTAGATGTAACTCACTGCCTAGCTTTGAAATCTTCCATGATAAGATAGATAATATTCCAAGCTTCGTTTTGATATAAAGAACGTGTGAAACAGACTTACGGTTTAGGAGTTATGGCCGGTATATTAAAAGTAGTTCGAAACCGTAAACGAGAATTCGTAACTGAAATTGAACCCTCGTAAAATATGTAAGTCAGTGGCGAATCTTGGTAATTAAATAATAGAGGTAAAAAGGAAGGTGTGAGAGAAAACCTCATATGAATCGGATCGTTTTTCGATTTTATAAAAATGTTTGAATCAAGGTTAAACGCGAACGAACCCCTTAAAAGTATAACTTTGGTTATAACTTAGAAAACGAGCGATAAAACTCGAGATATAATCTTGGTTCGTAATCGATCGAATTTAGAACTTATACGACTTAAGTATACACTAAGTGTGAGTATAATGACATGTCTTAATGACAAACAAATGTCGGATCGTATCGGTAATAAAAAGAGTTACAATAAAAGGGGTATAACGAGATAATTCGAAAACATGTTTCGACTTAAGTTGATACTTAACCTTTTAAAAAGTGTTAAGTGATTAATCTTGAATCTCTTGACTATTTATAGATCGCCGAGCTGACCCGGGACACCCTACCACTACCCCTACTCGTACTCGATTACCAGGCAAGTTCTAAAACCTTTTTAAAGGCTGTTGTTGTGAATATATATATATATATATATATATATATATATATATATATATATATATATATATATATATATATATGATTTGATTTTGTGTTACATATTCCATAGCATGCATGCCTACTTTCAAAATATATTGTGATACCTGTTCCTTGAATTGTTGTTGGCTTATAAGCTAGATATCGAATAATCAGTTATAAGCCGGTTGTTGATAAGTCCCTTAGAGAAGGGCATATATATATCGTATTCATTGAATGTAGACCGGGAGTCAGTACTTCTTGATATATCGTAAGTACATTCGAGGAAAATATTTAAGTAAATATTTTCCATTATTTGGTTGACGAATATTATTTGAATATTCGTCCGAGATTATTTAATTAGCGATTATTACTTCAAATATTTATTTGAACGCTATCTATTCAATGAATATTATTTTTCAATATTCATTCAAAGTCGATTCATCTATCGAATATTATTTCAAATATTCTTTTAAAGCTTGGATTACTCAATGAATATTATTTTGATATTCATTTAGAACATTATTCATTAAATGAATATTACTTTGTGAATATTCATTTAAGTTCCTAATTACTTGACGAATATTATTTTAAATATTCATCTGATGATCTATTTATTTATCGAATATTATTTTAAGATTCCTTTCAAGCATTATTACTAGAACGAATATTATTTTGAAAATTCATTTAAATATTTAATTATTCAATAAATGTTTCCTCCTTATTTATTCGAGAAGTATTCTAAGAAATACTTCGATTTAAATATTCGCTCGTAGTCATAAGCCTTCTGTAATTATTTCTGATACAATAAATATTCTCCGAATATTTATCTAATACTCTGAAATGACTTCATATATTATCATTGACCTTCGATAATTATAAAATTTCTTCGAAGTCAGATTATTATTAATATTATATCAAGAAAGGTTCTCAAAATGTCGTTCTTCTTTCGAATCTATCTTCCGAATAATAAGAGAACCTTACTTGAAAAATGTTATTTATCTTGATGACTTCCCGGTCATAAATCTTCCGAAAAGTATTCTTTTCACTCGCAACTAGAAATGCTATCTATTGCATCTGTGTACCCTCTCATCATTCGAGGGGTAAGATTGTAAGAACCCCAAATTTTGGATATAATTAAAACTTTTTATTAAGTATTGATAAAATGAGGAACAATGATTCCGACAACACGGTCACCAGCTCTAATGAATGAAGGGAATGGATATGGATTCAAATACTTATATGTCATGAAGAATGCTAAAGGGTGACAACATAGGTAAGAATAATCTATCTCCTAAGGGAATAAGATATGGCAATTCCAAGCAGGAGAATATTCTCATGTCATCCAGATAGATAGCGATTAATCCAGTGGTTCCGTAAAAAGGTTAAGGAACGATCGAAAGAGAATACGGACAATTGTACAACCCTAGATGAATAAGTAAAGAATAAGGATGAATAGTGATTTTGGTGTAATTGAGAATATTATTAGACGACGCTATATAGAAGTATTCGGAATGAATTTCCGAGTTCGTATTAGTGATCCAGGGGGAAAATAAGTGTATGTAAAAGCTGTCGGATTCTGAAAAACCGCACTTTTATTTTCTCCGAGAGTTCCCTGGACACTGATAGCCTTAAGTATTTAACGAATGGATTTAAGGAATATAAATTGGAAAGTTAGAATGAAAGATGGAGAATGATAGTATTAATATTAAGAGGATTCCAGGTAAACCCTAATTAGAAATCCGTGAAATATTCCTACGAACGATCAATCAAAACGGGCAATAACCGGACACAGAATCAAGCAGAGGAAGCAAGATACATGCATGTACAAATGATAAATATCTTGTAACTAGTATGGTTAGAGATTAACTAATACTTAGCAAATCAAACTACTAGTTGCATGTAAACCATCAAAATCTTAACACATGTCCCTCCATTTTCATCATCCATTACATCACTACTTTAATAAAGTAGCTTTACACAATATCTTCCACTACACACTTGAATTATTGGATGAAAAGTAGCAAGGTAAAATACACTAGAAAACCAACCAAGGCAAAGAAACTCTCCATTTTCTCTTTCCTCTCAAACTGATCAGCTAGAGCAACCATCAAAGAAAAAATCATAACTCCATTTCCAACCATGATATAATCACCAATATTTGACCATAGCTTCTCCACTCCATGTATAACATTCGTACAAAATTTCATAATTTTTGAAGGTCGTTTGAATGGGTAAATAAATTCAAGAAGATAACCCTGTTTTTCCTCTCAAAAACAGGGCATTCGAATTTTGCATAAATTCAAGGATCAAAATCAAGCTTCCACCCCTTATTTGATCTTCCAAATTTTATGGTGAGTCCTATATTTCATAAAACTAATCTTGATGAAATCTTAGCTTCAAATTCCTTTGTTAACATTTTCAAATAAATCAACAAAGATGAGCATGAATAGTGTTCTTCAAGATTTAACTTTGTTTTCTTTGATTCTTATGGTTGATCTAGCTACTCTAAGGCCACACAAGGGTAGATCAAGGCTTAGTAGGGCTTTAGAACACTCCAAGGAAGGTAATCATCACTTGAAACCCTAGGTCTTACTTTGAGATTTTGCATGCTTTGGATGGATTTAGTATAAGGGATGTTATTATCATGATTAGTTAAGTGGTTTAGTTAATTTAAGAAGCATGATGATTTTGATGCTAAGATCAGTAGCTTCTGGACTTGTTGAGATGAAGATCATGTGTATAAGTTGGATTTGTGCCCGGTGTGGCTTGGTATTGTTGTTATAATTTTTGGAATGTTCGATTTATAGCCGTCGTAATTCCAAAATTTCGTTAACCTTAAGAAAACGATTTTGACAGAACATGTAACTCCCTGTTTGGCTTCGTTTTCTGCCATGATAGGATAGATCATGTTATAAGCTTCGTTTTGATATAAAGATCGTGTGAAACGGACTTACGGTTTAGGAGTTACGTTCGGTTTACTAAAAGTAGTTCGAAACCGTAACCGAGAATTCGTAATTAAAAATGAACCCTCGTAAAATACGTAAGTCAGTGGCGAATCTTGGTAATTAAATACTAGAGGTAAAAAGGGAGGTGTGAGAGAAAACCTCATGTGAATCGGATCATTTTTCGATTTTATAAAAATGTTCGAATCTTGGTTAAACGCGAACGAACCCCTTAAAAGTATAACTTTGGTTATAACGTAGAAAACGAGCGATAAAACTCGAGATATAATCTTGGTTCGTAATCTATCAAATTTAGAACTTATACGACTTAAGTATACACTAAGTGTGAGTACGATGACATGTCTTAATGACGAACAAATGTCAAATCGTATCGGTAATAAAAAGAGTTACACTAAAAAGGGGTATAACGAGATAATTCGAAAACATGTTTCGACTTAAGTTAATACTTAACCTTTTTAAAAATGTTAAGTGATTAATCTCGAATTTCTTGACTATTATAGATCGCCGAGCTGACTCTGGACAACCTACCACTACCCCCACCCGTGCTCAATTACCAGGCAAGTGTTCAAACCTTTGAACCTGTTGTTGTGATAATATATGTATATGATTTCTGTTTTACATATGCCATCGCATGCATGCCTGTTTCCAATTATATTGTGACTCTGGTTTTTTTGTGATACTTGTACCCTGAATTGATATTGGCTTATAGACTAGATACGATTTATCAGTAATAAGCCAGATTGTTTTGGTAAGACCCTTAGCGAAGGGCATATGATATTCATTCTAAATATAGACCATGAGTCGGTATTTTGAGTTATAGATAGTCGTGGAAACCCGGAGGGATTCCAACGACAGATTATTATTTATCTGAGGAAGGTTATTGTTAAACGTTATTATATTCCATAAAGTATCAATTACTATGAAATATTTCGAGGAATGTTATTCGAGTATTATCTTAGTCGAGAGATAATAAATGAATGTTAATTTTGAATATTCATTTAGAGTTGATATTTAATGAATATTATTTTGATATTCTTTAGAATGTTATTTATTAAATGAATATTACTTTCGAATATTCATTTAAGGTTTTATGTACTTAATGAATATTATTTTAAAATATTCATTGGAAGTTATATTTACTTAAGGAATATTATTTCGATTATTCCTTTAAAGTTTTGATTACTAAATGAATATTATTTGGATATTCATTTAGAAGATTATTTATTAAATGAATGCTATTTGGATTTTCATTTAAAAGAGTAAATATTAAATGAACATTATTTTCAAATATCCATTTAAGGTTCGACTTATTTATTGAATACTATTTTAAATATTTATTGGAGTTTAATTATTTAATGAATATTATTTCGAATATTCATTTAAGGAGTGATTTATTTATTAAATAATTCCATATATTCATTCGAGGATTACTTACGAGAAATATTATGAGTTAATAATATTCCATAATTATTATTGAGTAAATAAATATTCTTGGAATATTTATTTAATTCTTTTAAAATTCTTTTTAAAATAATTTTTATTATTCGGAGATTACCTTCCACCTCCAGATATTATGTAAAATATTTTGGAGTCTTTTTACGACTATTTTATCAAGGAAAGGTTCCCAACTCTTTCTTTTTCATTTAAATCTATCTTAAAAGGATTTAAATGCTCGCTCAAACTTCCATATTATAGGGGAACCTACTTGAGCAATGTTATTTATTTTGTTGACTTCCCGGTCATAATTTATCCTCTTCACTCGCAACTTGGTTGCTATGGACTCATTAAGTCTGTGTTTACCTTCTCATCTTTCGAGGGGTAAGATTGTTGGAACAAGTTGATGTTCGTTACCAAGCAATAGCTTGGAAGTTATTGGTGAATTTTCCTTTCCAACTAGATACGACTACTTTGTAGAGTCTTATCAACAAGTATTATACTTGGGGAAAGGGGGACGAACGTTACATTTAGAATCATGAATTCTATTGGAACTAGGAGTCGTGTAAGAGGCCGAGTAGCGCCGGTCCATCCCCTTTGGCCGAACCGTTGGCCTGGGAGAGCTAGTAAGGCGGTAGACAAGTAAAGCCGTCAGTTCTTCCTTCTACCGGTAGTAAATCTAATTTGAGCTGTACGATCTTGACTGATCATCAAGATTGGAACAGCGGGCGCGGTGAATACTCCATCATTGGTTCATCATCCAAACTTATTTATTTCCTGCAACATGATTACTGTTGGCAGAGCTGGAAAAGTGTTCGTAACTGGAATTGCAATATTTTCCTTGCAAGTTCCTCTTTATAATATCTTGCTTATTTTCGACATAGCAGATATTCCCTCATATATGTACATTTTGAGTTACCTTGTAACTTCATCGTTCATATTATACTGGCATCATTTCCGCAAATGCATGGCATATGGTTTGAAAGATACTTTTGAACTGTTATATATTATCGTTCAGTTAAATATTATTGTTGGTGGGCTATTGCTCACCCTTGCTTTATTATTATATCACAACAACAGCTAGACCAGATGACTCGCACAAGGCGCACTCGATGCTGGCGAGGACGATGAGACTACCAGAGCCGAAGAGAAAGCTATTGGTAGGATAGATTTATTCTTTCAGTACCAAGTATATGGTCTAGTATGACTCATGTAAATGGATGGCAAAGAGTATGTATTTATATTAAAATTCTTTTGGGTTGTAAGAACTCATAATGTGTTTAATAAAATTTGGTTGTTACTCTGATTTCATCTCTGGGACTATAATGGGTGTGTTTTATGTTATTGTTTTGGGTCACAAGGTTGTAATTTAATATTTATGTTGAACTGTGGATGGGAATTGAGACGGTAACAACCAGATCCCTGACCCCGGATCTAGGGGTGTTACAGAAGTGGTATCAGAGCGTACGTTATAAACCCCAGAGATGAGGCGATGTTAAAACAATAAATTCACTAAGATAACAAGAACTCTTGCCATGTTCATAGTCGGACTACTTAATGTAGTGATGACCTATAAAACTCTTATGGGAACTATTAAGTATCATGATAGTAACTTAGCTCGATATCCCATCGACAAGTAAGGCAACAGACCTTGAGGCATACGAGCAGCAGCGCGATGATGCTTTATTATATGTTGAAGACCAGTGGGTAAATTCAATAGAGTACCCTACTGGAGACCCGGAAGAGGTTCCAGCAGATAAGGAAAATCTTGTTAGGATAAGGAGCTTACCCTCGAGGAATGAGGGCTGTAGCCAGAAAGACTGAGATGATTAAGGTATAGAGCTCAGAAAAGTGGGCATAAAGAACTAAGCTATTAGCAAGAGAACTGAAGATTCATGTTGGATTCGTGGCTGGACTACTGGAGGTAGTACCAGCAAGTAAGACGGATTGGAAGAATTACTTGAGATCTTATACGGGAATAGATGAGAATCATTATAGACTTTCATATTAACGAAAAGAGTGCTAGAAGGATGTATGATTATCAAAGGCATCGATATAAGGCGAGGAGCAGAGTCCCTAGGAATAGTTGAGAAGAGGCAGTAAGTGCCATATCATTTGATAAATGAATAAGTATGAATATTGTCAGTAATAATTCGCCATGAGAAGGCAGATGTCATAGGTTGTAATTTATGGAACCAAATTGAGGTTGATGAAGTTGTTTTATTCAAGAAAATGTCCATTTTATGAATGAATCAGTTAGAAAGTGAAAACATTGGGAAGTGACAGCATGATTGGATAAAGTTATATAAGGAAGTAGTAAGCAAGACAATGATCTCAGAACCTACCGGAAGATAAGACCAGTGAGTCAAGACGAACTCGTAATGAGACTATTGTCAGAGACTAAGTAT
This sequence comes from Saposhnikovia divaricata, assembly GCA_036435485.1. Lineage (NCBI taxonomy): Eukaryota > Viridiplantae > Streptophyta > Magnoliopsida > Apiales > Apiaceae > Saposhnikovia > Saposhnikovia divaricata. Next base: position 133,092,933 of record CM071600.1, read on the forward strand.
AGGGTTAATTCAACTCAGTGAAATGATGAACCAGAAACGTTAGATGCATGTGACTCAGAGGAATATTAAATTCTTTCTTTTCTTGGAATGGATTATAGTAGTTACCTTAAGTTTACTCCGACGCGGAATTATAACGGATCAAGTAATACGATCAGCAGTTAAAGAGAAAAATGTGAGAAAATCTTCCTGAAGCTAAAAGATGAAATTGGTAATGACCAAGAGTTGGCATTGTTTAATGGAAAAAGGGAGACTTTGTGCTTCCAATGACTCTTCGCATAAAAGATTAGGATGTGTGCTTGCGCAGCACGACAAAGTACTTGCGGATGCATTCGGACAGCATGGTTCACCAGGATCGGATGGCCTTAGTAGTGCCAATTTTTGTGGAACAACCAACTCCGACGGTAATGTTCCTTCTGAGACTGGTAGTCAGGTAGACTGACATTTGGTAATATTGAATATCAGGACGTATAGGTATCAGGACGTTGTGACAAGTTTCAGTTTAAAACTATTAATTCCCTTCTAAGGGATGTATATAATTGGTTCCTCTCCAGGGGTTAAATTTCCAACCCGATGACGATTATTTCGTTAATTATGACTGCTTACGGTTCTACCTACTAGGAGGTTCATAGAACTATTCTTCAGGTTTCGAAACTGGTCTCCTTCGTGTTACCAGTCGATGGATAGATTGACCAAAATTTCCCTAATTCTGGGAAGAACTTCAACGAATTTTGGCAAACCTTGTCTTTCTGATTATCAGAGAACATCATGGAAGAGAGTAGAAACTGGGGCAAACCCCGTGAATTGGGTAAGGTAGCCGCTACATGGGTTGGTGGACAAACCCCGGTTATCGCGATTGATTGTAGAAATACAATGATGAAGTGAGATTGGACGAAAATAGGAAATGTAAGTAAGAAACCAGCCGGACTGACAAACTCCGAGATTGACTTAAGTGAAAAGGCTGTTATGCCAGGAATGGTAAGCTTGCGTGGCACGTGGTAGTGATAAGAATAGTTGAAAAGATAAAAATAGAGGAAAGGTGACCAGAGACGGTGCCGAGAAGTCGATTAAGACTTATATGGAGTAAAGTTTTGGAAAGGTAGAAAGGTATCAAAGTAGAAGGCACTATGCCAGCAATTTCTAGAAAAGTAATGCTAAATTAGCCAACCCCTAAAATCATATATAATTTTAGTGTGGCCAGTTGAGGGCAAGTCACAAAGGATTATCAAGTGACTAGACCAGCAATGAAAGAACAAAGTAGGGTTGCTTCTAAGAAAGCACCGACTGCAAGGCCTTCTGATATAAAGGAAACATTAATGAGATCGTAGGAATCTTCTGCTGAACAGCCCATGTTTTGATTGGGAATTCACTAGACCTTTTTGGGATGGGGTCACCCGTACTAAAGTGACTCATGTGTATATGGTTGTCCAAGATTACGAGTAAAATGGAAGTATAGTGACTTGACATGTATGATATTAGGGTATCGTGAATACCATGAATATATTATGACGGAGGAAAGTAAATAATGAAGGTATATGAAGAGAGTATAGAAATGGTCAGAAATTGAACAGTATGCTGTAGGAACTTTCTCTGAGGCAAGTACCTTTGCGAAGAACGATAAGCACTAGGAAATTCACGTTGAACTCGACCAATATCTTTCAGAACATCCTTGCTACCATTAACAAGTTCCGTAAGAGAGCAGATAGACCTACGTTGTCTTTTGGAAGGTCAAATAGGTTGACCACTATCTGAAAGAAGAAATTAGCAGTAAGCTACCGATCGATTATCAAATAAGAATGATTGAAAAGAGACCCTTATTAAGGATACATGATTTGATTGCCAATTATAGGATGCAGGAATTCCTTGGCAGTTGAATTAAGGATAAGATATCCATAAAGTAAGGCAAACCCTGGGGAATGCACAAGGGATGGCATTAACCCTAATAAAGACATTGTGAATTCAGATGATATGAGTTGGATTTGCTAAGGCAACAATGACCTGTACAGATTATTAAAAAGAGTTCTGGAAAGAACATAGATAGAATTATTAGGGTATTGATCAAAGACGTTTTGATGTACCCTGTACCTAGAAAATATAGGAGGAATGATGAGGACGACCTAAGAAACCTTACAAGGAAAAGCTAATATTCTGAGTTTCCAACTAGAAGTTTGGAAGAGAATGTAAGACACAATAACAATATACCAGATGATGCATGTATGAAACCCTGAGGGAGTATGGATTGAACCTATAAAGGTTGAGATTATCCTAAGATAAGGAAAGAACTAAGAAAAGAAGTATCCTAAGTAGGATTGGGAATAAACGTGATAAAGTTCCCACGGGTAGTTGGAAGGAATGACTTATGGAAAAAGACTGATAGATATATTTTTCTCCTTCAGCAGAGCTTAAGGGAGAATGCTTTCACCCAACAGTGATGAGAATGAGGTAAAAAAAAAATTTGAATTGAAATGTGTCCGGAGAACAAGGATTACCAGAAATTACTATTATTAGGAAAGGCCAATGAGGTGGCCGACAGTCTAAGTATAAAGGAATAATTACAAATGTTCATACCGAAGAAACAGAATAATATTTGGAAGGACCTTGAAGGTCATATCGGAATGGAGGAATTTACATTCCTTCTGATGATTGTGCAAGAATCGACGGTAATAGTAGTTTAAGTAAAGATTTGATTCCTGATGGGTCTTAAGCATATTACATACCTTAGAAGGTCCCGTTTTGAGGCAAACCAGGACCATGATACAAAAAAAAATTGACGAAGTAAACCATTAAGTTTCCAGTCTTTTATGGAAGATGCATGAGTGATAGTTTCATCAACCTGACTTAGCTGCGATACTTGAAACTCTTCTGCAATTTTATCTACTTCATGTAATATCTACATCAAGTTCAGGAAGTGTTCCTTATGGATAAGGAATAATGATTACTTTGTCTCCCTAAAGGATTGAAACCCGTACGGTTAGCTATTAAGGCACTACGTAAGCAACAAGCGATGGTGATTCTTCTAAGAAAGTAGATGACAACGTAAAGATAAAGAAAGTGCTGCTATTGATAAGCTAAATGGCATGTTGATGAATGACAAGCAAGTTTGTGTTAGTGTACAAACAAGATAGAGAATATGAGGTTGATGATTCATGATGCTAAATGTATTCCCGTGGAAAAAATTAATGAGACTTAGAGAGAAGGGCAGTTGAGCCCGAGACTTATTAGGCCACCTGAGGGTTTAAAGTGTTCGGAAGGTGGCATTCGAGCCAGTTTTACCCCCAAAGCTTATAGCATGGTAGTAACGTGTTTCTTGTGGCAAAGCTACACCAGTAAAATGCAGATGCTCAACAGATGATAAGAGTGCGAGCAGGTAGGTGTACGACCTGGTCTGACTTATGAAAGACAACCTGTGAAAAACCGCGGGTAGAAAAGAATAAGTGATGAGAAACAAGTTGACAGAAGTAGATTATATTGGATCTAAGCTAAAGAAATCGGCCAAATTCATTTTGGAGGTTTTAAATTTGAAATAATGTGATGATTATAGAGTAAATGTGACGGGATACCAATAAGGAGGTGCCAAGTACAAAAGATGCCTCAATAAAGAGATGAAGGTGGAAGTAAATAACAGAGGTAAATAAATATCAGATAATAAGAAGGATGTGATTGATAAAGAAAAGACTGGGAAAGCAACTATGGAATGTGAAGTAAGGAATGTTATGAATGGATTAATTAATGGGTTTCTGATGAATTATCGGGATGACAACCTGATAGTGTTAATATAATAGATATGAAAAGCTAGTAGCGTGACATGGAATGTCAGTAACAATGATGTCCAGCGAGAAACCTAAGATTTAACCTGAGAGGTTGAAAGATTTTTCCAAAAATGTTGCTAAGATTGAACCAGAGTATAGGTCCATAGAATAATGGACAAAACAGCAAGATATGTTGACATGTGAAATTGCGATCAAATGGTATTGGATATAATCATGATTATTTTCTTCTTTGATGAACCTCTATAGTTCAGAGGTAAATTCTGAGTATGATATTTTACAAAAAAAAAATTCTATAATCCTTTAGAATTCTTTTCTTTTCTTCTCTCTTATTCATCTTCTTTATGAATTGAGAAGAACAACCCTTTAAGGAGGGGAGGTACTGCTACGTGACTATCTGTCTATGTGATAGAAGTCTAAGTGGAATACCATAACTTGTTTAATTGCTTGTCAAGTACTAAAGGCTGGCCCCCTTCTGTACTAACTATGCAATATAACAAATGTTCAATTGATCATAGTGATCTCTCAATAAATCTTTCCACTTCTCTATATTGATCGAGATTACGAAGATTAAGGCGATCAGGAAATGCATAGTGCGAGTGAGGTTATCTCCGAATTCGCAATGCGATAGTGATACCGAAGTCACTGTAGATACCAATAAGGGTGATATTATATGAATGAGTAAGAGCAGAACCAGGATAGTGTGATGTGCAAAAGTAGAAAAGTTGATAAAAAGGAAAAAGAGAGTACTGTAGCACTACGGAGATGTGCTGTAAACGGGTTGAAATGATTAAGGATCAACCGAGGACTGGAAAGCTAGATGACAAACAAGAACTCGATTGTTTCCTACCTGATTCCGGGACGGAATCCTTTTAAGGAGGGGAGACTGTAAGAACCCCAAATTCTGGATATAATTAAAACTTTTTATTAAGTACTGATAAAATGAGGAACAATGATTCCGACAACAAGGTCACCAGCTCTAATGAATGAAGGGAATGGATATGGATTCAAATACTTATATGTCATGAAGAATGCTAAAGGGTGACAACATAGGTAAGAATAATCTATCTCCTAAGGGAATAAGATATGGCAATTCCAAGCAGGAGAATATTCTCATGTCATCCAGATAGATAGCGATTAATCCAGTGGTTCCGTAAAAAGGTTAAGGAACGATCGAAAGAGAATACGGACAATTGTACAACCCTAGATGAATAAGTAAAGAATAAGGATGAATAGTGATTTTGGTGTAATTGAGAATATTATTAGACGACGCTATATAGAAGTATTCGGAATGAATTTCCGAGTTCGTATTAGTGATCCAGGGGGAAAATAAGTGTATGTAAAAGCTGTCGGATTCTGAAAAACCGCACTTTTATTTTCTCCGAGAGTTCCCTGGACACTGATAGCCTTAAGTATTTAACGAATGGATTTAAGGAATATAAATTGGAAAGTTAGAATGAAAGATGGAGAATGATAGTATTAATATTAAGAGGATTCCCGGTAAACCCTAATTAGAAATCCGTGAAATATTCCTACGAACGATCAATCGAAACGGGCAATAACCGGACACAGAATCAAGCAGAGGAAGCAAGATACATGCATGTACAAATGATAAATATCTTGTAACTAGTATGGTTAGAGATTAACTAATACTTAGCAAATCAAACTACAAGTTGCATGTAAACCATCAAAATCTTAACACATGTCCCTCCATTTTCATCATCCATTACATCACTACTTTAATAAAGTAGCTTTACACAATATCTTCCACTACACACTTGAATTATTGGATGAAAAGTAGCAAGGTAAAATACACCACAAAACCAACCAAGGCAAAGAAACTCTCCATTTTCTCTTTCCTCTCAAACTGATCAGCTAGAGCAACCATCAAAGAAAAAATCATAACTCCATTTCCAACCATGATAAAATCACCAATATTTGTCCATAGCTTCTCCACTCCATGTATAACATTCGTACAAAATTTCATAATTTTTGAAGGTCGTTTGAATGGGTAAATAAATTCAAGAAGATCACCCTGTTTTTCCTCTCAAAAACAGGGCATTCGAATTTTGCATAAATTCAAGGATCAAAATCAAGCTTCCACCCCTTATTTGATCTTCCAAATTTTATGGTGAGTCCTATATTTCATAAAACTAATCTCGATGAAATCTTAGCTTCAAATTCCTTTGTTAACATTTTCAAATAAATCAACAAAGATGAGCATGAATAGTGTTCTTCAAGATTTAACTTTGTTTTCTTTGATTCTTATGATTGATCTAGCTACTCTAAGGCCACACAAGGGTAGATCAAGGCTTAGTAGGGCTTTAGAACACTCCAAGGAAGGTAATCATCACTTGAAACCCTAGGTCTTACTTTGAGATTTTGCATGCTTTGGATGGATTTAGTATAAGTGATGTTATTATCATGATTAGTTAAGTGGTTTAGTTAATTTAAGAAGCATGATGATTTTGATGCTAAGATCAGTAGCTTCTGGACTTGTTGAGATGAAGATCATGTGTATAAGTTGGATTTGTGCCCGGTGTGGCTTGGTATTGTTGTTATGATTTTTGGAATGTTCGATTTATAGCCGTCGTAATGCCAAAATTTCGTTAACCTTAAGAAAACGATTTTGACAGAACATGTAACTCCCTGTTTGGCTTCGTTTTCTGCCATGATAGGATAGATCATGTTATAAGCTTCGTTTTGATATAAAGATCGTGTGAAACGGACTTACGGTTTAGGAGTTACGGTCGGTTTACTAAAAGTAGTTCGAAACCGTAACCGAGAATTCGTAATTAAAAATGAACCCTCGTAAAATACGTAAGTCAATGGCGAATCTTGGTAATTAAATACTAGAGGTAAAAAGGGAGGTGTGAGAGAAAACCTCATGTGAATCGGATCATTTTTCGATTTTATAAAAATGTTCGAATCTAGGTTAAACGCGAACGAACCCCTTAAAAGTATAACTTTGGTTATAACGTAGAAAACGAGCGATAAAACTCGAGATATAATCTTGGTTCGTAATCGATCAAATTTAGAACTTATACGACTTAAGTATACACTAAGTGTGAGTACGATGACATGTCTTAATGACGAACAAATGTCAAATCGTATCGGTAATAAAAAGAGTTACACTAAAAAGGGGTATAACGAGATAATTCGAAAACATGTTTCGACTTAAGTTAATACTTAACCTTTTGAAAAATGTTAAGTGATTAATCTCGAATTTCTTGACTATTATAGATCGCCGAGCTGACTCTGGACACCCTACCACTACCCCCACCCGTGCTCAATTACCAGGCAAGTGTTCAAACCTTTGAACCTGTTGTTGTGATAATATATGTATATGATTTCTGTTTTACATATGCCATCGCATGCATGCCTGTTTCCAATTATATTGTGACTCTGGTTTTTTTGTGATACTTGTTCCCTGAATTGATATTGGCTTATAGACTAGATATGATTTATCAGTAATAAGCCAGATTGTTTTGGTAAGACCCTTAGCGAAGGGCATATGATATTCATTATTAATATAGACCGGGAGTCAGTATTTTGAACGACAGATTATTATTTATCTGAGGAAGGTTATTGTTAAACGTTATTATATTCCATAAAGTATCAATTACTAGGAAATATTTCGAGGAATGTTATTCGAGTATTATCTTAGTCGAGAGATAATAAATGAATGTTAATTTTGAATATTCATTTAGAGTTGATATTTAATGAATATTATTTTGATATTCTTTAGAATGTTATTTATTAAATGAATATTACTTTCGAATATTCATTTAAGGTTTTATGTACTTAATGAATATTATTTTAAAATATTCATTGGAAGTTCTATTTACTTAAGGAATATTATTTCGATTATTCCTTTAAAGTTTTGATTACTAAATGAATATTATTTGGATATTCATTTAGAAGATTATTTATTAAATGAATGCTATTTGGATTTTCATTTAAAAGAGTAAATATTAAATGAACATTATTTTCAAATATCCATTTAAGGTTCGACTTATTTATTGAATACTATTTTAAATATTTATTGGAGTTTAATTATTTAATGAATATTATTTCGAATATTCATTTAAGGAGGGATTTATTTATTAAATAATTCCATATATTCATTCGAGGATTACTTACGAGAAATATTATGAGTTAATAATATTCCATAATTATTATTGAGTAAATAAATATTCTTGGAATATTTATTTAATTCTTTTAAAATTCTTTTTAAAATAATTTTTATTATTCGGAGATTACCTTCCACCTCCAGATATTATGTAAAATATTTCAGAGTCTTTTTACGACTATTTTATCAAGGAAAGGTTCCCAACTCTTTCTTTTTCATTTAAATCTATCTTAAAATGATTTAAATGCTCGCTCAAACTTCCATATTATAGGGGAACCTACTTGAGCAATGTTATTTATCTTGTTGACTTCCCGGTCATAATTTATCCTCTTCACTCGCAACTTGGTTGCTATGGACTCATTAAGTCTGTGTTTACCTTCTCATCTTTCGAGGGGTAAGATTGTTGGAACAAGTTGATGTTCGTTACCAAGCAATAGCTTGGAAGTTATTGGTGAATTTTCCTTTCCAACTAGATACGACTACTTTGTAGAGTCTTATCAACAAGTATTATACTTGGGGAAAGGGGGACGAACGTTACATTTAGAATCATGAATTCTATTAGAACTAGGAGTCGTGTAAGAGGCCGAGTAGCGCCGGTCCATCCCCTTTGGCCCAACCGTTGGCCTGGGAGAGCTAGTAAGGCGGTAGACAAGTAAAGCCGTCAGTTCTTCCTTCTACCGGTAGTAAATCTAATTTGAGCTGTACGATCTTGACTGATCATCAAGATTGGAACAGCGGGCGCGGTGAATACTCCATCATTGGTTCATCATCCAAACTTATTTATTTCCTGCAACATGATTACTGTTGGCAGAGCTGGAAAAGTGTTCGTAACTGGAATTGCAATATTTTCCTTGCAAGTTCCTCTTTATAATATCTTGCTTATTTTCGACATAGCAGATATTCCCTCATATATTTACATTTTGAGTTACCTTGTAACTTCATCGTTCATATTATACAGGCATCATTTCCGTAAATGCATGGCATATGGTTTGAAAGATACTTTTGAACTGTTATATATTATCGTTCAGTTAAATATTATTGTTGGTGGGCTATTGCTCACCCTTGCTTTATTATTATATCACAACAACAGCTAGACCAGATGACTCGCACAAGGCGCACTCGATGCTGGCGAGGACGATGAGACTACCAGAGCCGAAGAGAAAGCTATTGGTAGGATAGATTTATTCTTTCAGTACCAAGTATATGGTCTAGTATGACTCATGTAAATGGATGGCAAAGAGTATGTATTTATATTAAAATTCTTTTGGGTTGTAAGAACTCATAATGTGTTTAATAAAATTTGGTTGTTACTCTGATTTCATCTCTGGGACTATAACGGGTGTGTTTTATGTTATTGTTTTGGGTCACAAGGTTATAATTTAATATTTATGTTGAACTGTGGATGGGAATTGAGACGGTAACAACCAGATCCCTGACCCCGGATCTAGGGGTGTTACAAAGATTATCGAAACAAGATGGTATCCTCTAACAAGTAACAGCTTGGGAGATAAAATGTTGAATTTTCCTTTCCAACTAGATACGATTACTTTGTGGAGTCTAATCAACAAGTATTATACTTGGGGAAAGGGGGACGAACTTTGCATTCAGAATCATGATCTTCTTTTCGAACTTGGAGTCGTGTAAGAGGCCGAGTAGCGCCGGTCCATCCCATTGGCCCAACCGTTGGCCGGGGAGATCTAACAGGGCGGTAGACAAGTAAATCCATCAGCTCTTCCTTCTACAGGTAGTAAATCTAAATTGAGTTGTACAATCTGCGACTGATCATCGTAAGGATTGGAATAGTGGGCGCGGTGAATACTCCAGCATTAGTTCATCATTCAGATTCATTTATTCTCTACAACATTATTATTGTTGGCAGTATTGGAAAAGTATTCATAATTGGAATATATAAGTTTTGAACTTCATCATTTACCTTAAACTGGCATTATTATGGCATATGGTTACAAAGATGTTTGAACTGATGTATATATATATATATATATATATATATATATATATATATATATATATATATATATGTCATCACTATTCAGTTATATTGTTGTTGGTGGGCTATTGCTCACCCTTGCTTATTTATTATGTCACAACAACAGCTAGGACAGATGGCTCGCGTCAGGCGCACTCGGCGCAAGCGGGTTACCCGAGCCACCGGACTCCCCGCTGAGATGCTAGCCGCCATTGCTGAGGTAGCATAGATCGACAGCTTTTGCTTCTTGTTTAACTATATGTATAATTAATGTAATCAACGACAAAACTTTTAAACTTATGATGTTATCGTTTTGGCTTGTAATAACTTTTATTCGTAAACCCCTTTGTGTAAGACTTATTTCAATTTCATCTCTGGGACTATAATTGTGTGTGTGTGAGTGGATATTATCGTGGGGTCACAGCATGCTACTTAAAGATTTTGGACTCAAGTCAAGTATTATGTATGAGTTATGAGACCGTAACGACCCGATCCCTGACCCCGAATCTGGGGGTGTTACAAATTATCAGTATGCATGTGGTAAAACTTGCTAACATAGACTTAACAAAACTCAGAATTGAACCACTGTATAAAATGATCTTCAGGATTTGAAATAGTAAGACACACTAATTTCACAATCCTAATACTGACGATACAATCCTGATGTCAATACTGATGACGTCAGCATCCTGATAGCAATCTTGATCCTAATGTTTATTAATAAGTCTATCATAATGAAATTTATCAAAGTAAGATGTTACAGCTTAAGCATTTAACAGTCAAGTATAGATCCTGACAAAGATATCAAGTCTATTAGCTGAAACAACATACCTTGCTACTTGTGCAGATGTTAAAGATCTAAAAGCTTAACATTCCTAACTCACTAACCAATCTAATGAATGTAGCCTCATCAAGTGGTTTAGTTAGAATTTCTGCAAGCTGTTTGTCAGTAGGAACAAAATGAAGTTCCACAGTACCATTTTCAATATGTTCTCTAATAAAATGATACCTGACATCAATGTGCTTAGTCCTTGAGTGTTGAACTGGATTTTCTGCAATTTTGATAGCACTAGTATTATCATAAAACATAGGAATATTACTAAGTGTCATACCATAATCCATCAACTGATTTCTTATCCAAAGGAGTTGAGCACAACAACTGCCTGCTGGCAATGTATTCAGCTTCTGCAGTTGAGGTTGAATCTGATTGTTGCTTCTTGCTTGCCCAAGAAATCAATCTATTTCCCAAGAATTGACATGTACCTGTAGTGCTTTTCCTGTCTATTTTACCCTGCATAAACAGAGTCTGAATAGCCAATTAGGTAGAAATCAGATTCTCTTGGATACCACAAACCAAGATTTGGAGTTCCCTTGAGATATCTAAAAATTCTCTTCACAGCAATTAAATGAGATTCCTTAGGATCACTTTGGAATCTAGCACATAAACAGGTAGAGAACATTATATCTGGTCTACTTGCAGTTAAATATAACAGTGAACCTATCATGCCTCTATAGCTAGTGTTATCAACACTCTTTCCCTTAGAATCAGAGTCTAGCTTAGTGGTTGTTGCCATGGGTGTCTTTGCAATTGCACAATCTTGAAAGTCAAACCTTTTTAAAAGATCTTTGATATACTTTGACTGATTAATGAAAATACCAGTCTCAGTCTGTTTGACCTGCAAGCCTAAAAAGTAATTTAGTTCAACCATCATGCTCATCTGATACTTAGACTGCATAAGCTTGCTAAACTTAGCACATAACTTTTCATTAGTAGAACCAAATATAATATCATCAACATAAACTTGAACTAAAAGCAAATCACCTTTTATCTTTCTAAAGAATAGAGTTTTGTCAATTGTACCTCTTTTTAAGCCATTTTCAAGAAGAAATTTAGACAAAGTTTCATACCATGCTCTTGGTGCCTGCTTTAGTCCATAGAGTGCCTTGTCAAGTTTATAGACATGATTTGGAAACTTTGGATCAACAAAACCAGGTGGTTGCTCCACATACACTTCCTCACCAAGGTTGCCATTTAGAAAAGCACTCTTTACATCCATCTGGTATACCTTGAATTTTGAATGAGCTGCAAATGCAAGAAACATTCTGATTGCTTCCAATCTTGCTACAGGGGCAAAGGTTTCATCATATTCAATTCCTTCTTCCTGAGAATAACCCTTGGCCACCAATCTTGCTTTGTTTCTTACAATCATACCAGATTCATCTAGCTTGTTTCTGAAAACCCAGCTTGCACCAACAACAGATCTATCTTTAGGTCTTGGTACCAGTTTCCAGACTTTGTTCCACTAAAACTCATTCAATTATTCCTGCATTGCTATTACCCAATAAGGATCCTGTAAGGCTTCTTCAACCTTCTTAGGTTCATTCTTTTAGAGAAAACAACTGTACAAACATTCATTATGAACTGATCTTCTAGTTCGAACACCACTATTAAGATCACCAATTATCAAATCTTTAGTATAATTCCTTGTCCATTTCCTAACAGGTGATAGATTGCTCCTGCTAGACTCTCCCCCTGAGTTAGTGGTATTTCTTGTAGAAGAGTGTTCATTTCCTTCAAAAGCTCCCCCTTGATCAGTAGAATCAGTGGATTCAATAGTGATGCTAGTTTCTGATCTTCCTTCATTAGACTCTGAAGGATCAGTTCCTGATGAAGTAGACTCTGAAAGACTAGTCTGATCCTGACCAGTACTGTGTTCTCCTTGATTGAATTGCTCCCCCTCAACAGTAGCATTCCTTTGAGAAGCAATAGAGATTTCCTCTGGAGAACCTTCATCATCACTGGAGAGAATCTCAGAATACTTAAGATTTCAAATTCCAGATTGTCATGGCTTTCATCAGTTTGCAAAATTCCAAAATTCTTATCATCAAATGCAACATGAATTGATTCCATAACAATGTGAGTTCTGAGATTGTATACTTTGAAGGCCTTTGATGCTGAATATCCTAGAAAGATTGCTTCATCCGATTTTACTTCAAATTTTCCAAGTTGTTCTGGATGAACTTTCAGGACATGGCATTTGCATCCAAAGTTGTGAAAGTATTTCACACTTGGATTTTTTCCTTTGATCATCTCATATGGAGTCTTTCCATGGCCATTTACCAAGGTATAATTTTGAGTGAAACATGCAGTGTTAATAGCTTCTTCCCAAAAATAGGTTGGAAGCTTTGCATCTGCACGCATGGTTCTTACTACCTCTATGAGAGTTCTGTTCTTTCTTTCTACTACACCATTCTGCTGAGGTGTTCCAGGTGCAAAAAACTGTTGAGTAATTCCATTGTCTGCACAATACTCCTCCATTGTAGAATTCTTAAATTTTGTACCATTATCACTCCTAAGCACTTTGACCTTGTACTCAGAACTATTCTGAATATTCTTGACAAGTTCAATGATTTGCTGAGGAGCTTCATCCTTTCTGTGTCGAAAGAATACCCATGTGAACCTTGTGTAATCATCCACTATAACTAGAGCATATCTTTTCTTGCTGATAGACATAATGTTTACTGGACCAAATAAATCAAGATGCAGCATGTGAAATGGTTCAGTAATTGAATTTTCTGTCTTACTCTTGAATATGGTTCTTCTTTGTTTCCCAAGCTGACAAGCATCACAAAGTCCATCTTGCACATAATTTGCCTGAGGTAGGCCTCTCACCATATGGTGCTTAACAAGTTGATTAAGCTTCTTGAAATTGAGATGTGAGAGCTTCTTGTTCCAGTTCCAGCTTTCATCATTTGATGCCTTGCTGTAAAGACATCTGACAGTTCCTTTAGATGTGTCACTCAAGCTGGCTTCATATATGTTACCATGTCTCTGACCAGTCAGAACAATGTCTCCATTCTTCATATTTAAGATTTTGCATCCTTCACTACCAAAGATTGATTGGTAACCCTTATCACCCAGTTGACTTATGGTTAAAAGTATGTGTTTCAAGCCTTCAACCAGTGCTACGTTTTGTATAATGACATTCCCCAAAATAATTGAGCCATATCCTAGAGTTTCTCCTTTGTTGCCATCTCCAAAGGATATTACTGGGCCAGCTTTCCTCTCAAACTTTGTAAGCAGGGACTTCTTTCCAGTCATATGTCCAGAGCATCCACTGTCCAAGATAATTGAATGCTTCTTTCCAGTGCCCTGCAAACAAAAAGTAGTTAGTTAGAATTTTTTAGGACCCAACTTTGATTGGATCCTTTCTTACTAACTTTTGAACCAACAGGCTTTAAAGAATTTTCTTTTGATTTACCTGTTGCAGAGTCAACCTTAGACTTTGATTTCACAAACTGTTTGTGACTAGGAGTTTCAGATTTCAAAGAATAATAGTCATAATACAGTTCATGATATTCCTTACACATATAAATGGAATGAAGTAAACTACCACAATGATAATAGGGTTCTTGTGGTTGGTATTGAATTCTCTGAGTCTTGGGGAATCTGGACTCAATTTTCCAAGAAGGTTTTTGATTGTAGTATAGGGCCAAATGATTATGATTTCCACATTTATAGCATTTCTTCCTAGGTGCATCAGGTACATTCTTGTAATTATTCTCTTTGTTAATACCTTTTTTCCCATTCCTATTTCTTCTGATCTTGCTAGACTCTGAAATACCTTCTAGTCTCTATTTCAACTGAGACTTAGACAGAAAGCCTATGTTGACATTCTTAGGTTTTTCTAACACTCTCTCATCTGAATTGCTATTGTTAATTCTTTTGTGCACAACTGGGGTACCTTTAGAATCAACAAATTTAACATGTTTAGGTTCAGAAAATATCTTCTTACCTTCAGATTTGGATGTGCTAGCTTCTTCTTTCCTATCATCCAAGACAATAGCTACAGAATTTTCACTTTTATTCTTTCCAAAACCTAAGCCATAAACTTTACCTAGAATTTGATTGTCAATGATTTCTTGAGTCTTTTTACCAGAAGTGTTAATGGTTTTCATCATATCTCTCTCTTCCTCTAGTTCTTTTCTGACATAGTCATAAGCCTCAAGGATAACACCATAATCATGCTTAGATTTATCAGAACTTAACCTATATTCTTCCATTTGAATTAACTCAGATTCAAGAAAATTATTTCTACTAACTAATTCATCATTCTTAACCTTAAGTTCATCTTTTTCACTAGCAAGAATTTTGAAATTAGTCATAAGATTCTTAAACTCAACATGAATAGATCTAATATCATCATAATCTAAGCTATCAAATGAATCAAGAGAGTGAAGTGATACCTTAACAGAAGATGAAGAAGTTTTCTTTGGAGATCCAGGCTTGTCTGAAGCACTTGCCATCAATGCAATGTTGTCATAATCCAATTCATCTTCAGAATCACTGGAGTCTGTCCAATCCTTCTGTTTGACCATGAGTGCATTACCCTTCCCTGAATTCCTAGGCTTCTTGCACTCACTAGCAAAGTGTCCAAGCTCACTGCAGTTAAAGCACTTGATCTTGGCCTTATCAAGCTTGATAATTGTACTCTTGCCTTTGTCACTCTTCTTCTCCTCTTTCTTCTGAAAAGATCCTTTGCTAAATCTTCTCCTGTTGAATCTTCCTTTCTTGAAAGTTTTAGCAAATATAGCAACGAGTTCTTGCATCTTTGATTCAGAATCATTATCTTCAGAGTCTATATCTGCAGTCTCTGACTCAAAACTTTCTTTGCTCTTCTTCTTCCTCAAGTCTCTTTCAGTAGATTCAGAATTTTCTTCTGGAAGCTTCCTTGATTCAGATTGAGCAGTGAGTGCAACAGTTTTCATCTTTCCTTCACTCTTGCTCTTTTTTTGCTGCCTGTCAAGTTCATAAGCTCTCAATTTTCCATAAACTGCTTCTAATGATATATCATCCAGATCATTAGCTTCCTCAATTACAGATATCTTCTCATTGTAGAAATCAGGAAGAGCTTTCATGGACTTAGTATTCATATCCTCCAAGTCATAATATTTACCATGCATGGCCATCTCATTGATGAGTTTAGTAAACCTATCAAAGGTGTCAGTAAGTGACTCACCAGACTTGAATTCCAAGTACTCATACTGTTGTATGAGAAGTGTCCTCATATTCTTCCTAACAGGTTTTGTTCCTTCACAGTGAACCTTTAGATTGTCCCATATCTCCTTAGCAGTTTTACAAGACAGAACATAGTTAGTGAGAACAGAATCAAGACTGTTGAATAGTATGTTTCTCACTTTAGCATCCTTAAGAACGTTCTCCTTTTCCTTATCTGTCCATTCAGATTTGGGCTTCTCTGCTGTATGTTCTGGAACAACTTTTGCTTCGACAGTTGCTTGAGGAACAAGCCTTGTTGGAACAAAAGGCTCATCTCTGATTCTGTCAAGATAATCAGGATCTGTTGCTTCCAGGTGATGCAACATCTTCACTTCCTATAGAGTATATTCGTTTCTCTTGAGCATAGGGATCTTAGTATTACCATCCTTGTAACCAGACATGATTGCAGATCTTTATGATTATTCGAAATCAACCCGCTCTGATACCAATTGTTAACTCGAATAACTTGTAGAAGGGGGGTTGAATACAAGTTATATAATCGTATCTGATTTTTGCTTGATTAGATGAACAAGAACAAACTAATGAATCAAACTTTGTTTGTATTAAATAAATCAAATACAAACTCTACCAAAGGTGTACAATACCTTTAGCAGCTGCTGACAATAAAAATCTCTCTATCTTTTTGTTTCGAACTCTCGAATACAAACCTTATACAGAGCTTCACAAAATATGCACTCAAAAATCCACTCTTTTACAATGATATAGAGAAAGTATTTATAATGCTACCTATCAACTAATAACAGAAAGTAATGATCTATACATGACAATGTTCTGCCGTCCAGTTGATAGTTTTCATGAATTGAAAATTTTTCCTTCATGATATCTTCTTGCTTGTTCTTCAAAACAACGATCCTGTTTTATAGCACTTGCCAGTTTCTGTAGCATCCATAATGACATCATCAGTAACACGACTGATATCAGGATTCCACCTTGCATCAGGATTCGACATCCATCAGTATTTGACTTGGCGTATCAGGATTTGATCTCAGTTCCTGACATGTAGTCCTTGATGCACTGTTGTTCCTGACTAAACTCTACAAATTACTGTCTAACGCATATATCCTACAAAAGTGCTAAATCCTTTATAAGATCAGGATTTACAAGAAGTATAAGCAAAATTCTATTCTCAACACCACAACTTATGAATTATTCCTAACAAAATGCACACGCTGACCACACACACGTATCACACACAGCTCACATTTCAATTTATTTGAATTTTACATGATTTTCTTTTGATTAAAAAACTGCTTTCTAAAATTCATGTAAAATGCTAAATAAATCAGAAAAATTCTCTACAAATATTTCTGCCACCAGAAAAATTGCTACTTTATTCTAGAATAATAAAATGTACAAAAGTTCCAATTCTTTCGAAAAATAATTAGATTTTTAAAGTAATAAAAATAATTTGGAACTTATTCAAATTAATTTGCAAAAATTAAACCAACCATATACTACTTTTGGCGTTAGTTATTTGCAGCTCACAACATTGTCGAAGAAATCTGAACGTTCAAGTCCCGCTTGAAAATCCGCTTAAACAATGCTCTAAGTTGCAAGATAATTAAAATAAAGTAATATATATTTCGAATAAAATTTGACAAATTAATTCGGGCACTCCATCATTCCAAAATCAAATTGCAATTTAGAGAATCTTTCGGAGCTTAGTGGTTTCGTGAAAATATCCGCTATATTATTCTCTGTATCGATATGGACCAATTTAATATCACCTTTATTTACATGATCACGAAGAAAATGATGTCTAATATCTATATGTTTTAATCTCGAATGCAATACCGGATTTTTACTCAAATCAATTGCACTCGTATTATCACATAGAATAGATACCACATCAAATTTAATAACATATTCGGCTAGTGTTTGCTTCATCCACAAAAATTGAGCATAACATTTTGCAGCCGCTATATATTCAGCTTCGGTAGTGGATATAGACACCGAATTCTGTTTCTTTGAAAACCAAGAAACTAAACATCCACCAAGAAACTGACGTGTGCCACTAGTGCTTTTTCGATCGATTAAATGCCCAACATAATCCGAATCAGAAAAACATACTAAATCAAATGGATGTCTTTTAGGATACCAAAGACCTAAGTCCATAGTACCTTTAAGATATCTAAATATTCTCTTAACCGCAGATAAATGAGATTCCTTCGGATCCGCTTGAAAGCGAGCACATTTACCAACACTAAATTGTATATCCGGTCTACTAGCCGTGATATAAAGCAAACTTCCTATCATCCCTCGATATTTCTTAATATCTACGGAAACACCGGTTTCATCTAGAGATAACTTATCGGAGATTGACATAGGAGTACTTATAGGCTTTGCATTTTCCATCTCGAATTTCTTAAGCATTTCTTTGCAATATTTCGATTGTGAAATATGAATGTCATCTTGAATTTGTTTTATTTGCAAACCTAGGAAGAAATTTAATTCTCCCATTATGCTCATTTCGAATTCTTTACTCATTTTATCCGAGAATTTGTTACATATTGATTCTTTAGTTGCACCAAAAATAATATCATCTACGTATATTTGAACGAGCAAGATATCATCGCCTTCATACTTTGTAAATAGCGTAGTCTCCGCAATTCCCATTTTAAAACCATTATCGGTTAGGAATTTGCTTAACCGCTGATACCAAGCTCTTGGAGCTTGTTTTAATCCGTATAAGGCTTTGTATAACTTGTATACATAATTAGGATGTTTATGATCCTCGAATCCCGGTGGTTGTCTTACGTACACTTCTTCTTTTAAGACACCATTTAGGAAAACCGATTTAACATCCATTTGATAGACTTTGAAACCTCTATAGCAAGCGTAAGCTAAGAACATACGAATTGACTCGATTCTAGCTACGGGAGCATAGGTTTCATCAAAATCTATACCTTCCATTTGAGTATAGCCTTGAGCAACTAGTCTTGCTTTATTTCTTACCACTTCTCCACCTTCGTCAAGTTTATTGCGAAACACCCACTTAGTTCCAATAATGGAAGTGTCGGGTGGTGGAGGCACGAATTCCCAAACTTTATTTCGAGTAAATTGACTTAGCTCATCTTGCATGGCATCAATCCAATCTTCGTCTAATAAAGCTTCTTTAGCCGATTTGGGCTTGATTTGTGACAAAAATGCTATATTACTCACAATGTTTTGAACTTGAGCTCGAGTTTGAACGCCTTTACTAAGTTCACCTAAGACATTGTCTATAGGGTGATTCTTAATCAATGGAATCTCCGGAGGCAAACGAGTCTCAACTTCATTTATTTCGAGAGGATTAGTAGGAATTTTAATTCCTAGATTCATGGTTCCCATTTGTCGAATTACATCTGTTGTGGAATAAAAAGTAGGGTAATCGAATTGTGGCTAGGGTTCGTGAGCTTCGTGCTTCAATGGCTGCGCTTGAATTTTCGTGACCTAATTCGGGTCCTCACAAGATGCCTACGTATCTCAGAGTTGAGAATCAAGACAAGTCGTAGTTCTGAGAATGAGGGATCAGGCCCTTATATGGGCTGTGGGAGCCTTAGAACTATGGTAGGATTCGGAGACTTGGTGGGCAAGCCACCGCCTTTCAGGAAGGTTCTAGACTCCTTCCTTGTAGGAGTCTATTTCCATATCAAATTAGGTGCCTTGGAGGCTATATCTTATCCCAGGGATATTCTAGAACGTTCCTTATTTCCAGAACGTTCCTGGTTTATGGATCAGATCCATGTTAGAAACAAGCTTATACCGGGCGTCTCCGGTTTGGGCTGTTCTTTAGGCTTAATCATTAATTCCGAATTTAATGCCCAACTAGGGTTTCGGACCTTATTTTTGAGCCAATAAATATTATATTAATTATGTCTTTAGGGATTATTTTTCACCCATATCATTTGCCACCCAACTTCTAGGAAAACTTGATTTCGTAGAAGTTTAAGGTCACACCGGCCCTACCAGGGTATCGTCTTACAGTGTAGTGTGGAGCGACCTACACATTCACAACGACTAAAATTCTCTCCCAAGTTAATACTTAAGAAAGTTAAACGTTCCTTGGCCTCTCGAACCTTTTTCTTAAGATTTTTGGGCCTTTCGGGAATAGGATTAGTGCCGTTTTGAGCTCGTATGATAGAGATTCTTATAATCTCCTGGTATGAAGAAGAATCACATGAAAATATGCATTTTTGAACGTTTTGGAGGCGAAATACCTCATTTTAAGCTGGTTTTCAAACCAGACCTTGTTTCAAACAAGGTCATTTTTTCAACTTCTTGGAATCACTAAGGAACCTACATGGGATTGTAGAGGACCTTGCAAGGGGTCTCAAATCTCAAATTTGAGGGAAAACGGAGCATTTTTTAGCGTTCTGGAGCCAAATGAAATCACCTAGGGGCTCAGGTGTTCACAACACCTGAGCCATTTTTTGCCCCAGGAGACCTGGTCGGCCTACCCTGGTCGGCCATTCGGCCAAGGGTGCCTGGTCGGGCACCCCTGGTCGGCTGGGCCCTAAAAGTATTTTTTTTGAATTTTGGCAAAATTTTGAATAGTTGACTTTGACCTTTGACTTTGACTTTGACTTTTGACCTTGACTTTGACCAAAGCCAAATCTTTTCTTAAACTCCCCTCCTTGTTTCTAGAGTGATTTACAACACCATGGTTGATTTTATGATCCTTGATCTCAAACAACCTTCTTCTTAGTTTTCAGGACCTTCTGGGTCTTAACTTGTTCTTGAACTCTAGGTTTCAAATAACCTTGGGTTAAACTATGGCCCTTGGCTCCCTGAAATCCTTGCATACTTACAATAGGGTATTTCAAACACCCTTGGCCTTGCCCCCCTTATCAAAGTGGTCTTTGCTTCTCGGTCGTCTGCATAGAGAATTCCCTTGTTTTTCAACACCTGACTTCAAGTATTAGGATACTGTGGTTGGTTTTCGATCCTTGATTTTGATTCTAACCTTCTTTTTATGTTCATAGGACCTTGCTTTGGTTTGAAATTTGTCTAAAAAGTATCGCATGCACAAAATCATCCGTAACTTTTGACTCGTTACTCCGAATGAGACCCACGATATATCAAATCGAAGGTCTTTCAGAGCTCTAGGTCCTACAAATACGATTTATCCTATTTGCCCCACCTTTCGACCCCAAAAAATGTCGATTAAGGCACTTTTGGAGCCAAAATAGTTTTTTCATGGGTATTTCTAGCATCTATGCGTATGTTTGAGAGACCATCAGGACTTTGACCCATTTGCTGAATCCTTGATTCGGGACCTTGAATTCAAATGACTAGCTCGAGTGGAGGCCTACAACCTTGGTAGCCATCAAGGCTTAGATTAATGCATATCTCAATGCTCTCACTGATAATCTCCGTGCCTCCAAGGCATTATCAGGGAGCCAACCAGTCTCAAGATGAGCTTTGATGGGGATCTATCCAGCAACTTCCAATGTCGATGGGCGTCAACAACTTGCGCTCTATAGTGGGGGTCTCCAAGACCTAATAGTAGACACTTCTAGTGTAATTCTCGATTTCATACGAGGCGAATTTAGATAAGGCATCGACCGTTATACAAGGAGGCATTCCTCGAACCATATCAACTGTGATTTTATAATCCTCTGGTATTTCATCATCGTTTCATCCTTGGATTCAAAATCTCCATTCTCTTGGGATATCACCAGCCTTGAGTCTCCACAGACTTTAAGATTTTTTGGCCCTCATGGCTAGAGCCAAGCCTAGTCCGGCTATTAAGGCTTCATACTCTACCTCGTTATTGGTCGTTGATAAATTCAACTTCAAGGCATATTCAATCATGAGCCATCAGGGCTCTATAGGACTAAACCAGCTTCACTTATTTTTGTTTTTGATTCCCCATCAAAATAGAGCACCCAGTGTTCCTTTTGAACTTCATAAGTTCTCTCCCTCTTGGGGTGTCTCATCTTGCCCTTGCTGGGGTGTTGTGCCTTTCTGCCCTTCGACTTCTTGGTTTTGAATGGTACATTCAACCACGAAGTCAGCGAGTGCCTGTACCTTAATTGCAATTCAAGGATGATACGCGATATCAAATTATCCGAGTTCTATTGCCCATTTAATCAATATTTCACTAGCCTTCGGGCTGTCCATGATGTTTCTCAATGGTTGGTCTGTCAAGACTTTAATTTTTTATGACTAAAACTAAGGTCTTAATTTTCTCGAGCCCATGACCATGGCTAAAGCAAACTTCTTTATAGCGTTGTAGTTCAATTCGGCTTCATGGAGCACCTTGCTAAGATAGTAGATGGGTTTCTGAACCTTAGTTTTTTCTTTAATGAGCACAACGCTTAATGCTTGCTTAGATATTGCCAAGTATAAATAAAGGATCTCTCCGGGACTAGATTTGGCTAACAACGGGGCTTCAATTGCTCAAAGGCCTCTTGGATTTCAGGCCTAAAAACCACACCAAGGTGAGCCGAAATGAGCACCAAAAAGATATAATCAAGATGAGTAAAATGGTGACTCAAATTCTCATGCAAGAACACTTAGAAGGCTGTTAAAAAACGTTCAAAGTGATGCCTTGAAGAGTGTTTGCCGAGAGTGCCAAAAATGAGCAAAACAAGAGCCAAAAATACCACTTAAACAAGGCCAAATGATGAAGGAGCAAAGCTTTGTTATCCAAATCTTTTTGAAGACTCTTGGCTACTTGATATTGCTGTGTTTCTAGAGAGAAAAGAGCAGCAATTATTTGGCACAAGAAGGCTTGAAGAAAAGAATGGGTTTAGCTTGGTATTTATAGGCAAATTTAGGGTTTTAGTGACCAATGGTTAAAAGACAAGTGGCAAGCTACTAATAAAATACTAAAATGCATGAAGTAGCTTTTTGGCACCTTCCTAGAAGTTCCCAGTAGAACAGCATGTGTATAATATTATATAGAAAATATCTAGCAAGCTTCTTTTGGCTCGGTTTATCCGAAAAACCCGAAACAAAGCGATAAACCCATAAAAAAGAAATAAATCATAAAATCACTTAAAAATTATGAAACTTGGGGAATCCTCTAGAAATATTTCCAGAGGATTATGGTCAAAATTTTACTTTGAAATTCGTTGACCATCTATGACTTTTAAGCGACCGAAAAATCAATTACGTATCAATTTTAGGAGTCTCGGAAAAAGTCATGGAAAAATCATGAAATTGATCCTAAAATTCTTTTTAATTATCCTAGTGACATATCCAAAGTTTCAAGTTAAAATAACATGTGGAGGCATTTTATTCAAAAATATTTTGATTAAATGTCCTTACGCGACGGAATAAAATACATTAGCCATTTATCGTAACTTGTCGATATTTTGGCTAAAGTTTTGACTTGAAATATAGTCAAAACTAATATTCCTCAATTAATAATGACTATGAAGTCCACGGAATATTTATTTTGAATATTTTAGGATTTTATCCAATTTAAGTGAAAACTTTTAAGGGTTCCAGGATAAAATTTATTTTTATTCTTTCGGCAAGTCTTTGGACAAGGCACTGTGAAAAATAATTCTTTGAAGAATATGTTGTATATATTTGAGAATAAAACCTTTGAAATGAACACTGTTTTTGAATAAAACATTTATTTTTGGTCCGGAAAATAAGTGTTCAGGAAATTTCGATATTTGTGCCGTGTAGACTTTGCCCTTTAAATCTATCACAAATAACTTGGACTAGGAAACATCATTTCATTGACATTCCTTATCCTAATTAGTGATTGGTACGAGAAAACATTTTGTCAGATTGACTCGTTACTTGTTTATGTCACATCGAATAAACCTAATGGAGGATTTACTATGTTATCTAGTAAATTCCTAAATCTAATTTAATTTTCACTTTCGAACTTGACAAATCACCAAAACCTACAAGTGAAAGTGATAAGTGAATTTTATATCCACTTATTATGCGCTAAATGGACCTAGATTGATGGTTTATCCTTAAGTATGTTGTGTCTTTTAATACATTTTTGTTGTGTTTCAGCATTTATTGTGCAGAACTCGCAACTTTAGGTATCGTGGCGATAAAAGGCTAAAAACGGTGAAATTTTGCACCAATTCGGAATTAAGAGTTGCCAAAAGAATTATCATAAAGAAATTCTGAGTGATATATTCTTAAAGAGAAAATCCCGGTTGGAATTGATATATTTTCTGTTAAGCAAAAGGAATCCAGTTTCAGATCCTCAGCAGGCCGTAATTTACACTTGAACGAGCAAGGAGAAAATAGAATTATCACAAAAAGATGGAAAGTGATATATTCTTAAAGCAGGAATCCCGGTTGGAATTGATATATTTTTCGTTGAGCAAAAGGAGTCCGATTTCTGACCCTCAATAGACCGCATCTTAGGACTTAAAGATATATTTATATTAATAAATATTTTATTTAATTAGGAAATTATATTTTTAAATATCTAATAATATTAGATATTTATTTTTATAATTTCTGGATTAAATTAATTATTTATTAATTAAAGATTATAAGCTGTGCGGGTGATAAAAATATTTTTACGGAACCGTGCCTATAAAACAAAGTAGGCCATGATTGTTAAAGTTTGTTACAAGTCGCCAGTATGTGCAAATTGAATAAATAAACAAAACAAAAACAAAAAGAAATAGAAAGAAAGCAATTGACCTGAAAAGAAGGAAGCTAGTCAAGTTGTCGGCCAGAGCAGTTAGTGCAGCTGTTGGGAAAACTTTCCGCTGTTCTTTTATGTTGTGTGTTGTGTTTATTTTTTTATTTCTTTTTAATTCTTTTCATTTATATTTTATTAGTGTGGTGTGCTAATTTTTTGCTATAAATAGCCTAGTTCTCAAGCTTGTAAATCACACAACAATTTGGAGAGAAAAACATTCTCTCTTGTATTCTCTCTAAGTTCCTTGTAATTTTTAGTTTCATTTTTATACACTTTAATTTTTTGCAAATTTAGTTTAATTGTTGTTTCGGTTGAAGAATTTACGGGGATTATTTGGAGCGCTCTTTTCTTTCATTGGAAGCTATTTCGGTTCTACTTTCTAACTCTTGTAATTTTCATATTTAATTTATCGCAATTTTTAATTTAGTTTTTATTATTATTATTATTATTATTATTATTATTATTATTATTATTATTATTATTATTGTTGTTGTTATTATTATTATGTTTTCATTTAATCCCATTATGACGATTCGTTCAATTATGAACTAATCGCCGTCATGGGATTCTAATGGATTTATTTACGTAATTTAGCAATTCGATGCCTTAATAAATTGTATTATGATAAAAATTCAGATTGCCTAATATGGTTGCGCTTAATTTATTAGATGCGTAGCTAACGTCTAAATTATTAATTCCTAATGAATGCGAAAGTGGATTTAGGAATTTAGAATTTGCCATGTTAGCATAGGTTCGTAATTGTCATATACATTTACGATAAGTGATAGGATTTTTTTCACATCACCCTATGTAGTCATAATAAAGGAATTTATTCGTAAACCAATTATGTTTTCAAATCTTATAGACATATAGGATCTAAACATAAAAGGTGTCCTCGCGACTTCTATCTTTTTAAGTGGATGTTCGTGTGGTTTGACATAAGTTAAGGCTGAAAGGCGCTTATGTTATTTTCGTGTTCCCGACTAGCTTTCGTAAATTATCAAAATTACTTGAAATTAAGGCATCAATTCTAAATGAAATAAATAATGAAATTAGAATCCCATGTTTGTCTCACATATAAATTTTCATTTAATTAAATTAATTAGTTCGAATTATTTAATATTAATAATTTAATTAATCAATTAGAAAAATACAAAAATACCCCCTTTTGATATTTATTCAAGCAGTTTGTTGTTTAATCATACGTCGTTGCTTAAATATTATTTCTGAACAAACACCAAGTCTCTGTGGGAACGAATTTATTATATTACTTGTGACCGCGTACACTTGCGCAGTTAGTTTTCGAACCAACAAGTTTTTGGCGCCGCTGCCGGGGACTTTGGTGTTATTTTCAGAATTTTTGTTTAACATCAACGGAGGTTAAACTTAACTGACTTGGATTTATTTTTGTTTACTTTTTATCACGTGTCTTTCTGCTCTTTGTACTCAGGTACTTGAACGTGCATGCTAACACGATCTAAAGCTAGAGCTCAAGCGGAGTTAGAAAGACTAAGCGAGGTAATCCTACTACCGGAAGAAGCTACTCTTTTCAGAATGGACGAGGCTATTGCTAATGCCCATCCACCGGTGCAACCAAAGGCACTCATGGAATATTCTAGGCCAAAGATCAATGATATACAGTCCAGCATCATCAGGCCAGCTATCGCAGCAAATACTTTCGAGATTAAGCCTGGGATTATCCAAATGGTGCAGAACACAGTGCAGTTTGGGGGAGGTGCAACAGAGGATCCTAATATGCATATTAGGAATTTCATCGAAATCTGTGACACCTTCAAGTTCAATGGTGTTTCTGATGATGCTGTGAAGCTGAGACTCTTCCCTTTCTCTTTAAGGGACAAAGCTAAAGGCTGGTTACATTCTTTACCGGCTGGATCTATAACTACTTGGGATGAGCTTGCACAAAAATTTCTCTCGAAATTCTTTCCTATGGCGAAAACAGCTGCCATGAGGAATGCTATTGCTCAGTTTGCTCTGGCACAGGGTGAGTCATTGTGTGAATCTTGGGAGCGTTATAAGGAGATGCTCAGAAAATGCCCCCATCACGGAATGCCAGAATGGATGGTCATAAATAGCTTCTACAATGGACTGGGAGGTCAGTCTAGGACTATGGTAGATGCAGCTTCTGGAGCTGCTCTTTGGGCTAAGAGCTATGAAGAAGCCTATGATCTGATCGAGATTATGGCATCGAACGAGTACCAGTATCCTTCACAGAGACTTCAACAGCACAAGGTAGCAGGGGTTCTTGAGGTGGATGCAACTACAGCTCTAACAGCTCAGTTAGAAGCTCTAATCAGGAAAGTAGATTCTTTGGCTAATCTTGGGGTGCAACAGGTTGCTAGCGTATGTGAGTTATGTGCAGGTGGACATGACACTCGTCAATGTGCCATTTCTAATGAATCAGCTCAGTTCGTGAGCAATTTCCAAAAGCCACAACAGCCAGTGCCTAACACATATCATCCCAACAACAGGAATCACCCTAATTTCAGCTGGGGTAATAGTCAGAACAACATGCAGCAATCATCTTATCCTCCTCCTAATCAGCAGTTTGGGGGTAGACAGTTCAACCCTTCGGGAATGCAGCAGCCGTATGCTCCAAGGCATCCATATCAACCTCCAGGATTTCATCAACAACCCCAGGCCAATGCGGGGCAACCTTCTAATGAAAAGTCAGAAATGGATGAGTTGAGGCTAATGATTAAAAGCCTGGTAGTTTCTCAAAAGACCTTGGAGAATCAAATGGGTCAACTTGCAAGTGCTATGTTGAATAGGCCACAAGGTACGCTTCCTAGTGACACTGAGACTAATCCATCCAGGAGAGATGGTAAGGAGCAGGTCAATGCTGTTACTTTGAGATATGGAAAAGTCACGAGGGATCAAAAATCAGCAGCTGAGGAAGACGAAGAAATCAAGATACAGCAGGTGGAGGCGTCTCCAGTTAAAGAAAAGGCAAATTCTGAATTGGCAGCTGATCAGTTGGATGGCGAAACAGAAATCGGCAAAACCTTTGTTGAAAAATCTATCCAAAACAGTCTACAGAGAGCAATCAAATATATCCACCCCAGTCATTCCCAAAAAGAATTCAAAAGCAAAATTCTGCTGAAAACTCTCCTCCGAAGCAGAATTTGGTGAATCAGATCTATCCTCCTCCTCCATATCCTCAACGCTTGCAGAAACAAGATCATGAAAAACAGTTTCAAAAGTTTATGGATGTCTTCAAGAAACTGTCCATCAACATTCCTTTTGTTGAAGCATTGGAGTAGATGCCGAGATATGCAAAGTTCATGAAGGATATTTTGTCACGAAAGATAAGGTTGGAAGAATTTGAAACAGTGGCATTGACAGAGGAGTGCAGTGCGGTGTTGCAACAGAAATTGCCTCCTAAACTTAAGGATCCAGGAAGTTTTACAATTCCATGCACCATTGGGAAGTTGTCTTTTGACAGATGCTTATGTGATTTGGGAGCTAGCATTAATCTCATGCCCTTGTCAGTTTTCAAGCAACTTGGGTTGCCGGAGCCAAAGCCAACTAACATCTCTTTGCAGTTGGCTGATCGATCAATTACTTATCCGAGGGGTATAGTAGAGGATGTCTTGGTGAAGGTTGATAAGCTCATATTTCCTGCCGATTTTGTGATTCTAGATTTCGAAGAAGACAAGAAGATTCCTATAATCTTGGGAAGGCCTTTTCTAGCTACGGGTCGTACTTTGATCGATGTGCAGAAAGGGGAACTCACAATGAGGGTGCAAGATCATAATGTCACCTTTAATGTGTTCAAGGCCATGAAATTTCCGACAGAGGATGAAGAGTGTTTCAGTGTGGATACGGTTGATACGGGTCAGAGAAAGAAGTTGGATCAGTTATTGGGCGAAGAGTCGGACACGCACATGCTGAAGCATCACATCAGTGATTCCATTGACAGCTCTTCAATTCGAGAGCTCTCGAATGTCAAGCTCGGAAAACTTCCATCCCATTTGAAGTATGTCCTTCTGAATGATGAGTTGGTGATTTTTAAAGTATGTCAGGATAATGTGTTAAGAAGGTGGATCATGGATGATGAGGTAGAAGAGGGTACTTATCAGTCGACTGTGAAGCATAAACACCTTAGAGGTGTGAAGAAGAAAAAGAA
This sequence comes from Saposhnikovia divaricata, assembly GCA_036435485.1. Lineage (NCBI taxonomy): Eukaryota > Viridiplantae > Streptophyta > Magnoliopsida > Apiales > Apiaceae > Saposhnikovia > Saposhnikovia divaricata. The sequence goes on from CM071600.1 coordinate 133,121,659, forward strand.
GAAATCGATTGGAGGAAAAGTTAAGGTGAAATTTGAGATAGAAAAGATGTGGGAAGATAGCAAGAAGATTGTCAGACAATGGGTGAATGGTCCCTCAAACAAGGACAAGTCGAATGTGATCTTCGAGCCACCATGATTTGAATCTTATTTGTCCGGCTAAATGACGTTAACGACAGCGCTTCATGGGAGGCAACCCATAGGTTTGGTGTTTTTATGTGTGGTTTGATTTTGTGTGATTTTGTTCAGTTTGCAGGCCTTTGGCGAGTTGCAGGATTAGCCTCAGATTGGAGCTCATTTCCACCTCCTGATTCACTGCCCGAGGAAGGCGACGATACCGACAGTTAGGGGAGTTCTCTTTTATCCTTTATCTATACCTTCAATGAGGACATTGAATATTTTAAGTTTGGGGGTGATTTAGGATATTTCATTAATCGAGTCATAGCATTGCATATAGTTTTATGTAGTTCATAATACATCATGCTAGTTTAATTTCATATAATTCATATTTTGCAAAAAAAAAAAAAATTACATGATTAGTTGCATATCATATTTTCCTTGATCCCGTAGCGCTTGGTGATTCCGTTTAGTAGTCAGTGATGAATTTGGGTGTGATAATAATGGATAGAGGGCTGATTTAAATGCTTATGAATTGACTTGCATGTTGCAGAAACACAATCTTACACAACTCATCGTTTGCTTTTTGGGCTAGGTTAAGGTCATGCTTGTTTGGTTGTTTGAGATTTAATCACCTGTTTATATTCAGAATTTTCTTTATTCTCTTGATGGCGTAGGAGCACTAAATTCTAAGTTTGGGGGAAACCAGGAATTTCATGCTAGTAATTTGTCAATAATGGCTAGGCGTCAAATGGCTAGTAGCCGGCTCATATTTATATGAGTAGTCTAGGGTTGGAAATGAGAAAGGCTCATTCCAGATTGCATAAAAAAAATCAGAAAAAAATGAGAAAAAGAAAAGAAAAGAAAAAAAAAGAGAGAGTCAAAAAGTCCAATTGTTAAATGCAAAATTGGCCAGGGTGAGCTCTTTAATACTCGAGTAATTAAGTTCTAGGGGACTCAAGCCTAGTGACCTAAGACTTTTCCGGTCTGGGATCCACTAACCTAACGCTCGCTACATGGGTATTATTGTATAAGCCTTTTGGGGTCTCATCCATTGCACGGTCAAATAAGCATGTGTGTTGTGTATAGTATTATGCGTCATAGTTGTTAATAAAGCATGAATTCCTGTCTAACTCAAATGTTGATGGAGGTGTTTCTAGGTTATGAAGTGTCTAGCGTTCATTCTATTTATAAACTTGTGATTGTCTTGGCGAAGAATAGGTATGGTTTTGATCTAGTGCTAAGAGTAATTCTGATGAGTATTGCACACACGCACGTCTCTGTACTTGTAAATGTTAATATTCGGGTATTTAGTCGATCTCTATTTGAAATTTTCACATTCTCTGAGTCACTCTGCCAAGTTGGTTATTGCTTTGCCTATGGGATCCTTGCATTCATGCATTTAGTGGTAGTCGAGTCTGTTTTCGCTTGAGGACAAGCATCAGTTTAAGTTTGGGGGTGTGATAAGTGGATTTTATATCCACTTATTATGCGCTAAATGGACCTAGATTGATGGTTTATCCTTAAGTATGTTGTGTCTTTTAATTCATTTTTGTTGTGTTTCAGCATTTATTGTGCAGAACTCGCAACTTTAGGTATCGTGGCGATAAAAGGCTAAAAACGGTGAAATTTTGCACCAATTCGGAATTAAGAGTTGCCAAAAGAATTATCATAAAGAAATTCTGAGTGATATATTCTTAAAGAGAAAATCCCGGTTGGAATTGATATATTTTCTGTTAAGCAAAAGGAATCCAGTTTCAGATCCTCAGCAGGTCGTAATTTACACCTGAACGAGCAAGGAGAAAATAGAATTATCACAAAAAGATGGAAAGTGATATATTCTTAAAGCAGGAATCCCGGTTAGAATTGATATATTTTTCGTTGAGCAAAAGGAGTCCGGTTTCTGACCCTCAATAGACCGCATCTTAGGACTTAAAGATATATTTATATTAATAAATATTTTATTTAATTAGGAAATTATATTTTTAAATATCTAATAATATTAGATATTTATTTTTATAATTTCTAGATTAAATTAATTATTTATTAATTAAAGATTATAAGCTGTGCGGGTGATAAAAATATTTTTACGGAACCGTGCCTATAAAACAAAGTAGGCCATGATTGTTAAAGTTTGTTACAAGTCGCTAGTATGTGCAAATTGAATAAATAAACAAAACAAAAACAAAAAGAAATAGAAAGAAAGCAATTGACCTGAAAAGAAGGAAGCTAGTCAAGTTGTCGGCCAGAGCAGTTAGTGCAGCTGTTGGGAAAACTTTCCGCTGTTCTTTTATGTTGTGTGTTGTGTTTATTTTTTTTTTATTTCTTATTAATTCTTTTCATTTATATTTTATTAGTGTGGTGTGCTAATTTTTTGCTATAAATAGCCTAGTTCTCAAGCTTGTAAATCACACAACAATTTGGAGAGAAAAACATTCTCTCTTGTATTCTCTCTAAGTTCCTTGTAATTTTTAGTTTCATTTTTATACACTTTAATTTTTTGCAAATTTAGTTTAATTGTTGTTTCGGTTGAAGAATTTACGGGGATTATTTGGAGCGCTCTTTTCTTTCATTGGAAGCTATTTCGGTTCTACTTTCTAACTCTTGTAATTTTCATATTTAATTTATCGCAATTTTTAATTTAGTTATTATTATTATTATTATTATTATTATTATTATTATTATTATTATTATTATTATTATTATTATTATTATTATTATTGTTGTTGTTGTTGTTATTATTATTATGTTTTCATTTAATCCCATTATGACGATTCGCTCAATTATGAACTAATCGCCGTCATGGGATTCTAATGGATTTATTTACGTAATTTAGCAATTCGATGCCTTAATAAATTGTATTATGATAAAAATTCAGATTGCCTAATATGGTTGCGCTTAATTTATTAGATGCGTAGCTAACGTCTAAATTATTAATTCCTAATGAATGCGAAAGTGGATTTAGGAATTTAGAATTTGCCATGTTAGCATAGGTTCGTAATTGTCATATACATTTACGATAAGTGATAGGATTTTTTTCACATCACCCTATGTAGTCATAATAAAGGAATTTATTCGTAAACCAATTATGTTTTCAAATCTTATAGACATATAGGGTCTAAACATAAAAGGTGTCCTCGCGACTTCTATCTTTTTAAGTGGATGTTCGTGTGGTTTGACATAAGTTAAGGCTGAAAGGCGCTTATGTTATTTTCGTGTTCCCGACTAGCTTTCGTAAATTATCAAAATTACTTGAAATTAAGGCATCAATTCTAAATGAAATAAATAATGAAATTAGAATCCCATGTTTGTCTCACATATAAATTTTCATTTAATTAAATTAATTAGTTCGAATTATTTAATATTAATAATTTAATTAATCAATTAGAAAAATACAAAAATACCCCCTTTTGATATTTATTCAAGCAGTTTGTTGTTTAATCATACGTCGTTGCTTAAATATTATTTCTGAACAAACACCCAGTCTCTGTGGGAACGAATTTATTATATTACTTGTGACCGCGTACACTTGCGCAGTTAGTTTTCGAACCAACAGAAAGACGGTCTTACAATCTTCCCAAAAGACTGTCGACTCACAAAATCAAGTTTTTTGTTCAAATTTTATGTGTTAAATCCTTTATAAAGTTTACATGTCGTTATATTCTACATTAAAATCAAATTTTATATTTTTAAAAATTTAATTTATAATTTATTGATGAAATTCTATGGTGGAATCAATGATTTTCTCGGGGACTTTATATAAGAAAATTTTTTCTGGAACAGTTACCATTATCAGATCATATCATTTAAAATTTTAAACGAACAAAATTCATTTCTTAAAATTTTTAATTCAAATTAAAAAATGTTTTCATTATATTGAAGAACATCTATGCATCACACGAATTTTAAGCCAGTACTGTATATACGTTAATGCACGTTATTCAATATTTAACCATTCATAAGCAAAATGCATATTTAAAACAAAAAAATGCATATTTAAAACAATTTTATATCAAATAAATCATAATTATTTATGAGAAAATGACCTAAATGCCTCAAAACTATCCTCCCATGTACCAAAATACCCGTTTCTGGAAGCTTGGCCCTACCTACCCACGAGATACACTGTCTGAAGTAGCGTATCCCATATACTGTAGCAACTCGCCAGAACACTCTCTCTCTTCTCTCTCATCGTTCTCTCCGCCATCTCTCCCAATCTCTCCGCCTCTCTCCGTCACGTCCGTCCACCTCCACCGCTTCTGATTATATCAAACCAATCACCACTGCTGCCTCTTCGATTTGCCCAACTGAGTTTATGGAATCTGGCCCCGCAGGGGATTTTACGAATCCGGCAAAAAAACGAGGGAGGGAGGTTAGCTTCGATTTGGGGGTTTAAAATCCGGCGAATGAAATGATTTGAAATGGGTATAGTTGTGTAGATCATCGAAACACGATTCGATTGGTGTATAGGACATACACGGACGATAACGGAACCGTACGAACGGAGCTCCGCGTGTTTTGATCGAAAATCGCCCAGAGAATCGCCAGAGCGAGCTTCGGAGAATATGACGGATACGCATCTGACAAATGCGTATCTGCAGATACGCATTTGTTAGATGCGTTTCCCTAGCTACAGTGAATGCCTCCTGTTTGCGTATTTGCGTGTTACTCTTTACTCAATAGCATGTTTACAAGACACTCCACTACCAGTAGCGTGTCCCGTGGGTATTTAGGACCGCCCGAGTTGACGGTAGGTATTTTGGTCATGGATGTTTAATTTGTGGGTATTTTGGGCCATCACCAATTATTTATTCATTTAAAAAAAAAAACACATAATTTTATACTATAAATATCATATCCAATAATAAAGTAATTTTTAAAATTTCATCAATCAAATTAACGAATGAATAATAATCCGAAAGGATCCGAACCAATCGGAATCGAATGTCATCCAGTCTTAATTAAAACTTCATCCGATTTTAATTCAAATTAGATTGAAACTGAATTGAATTCAAATTTTGTTGAGATATTTCATAATCAAAAATTGACCCGATTCAAGTTCAAGTTTATCTAATCCGAAATCATTCCGATTATCGGAATTACCAAGTCGTTGACTAACACACACGTGTCTCAACTGTTTAGCTTTTTAAATTATGAAGTACTGTATAATATTAAGGTAAAACAATATCCTAGTCCAACGGACCCAACTCACACATCCAAAGTCCTTGAAACCGACAATTCCCCATGGCCAAATCTCATCTCTTTCTCTCCCTCTTCATCATCTTCCTCATCATCCCCTTAATCTCTGCAACCCCAACAAACACAAACACAAACAAAAACACAACCTCAACAAAACTCTCACTAGCCCACACAGAACTCATCAAATATGGCTTCCCCATTGGATTACTCCCCACCAATGTCCACTCTTACACTATCAACACCACCACTGGTGATTTCTCTGTTCTTTTGAACCACAACTGCCGTGTCACTCTTCCTCCTGATAATTACCTGGCTACTTATTCTAAAAAGATCACTGGCAAGATTGTGGAGAATAAGATTGGTGAGCTTAATGGGATTAATGTCAAGGCCTTTTTTAGGTGGTGGGGTATTACTGGAATCAAGAATAATGGTAAAGATTTGACCTTTGAGGTTGGTATGGTCTCTGCTAAGTATCCTGCTGATAAGTTTGGAGAGACTCCTGCTTGTGAGGGCAAACACTCCTCTTCTTGAAAGGTATATATGTGTATTATTTTATGTATATATGCATAAGACCTACAATTGGTGTTGACCCTTTATTTTTTTCACTGACCTTTTATGGTGGTAAAGAGGAAAAAGCTTGAATCTTTATATGTATTTTGTTCCTGTTGATGAAAAGTGCAAAAAAATTGAATCTTTATACTTTATTTGGTTTTGAAATAAAAAATTATTGTGTTCTTGTAATTTTGATCTTGTTGATGACTTTATGTAATTAGTGGAATAGCTTTTTGATGGAATTGAATATGTTAGTTTGTTGTGTTTGTTTGCCTTCGCCAATTTCCATATATTCTAGCTCGGAAAGGGAACTGCAGTGTACAAAATTGGACTGAAATGTTTTTGATAGTTTGTTTTGTTTGTTAGTTTTGCAAATTTTTATCTATTCTGGCGCATAAAAGGTAATTAGAGTTTACAAAATTGGATTGTAATGTTAATCATGTTGAGGAATATTATGGAAGTCTGGCTAGGGAGTTTACATACGTAGCACAAAGTTACAGCATATATTGTTCCAAAAAGCACTTCTATGGGGTAAGACATGATGTACTTGTAAAGAGAATGTGTAGTAAATGTTATGAACAATCATATAACAGCTTTTGGCATGACTTCACTTTAAAATGTTGTATATGCTAGCTTAAATAATTGACTAAAATGCAAAGGATTGAGATACCTGGATTCTATTGGTAGGTTATATAAATCCATATAATGGATAATGTGTTGAATGTTGCTAGTTGCCTACCGTTTTGGGAGTACATGTGCTTCTCCTGTATCTACTCGGTACGAAACCTCAAGGGGGCAAGGGTCAGCAGTGTGCACCCATTTTGGTTGATAAATATTTAAAATACTAACATATGTTTAAGATTCGAAAATCGTCAATAACATGTTAAATTAAATATTTAGATTGTTAGTTTTAAAAACACAAACAAAACATATTATTAGATACTATTGTATTAAAATATATATAAAAAATCATAGAGTAATAAAGAAGACCGTGCTTTGCACAAGTTATAAGCTTGTATATATATATATGTCATTGCTCCATACAGAACACCCTTATATAACAAACAATAAAGAACACCTTAGATCTAATAGATCCAATGGTCCCGCCAGGGGCACCCAATACAAAAAATTGTTATTTTTTTCCCTCTATCCATCAAGCAAAAAAAAAAAAAAAAATTATTGTTCATGATGACGTCATGCTGACGTCAGCACTGACGTCATCATGAACAGTAAATTTTTTTTTTTTTTTTTTTGCTTGATGGATAGAGGGTAAAAAAATAACAACTTTTTGTATTGGGTGCCCCTGGCGAGCCATTAGAGCTATTAGATCTAAGGTGTTCGTTATTGTTTGTTATATAAGGGTGTTCTGTAAGGAGCAATGGCCTATATATATATATTATATATATATATATTGAGTTGCACTCCATAACAAACACCTTATATAACAAACAATAAAGAACACCTTATATCTAATATAATTTAAGAGTTCCGTCATAGCACCCAATACAAAAAATTAGTATTTTTTTACCCTCTAGCAAACCAGCAAAATTTTTTTTTTGAAAATTTACTGTTCATTGATGATGTCATGATGACGTCATCAGTGAACAGTAATTTTCAATTTTTTTTGCAGACTTGATAGAGGGTAAAAAAATAACAACTTTTTGTATTGGGTGCCCCTGGCGGTGCCAAAGGATCTAATAGATCTAAGGTGTTATTTTTTGTTTGTTATATAAGAGTGTTGTGTACGGAGCAAAGGCCTATATATATATATATATATATATATATATATAACATTTGGGTTTACACATTTGGGATTTAGCTTAGGTGCCATGTTGATTGACTTCTTACACTAGAAAACTCACGGTTTACGTAAATGTAGACATAAAACCTTTATTTCACACATATATGTTTAGACACATAAATCCTCAAAGGTCAAGTAATTTGGATTGAAGAATTTAAACCTTGAAGTTTAGATGAATGTACACATAAAAGCTCAGCTTTTGGCATGACTGTGCTTTCAATTTTAAAAATGTTGTACATGCTTGCTTGATTTAATTGACTAAAATGCATATATTTTTACTCTGTTGGTAGGTTATACTCCTTTAAAAAAATGTACAGTGGGTTGCTTATTTCTAGTTGCCCATCTTTCCGGTAGTACATGTGCTTCGCCTGTATCTACTCAGCAGAAGAACCATAAGGCAGGCAGTCAGCTCCGTGCCTGAGTGTGCACCCTTTTTGGTTGATAATAACAGGCTTATATATGTAATGTCAAAAGTCACACAAATAAATTAGTTTTATAAAACTCACACTAATTCGAGATGTAGCTTAGGTTCTGTGTCGAAACCTCGCAGCTACATATTTTTGTTATGATTTTTTTTCTCATTTACATTTCTTATTTGATTGACTTCTTGCATTGTAAAACTCATAATTTACATAAATTTAGGCAAAACCTTAAGTTTCACATAAATATACACATAAGCGATGAAAGTTCGTGTAATGTACAATTAAACCACAAAATGTACTTATATTACCATAGAATTCACCGAATAAGAACTGGAACCTCAAAGTTTACATTAATGCACATCAAATTTCAAAATTAATTCAACGATGTAGCAAACTTCGAAGTTTACATAAATGTAAACAGAAAACCTCAACACCAAAATCAATAAACTGTATCTTTTTTGTTGTTTGTTACATATGTCTATTTGTGAAGTAAATAGGTTTGGGTGCTAAAATATCCTGCACATTCTAAATGTCCATTCAAATTGCCTTTTCTAATAATATGATTTTTTTTTCTCCAAAAGATTATGTTAATGTGTTATCGATTTATGTGAGGTCTGATTTCTCGTCAGACACTTGTTGAAAAAAACTAGTGGAAGTATTACCCCTCAGTTGTCTGCTCGGTTATTAAGCTGTCTTTCTTGTAAACCTAAACTCTGTTACCCGAGTATAGAAAGGAGGGAGGGAGAATGATGGGAAGAAAAGAAAATAATAGATAGTGCAATGACTTTCCATCTGTTCTTAAGTTCACATAAAAAGAGAAGGTGTTATTTAGTTTTTTCTTTCATTGGCATAACTTGAGCTGGATGGAGAGTAAACAACATTTATCTAATAGGACTTTTTCTATTGTTCATTGGCATTCATGCTTAATGGATCTTGGTTTTCCAACTCACAGGTCTGACTGTCTGAATATAAAGTTTAGCTGCTCTGCTATCCTAGAACTGTAGTTTTTGTTAAAACTATAGGAGTAATAACTTAAATGCTAAATGTTGTAGACTTCTTTATTTGTTTTTAAATAAATCAACTTATGCATTATATTAGTGAACATGGTGTGCCAACCATGGAGATTGGTTAAGTTTGAACCTGAGGTGTGAAGGAGGCTCAGGAGGTTAAAGGTTTAGGTAGAGTGCTGCTTGGTTCAATAAGATAGGAAGTTGATTAAGCTTTCTGTGGACCAGGTGTTCTTCTCTATAATCAAGGTGACTCCTGTTGAAATGTGATCTGTTTGTGGTTTTAGACAGGTTAATTGAGTTCCGAACAAGTCACAAAAGAATGGAATCCATCAATCGTGAGTACAGAATGGAGAGTATGGAATTATACAAGAGACTGAATTTTAATTTAGTTTTGCATCACGAAACTCGTCCTGTTTTTTGTTCATTGTAAATGGTGTGGTGACACCTTTATCATTTATGGTGGTACATTGAAGTATAATTTCTCAGTGCCTATAACTAAATAAAGATATTCAATATTTAGAGTAACATTCACTTCATAGACTTTTACTGTATATCTGAGGAAATAATAAGCGTAAGGGCACATTGTCTGTTATTTCGGGTCCGTTCTGTGAAATCAGCTGATTAAATGTTTTTTTTTCTGTGGATACGACCACCTATTTGTAAAGGAAGGGGTTTGAACTCTTTTGATGTATAAGCTGTGCTCAATACTCAGTGCACCTGCACAACCTGTGGTAGTTTACTTTTGTTAAACTTTAGATAAGGCTTGAATTATATGTTTCCTACTTATACAAAAGTGAAAATTAGATGCTGATCACTTCCATAAAATGTGAAGGCATATTGCTATGATATGCTTGCTGATGCATGGAGAGTACTGCAAACTGAGAATTTGTTTCTTTCTTGCAGGTTATCTTCTGGCTGCATGCATAACATACATCTGCGATAAGTTATGGCAAGGTTACCTATAAATCTTAAAGTTATTAATTTAAATCAAGTACCTTTTAGTAAGGGCATTATCCTGATGATTTTCATGTTGTTTATACAGTAGATATTCCGAGGTGTCTCACTAGGGGCTGTTCTGCCTTTAGAATGAGCACATGCTGGTTTATCCTTCTCGCAATCTGTTTATAAAGATTTTTAAGTTATTATCAGTGTAGTGTGTTGTTGTAATGTCTGTTGCACACTTGTTATTCCTGTTATAGTATTAGTTTCATGACTTGCATATGGATTTGTTTTCAGTGTTTGTGTATTAGGTTCATGTTCAGTGTTTGGTTTACTCCAAAGAGGCTGGAAAATCAAAAGCAAAGTACGTAGTAGGAGACATGATATCTATGATTATTCTCATTCTACACTCTACATTCTACATATGAATGTTAGTAAAATTGATTGTTTTAAATTATGTTCAACATCAACAATCAAGGGCCAAATATTTGGAATGCAGTTTCTTTGGATTAGACCGGATTTCATTTTATACGCTAAAACTTGTTCCCTATAGTTTAATTTAGTCAAAATGTATAAAATGGCTCGGATATTGCGGAAGAATCACATGCTTCACAGCTGCGAGAGAATTGTGTACTGGACGAGATCAAATGCACTGCAAAAATGAGAGAGTTGTGTACCGGACGGGTGTACCCCATAAAATGATAGTGTTTCGAGTGTGGACATTCATCTTCTAATTATGGCAGTAATGTCTAGGATACCGTTTTCCGTTGCAAAATGTGATGAACAGGTCACAAACAATGACATGGAAGAGAAACACGGACTGAAAAGTTGAAGTTCTGTGAAAAATATAGATAACGTCTTCACTCTTCAGAGTTTGTGTAATTGCCATATATAAATTGTTTCTGTTACTGGAAATGAATGGAAAGAAATAGACTTGTACTCAAGAGTCAAGATGAAGTTGTTGTGTGCACGTAAACTAAAGAGATGCACAAGTGAGATGTAAAATATAGTAATAGTAAAAGTGTGCATGTATAGTTTGGGGCTTTAAGCATCTCTAATTCATTAGTACTGTAAGATACTCAACGCAGGCGTTGTTGTCATATTCACTAAAAGCTGTCACGTACAATGTTTCTTGACCATACATAAATTAGAGGTACCAACTACCAACCAATTATTCTTCACACAAATTGGATAACTGTTCCAGGAACATGTTTATATGTATCTACAGTCGAGGCCTTTGTTCTAGGAGCATCTCCAAAGGGTTCTTATATTCATTCTTAAAAATAATATAAATAAATGAGTCTTAATAAGTTTTTTTTTTTTGAAACTAAAGGAAAATTTTATTAATCGGTAGAATCAAACAATAGAGTCTCCAACAAGAAATATGGAGGAGAATAAAAATCACTGGAACAACCTACTAAACAAGAACTATGAGCTAATATATGAGCAACCTTGTTTGATTCTCCCGCCATGAACTACATCAACATCACTTCTTTCCTGAAGCCAAATTTTGCAAGCCTCAATAATATTACCCACTTCCAGGTAATTCACATTTGAACTCTCAAGAGCAAGCACAGTCATTCGCGAATTCGTTTCAACTTGGATATTATGCACTCCAAGAATATCAATCCAAGAAAGAGCTTCTAAAACACCTCTTGTCTCTGCTTCAAATGCTGAAATTCTACCTGCAAACTTCATCACCTTTCCCTGGATAAACTCACCTGTACTGTCTCGAATCAACAAGCCAACAGAGAAATTCTGGTCATTAAGGGGGACAGCAGCATCCACATTGATTTTGAAGCTTCCTATAGCTGGACTCTTCCACTTATGCACTTGATTGGACTTATCAGAGTTGCCAATAATTTTAGTCTGCACTCGTTTCTTAGCCTGGCTCCATTCAGAAATTCTAGTAGTACCCCAGTTAACTACTAATTGAGCTGTCACCATTTTGTTTTCCCAAATCTTCTTGTTTCTAAAGAACCATATACCCCAAAGAATTGCCACTACTTTAACTAAAACCTCACTTGTTCCAGTCGTTAGCATATTGAGCAGCCAAGAAGAGGTAGATTGACCCTCAGCCAAAGAACCATTCAGTTTTCCTTCAGACCAGCAACTCTTAGCAAACTGACAATTGCAAAAGAGATGCTCAGTAATCTCTGTACTCGTATCACAAAACGGACAATTTGTTGCTAGATTAACACCTTTACGAGCACGAGCTTCTCTGACTGGAAGATTTTTGTGACCTAAACGCCATAAGAACACTCGTGCTTTGTGTGGAACCTGCAATTTCCATATTTTACTCCACCCTTGTGACACAGGGACATTCACCTCCTTATTGTTCTGAATGGACCAAAAACGATACCCATCTCTAGTATTATATATACCATTTTTTGCTTCATGCCATACCACCCTGTCACACAAAAGACGATTAGAAACTGGGGTATTCAGGACCGCTTCCGAATCAATCTCATTAAAAATTCCTTTAATGAAAGGAGCATCCCACATTCTTGTACCAAGGTAGAAAAGAGTATTTACTTTCACATCAGCTGTCTCATGATCATAGCCTCTCTCTACCATGAAGTTCTCTTTGTCTCGTAACCACCTGTCCTTATAAACGTCCACATCTAATCCATCCCCTATAACCCAACGAAAACCATCTTTTAAAACTTTTTTTGCATTCCATATCCCTGCCCGGATAAAACTCGGACCTGCACCTTGACTAGCCTCCAGAAAATGACAACTTGGGAAACATCTTGCCTTATAGAGCCTAGCAACCAGAGTACTTGGTCTTGACATAAAGTTCCAGCAATGCTTACCCAGCAGAGCTATATTAAACCCATGGAGATTCTTGAAACCCATACCTCCTTTATCCTTCGGTAAACACAACGCCATTTGATTCCTTTTTTATCTCTCGAGTTGGAGCTCCACCAGAAATTATTAAGAATTCGTTGAATCTCTTCACATAAGGTTTTAGGGATTAGGAAACAAGACATACAATAAGAGGGAATAGCTTGGGCTACACTCTTAATCATAACAGCTTTACCAGCTTTCGACAAAAGTTTTTCATTTCACCCTTCAATCCTACTCCAAACTCCGTCCTTCAGATAATTAAAGACCGGTTTCTTTGATTTACCCACAAACGAAGGCAGACCTAGGTAATTGCCATCCTCAATACTATTTCGAACATTTAGAATATTAGAGATAACAGTCTTCAAAGCTGAATCCACATTTGTGCTAAATGAAATACCAGATTTCTGCAGATTTATAGCTTGACCAGAGAGAGCTTCGTACCTATGAAGAATATCTTTAACAAAAGTCGCCTCCTAATTATTAGCTTTGAAGAAAAGAAAGCTGTTGTGGAATAAAAAGTAGGGTTATCGAATTGCGGCTAGGGTTCGTGAGCTTCATGCTTCAATGGCTGCGCTTGCGTTATCGTGACCTAATTCGGGTCCTCACAAGATGCTTACGTATCTCAGAGTTGAGAATCAAGCCAAGACGTAGTTCTGAGATGAGGGGTCTAGCCCTTTATATAGGCTGTAGGAGCCTTAGAATCGTAATAGGGTTTGGTGACTTGGTGGACAAGTCACCGTTATTGAGGAAGGTTCTGACTCCTTCCTTGTAGGAGTTTCCATGTCGAATTAGGTGCCTTAGAGGCTACATAATATCCCTGGGATATTCTAGAATGTTCCTTGTTTCTAGAACATTCCCAGTTTACGGATCAGGCCCATGTTAGAAACAAGCTTATACCGGGCATCCCCGGTTTGGGCTGTTCCATCTTGTGAGGACCCGAATTAGGTCACGATAACGCAAGCGCAGCCATTGAAGCACGAAGCTCATGCACCCTAGCCGCAATTCGATAACCCTACTTTTTATTCCACAACATTTGGCGCCGTCTGTGGGAAAACAACATCAACCATGGTTAACACACGAAGAACGACAATCGAGAACATTCCTGTTACTTCTGATCCACCGGCCATCTCCACCGCTCCACCCGTTATTACGGAGCAAGGGTATGCACCCCCATTAATAGAGACAACCACTCAACCTCAAGTTTCTCAACCCATAGGGACGAATCTCCATGTTGAGAGAACCTTACCAGTGGACGTCCACCCGGGACGGGAGACTAATCAGCTTCAGATGGTGGTCTCTCCATTAACTAGCCGTCCCCCACTCTTAGGAGTTCAGATCTCCACCACTACACTCCCCATGAGTACTGATCCGTTATACGGATTGCCTACCTACCCCCCAAATCGAAGGGATCCTGGACCAAGCTGTCACGCTCTACAGATACCTGATTCGTATCGGCCGCCTTATATTAGGGGTTTAGCTCCTCCTGGGCAAGGATATTATGATTACTCCCGACCTTACACTGATGATTCGTCGTCTGAGGACGACGATCGTGATGAAGCCCCAAGGAGGCGACGTGCAAGCAAGGAGCCTATGAGAAGGACTCAAAGAATCCATGATGGACATCCTCAAACAGCTGCTGAGAGAATCAAGGCTAATGAGGCTGAGATCTAAAAACTGAAGGCCGGCATAGCCAGGGAGCAAGCAAGGCAGAACCAGAATAGGCCTCCTCCAACTTTGAGGGAGATTCCCTTCATTGATTTGGAAAGGTCTTCAAGGAGACCAAGAAGGGCTGATGCCCCAACTGGAGGAGCTACAAGGGTGGAAACCCCCAGGGGTGATCCCAAAGACCTGATGCTACTTGGAGACCTTGACGATCCAATACCCCATTCACTGAGGAGGTGATGAACGCTCATGTTTCTCGAAAGTTTAAGATGCCCACGATAAAACCATACGATGGAACGGGTGATCCTTCGAATCATATCAGGACATTCTCAAACGCATTACTGTTACAACCCGCTAGCGACGCTCTTAAGTGTAGGGTGTTCCCTCAAACCCTGGCAGGCATGGCTCAAAGATGGTATAGCCGATTGCCCGCAAACTCAATTGGCTCTTTCAAAGAGTTGAGCACTGCTTTCATCAACCAGTTTGTTAGTGGAAAGGTCCACAAAAAAAGCTCTGCATCTCTCATGCAAGTGAAACAAGGAAAGAATGAGAACCTGAGGGATTATCTCAAGCGCTTCACCAAGGAGACGTTGAACGTCCCAGATCTGGAGAACAAGGTAGCTATGATAGCCCTGGAGAATGGAACAACGAACACTTACTTTCAGATGTCATTGGCAAAACATCCCCCTGAGAGCATGACTGAGCTCCAAAGAAGGGGGAGCAAATACATAAAATCAGAAGAGAGCATGAGGAAGGCAGAAGCTCCCACCATGAATGGAGGAAACGGAAATTCCCGGAAGCGGAAGCAAGAGCAGGAGTATGATGCTAGGGACAAATATCCCCGAACTAACAATGACTCCGACTCTGCCCCTAAGAAAAATTTGGGGCCAAGGTTCTCTGAATACGCAAGGTGGAATACCCCTAAGAGTCAGATCCTGATGGATATTGAGAAAGACAAGAATTTCAGATGGCCGAAGCCACTCAGGGGTGATCCCGCAAAGAGAAACAAGGATAAATACTGTAGGTTCCACAAGGATATAGGACATGACACCGATGATTGCAGACAACTCAAGGACGAGATCGAATTCTTGATCCGAAAAGGAAAGCTGAGCAGTTTAACAAAGGCGAAGACCATGGAAATCAAAGGAGAGACTATGATAGAAGGGATAACGATCGTGGTCGTAACCCCCAGCCACGAGGGCCAGTTATTAACATGATTTGGGGAGGCCCGACTGCGGCCGACACAACAAGGAACTCTCGAAAGGCATATGCCAGGGAGGTGATGCACATCGTGGGAGAGGCCCCGAAATGTGCAAAGACTAAAGTAGTGATTGGTTTTGATGATTCAGATTTGGAGGGGGTGAAGTTCCCCCATGACGACCCGTTGGTCATAACTCCTGTAATTGGAAATTCAGAGGTGAAGCGAGTCTTGATAGACAATGGTGCTTCTGTCGATATTTTGTTTCATGATGCATTTGTGAAGATGGGATACAATGATTCACAGTTGACTCCAAACAATATGCCTATATATGGGTTCAATGGAGCCGAATCCAATGTTGAAAGGACTATCCAGCTACTAGTTACTATTGGACAGGAGCCCAAGGAGGCCACTCAGATGTTGAACTTCCTGGTAATCAAGGCATCCTCCACGTATAATGCGATGCTTGGAAGGACTGGACTCCACGCGTTTAAGGCTGTTGCCTCCAGCTACCATATGAAAGTTAAGTTTCCAACTAGGAATGGTGTTGAAGAACAGAAGGGTGATCAGAAGATGGCCAGAAGTTGTTATGTGGCCGCATTAAGAGCTGATGGAGTCGGGGGGCAGGTCCTCCAGATTGAAGACATGGATGTTCGAGGTGATGATGAACACCGAGGGAAGTCGGCAGAGGATTTGGTTCCTATACCTCTGGACTGCAAAGACCCTGAAAATGTTACGTATGTTGGAGCTTCTTTAAAAGAACCCTTGACGGGCAAGTTGATAGAATTCCTACAAGAAAACAGAGATGTGTTTGCTTGGACAGTAGCTGATATGCCAGGGATAGACCCCCAACTCATAACTCACAGGTTGAATGTCGACCCCAAGCGGAAGGCAATAAAACAGAAGAAGAGGAATTTTGCTCTTGAAAGGCAAGAGGCCATTAAGCAAGAAGTGGATAAACTCTTGGAAGCTGGTTTTATTGAGGAGATTCAGTTCCCTGAATGGTTGGCTAACCCTGTGATGGTCAAGAAATCCAACGGTAAGTGGAGGATGTGCATAGACTTCACCGATTTGAATGACGCGTGCCCTAAGGATTGCTTCCCTCTACCAAGGATTGACACAGTAATAGATGCCACGGCTAGGCACGAAATGTTGAGTTTCATGGATGGTTTCAGTGGCTACAACCAGATTAAGATGCACAAGGATGACATCCCAAAGGTATCTTTCATAACTGACTTTGGTGTTTTTTGTTACCTTGTCATGGCTTTTGGACTAAAGAATGCAGGAGCTACTTATCAACGACTGGTAAATAAGATATTTGCCCATCTGATTGGAAAAACCATGGAGGTCTATGTTGATGATATGTTGGTCAAGAGCTTGTTTACAGCAGACCATGTTGAAAATCTCAGAGAGGCATTTGAAGTGCTGAGGCACCATAAGATGATGTTGAATCCGGCCAAGTGTGCTTTTGGCATTGGATCAGGGAATTTTTTGGGTTTGATGGTTTCAAAATGAGGCATTGAAGCCAACCCGGATAAGATCAAGGCGATTCTCGACATGGAACCACCCCGTTCCATGAGGGACGTGCAGAAATTGACTGGTACAATAGCTGCATTGGGAAGATTCATCTCAAGGTCTGGAGACAAATGTGTTAGAAATAATTGATGTGAATATTAATCAGTGTTTAAGTGTTACAGTGATAAATCAGAGTTTAGCTGGAAGTAGTCAAAGTTTAGTTAAACGCTGACAGATGGAAGCTCGACAGAGTTTGTTAAACTCTGTCTGGAGGCAGCATCTACTGGTCAACAGTGTTTGAAGATTTATTATGGAAGCAATATCTTTGAAGATTGAATAGCTGTCAAAGAGATTGAGTTGACTAAGGAGACGTGTAGCAACCGTAATTGATATCAATTGTATAGCTAATTTATAGGAGTATCAATTATCGATTGTATAGCAGCTGTATATCTTATAAATAAGAGATAACTATGATCTTACTGATACTGAGATTGACGAAATCTATGGGCTGCTCAAAACTCATGAATTGGAATTGGAGCAGAGAAACAGGAAATCAGGCAAGAAGACAAAGTCTGTTGCTCTTAAGGTTGAAGAAAAATCCTTGAAGAAGGAAGCATCAAGGAAGAAAGCTAAGGGAAAGGCTTTAGTCATACATTCTGAAAGTGAGTCATCAAACTCTGATGTTGATTCAAACACTGATGAATCATCTGACTCTGAGGATGATGAAGAAGAAATGTTGCAAATGGCAGCTTTGATGGTGAAGACCTTCAAGAAGATGGGTTTCAAGAACTTCAAGAAGGGAAAAAGGTTTTCTAAGAAAGATTCAAATTCTGACAGAAAAAGTTTCAGAAAGTCTGAGAGAAAGGATAGCAAGTCTGGGAAGAAGGAAAAGTCTGAGATTCAATGCTACAAGTGTAAGGAGATGGGTCACTATGCTCCCGAGTGCAAGAAGGGTAAAACTGAAAAAGCACTCTTCACAAAAGGCAGAGACTGGGCAGACACTTCAGACTCAGATGAGGATGTTAACTATGCTCTCATGGCTTTTATTGATAATGAATCTGAAGATTCTGAAAACAAGGTACCTCTAACTACCTATGCTTATAATACTGATGATATAACTGAACTAACAATTTATCTTAAGGCTTTGCATATCAGTTATAGGGATCAGACTTTAGAGAATGAGAGAATCAAATCTGAAAATTCTGAACTTAAAGTGAGAAATAAAATTGTTGAAGAAAAACTTGAAAACATGCAACAAGTTCAGAAAGAGATGATGCTGTTTATCTAGAACAGGATTTTCTAGGAAAATATAAGCAACTTGAATCTGAATTGGAGAAAGCAAATCACATAATTAAAACTTGGACTCATTCTGAAAAAGACACACAAGAGGTTTTTCAGTCAGACACAGTTGGTTTAGGTTACTGTGAGGGAGATGAACTTAGGTTTCAAAACAAAGTCAAAATTAGAACACATCTTCCATCCACAAAATTTGTTCATGGAATAAATGAACCTAAGTCTGAAGCTAAAAAAGAAGCTGTTAAGAAAGAACCAGTAAAAACTAGTGTTAAACAGGTTAATATTGGTTCAATGACAGATAAACACCTCAAACATAAGCTTAAGGAGTTAAAATCTGTCAAGAAACAGAAAGTGTCTAGGAAGAATAGAAATGGTAAAGTAGGCATTACTCAAGGTAATTATCCAATGCTTGCTACTTTTGCTCCAAGAAAGACATGTCATAACTGTGGTAGCACTAACCATCTTGCTAGTTTCTGCAGGAAGAACAAAAACATTAATTCTTTACCTTCCAAGTTTGAAGTAAAGAAAGATAATGTTAGAACTAGACCACAAACTTTATGCAAACATTGTGGAAGTACTTGGCATTCTATTTATACTTGCAGGGATTATCATGCTATTTATCATAACTACTATGAACTTAAGCCCAATTTGAAATGGGTTAAGGTTAATTCTGCAAGTGTAAACTCTGATAAAGTTAGCTTAAACTCTGATAATGTAAATTCCACTGCTAAAGCTAACAAAATTAAGAAAGCCAAAGGATCCAAGCAAGTCTGGATCCTTAAATCTAATCTTCAGTAATTGTTTGTGATTGCAGGGCATCAGGGAGAGTACCCTAGTTGTGGACAGTGGATGTTTTGGACACATGACTGGAAATAAAGCCCTGCTATCAGAGTATGTGGAGAAGGCTGGCCCAAAAGTTTCCTATGGAGATGGCAACATAGGACGTACTCTGGGATATGGCAATTTCAATCTTGGAAGTGTCATCATCACAAATGTAGCTCTGGTTCTAGGACTCAAGCATGATCTGCTATCTGTGAGTCAAATCTGTGACAGAGGATATCATGTAGATTTTCAACCTGAATACTGTGAAATCATCAGTAAATCTACAGGGAAAGTTGTTTTAGTTGGACACAGGCACAATAATATCTATGAAGCAAAGTTATTGGCAAACTCTGATGGAAAAGCTGTGTGCCTGTCCATAAGAATGTCTAGTGAAGAGAGTTGGAAGTGGCATATGAAACTTTCTCATCTTAATTTGAACAACATAAATGAGTTGATAAGAAAGGATCTTGCAAGAGGACTTCCAAAGTCTTTACTAAATGTTAATGGCCTGTGTGATTCCTGTCAAAAGGCCAAACAAAGGAAGTCATCTTTCAAGAGCAAGTCTGAATCTTCAATTGTTGATCCTTATCATCTTCTACATGTTGATCTCTTTGGACCAGTGAATGTCTTATCAATTGGAAGAAAGAAATATGCTCTAGTCATTGTTGATGAACACACCAGATACACATGGGTGTATTTTCTAGCAAAGAAGGATGAAACTGCATTAACTCTGATGGAGCATGTAAAGCTGCTGGACAAAGGATCAAAACACAAAGTCAAAATAATCAGAAGTGATAATGGAACTGAATTCAGGAATGCAACAATGGAAGAATTCTGCAAGAACAGAGGAGTAAAGCAAGAGTTTTCTGCACCTGGTACACCACAGCAAAATGGTGTAGTTGAGAGGAAGAACAGAACCTTGATAGAAGCTGCCAGAACTATGCTTGATGAAGCAAAATTGCCAACCTATTTCTGGGCAGAAGCAGTTCAAACAGCCTGTTTTACTCAAAATGCCACACTGATCAACAAACATGGAAAAACACCATATGAGATGGTGAGAGAAAAGAAGACAAACTGAAATATTTTCATATTTTTGGGTGCAAATGCTTAGTGTTGAAAACTCATCCTGAACAGTTGACTAAATTTAAGTTAAAAGCTGATGAAGGAATTTTTGTTGGCTATCCACTGTCAACTAAGGCATTCAGAGTTTATAATCTGAGAACTAAGGTGATCATGGAGTCAATTCATGTGTCATTTGATGACAAGAAAATAACTGGACTTGAAGATGTAGATGAACATGATCAACTGCACTTTCAAAATGAAGACTTAATCTCTGATAAAGTAAACTCTGATGAAACTGATCTGACAAACTCTGTTGAAGCATACTCTGAACCTCTACTGGTAAACACTGAAGAAACATCTCAACCAGAACAAAGGGGAGAACCAGTTGAGGGGGAGCATGAACAAAATGATGACTCAAATTCTGATAGTGAGTCAACTGAAAAATCTGGATCAAACTCTGAAAGTGCAAAATCTGACAGTTCAATCTCTGAGCAGTCAAATTCAGGGGGAGCCTCAGAAAATGAAGAAAGACAACAAGAAAATCAGGAGAACATGGATCAAGGGGGAGGATCACATACTGATAGAAGCCATTTACCTTCAGCTAAGAAATGGACGAAATCTCATACACCTGATTAAATTATTGGAGATCCAGATGCAACAGTAAGGACAAGAAGTGCTACAACAAATGAATGTCTGTTTCATGCATTCTTGTTTAAGAATGAACCAAAGAAGGTAGAAGAAGCTCTTCAAGATGCTTACTGGATAACAACAATGCAGGAGGAGTTAAATGAATTTGAAAGAAATGAAGTATGGACCCTTGTACCTAGACCAAAGAATAGATCTGTTGTTGGTACTAGATGGGTCTTCAGAAACAAAACTGATAGTGAGGGAGTTGTTACAAGGAACAAGGCTAGACTTGTGGCAAAAGGCTATTCACAGCAGGAAGGAATAGACTATGATGAAACTTTTGCTCCAGTTGCAAGATTGGAGGCAATAAGAATTTTTCTAGCATATGCCTCTCACAAGAAATTCAAAGTATTTCAGATGGATGTGAAAAGTGCTTTTCTGAATGGGAAGCTTGAAGAAGAAGTGTTTGTTGAACAACCACCAGGTTTTGTGGACCCAAAATATCCAGACTATGTCTACAGCTGGATAATGCACTCTAAGGACTTAAGCAGGCACCAAGAGCATGGTATGAAACTCTGGCTCAATTTCTTTTAGAAAGTTGGTTCAACGGAGGTGCAATTGATAAAACACTGTTCTATTTTAACTATGGTGATGACTTGCTTTTAGTTCAGATATATGTTGATGACATAATTTTTGGGTCTACTAATGATAAACTCTGTAAAAAGTTTGCTAAGCTCATGCAGTCCAAGTATCAAATGAGCATGATGGGAGAGCTTAGCTATTTTCTAGGCCTACAGGTGAAGCAAACAGATGATGGGATTTTCATAAATCAAGCAAAATATACCAGAAATCTTCTCAAGAAATTTGGTATGCTTGACTGCTCATCTGCATCAACTCCCATGGCAACAGCAACAAAGTTGGACAAAGATACAGGAGCTTCAGTAGATATGACAAACTACAGAGGCATGATAGAATCTCTTCTTTATCTAACAGCTAGCAGGCCTGATATCATGTATGCAACTTGTCTCTGTGCAAGGTTTCAGGCAGACCCCAGAGAACCACATCTAACAGCTGTGAAGAGGATTTTAAGTATCTCAAGGGAACCATAACCTTAGGTTTGTGGTATCCTAGAGAATCAGACTTCAAGCTACTTGATTACTCTGATGCAGACTTTGCAGGCTGCAAGATAGACAGAAAAAGCACCAGTGGAAGTTGTCAATTTCTGGGTGATAGACTTGTTTCTTGGTATAACAAGAAACAGAAATCAATTTCAACATCTACAGCTGAAGCAGAGTATATTGCTGCTGGTAGCTATTGTGCACAGATTCTGTGGATGAAGAATCAATTGCTGGATTATGGATTTAGGTACAGTAAAATACCTATTTACTGTGATAATCAAAGTGCTATTGCAATGACAGGTAATCCAGTACAGGATTCAATGACCAAGCACATCAGCATAAGGTATCACTTTATCAGAGAACATGTAGAGAAAGGGGATATTGAGCTTCATTTTGTGTCTACAGAACAACAGCTTACAGATATCTTCACCAAGCCATTGAGTGAAGCGGTATTTACAAGGCTGGTAAATGAACTAGGAATGGTCTCTGGTTTTGACTAGAGATATTGGTTAGACTCAAAATTTTACTTATGTAATGTGTTGCTCTTAATTCTGTGGTATGTTAACTGCTATGTAAACTCTGTTGTTAAACTCTGCTATGCAAACTCTGTTCGTTAACTGTTAAACTCTGTTAGCATGCTCTGTAGGTCATACACTGTTGACATGTTGGATAAACTCTGAGAAACTCTGATAATGTTTTTGTCTGAATGTTAACACCAATGAAGAAATTTGTATGAAGTATGATTCTCAGTAATTAATCATGAATCCTTCTAAGTTATTTGTGATCTAATCTTAGATTGTGTAGAAAATTAACACAACATGATACTGTTTCATATTTATAGCATCTCTTAGTTTATTTATCCTAAACTCTAAGTCTGTAAATACTGTGTGCATTGCCTCTCATGAATAATTTCTGATGTTGATGAGCTATAAACTCTGTTAGTTATACACTGTTAAGTTAAATTCTGTTATTAGTCTACCCCCAAAGTAAATATATATAGATTGTTAGAACTCCTTTGAGATTATGTTGGTGTCTAGGACGACCCAGGAACTTGCTGGTATAGAGTAAGGTCTAAAATTCTCTAATTTTTGGTGACTAGTCAAAGACTAGGAAGATGCAAGAACTTATCAAAGATGATAAGGGCTAAAATTATAGGATTTTTGGTGACTAGTTCCAACCTCTGATTACTGGAGAAAAAAAAATGGGGGTTATAAATTAATTAAATATTACTGTATATAAATCGTTTACTAAAAAGTTTGGCATTCATCATACATTCAGTGTTTACTATGAGAGTTTGTGCATCCAGTGTTTACTGATTTACTTTATGGATTTTATGAAAAATTAGATGCTCTAAAATTTGAATTGGTAAACTCTGCTATACACACACATATATTCACACATGTGCAGTTTTTGAAAGGATTATGGTAATGCAGTTGAAGAATTGACAAACGCTGACGAATTTTGTCTAATACTCTAAGGTAATTTATTTCAGACAATTTACATACTTGGGGTAAAAAGAGTTTTTGAAAACTGAAATAAATTATTTCCAACTGATAATGAGTGTTGGAGTGGTAAAGTGTGTTGGTAATGGGAGAGAAATTAGCAGTAATTATTGCTATAGTTACTGAACGTGCATAGTTGTTCCATTATGTATGTGCCACGTGTCCCACTCACCCACTAATGTGTCCCATTTGCACATTAATTGAGTAATTGGTTGAGTGTATTAATGTTAAAACGATTGGGTTTTACTTTTTCATTACAACTCTAATCATTTTTACTTACACGGTTATTTTCTCTGCACACAACCCACTCACAGTTACTTGCTATCTCATTTGCACATTTTCACAAACACCTTTGCTACATATCTTTTTCACTGATATTTTCTTCTCAAATCGATTCTAATGGCCACTAAAGCTTTTACTGCCCAAGGATTATTGTTTTTTACCAAAAATTATGCTGCCCCATTGAACAATGAAAAAATTCCAGAGGCGTTTCATTTGATTCAAAACTTTTTGGGAGATTCAGAGATTGGAACAGCTCTAGTCGAACCACAAATGCTTTCTTCCACGCAGATTGCTACTTTCTGGAATAACTCTGTGTATGATGATGGAGGAGAGAATGGGAATCCATCAATTGTTTTCACTTATGAGGAGACAGAGTATGTGATTACTCCTACAACTGTTAGAGATACTATGGGTTTTGACACTCATACTTCATACACTGTTGCTGGTGAGAATCAATTGAAGGAGATGTTGCAGCAGCTGAGGTTTTCTGGTTTTTTAGACAAGCTTGGTAATGTAAAAAGGCCAGGGCTTTGGAAGGAATGGAGTTTCTTCTTTGATTGCATCACAAGAGCTTTTGGCAAGAAAGTCACCAACTGGGATGCCATTCCTACTGATAGTCTTCAAATCGGGTATTCTCTTCTCTATGAAAGTAATTTCGATTTTGGTAGACTTGTCTTAATGAATTTAGGTGATAGGTTGTCAGAGTCTAGTACTGTCTATTTTGCTAGATTTTGTCAATTATTATTCACTGCTTGTGTTGCTGGTGTTGAGATTGCTGAGAATGACACCATTCTAGCTTTTAAGGTTAATAAAAGGATATTCTCTGATCTAACCAACAAAGATGCTAACAAGGAGCAATTACCTGATTTGGTGTTGCCACTTGCAATTCAAAATTTCCTACACCAACCTCAAGAACCTCCACAGCCTCCACAACCTCAAGAACCTCAAGAACCTCCACAGCCTAACCCTGAACCTACAAACTCTAAACCTCGACAATCTATAAACACTGAACCCATTCAACCACCTACACATACTGAACCTCCAACTCTAAACACTGAAACACAAACCCAACCTCAACCTTCACCTCAACCTGAACAACAACCATCTATTACCCAACCCAAACCAAAACATGGAGGTAGAAGAAAACACACAGCAGCAAATACACAACATCGACTACCTAAAGCTAAAAGAGAATCTGTTCCAATTCAAAAGGAGTTTGTCAGGACTAAAAGGGCTAGAAAAGAAAGGGCAAACAGACCTCCATCACCTTCTATTCTAGAGTATTCTACTGAAGAAGAGACAGCAGAGGTGCCTCAAATTAAAAGAAGAAGATTGATTCTTGATGATTCTGATGAGGAAATGAACTTTGAAGCTCCAGAGGTGATTTCCAAGGAAATACCTACTGTTGAGACATATACTGCAGAAGAAGCTGCAAATACACCTGCCAATGTACAAATGGATGAGGACAATAGAGAAGGTTTTACTGCTATGGATGATTTTGTTGAAACATTTATACCATTCTCTGATCACATTACTGTTCCTCTTTCACCTATCATTGCAAATTCTGAAGAAACGGGTGCAGCTGATCAGCCAACTGTAGTACTTGATGAAACAGTGGCATCACACACTGAGTTATTCTCTGATGCTCACCAGGTTCTTGAACAAGGTGAAGAGGTTGAACAAGTTGAAGTTCCAAAGTCTGTTGAGGCTAGAGACACAACTACAGAGATTGTTGCTGAAATAGCAGTGAATGTTACTGACACTGCAGAGATTGTTGAAGAGAATGTTGCAGTGCATACTGATCAAGTTGAAAATACAGCTGTTGATGTTGAAGATGAAGCAAGTGCAGAGTCAAACTCTTCTCAGAGTATACCAGTTCAAACTGATGCTAAGCACACACCTTTTTCTAAACCTTCAGATCAACATGACATTGAAGCTGAGCACTTTGCCAAGAATTCAAGGGATTGGTATAAGTCAGACTGTATTTTTCCTATTGAAAGAGCAGCTAAATTTGTTCATCAATCTGCCACGAAGATCTCAAATCCTGATATTATCTCAAGTCTGCAAGCAACCATTGTTCAAGTCAAAACTCTGAATGAAAGATTTGATGAGTCTCAAAAAGCTATTAATGAACTGAGAGCTGATGTTGTTGCTAGAGATATGACTATGCAGAGGGATAATCAGACAAAGTTTAAGACCATTTCTAAAGCTCAAGAAAATCTATTTCAGAGGCTGGGTCAAGTTGAACAAAATCAGAATGTATTGTTTCGGAAGATTGATTCCATTACTAACTCCTTGGAGCTGATCACTTCTATCTTGATTCCTGATGATGTCAAAAAGGGGGAGAGAGTTGCTAAGTCTAAGTGCAAGCAATCTCAAACTCTGACTAAGGAGGATGATACTGAAGATGGAGGAGCAAAGGACAAAGGGAAGAAATTATTAAGAGCTGATCAAAGTCTAAAATTTAGCAAGTCTTCTAAGACAAAGTCTGTTGGAATATACACTGATACTCAGGGTACTTCAAACACCAAGAGTTTATTATTCACTAAAAATCCACTGACTGATGAGGAATTGGCTGCTAAGTTGATTCTTGAAGAAAATGAAGAAGGAGCTACTATTGAAGATATTAAAGCTGAAGAAAAGAACTTACAAGAAGAACATCAGAAAGCTTTAAAGTCTGGAATGTTTAAAAAGAAAGAAAAAGCTCCTAGGCCTGTTCTTAAAGGCATTGTGATTAATGAAAATGTTGGTGCTGATCAAAGATCACAATTATCTAAGAAACCAACAGAAGCTGAAACCAGATTGAAGCTAAAAGGCATTGCTAAAGAAGGAGAAGATTCAAAGAAAGTGAATACAACCTCTGTTTCTACACAAGTTGTACAGAGACCTTTATCTACTCAGATGCAAATGGTTTTTGGAAAACCAACTCTTCATGATCCATCTCTGATGACTGGAGGTACTACTACTGATTTTCTGCATGGTAGAGCTTTAACAGGAAAGCAAGGTAGAGATAAATCTGGATTGGGCTCTCATAAAGAAGTCAGAATGAACACTGGTCCTAGAAATTCTTCATCACTAGCTGTTCCAGGTCTTGGTGTTACTCAGGAGAGTTTAGACAGACTGGAATCAGTTCAGTTGATTCATCAAAGAAGTTTGGATAAAGACTTTCTATTGTATTTCATGGAAGATGGTACTATATACAAAATTGGTGAGTATGATCTTGATTTGAAGCTATGGGAGGAATTAGAATATGTTCTATATCCCTTCAAGGTGAAAAATCGAAGGACTCAACAAGCTGCAAATGTGCTAAGAAATAAGATGCTACAAAATTTGGCAGTCAGAGGGATGAAATACAAAAGTCAATATGTCCCAAAGTACAGAGATTATCATGGGAATATTGTTGAGATGAAGAAGGTAGTGCCAAACTGAAGACAGACCTGGGTATAACAGTTCTTGATTTTAACTCAGAGTCAACTAAAGCACAGTTCATCAGACTGTGGAATGAGATAAGAAGAAACAAAATCTATGATCTGAGGTCTGCTATTTATCAAACTGGTGAAGATGATCCTAAGCTAAAGGAGATCAAGGAGGTTATGCAGACAGAGCTTGAAAATGCTGAAAGAAGATTACTTATCGATTACCTTAGAACAACACCAGATGTTGAGGAGATTAAGGATTAAAACTCTGTAAGAATTTTCTTGTTTTCTGTAGATTTTGTGTAGAAGTTAAACTCTGTTTTTATATTAAACACTGTATTTGTTTATTTGTTTTGACATCATCAATTATTGTTAAACTTGTGCATTTTTGCTAATGAACAAGTTGGGGGAGATTGTTAGAAATAATTGATGTGAATATTAATCAGTGTTTAAGTGTTACAGTGATAAATCAGAGTTTAGCTGGAAGCAGTCAGAATTTAGTTAAACGCTGACAGATGGAAGCTCGACAGAGTTTGTTAAACTCTGTCTGGAGGCAGCGTCTACTGGTCAACAGTGTTTGAAGATTTATTATGGAAGCAATATCTTTGAAGATTGAATAGCTGTCAAAGAGATTGAGTTGACTAAGGAGACGTGTAGCAATCGTAATTGATATCAATTGTATAGCTAATTTATAGGAGTATCAATTATCGATTGTATAGCAGCTGTATATCTTATAAATACAGTTAGGTTAACCCTGGAAGGGTATCGATTATTGAAAAACATTATTCATTGTAACCTAAGCAGCTCTCTGTGATATTCTACATCACTGAGAGAGGAGTTATTAATTCGAAACAGTTTTTAATTGTTTAAATGCGTATTTTATTGTTAATTTCTCATACGATCTTGATTATAATTGTGTATTCGGCCTAACAAAATGTTTGCCCTTCTTTCAGGCTTTGAAGAAAGTGAAGAGTTTTGAATAGACTTCAGAAAGCCAAGAGGCTTTTGAACAACTGAAAAAGTATATGGCTGAGGCCCCGTTGTTGGCCAACCTAGTCCTGGAGAGACCCTGTATTTATATATATCGATATCCGAACAAGCATTGAGTGTAGTTCTCATTCGAGAGGAAAACAAGGTTCAAAAGCCTATCTACTACGTGAGCAAGGTATTGCACGGAGCTGAGTTGAATTACTCACCCATCGAAAAGCTTGCTTTGGCACTAGTAACAGCTTCAAGGAATCTAAGACCTTTCTTCTAGGCACACAAGATTGAAGTCCTGACGGATCAGCAGTTAAAAAGTATATTACATAGCCCGAAGGCCAATGGAAGGCTAGTTAAATGGGTGGTCGAACTCGAGGAGTTTGATATCACGTATAAGCCTCGGACAGCCATCAAGGCTCAGGCATTAGCTGACTTCGTGGTTGAATGTACCATCGACAACTAAGAAGTTGGGGGGCAGGAGATAGTGCCAAACCAAGAAGGTGAAGATAAAGCTGAGGAGCTTGTACCTGATCAGAAGGAATATTTGGTGTTCTATTTTGATGGGGCATCAAAAACGAAGTCTAGTGGTGCAGGCCTAGTCTTGCAAACGCCGATGGGTTTTTAGTATAATATGCTTTGAAGTTGGACTTTCTAACAACCAACAACGAAGCTGAATATGAAGCCTTGATAACCGGATTAGGCTTGGCCAGAATATTGAGAGTCAAGAACCTTAAAGTCTGTGGAGATTCAAGACTCGTAGTATCGCAAGTGAATGAAGAGTTTGAAGCAAAGGATGAAACTATGGCAAAATACCTAAGGGTTGTGAAAGCCGTTATGACTCAGTTTGATGAATGCTATATGGAGCATATTTTGAGGGAGGAGAACGTCAAGGACGATGCCCTATCAAAGTTCGCCTCTTTTGAGATAGAGAATTATGTAGGGAGTGTTTACTTCCAGGTCTTGAAGGCCCCTACCATCAATTCAAAATTGTTGGCACCCATTGATGTTAGAAGCTGTTGGATAGATCCTATCAAGGCCCATTTGGAAACTGGATGGCTCCCTGAAGATGCCTCGGAGCCACGGAAACTGTCAGTGAGAGCGTTGAGATATGCCTTGATTGAAGGCATCCTTTATAAGAGGTCTTTTGTTATCCCATACTTGAAGTGTTTGAGGCCCCAAGAGGCAAAATAAGCATTAAAGGAAGTTCACGAAGGGATCTATGGCCAGCACTTGGGGGGCAGAGCCTTAGCCCATAAGATCACCCATTTGGGATTCTATTGGCCAGAGATGTTGGCAGGTGCGCAAAATTATGTCAAGAAGTGTGACATGTGTCAGAAACATGCCCCGATTGTTAGGCAGCCACCAGAGATGTTAACGTCGATTAACTCTCCTATTCCATTTGCCATGTGGGGGATGGACATTCTTGGTCCTTTCCCTGTAGCTTCAGCACAAAGGAAGTTCTTGATAGTGGCTATCGACTATTTTACCAAGTGGATTGAAGCTAAGCCATTAGCTAAGATAACCACCCAACAAGTTGCCCAGTTCTTCTGGGAGAACGTAATTTGCAGGTACGGTATCCCACGAATCCTTGTGACGGATAATGGGCGCCAATTCAACAATGAGGAGTTTAAGAAGTATTGTGAGGAGAACACAATCGAACTTCGCTTCACTTCAGTAGCTCACCCTCAGGCTAATTGGAAAGCTGAGGTAGCGAATCGGATTATCCTTGATGGACTCAAGAAAAGGGTCGAACATTCAAGAAACACGTGGGCGGATGAGTTGCTGCCTATACTGTGGGCATATCGTACCACCTGTAAAGTAACAACAGGAGCTACCCCGTTTTTGCTAGCTTATGGAGCAGAGGCAGTTGTGCCTGTTAGGAATATGTTGTACTTGATGATAACTTCACAATCAATCAAATTGTATAAGGTTTTGTAGCTGTCAACGGATGAGGATTTATAACTCTATCCGTTGACAGGTAGCTCATCAACGGATGAGGTTTTGTAGCATACTGCAGTATCTCTATGTTATCAGTTGATAGTGTTTTTATCCACAGTCATGTTGACCATCAACGGATAGGCAGAATAGGGTAGCCAATTGTAAATAAGCTATGCTATGTAATTCTGTCTAAGTGAAAGTGTATCAACAGATGAAGACAAAACTCTATCAACGGATACAACTCAAATCCACTCTATCAACGGATACAGCTCAATACATCATCAACGGATGTCAGTGTACAATATTAACGGATAATCATTGACACTGTCTTATATGCTAAGCTGGGGATTAGCAGTTGATAAGGACAGGCTTGACTGACAGATCACATGGGTTGATAGTAGATACAAAAAGCAGTATGGCAGCCATACTTTGGAAACACAGAAGAAAGAAGCATTCCGTTTACACTATGAATACAAGAAAGGTGAAGGAGACATGTCTGTTCACAAGGACAACCTTTCGGCTACATGTGTATTTGGAGTGTAGTAGCAAGTCAACTAGAATTAGATTAATATTATCTTATTCCAGTAGTACTTGTAAAACTTGGGATATATAACCAAGTGTAGCAACTCTTTTGTAGGATAAGAAAACAAATACATTTTGCTTAGGGTTTTTATTGAATATTCTTAGAAAGCAAAGAGTTGTAAAACAGAAGCTGTGTACTTTTGTATCACAGAGTTTTCTTCGAATAAAAGCTTCAGGTGGCGCATTTAACCACCTGATATTTTATGTGTTGGTGCATTAATCTTTCTACAGCAATTATCTAAGTATAGATTTCTGGAGTTCTTATCAGAAATTTATAAATATCAAGAATTGTATTCAACCCCCCCTTCTACAATTATACAAGTGTGTAATCTGGGAATAACAGTGCCCGTGGAGATCTCTCACGTGTCTCCAAGGGTGGAAGCATATGAGCAAGAAACTAATGAGGAAGGCATGAGGCTTGCCCTTGATCTAATTGATGAAGTCAGGGATGAAGCGAACGCCCGCAATGTTGAGCAGCAGAAGAGGGCATCCTTTTATTCCAACCACAGGGTTAAAGAAAGGTTCTTTAAACAAGGCAACTTGGTTTTAAGGAAGATAGAAGCATCTGAAGTTGGACAGACAGGCAAGTTGGCCCCTAATTGGGAAGGGCCGTATAGAGTCAGCAAAACGTTGGGAAGAGGTTCTTACAAGCTGGAAACCTTGGTTGGAAACGAGGTGCCTCGCACTTGG
Source organism: Saposhnikovia divaricata (assembly GCA_036435485.1). Lineage (NCBI taxonomy): Eukaryota > Viridiplantae > Streptophyta > Magnoliopsida > Apiales > Apiaceae > Saposhnikovia > Saposhnikovia divaricata. The sequence goes on from CM071600.1 coordinate 133,153,237, forward strand.
CACGCCTCGAATCTCAAGATTTATTATGTTTAAGCTCTCCTAGTAAGGACTTAGCTTTTTGCCTATCTAATAGAAATAGAAATATGGTTCATATAAAACCATTGCAGAGCATGTTGCTCATAGTAGGACGTATTATTTTATGTAAGGGCTGAGCCCGTTTCACGTTATTAATACAAGCTTATTTTCCATTCTACGATTCTGTGATTTTAGTGATGTACCAAACACCTGATGTGTGTAAGTCTAGGATGACCAAGTACCGTAAATAAAGGAACGTATGAATTAAAGGAAACAAGCACGTAGATAAAATACCCCGAAGGGACAGAATTCGAGTCATAAGTTACAAACACACCGAATAAAAATACAAGTCCATGAAGGACCACAACCAAAGTCAGGATGAAATAAGAACTGGATAAAAGCCACATGAGGCTAACATAGGCCATGCAAGGCTCAAAGGATAATCACTTCTTAATAGAAGCAGTCTTCACCAACCGTTTCTTGGTTTTTGGGAGGAGCAACCTGAATAGGGACTTCTTCTTCATTGGATGATTGCATCTCACCTTCTTTCTTGATTTTGGAAGTTGAAGTCGAGGAACTGCTAACACTCACCGATCTGGGTTCACGAATTCGGCCAGCTAAAGGGCGTTCTGAACTGCCACTTTGATCCTTCCCACGGGATTTTGAAGGGTGTCTCCCGGAACTAAATCCTGAACTTTGGGGAGTGGCCTTAGTCCCAGAGCCAGAAGCGCGCCTGTTTACATGAGAGGTAGTTCCAACACCCTCAACAAAGTCATCAACATCAGTCACCTTCCAGGGACTTGGATAAAAGGAAGGAAAAACGACCCCTTTATGGTCATGACTAATCTTATTCACAGCTTTTTCCCAACCTATAGTCATGCTGTCCGGTTGGACCTCCCTGTCATGCTCATCAATGAAGGCAAGGAATGTATCCCAGCCCAAGTAGTTCTGAATGATGGAGTCTTCGTTGTTTTGGGTCCTGTTCTCCAAGGCTGCATATTTTCCCCTAAGGGATGAGAGTTGGTCTTCTGAGGTGAAGTACTTAGCCTCCCATTCTTCAGATTCCTTCTGATGCTTCTCCATAGCCTTGAGGGCAGCTCTTTCCTTATCCTTGTACGATTTCCCAAGTTGGACAGCGTTCTGGAAATGAGCATTCAGTTACAAGAATAAAACACCATAAAGACATGTGTTAAGCCATGATGGTCAATATCTAGCAAGAGTAACAAAAAGGAAGGGGAGATAAGCTTAGGTTATAAGCATGAAACGCTCCCCAGCTCTCATTTTCCCCAAGGTCCATTGCTGTTGCAAAATGAACCTTATCAGCCGGGGCTATGGCATTCCGAGACCATACTTGAGCAAGAAGATGGCTATCTCGGATAGCGTCCTGCTCGCATATTCCCCACTCAGGCATGAACGCAGTTTTCATACTCCCATCCGAACTCCTGATTCTTTTTCCAGCTTTTGAGCAATGCTGAAAGAATTCAGGAACTGGAATGTCATCAAGGTTGGCCTCTTTCTCAGCCTTTTTAATCATCCTTTTAGTAATCTGAGGAGCACGACTCGGCAGGCTATCAATCTCCTCAGCAACTGCAAGAAAAGACAAAGAAAACAAAGTTGGAATAAGAACAAGTATGATGAAAATAAAGGAGTTAAAGTAAGGATTACCCTCGAGAGGGATACTACTAAGCCCGGTCTCTATCAAGGCATGCTTAGTCACGACTTCACGATAGTGAGCATTTTGAAAGGTTGAAATTAGCCAATCCCGCTGAGCTTTTTCTTCACTTGAGAGTTGAAGCTCATTAACACCCTCCTCATTCACGTGATTGAATTTAGACCTGAAAAACTCACCCAAGTCTCCCCCTTTCCATCTGAGGATGAAACATTCGTGCCTCCAGTTGTGGTATGAATCAGGCACGGAGGCAGCGTTGATAATCATTCGGGAATTTGTACGATGTTGGATGCTTACCCATCCTTTCTTAGTAATAGGGCTATTCTTGAAAGCAAACAAATGTCTAAATAAAGGAATGCTAAGGTATATGCCTCCCTTGATGCATTCAACCATAAAAATGAAGATAAATTTCCAGGAGTTGGGATATAGTTGGCACTGGTTGATTTTAACCTCAGCTAGCAACCTAACAACCCAAGGGTGAACTGGAAACCTAAGGCCAGCGGTAATAGCACCTTTGTATACAAATAAATTCTCAGGGTGCCAATTACAAGTTCTATCCCCTGGTGTGGGGATTCTGAGTTTCAAACCAGAAGGAAATTCATATTTGAGTAAGTCGTTAATATCTCCTACATCTAAAATGCTAGGGAATATGAAAGAATCAAATTCCGCGTTGTTTGGAAACACGTCCCCGGGCTCATCTAAGAGCTGGGGTAAAGTTAACTGATAACGAGGAGGAAATACCTTACCTTTCCTATTGTTGTCTTTGGTCCTCCTGTTGATTGCTTGGAGAAGGCCCTTAGAAGGAACTACGGTGCTCTGACCACCCTCACTTGCCATCAGGTTTGTCTAAAATTGAAAGAAGTACTTAAATCTTGAGAGCTCTTCAGAGAGAAATTTTCTTTAAGAGAAGAGGGAAGTGTGAAGAATGACTTCCACCCCCATTCTTTTATAAGGAAGTGGGCGACCCTCCATAGCAGGTCATCTTTCCAACGACCCGCGTTTACAGGTTAAATAGCCAAAAACAGCAGGAAAAAGGCTTTATGAATTCGAAATTGGGTCGAACAAACGATCTAATTCGTAGAAATAAGCGAAAGAAACGAATGGAAATGCAGGCTGGAGTAACAACATAGTTAACAACCTAGGAGGTTGTACTAACTCATGCTTATTAAGCCTAAACGGAGGATTAAGCTAAAAATCCATGATTAAGGCACTAAACAGTAAGATTAGCTAAAAAGATAATAATTTAAGGAAATTTGGAGGATATACTCTAAAAATATGGTGGGAGTTTTGAATCTCTGCACAAAATATAAGCCCAGATGGCCAACGAGGTTGTTTGCCCTGAATTAAGCTGGTTGATTGAATTCAAGGCCTGAAAGTCAGGAACCATTGAATAAAATCAAGCTAAGGCACGGTCTTACAAACAAGGTAGGAGTTTTAAAGTCCTTGAGTATAAAATCAAGGATAAAAACCGACCATAGTATCTTAGACTTGAAGTCAGGTGTTGAAAACAAGGGAAATCCATATACAAACAAATAAAGAAACAAAGACCTCCATGACAAGGGGGGCAAGGCCAAGGTTGTTTAAAACACCCTATTGTAAGTATACAAGGATGTCAGGGAGCCAAGGGCCATAGTTTAACCCAAGGTTATTTGAAACCAAGAGTTCAAGAACAAGTTAAGACCCAGAAGGTCCTGAAAACTAAGAAGAAGGTTGTTTGAGATCAAGGATCACAAAATCAACCATGTTGTTGTAAACTCACTCTAGAAACAAGGAGGGGAGTTCAAAACAAGATTTGGCTTTGGTCAAAGTCATGGTCAAAAGTCAAAGTCAAAGGTCAAAGTAAACTAATCAAAATTTGGCCAAAATTCAAAAAAAAAAAAGAATTTGGGGACCAGCCGACCAGGGGTGGCCGACCAGGCACCCTTGGCCAAATGGCCGACCAGGGTAGGCCGACCAGGCTACCTTGGGGAAAAATGGTTCAGGTGTTGTGAACACCTGAGCCCTTGGGTGATTTCGTTTGGCTCCAGAAAGCTAAAAAAAGCTCCGTTTTTCCTCAAATTTGAGATTTGAGACGCTTGCAAGGTCCTCTACAAGCCCATGAAGGTTCCTTAGTGATTCCAAGAAGTTGAAAAAATGACCTTGTTTGAAACAAGGTCTGGTTTGGAAACCAACCTAAAATGAGGTATTTCGCCTCCAAAACGTTCAAAATGCATATTTTCATGTGATTCTTCTTCATACCAGGAGATTATAAGAATCTCTATCATATGAGTGCAACTTCAAAATTTAGGTTTAGAAATGTCAGGGGTGTTCAAAACCAGGAGGGTGTTCGAAATCAGGAAGGTGTTTGAAACACCTTGTCCAGAAGGCCGTATTTCTTGCCTAGACAATTCAAAAATGAGAATTTTTAAGTGATTCTTTCTACAACCATGAGGTTATAAGAATCTCTACTAGATTGGCTTGACTCCAAAATTTGGGATTAGGGTTTCGCTAATCGCAATTAGGGGGTGATTAACCTCGATTATCGACGTTTAAGGACTTCCACTCTAAAATTAACCTATCTCAAGGTTAAGGGTGGACATCCTAGTAGTAATTACATTAAGTACGAACTAGTTAGCCTCGATCAAGGCCTTTATAGCCCCGTTTATGGTTGTTTAGCCCTGATTAAGGCTGAATTAGTGTCTTTTGCTCAAAAATTATCCCTTATTGAGGCTTATGAGCGATGACCGTCTGATATTAACCCTAACTTAGATAAGTTGAGGGAAATAAATCACTAATGAATCTATGATAAAGGATCCTATGCATGAATTGCACTTGGATTAGTGTCTATGAGCTCGAAACGACACTAATCCTATTCCCGAAAGGCCCAGAAATCTTAAGAAAAAGGTTCGAGAGGCCAAGGAACGTTTAACTTTCTTAAGTATTAACTTGGGAGAGAATTTTAGTCGTTATGAATGTGTAGGTCGCTCCACACTTCACTGTAAGACGATACCCTGGTAGGGCCGGTGTGACCTTAAACTTCTACGAAATCAAGTTTTCCTAGAAGTTGGGGGGCAAATGATATGGGTGAAAAATAATCCCTAAAGACATAATTAATTAGCTCATAAATAAGGCCCGAAAACCTAGTTGGGCATTAAATTCGTAATTAATGATTAAGCCCAAAAGAACAGCCCAAACCGGTGCACAGATTCTATGGATGAGAAATCAACTCATTGACTATGGTCTAAAAGTTGAGAAGATTCCAATTTTCTGTGACAACACAAGTGCTATTGCCATCACAGGGAATCCAGTGCAACATTCGAGAACCAAGCACATTGACATCAAATACCACTTCATTAGAGAACATGTGATGAATGGTACAGTAGAAATGCACTTTGTGCCAAGTGAAATGCAGCTTGCAGATATCTTCACCAAGCCTCTTGATGAAGCCACATTCACAAGATTGGTAGGTGAGCTAGGTATGATTAACTTGTCATAATTCCTAGTGATATTTGATTTCACTGCTTTGCAGCTAGGAATGTGTTTTGATTTACTTGAGAATTAAAAACTCTCAGAAAAATTTTCTTTAGAAATTTGTCCAAGGCAAAATTATCTTATCAACGGATATCCTTTTACCCGTTGATAGCATAAACACATTCCTAGATTTTTGTATATCAACGGATAACAGCTTATCCACGTCATCAACGGATAAACTGTTTCTCAACCGTTCATTCCATATCCGTTGATATACATATTTTCTTTTAAATATAACCGTTGGTAAACGTGTATCTATATAGGACTGGTTATATTTATTTTCTTTTATTATTTGACAGTTACTTTTGACCAATGGGTAATTACTTTTAATTATTTCATTTTCAATTCTTGAAAAGTATAAAAGGCTGTCTTGTGCTCTCACATCTCACTTTTATCGACTTTCAAGATTCTCTTAAGTAAACTGCATCTTCTTCACAAAAACTCTCTGCAACAAAAGTTCAGACTCTTCAATGGCGCCTATTGTTAAGATGATGTCTTCCACTGGGTTCACCTATGAGAAGAACAATTTCGCGGCCTATGTCGATACAGTGAATGCCCCAGAAGCTTATCACACCATGATGAATTTTGTGAAGAACTGTAAACTTTCGTATGCTATGACTGCCACCACTCCTCTAATCCACGAAGTAATCGAAGAGGTGTGGGCATCTGCTGAGTACAATGGCACAGACGGTACAATTGCTTTTTCTCTAAAGGGTAAAAACTATGTAGTCAACTCTGATGTGATAACTGCTTGTTTAAACTTGCCTGAGAATAACTGTCTGAAAGTACCCAGTGATGCTAAAATAGTTGCCATGCTTAATTCCATAAATTATGCCCTTGGTACTGATAATTTAGGAAAAATTGCTAGGAAAGGGATGGTTAAAGAATGGAGTTATTTTTGTGATGCCTTTATTAAAACTTTTTCAGGCAAAATTAGTAACTTTGATGCTGTTACCCATTCCATGCTAGTTATGCTGTGTATGCTTCTGACTGATAAATTCTATAACTTTGGCACACTAGTCATGTATGAGATAGCAGCAAAATTAGGTAAAAAGGAAACTAGGGGCAAGAATATCTATTTTGCTAGATTTTTGATGCTCTTAGCACTGCATGTATCTGAGAATAAGCTATCCATTGCTAACCCGGATAGCAAGTTCACATGTTTTGTTTAGGAGAAGAGAGTCTTAAGTGATTTAATTCGAATGAACTCCAATGCAGAAGTACAATTGGTATATCTACCAATTGTTCAGGTAACTCTTTCTAACCTTGGAACTCCTATCTCTAACCCCCAAATTTCTTTGCCTTCCTCAGTCACGATGGAGTCTGTAGTAGTGACCAAACAGGCTCCTACCCAAGTGACTAAAACAAAAGTTTCCAAACCAAAATCTAAGAGACAAACCTCAGCTGTTTCTCAAAAAGCATCTGTTGCAAAAACTACCACAGCTCTTGAGGGGAGTGTGAAGGAGGTAGTGAGTGGTGAGGGACAGGGTGCAAGCCCTAAGAATAAGGTAGGTGAGGAAAGTGCACCAAATAGCCAAGCCCAAGTTACATCCTCTCAACAGGGTGTGACTACTAGTTCTACAGCAACTCTGCACAAAAGGGTAAGGGACACTAGCCCTCTCTCAAAAACCTATGAAAGAAGAGTAAAATCTAAAACCATAGGAGAAGCACAGGGTGCACACACAGTATAGCAAACTGTACCTTCTCAAATTCAGTTTGATGTGACTTCAATAAATGTGGAGTCACAGCCCCTTGATCTTAACCTTCAAATCGATACACATTACAATCCACCATGACCAACTCCATCTCTGGATGTGGATATGATATCTACATCAATTCCTGATTCTCCATCTTTAAGATTCTTGGAGAAGCCCCACTCTGCAATTGGTGGTCATCATCTTTTAGATGATTTGTTGGGCCATCAACCTTCCATTCCTGAATTCACAACAACATTTGTGGCCTTATCTTTAAAATCAATCTCCACAGATTCAGTGCTGGTTTTCATTTAAACGGATACTATCATTCCTTCATCAACGGATATCCTTCATCCGTTGTCAAGTGTTTCTCCATCAACGGATGCGCCTCTGTCTAGCCATCCGTTGACAGCTATAACTACTCCATCAACAGATATCCCTTATCCGTTGATAACTCACTCTACCACTGCTATATCTGACATTCCTGTGTCAAGTGTGGAGGAGTTCTCAGCAGTTGAAACACTTTTAGGATTGAGGGAAGGGAGTGAGAGGCTGCCTTATGAGCAGGCAAAAGGAGAGGCAAATAATGAGAGGCTGACCGTTTCTTCAGGTCAGGCAAAAGGAGAGCAAGAGAGTTCCACCTTAGTAGGTGAAGGTGAGGGTGTAAGAGGTGTGAGCCAGGGGGAGCCCCTGATGCTAGAAAAGAGAGATGAGAGGAGAGAAGGGACTACAGGAGAAATAAGGCAGGAAGATCCAGCCATTGCAAGTGAGTTAATGGAGGTTAATGAAGCTTCTAAAGAGATGGAATTTCGACAAGAATATCAGTCAATTATTGACTCCATCTCTTTGGATCCTGAAACCTTTACTCACCCTATTTCTGCCTATCAAGTCATGGCACAACAGGGCAATGTGGAAGCAGAGGAGGCAATGCACCTAGTGCACACCTCATAATCTCTACAAAGAGCAAAGGAAGCTTTGACAACTCTGCTTTCAGATGCTGACAGTGAAGAGTTTGGCAGTGATGACAGTGACAGCGCAGCAAATGATGAAGAAGTCAATGTGGCAGATACTCCAGACTGGCTATTTTCTACTGCCACTATGGCTGGTGACTTCAATGTGGAGATTGTGAAGCAATATCAATCTGCTAGGGCTGAGCACCAAAATGCAGATCCACAGAGAAAGGCTATCCTTCAGCAATTAATGGACTTCCTGAAACTTCACAAAATGCACATGGTCATTCAAAGAACACAACACGAGGAGGTCCAAACTGCAATTAGAGAAATGAAAGTGGAACTAGATGCCAGGATTGAGGCACTAGCCCCTACTACCACTCAGAAGGTGCTGACTAGTAAATTATTGAAGGAAGATAGCCTGGCCAAATCTGTTCAGCATCTCTCCTCCAGAGTGGATGGTATTGAATCTCAAATGCAGACACTCATTGCAACTCAAGCCAAACAGACTGAGCTACTGGAAAGGTTGCTTGCCGCCTCATCTCCAGCCCTTGATTCTAACAAAAAGGGGGAGAAAAAGGTTGAAGAGGTTGCAGCCACTTCTAGTCAAATTCAAATTCCAGCTTTCCAGTAGCAAGATAGCACAAAGTGAGGGGGAGCAACAGCCAATGATAGTGGTCAATCCAAAAGAATTTACTATAGAGGCTTCCCCTGTGAAGAAACAAAAGGCTTTGCCTGTGATTCCTGACCTATCAGAAATCTCAGATGGTGAAAGGCAAGCCAGAATAGAGGCCTTAGAAAAGATCAACAATGAGGCAAATGAAAGAATGATGAGAACAGAAAGGATGATCAATGAATCAATTGTATCAAATCTGTTCTCTACTCAGTCCTCAGCTCCAACAATATCAACTACAATTCTGAAGGTGCTCACTCCAGAGATTGTAGCTCCTACATTTTATGATGCTGAACCATCTTATGTCAAAGAATTTGAACCATACATAAAAACCAGAGCCTACTCTCCACCAAAGGCAAATGGGAAGAACAAATTACAATTGGACTTTCCATTTCCCAAGATGATGAAGGGAAGCTAATGGGAAAGCAAATTAAGGAGTTCAAGGAAAATGCTAATAGGAGTGTAAGAGAATGGATGGCTGTAATTATAAGGAATGGAAAAGTTTTAAATATATCCAATAGCCATCCTAGATTTGTTGAAACAAAAAGAGAGGAGACCTCCAGACTTCTCAGGGAAGCTCATCCAAGTGAAGAAAATCAATATGAAAACTCAGATGAGAAGCAAGCCAGGCTAGCTCAGGAGTTAATGGATGAGGTAGAGGATGAAATGAGGGAACCTGAGGAAGTCCCCAAATCCAAAAGGAAAGTGAAATCAGTCCCCAAATCCAAATCTAAGAGAGTGAAATCAAAGGCAAGGAGGCCTGTCTCTCTAGAAATTGAAAGAAAGGAGACAGTTGGCTCATCACAACCTGTTTCTGTAAAAGTATTCAACCCAGCTGTGAATTTCCATGGTGATCCTATAGTACCTAAAGAGGAACCAATGAATCTTGACTCCATTGAGGTTCCTTCATTCTTGTTGAAGCCTCAATAGAAGCCTATACAGAAGAAAAGGATACCAAGGAAGCAACCTTCAAAGGAACCAATTCAAGTTGCTAGGGTACCTGCTATTGTCAGGCAGCCAATCTTGGAAAACAAGGATGATTTTATCTATCAGGCAGATATTGAAGAATACTCTGGCATGAATCTGTATCTGGATGAATTGTCAGAAGTAAGAGGAATTGACAAATATAAACATTTGCCTGAGAGATTGGTCTTTGTATACAAGGGAGGAAAGGAAAGGACATGGCCACTACAGAGGGTTCTTGGAGAAAATTATCCGACCTTAACCAAAGTGTTCTCTGCAATCAAGAGATACACAGGGTTCTCCAAGATAGCAAAAGGGGAGATACTGGACAGAATAGAACAGATAAGGAGGGAATGGAACTCACCATCAAGTCTACCAAGGAAGATGAAGATCCCATACAATGGACAGAAAATCCACCTTCAACCCTTCTGGATGATGGAGTTCAGGGATGAAGATGGTAACAGGAGATTCTTCAGGTTAGAAGACCAACTATCAAAGGCTAGTTCTCAATACCTGAGATGGTTACAACAAAAGCTAAATCCAAAGGTTGATGAAGAAGATGCCTTCTATAGGCAACTCCAAATGCAGATTGAGTCCAACTCTGCCAAAGAAGGAAAATCAAGGGTGATGCCAACAAGAGAAAAGAAACAGTCTTAATCTGCTCAGTATAGAGGAGCACTTCTCTGTAAATTTCTCAAACTTTCAGTTTTTAATTTTTGTAGCTTAATACAATTTTTGCATTGTTCTATATATATATATATATATATATATATATATATATATATATATATATATATATATATATATATATATATATATATCTTTAGGAATGTTTTGTTATCATCAAGGTCCTGAATTTATGCTTTATTGCCATCAAGTATAAATTGGGGGAGATTTTTAGGAATATGTTGTACTTGATGATAACTTCACAATCAATCAAATTGTATAAGGTTTTGTAGCTGTCAACGGATGAGGATTTATAACTCTATCCTTTGACAGGTAGCTCATCAACGGATGAGGTTTTGTAGCATACTGCAGTATCTCTATGTTATCAGTTGATAGTGTTTTTATCCACAGTCATGTTGACCATCAACGGATAGGCAGAATAGGGTAGCCAATTATAAATAAGCTATGCTATGTAATTCTGTCTAAGTGAAAGTGTATCAACAGATGAAGACAAAACTCTATCAACGGATACAACTCAAATCCACTCTATCAACAGATACATCTCAATACATCATCAACGGATGTCAGTGTACAATAGCAACGGATAATCATTGACACTGTCTTCTATGCTAAGCTGGGGATTAGCAGTTGATAAGGACAGGTTTGACTGACAGATCACATGGGTTGATAGTAGATACAAAAAGCAGTATGGCAACCATACTTTGGAAACATAGAAGAAAGAAGCATTCCGTTTACACTATGAATACAAGAAAGGTGAAGGAGACATGTCTGTTCACAAGGATAACCTTTCGGCTACATGTGTATTTGGAGTGTAGTAGCAAGTCAACTAGAATTAGATTAATATTATCTTATTCCAGTAGTACTTGTAAAACTTGGGATATATAACCAAGTGTAGCAACTCTTTTGTAGGCTAAGAAAACAAATACATTTTGCTTAGGGTTTTTATTGAATATTCTTAGAAAGCAAAGAGTTGTAAAACAGAAGCTTTGTACTTTTGTATCACAGAGTTTTATTCGAATAAAAGCTTCAGGTGGCGCATTTAACCACCTGATTTTTTATGTGTTGGTGCATTAATCTTTCTACAGCAATTATCTAAGTATAGATTTCTGGAGTTCTTATCAGAAATTTATAAATATCAAGAATTGTATTCAACCCCCCCCTTCTACAATTATACAAGTGTGTAATCTGGGAATAACAGTGCCCGTGGAGATATCTCACGTGTCTCCAAGGGTGGAAGCGTATGAGCAAGAAACTAATGAGGAAGGCATGAGGCTTGCCCTTGATCTAATTGATGAAGTCAGGGATGAAGCGAACGCCCGCAATGTTGAGCAGCAGAAGAGGGCATCCTTTTATTCCAACCACAGGGTTAAAGAAAGGTTCTTTAAACAAGGCAACTTGGTTTTAAGGAAGATAAAAGCATCTGGAGTTGGACAGACAGGCAAGTTGGCCCCTAATTGGGAAGGGCCGTATAGAGTCAGCAAAACGTTGGGAAGAGGTTCTTACAAGCTGGAAACCTTGGATGGAAACGAGGTGCCTCGCACTTGGCACGCCTCGAATCTCAAGATTTATTATGTTTAAGCTCTCCTAGTAAGGACTTAGCTTTTTTCCTATCTAATAGAAATAGAAATACGGTTCATATAAAACCATTGCAGAGCATGTTGCTCATAGTAGGACGTATTATTTTATGTAAGGGCTGAGCCCGTTTCACGTTATTAATACAAGCTTATTTTCCATTCTACGATTCTGTGATTTTAGTGATGTACCAAACACCTGATCTGTGTAAGTCTAGGATGACCAAGTACCGTAAATAAAGGAACGTATGAATTAAAGGAAACAAGCACGTAGATAAAATACCCCGAAGGGACAGAATTCGAGTCATAAGTTACAAACACACCGAATAAAAATACAAGTCGATGAAGGACCACAACCAAAGTCAGGATGAAATAAGAACTGGATAAAAGCCACATGAGGCTAACATAGGCCATGCAAGGCTCAAAGGATAATCACTTCTTAATAGAAGCAGTCTTCACCAACCGTTTCTTGGTTTTTGGGAGGAGCAACCTGAACAGGGACTTCTTCTTCATTGGATGATTCCATCTCACCTTCTTTCTTGATTTTGGAAGTTGAAGTCGAGGAACTGCTAACACTCACCAATCTGGGTTCACGAATTTGGCCAGCTAAAGGGCGTTCTGAACTGCAACTTTGATCCTTCCCACGGCATTTTGAAGGGTGTCTCCCGGAACTAAATCCTGAACTTTGGGGAGTGGCCTTAGTCCCAGAGCCAGAAGCGCGCCTGTTTACATGAGAGGTAGTTCCAACACCCTCAACAAAGTCATCAACATCAGTCACCTTCCAGGGACTTGGATAAAAGGAAGGAAAAACGACCCCTTTATGGTCATGACTAATCTTATTCACAGCTTTTTCCCAACCTGTAGTCATGCTGTCCGGTTGGACCTCCCTGTCATGCTCATCAATGAAGGCAAGGAATGTATCCCAGCCCAAGTAGTTCTGAATGATGGAGTCTTCGTTGTTTTGGGTCCTGTTCTCCAAGTCTGCATATTTTCCCCTAAGGGATGAGAGTTGGTCTTCTAAGGTGAAGTACTTAGCCTCCCATTCTTCAGATTCCTTCTGATGCTTCTCCATAGCCTTGAGGGCAGCTCTTTCCTTATCCTTATACGATTTCCCAAGTTGGACAGCGTTCTGGAAATGAGCATTTAGTTACAAGAATAAAACACCATAAAGACATGTGTTAAGCCATGATGGTCAATATCTAGCAAGAGTAACAAAAAGGAAGGGGAGATAAGCTTAGGTTATAAGCATGAAACGCTCCCCAGCTCTCATTTTCCCCAAGGTCCATTGCTGTTGCAAAATGAACCTTATCAGCCGGGGCTATGGCATTCCGAGACCATACTTGAGCAAGAAGATGGCTATCTCGGATAGCGTCCTGCTCGCATATTCCCCACTCAGGCATGAACGCAGTTTTCATACTCCCATCCAAACTCTTGATTCTTTTTCCAGCTTTTGAGCAATGCTGAAAGAATTCAGGAACTGGAATGTCATCAAGGTTGGCCTCTTTCTCAGCCTTTTTAATCATCCTTTTAGTAATCTGAGGAGCACGACTCGGTAGGCTATCAATCTCCTCAGCAACTGCAAGAAAAGACAAAGAAAACAATGTTGGAATAAGAACAAGTATAATGAAAATAAAGGAGTTAAAGTAAGGATTACCCTCGAGAGGGATACTACTAAGCCCGGTCTCTATCAAGGCATGCTTAGTCACGACTTCACGATAGTGAGCATTTTGAAAGGTTGAAATTAGCCAATCCCGCTGAGCTTTTTCTTCACTTGAGAGTTGAAGCTCACTAACACCCTCCTCATTCACAGGATTGAATTTAGACCTGAAAAACTCACCCAAGTCTCCCCCTTTCCATCTGAGGATGAAAAATTCGTGCCTCCAGTTATGGTATGAATCAGGCACGGAGGCAGCGTTGATAATCATTCGGGAATTTGTACGATGTTGGATGCTTACCCATCCTTTCTTAGTAATAGGGCTATTCTTGAAAGCAAACAAATGTCTAAATAAAGGAATGCTAAGGTATATGCCTCCCTTGATGCATTCAACCATAAAAATGAAGATAAATTTCCAGGAGTTGGGATATAGTTGGCACTGGTTGATTTTAACCTCAGCTAGCAACCTAACAACCCAAGGGTGAACTGGAAACCTAAGGCCAGCGGTAATAGCACCTTTGTATATAAATAAATTCTCAAGGTGCCAATTACAAGTTCTATCCCCTGGTGTGGGGATTCTGAGTTTCAAACCAGAAGGAAATTCATATTTGAGTAAGTCGTTAATATCTCCTACATCTAAAATGCTAGGGAATATGAAAGAATCAAATTCCTCGTTGTTTGGAAACACGTCCCCGGGCTCATCTAAGAGCTGGGGTAAAGTTAACTGATAACGAGGAGGAAATACCTTACCTTTCCTATTGTTGTCTTTGGTCCTGCTGTTGATTGCTTGGAGAAGGCCCTTAGAAGGAACTACGGTGCTCTGACCACCCTCACTTGCCATCAGGTTTGTCTAAAATTGAAAGAAGTACTTAAATCTTGAGAGCTCTTCAGAGAGAAATTTTCTTTAAGAGAAGAGGGAAGTGTGAAGAATGACTTCCACCCCCATTCTTTTATAAGGAAGTGGGCGACCCTCCATAGCAGGTCATCTTTCCGACGACCCGCGTTTACAGGTTAAATAGCCAAAAACAGCAGGAAAAAGGCTTTATGAATTCGAAATTGGGTCGAACAAACGATCTAATTCGTAGAAATAAGCGAAAGAAACGAATGGAAATGCAGGCTGGAGTAACAACATAGTTAACAACCTAGGAGGTTGTACTAACTCATGCTTATTAAGCCTAAACGGAGGATTAAGCTAAAAATCCATGATTAAGGCACTAAACAGTAAGATTAGCTAAAAAGATAATAATTTAAGGAAATTTGGAGGATATACTCTAAAAATATGGTGGGAGTTTTGAATCTCTGCACAAAATATAAGCCCAGATGGCCAACGAGGTTGTTTGCCCTGAATTAAGCTGGTTGATTGAATTCAAGGCCTGAAAGTCAGGAACCATTGAATAAAATCAAGCTAAGGCACGGTCTTACAAACAAGGTAGGAGTTTTAAAGTCCTTGAGTATAAAATCAAGGATAAAAACCGACCATAGTATCTTAGACTTGAAGTCAGGTGTTGAAAACAAGGGAAATCCATATACAAACAAATAAAGAAACAAAGACCTCCATGACAAGGGGGCAAGGCCAAGGTTGTTTAAAACACCCTATTGTAAGTATACAAGGATGTCAGGGAGCCAAGGGCCATAGTTTAACCCAAGGTTATTTGAAACCAAGAGTTCAAGAACAAGTTAAGACCCAGAAGGTCCTGAAAACTAAGAAGAAGGTTGTTTGAGATCAAGGATCACAAAATCAACCATGTTGTTGTAAACTCACTCTAGAAACAAGGAGGGGAGTTCAAAACAAGATTTGGCTTTGGTCAAAGTCATGGTCAAAAGTCAAAGTCAAAGGTCAAAGTAAACTAATCAAAATTTGGCCAAAATTCAAAAAAAAAAAAGAATTTGGGGACCAGCCGACCAGGGGTGGCCGACCAGGCACCCTTGGCCAAATGGCCGACCAGGGTAGGCCGACCAGGCTACCTTGGGGAAAAATGGTTCAGGTGTTGTGAACACCTGAGCCCTTGGGTGATTTCGTTTGGCTCCAGAAAGCTAAAAAAAGCTCCGTTTTTCCTCAAATTTGAGATTTGAGACGCTTGCAAGGTCCTCTACAAGCCCATGAAGGTTCCTTAGTGATTCCAAGAAGTTGAAAAAATGACCTTGTTTGAAACAAGGTCTGGTTTGGAAACCAACCTAAAATGAGGTATTTCGCCTCCAAAACGTTCAAAATGCATATTTTCATGTGATTCTTCTTCATACCAGGAGATTATAAGAATCTCTATCATATGAGTGCAACTTCAAAATTTAGGTTTAGAAATGTCAGGGGTGTTCAAAACCAGGAGGGTGTTCGAAATCAGGAAGGTGTTTGAAACACCTTGTCCAGAAGGCCGTATTTCTTGCCTAGACAATTCAAAAATGAGAATTTTTAAGTGATTCTTTCTACAACCATGAGGTTATAAGAATCTCTACTAGATTGGCTTGACTCCAAAATTTGGGATTAGGGTTTCGCTAATCGCAATTAGGGGGTGATTAACCTCGATTATCGACGTTTAAGGACTTCCACTCTAAAATTAACCTATCTCAAGGTTAAGGGTGGACATCCTAGTAGTAATTACATTAAGTACGAACTAGTTAGCCTCGATCAAGGCCTTTATAGCCCCGTTTATGGTTGTTTAGCCCTGATTAAGGCTGAATTAGTGTCTTTTGCTCAAAAATTATCCCTTATTGAGGCTTATGAGCGATGACCGTCTGATATTAACCCTAACTTAGATAAGTTGAGGGAAATAAATCACTAATGAATCTATGATAAAGGATCCTATGCATGAATTGCACTTGGATTAGTGTCTATGAGCTCGAAACGACACTAATCCTATTCCCGAAAGGCCCAGAAATCTTAAGAAAAAGGTTCGAGAGGCCAAGGAACGTTTAACTTTCTTAAGTATTAACTTGGGAGAGAATTTTAGTCGTTATGAATGTGTAGGTCGCTCCACACTTCACTGTAAGACGATACCCTGGTAGGGCCGGTGTGACCTTAAACTTCTACGAAATCAAGTTTTCCTAGAAGTTGGGGGGCAAATGATATGGGTGAAAAATAATCCCTAAAGACATAATTAATTAGCTCATAAATAAGGCCCGAAAACCTAGTTGGGCATTAAATTCGTAATTAATGATTAAGCCCAAAAGAACAGCCCAAACCGGGGACGTCCGGTATAAGCTTGTTTCTAACATGGGCCTGATCCACAAACTGGGAACGTTCTAGAACAATGAACCTTCTAGAATATCCCAGGGATATTATGTAGCCTCCAAGGCATCTAATTCGACATGGAAACTAACTCCTATAAGGAAGGAGTCAGAACCTTCCTCAATAACGGTGACTTGTCCACCAAGTCTTCAAACCCTATTACGATTCTAAGGCTCCTACAGCCTATATAAAGGGCCAGACCCCTCATCTCAGAACTACATCTTGGCTTGATTCTCAACTCTAAGATACGTAGGCATCTTGTGAGGACCCGAATTAGGTCACGATAACGCAAGCGCAGCCATTGAAGCACGAAGCTCACGAACCCAAGCCAAAATTCGATAACCCTACTTTTTATTCCACAACAAAAGCTATCGTCAGCAAATAGTAGGTGAGTAATTTTAGGAGCTCCATTGCACACTGTGATCCCTGAGATACTTCCCATATTAACTACAGAATTCAAAGCGTGGGAGAGCCCTTCCATACAGAATAAAAAGAAGTAGGGGGAGAGGGAATCCCCTGCCTTAAACCTCTATGAGGGATGATCGATCCATTCATATCATTATTAAACTATATATTGTACGAGATCGTAGAGACAAACATCATAACCCAATCAATCCATTTACTACAAAACCCCATCTTTCGCATCACACTTCTCAATTAACTCCAACTAACTCGATCATAAGCTTTGCTTATATCTAGTTTGAGAGCAACATCACCTTCAAGACCTTTATGTTTTCTTTTCATGTAATGAATGATTTCAAACGCTACAAGGACATTATCATTAATGCTTCGCCCAGGAACAAAAGCTTATTGGTTTTCACTAATCATACCCGGAAGAATTCTCTTAAGTCTATTAGATAAGACCTTTGCCATGATTTTGTACAAGACATTACAAAGGGCAATCGGTTTGAGATCTTTAACCAAGGTAGGGTTTTCTTTTTTCGGAATCAGCACTATATTAGTGTTGTTCAAATCAGCTGGAATTCGACACCTATCCAGCCAATCTTTACAGCACTTGAAGACTTCAAATCCCATAACATCCCAGAAGTGCTGGTAAAACGCTGGATTCAAGTCGTCAGGGCCAGTAGATTTATCCGGGTGCATCTCAGAAATAGTTTTCTTAAACTCTACAAATTCAAGACTTGCAGTGAGATTCTCACTTTCCAAATAATTGATCACCTGTGGGATTTCTCTACTATTCATCGACTCGATAACAGTATCACCAGCAAATATGTCTTCAAAATAATCTTTGACAATAGAACACATACCTTCATGATCTTCCACTTTAGTTCCATCGTTATTCATAAGAAAAGAGATTTTATTCCTCCTCTTCCTTTGAGAGGCTGCAGCATGGAAATATTTGGAGTTTGTATCACCTTCTGTTAGCCAAAATTTCTTGGCCCGTTGTTGACAATACTGAAAGGCATATGAATCAGCCTATTTGTAGTTCGAGGATCCTAATCAACTTAAACCAAATTGTAATAAGTAAATATCCGTATGATCTGTCACAGGAATCTCAGGAAGCAATATCTGTCAGAAGAAATAATGAAGTCAATCTATAGTTTTGATGTTTCACACTGGAAGACGTATCGGGTATCTGATCAAGCCTCAGTATAACATTGAAGTGAATGGATTCATTTACAGTGACAGAGATTTTTCGAGTGATAGATTGAAAATCAATCAAAGTACAAGAAAATTGAGAGAAGAAATAAACCACAGCTTAAAGTCAGAAGTGAAGAAGCATCATTGAAGTTAGTCGTTCATGAACCAGACAGTACATCGAACGTCAACATAAGTCAGTGGTAATTCTTTATTATTTTCCGTGGTTTGGGAGAATTAAATTAATTAGTTATTAATTCATTTGTAATTGATATAAATCATTTAATTGATTTAATTAAATGAATTAATTCTAATAGAATTAATTTATTTATTAAGTTAATTATTGTATCAATTAATCATGAATTAGTTAATCATTAATTAATTAAAAGGATCAATATGACTTAATTAAATGCTGAATAGATTATGTCTTGACTGAGTTTGGTTCTGTATGACTTAAGTTAAGTCATACCGACATGACTTAATTTTAAGTCATACCGAGCAGAAGATTTAAGTCATACCGAGCTGCTGCAAGGAATTATGTCTTACCGACCTCAAAGCTGCTAGGTCATACCGAGGGAATTAAGTCATACCGAAGCAAGATATTTCTGGAAAGGTATTAGGTCATACCGACAAAAGTGATTTAGGTCATACCGACCACACTGGAAAGGTAGAACTTGTCTACTTGTGATTCTTGTATTACTAGCGAATTAAGTTTCCTAGTACTTATCTTGAGATTTATTAACTAAATTAGAAAAGTTCATGTCGAATTTTCTAATTAGTTATTAAACACTTGATAATAGTTTGGATTGATTCCAGAGAGGAGGCTCTTCTTCCTCTAGTAACAGGGGAGGATACAAAACTGGAGCTGTTGACAGAAGCAAGATTCGTTGCTTCAACTGTAATGAATTGGGGCACTTTGCCACTGAATGTCAAAAACCCAAGCAAACTCAAAGAAGAGATTTTGCTGCTGAGAAGAAGAAACCTGGAAAAGCCTATGTTGCGGCTGGTAAGAGTTGGGATGACACGGACAGCGAAGATGAAGAATATGGAAATCTTGCGTTGCTGGCAAATGATGAAGCATCTGATCATCATAACAAACCGGTAATTGTTACTGACCCTGAGTTGATTCGTAATCTTTATAATTCCTTAGGTAATGCACAAACTGAATATAGAAGACTAGATCTGCTAAGCACTAAACTTGGAAATGAAGTGTCAGAATTGAAAAAGGTGCATATTAATCAAGATCAACAAAGAGATGAAATAACAATGCTTAATAAAAAGGAGAAAGCTATTCTAGAAGTTGTAGGCAAACAAATGGCTAGAATTACTGAGCTTGAAACACAGGTCAGGGCTTGTTATAATTCTGTTAAAGTTTCCAAAGAGTTTTTTAACAATCAAGTTGTAGAACGAACAACAGGTATAGGTAATGGTTACAATGAAGCTGTTGGATCATTGGGCATAAATTCCCCTAACCATGTTAGTGCTAAAGAAAGGGGAATACCACATATGCTCAAAAATATTAAAGAACCTCTATTTAAAAAATCTGATGCTGGACCACCAGATATTCTTTCTATGGTTATCCAAGAAGAAATGAGAAATGAGGATAGTGCAAATGGCACAGTCTTTGTTAAGGATAAATGTGTTAAGGATAAATCTGTTAAGAACGCTAATCCAAAGAATGTTTCATCAAAGAAAGATGTCACAGTCTTTGTTAAGGCTAAATCAGTTGAGGACACTAATTGTAACACCCCAAAATCCGGGGTCAGGGATCTGGTGGTTACGGTCTTACATCCATTCATAATACTTGACTTTAGTCCACAATAGATAAATCACATGCTGTGACCCCACAATAATATCCACTCACACACACAACAGTTATAGTCCCAGAGATGAAATTGAAATAAGTCCATAATATCAGAGTTTACGAATAAAAGTTATTATAAGCCAAATGATATGTTTAAAGGTTTTGCCGTTGATTATCGTTAATGTTACATATAAATAGACTGATAAACAAAAGCTGCCTATCTATGCTACCTCAGCAATGGCAGCAAGGACATCAGCGGGTAGTCCTCGAACGGCGGTAACCTGCTTGCGCCGAGTGCGCCTGACGCGGGCCATCTGTCCTAGCTGTTGTTGTGATAATATGAACAAAGCAAGGGTGAGCGAAAGCCCACCAACAATAATATAACTGAACAGTGATACATATATACAACAGTTCAAAATATCCTTTGAAATCATATGCCATGCATTGATGAAGTTATTTCCAGTATAATATAAAGGATGAAGTTACCAGGTAACTCAAAGTATTTGTTTGTAGAAATATCTGATACATCAAAAGTAAGCGAGATATTCTCGTTGTCATTAAAAGAGGAACTTGCATGAAAAGATTGCAATTCCAGTTATGAACACTTTTCCAGCTCTGCCAACAGTAATCATGTTGCAGGAAATAAATAAGTTTGGATGATGAACCAATGATGGAGTATTCACCGCGCCCGCTGTTCCAATCTTGACGATCAGTCGAGATCGTACAGCTCAAATTAGATTTACTACCGGTAGAAGGAAGAACTGACGGCTTTACTTGTCTACCGCATTACTAGCTCTCCCCGGCCAACGGTTGGGCCAAAGGGGATGGACCGGCGCTACTCGGCCTCTTACACGACTCCTAGTTCAAATAGAATTCATGATTCTGAATGTAACGTTCGTCCCCCTTTCCCCAAGTATAATACTTGTTGATAAGACTCTACAAGGTAGTCGTATCTAGTTGGAAAGGAAAATTCACCAATAACTTCCAAGCTATTGCTTGGTAACGAATATCAACTTGTTCCAACAATCTTACCCCTCGAAAGATGAGAAGGTAACCAATGACTTAATAAGTCAATAGCACCCGAGTTGCGAGTGAAGAGAATACTTTATGACCGGGAAGTCGACAAGATAATTAACATTTTCCAAGTAAGGTTCCCTTATTATGAGGGAGATAGACTCAAAGAAGAATGATGTCTGAGAACCTTTCTTGATATAAGATTAATAATAATATGACTCCGAAATATTTTTCGTAATAATCGAAGAAGATAAACCTTATTGAGGTTATTCTAAGTATGGAATAAATATTCAGAGAATATTTATTGAATTAAAAATATTTAAAGAATATTTATGAATATGAAAGAATATCTTTAATCAGAGTATTTTTCAAAATAATCCCTGAAGAAATATCAGGAGAATATTTATTGAATAAATAAATATTTAAATGAATATTCAAAATAATATTCATTAATTAATAAGACCTGAAATGAATATTTAAGACAATATTCATAATTAATTAGGAATTTAAATGAATATTCAAAAATTAATATTCATTTAATGAATAATATTCTAAATGAATATCAAGTAATATTCATTTAGTAATCCAAGCCTTAAAAGAATATTCGAGATAATATTCGATAAATAAATCAAGCTTCAGATGAATATTAAAATAATATTCATCAAATAATTAATATCCTAAATGAATATTCAAAAGTAATATTTATTTAATAAAATAATATTCTAAATGAATATCCAAATAATACTCATTTAGTAGTCTCATCTTTAGAAGAATATTCGAAATAATAATCGATAAATAATTCGACTCTGAATGAATATAAAAAAAAATATTATTCGTCGAATAGTTACGTTCAAATAATTATTTGAAGTAAGGATCGTTAAACAAATAATCTCGAACGAATATTCAAATAATATTCGTCGCCCGAATAATGGAAAATATTTACTTAAATATTTTCTTTCGAGGTAATCTCGATATGTCAAGAAATATTGACTCCCGGTCTATATTTGATTAATAAGATGTATACACCCTTCTCTGAGGGTCTTACAATAACCGGCTTATAATTGATACGATAGCTATCTAATTTATAAGCCAATAACAATCAGGGAACAAGCATAATGATATAACTTGAAAGTAGGCATGCATGCTATGGCATATTATAATAGAAAACATACATATATATTCAATCACAACAACAGCCTAAAAGAAGGGATTGAAACTTGCCTGGTAGTCGAGTACGGTAAGGGGTAGTGGTAGCGGGTCCCGGGTTAGCTTGGTGATCTATAAATAGCCAAGACATTTGGGATTAATCACTTAAAACTTTAAAGGTTAAGTTATACTTAAATCGAAACACGTTCTCGAGTTATCTCGTTATACCCCTTTTAGTGTATTTCTTTTATCATCGATCCGACTCGACATTCGTTCGTTAATACGACATGTCACTGTACTTATACTTGGCATATACTTAAGTCATATAAGTCCGAAAGTTGATCGTTACGAACCAATATTATACTCCGAGTTTTATCACTCATTTTCTAAGTGTTTTAACGAAGTTATAAACAAGTCGTCTTTTAGAGGTTCGTTCGCGTTTAATCTCGATTCGAATATTTTTAATAAATCGAAAAACGATCCTTTTGACATACGGTTTTCTCTCACGCCTTCCTTATTACCTCTAGTATTTATTTACCAAGATTCGTCATGACTTTACGTATTTTATCGGGGTTCAATTTTAAGTACGAATACTTGTTTACGGCTCCGAACCACTTTTATGAATTTTATCGTAACTCCTAAACCGTAAGTCCGTTTCACGTGATCTTTATATCAAAACGAAGCTTATAACATAAGCTATCCTAACATGGCAGAAAAGTTTCTGGACAGTAGGGTCTTGATGTGAAAAATGGCATACAAAACATGATATTGTAAAATCGGGCATTATAACGGCTATGTTTACGCGTTTTCCAAAGTTTTTACACTTTATCTCGACCTAACAAAGATCAATCCAACCACACAAACACATGATAATCATCATGACTAGTCTATCAACAACTCATCTTAACCATTACATGGTTCATAAACCAAATCATAATCATAACAACTACTAACATGGATCTAAACTTATAATAACATACTAATCACTAAATCATCCATAAATCTCATAAGATCTTGAAATAACACCAAGGATTTTCAAGTATTATACCTTCCTTAGAGTGTGATATAGCCTTACTAAGCCTTGTATGGTCCTTAGGTGTGCTTAAGCTTGCTATATAATCCATGAAAACAAGAAAAAAACAAGTTAGTTCATAAGAAACACTATTCATGCTCCTCTTTCTTGATTTTTTTGAAAATGCAAACAAAGGAATTTGGAGCTAAGATTTTGAGGAGATAAGTTTTATGAAATATAAGACTCACCATAATTATTACAAGATCAAACAATGGTGGGAGCGTGGATTTTGGTTTTGGAATTAGGAAAGGCCGAATGCCTTGTTCTTGGAAGGGGGAGTGTTTTTGGCTTGGTTGCTTGGTTTATTTGGATAATAATTCATAAAGTGAGATGAGTTTAGATAATATCTCATCTTGTTTTACTTTATTAAAGTGCTTTTGAAATGAATGGTGAGATTGAAAGGCAAGTGTAGCACTTGGATGGATTCTTGCTAACTAGGAATTTGATTTGTCCAACTACTAGTTCAAACCCTAACATGCTAGTTACTTAGCCCACTTGGTTGCTAGATATTTATTCTAGTAGCTTGTGCATGACTCTTGCTTCCTCTGCTTGTTTCTTTGTTCGTTTATTGCTTAATTCGATAATCATTCGAGGGAATAACTCAATCGTTTCTAGTTAGGGTTTTACCGGGAATCCTCTTAATATTTCTATAATCATTCTTACTTCTTTTCTATAATCTCGGATTCCAACTTTATCGAATCTTATTAAATAAGTCTCTAAATCTTTCCGTATCTTGAGAATCTCGGGAAAAATTAAAGTGCCATTTTTCATAATCCGACAGCTTTTACATACACTCTTTTTCCCTCCGGATCAATAATACGAACTCAGAATTTCGTTCCGGGTACTTCTATATAGCGTCGTCTAATAATATTCTCAATTACACCAAAATCACTATTCATCCTTATTCTTTACTTATTCATCTAGGGTTGTACAATTGTCCGTATTCTCTTTCGATCGTTCCTTAACCTTTTTACGGAACCACTGGATTAATCGCTATCGATCTGGATGACATGAGAATATTCTCCTGCTTGGAATTGCCATATCTTATTCCCTTAGGAGGTAGATTATTCTTACCTATGTTGTCACCCTTTAGCATTCTTCAAGACATAGAAATAATAAAGTCGAATTCCATTCATTCTTTTAAAACATCAACTATTACATTGTAGCCGTAGCCACTATTCATTCTTACATCATTAAACAAATAAAAGTTTTAATTCTACCCAAAATTTGGGTTCTTACAGTCTCCCCTCCTTAAAAGGATTCCGTCCCGGAATCAGGTAGAAGACAATTGAGTACTCGTGGGTTATTTCACTTTCCAGTTTCCCAGTCAATCCTTAATCAATCCCAATCCTTTTTCAGCACATCTTACTAGTGCTACAATACATCCTTTTATCCTTTTTCATTAATCTCTGCCACTTTTCGTACAATACACTATTCAGGTTATGCTCTTACCCAGTCATATACTATTTTCCTTATTGGTATCTGCAGTAACATTGGTATCACTATCCCACTGCGAATTTGGAGGTAACCTCACTCACACTGTGCATTTCCTGTCGCTTTAATCTTTGCAATCTCGATCAATTAGAGAAGTGGAAAGATTTATTGAGAGATCACTATGATCAATTGAACATTTGTTATATTGCATAGCTAGTACAGAAGGGGGCCAGCCTTTAGTACTTGACAAGCAATTAAACAAGTTATGGTATTCCACTTAGACTTCTATCACATAGACAGATAGTCACGTAGCAGTACCTCCCCTCCTTAAAGGGTTGTTCTTCTCAATTCATAAAGAAGATGAATAAGAGAGAAGAAAAGAAAAGAATTCTAAAGGATTATAGAAAGTTTTCATGATTGTAAAATATCATACTCAGAATTTACCTCTGAACTATAGAGGTTCATTAAGGAAGAAATTAATCATAATTATATCCAATACTATTTGATCGTAACCTCACGTGTCAACATATCTTGTTTCTTTGTCCACTATTCTCTAGACCTGTACCCTGGTTCCACCTTAGCAACACTTACTTTTGGAAAATCTTTGAACCTTTCAGGTTAAATCTTAGTTTCTCGCTTGACACCATTGTTACTGACATTCCATGTCACGCTACTAGCTTTTTCATATCTATAATATTAACACTATCAGGTCGTCATCCCGAGAATTCATCGGAAAACCCATTTATTAATCCATTCCTTGCTTCCTATTTCGTAGTTGCTTTCCCCGTCTTTTATTTATCAATCACATCCTTCTTATTATCTGATTCTTATTTACTTCTGTTATTTACTTCCACCTTCATCTCTTTATTGAGACATCTTTTGCACTTGGCACCTCCTTATTGGTATCCCGTCACATTTACTCTATAATCATCACATTATTTCAAATTTAAAACCTCCGAAATGAATCTGGCCGATTTCTTTAGCTTAGATCCAATATAATCTACTTCTGTCAACTTGTTTCTCATCACTTATTCTTTTCTACCCGTGGTTTTTCACAGGTTGTCTTTCGTAAGTCAGACCAGGTCGTACACCTACCTGCTCGCACTCTTATCATCTGTTGAGCATCTACATTTTACTGGTGTAGCTTTGCCACATGAAACACGTTACTACCATGCTATAAGCTTTGGGGGTAAAACTGGCTCGAATGCCACCTTCCGAACACTTTTAAACTCTCAGGTGGCCTAATAAGTCTCGGGCTCAACTGCCCTTCTCTCTAAGTCTCATTAATTCTTTCCACGGGAATACATTTAGCATCATGAATCATCTACCTCATATTCTCTATCTTGTTTGCGCAGAAGTACACTAACACAAACTTGCTTGTCATTCATCAACATGCCACTTAGCTCATTAATAGCAGCACTTTCTTTATCTTTACGTTGTCATCTACTTTCTTAAAAGAATCACCATCGATTGTTGTTTACGTAATGCGTTAATAGCTAACCTTACGGGTTACAAATCCTTTAGGGAGACAAAGTAATCACTATTCCTTATCCCTAAGGAACACTTCCTGAACTTAATGTAGATATTACATGAAGTAGATAAAATTGCAGAAGAGTTTCAAGCATCGCAGCTAGGTCCGGTTGATGAAACTATCACTCATGCAGCTTCCATAAAAGACTGGAAACTTAACGGTTTACTTCGTCAATTTTGTATCATAGTCCTAGTTTGCCTCAAAACGGGACCTTCTAAGGTACGTAATATGCTTAAGACTCCATTAGGAATCGAATCTTTACTTAAACTATTATTACCTTCGATTCTTGCACAATCACCAAAAGGAATGTAAATTCCTCCACTCCGATATGACCTTCAAGGTCTTTCCAAATATCATTTTGTTTCTTCGGTATGAACATTTGTAATTATTCCTTTATACTTAGACTGTCGGCCACCTCATTGGCCTTTTCTGATAATAATAATTCCTTGTAATCCATGTTTTCTGGATACATTCCAACTCAAATTTTTCTACCTCATTCCCATCACTGTTGGGTGAAAGCATTCTCCTTTAAGCTCTGCTGAAGGAGAAAATATATCTATCAGTCTTCTTCTTTTTTTTCTTTTTTTTCCCATAAGTCATTGCTTCCATCTACCCGTGGGAACTTTATCACGTTTATTCCCACTCCTACTTAGGATACTTCTTTTCTTAGTTCTTTCCTTATCTTAGGATAATCTCAACCTTTATAGGTTCAATCCATACTCCCTCAGGGTTTCATACATGCATCATCTGGTATATTGTTATTGTGTCTTACATTCTCTTCCAAACTTCTAGTTGGAAACTCAGAATATTAACTTTTCCTTGTAAGGTTTCTTAGGTCGTCCTCATCATTCCTCCTGTATTTTCTAGGTACAGGGTATATCAAAACGTCATTGATCAATACTCTAATAATTCTATCTCTGTTTTTTCCAGAACTCTTTTTAATAATCTTTACAGGTCATTGTTGCCTTAGCAAATCCAACTCATATCATCTGAATTTGCAATGTCTTTATTAGGGTTAGTGCCATCCCTTGTGCATTCCCCAGGGTTTGCCTTACTTTATGGATATCTTATCCTTAATTCAACTGCCAAGGAATTCCTGCATCCTATAATTGGCAATCAAATCATGTATCCTTAATAAGGGTCTCTTTTCAATCATTCTTATTTGATAATCGATCGGTAGCTTACTGCTAATTTCTTCTTTCAGATAGTGGTCAACTTATTTGACCTTCCAAAAGACAACGTATGTCTTTCTGCTCTCTTACAGAACTTTTTAATGGTAGCAAGGATGTTCTGAAAGATATTGGTCGAGTTCAACGTGAATTTCTTAGTGCTTATCGTTCTTCACAAAGGTACTTGCCTCAGACAAAATTCCTACATCATACTGTTCAATTTCTGACCATTTCTATACTCTCTTCATATACCTTCATTGTTTACTTTCCTCCGTCATAATATATTCATGGTATTTATAATACCCTAACATCATACATCTCAAGTCATTATACTTCTATTTTTACTCGTAATCTTGGGCAATCATATACACATGAATCACTTTAGTACGGGTGACCCCATTCCAAAAAGTCTAGTAAATTCCCAATCCAAACATGGGTTGCAAAGGGTTCAGTAGAAGATTCCTACGATCTCATTAATATTTCCTTTATATCAAAAGCCCTTGCAGTCGGTGCTTACTTAGAAGCAACCCTGCTTTGTCCTTTCATTGCTGGTCTAGTCACTTGATAATCCTTTGTGACTTGGCCTCAACCGATCATACTAAAATAAAAATATATGGTTTTAGGGGTTGGCTAATTAGCATTACTTTTCTAGCAATTGCTGGCAAAGTGCCTTCTACTTTGATACCTTTCTACCTTTCCAAAACTTTACTCCATATAGGTCTTAATCGACTTCTCGGCACCATCTCTGGTCACCTTTCCTCTATTTTTATCTTTTCAACTATCCTTATCACTCCCACGTGCCACGCAAGCTTACCATTCCTGGAATAACAGCCTTTTCACTTAAGTCAATCCCGAAGTTTCTCAGTCCGGCTGGTTTCTTACTTACATTTCCTGTTTTCGTCCAATCTCACTTCATCATTGTATTTCTACAATCAATCGCGATAACCGGGGTCTGTCCACTAACCCATGTAGCGGCTACCTTACCCAATTCACGGGGTTTGCCCCAGTTTCTACTCTCTTCCATGATGTTCTCTGATAATCAGAAAGACAAGGTTTGCCAAAATTCGTTGAAGTTCTTCCCAGAATTAGGGAAATTTTGGTCAATCTATCCATCGACTGGTAAAACTAAGGAGACCAGTTTCGAAACCTGAAGAATAGTTCTATGAACCTCCTAGTAGGTAGAACCGTAAGCAGTCATAATTAACGAAATAATCGTCATCGGGTTGGAAATTTAACCCCTGGAGAGGAACCAATTATATACATCCCTTAGAAGGGAATCAACAGTTTTAAACTGAAACTTGTCACAACGTCCTGATACCTATACGTCCTGATATTCAATATTACCAAATGTCAGTCTACCTGACTACCAGTCTCAGAAGGAACATTACCGTCGGAGTTGGTTGTTCCACAAAAATTGGCACTACTAAGGCCATCCGAACCTGGTGAACCATGCTGTCCGAATGCATCCGCAAGTACTTTGTCGTGCTGCGCAAGCACACATCTTAATCTTTTATGCGAAGCGTCGTTGGAAGCACAAAGTCTCCCTTTTTCCATTAAACAATGCCAACTCTTGGTCATTACCAATTTCATCTTTTAGCTCCAGGAAGATTTTCTCACATTTTTCTCTTTAACTGCTGATCGTATTACTTGATCCATTATAATTCCGCGTCGGAGTAAACTTAAGGCAACTACTATAATCCATTCAAAGAAAATAAAGAATTTAATGTTCCTCTGAATCACATGCATCTAACGTTTCTGGTTCATCATTTCACGGAGTTAAATTAACCCTATACTTAGTCTCTGACAATAGTCTCATTACGAGTTCATCTTGACTCACTGGTCTTATCTTCTGGTAGGTTCTGAGATCATTGTCTTGCTTACTACTTCCTTATATAACTTTATCCAATCATGCTGTCACTTCCCAATGTTTTCACTTTCTAACTGATTCATTCATAAAATGGACATTTTCCTGAATAAAACAACTTCATCATCCTCAATTTGGTTCCATAAATTACAACCTATGACATCTGCCTTCTCATGGCGGATTATTACTGACAATATTCATACTTATTCATTTATCAAATGATATGGCACTTACTGCCTCTTCTCAACTATTCCTAGGGACTCTGCTCCTCGCCTTATATCGATGCCTTTGATAATCATACATCCTTCTAGCACTCTTTTCGTTAATTTGAAAGTCTCTTATGATTCTCATCTACTCCCGTATAAGATCTCAAGTAATTCTTCCAATCCGTCTTACTTGCTGGTACTACCTCCAGTAGTCCAGCCACGAATCCAACATGAATCTTCAGTTCTCTTGCTAATAGCTTAGTTCTTTATGCCCACTTTCCTAAACACTATACCTTAATCATCTCAGTCTTTCTGGCTACAGCCCTCATTCCTCGAGGGTAAGCTCCTTATCCTAACAAGATTTTCCTTATCTGCTGGAACCTCTTCCGGGTCTCCAGTAGGGTACTCAATTGAATTTACCCGCTGATCTTCAGCATATAATAAAGCACCATCGCGCTGCTGCTCGTATGCCTCAAGGTCTATTGCCTTACTTGTCGATGTGATATCGAGCTAAGTTACTATCATGATACTTAATAGTTCCCATAAGGGTTTTATAAGTCATCACTACATTAAGTAGTCCGACTATGAACTTTGTAACACCCCCAGATCCGGGGTCAGGGATCTGGTGGTTACGGTCTTACATCCATTCATAATACTTGACTTGAGTCCACAATAAATAAATCACATGCTGTGACCCCACAATAATTACCACACACACACACAACAGTTATAGTCCCAGAGATGAAATTGAAATAAGTCTTACATTAAAGGGTTACGAATAAAATTTATTACAATCCCAAAAGGATAACATCATAGGTTTAAGAGTTTTGCCGTTAATTACATTAATTAAACATATAGTTAAACAGGAAACAAAAGCTGTCTAACTATGCTACCTCAGCAATGGCGGCTAGCATCTCAGCGGGTAGTCCGGTGGGTCGGGTAACCTGCTTGCGCCGAGTGCGCCTGACGCGAGCCATCTGTCCTAGCTGTTGTTGTGACATAATGTAAACAAAGCAAGGGTGAGCGAAAGCCCACCAACAATAATATATATAACTGAACGATAATTTAAAACAGTTCAAAGCTATCTTTCAAACCATATGCCATGCATTTACGGAAATGATGCCAGTATAATATGAACGATGAAGTTACAAGGTAACTGAAAGTATTTGTTTGTAGAAATATCTGCTACATCAAAGTAAGCGAGATATTCTTATTGTTATTAAGAAGAGGAACTTGCATGAAAAGGTTTCAATTCCAGTTATAAACACTTTTCCAACTCTGCCAACAGTAATCATGTTGCAGGAAATAAATAAATTTGGATGATGAACCAATGATGGAGTATTCACCGCGCCCGCTGTTCCAATCTTGATGATCAGTCGAGATCGTACAGCTCAATTTAGATTTACTACCGGTAGAAGGAAGAACTGACGGCTTTACTTGTATGCCGCCTTGCTAGCTCTCCCCGGCCAACGGTTGGGCCAAAGGGGATGGACCGGCGCTACTCGGCCTCTTACACGACTCCTAGTTCAAATAGAATTCATGATTCTGAATGTAACGTTCGTCCCCCTTTCCCCAAGTATAATACTTGTTGATAAGACTCCACAAAGTAGTCGTATCTAGTTGGAAAGGAAAATTTACCAATAACTCCCAAGCTATTACTTGGTAACGGATATCAACTTGTTCCATTAATCTTACCCCTCGAAAGATGAGAAGGTAAGCAACGACTTAATAAGTCAACAGCACCCGAGTTGCGGGTGAAGGGAATACTTTATGACCGGGAAGTCGACAAGATAAATAACATTTTCCAAGTAAGGTTCCCTTATTATTAAGGAGATAGACTCAAAGAAGAATGATGTCTGAGAACCTTTCTTGATATAAGATTAATAATAATATGACTCCGAGACATTTTCTGTAATAATCGAAGAAGATAAACCTTATCGAGGTTATTCTAAGTATGGAATAAATATTCAGAGAATATTTATTGAATTAAAATATTTTACAGATCATTTAGGAATATGAAAGAATATCTTATATCAGAGTATTTCCTAAATAATTCTTGAAGAAATATCGAGAGAATATTTATTGCATAATTAAATAATCAAATGAATATTCAAAATAATATTCATTACTTAATAAGTCCTGAAAGGAATATTTAAAATATTTAAAATAATATTCGATGATTAAATAGAACCCTGGATGAATATTCAAAATAATATTCATAATTCATTAGGAATTTAAATGAATATTGATAAAGTAATATTCATTTAATGAATAATATTCTAAATGAATATCAAGTAATATTCATTTAGTAATCCAAGCTTTAAAGGAATATTTGATATAATATTCGATAAATAAATCAAGCTTCAGATGAATATTGAGGATAATATTCATCAAGTACTTAATATCTTAAATGAATTTTCAAAAGTAATATTTATTTAATAAAATAATATTCTAAATGAATATCCAAATAATATTCATTTAGTAGTCTCATCTTTAGAAGAATATTCGAAATAATAATCGATAATCCATTCTACTCTGAATGAATATTGAGAAATATTGTTCGTTGAATAGTTACATTCAAATAATTATTTGAAGTAAGGATCGTTAAAATAACTAGTCTCGAACGAATATTCAAATAATATTCGTCGCCCGAATAATGAAAAATATTTACTTAAATATTTTCCTCCGAGGTAATCTCGATATATCAAGAAATATTGACTCCCGGTCTATAATGATGAATAAGATGTATACGCCCTTCTATGAGGGTCTTACAATAATCCGGCTTATAACTGATACGATACCTATCTAATTTATAAGCCAATAACATTCAGGGAACAAGCATAATGATATAACTTTGAAAGCAGGCATGCATGCTATGGCATATGTATATAAGAAAACATATATATATATATATATATATATATATATATATATATATATATTTATTCAATCACAACAACAGCCTAAAAGAAGGGAATTGAAACTTGCCTGGTAGTCGAGTACGGTAAGGGGTAGTGGTAGCGGGTCCCGGTTCAGCTTGGTGATCTATAAATAGCCAAGGCATTCGGGATTAATCACTTAACATATTAAAAGTTAAGTTATACTTAAATCGAAACACGTTCTCGAGTTATCTCGTTATACCCCTTTTAGTGGATTACTTTTTATCACTGATCCGACCCGACATTCGTTCGTTAATACGACATGTCACTGCACTTATACTTGGGACATACTTAAGTCATATGAGTTCTAAGGTTGATCGTTACGAACCAATATTATACTCCGAGTTTTATCGTCCGTTTACTAAGTGTTTTACCGAAGTTATAAAAGAGTCGTCTTTTAGGGGTTCGTTCGAGTTTAACCTTGACTCGAACATTTTTAATAAATCGAAAAATGCTCTTTTTGACATACGGTTTTCTTTCACACCTTCCTTCTTACCCCTAGTATTTATTTACCAAGATTCTCCATGACGTTATATAGCTAACGAGGGTTCAATTTCAGTTACGAACTTTCGTTTACGGATTCGAACTACTTTTAGTAATTTGGTCATAAATCCTAAACCGTAAGTCCGTTTCACGTGATCTTTATATCAAAACGAAGCTTAGAACATTACCTATCCTATCATGGCAGATAAGGTCTCTGGACAGTAGGGGTTCGACATGGAAAATGGCATACAAAACATGGTATTGTAAAATCGGGCATTATAACGGCTGTAAATCGAATATCTACCAATTTCGAATCTTCCCATAAACATAGTATCCAACCCAAACAACATATATATGACTTATATACATGAACTGAGGCCAAGCAATGCCTTTCCATTCATCTAGCTATTTACATCATTAATCCAAGATCCATACATAATCATGCTTATAATCTTAACATAACCATAACTAAGTTATAACTATCATAAACATGCTTAAATCTCAAACAAGGGTTAGGGTTTCAAGAGCTTTATACCTTCCTTAGATAGTGATATAGCCTTACTAAGCCTTGTATGGTCCTTAGGAGTGATTATGCTTGCTAGATCAACCATGAAAAATCAAGAAAACAAAGTTAGTACATGATGAACACTATTCACCCTCCTCTTGTTTGATTTTTTGAAAATGGAAACAAAGGAGTTTGGTGCTAAGATTTTGAGGAGATAAGTTTTATGAAATATAAGTCTCACCTTAAAAATTTCAAGAACAAACAATGGTGGGAAGGTTGAGTTTGGATTTTGAATTAAGGGGTAAGGCCGAATGGTTTTTGCAAAGGGGGGAGAAGAGTTGCTTGGTTTCTTTTGATTTTTGTGTTTTAATCTCATCCACTCTCATCCACTTACAACATAATATCTTGCAAAAGTCACTTTATTAAAGTGATGAGGTGTTGGATGATGAAATGGCAAGACAAGTGTTGGTTTTGTGGTGGTTAGAGCTTAACTAGGTAGTTACTTTGCTAAGCACTTGGTTCTTCCTCTAATGTTCTAGTTCCTTGCTTCTAGTTTAGTTACTAGATATTTATACTAGTA
Organism: Saposhnikovia divaricata; assembly: GCA_036435485.1. Lineage (NCBI taxonomy): Eukaryota > Viridiplantae > Streptophyta > Magnoliopsida > Apiales > Apiaceae > Saposhnikovia > Saposhnikovia divaricata. The sequence continues at coordinate 133,187,192 of CM071600.1, forward strand.
GCTTGCACAAGGCTCTTGCTTCCTCTGCTTGTTTCTGTGTCCGGTTATTACCCGTTTCGATTGATCTTTCGTGGGAATATTTCACGGATTTCTAATTAGGGTTTACCGGGAATCCTCTTTAATATTAATACTTTCATTTTCCATCTTTCATTCTAACTTTCCAATTTATATTCCTTAAATCCATTCGTTAAATACTTAAGGCTATCAGTGTCCAGGGAACTCTCGGAGAAAATAAAAGTGCGATTTTTCAGAATCCGACAGCTTTTACATACACTTATTTTCCCCCTGGATCACTAATACGAACTCGGAAATCCGTTCCGAATACTTCTATATAGTGTCGTCTCATATTATTATATACTCCCACCAAAACACTATTCATTCTGTATTCTTTACTTGTTCTCTTAGGGTTGTATAATTGTCCGTATTCTCTTTCGATCGTTCCTTAACCTTTTTACGGAACTACTGGATTAATCGTTATCGATCTGGATGACATGAGAGTATTCTCTTGCTTGAAGTTGCCATATCTTATTCCCTTAGAAGATAGATTATTCTTACCTATGTTGTCACCCTTTAGCATTCTTCAAGACATAAACATAATAAAGTCGAATTCCATTCATTCTTTCCCAAATATCAATTATTACATTGTAGCCATATCCACTATTCATTCTTACATCATTAAATACATAAAAGTTTTAATTCCACCCAAAATCTGGGTTCTTACAGTCTCCCCTCCTTAAAAGGATTCCGTCCCGGAATCAGTTTGAAAACAAGTGGGGGTACTTCTCTTGCGTTGCGCTTTCAAGTTCCCAGGTGGATTCTTCTACATTGTGGTTCTGCCACAAAACTCTGACTAGCTGAATGACCTTGTTTCGGAGCACTTGTTCTTTCCGGTCTATGATTTCCACAGGTTGCTCCACATAGGTCAGGTCTGGTTTCATGTCCACTTGCTCATACTCTACAATATGCTTAGCATCCGGATTATACTTCCTCAGCATCGAAACATGGAACACATTATGCACCTACTATAGATTCGGGGCCAATGCGAGCTCATAAGCTAGTTCCCCAATCCGTCTCAAGATCTCATATGGTCCAATGTATCTGGGACTCAGCTTTCCTTTCTTCCCAAATCTCATTAAACCTTTCCAAGGTGACACTTTCAAGAACACTAGGTCCCCTACTTCGTATTCCTTGCCTTTCCGAGCTAAGTCGGCATATTTCTTTTGTCGATCCTGGGCTGCTACCAACCGTCCCCTGATTAGATCTACTGCATCTTTAGTTCGTTGGACCACTTCGGGCCCGAGCATCTTTCGCTCTCCAACTTCATCCCAATACAAGGGAGATCGACATTTTCTTCCATAAAGGGCCTCATAAGGTGGCATCCCAATGCTTGAATGATAACTGTTATTGTAGGAGAACTCAATCAATGGCAAGTGATCATCCCAATTTCCTTTGAAGTCTATCGCGCAGACTCTCAACATATCCTCTAGCGTTTGGATGGTCCTTTCACTTTGCCCATCTGTCTGGGGGTGGTAGGCTGTGCTCATGTTCAGCCGGGTCCCTACACATTCTTGAAAACTTCTCCAAATCCTGGAGTTAAATCTAGGATCTCGATCGGATACTATTGCGACTGGGACTCCATGTCGCGCCACTATCTCTTTTAAGTAGATGTCCACTAGTCTGTCGACCGTGTACCTTTCGTTGATCGGGAGAAAGTGAGCCGATTTCGTCAGTCGATCTACAATTACCCATATGGCGTCATGATTAGCCTTGGTCCTTGGCAACCCTACTACGAAATCCATGGCTATGTGTTCCCATTTCCATTCTGGAATCTCTAAGGGATGTAGAAGTCCGCTGGGTTTCTGGTGCTCTGCCTTCACTCGTTGGCAGGTCAAGCATCTGCTTACCCACTCTGCTACGTCCTTTTTCATATTGGGCCACCAGTAATACTCCTTCAAATCCCTATACATTTTGGTGCTACCGGGGTGCACTGAGTATCTTGAGTTGTGTGCCTCATTTAAAATCTCATTCTTGAGTTCCTGAACATTTGGGATCCATATCCTGTATGTGTACCTCATGATCCCTTCCTTGTCTCTTTCGCACTTAATTTCCTCCCCGGTCATTAGCTCTTCTGTGGAGTTCTTTTCTTCCTCCATCATCCGTTCCTGGCACAGTCTAATCTTTTCTAGCAATGGAGGTTGGATTCTAATTCCCATCAACTTTTCTTGGCCCTCTCCAGGTAACTTAACCTCGATTTCCAACTTCTCAAAAACTTTCACAAGCTCTTTCTCTGAAGTTATCATCTTGAGCTTCTCTTTCCTACTAAGGGCGTCAGCCACCACATTGGCTTTGCCCGGGTGATAGCGAATTTCACAGTCGTAATCCTTGATTAACTCTAACCATCTCCTCTGGCGCATGTTAAGCTCTTTCTGAGTGAAAATGTATTTGAGGCTCTTATGGTCTGTGTAAATCTCGCATTTTTCCCCATACAGGTAGTGTCTCCAAATCTTTAAAGCGAAGACTATAGCTGCTAGTTCTAGATCATGCGTGGGATATCTGACTTCATAATCCTTCAATTGCCTAGACGCATACGCTATTACCTTGCCGTGCTACATAAGCACGCATCCCAGTCCTTTATGCGAAGCATCACTGTAAATCACGAAATCTCCTTTTCCATCAGGTAATGCCAGCACTGGGGCTGTCACCGGCCTCTTCTTTAACTCTTGGAAACTCTTCTCGCATTTCTCAGTCCATTCAAATTTCTAGGTTTTACGGGTAAGTCGAGTTAATGGAGCTGCGATTTTCACAAAGTCTTGGACAAATCTCCTGTAATATCCGGCCAGTCCAATGAAACTCCTCACCTCGGTTGGAGTAGTTGGTCGTGCCCAGCTTGAAACTGCTTCTATCTTGGAGGGGTCAACCAACACTCCTTCTCTATTGATCACGTGCCCTAAGAATTGTACCTCATTTTTCCAAAACTCACACTTGGAGAACTTGGCATATAACTGCTCCTTCCTGAGTATTTCTAAGGTTATCCTTAAATGTTCAGCGTGTTCTGCCTATATCTTTGAGTAGATGAGAATATCATCAATGAAAACTATCACGAATTTGTCCAAATATTCCTTGAACACTCTATTCATTAGGTCCATGAAGGCTGCTGGGGCGTTGGTCAATCTAAATGACATAACTAAGAACTCATAATGTCCATATCTGGTGCGGAATGCAGTCTTCGGGATATCTTCAGGTTTGATCTTCAGTTGGTGATATCCCGTTCTCAAATCAATCTTAGAGAAGTATTCAGCTCCTCTTAGCTGGTCAAACAAATCGTCTATCCTGGGCAATGGATACTTATTCTTTATGGTTAGCTTGTTCAATTCTCTGTAGTCGATGCATAACCTCATACTTCCATCCTTTTTCTTAACAAACAACACCGGTGCGCCCCAAGGCGACACACTGGGCCTTATCATGCCCTTATCCAACAATTCCTGTAATTGTTCAGCTAGCTCCTTCATTTTTACTGGGGCTAGTCGGTACGGGGCCTTCGAAACCGGCGCCGTCCCCGGGGCTAATTCGATGGCAAACTCAATTACCCTATCAGGTGGTAGTCCGGGAAGATCTTGTGGGAACACGTCCTCGAACTCATTAACTACCAGAATGTCTTGCAATCTTGGCACTTCCTTCTGAGTATCTATAACGTAGGCTAAATAAGCCTCGTTCCCTTTTCGTAACAATCTCTTGGTTTGCGCCATGGTCAGGATTTTCTGGGTCTGTCGCATCCCCTTAAACACTATTTCTTTCTTCCCTGGGGTTCTCAACTTAACCTTTTTCCCTTTACAATCTATCCGCGCATCATTGCGAGACAACCAATCCATACCCAAAATGACATCGAATTCCCCTAGCTTAAAAGGAATTAAATCGACATAGAAGGAGCGTCCTCCTATTTCTAGCTTACAATCGGGGTGAATTTGATTAACCGGTACGATTTCCTGATTAGCTATTTCTACTAGTAAGGAATCTCTTAGTGGCTGGGTTTTAAGTTTCAACTTATGCGCAAAATCTCTAGATATAAAAGACTTAGTTGCTCCTGAATCAAATAAGACATTTGCACTGACTGAATTGAGAGAAAAAGTACCTGCTATCACATCTGTGTCCCTCACGGCATCTTGTACTGACATATTAAAAGTCCTAGAAGTTGGTGGCCTATTTGAGGCAACCTTGCTTGCTCCTGATGCTGCTGGTTTGCTCTTTGGGCAATCCTTCCTCATGTGCCCTCGCTGTCCACACTGGAAACAGGTTGTGCTGTTAGGGATGACCGTGGTGCAAGAGGTAGCATAATGCCCAGCTCGCCCACATTTATAACAGTTTATCTGCTTCAGGTTGCACACCCCGGAGTGCCTCTTCCCACAAGTAGCACACAATGGCAATGGAGGTCGAGAAAGGTTGGAACGGGACATTCCTGATTGGTGGCCGCCCTGGCTCACACTTACACTCGCAGATGGTTTAAACCCTACATTCCTCCCTGGTAGGGAAACCGCCCCTCGATTAAACTTGGTTGGGGGTTTTCCTCCAGCGGATCTTCCGCCCATACTAACATGCTTTCTCTTTATCCCCCCTTTCTCTCTCTCTCTGCATCTGATCACTACCAGCCTCCACAATGGTTGCCTTCTGCACCAAGGTGGCATAATTTGTAATCTCTAAAACTTCCACCCTATTCTGGATCCACTGCTTCAGCCCTTGTTGAAACCTGTTAGCTTTCTTCTCTTCTGTGTCTACAAACTCTGGCACAAATCTCGATAGCTTAGTAAATTTGGCCTCATAGTCAGCCACTGACATATTGTTCTGTTTCAGTTCCAAGAACTTAAGTTCCATCTGGGTTTTCATGAACTTCGGGAAGTACTTCTCCAGGAATAATTGTTTGAACCTTTCCCAGGCTATGATAGCATCAGTCTCCATGTTCTTCTTGGCTTCCCACCAATAATTGGCCTCTCCCTTTAGTAGGTAAGTAGCAAAAACAGTCTTCTGAGCCTCATTGATACTCAGAATCTCAAAAGATTTTTCCATTTCCTTGATCCAGGCCCTCGCCTCAACGGGATCAGCCGATCCGTGGAACTCTGGGGGCTTAAGGGACTTAAAGGCCCTAAAGGAATTTGCCACTGAAGTGTTGTTGCCTGGTGGTGGTTGGGGGTATTGGTTCAAATTCTGCCTAAGTAGATCCATAAACTGGCCCATGGGGTTTCCGCCCTGGTTCTCCCCTTCCTGTTCTACTTCAGTTTCCCCACCCTCTATTTCCCTTTCAAATTCTTCAGAGTACAGGGGTTCATCCTCTGCTCCATACTGGGAATCTTCTTGCTCATTATAGTCCTGATCTTGTTCTTCACTACTTTCACGGTTTTCCTCGTGTTGGTTGTGACTCTCTTGGTCAGTAGATTCTCGGGGGTTAGCCCTAGTGCCCATTCGTCTTGGAGGCATTATACTGAAAATTTGGAAAATTATACATTAGGTTCACTTACCTGTTTTAAAGGATTTTTTTTTTCCTTGCATAATTCTTTACATGATTGGGTTTAAAATCCCACAGTTTTATATCTCATGGCAACTTAATCGAAAAGTAATACATATGCTAATAAACTCGTGATCACATCCCAACAAAATTGTAATGACTGAAAGGGAAACAAATATATACCAGGTACCGAAAAGGTACAACATCCGAGTTACAACGATAGTTTAAAGTACAGCCATCCTAACAACAACAACAAGTCAAAAGTAAAATACGCTGTCTATCTGTCTAGTCTGCAAAAAGGGAAAACAAGTACAAGAAAACCATCCCTACAAAAGTCGGCACTACTATGTCCGTACATGACTAGACAACTAGACCACTGCATCACTACATCTGAAATCAGCCGCCACGACGAAACATCCTCCGAACCCTCCCCATGGCGATGCGGAAAACCTCCTCAGCCTCTGCTCTGTCTACCCTACCATGCCCATCAGTAGGCAACTGTCGCACCCTCACCCGAGCCCTCAGCTCGATGCGGGTCACAGCCCTATACCCAACCCTGTCACTGATAGTCCTCCTGCCCTGCCACCTCATCCGGGCGGCTCTCTTTGCTGCTAACTCACTCCTAGACTCTGCCAACCTGGCATCTGCCACAGACAACTCTCTATAAAGCCCGTTCACAATCAAGTTGTGAACACATACTGGGACTCCTCCTATCGGGGCATGAGGTGGGGTGGATGGCTCAGCTGGAGCGACAGTCTCTGCCTGCTGGGGCTCTGGGGTAAGCTCCTCAAACTCGTCGGGGTACGGGCTCACAGGTAGTGGTGGTGGGGTAGGGGCTCTCTCAACAGGGAGGAGTGGCACAAAAAGTCCAGAACTCCCTACAGCACCAACTACTGGCTCATCTATATCTCCCTCAACACCCTCATCTACCGGCACCACCTGATCCGTGGTCATGTCAGTGTCATCTCCCAAAGTCCTGATCTCAGACACAACCCAATAATCATCATCCTCAACTACTAACCCAGCACCCTGTCCTGTCTGGATCCCCTCCGGGTCCTCCTCCCCCTCAGTCTCAACAACATCTGTGTCAGCATCAACCTGGACCTCCTCAGGGTCCTCCTCCTCAGACTCGATCACATCAGTATCAGCATCAACCTGGACCTCCTCAGTGTCCTCCTCCTCAGGCTCAGTATCCTCCTCAGGCAAGTGCTCATAGTACGGGTCCCTAGTCCGGAACATGTCCTCATCATGCTGTCTCGCAGCTGCCTCCTGGGCCGACATGTCGCTCGCCTACACAAGACGAACTATGTTACTATCATGATACTTAAAAAGTTCCCGTAAGGGTTTTAGGTGAACCTGGCAAGGGTTCTTATTATATTATTGAATTTATTATTATATGACGTCGTATCATCTCTTGGGATATATAACTCTCGCTCTGATACCATCTCTGTAACACCCCCAGATCCGGGGTCAGGGATCTGGTGGTTACGGTCTTACATCCATTCATAATACTTGACTTGAGTCCACAATAAATAAATCACATGCTGTGACCCCAAAATAATTACCACACACACACACAACAGTTATAGTCCCAGAGATGAAATTGAAATAAGTCTTACATTAAAGGGTTACGAATAAAAGTTATTACAATCCCAAAAGGATAACATCATAGGTTTAAGAGTTTTGCCGTTAATTACATTAATTATACATATAGTTAAATAGGAAACAAAAGCTGTCTAACTATGCTACCTCAGCAATGGCGGCTAGCATCTCAGCGGGTAGTCCGGTGGGTCGGATAACCTGCTTGCGCCGAGTGCGCCTGACGCGAGCCATCTGTCCTAGCTGTTGTTGTGACATAATGTAAACAAAGCAAGGGTGAGCGAAAGCCCACCAACAATAATATATATAACTGAACGATAATTTAAAACAGTTCAAAGCTATCTTTCAAACCATATGCCATGCATTTACGGAAATGATGCCAGTATAATATGAACGATGAAGTTACAAGGTAACTGAAAGTATTTGTTTGTAGAAATATCTGCTACATCAAAGTAGGCGAGATATTCTTATTGTTATTAAGAAGAGGAACTTGCATGAAAAGGTTGCAATTCCAGTTATAAACACTTTTCCAACTCTGCCAACAGTAATCATGTTGCAGGAAATAAATAAATTTGGATGATGAACCAATGATGGAGTATTCACCGCGCCCGCTGTTCCAATCTTGATGATCAGTCGAGATCGTACAGCTCAATTTAGATTTACTACCGGTAGAAGGAAGAACTGACGGCTTTACTTGTATACCGCCTTGCTAGCTCTCCCCGGCCAACGGTTGGGCCAAAGGGGATGGACCGGCGCTACTCGGCCTCTTACACGACTCCTAGTTCAAATAGAATTCATGATTCTGAATGTAACGTTCGTCCCCCTTTCCCCAAGTATAATACTTGTTGATAAGACTCCACAAAGTAGTCGTATCTAGTTGGAAAGGAAAATTTACCAATAACTCCCAAGCTATTACTTGGTAACGGATATCAACTTGTTCCAGTAATCTTACCCCTCGAAAGATGAGAAGGTAAGCAACGACTTAATAAGTCAACAGCACCCGAGTTGCGGGTGAAGGGAATACTTTATGACCGGGAAGTCGACAAGATAAATAACATTTTCCAAGTAAGGTTCCCTTATTATTTAGGAGATAGACTCAAAGAAGAATGATGTCTGAGAACCTTTCTTGATATAAGATTAATAATAATATGACTCCGAGACATTTTCTGTAATAATCGAAGAAGATAAACCTTATCGAGGTTATTCTAAGTATGGAATAAATATTCAGAGAATATTTATTGAATTAAAATATTTTACAGATCATTTAGGAATATGAAAGAATATCTTGTTAGGCCGAATACACAAATAATAATCAACTTTGTATGAGAGATTAACAAGTAAAAGCGTTTATGCACTTAAAAAACTTCTTGTATTTCAAACCCTCTTCGTGATGTAAAATATCACAAAGAGCTGCTAGGTTACAATAATGATAATTCGTTATCGATACCCTTCTAGGGTTAACCTATCTGTATTTATATATCATACAGCTACGATACAATCTCTAATTGATATTCCTAATAATCAGCTATACAATGATATCAATTACAGATTGTCACACGTCTCCTATGTCAACTCGATCTCTTTGATAGCTATCCAATCTTCAAAGATATCGCTTCCATAATTAATCTTTAATCACTGTTGAACAGTAGACGCGCTTCCTCCAGACAGAGTTTAACAAACTCTGTCGAGCTTCCAACTGTCAGAGTTTACACAAACTCTGACTGCTTCCAGCTAAACTCTGATAACTCCCTGTAACACTTAAACACTGATCAAAACACATCAATTATATTTAACAATCTCCCCCAACTTGTTCATTATCAAAAATGTACAAGTTAATGACAATAATTGATGATGTCAAAACAAACGATAAATACAGTGTTTATACAGATTCAGAGTTTAAGCTTAAAAACTATAGAGAATAAGAAAATTCTTACAGAACTTTAATCTCTAATCATTTCAAGATCTGGCATGGTTCTGAGATAATCAATCAGCAATCTTCTTTCTGCATTCTCAAGTTCAATCTTCATTGCTTCTTTGATTTCTCTGAGTTGAGGATCACTTTCATCTGTTTGATAAATAGCAGCCCTAAGATCATAAATCTTGTTTCTTCTCATTTCATTACCCAGTCTGATAAATCTGTCTTTTTCTGCCTGAGTATTGAAGTCAAGTACTGTGATTCCCAAATCAGTTTTTAACTTTGCAGTACCTTTCTTCATTTCAATGAGATTGCCTTGGTAATCCCTGTACTTAGGAATGTATCTGCTGTTGTATTTCTGTCCTCTAATAGCCAGATTCTGAGTCATCTTCTGTCTTAGTACATTAGCAACAGATTGAGTCCTTCGACTATTCACCTTGAGAAGATATAGAACATACTCTAGTTCTTCCCAATATTTCAAGCCGATATCATCCTCACCAACTTTGAATACTGTCCCATCAGCCATGAAGTAAAGAAGAAAATCTTTGTCTAAGCTCTTCTGATGAACCAACTGCACTGATTCCAGTCTATCCAGACTCTCTTGAGGTACACCACGACCTGGAACAGCCAGTGAAGAAGGATCTCTAGGACCAGTATATTGCCTTCTGTCTCTATGTGAGCCTAATCCAGCCTTATTATTTCCAATCTTACCAGATAAAGCTTTTCCATCAGAAATATTCATTGAGACTCCAGATAACACATCTGGATCATGAAGTGTTCCTTTACCAAAAACTGATTTCAACTGAGAAGATAGAGGTTTAAACACAACTTGTGTAGCAACAGAGGTTGTATCTTTCTTCTTTGAATCTTCTCCTTCCATAGCAATGCCTTTCAGCTTGTGTTTAGCTTCAGCTTCTGTTAATTTCTTAGATAAATGTGATCTTTGATCAGCATCAACATTTTCCTTGATCACAACGCCTTTAAGAACAGGCCTAGGAGCTTTTTCTTTTTGTACCTTATCAGACTTTAAAGCTTTAAGATGTTCTTCATGTAAACTCTTTTCCTCAGCTTCAATGTCTTCAATCGTTACTCCTTCCTCATTCTCTTCAATGAACAACTTAGCAGCCAACTCTTCATCAGTTTATGGATTTGAAGATAACAGTAAACTCTTGGTCCTTGAAGTTCCTTGAGTATCAGTATTTCTCCCAACAGACTGTGATTTGAATGACTTACTAGTTCTCAGAGTTTGAACCTCCTCAGCCTTTTTCTTTCCTTTGTCTTTGTTACTTGCCCCTCCATCTCCAGAATTATCCCTTCTGACAACTCTCTCCCCCTTTTTGACATCATCAGGCATAAGGATAGAAGTAATTAACTCCAGAGAGGTAGCAATAGAATCAATTTTAGCAGATAAATCAGACTGATTCTCTTCAACTTTACTCAGTCTGGCAAGGATATTGTCTTGAGCTTTAGAGAATTTTGTAGTCACTAGTTTTGAATGTGTTTCCATCGTCATCTCTCTAGCTACAACCTCATTTCGCAAAGAAGTGATTGCCAAATTAGTATCATCAAATCGTCTATCCAGAGTTTTAACTTGAACTATAGTTGCTTGCAAGCAAGAAAGAATCTCTGGATTAGAGATAGTATCAGCACTTTTCTTAACAAACTTAGCTGCTCTTCTTGATGGAAAAATACAATCTTCTTTGTACCATTCAGCAGCATTCTTGGCAAATTGTGCTCTCTCAACTTCATGAGAACTACAAGGTTGAGAAAAAGGTGTATGTTTATCATCAGTTTGTACTGGTGCACTCAGAGAAGTATCAGAGTTTGCACTACTATCACCTTCAGCTTCAACACTTGTAGCTTTAACTGGTTCATCTTCAGCTATAGATTTAGCAATATCTTCTGTAGGCTTTTCAGAGTTTTCTTCATGTTGCTCAGGCTCAGCAACAGGCATTGACTGAGAAGTTACTTTTGTTGCCTGATCAATTTCTTCACCTTCTTCAACAGTGTGATGAACATCAGATATTATCTCAGTATGAGATGCCACAGCTTCAGAAGGTACAGATGTAAGTTGATCAACATCTCTTTCATCCTCTGCTGCAGGAATTTTATCCTCTGCAGGCATTACATCCTCTGCAGGTATTACATCCTCTGCAGGTATTACATCCTCTGCAGGTATTACATCCTCTGCAGGTATTGCATCTTTCTCAGCCTCAACAGGAGGTGTTTGCTGTGAAACAACCTCTGGAACTTCAATATCTTCATCCACAGAATCAGAGAATATCACTCTTCTTCGTTTTGCTAGAGGTACATTATCTGAATCCTCTTCACAAGGTGGTGACTTAGGCATGTTTGCTCGAGCCTTCAGTCTCTTCCCTTTTCTAGTGTAAACAGCTTCAGGAGATTTTCGTTTTGATTGCCTCTTTGTCTCTTCCGCATGTCTTAGACTGGCATGTCTTTCAGCAAGTGCTTTCTTAACACCTTGAGATCTAGACTTTGATTTTAATGGTGAATCAGAGTTTGAGTTTGAAGTGAATGAAGATTGCTTTGCAGGTGATTCAGTGTTTGATTCTGGTTGAGGTTCAAGATGTGGTTCAGGTTGTTGTTGTTCTTGTTCAGGTTCATCTTGTTGTGGTGCATCGTGTTGTGGTTCCTGTTGGTCTTGTTGTGGTTCTTGTGGTTGATTTAGAAAATTTCGTAGAGCAAGAGGCATGATAAACTCAGGAAGATTTTCTTTACCAACATCCTTGTTAGTCATATCAGAGAATATGCGCTTATTGACTCTAAAAGGATCAACTTTATCAGTTTCATCAATTTCAAGACCAGTACACATGCATTGAACAACATTTGACAGAAACGAGCATAGTAGACAGTGGTAGACTCTGACAATTTATCACCTAAGTTCATCAAAACATATCGACCAAAATCAAAATTAATACCATAGAGCAAAGAATACCCGATATGGAGACTATCCATTGGAATGGCATCCCAGTTTGTGACTTTCTTCTGGAATGTTCTTGTTATGCAATCAAAGAAGAAATTCCATTCCTTTCTGAGATTTGGTCGCTTTATACTGCCAAGCTTGTCAAGAGATTCCATGTAACCTATCTCTTGTAGCATGTCTCTCAGATAACTTTCATTAACCAGAGTATAAGAAGTATGTGTGTCAAAACCCATTGTATCTCGTACAGTCTGTGGAATAATCACATGGTCTTGATCTTCATAGGTGAAGATAATGGTAGGAGTTCCACTCTCTCCTCCATCCACATAAACTGAGTTGTGCCAGAATGAAGCAATTTGAGACGCAGAAAGAGTAGCAGGTCCAGTCAGAGCTTGTCCAATCTCTGAATCCCTCAAAAAGTTCTGCATGAGATGAAACGATTCTGAAACGCGTACATGATAGAGTGGAGCTTCATAGTTATTAGGAACAAACCGTAAGCCAAGAGCAGTGAATGCTTTAGATGCCATTGAGTTAAGAATTTCCAAGAATTTCCAAAAGATATGAATGTAGAAAAGGTGTTTGCGTGAGTGCCCAAGAGAAAAATAAGAAAACTGTGAGAGTAAGAATAAAGCAAACTCGTTTGGACACAAAAGTGATTAAATTAATAAAAACTCAATCTCTTATGTAACAAACACTCAATCAGTTCCTTGATTAATGTGTAGTGGGACACGATAATAGGTAAGTGGGACACATTAAGGGCGAGTGGGTCATGTGCGCCTATTTTTAAAAAGAGTATATTAAAATTAAAACATTAAAATATTTGATTTTAACAAAAATCAAATAATACTCTTTTAAAAATATCTGGACCCAAGTAAAATCAGAATTTGAAACGTTTACCTGTTGCCTTTAATAACCAGAATACGAAGCGATTAAGGACTTCGTTCTTACCCATCTCTATTTAAGGCCTAGAGACTTGATCAGATTATTTCATTAAACCTTTAACCTTTCAGTCTCCCCTGTAAAATCACAAACCTTTCAAACCAAATACTCTTGAAAAACAATGGCTAACCTTACCATCAAAGAGAAAAACCTTCATCTTGTCGAAAATAGAGACATCTTCAGCTATACTCGTGAAGAGTTTGAAGCGTTTGAGTGGGAAAGACAGCTTGAGACGCTGTGGCTGCAAATGGATGCTGGTCTGGAAGAGCTCGAGAGAGAGAAACCTGCAAGGGTGATCGACATCGATGCTGCCCTCCAAGCAACATTGGCATGGCTCTCCTCGAAGGCATCCTCATCCACCACCACCAACCATTGTTAATGAATATGTCAGCAAAAATAACCTTATCCCTTCAACTTCCACCCAAATAAAGTGGCAAAGATGGGATCTGGGAATTTTTTTCTAACACTGGAGTGGTGTGGACGGACCTTTTACTTTCCTGTTGAATAGATTAGCAGATAGAGAGAACAAAAAGATGTAATATTTGCTTGTAATCTCTTTCTTATTATCAATGAAAATTTTGTTTTTCTAATCATATTCATTGTGTTCTGCAACTGTTATTTGAGTTATATGAACTGTTCTTCAAGAAAATGCATCAAGAAGAGAATATGAAAACTAATTAAAGTAATCATATAAAGACCACATTCATGAACTATCCACTGATTAACAGTTGTCAAAAATCCTACTTACTCCAAGACTTTCAAATTGTCCAAGTGAAAATTTACCTTAGAGTACAAATCACAAATCAACAGCGTTTGTCAATTCTCCAACTTTATCATCGAAACCCTTTCATAAATTGCACAGTTGTGAATATGTGTGTGTGTGAAGCAGAGTTTACTAAGTCAATTTTTAGAGCATCTAATTTTTCATAAAATCCATAAAGTAAATCAATAAACACTGAATGCACAAACTGTCATAGTAAACACTGACTGTATGATGAAAGCTAAACTCTGAAGTATTCGAACTTTATACAGTAATTTTTATTTTATACCCTCTTTATATACACATTTTTTTTTTTCATTTTTTTTTTTTTTTTATTTTTCATTCCAGTAATCAGAGGTTGGAACCAGTCACCAAAAATTCAAAAATTTTAGCCCTTATCATTTTGATAAGTTCCTGGGTCATCCTAGTATTTAACTAGTCACCAAAAATCAGAGAATTTTAGCACATATTATATACCAATAGGTTCCTGGGTCATCCTAGTATCCAACATAATCTCAAAGGAGTATAACAACCTATATACACTTTCTTTGGGGTATTGCAGTAAACATTTTATTTTATCAGAGTATAACTAACAGAGTTTAGAGTTCATCAACATCAGTAGTTCTTCATGAAAGGTAATGCACACAGTATTTATAGACTCAGAGTTTAGGACAAAATAAACTAAGAGATGCTATAAATATGAGCCAGTATCATGCTGTGTTAACTTTCTGCACAATCTAAGATTAGATCTCAATAACTCAGAAAGATTCATGATTAATTGCTGAGAATCATGCTTCATACATATTTCTTCATTGGTGTTTTCATTCAGACAAAAATCAACTCAAAGTTCACAGAGTTTATCAAACTTATTAACAGTGTATGACATACAGACATGCTGACAGAGTTTAACAGAGTGTGCATAACAGAGTTTAATCAACAGAGTTCACTTAGTATTTAACCAATCAGGAAATATGATTAATACATCACATAAGTAAAGTTTGAATCTAACCAACATTTCTAGTCAGAACCAGAGATCATTCCTAGTTCATTAACCAGCCTTGTAAATGTAACTTCACTCAATGGTTTAGTGAAGATATCTGCAAGCTGTTGTTCTGTAGAGACAAAATGTAGTTCAATATTTCCTTCTTCCACATGTTCTCTGATGAAGTGGTACCTTATGCTAATGTGCTTGGTCATTGAATGCTGTACTGGATTACCTGTCATAGCAATAGCACTTTGGTTATCACAGTAAATAGGTATATTACTGTACCTCAATCCATAATCCAGCAATTGATTCTTCATCCATAAGATCTGTGCACAACAGCTACCAGCTGCAATATACTCTGCTTCAGCTGTAGATGTGGAGATTGATTTCTGTTTCTTGCTGTACCAGGAAACAAGTCTGTCACCAAGAAATTGACAACTTCCACTAGTGCTCTTTCTGTCTACCTTACAGCCTGCAAAGTCTGCATCAGAATATCCAAGTAGCTTAAAATCTGATTCTCTGGGGTACCACAGACCTAATGATATGGTGCCCTTGAGATACTTGAAGATTCTTTTCACAGCTGTCAGATGTGGCTCTCTAGGATCTGCCTGAAACCTTGCACAAAGACAGGTTGCATACATGATGTCAGGCCTACTAGCTGTCAAGTATAGAAGAGATCCTATCATGCCCCTAAAGTTTGTCATATCCACTGAAACTCCTGTGTCTTTGTCCAGTTTAGTTGCTGTTGCCATGGGAGTTGATGCAGATGAACAGTCAAGCATACCAAATTTCTTGAGAAGATTTCTGGTGTATTTTTCTTGATTAATGAAAATTCCATCTTCTGTTTGTTTCACCTGTAGGCCTAGAAAGTAACTAAGCTCTCCCATCATGCTCATTTGATATCTGGATTGCATGAGCTTGGCAAACTTCTTACAGAGTTTATCATTAGTAGACCCAAAGATGATGTCATCAACATAAATTTGAACTAAAAGGAGGTCACTTCCTTGGTTGAAATAAAACAGAGTTTTGTCAATTGTACCTCTGTTGAATCCACTTTCTAGAAGAAACTGAGCAAGTGTCTCATACCATGCTCTTGGTGCCTGCTTAAGTCCATATAGTGCCTTATCTAGCCTGTAGACATAATCTGGATATTTGGGGTCCACAAATCCTGGTGGTTGTTCAACAAACACTTCTTCTTCAAGCTTTCCATTCAGAAAAGCACTTTTCACATCCATCTGGAACACTTTGAATTTCTTGTGAGAGGCATATGCTAGAAAAATTCTGATTGCCTCCAATCTTGCTACTGGAGCAAATGTTTCATCATAATCTATTCCTTCCTGCTGTGAATAACCTTTTGCTACCAGTCTAGCCTTGTTCCTCGTGATAACACCTTCACTGTCAGTCTTGTTTCTGAAAACCCATTTAGTACCAACAATAGATCTGTTCTTTGGCCTTGGTACAAGGGTCCAAACTTCATTTCTTTCAAATTCATTTAACTCTTCCTGCATTGCTGTTATCCAGTCTGCATCTTGAAGAGCTTCTTCCACTTTCTTTGGTTCATTTTTAGACAAGAATGCATGAAATAGACATTCACTTGCAGTAGCACTTCTTGTCTTTACTTTTGCATCTGGATCACCAATTATCAAATCAGGTGTATGTGATTTAGTCCATTTCCTAGCAGAAGGTAAATGACTTCTATCAGCATGTGATCCTCCCCCTTGATCCATGCTCTCCTGATTCTGTTGTGATCTATTTTCGTTTTCTGAGACTCCCCCTGAACTTGACTGTCCAGAGTCAGAATTTGAATTTTCAGAGTTTGAAGCATCAGAGTTTGATCCAGATTTTTCAGTTGACTCAGTATCAGTGTTTGAGTTTTCATCTTGATCATGCTCCCCCTCAACTGGTTCTCCTCTTTGTTGTGACTGAGAAGTTTCTCCAGAATTTACCAGTAGAGGTTCAGAGTTTGTTTCAACAGAGTCTGTCAGAATTGTTTCATCAGAGTTTCCTTCATCAGAGTTTAAAACTTCATTTTCAAAGTTCAGTTGATCATATTCGTCTTTGTCTTCAAGTCCAGTTATCTTCTTATCATCAAAAGAAACATGTATTGATTCCATGATCACTTTAGTTCTCAGATTGTAAACTCTGAATGCCTTTGTTGACAGTGGATAGCCAACAAAAATTCCTTCATCTGCCTTTAGCTCAAACTTGGTCAACTGTTCTGGATGAGTCTTCAAAACGAAACATTTGCACCCGAAAATATGAAGGTATTTCAGGTTAGGCTTCTTTTTCTTCACCATCTCATATGGTGTCTTTCCATGCTTATTGATCAGTGTTGCATTTTGAGTAAAACAAGCAGTTTGAACAGCTTCTGCCCAGAAATAAGTTGGCAATTTTGCTTCATCAAGCATAGTTCTGGCAGCTTCAATTAATGTTCTATTTTTCCTTTCAACTACACCATTTTGTTGTGGTGTACCAGGTGCTGAAAATTCTTGTTTCACTCCATTGTCCTTGCAGAATTCTTCCATTGTTGCATTTCTGAACTCAGTTCCATTATCACTTCTGATGATTCTCACTTTGTTGCTTGATCCTTTGTCCAGAAGCTTCACATGCTCCATCAGAGTTGATGCAGTTTCATCCTTCTTTGCTAGAAAATACACCCAGGTGAATCTAGTGTATTCATCAACAATGACTAAAGCATATTTCTTCCTTGCAATAGACATAACATTTACTGGACCAAATAGATCAACATGAAGAAGATGATGAGGATCAGTGATAGAAAATTCTGTTTTGCTCTTGAAAGATGACTTCCTTTGTTTAGCCTTCTGACATGAGTCACATAGGCCATCAACATTTAACAGGGTCTTTGGGAGTCCTCTTACAAGATCCTTTCTGATCAATTCATTGATGTTGTTCAAGTTCAAATGTGAGAGTTTCTTGTGCCACTTCCAACTCTCTTCACTAGACATTCTTGTAGACAGGCAAACAGCTTTTCCAACAGAGTCTATCAAAAGCTTGATTTCATAAATGTTGTTTTGCCTGTGACCAACTAGAACAACCTTTCCTGTAGATTTGCTGATAACTTCACAATATTCAGGTTGGAAATCTACATGATATCCCTTGTCACAGATTTGACTCACAGATAGCAAGTCATGCTTGAGTCCTGGGACATGAGCTACATTGTTGATGATGACATTTCCAAGATTGATATTGCCATATCCCAATGTTCTTCCTATATTGCCATCACCATAGGAAACTTTTGGGCCAGCCTTTTCCTCATATTCTGATAGCAGGGCTTTATTTCCAGTCATGTGTCCTGAACATCCACTGTCCACGACTAGGGTTGCCTCCCTGTTACCCTGCAATCACAAACAATTACTGAGGATTAGTTTTAAGGATCCAGACTTGCTTGGATCCTTTGGCATTCTTAACTTTGTTAGCTTTTGCAGCGGAATTAACATTATCAGAGTTTGAGCTAACAGTATCAGTGTTTGCACTTGCAGTATCAACTTTAACCCATTTTAGATTGGGTTTCAGTTCATAGTAATTATGATAGATAGCATGATATTTTCTGCAAGTATAGATGGAATGCCAAGTGCTTCCACAGTGTGTGCATAGAGTCTGTGGCTTAGTTCTAGCAAAATCCTTCTTTACCTCAGACTTTGTAGGTAAAGAATTTATATTTTTATTTTTCTTGCAGAAATTTGCAAGATGCTTAGTACTACCACAGTTATGACATGTCTTTCTTGGAGCATAACTAGCAAGCATTGGTTTATTTCCTGAAGTGATGCCTACTTTTCCATTTCTGTTCTTGTTTGACACTTTCTTTTTCTCAACAGATTTTAACTCCTTCAGTTTATGTTTGAGTTGTTTATCTGTCATTGAACCAATATTAACCTGTTTAACACTAGTTTTTACTGGTTTTCTTTGGACAGCTTCTTTTTCATTCTCAGACAAAAATTTACTGGTTCCATGAACAAATTTAGTTCTGACTTTAACTTGATTTTGAAATCTAAGTTCATCTTCCTCATTATAACCTAGACCAACAGTGTCTGTTTGAAAAATCTGTTGAGTGTCCTTCCCAGAATTAGTCCAAGTCCTAATTTTCTTATTTGCTTCCTCCAACTCAGATTCTAGTTGTTTATATTTCTGAAGCAAAATCTGTTCTTTGCAAACAGCTTCATCTCTCTCTTTCTGAACTTGTTGCATGTTTTCAAGTTTCTCTTCAACAAGTTTATTTCTCTCTTTAAGTTCAGAATTTTCAGCTTTTATCCTCTCATTTTCTAAAGTCTGATCCCTATAACTTATATGCAATGACTTAAGAAAAATTCTTAATTGTGCAATGTCATCAATATTATAAGCATAGGTAGTTGGAGGTACCTGATTTTCAGAGGATTCTGATTCAGTAGTAGCCATGAGAGCATAGTTCACTTCTTCATCAGAATCTGAAGTATCTGCCCAATCTCTGCCTTTAGTGTAGAGTACCTTTCCAGTTTTACCCTTCTTGCACTCAGGAGCATAGTGACCCATCTCCTTACACTTGTAGCATTGAATTTCAGACTTATCCTTCTTCCCTTTAGAATCTCTCTTATCAGACTTCCTGTAGCTTTTCCTGTCTTCATTTGAATCCCTAGAAAACCTTTTTCCTTTCTTGAAATTCTTGAAGCCCATTTTCTTGAAAGTTTTCACCATCAGCACAGCCATTTTTCTCATTTCTTCTTCATCATCCTCAGAGTCAGATGATTCAGAAGAGTTTAAATCATAATCAGAGTTTGGTGAATCACTTTCTGAGTGTATGACCAAAGCTTTTCCCTTCATTTTCCTTCTTGATGCCTCTTTCTTCTGAGGCTTCTCTTCAACATTAAGAGCAACAGACTTTCCTTTTCTACTTGATCTCCTGTTTCTCTGCTCCATTTCCAATTCATAAGTTTTGAGCAGTCCATAAATTTCATCAATCTCTGTTTCAGCAAGATCATAGTTGTCTCTAATAGTGGTTGTTTTCACATCCCACTTTTCAGGTAGAGAAAGAAGAAACTTGAGATTCGAGTCTTCTAGATCATACTCTTTGTTGACCAATGACAGATCATTAATTAGTTTACAGAATCTATCAAATGTTTCTGTCATGGTCTCTTCAGGTTTAGCCTCAAAATGCTCATACTCTTGTGTGAGTATGTTTCTCCTATTCTTCTTAATAGCTGCAGTTCCTTGACACCTGACTTCAAGTGCATCCCATATCTCTTTTGCAGTGGTGCAGTTAATGACTTTGTTAGACATGACATTGTCTAAGGCACTATGAAGTAAATGCCTAACTTTTGCATCCTTAGCAATTGATGATAGATCTTCAAGAGTCATCTCCTTCTTTTCCTTTGGAACCATTTTTGCTGCTTCACCAGCAACTGCAACAGATAGCTTTGTAGGATTGTGAGGGCCTTCATAAATCCTGTCAAGATATTCTGGATCTGTAGCCTCCAAAAACATAGTCATCTTGACCTTCCACATAGCATACTCTAATGGCCTCAGAATAGGAACCCTGATTGGTTCATAACGACTCACAGTAGTAGGAGCCTTTTCAGAAACAGTAGGTGTTGGTGGAGGAATTTCTGACATGATTATTGTTGTGTTTGGATCTTAACCTGTAATAAAGTAACAGATTGGCTCTGATACCACTTGTTAGGCCGAATACACAAATAATAATCAACTTTGTATGAGAGATTAACAAGTAAAAGCGTTTATGCACTTAAAAAACTTCTTGTATTTCAAACCCTCTTCGTGATGTAAAATATCACAAAGAGCTGCTAGGTTACAATAATGATAATTCGTTATCGATACCCTTCTAGGGTTAACCTATCTGTATTTATATATCATACAGCTACGATACAATCTCTAATTGATATTCCTAATAATCAGCTATACAATGATATCAATTACAGATTGTCACACGTCTCCTATGTCAACTCGATCTCTTTGATAGCTATCCAATCTTCAAAGATATCGCTTCCATAATTAATCTTTAATCACTGTTGAACAGTAGACGCGCTTCCTCCAGACAGAGTTTAACAAACTCTGTCGAGCTTCCAACTGTCAGAGTTTACACAAACTCTGACTGCTTCCAGCTAAACTCTGATAACTCCCTGTAACACTTAAACACTGATCAAAACACATCAATTATATTTAACATATCTTATATCAGAGTATTTCCCAAATAATTCTTGAAGAAATATCGAGAGAATATTTATTGCATAATTAAATAATCAAATGAATATTCAAAATAATATTCATTACTTAATAAGTCCTGAAAGGAATATTTAAAATATTTAAAATAATATTCGATGATTAAATAGAACCCTGGATGAATATTCAAAATAATATTCATAATTCATTAGGAATTTAAATGAATATTGATAAAGTAATATTCATTTAATGAATAATATTCTAAATGAATATCAAGTAATATTCATTTAGTAATCCAAGCTTTAAAAGAATATTTGATATAATATTCGATAAATAAATCAAGCTTCAGATGAATATTGAGGATAATATTCATCAAGTACTTAATATCTTAAATGAATTTTCAAAAGTAATATTTATTTAATAAAATAATATTCTAAATGAATATCCAAATAATATTCATTTAGTAGTCTCATCTTTAGAAGAATATTCGAAATAATAATCGATAATCCATTCTACTCTGAATGAATATTGAGAAATATTATTCGTTGAATAGTTACACTCAAATAATTATTTGAAGTAAGGATCGTTAAAATAACTAATCTCGAACGAATATTCAAATAATATTCGTCGCCCGAATAATGAAAAATATTTACTTAAATATTTTCCTCCGAGGTAATCTCGATATATCAAGAAATATTGACTCCCAGTCTATAATGATGAATAAGATGTATACGCCCTTCTATGAGGGTCTTACAATAATCCGGCTTATAACTGATACGATACCTATCTAATTTATAAGCCAATAACATTCAGGGAACAAGCATAATGATATAACTTTGAAAGCAGGCATGCATGCTATGGCATATGTATATCAGAAAACATATATATATATATATATATATATATATATATATATATATATATATATATATATATATATATATATATATATATATATATATTTATTCAATCACAACAACAGCCTAAAAGAAGGGAATTGAAACTTGCCTGGTAGTCGAGTACGGTAAGGGGTAGTGGTAGCGGGTCCCGGTTCAGCTTGGTGATCTATAAATAGCCAAGGCATTCGGGATTAATCACTTAACATATTAAAAGTTAAGTTATACTTAAATCGAAACACGTTCTCGAGTTATCTCGTTATACCCCTTTTAGTGGATTACTTTTTATTACTGATCCGACCCGACATTCGTTCGTTAATACGACATGTCACTGCACTTATACTTGGGACATACTTAAGTCATATGAGTTCTAGGGTTGATCGTTACGAACCAATATTATACTCCGAGTTTTATCGTCCGTTTACTAAGTGTTTTACCGAAGTTATAAAAGAGTCGTCTTTTAGGGGTTCGTTCGCGTTTAACCTTGACTCGAACATTTTTAATAAATCGAATAATGCTCTTTTTGACATACGGTTTTCTTTCACACCTTCCTTCTTACCCCTAGTATTTATTTACCAAGATTCGCCATGACGTTATATAGCTTACGAGGGTTCAATTTTAGTTACGAACTTTCGTTTACGGATTCGAACTACTTTTAGTAATTTGGTTATAAATCCTAAACCGTAAGTCCGTTTCACGTGATCTTTATATCAAAACGAAGCTTAGAACATTACCTATCCTATCATGGCAGATAAGGTCTCTGGACAGTAGGGGTTCGACATGGAAAATGGCATACAAAACATAGTATTGTAAAATCGGGCATTATAACGGCTGTAAATCGAATATCTACCAATTTCGAATCTTCCCATAAACATAGTATCCAACCCAAACAACATATATATGACTTATATACATGAACTGAGGCCAAGCAATGCCTTTCCGATCATCTAGCTATTTACATCATTAATCCAAGATCCATACATAATCATGCTTATAATCTTAACATAACCATAATTAAGTTATAACTATCATAAACATGCTTAAATCTCAAACAAGGGTTAGGGTTTCAAGAGCTTTATACCTTCCTTAGATAGTGATATAGCCTTACTAAGCCTTGTATGGTCCTTAGGAGTGATTATGCTTGCTAGATCAACCATGAAAAATCAAGAAAACAAAGTTAGTACATGATGAACACTATTCACCCTCCTCTTGTTTGATTTTTTGAAAATGGAAACAAAGGAGTTTGGTGCTAAGATTTTGAGGAGATAAGTTTTATGAAATATAAGTCTCACCTTAAAAATTTCAAGAACAAACAATGGTGGGAAGGTTGAGTTTGGATTTTGAATTAAGGGGTAAGGCCGAATGGTTTTTGCAAGGGGGGGAGAAGAGTTGCTTGGTTTCTTTTGATTTTTGTGTTTTAATCTCATCCACTCTCATCCACTTACAACATAATATCTTGCAAAAGTCACTTTATTATAGTGATGAGGTGTTGGATGATGAAATGGCAAGACAAGTGTTGGTTTTGTGGTGGTTAGAGCTTAACTAGGTAGTTACTTTGCTAAGCACTTGGTTCTTCCTCTAAGGTGCTAGTTCCTTGCTTCTAGTTTAGGTACTAGATATTTATACTAGTAGCTTGCACAAGGCTCTTGCTTCCTCTGCTTGTTTCTGTGTCCGGTTATTACCCGTTTTGATTGATCTTTCGTGGGAATATTTCACGGATTTCTAATTAGGGTTTACCGGGAATCCTCTTTAATATTAATACTTTCATTTTCCATCTTTCATTCTAACTTTCCAATTTATATTCCTTAAATCCATTCGTTAAATACTTAAGGCTATCAGTGTCCAGGGAACTCTCGGAGAAAATAAAATTGCGATTTTTCAGAATCCGACAGCTTTTACATACACTTATTTTCCCCCTGGATCACTAATACGAACTCGGAAATCCGTTCCGAATACTTCTATATAGTGTCGTCTCATATTATTATATACTCCCACCAAAACACTATTCATTCTGTATTCTTTACTTGTTCTCTTAGGGTTGTATAATTGTCCGTATTCTCTTTCGATCGTTCCTTAACCTTTTTACGGAACTACTGGATTAATCGTTATCGATCTGGATGACATGAGAGTATTCTCTTGCTTGAAGTTGCCATATCTTATTCCCTTAGAAGATAGATTATTCTTACCTATGTTGTCACCCTTTAGCATTCTTCAAGACATAAACATAATAAAGTCGAATTCCATTCATTCTTTCCCAAATATCAATTATTACATTGTAGCCGTATCCACTATTCATTCTTACATTATTAAATACATAAAAGTTTTAATTCCACCCAAAATCTGGGTTCTTACAAACTTGGCAAGAGTTCTTATTATCTTAGTGAATTTATTGTTTTAACGTCGCCTTATCTCTTGGGTTTATAACGTACGCTCTGATACCACTTCTGTAACACCCCCAGATCCGGGGTCAGGGATCTGGTGGTTACGATCTTACATCCATTCATAATACTTGACTTGAGTCCACAATAAATAAATCACATGCTGTGACCCCATAATAATATCCACTCACACACACAACAGTTATAGTCCCAGAGATGAAATTGAAATAAGTCCATAATATCAGAGTTTACGAATAAAAGTTATTACAAGCCAAATGATATGTTTAAAGGTTTTGCTGTTGATTATCGTTAATGTTACATATAAATAGACTGATAAACAAAAGCTGCCTATCTATGCTACCTCAGCAATGGCAGCAAGGACATCAGCGGGTAGTCCTCGAACGGCGGTAACCTGCTTGCGCCGAGTGCGCCTGACGCGGGCCATCTGTCCTAGCTGTTGTTGTGATAATATGAACAAAGCAAGGGCGAGCGAAAGCCCACCAACAATAATATAACTGAACAGTGATACATATATACAACAGTTCAAAATATCCTTTGAAATCATATGCCATGCATTGAAGAAGTTATTGCCAGTATAATATAAAGGATGAAGTTATCAGGTAACTCAAAGTATTTGTTTGTAGAAATATCTGCTACATCAAAAGTAAGCGAGATATTCTCGTTGTCATTAAAAGAGGAACTTGCATGAAAAGATTGCAATTCCAGTTATGAACACTTTTCCAGCTCTGCCAACAGTAATCATGTTGCAGGAAATAAATAAGTTTGGATGATGAACCAATGATGGAGTATTCACCGCGCCCGCTATTCCAATCTTGATGATCAGTCGAGATCGTACAGCTCAAATTAGATTTACTACCGGTAGAAGGAAGAACTGACGGCTTTACTTGTCTACCGCCTTACTAGCTCTCCCCGGCCAACGGTTGGGCCAAAGGGGATGGACCGGCGCTACTCGGCCTCTTACACGACTCCTAGTTCAGATAGAATTCATGATTCTGAATGTAACGTTCGTCCCCCTTTCCCCAAGTATAATACTTGTTAATAAGACTCTACAAGGTAGTCGTATCTAGTTGGAAAGGAAAATTCACCAATAACTTCCAAGCTATTCTTGGTAACGAATATCAACTTGTTCCAACAATCTTACCCCTCGAAAGATGAGAAGGTAACCAACGACTTAATAAGTCAATAGCACCCGAGTTGCGAGTGAAGAGAATACTTTATGACCGGGAAGTCGACAAGATAATTAACATTTTCCAAGTAAGGTTCCCTTATTATTAGGGAGATAGACTCAAAGAAGAATGATGTCTGAGAACCTTTCTTGATATAAGATTAATAATAATATGACTCCGAAATATTTTTCGTAATAATCGAAGAAGATAAACCTTATTGAGGTTATTCTAAGTATGGAATAAATATTCAGAGAATATTTATTGAATTAAAAATATTTAAAGAATATTTAGGAATATGAAAGAATATCTTTAATCAGAGTATTTTTCAAAATAATCCCTGAAGAAATATCAGGAGAATATTTATTGAATAAATAAATATTTAAATGAATATTCAAAATAATATTCATTAATTAATAAGACCTGAAAGGAATATTTAAGACAATATTCATAATTAATTAGGAATTTAAATGAATATTCAAAAATGAATATTCATTTAATGAATAATATTCTAAATGAATATCCAGTAATATTCATTTAGTAATCCAAGCCTTAAAGGAATATTCGAGACAATATTCGATAAATAAATCAAGCTTCAGATGAATATTAAAATAATATTCATCAAGTAATTAATATCCTAAATGAATATTCAAAAGTAATATTTATTTAATAAAATAATATTCTAAATGAATATCCAAATAATACTCATTTAGTAGTCTCATCTTTAGAAGAATATTCGAAATAATTATCGATAAATAATTCGACTCTGAATGAATATAAAAAAAATATTATTCGTCAAATAGTTACGTTCAAATAATTATTTGAAGTAAGGATCGTTAAACAAATAATCTCGAACGAATATTCAAATAATATTCATCGCCCGAATAATGAAAAATATTTACTTAGATATTTTCTTTCGAGGTAATCTCGATATGTCAAAAAATATTGACTCCCGGTCTATATTTGATGAATAAGATGTATACACCCTTCTCTGAGGGTCTTACAATAACCGGCTTATAATTGATACGATAGCTATCTAATTTATAAGCCAATAGCAATCAGGGAACAAGCATAATGATATAACTTGAAAGTAGGCATGCATGCTATGGCATATTATAACAGAAAAAATACATATATATATTCAATCACAACAACAACTTAAAAGAAGGGGATTGAAACTTGCCTGGTAGTCGAGTACGGTAAGGGGTAGTGGTAGCGGGTCCCGGGTCAGCTTGGTGATCTATAAATAGCCAAGACATTCGGGATTAATCACTTAAAACTTTAAAGGTTAAGTTATACTTAAATCGAAACACGTTCTCGAGTTATCTCGTTATACCCCTTTTAGTGTATTTCTTTTATCATCGATCCGACTCGACATTCGTTCGTTAATACGACATGTCACTGTACTTATACTTGGCATATACTTAAGTCATATAAGTCCGAAAGTCGATCGTTACGAACCAATATTATACTCCGAGTTTTATCGCTCGTTTTCTAAGTGTTTTAACGAAGTTATAAACGAGTCGTCTTTTAGGGGTTCGTTCACGTTTAATCTCGATTCGAATATTTTTAATAAATCGAAAAACGATCCTTTTGACATACGGTTTTCTCTCACGCCTTCCTTTTTACCTCTAGTATTTATTTACCAAGATTCGTCATGACTTTACGTATTTTATCGGGGTTCAATTTTAAGTACGAATACTTGTTTACGGCTCCGAACCACTTTTATGAATTTTATCGTAACTCCTAAACCGTAAGTCCGTTTCACGTGATCTTTATATCAAAACGAAGCTTATAACATAAGCTATCCTAAAATGGCAGAAAATTTTCTGGACAGTATGGTCTTGATGTGAAAAATGGCATACAAAACATGATATTGTAAAATCGGGCATTATAACGGCTATGTTTACACGTTTTCCAAAGTTTTTACACTTTATCTCGATCTAACAAAGATCAATCCAACCACACAAACACATGATAATCATCATGACTAGTCTATAAACAACTCATCTTAACCATTACATGGTTCATAAACCAAATCATAATCATAACAACTACTAACATGGATCTAAACTTATAATAACATACTAATCACTAAATCATCCATAAATCTCATAAGATCTTGAAATAACACCAAGGGTTTTCAAGTATTATACCTTCCTTAGAGTGTGATATAGCCTTACTAAGCCTTGTATGGTCCTTAGGTATGCTTAAGCTTGCTATATCATCCATGAAAACAAGAAAAAAACAAGTTAGTTCATAAGAAACACTATTCATGCTCCTCTTTCTTGATTTTTTTGAAAATGCAAACAAAGGAATTTGGAGCTAAGATTTTGAGGAGATAAGTTTTATGAAATATGAGACTCACCATAATTATTACAAGATCAAACAATGGTGGGAGCGTGGATTTTGGTTTTGGAATTAGGAAAGGCCGAATGCCTTGTTCTTGGAAGGGGGAGTGTTTTTGGCTTGGTTGCTTGGTTTATTTGGATAATAATTCATAAAGTGAGATGAGTTTAGATAATATCTCATCTTTTTTTACTTTATTAAAGTGCTTTTGGAATGAATGGTGAGATTGGAAGGCATGTGTAGCACTTGGATGGATTCTTGCTAACTAGGAATTTGATTTGTCCAACTACTAGTTCAAACCCTAACATGCTAGTTACTTAGCCCACTTGGTTGCTAGATATTTATTCTAGTAGCTTGTGCATGACTCTTGCTTCCTCTGCTTGTTTCTTTGTTCGTTTATTGCTTAATTCGCTAATCGTTCGAGGGAATAACTCAATCATTTCTAGTTAGGGTTTTACCGGGAATCCTCTTAATATTTCTGTAATCATTCTTACTTCTTTTCTATAATCTCGGATTCCAACTTTCTCGAATCTTATTAAATAAGTCCCTAAATCGTTCCGTATCTTAAGAATCTCGGGAAAAATTAAAGTGCCATTTTTCAGAATCCGACAGCTTTTACATACACTCTTTTTCCCTCCGGATCAATAATACGAACTCAGAATTTCGTTCCGGGTACTTCTATATAGCGTCGTCTAATAATACTTTCAATTACACCAAAATCACTATTCATCCTTATTCTTTACTTATTCATCTAGGGTTGTACAATTGTCCGTATTCTCTTTCGATCGTTCCTTAACCTTTTTACGGAACCACTGGATTAATCGCTATCGATCTGGATGACATGAGAATATTCTCCTGCTTGGAATTGCCATATCTTATTCCCTTAGGAGATAGATTATTCTTACCTATGTTGTCACCCTTTAGCATTCTTCAAGACATAGAAATAATAAAGTCGAATTCCATTCATTCTTTTAAAACATCAACTATTACATTGTAGCCGTAGCCACTATTCATTCTTACATCATTAAACAAATAAAAGTTTTAATTCTACCCAAAATTTGGGTTCTTACACTAATACAACGAATGTTTCATCCAAGAAAGATGTACCTAAAGTGCCAGTCAAAGTTGTTGAATCAGCTAGTTCTTCTAAGACTGGATTAGGTGGTAATAAGTTGAAACAGAAAAATACCATGCCTATCATTGATTCTAATCATAAAGCATGTGGTGTTATCAATTGTATGTGTTGTGCTTTTAACAGTATGCGTACTTATTTTAATGGTAGTTATGCATGTGTTAAACAGACTGCTCCTCGACAGCACATGAACAGGAACAATAATGTTCGATCAAAGACTGCTTTTCCTCCTCAAGTTAGGAGAGAGACATTTGTACCTAAGACTAAACAAAAGGTTACCAAGAATGTTTACCAGGTCAAATGTCCAGTCAATGACACAAGTATTATTGCTGCTACAGAAACATGGATACACAAGATAAAACGAAAGATTTTCAAATCTGTTTATAAGGTTAAATGTTTATTGACTAAAGAGTGTTAAAATTAAAAATGTTGTTTTGCCTGATAAAGGTCAATACTTTAAATCCGCAGGACCCAATAAAATTTGGGTCCCGAAGAAGGTTTAATCCATTTGTCATTGCAGGGTATTGAACATGTTGATCGAGTAACCTGGATCTTGGACAGTGGATGTTCAAGGCATATGACTGGAGACAGAACCCTGCTGACAAATGTGGTGGAGAAGGCTGGCCCAGTAGTTACCTTTGGAGATAACAGCAAAGGTAGAACTGATGGATATGGCAGACTTGAAGCTGGAAATGTTATCATTGAAGAAGTGTCCTTTGTAAAAGGACTTGAGCATAATTTGCTCAGTATCAGTCAATTCTGTGACAAGGGATTTGAAGTCTACTTTAACAAAAAGAATTGTCTGATTACACACAAAAGAAGTGAACATACATCTCTAATGGGAGTCAGAAAAGGAAACTTGTATGTAGCCAACATGAACACTAGAAGCACTGAAGAAATCAATTGCTTCTATTCTAAAGCATCCACAAATGAAAGTTGGCTATGGCACAAGAAACTTTCTCACCTAAATTTCAAAACAATGAACTCTCTGGTCAAGAGAGAGTTGGTGAGAGGTTTACCTTCTATGGAATTTACACAGGAAGGACTATGTGATGCATGTCAAAAAGGCAAGTTAAAAAGGGCAATTCACAGGAGCACTGACATATCTTCAATAATTGAACCTTTACAACTACTTCACATGGATTTGTTTGGTCCAGTTAATGTGATGTCAATGTCAAAGAAAAGATATGCTCTTGTGATTGTTGATGATTTTTCAAAATACACATAGGTCCTGTTCCTGAATTCTAAAGATGAGACTCCACAACTGGTGTTTGATCACATCAAGTTAATTGAGTTGGATTCCAAGTATCCAGTGAGGGCTATAAGGTCAGACAATGGAACTGAATTCAAGAATGCAGTTCTGAATGACTTTTGTACTGAAAAAGGTATAACCAGACAATACTTAGCTCTAAGAACTCCTCAGCAAAATGGAGTAGTGGAAAGAAAGAATAGAACCTTGATTGAAGCTGCACGTACTATGTTAAGTGAATCAAGGCTTCCATTGTATTTTTGGGCTGAAGCTGTCAACACTGCTTGCTATACTCAGAATCGAACTCTTATCAAGAAAGACTTGATGAAAACACCCTATGAAGCCATGAATGAAAAGAAACCTACACTCAAATACTTTCATGTATTTGGGGCGAAATGTTTTATGCTTAAAGAAGGAGATGAACAGGGTGGAAAATTTTAGACCAAAGCACATGAAGCAATTTTTGTTGGTTATGAAAGAAGAGCTTATAAGGTGTATTTGATTGAACATCAGAAGATGATGGAAAGTGTCAATGTTACATTTGATGACACTAAACTCCCTAGTATCCAAACTGAAGATTCATCTGAAAAGCTATCTTTTGAAGATATGAAAGATCTAGATTCAGATGATGATAGTCCACCTGATGTTTTTGCTGATACAAATGACAACAATATCAATGATGAGTCTAATCAGAATAATGGTGGTGAAAATTATGATAATATTGAAAACACCACTCATACTTCTGAACACTCATCTAATCACCCTGGCAACAACTCAGGGGGAGCTAATGAAGGATCTACTAGTCATACTCAACATCACAATGAAGAACAAGGTGAATCATCAAGACTAAATCTTCCCAGACAGAATGTTTGGAATAGAGCTCATCCTTTTGAGCTAATCGTTGGTGATCCAGATGTTGTTGTAAAGACTAGAAGAGCTTTTCAAAATCAATGTAATTATTCAGGGTTTCTATCTGAAATGGAACCTAAGAAAATTGAAGAAGCTCTTTCAGATCCAGATTGGGTGATTGCTATGCAAGATGAACTCAATCAATTTAAACAACAAGAAGTATGGAAGCTGGTACCCAGACCTACAGATAGAACAGTGGTTGGTACTAGGTTGGTATTCAGAAACAAACTTGATGAAGATGGTACAGTAACAAGAAATAAAGCAAGACTGGTAGCAAAAGGTTACTCACAATCTGAAGGCATTGACTATGATGAGACCTATGCTCCAGTGGCTAGACTTGAGGCCATTAGAATATTCTTGGCATTCGCAGCATTTTCTAACTTTAATGTTTATCAAATGGATGTCAAGAGTGCCTTTCTGAATGGAAAGCTGGATGAAGAGGTATATGTAGAACAACCACCTGGTTTTGAAGATCGAGATCTATTGGGTTATGTTTACTTTCTCTTCAAAGCCATGTATGGTCTTAAGCAAGCACCAAGAAAATGGTATGACACTCTCTCTGAATTTTTACTTGAAAATGAATTTACTAGAGGTGTCATAGACAAAACTCTCTTCACAAAGAAACATAAGAATGATACAATAATAGTCCAAATCTATGTGGACGATATAATATTTGGGTCTACTAATGATCTTCTTTGCAAGAAATTTTCAAAGTTAATGCAGGGTAAATTTGAAATAAGCATGATGGGAGAGCTGAAGTTCTTTCTTTGGTTACAAATAAATCAAAGGCAAGATGGTATATTTATTTGTCAATCCAAGTACATCAAAGAGCTTCTCAAGAAATATAAAATGGAGGACTCCTCTTCAGCAAAGACACCATCATCCACAGCTGTCAAATTTGGAGCATGTGAAAATTCTGCTAAGGTAGATATTACAAGCTACAGAGGTATGATAGGCTCATTACTTTACCTTACTGCAAGTAGACCTGATATTATGCATGCTACGTGCTTGTGTGCAAGGTTCCAATCGGATCCTAGAGATGTTCATCTCATTGCTGTTAAACGAATTCTGAGATATCTTAAGGGTACGCCTAATTTAGGTATCTGGTACCCTAAAGATTCTGGTTTTAATCTTGTTGGATATACAGATTCTGATTATGCAGGAAGTGTTGTAGATAAAAAAAGCACCTCTGGGAGTTGATAAGTGCATATTTTTGCATATTTTTATTGCCTATTTATTGCTTGAATTCATATTTTAATAAATTATTTTGTTTTATTTCAGGAAATTCAAGAAAAAATGAAGAAATTACAAAATAAAGAAATAAATGACAAAAGAAGAAAAAGAAAGACCAAAACAAGAAGAAAAGGAAAGAGAAGTGAGTGTAGTGCATTTTTGCCAAATAAAATGGATGGTCAAGATTAAACCACACCAAACAAAAATGAATGGTGGGGATTAATCCTCACCTACCAATTT
Source organism: Saposhnikovia divaricata (assembly GCA_036435485.1). Classification (NCBI taxonomy): domain Eukaryota; kingdom Viridiplantae; phylum Streptophyta; class Magnoliopsida; order Apiales; family Apiaceae; genus Saposhnikovia; species Saposhnikovia divaricata. The sequence goes on from CM071600.1 coordinate 133,219,563, forward strand.
ATTTCCTATAAATAGCCTATCTTCTCTTGTAATAAAAACACATTAGAATTAGATTAGAATTAGGATTAGTTTTCCTCCCAAATTAATAGTTGTAATATATTTGTAGACATTTATTTTTAATAATTAGTTAATATTTTCTGCTGCACTCATTTTAATTCATAAGCATTGTTTGTTTCAGTTATTAATATTAGTACTGTTTTATTTTTCTTTCACAAGCTAAATCTCTCCTGCATTCTCCTTACTCCCCCAGTTCACTTCCCCTGTCGATTCAAGCAAACCACAAACCCATCTCTTTTATTTTCAAAACCCACACCCATCCCCTAAATTCCAAGCCCAACTTGCCCCAAATCTATTCCCTGTGCTTCTTCAAACACACCAAACCAATCCAACTCTCCTGTATCTTTCTTCTAATTCGAAACCACATCTCCTCCCTGCTTGTTCTTTCCGATTTCGCCCCGGCGTCTCTCTCTCTCTCTTTTCTACCACGAAATTACACATGCCCACAAGCCCCATCTTATTTTCTTTTTTTTGTTAATCATTGATTTTTCATCCGAGTTCCTGTTTTGCTGCGAGTTTGGGTGTCTTGCGATGGTGTAGTTCAGATTCGGTGTATTTGCTTTGTGTTTATTAATTTTGTTGGGATGTCGATTGCTTTTTACTGCAGAATCACGAGTTTTCGAGAGTACTGTTACCCTTGCTGTCGAAGCCGAGTCGACTCAGTAGTGTTATTGTTTATTAGAGTTTTTCGTTTTTGTTGTTGTTTCGCATTGTTGGAATTCTGGACTGTTTTGCTGGACTGTTTTGCTGTTTATTCGATTCTTTGTTCTTCGAGTTTTAGTTTGGTTTCGTTTCTGATTTCATTAAGTTCACTGCGTAGTTCTTGCTATGGTTTGTTAATCGTTCTTTGTCTTAAGGTTCGTTAACTTGGTCGTAAGATTGTGGCTGTTCGTGGGCTGAGCTTGTTAATTGTGTTAAGTTGTTTGGCGCATTGTTCTGTAATGGTTCTGTAATAGTTCGTCATTTTGATTCATGCTATATCTTTGTCAAGGGCAGAAGTCGTAGTTTGTAATGTTGTTGTTCCGAAGCTATAGTGAGTTTTAATGGTTTTGTTGTCATTCATCCCTGAGTTGCAGCCGATTTCGTGATTGAGTTTTCTACGTGGTCATTCTCTTTTTCCAAGTTTTCGCAGTCGGTTTCGAGTTATTGTTTGAGTATTGAGTGGCTGTCCAGTTATAGTCGAGTTTCTGCGTGTTTAATGTTGATGTCTGTGTTATTGGGTTGACTCGGAGTTGTTCATTCGTTGTTGGTTCACTGAATTTGAAGTTTTTACTGCAATTTTGTTGTATTGATTTGCGAGTTTTGGTTTTGTTGATTGCGTTTTGGTTATTCTTGTTTTTGCAGTTTTATGGCTAGAATTTGTCCAGTAAATTGTCGAGCCTGTGTTCTGTGTTCGAGTTGTTTTTTTTTTTTGTGTTTTTTATTAAATTTTCTTAGTTCAATTAAAATAATAATAATAATAATAATAATAATAAATAAAATAAAATAGAGTTTTAATATAAAATCTAGTTTTAATTAAAACTTAGAATAATTTAGTTTTTGGTTCTTCTCATTTTTAATTAGTAGTTTAAAATTAGAATAAATCAAATTTTCTTTTAAAAATTATTTTAATTTTTCTTTTAGGAAATAATTAGTTAAAACCAAAATTCCCAAAACCCAAATTTGTTCTAGTTCGATTAAATTAGAATTAAGGATTTGCGAAAATATTATTCCCTGTGGATCGAATCTTAAAATACTAAAACGAGATCGTGCGCTTGCGATTTTTAATTGTATCATTTCCGCCACATCAAGTTTTTGGCGCCGCTGCCGGGGAGTAATTATTTTTCGCACCTTAATTTTTAATTTTTCGGATAAGTTTTCTTTCGCTTGCCTTATTTTTTTCATTTTTTTTAGGAAAGTTTGGAATTTCGGGAATCTTTTCACGGAGCTTGGAAAAAATCGGAATTCTTGGAAGCGTGCTTCGGTAACCCGTATCTCACTCTTTTCGCATTTTTATTTTTAGAAAATCACAAAAAAATAAAAAATCACAAAAAAAAAAAATTAAAAATCAAAAATCAAAAAAAAAATTATTTGTAAATACATAACTGTTGCATCATGCATTTAATCACTTAGGGCACATCATTTAGGTTTTTATTTTCTTGTTTTTAAATTTTCGTATCTTATAATTGTGGTGATCGCTGGAGGACCCAAAGGTACGTTAAATTTTTTTTTTTTTAGATTAGGGCACGTAGTGTAAGCATCCATATTTGTTCATAATTTTTTTTGTATATATCATTGTGTGTTGCATCGTTTGTAGCCTTAATAAAATTAATTAGACATTTGCCCTCTAGGATTTCGCGCTCAATTAGGAAGGTATCTAAGAAACGAAGTAATCATTAATTATTCCGACTCTTTGGTGTCTAGGCAAGCGAAAGCTTACCTGGCTAATTAAGATTTGGTGTCTAAGTGACGAGTTTGGCCTCTTGGCAATGCCTGCTCTAATCTGGCCAAATCGGTCCGAATAAATTCTGATTTATCGAGTTTTTGGTGGTCCTTACGGTTAGGAGCAATGTCTAGTTATTTTATTTAGGGAACCTAGGTTAGATTTTTCTTTTAATTTTTCACCCTTTTTTGTGTGCTTAGTTTGTGTGATCAATAATGTGGTCAAATTATACTTCTTATACACTAGGGTTTACAAATTGCCATGAATTTGAGCAAGACAATTCTATGTGTCAACAAACTCTTAGGAATGACCCATTTGTACCTACCTACAATCCCGGGTGGGGGAATCACACAAATTACTCACGGGATTATGACGAGGAGTTATCAGATAATACGATGTGGTGTGAGTCAATTAGGGAACCTAGTGTTTATAACGAGTCGTCTAGTACTTTTAGTGATTTGCATTATAGTGAAAACGATATTGCAATAAACTCTGAATTAGATGCTCTTAATTGACGACTCGAAGCCTTAGAAACCCTTAATGGCCCTTCACACACGTCTTGGCACCCAAATTTCAACTCTCCGAGTCTCGATTTTCAGCATGGCCCCGACTTTCAACAAGTCAACGCCACGTTTCAACCAACCTTTCGAAATGACCGTTTTACATCGTCTTCTAATTCCGGTTGGAGAGATTATCCCGATCTCTCATGGAACCAAGGTCATAGCTACCAATCTCAGCCACCTTAATTTTTAATTTTTCGGATAAGTTTTCTTTCGCTTGCCTTATTTTTTTCATTTTTTTTAGGAAAGTTTGGAATTTCGGGAATCTTTTCACGGAGCTTGGAAAAAATCGGAATTCTTGGAAGCGTGCTTCGGTAACCCGTATCTCACTCTTTTCGCATTTTTATTTTTAGAAAATCACAAAAAAATAAAAAATCACAAAAAAAAAATTAAAAATCAAAAATCAAAAAAAAAATTATTTGTAAATACATAACTGTTGCATCATGCATTTAATCACTTAGGGCACATCATTTAGGTTTTTATTTTCTTGTTTTTAAATTTTCGTATCTTATAATTGTGGTGATCGCTGGAGGACCCAAAGGTACGTTAAATTTTTTTTTTTTAGATTAGGGCACGTAGTGTAAGCATCCATATTTGTTCATAATTTTTTTTGTATATATCATTGTGTGTTGCATCGTTTGTAGCCTTAATAAAATTAATTAGACATTTGCCCTCTAGGATTTCGCGCTCAATTAGGAAGGTATCTAAGAAACGAAGTAATCATTAATTATTCCGACTCTTTGGTGTCTAGGCAAGCGAAAGCTTACCTGGCTAATTAAGATTTGGTGTCTAAGTGACGAGTTTGGCCTCTTGGCAATGCCTGCTCTAATCTGGCCAAATCGGTCCGAATAAATTCTGATTTATCGAGTTTTTGGTGGTCCTTACGGTTAGGAGCAATGTCTAGTTATTTTATTTAGGGAACCTAGGTTAGATTTTTCTTTTAATTTTTCACCCTTTTTTGTGTGCTTATTTTGTGTGATCAATAATGTGGTCAAATTATAATTCTTATACACTAGGGTTTACAAATTGCCATGAATTTGAGCAAGACAATTCTATTTGTCAACAAACTCTTAGGAATGACCCATTTGTACCTACCTACAATCCCGGGTGGGGGAATCACACAAATTACTCACGGGATTATGACGAGGAGTTATCAGATAATACGATGTGGTGTGAGTCAATTAGGGAACCTAGTGTTTATAACGAGTCGTCTAGTACTTTTAGTGATTTGCATTATAGTGAAAACGATATTGCAATAAACTCTGAATTAGATGCTCTTAATTGACGACTCGAAGCCTTAGAAACCCTTAATGGCCCTTCACACACGTCTTGGCACCCAAATTTCAACTCTCCGAGTCTCGATTTTCAGCATGGCCCCGACTTTCAACAAGTCAACGCCACGTTTCAACCAACCTTTCGAAATGACCGTTTTACATCGTCTTCTAATTCCGGTTGGAGAGATTATCCCGATCTCTCATGGAACTAAGGTCATAGCTACCAATCTCAGCCTCTGCATTTTCAAGAACCGAACTCTTACCCGATTCCAAACCAAGGTCATTATCCTCACCTGATTCAAGCACCATTGAACCCTCCCGGGTTTAACGATTCGGATGAGCGACTTAATACCTTAGAAAAGAGTGTCGAAGCTTTATTGAATTCTCAAATTAACTTCATGCAAACCATAGATCAAGAGAGGCAACTGTGGAACTCTAATGTTCAAGCCTTATCTAAGTTTGAAGTTCAATTCGGAGAATTAGTAAACACATTTGCTGAGCAAGAAAAAAATGAGTTTCCAAATTCACCCGAGGTCAACCCTGAATTTCTTATCACTCAAAGACCTATCGATACTTTCGATGATATCATTTCTCCTAGGTCTAATGTTCAAGTTGACACTCCTTTCGGTGGTGATTCACACGAAGAAGATTCTAATGCTGACATCATTCTTTCTCTAGGTCAAACGAAGAATCCCGATGATTCTGAGGTTGTGGCTTCACCTAGACAACTATCATCTTCTTCTAGTGAACTTTTCCTTTCATCTTCCAAACCTCTTCCCGAAAAACCCAAAGAACTTCATACTCAACCAATAGGAGCTGATCTAGTTAAGGAGGTTGTTTCAAGGTCAAATTTGAACGATCATGAGATTGAGTCTCTTCTTAAACAAGATTTTCAATTTCATTACGAGACCAATCGAGAGCTTCACGAATCTTTTAAGGATTTGACCTCGGAAGAGATGTTTGGAGAGATGATGAATATTTGTTCCAAATGGGAAACCCAACATACGGATAGTTCTTGTGATCCTCATTCTGTTGGTAAAACATTTTTCGAAAAACCACCCCCACCCGTTTCTATTTCTTCATTTTCCACTCGTGCTCCATCTTTCATCGAAACTCGTGATATTCATGACCAACATCTTATCGTAATTAATTTGCTTAAACAACAAAAAGAAGCATCTTCGTGGTCTATGGATGAAGTTAGGAATATGAGTTTTATTCTTGCGCCTAATCAGATCGTTCGAGTGGTCTATGATGCTATTTTTGTGGGTAAGTTTCTGAAATATGTTGGTTGTGTAACAAAAATTGTTTTTCCGAGAGCAGGTATTGGTTAGAAAATATGTGTTTTGTACCTTCCATAGTAGATTGTAGGTATGGGGGAGTTAAATTGTGTGCGTGTGTGAGTTGTTTTATTTCATAGTTCTTAGCAATTTTCAGTCTTTGTCATCCCCTATCAGGTATTTCCTCCTCTCTATTTTATTCTCGTTCATTTTGCATACATTGAGGACAATGCATGATTTAGGTATGGGGGAGGGTTTTAGTGTAAATACATAAAATTGAAAAATCCAAAAAAATTGAAAAATTTTAAAAATCCAAAAACAGAGATATTTTAGCTTAGTTGTCCTTCCCACTCTTTAAATTCTAGAACTAGTTGGTGTTGACTATTTTTCGAAAATTATATGTATAATGCCTTTAGATAATTTGAACGTAGTCAGGTAAGGCTTTCCTCATGAAACTTGTGTCGAACAAATTTTTGCTTAAAAGACCAAGACGACACATTTGCACAAGACCTTTGATGGAAAAATTGTATAGGAATGTTATTCGATACCTGAGAGAGAACCCACATGTTAGAACAATGTCGAATCAAACCTTTGCGAAATGTTGCTTCTATAGTGTTAAAAAAAAAAAAGAGTCAATAAATGTTTGTAAAATGTTTGTAATTCTGTGTTAATAAATTCTTAGTAGGGAAGTCGGCTAGGTTGGGCTCATTAATAACCCGAGTAAGTAAGTCCGAGGGGACTTTGTGCCTAGCAACCTAAGGTCCTTTGTGGTCTGGGATTGTTGACCTAAAACTCGCTAAATGGGTATTGATGCAAAAGTCTTTTGGGACCTCAACCATTGCACAGTCGGTCTAACTACTAAAGAGCGTGAAGTTTGGCTAGAACCTTATTTTGATAGAGATTGGGTCAGTTCAATATTGGTTGAAAAAGAGAAAATGTTCGTATGCAGTTAATCCATCAAAGGCCTTAAATTCACTACACACCTTGGGATTTTTTTGTAAATTTTTAGTCTAATCATGTAGATTGTGGGAACCTATAACTTGGCTATTATTAGAATAATCTTTAAGGCATGTATTTTCCTACAAAATTGTTTTGTTGACACCAATGCAAGCTAGAGTGAAAGAGGAAAGTTGGATACTTGCTGACTTATCTCAAAGATTTTATGGGTATATCTTCTGTAAACCCTTAGGAGACAACACTCCTCCTGTAGAGATCGTCTATAGGTTTAACGGGTTGGTAAACCTAAAATTACCCGTGATTCCTACGACAGTGAGTATAGGTTTTTCATTCTGCATTTTTCTTTGTGTTTTACTCGAGGACGAGCAAAAGATAGGTATGGGGGCATTTGATAAGTGCATATTTTTGCATATTTTTATTGCCTATTTATTGCTTGAATTCATATTTTAATAAATTATTTTGTTTCATTTCAGGAAATTCAAGAAAAAGTGAAGAAATTACAAAATAAAGAAATAAATGACAAAAGAAGAAAAAGAAGGACCAAAACAAGAAGAAAAGGAAAGAGAAGTGAGTGTGGTGCATTTTTGCCAAACAAAATGGATGGTCAAGATTAAACCACACCAAACAAAAATGAATGGTGGGGATTAATCCTCACCTACCAATTTATTTCCTATAAATAGCCTATCTTCTCTTGTAATAAAAACACATTAGAATTAGATTAGAATTAGGATTAGTTTTCCTCCCAAATTAATAGTTGTAATATATTTGTAGACATTTATTTTTAATAATTAGTTAATATTTTCTGCTGCACTCATTTTAATTCATAAGCATTGTTTGTTTCAGTTATTAATATTAGTACTGTTTTATTTTTCTTTCACAAGCTAAATCTCTCCTGCATTCTCCTTACTCCCCCAGTTCACTTCCCCTGTCGATTCAAGCAAACCACAAACCCATCTCTTTTATTTTCAAAACCCACACCCATCCCCTAAATTCCAAGCCCAACTTGCCCCAAATCTATTCCCTGTGCTTCTTCAAACACACCAAACCAATCCAACTCTCCTGTATCTTTCTTCTAATTCGAAACCACATCTCCTCCCTGCTTGTTCTTTCCGATTTCGCCCCGGCGTCTCTCTCTCTCTTTTCTACCACGAAATTACACATGCCCACAAGCCCCATCTTATTTTCTTTTTTTTGTTAATCATTGATTTTTCATCCGAGTTCCTGTTTTGCTGCGAGTTTGGGTGTCTTGCGATGGTGTAGTTCAGATTCGGTGTATTTGCTTTGTGTTTATTAATTTTGTTGGGATGTCGATTGCTTTTTATTGCAGAATCACGAGTTTTCGAGAGTACTGTTACCCTTGCTGTCGAAGCCGAGTCGACTCAGTAGTGTTATTGTTTATTAGAGTTTTTCGTTTTTGTTGTTGTTTCGCATTGTTGGAATTCTGGACTGTTTTGCTGGACTGTTTTTCTGTTTATTCAATTCTTTGTTCTTCGAGTTTTAGTTTGGTTTCGTTTCTGATTTCATTAAGTTCACTGCGTAGTTCTTGCTATGGTTTGTTAATCGTTCTTTGTCTTAAGGTTCGTTAACTTGGTCGTAAGATTGTGGCTGTTCGTGGGCTGAGCTTGTTAATTGTGTTAAGTTGTTTGGCGCATTGTTTTGTAATGGTTCTGTAATAGTTCGTCATTTTGATTCATGCTATATCTTTGTCGAGGGCAGAAGTCGTAGTTTGTAATGTTGTTGTTCCGAAGCTATAGTGAGTTTTAATGGTTTTGTTGTCGTTCATCCCTGAGTTGCAGCCGATTTCGTGATTGAGTTTTCTACGTGGTCATTCTCTTTTTCCAAGTTTTCGCAGTCGGTTTCGAGTTATTGTTTGAGTATTGAGTGGTTGTCCAGTTATAGTCGAGTTTCTGCGTGTTTAATGTTGATGTCTGTGTTATTGGGTTGACTCGGAGTTGTTCATTCGTTGTTGGTTCACTGAATTTGAAGTTTTTACTGCAATTTTGTTGTATTGATTTGCGAGTTTTGGTTTTGTTGATTACGTTTTGGTTATTCTCGTTTTTGCAGTTTTATGGCTAGAATTTGTCCAGTAAATTGTCGAGCCTGCGTTCTGTGTTCGAGTTGTTGTTTTTTTTTTTTGTGTTTTTTATTAAATTTTCTTAGTTCAATTAAAATAATAATAATAATAATAATAATAAATAAAATAAAATAGAGTTTTAATATAAAATCTAGTTTTAATTAAAACTTAGAATAATTTAGTTTTTGGTTCTTCTCATTTTTAATTAGTAGTTTAAAATTAGAATAAATCAAATTTTCTTTTAAAAATTATTTTAATTTTTCTTTTAGGAAATAATTAGTTAAAACCAAAATTCCCAAAACCCAAATTTGTTCTAGTTCGATTAAATTAGAATTAAGGATTTGCGAAAATATTATTCCCTGTGGATCGAATCTTAAAATACTAAAACGAGATCGTGCGCTTGCGATTTTTAATTGTATCATTTCCGCCACATCAGGAGTTGTCAATTCCTAGGTGGTAGATTGGTTTCATGGTATAGCAAGAAACAGCAAACAGTTTCCAACTCTACAGCCGAAGCTGAATATATAGCTGCTGGAAGCTGTTGTGCTCAAATCTTGTGGATTAGGAATCAACTGATGGACTATGGCTTTGTATTACAAAATATTCCTATTTTGTGTGATAATACAAGTGCCATAGCAATCTCCAACAATCCCGTGCAGCATTCAAGGACAAAGCATATAGATATCAGGTATAATTTTATTAGAGAGCATGTCATGAATGGTACAGTGGAATTACTGTTTGTACCCACTGAAGAACAAACAGCAGATATTTTTACTAAGTCGCTCGACGAATCCACATTCACCAAAATTGTTGGTGAATTGGGTATGTTGAACAGTCCTAGTAATTAATCTAGTTAATATCTGAGGTTTGATCTTTAATAATTAACAAGTGATTAGTTTGTGAATATTTGTTGAATAAAATCACTTGTTTAATTATTTTATCAACTTGTTTTTCTTGATTGTTATTATATTTATCACTTTGTTTAATTAAATATTTGTTATTCCATATTTCTATAATTTTAGAATAATTGTATGTATTTATTTTATTTGTTTAGAATATTTTATTTAATGTTTTGTAATGTTTGTCCTGTTAATATTGTTTTATTTCCGTTAACAGATTAATCTATATTAGTTATTTCTATTTTTATTATTTGTTTGATTTATAATATTATTTTTAATATATTTTTTTGTATTATTAGTTGTAAATATTTGTGTGTTTAATTAAATTATTTGTATTTTCTTTAATTTATTTTAAGTAGATATGACTTAAAATTAAATCTAAACTGCAATATGACTTGTTTTTAATCGTTTTTCTAGTCGGTATGACTTATTTGTTATATTGATCAGATTTAGTCTTATTAGTTTAAGTCATAGCGAATTATGTCTTAAGAGTTAAGTCATATTCGTTAGTAATTAGTTAAGTCTTATTAATGTTAAGTCTTGTCTAGTTAATTTAAGTCATAATCAATTAAGTCTTGTACATATTTTAAGTCATAATGAGTTAAGTCTTAGTAATAACATTAAGTCATAATCGTATGGTTGTATATATTTTAAGTCATATTCGTTTTATTTCTTTTATAACATTAAGTCATAATCGAGTATGTAGTGTTTATAACAGTTTGTTTTTAGTAAGTCATAATCATTTTAAGTCATATTCACACGTTTGTATATATATATTCAAGAGAGTAGAAATGTTAAGTCATATTTCATTTTATGTCATTCTCTCATGTTAAGTCATAGAGAACATTTTACCGATACATACATATACACACGCGACTGGTAACGAATTCATGCCCGATTTTTCACTCAAATCTCACTGAAATCAAGTTCCTAAGTCGTTAATCGATTCCTTGTGTTAATATCTGCTGATTAACGGTTTAAATCGAAGATTTCGATCAGTTTTTAAGATTTTAGTTTTCGAAAAATCGAATTTTCGATCTGAAAAATCGGACTTTTTGTTTTGATTTTGTAAAAACTAAAAATACTGGAGTGTTCGTGGGTGTGTCAAGATCATTGTGTGAATTTTTCAGAATTTTTGAACAACTTTGATTATTTTCGAATTTTTAATTAATTATTAATTCGAAATAAATCAATTTAATTAATTATTTTGTAAAATCTGAAATTTTCAAAGTGTTAAAATTTGATAAAAATGGCTGGTAATAACAATGATCGATTTGAAATAGTTAAGCATAATTTGATCGGATATTTTGATCCCGAAAAATGTTCACTCGAACGTTTTCGACCGTGGATTCGATTTTTGAATGATCATTCACTAGTTCGCACTGCTTTGAGTTTAGATACTCCTTTAAAAATTGAACCCCTACGAATTATGTGTACTACTGCTGTCGTTTCTAACGATAACAGATCGTTTGTTTTCACTCTTGGAGACAATCAGTACACAGTGGATGAATCTGTCATTAATACGGTCTTAAACTTTCCAAATGACAATTTTGAGGATTATCCGTCAGATGAGGAATTAACTAATTTCTTTGCTGGTATTCATTATCAAGACAGAGCAGATCTTCCTGTCTTGAATAAAAAGTTTCTAGTTCAGGAATGGGATTATGTGTTCGACACACTAGCCAAGGTGTTTGCCAATTCTACAAGAAGCAACTTCGGAGTATTACCTTCCTTTATGCTTCATATTAGATTTGCAGTTGCTTATAATCGAAGAATCAACATTGGCAGCCTTCTGTGTGGACCTATGGTTAAAAGAGTAATCAACGCTAAAAGGAATTTTGACAGGGGCGATAAAGTTCAATGCTTTTACCCAAGATTCCTTTCTTTGATTTTTAATCATTTGGTAGAATTACAATATCATGCTCCATTTCTGAATAGTGAAGCAATGGTGTCGGGTAAACCTTCGACAAGATTTCACTGAGTACGGTGTCAAACCTAAATTTTCAAATGTGCCAGTAGTTGTCACTCAATACATGTCATTGTTTATACAACTACCAATCATTGCACCTGTACCTTTACCCGAGGAAAATGAACCACTACCTGAGCAAGCAGAACCAATAGTGGAACCTGAAGCTAAACAAGAGGTACCTATTCAGCAAATTGAACCTGTTCAAGAACAACTGGTTCAAACCACTCAAGCTGCAATCTCTTCGACACCTGCTAACCAGGTATTGACTTCTAATCTCTCTATAACTTCTATTGCTGAACAATCTACTTCTGGAACCCAAGTGGTTGATATGGCTGACCAAGGGATTGTAAGACCGCAATCTCGAACCCCGGTCATAGAGCCACACACTAAATCTACATCACTTAAAACTTTCCATTCCAGAAAGAAAATTCCCTTTCAAAGAGCAAAGAAGAGAAGTAATATAATGAGTGAACCCACAGCTCTGCCTCTACAAGAGAAAAGTAGAACTGATTCAGAGGCAACTGTAAGCCCATCCGTATCTTCCCAACAAGATATGGACATTGATATGGCCATGCAACAGTTACTAGGATCATCCTCTCAACAGGTTGATACTATTGAAATTCGCCATAGGGCCATGGCATCCTGTAATGTGTCAAGCACAACCCCTTTGTTATTACTAACAATGGGAGAACATATAGATTATGATGAAAATAGGGACACATTGACAGGAGAGCACATCGAGTCTGAAACAGTGCCTACCATAGTTACGGTAGAAGAGTCTTCACAGACTTCTGAGGGAAATCTTGGTTCCTTGCCAACTTTAATGGAACCATCATCTCCCCTCCTAGGAGAAATATTCCTAGATCCCTCAAGGGAGTTTCCACTCGCAGTTTCGACTGAAGAAAGTGGAAGGCAACTTGATCAATCTACTACTGAAGCAATTCAGATTACAAATACAAATGTACAAGTAGAATTGATTGAGGACAGGGATTTGCGAACTCCCATTGCACCACCACTGACCTTCCCAGAGGAGGCTAGGGTGATTTTAACTGCAGGTACCGTTTCTGGAGAAGCTAAGGAAATTGAGAGGAGTGATGTGAGGATCACCACAAAATTGAGTGATACACATGCACATCAGGTGAGTGAAATTCAGAGTGAAACTCAGGTGAGTGCACACACAGACACATACACTCTCTCATTGTTACAAAAGATACAAAATCTGGAAAGGGAACTGGAAGCAAGTAAAGCTGAAGCTAGACTACTTCGAGCACAAGTGGATAAACAGTCTTCTCCATCCACCTCTGTTGATAATCAGCTTACTTTGATAAAAGGTGACATCAACAACTTGAAGACATTCTTCACTAATAAAATCAACACTCTCGAACTTTCTTATGAAAAAGCTCTTGATGATTGTGGTGAGGTCACTGTGGCAAAAGATAAAATAATTGCTGAAATCTCCAACAAGGTTGACAATCTACAGGAAGAATTACATGAAAATCAGCGTTCTACTGATTTTTGACTAGATCAAATTGAGAAGCAAAATGCACATCAAGCTAAAGGATTAAGGCATTTGTTTAATTTGATAAGTCAAAATCGCACACCAACAACTGAAGACAGAGAATTCTTTACAAGAACAGGTGGTGATGATGATGAGCGAGATCCTGAAGCTGGTGCAACTGGTAAATCTGTAGAGGATTCCTCAACTAAGGGGGAGAAATCACAACAGCAACAGAAATCACAAGGCGAGAAAGGAGATAAATCTGATACAGACAGTGAAGACAGGAGGAATAAGGGGAAGAAGAAAGTTGCTGTAGATGATCAAGTCAAAGACACAGAATATTACTACACGGGTGAACATGATAATTTTGATGTTTTTGATGACTTTGATTTTTTTGATGAAGGTGAGAAATTACCTGAACCAGATTTAAGTCGCTGGGAAGGAGAAGAACCAGTGACATCTGCATATGAATCTCAACAAACAGAGAAAGAATCTGAAGAGTTATTTGCTCAGAGGGAAGCTAATTTGCTGATGAGAGAAGAAAAGCTTCAAAAGTCATTAGAGCAAATTGCACGAAATGAAGAGCTTCAGAAAGCTGAACAGCAAGCACTACAATGTTTACATGCTATAAATGTTGAGAAAAGAAAGACATATGTCAGACTCAAGAGCGGTGACAAATGGGAACGTGCTCAAAAAGGAATTAATTCACCTCAGAGTTCTGATTATGAAGATCGTCGTCTTGGAGAAATTCTCGAGGAATTCAAACTGGCAAATCCAATTCATGATATGTATATAAGGGCCTTAAAGGTAGAAGTCATCAGGATAACTACTGCATTTGATCCCAAATCTGATGAGCATGTAATATTTTTGGATTGTCATAATGTTGGAACTTTCAGAGTATCTATTCAGTTCTTTTATGACAGATCGCTGACAGAGATTTGGGTACTTAGGCCTAAGGTGAGAACATCGTCTGAGCTAGGTGTGTTGCTACATGAAAAGTTCAAAGAATTTGCTGAAAGAGCTGGACCAGAAGTGATTAAGGATCCTCCACAAGTAAAATTTCTTAAGGGAGATGTACTTCATTCAATCAATCTTCAGACAGATGAGTTATATGAACATCATGCAAAACACTTGGTATATGCTGAATATGCTCTCAGAAATCATGGATTCTTGACTGAAGAAAAGGTAATAGCTACAGATCACATTCGATCCTATGCACAAACAAATATAAAAGATTACAAGAAATTTCAAGGTGAACTGAGAAAGAAGCTTGGAATTCCTTTAATCTTACCTCAAGGATTGTCATCAAGAAGAGAGCGTCTTGTTGATTCTGATTTGCACAAGAAACTTCAAGTCACAGATGAACCAGAAGAAGGAGAATTTAGACGAGAAGACAGTAATTGAAGAACAGCTCTACATGTATTATCTTTAGAGCTAGATAGGTCAAGATAGGAATATGTTAAATATGATCAGGCTAAAGGATCATCTATCTTGTATTTATCATTTTGTTTGAATCTGGAAATGTTTAATATAAACCAGAACTGTTTGATATTTGCTTTACATTTAATATTTTATCTTTCATTTGGTTAAGTTGAATTAGTTGAGGTATACTCTAGGTATTTGGTTGTTATTGTCTAACAAACAAATAGGGGGAGATTGAAAGGCATATGAATCAGCCTATTTGTAGTTCGAGGATCCTAATCAACTTAAACCAAATTGTAATAAGTAAATATCCGTATGATCTGTCACAGGAATCTCAGGAAGCAATATCTGTCAGAAGAAAGAATGAAGTCAATCTATAGTTTTGATGTTTCACACTGGAAGACGTATCAGGTATCTGATCAAGCCTCAGTATAACATTGAAGTGAATGGATTCATTTACAGTGACAGAGATTTTTCGAGTGATAGATTGAAAATCAATCAAAGTACAAGAAAATTGAGAGAAGAAATAAACCACAGCTTAAAGTCAGAAGTGAATAAGCATCATTGAAGTTAGTCGTTCATGAACCAGACAGTACATCGAACGTCAACATAAGTCAGTGGTAATTCTTTATTATTTTCCGTGGTTTGGGAGAATTAAATTAATTAGTTATTGATTTAATTTAATTCATTTGTAATTGATATAAATCATTTAATTGATTTAATTAAATGAATTAATTCTAATAGAATTAATTTATTTATTAAGTTAATTATTGTATCAATTAATCATGAATTAGTTAATCATTAATTAATTAAAAGGATCAATATGACTTAATTAAATGCTGAATAGATTATGTCTTGACTGAGTTTGGTTCGGTATGACTTAAGTTAAGTCATACCGACATGACTTAATTCTAAGTCATACCGAGCAGAAGATTTAAGTCATACCGAGCTGCTGCAAGGAATTATGTCTTACCGACCTCAAAGCTGTTAGGTCATACCGAGGGAATTAAGTCATACCGAAGCAAGATATTTCGGGAAAGGTATTAGGTCATACCGACAAAAGTGATTTAGGTCATACCGACCACACTGTTGAAGATTAAGTCATACCGACAGAAAATAAGTCATATCTAAGGATTAATTATGTCTTGGAGCAAGATTAAGTCATGCTGACAGCTGATTTAATAGGTCTTAAAGCAGTTTAAGTCATATCTAATCAGTACAGACCTATATAACACAGCAGAAGCAGCAGAAATCAATATAGAACAGAACACAACAGCTTTCTCTCTCAAATATCAAGAACACCAAGAACAAATTAATTCACATAAATTCAAGTTCATCATCTTTGTAATATTCTATCCGATAGAACTTGTCTACTTGTGATTCTTGTATTACTAGCGAATTAAGTTTCCTAGTACTTATCTTGAGATTTATTAACTAAATTAGAAAAGTTCATGTCGAATTTTCTAATTAGTTATTAAACACTTGATAATAGTTTGGATTGATTTTGTAACACCACATCAAGTTAATATACAGTTATATTCAACTTGAAATCCGTGTCAATTTATTCCGCACAAAATATTCGTTTAAGTGAAAATTATTTAACGAATAAATTTTGAGAAATTGATATAGATTGTATTCAACCCCCCTTCTACAATCATAGTGGACCTAACAAATACGCCTCCTCATGCTCCAATAGAATATCCAGCTCACCTTCCACTACAAAGTACTCATGCACAGAAGCCTCATCGTCACAATTTGCCAGAGCTTGTAACTCCTCCATTTTACTCTTTATTTTCTCTCGGAACTTATGAAAAAAGTTACGACCCCATCTAGCCATGAAAGAAGAGACTGATTCCAAGCGAAGGAGAAGATGCATAACAGGGATAGATTTCCAAAAATTCACTACCTCATCATGAAACGCCTGCTCCTTCAACCAGGTATTTTCAAACTTGAATCTGAACTTTGCAACTGAAAATTCCGTACTGACCAAGTCCAGGAAGATAGTATTAAATAATATAAAAATATTAGGGTCTTACAATGTTTTCATCCAAATTTATTAAGAAATTGTTCGGCTTATAATAGTCTAGCATGGAAATCAAAAATTTATTAAATTGTATGTATGCTAATAACTCATTTTATAATTTTATCCTTCAATAATTTTTATCTAATTTTGTTTAACTAGTTAGTTTTATGGTAATTAGTTGCATGTTTAACCAAAGAAATTCTCTTTGATAAGACTTTAGTCTTGGACTTTGATACTGGCTCATCTATACTAATATATTAAAGTGGAAAGATTGAAAATTTGTCGATTTGGTTTTCGGTTTGGTTATCCTAATTAATAAAATAAATAATAGCATAATATAATTAATGGTAATTAGCCAATTTCTTTTTTCACATTTATTTTTAGTTAAAGATATTACCTTTTATAAACACCTAAAAACATCAATTGTACTATTTCTTTATAATAGCATAATATAATTAACGATAATTAGCCGATTGCCTTTTACTTTTAGTTAAAGATATTATCTTTTATAAACATATAAAAACAACAATCGTACCATTTCTTTCAATCATTAATATTTTTTTTCTAATTAAAATACGTTTACTTTTTGATTTAAATCTAATCTTACAAGCATTAATTTATACCCGAAATTATCACACCACTTTTATAAAAATCTAAAATATCGTATCTTTCAATCAATAATAATTTTTAAAATTATAACATGTTAACTTTTCATTTTAAAACATAATTTTGCAATAATTAATATATACCCAAAAATATCCCACCATATCTCCTAATCACCAACAAAATATAATAGAAATCCGTGTACAACGAATAATGATCGTTAAATTTTTAGTAAAAAATCAGAACCGTTAGATCTAATGATTAAATATATCATATGATTAAATTAATTTACTAAAATTTAAAGGTTTGAATTCCGTCAACGAAATATTTATTTTAAAATTTTATAATATAAGTTTTAAAATATGCGTATCTATCTATACTATTATATTAAAGCCGAAAGATTGAAAGTTTGTCGGTTTGGTTATTCTAATTATTAAACTAAACAATGACATTATATGATTAATGGTAATTAGCCATTGTCATTTTCACATTTACTTTTAATTGTAGATATTACCTTTTATAAAAACATCAATCGTACCTTATCATCAAATCAATAATATTTTTTTATAATTAAAATATGTTACCTTTTTTATTTAAAACTAATCTTACAACCTTTAATATATACAAAAAAATATCACACCATATTTTCAATTATGAATAAAATATATTAAAAATTCCTATACGTTGTTTATAATAAGGAAATATTAGCTAATCCGTAAATATCAATATATTAAATTATATTACATTAAAATTGAAAAATTATTAAAATAATAAGGGTAAAAGGTATATAAAGTTAACTTAGATAGATTTCCTAAAATTAAGTGACTAAGAGTATGTATTTATGTAAATTCTTCAAATTTTTTAAAATTTAGATTTCTAACATGCATTTGATGAATTTGAGATTGTATCCAACATTGTAAAATCAAATTTCATTAATGAAAGTACATTTTTTTTAATTTTCATTTTAGCTTCATTGATTTATTAGATTAACTTTAGGAGATTTATCTAAAGGTACCTTTAGATTCCTTTTACCCAAATAATAATTATATAAAAATATAATTGTAATATTAAATAAATTGTAATAAAAATATCTTATCTTTCAATCAATTTCAAAGATTTTTACTTTTAATTGAACATATTACCCTTTATACACACCTAAAATATCGTATCTTCCAATCATTAATATTTGTTTTCTAATTAAAACATGTTACCTTTTAATTTAAAACATAATTTTGCAATCATAATCTTCCAATCATTAATATTTCTTTTCTAATTAAAACATGTTACCTTTTAATTTAAAATATAATCTTGTAATTATTAATATATTCCCAAAAATATCATATCATACCATATCTTTTTTTTTTTGCTAATTCATACCATATCTTTCAATCACTAATAAAAATATATAATAGAAATCCGTATACAACAAATAATTACCGTTAGATTTTTAGCAAAAAAACCATAACCGTTAGATCTGATGATTAAATATTTTATATGATTAAGTTACTTTACAAAACATTCAAGATTCGAATTTCTTTAACAACGTATTTATTTTAAAATTTCATAATATAAGTTTTAAATCATGTATATCATTAATTAAATTTATGTATATTATTTAAATTTAAATCAAAATAATAATTAAAAATAATAATTATATGAAAATGTAATTATAACATAAAATAAATTTATTTCATATGAAAAAAACCCGTGCATCGAAAGGGTTATAAGCTAGCTAGTATTTTCTTATTATGACGGGCATAAAATTTTCGGACTCTTGTTCTGTATTTGTGAATTTTAGGTATGCTATTTTTTTTTTGAATAAAATGTGCTTGCATTAATCAAATTAACTCTTCTTGTAGTACATGCATAATAAACTCAGGTGGGTTATCACCCCATTCCTCTACTTCTGACATAGAATAGGAAGCTTTCGCTATAGCATGCGCCACCCTATTCGCAGAACGATACACAAACTTAACTAGCACCGGATTTATGTGCTTCAAAAGTCGAATACAATCACCTCCTATAGTACAAAATATAGCGTCGCCTGGATCTCCTTTACACGCATTTACCAGCACCTGGGAATCTGTCTCAATAATACAGCATGCATTTGTCTTTTTAATCACCCCCGACAAAGCTTCTTTCATGCCAATGGCCTCAGCCTCCCTCGGTGTCCATGATCCCCTCACCTTACAGTATCTACCACCCATCCATGCTCCTTGCGAATTCCGCATCACACATCCTATACCAATGCTACCATCGTTAAACACTGCAGCGTCCGTGTTAACCTTAACCCACCCATCCATTGGTTTCCGCCATACATGGTCTCCTACGTCATTTCTGGTGCCTTTCTTTATTCTCAGACTCTGAGCTTCCTTCCAATCTGCCAGAACATTAGTAGCTGCCATTCTAACACCAAACGCAGAACCGTTGATTCTTTCCCAAACCCATCTGTTCCTTCTATTCCATAACCCCCAGCTGAGCATCCCTATTAAGACACATTGCTCCATTGTACACACTTCAAATACTCTACGAAATATGATGAATGCAGTTTCATGTGGTAAGGCTTGTATCACCTGCTGTAACCCTACGGTATGCCAAACTGTTCGAGCAAAGTCACAAGTAAATAACACATGCGTATCCGTTTCTACTACCCTCCAACACCACGGGCATTGAGCATTCTGAACTACCTGTTTACTTGCTAAAGCAGATGCAGTGGGTAAACATCCTGTGCAGACACGCCATAGAAAATTAGCCACTTTACCAGGGAGCTGCAAGGCCTATAATCTGTTCCAAAAACGCTTATCACTGCTGTCAAACTCACCTTGTAACCATCTATAACAACTCTTCACCGTAAATAAACCTTTATCATCTAACAACCAAAACCAATCATCCTTCTTATCAGCCAGAGGAATAAGTACTCGTCTGATTAGTTCTGCATCACGGCTGTTAAACACATCATCGATTACCTCCATATCCCAGCACTTTCCCATTTCATCCATCAGATTACTCACAGTAATTTCTGCCATATGATCAGGCATAGGTGTTGTTAAGCACCCATTCTCCTCACAGGGTAACCAAGGTACATGCCAAACTCGTGTGTCCTTCCCATCACCAATCCGCCTTCTAGCCCCTGCTTTAACAACCCCCATAGCTGCTATTAAACTCCTCCATACATAGCTAGGGTTATTGCCCAATTCAGCATTAAACAGTTGCGTATTAGGATAGTACCTTGCTTTCATAATCCGAGAGACAAGCCCATTTGATTGGTGCAGTAATCTCCAACACTGTTTAGCTAGCATAGCTAAATTAAACTTCCTCAAATCTCTCAAACCTAGGCCTCCACACCCCTTAGGCTTGCACATTTTCGACCACGTCATCCACCTCACTCCTTTCCCCATAGTTCCATTGCCCCATTAAAACCCATTCATTTTCCGTTCGATTTCCTCACATAAAGTAACTGGAATAAGAAACAAGTTCATCCAGAAACTAGGAATCACTTGAGTTGCAGAGGATAGTAATGTTATCTTTCCTTGCTTAGACAAATCTTTCCTTGCCCAACCTTGCACTTTATGCTGCACTCTATCCTTTAAAAATCCAAACACCTCAGTTTTGTTACGACCAACACACATGGGCATCCCAAGATACTTCCCTGGTGTCTGTACCTCCTGCACTTTCAATACATCACAGATTGCTGCTCTCTCTTCAGTCTTCGTATTTGGGCTAAAAATAATATTAGATTTGTTATAATTAATCACTTGCCCAGATACCTGTTCGTACTTTTGTAAAATCGACTTCATGGTAGTTGCTTCAGCTTGTGATGCTCTGAAAAATAAGTAGCAATCATCTGCAAAGAGCATATGAGAGACATATGGAGCCCCTCTCGCTACTCGACAGCCATGTATTAACCCATTCTCTTCATAAATTCGCATCAGTCCACTTAACCCTTCAGCGCATAGTATGTAGATATAAGGTGAGATAAGGTCTCCCTGACGAACCCCTCGTTGAGGTATCACATTCCCAAAAATCTTTCCATCTCGCAAGAAGCTGTAACGAACTGTTGTAATGCACTTCATTATTCTATCAATCCACATTTGCGGAAATTCGAACTTGCACAACATAAATTTGATAAACTTCCATTCCAATCTGTCGTATGCCTTCGAAACATCAACCTTTAAACCAGAAATCCCCATACCTCCTTGAGTTTTCCTATGAATATAGTGATTGACCTCGAATGCAACAAGCGCATTATCTGTTAGAAGACGATTTTCAATAAAGGCACTTTGTTGTTCAGATATGAGATCATGTAAGGTTGGTTTCACTCTGTTAGCCATAATCTTGGAAACTATTCTCATAAGTACATTACACAAAGAGATTGGACGTAAGTCCGCCACCGTCTTCGGTTGCTTTACTTTAGGGATCAGACAAACAAGTGTGTCGTTAACATTTGCAGGTAACTCTCCTTTAGCAAAAAACTTTTGGCAAAACAGACATATATCCTTGCCAACTATGCTCCAGTAGGCTTGAAAAAGTGACGGATTCAATCCATCAATGCCTGGTGCCTTATCCGGGTGCATGGCAAATACAGCAGCCTTAACTTCATCATCATCAATTGGCGCTACCAAATCATGTTTCTGGTCCCCATTCAGATGTTTAAACTGAATCCTTTCAGGCAGTCTGTCATCCCTATTTGCTGTACGAAATATATTCTCAAAATACCCAGTAATAATTCCCTGAATCTCCTCATCCGTTTCTCTCCAAACCCCCTCTTCATCCTTCAGCTTTCTGATTTTATTATGCTCCTTCCTGCCCGATGCATACTTATGGAAAAACCTAGTGTTTTTATCTCCATCACACAACCAAAATTGTTTGGCTCTTTGCCGCCAGAATATTTCTTTTTTCTCAAGTAAAATTCATATACTTCCATCGAACTTCCCCATATTGCTTAATGCCTGACTCATCTCTCCTCAATCTAAGCCTCTTCATATCAGCTCTATACTTCCGCAACTTGAACTTCATATCTTTAACCAGATTCCCACCCCACTCTTCTAACTTCGCACAACATTTCACCATTTTATCCATTAAATCATTAGCTGCCTCATCATTCCA
The DNA here is from genome assembly GCA_036435485.1 of Saposhnikovia divaricata. Taxonomy (NCBI): domain Eukaryota; kingdom Viridiplantae; phylum Streptophyta; class Magnoliopsida; order Apiales; family Apiaceae; genus Saposhnikovia; species Saposhnikovia divaricata. The sequence continues at coordinate 133,241,704 of CM071600.1, forward strand.
ACACATTTGAACAATACTTCTACATTCGCTCTCTTTAATCCACATATTTTCAAACTTAAACCTACTTACTTTCTGCACATACACTTGTTTATGGAGCTGCAAAAACAAAGGCATATGATCAGACGTAGATACCTCAAGCACTTGGACCTCAACTCCCGGAAACATCTCAATCCACTCATTTGTAGCTAACCCTCTGTCTAACCTTTCCTGCACCCATCTTTCCGTTCCTCTCGCCCATTCCCACGTATAAATATCTCCAGTAAATCCTAGATTCCTCAGTCCACACTCCATTACAACCTCTGAAAAACCATCTAGTAATGCAGTTGGATGTCGTTGGCCACCCCTTTTCTCCTCCATAGACATAAGCTCATTGTAATCTCCAATTATACACCATGGTAAACTTGATGCTGCTGATAGATCTCTTATCATATTCCAATCCTCCTGCCTTCTTCCTCTTTCAGGGAAACCATAATAACCCGTATACCTCCATCTCCCTTGAGTCTCATGAGTGCATTCAAAATCAATAAAATTTTGCAGCTATTCACAATCTTAATACCTCCTAATTAGATGGATGAGCATATTTTCTGTTGATTTAAAGATTGACTACTCGATAGATTACGGAAAAGGCGAGGTGCTGTCAACATGAAATTCTCAAGTTATTGAGGATCGACCTATATACAATTTTGGAGTGTTGGACTCATTAATAGATTTCATCTCTTATCTCAGATTTTCATATCTAGCTGTATTTTACCAATCGGGTCGTCTCTTTTAGGACATTAAGATTTTATTGGATACTACAGGTTTAAAATCTTATATGAATTGCCTAAATTGCACGGTAGCTAGGGAAGATCATAAACTACATCAAACTGTAAAACCACCCGCATCAAACCGCACCACACCATGCGATTTTTATTTTCTGTGGTGCGGTTACGGTTTCAAATTTTGACAAACCGCGTGGTGTGGGGTGGGTTGCGGTTTAATTTTCTGAAATGCGGTTCAAACCGCACCGCACCACAATATTTAATATATTATATGTATATATATATATATATATATATATATATATATATATATATATATATATAGGGGCTACTCCAATACAAACCTCCTTAAAATACAAACCTACAAACCAAGCATAATATAATATTTCAAGCTAATCTAATGACCAAACTAGGGGTACCCCAATACAAAAAACGTTTAAAATACTTGGCTCTATCCAACAAAAAAAAAACACTGTTCACGTGATGACGTGGCAGTGGATTTAACTGGTTAACGGTGCTTCGCACCTTCTTGTACGGCGCTTCGTGCCTTTATCATTCTAAAGTTGTAAGGAATGACAATCAATGGTAAAGGCAATAGACGATTGACGGGTGTGTCGAGAGCCTTCGGCCCTCATGACTACCTAACTCATCCGTTTACTGTCTTAAATGCTTCGCATTTCCACGGCAAGATTTTTTTTTTTGTTGGATAGAGACAATTATTTTAAGCATTTTTTGTGAAGGTACCCTTGGCGGGAACCTTAGAATAGATGAAATATAATTAATTTAGTGTTGGTTTGTAGGTTTGTATTTTAAAAGTGGTTTGTATTTGAGCACTTGCCTATATATATTATGTTTGTGTTTTGTTAAAGATTTAAGGGATAGTTTTCAAGCTATTTGCTTCGTTAGTGCCTACTACTTAGTAGTAGTTTATTTTAGAGGCTTATGATGGGACTGTACTGATCAATTGAAGTATCACAATATTTCATAATACAGTGTTTGTATTTCATTAAGTCTGTAGAGGTCACGGTTTGCATAAGAATTAAGAAATGTGGTTGAGTAAGAATTTTAAAAATTAATTCCACATGCATGAAAATTAATATTTCAGATTTATAATAACTTTTATCAAAAGTGAAATCGTACCGAACCGCACCGCATTTTTGCGTGGTGGTTTATGCGATTTTAAAATTTTGCAATGCTATTGCAATTTGAAAATTTGACCAAACCGCATGCGCGACTGTACTGATCAGTTATAGTATCACAATATTTCATACTACAGTGTTTGGATTTCATTAAGTCTATAGAGGTCACGATTTGCATAAAAATTAAGAAATGTGGTGGAGTAATAATTTTAAAAATTAATTTCACATGCATGAAAATTAATATTTCAGATTTATAGTAATTTTTATCGAAAGCGTAAATCGCACTAAACCGCACCGCATTTTCGCGGTCTGGTTTATGCTGTTTTAAAATTTTGCGGTGCGGTTGCGGTTTGGAAATTTGACAAAACCGCATGCGGGTTGATCCATGGTTTTGGGAGAAAAATCACACCGCTCGCACCGCGATCACCCTTAGCGGTAACGGAATTTTCCTCGCTTCATTGTACGATATCGAGGGTTCGAACCTTGTTAAATACAAAAACAATGTCGGGGTGAACTATTAAAAAAGGGTTAAATAACAATTTAATCTCTCAACTAACGTCTAACTTGTTGTGGATTATCAAATTCAAAAAATTTTCAAATTCATAACTCAACCATTTAAATCTTGCAATCTAGTAACTCAATATAAATTATCTTAAATTTTTTTTTTTAATATTAATAAATCAAAATTTTCAAAATTCAAAATTTGTCATTGTTTTTCTTTTGATATTCAATACGATAAAAATTTATTCTCTTAAAAATTCCACTATTAATGTAAATCAAAATTATTAAAAATTTGAAATTTAATTATTTATCTCAAATACATTATTATTTTTACTACTACCTACATACAAAAAGATTTTGAAGTTATTATAACCTTAATGATGCATTGTTTTGGTTAAGATTATTGTACAAACTAATTTTTTTTTTAAGTAATATCAATTTGTAAATTAATTATTTTATCACATAATTAAAGCAAGTATTTTAATTATAAAGATAAAATAAACAAATATTTAAATGAATTGATTGCAACTTTTTTGGGTTGAATGACTCATTTGTAAGTTCGGTCTGAGTTAAATAATATTTTAGCTATTAAAGAGCCACATTAATATTTCAAGCACATTTCCATTTGAATTTTAACTCCATTTTAATTTTAACGTTAGTGACCTGATTGAAGGTTTTTAAATAATTTAGAATCGATTATAAGTTTTTGGCTTAATGACCTTTTAACCCTCAAAGTTTCCACTGATATACCCATCAGCCCTCAATATTTCAAAACGTTTCTTTTAACCCTCGAAGTATCCATAAAGGTCCTAATAACCCTTAAACCGGTACAAAAAATAAAAGGCTTAATGACCTTTTAGCCCTCAAAGTTTTCACTGATATACCCATCAGCCCTCAATATTTCAAAATGTTCCTTTTAACCCTCGAAGTATCCGTAAAGGTCCTAATAACCCTTAAACCGGTATAAAAAATAAAAAATAAAAAAACGGTATAACTCGGATGGGCAAAACAGACATTTCACAAACCGATACCGAGGGTTAAAAGGTATACTTTAGATACTTTGGGGGTTAAAAGGTATACTTTAGATACTTTGGGGGTTAAAAGGTATAACTCGTACAAATGAAGTTATTCTAGAAAAATGTCATCAAAAAATTAATATTTATACTTAGTAGTAGTAGTAGTATTTTCACCGTTTAATATTTATACTTGGTAGAAGTACTCTATTTATTTTTTAGAAATTTATTTCTCAATAATTTAATTTATTCATGATATGATTTTCCTTTAAAATAATAACTTTTTTTCATGGCGACTATCGAATAATGTTATAGTACATAAGAATATTAACTTATATTGAGTGAATAATTATCAATATAAGTTAATATTATAAGTTAATATTACATTATTCGATAGTCACCATGAAAAAAAGTTATTATTTTAAAGGAAAATCATATCATGAATAAATTAAATTATTGAGAAATAAATTTTTAAAAAATAAATAGAGTACTTCTACCAAGTATAAATATTAAACGGTGAAAATACTACTACTACTACTACTACTAAGTATAAATATTAAATTTTTGATGACATTTTTCTAGAATAACTTCATTTGTACGAGTTATACCTTTTAACCCCCAAAGTATCTAAAGTATACCTTTTAACCCCCAAAGTATCTAAAGTATACCTTTTAACCCTCGGTATCGGTTTGTGAAATGTCTATTTTGCCCATCCGAGTTATATCATTTTTTTATTTTTTATTTTTTGTATCGGTTTAAGGGTTATTAGGACCTTTATGGATACTTCGAGGGTTAAAAGGAACGTTTTGAAATAATGAGGGTTGATGGGTATATCAGTGGAAACTTTGAGGGTTAAAAGGTCATTAAGCCAAAATAAAAAATAAAAAAACGGTATAACTCGGATGGGCAAAAGAGACATTTCACAAACCGATACCGAGGGTTAAAAGGTATACTTTATATACTTTGGGGGTTAAAAGGTATACTTTAGATACTTTAGGGGCGAAAGGGTATACTTCAAAAAATGTTTATACAAGTGTACAGTACATGAGGGAAATAAGTTATACCAGGTATATGTCAAATTGCTTTCGATTGTATTTTCCTGATGACTTTATCGTGTTTTTATTAATTCAAAATTTGAGGATTTGGCTGTAATTTATTATTATTGATGCAGGATCCAGGAACTGCACCCTTCGAAAGACATTGGCCTTCGATAGACTTGGGAACTGAGATTTATATTAGTGATAATCAAGTGGCAGAGTGGACTGTTAGTGATTTCGACATTATAGTTCCGGATACACAATCTGCGGATGCATAGGGGAATGTAGTTATCACTGCAAGATGCAAATATTAGTGACCATTGTTACAACTTACACAAGAATTTCTTTTATCACTACCATTTATAATAAACTTTCAGCAAATAAATTATTGGCATTACACACATGTAGAAGATACAATATTTTATTGTACACGTACCGCATAAACTTTTCGCTGTATAGTACAATGTGACAATCATTTGCCCTTGACCGGACCCGTTATATGTTAGTGTAGTGCAGGTAAGAGATGTTGAAATTGCAAAATGTGAAAAAGATAACACTAAAAGTGAAAGGAACAAATGAAGAACAAATATGCAAAATGTAGATATAAGACTAGCTATATGAACATAAAAAGCTATAAATCACGTAGATTTTATTACTTGGGAAAATATCAAACCTTACACTTACAAAGCAGTACAAAATACAAATTACAAACCAATACAATCTATTTCAAATCATGAGATAAAAGGTGCAAAGATATCTTATCAGTATATCTTTCACCCTGTCGTTATTCATTACACGCCACAGACTTGTACTACATGACTACATGCCTACGCAATTTTTTTTTATCCATATATAGCCCAACCAAAAGGCAAAGCAGCTTATCGGTAAACCTTTCTATTAGGTTCAAAGACATACTTGATAAGTGACTCTTTAATTGGTAGTAACTCAGGAAATTCGGCCTTTAGCTTGGAGACATCCAACTCGTTATTGCTCCGAGCTGCAATTACCACCTTGGCTTGCTCTTCGACGCTGAGTTAGACCATACGAAAGTTGGATCGATATATTTCTTGTACAGCTCCAGAACTTCATTATGGCTTATAACACCCGGGTTGGTGAAGTTCCATATCCCCTTCAGATTACGCTTTGCCATCTCAACCGAAATAGGAAGAAGTTCATCTATTACGGTCATGCTGTTGAGAATGTTGATCACCTTATCATGATGTGTAATCTTGGTGATGAAGTTACCTGGTCTGCTTAGGTCAGAAGATATTGGCATACGTCCTCTGAGCGTGCATACATTGTTGAATTCTTTCAATAGTTCTTCAACCTGGGAGTTTAAGAAAGAAGGAACGTAAGTACATCATTATGAATAAAAGCATAAAGAGAAAAGGATTAATGAGATAGAAAAAATACCATGGCCTTTGTTTTTGAATAAAAGGAACCGTGAAAATTGGTCGTTTCGTCTTCTGTAAAGCCGATGCCAGAACCTTCTGGATGGTTGGCATCATATTCATATATGCATCCAGTGGCATAATTCATCATCAGAAGCCCATGGTCTCTGCAAACTTCCGCTAAAGTGAGTGTACCAGCAACATTGGTACGAATAACTTCTGTCTTGTGAGTTTCGCACCAATCAGAGTATAGAAGATCTAAATATAATGACCACATACTCTCCTTTGAAAACATTTGATGACATAACTTATTTCCCTTATGTACTGTACACTTGTATAAACATTTTCTGAAGTATACCTTTTCGCCCCCAAAGTATCTAAAGTATACCTTTTAACCCCCAAATTATCTAAGGTATACCTTTTAACCCTCGGTATCGGTTTGTGAAATGTCTCTTTTGCCCATCCGAGTTATACCTTTTTTTATTTTTTATTTTTTGTACCGGTTTAAGGGTTATTAGGACCTTTATGGATACTTCGAGGGTTAAAAGGAACGTTTTGAAATATTGAGGGCTGATGGGTATATCAGTGGAAACTTTGAGGGTTAAAAGGTCATTAAGCCTAAGTTTTTTGAGTTAAATGACCTACTTATAAATTGAACCTAAGTTAAGTAATATTTTTGTCATATAATCCTATATTGAACCTAAGTTAAGTAATATTTTTGCCATATAATCCTATAATTAAGCAAAAAAAGAAAAGCTCAAAAACCCCCTCAAGATCTCAATGAATGCAAACTATCCCTTCTCTGGAAAACATTCAAAGTTGGTACATGAACATGGAAATGAGTAATGAATCCTAGGAAAGGGTTCATCTGATCTGAGCGTCAAAATCAAAATATTAAACAATAGTAAAATATTTTATTCCTAACAACGATTAGAGATGAAGCATTGGATTACTATTATTTACGAATCATGATGTTAAAAGGACTTAAAAACAAAATGAACCCCTCCACTCAAAAGAGCGTGATCGCCACGACCCAATCACAATACAGTGTACCTTTTAAGATCTAGAGCCCCCACTTTAAGCATTAACTACGTCCCTTTTTGTAACAGAATCAGGTTCAGTCACGCGCGTCAACTACGCGTGAGAATACACCTTAAAAACCAACAACTTTGAGCTCATGTTATGTTTGCCTTGCCCCAACTAAATCCAACCTTATTGAGTATATATATATATATATACTCTCATATACATAAAAAAAAAAAATAATAAAAAAAAAAAAAGAAAAGAGGTTGTTGATTTAGAGGAGGGAGAGATTAACAACAATTGATTTGGTTGGTTTAGATTGATTGATTGTCTCTCCAAACCCTAGATTATTCTACATTTTTCTTACAGGTACTTTTAATATCTCTTCCTATTATTTTAAAGATTCAAGTGATTATTTGTATGTTTCTATGTATTTATATGGCATGTTTTTATTCGCTGATTCTTAGCTTTTTTAGATCTGTGATGCTTTACATGATGTGTTTTGTTAGTTTGTTGTGTAATTTAACTTTGTACATGTTGTGTTTTGTGTTGATTTTCTGTTTTGACTGTGTATTTGCATCTTGTTTAGATGAGTATTAGTTAATTCAGTGTTTGGAGTCTTTTTAATTGTTGCATTTGTATCGATATCATCGTGATGGTTAATGTTGCGTAAAGTCAAGGGTTTACTAGCTGTACATTGAAATCCTGCAACTGGAGCATTAGGATTTAAGGCATGTTTGCGTGCTGTGAATCTAAAACTTGCCATGTTGAGCTTCAAGATTTAGTAACTCAATGTATGTCAACCTTTTGTAATTTGAAGTCATAACCTTGGATAATGTACTTAATTGGGAAATAAGGTATTGTGTTTTAGAGATTTCCATGTTAGTCATAATCATTGAAGCTTGTAAGCTTACTTGCTTGCTTACTTGCTTGTTATGGTTTGTGTTAACAATATTTCATTTACTTGATTGCTTCCCAGTCTAGAGGTTCACATACTAGAAAGATCGGTATTTTGAACTTAATCACTAATTTGTAATCGTAAGTTCTTCATATGACATTGTCTGTCGTAATGATTGCTTCTTCGGGATTGATTATTACGTGTCTTTATATATATATATAAATTATGTGTATGTTTGGGGTATCTTAAAATGACTAGCTTATAACTTATAAGCACTTATGTCATATAAGTGATAAGTAGAGTAGAGATTAGAGTGTTTGGTAAATCAGAACTTATAATCGGTAGACTGTTTGGGTAAATCAGAACTTATAAGTTAACTTTTTTTTATAATTTTCAAAATATTTGTTTTTTTATATATAACAATGGATATCAATGGATAGATCTCGATGAATAGGGAAATTTGATATATACATATCAATTTTCTAATGAATGGATCGAGGGATATATGGTTTTGAAGATTTGAAGGATATTATATATTGCGTATATCGAGAATAAGTTATAAGTTATAAGTTGAAAGTTAAGGATTCTTTTAACATTCAACTTATGAACTTATAATTTATAAGTTTAGCTAAAAATTATTTTGGCAAACACCCCCCATAAGGGCTTATGGGCTTATAAGCCATAAGTTCCTCCAAATAAGTTTAAACAAACAGCCCCTATACCTGGGGTTGGTTTGTGTTTTGAGCCTTACCATAGGATCTAGTCACTGGCCTGGAAACGAGTTCTGTGAAGCTATATTGAATTGTTCTCAGCAAGACTCGTCCTTGACAGAGCCCCTTTACGACTTATTTTTTCAGAGAATAAAACTGAATTCTTTATTCCTCTCCAAAGGCCTTTATATAGCCTACATATAGGCTGCATATATCAGGAGATACAGATCCTAAATCATAGGCTAATTATTGGGAAAACAGAATAAAACAAAACAGTTTGTTGAACCTATTAAACTGCAGGATTAGTTTTAAAGCTTAGGAAGGCTGCAATCTCATATAAGTTTCATGCACAATTGCACATTACTGCAAATTTCTGTTTGTTGATCATTTTCAGCATTCATTCAAGTCTGTTATTTTTCATACATATCCCGGTATTGGTTATGAAATTCAAGTTTACGTTACTGTAAGTTCTAGCAAGGTTTCTTTTCTCTTATTAGGCAAAATTTGTCATTAGCTCAGCAAAAAAACAGTTGTCATAGTCTCTGCCTCCATGGCAGTTGGAAGTTGTAGTGATTGATTTAATTTTGGGAAAAACTTGTGATATGTGTATTTATGTGATGTACTTATCATATTGTCGCATAATGAGTAATAAATATCTTTAATCTATGTTGTGTGAAGCATTGTTTTAATTAGCTGCCTGAAAACATCAAGGTTCTATGCTAATATTACTGTCACAGGGGAGAGTGGATTCATTTTCATATCTAGCCATCAGAACATGGATTTAGAAGAAAAAGCTGTCATTAAAGGTTAAATTTAGTATGTACATCGTTTAGATGATACTTGTCTTTTTTTTTTTTTTTTTGAATATTTTAGTTTTACATGTCTTTTCTTTATTTGTTCCGCAAAGTCCTGTTAACTTTCAGATATAGAATGTTCCGATAATCTTATGTCCATTTTGGTTTTCAGCAAAGGTAAGCTTTCTTTCTTCCTTCATTGTAATTTGTATTCCTTTTGTAATAACTGAGAATTCTTATTTAATTTTTGTAATTTTTTTTATTTTCTCAATACTTTTTTATTTTAAATACGATGAGCCGAACATCTTCTTTGAATTTTTCCTAATTGTTTTTTTATAAAATGCATAAACTTATTACTGTTCATGACAAAATCCTTATGACAAATAATCTATCAACTTTTAGTCTTTCTCACACATAATACCTGTAAGTGTTGTATTGTTCCAAACATGTTCTTGTATATTTTCTAGATACTAAATTAGACAATTCAGGGTTTCTGAAACTTGCTAGTGAAAATGGATGAAGATTAAGAAAGGGCCATAAGATCAAAGGAAAAAGCAGGAGACAACTAAAAAGGAAAAAGGGCACATCTATTAATGGAAAGAAATAAAGCCAAAAACAAAAAAATTATAATAGTGAAGTTGATTTTATGATTCAGCGTTTTCCTGTAATTTTATTTCTTTTACTTCTTTGCCCTAGTACTAAATTTGTGTTAAGACCGTCAAGTAACAACCCATGCCATAAGGGAAAAAAAGGAAGCATGGACACGGCTAGGAAACTTCCGAATGCATGTCGGACACAGCCGGCTCAGAGACTCAGCAGTCATCACCGACATGGCTGAGTACTTGTCCTACTCACCGTATCCTAGTCCGTGCCTCCTAGGGAAGAACTACCTGCCCTCCAGTTGAAAGTTATGCTTATGAACACACAAAAACCATTTGATTTCTGTATTAGTTTCGAACATGTTTTTGGCCCTATAGATTATAAAATAAGTGGTGAAAGCTATTTACAATTTGCTATAGGTGATAATAGGTAAAGAGGATAGGACTCAAGTGAAAAGGTGTTGGAAACCACTGTGATGGCTGCACAAGCTAGTGAATACATACCTTATGGCTTATTCGTTGTATGAATAGCCAACAAAATAATTTATTGGATGAGCAGACGAGCGGCTGTATCTATGCTTCTATTATGTTGTTTCCTCTTTTTATTACTTCCGTCGCTACTAAGCTCGATTTTTACCTTTAAGATAGACGTATCAATATAGTTAAAAATAGAGGTCCTACTAAAGTACGAATGGTTTGGCAACAAGGCAACAACTTGTTTTTTTGAATATTTAGGCTTTGAATAAGCACACAAGAGGGTCATTATATTGTATGAGTTTTTGTTATTCCTGTGCACGTTTGTACATAATGATACCTTATCGGTTAAAAGAATTTGATGATTATATTTATATCATAGTGAAAATAAAACAAAATATATTCACTCACGGTAATAATAACATTGGCCTTTTCGTATTTAGGAAAAAAAAACAAAAACAAACATTGACCTTTTCTGTATTGTATTCAAACATGGAAATTTTGATAGATAAATAAATAAAGATTTATAAATAAGACCTCACTAACAAACAAAATGATGTACGGTGGCCTTGGGACTCATTGATAATAGAGATTACAACAAACAGATGTCGGTGCACAATAATAGAAGAGTTGTTATCTAGTAACTCTAGACACCTAAATTTCTTATGTAGATTTATCCAAATATGTGTCAATATAGAAGGTCAATATGTTTTTAATCGAGTTCTAAATTGATTCAGCTCTCGTCCTCTAAATATGTGTAATTACGTCTGATCTGATGGTTAATGCCCTTACCCTGCATATACAGCAGATTGGTTTGCTGATTACCATACAGCATATATAAGGTTGTGATATCTAACTCCAACTGGGTTTTTACTTGGTCCGATGATTCCATTTGGTAATCTCTGATTTTTGTTTATATATATCGAAAATCAATTAGGGAAAAGGTAATCTTCATTTCTGGTCTCTTACAGTGTATTTCTGAGGCTGTGCAACAATTTTTTCCAGATCCTCCATCTTGATGCCAAGGAAAAACCCTTCACTTTTTCTGTTAATATTCAAGAATGTTATGGGTTTTAATTGATCATTAAATCTTATATCTGTTTCTAGGGATATTAATGTCATTCAGTTATTTGCGATATGATCTTTTCTTGTTCAACTACAATTTAGTTTTGTGTTTGAATGCGATACATCCTGTTCTTTTGAGATATCATCCAATTTGATGAATATCAAAACAATTTTTGCAAAACTTATTTCTAAAACTTTGAGTTCTGTTCTGATGTTATTCGCTTTGGTTTAATTATTATTTTTTAATACTCCTATATCATTAATTCTTTTGTAACTTGATCTGTTTAGATGCAGATTCTGTAGTGCCTAAATTTGAAAAAGCCTGTTGTCTGTTGATAATTTCCTAAACAATTGTCTTAGGAATTGTTATAGTATACTTTAGTTTGCATTCTTGCTTTTATTTTTATTATTTCTATTTCAAATGTTACCAAGAAACATTGGTAGAAGTTCATTGATTGTAGATTCGGAGTTCTCTGTCTTTTCTGGTCTCCTAGTATGTCTAAAATGATGCACTTGCACAAATTTTGTTTAAGAAGATTAGATATCTAGAGCTAGTAATATTAATGCTTCGAACAAGACTACACAGTTTGTATGCTTCGTAAGGATTGTTATCACTCAATTAATGTCCTTGAGCAACCCTTAACTATTACTGGACCACTACTTTTCTTTATTTGATAAGTTGTTAAAGTTTTATTGTTCGAGGCTTAGAAAGCAGTTTAGCATTTACAATCATTGGCTGGTATCTGAAAGTATCTTATAAGCCTTTAGTTAATTATATAAACTAGTTAAGGTAACATTTGAGGATAATCTACTAATGCTTACGTTTTTTTGTGTATTATACTGGTTTAGGTGTCAATTATGAGCGTTTTGATTCAACCTATTCAGACCATGTAGTTAGTTTTGAATTTTGTAAAATATTAATGAGTCCTCTAGCCTTTATGTAAAGATAAAGATGCCAAGAATAATTTGATATTACTGGCCCTATCAATCAGGCTTTAAACTGAACCTCAGACTTTTCTGAATGATCTGATGCCGTTCCTAATACTTTTCTGCACCACTGTCTTACCTGTGTATATTTACTAGTCTAGACTACTTGTTTCAAATGTGCTCGAAGTTGAGGATGAATGTCCTAAATGTTAAGCGTTGCAGTACCCATAAGAGCTACTGTAGTGTGATGCTAACTTATCAAACCAAATGGAAATCATTGTTGAACAGAGTATAAGTTTGTGATCTCTAGCTGACCCTTGGTTTATGATGGTGTGTGGATACAGGATAGGCATATTTTCTTGTGACAGAGGTATATACTAAAGAGTAAAAGATACTCCCTCCTTCCCATCCATTTGTTAGCACTTTCTTTTTTGGGTTGTCCCATCCAATTGGACCAATTGTTAACATTTCCTAGAATAAAATATTTTTCTTCACTAATTTTAGTAGGTCCCACCAACTTACCCACTTTTTCTTCACTTTTCTTTACTTTTCTTCATCTCCGTGCCCGACCCAATGTTAACAACCTATTGGGACAGGAGGGAGTACTAGTTAGCTCAAGCAGAAAAGTTATATTTAAATAACTAAAAGAGATTAAGAGAGCTCATGCAGGTTTCGCCAATGACGGGGTGATTCTTAGCTGAAAAGAAGAGCTAACACTGCATAAATATCTAGGCAGAAAACAGATGAAAGCCATTAGTGTTGAATATATGTTGTTTCAAAAGGGTATTTATGCACCAAATAAGAGGAAGTTGAGATGTAGTTCGGCTTGCTTCCTTAGTTGACAAGATTCAGCTTTTAAAGTTTGTCTCTGTGATGGATGTGATTTTTTATTTCTTTGTTGGTAGTATCATACTTTTATGCTTTACCTGGACCTGTTAAGTTATCCAGCATTTTCTTTCTAATTTAGTTTCAGTTCCATTAATGCTTGAGCTGATACAAGCGCTCACATTTCTATATGTGTTTTCTCTTTGTAGTTTCTGGTGTTCAGAGTCTTTCTTCCAGTGTGCAAAGCACTCCAGAGAAAAATGGACAGTCAGATGATGCTTCTAGAAGTCCAGAGCTTCTCCAAGAGTTTCTGATTTTAGGTTCCAGGAAAGATCTTCCCCGAATTTGCTTGGATAAGGAAAATAAGCATTCTGCCTCATCAAAATGCAAAATGCTGCCTGACCATATTCCCAAGAGTAGTAAGAAAACTCTAAAGAATCAGGAGCTAAGGAATGCATCAATCAACCCCAAAACTCAGCTTTCAAAGAAGCACAGCAGGAAAGCAGAAAATCCCTCTAGAATCCCAGTTATTTCAGAGCAGTCTGCTGATTTTAGATCTTCAAATTTATTAGTCTGTCAAAATTCTGCCTGTAGAGCCACTCTAAACACAGCTGACACCTTTTGCAAGAGGTGCTCTTGCTGCATTTGTCACTTGTTTGATGACAATAAGGATCCAAGTCTTTGGCTGGAATGTGCATCCGTATCTGGTGAAGATGAGTCCTGTGGCTTATCTTGCCATATTGAGTGTGCTTTCCAACGTGGAAAACTAGGCGTTGTTAATCTCGGGCAATTGCTTCAGCTAGATGGAAGTTACTGCTGTGCTTCCTGTGGTAAAGTTTCGGGAATACTAGGGTAAGATGCATCTGGTCATCCGTTGGTTAATTACCCTCCTGAACACCTACCACCTGCTCGACCCATAACTATGCAGCAAATTTATAATACAGAATACGAAGATAATTATGATACAGAATGCAAAGACATAATTTCTAATTTAAATCCTTCTCCTACTCCTTAATCCTTTAAACTATTTGGCTGCATAAAAGGTTCAGGAGAACCAAATTTGAATATGGAATCTAGAAGTCTAGTTCTCCATCTTTAAGCCTTCATTAATTGGTGAACATTGATCTTCACAGACCAATTTACCGATATGTTCTTTTACTTGGTTATTTATTAGCACCTTCCTAATTCTTATTATCATTGTTCGAGAAGCACTTCGGTTGAAAATTATTCCGATGTGTTATGAACCTCTTATGCTTTTCAATTTTCCGAAAATCAAATTTTTTAATGCTTTACATTTTAGTTATATGAAATAAAAAAAATGTGACAAGTATATGTGGCACTTAATTTGATCTTTTCGGATTAGAAATTTGAGTTTTCTTGGTGCAAATTTCCTTATTTGGCAGTTGTTGGAAGAAGCAGCTTAGTATAGCCAGGGACGCTCGGCGTGTTGATATCCTCTGTTCTAGGGTAGACATAAGCTTTAGGCTCTTAGATGGAACTTCCAGGTTTAAAGATCTCCATGAGATTGTTAGCGAACTCAAGGCCAAAGTAGATAATGAAGTAGGTCCGGTGACTGACGTTTCAGGCAAGATGGCTCGGGGTATCGTTAGCAGGCTATCTATAGCAAGTGATGTGCAGACCCTTTGCACACTTGCAATTGAGAAAGCAGATGAATGGTTTGCAGCAGTGTCTAGTGCAAACCCAAATTGCATTGGTATGTTTAGCTACTTATATCTTCTTACAGTTGCTTTGTGCTTTTTGGCTATATTGTTTAATTAAGTAAAATTAAAACCTCTATTTCCTTTAATTTTTTCATGCTATGTCTTCCCCACAGAGGGTTCGTTACCAGCAGCATGCAAATTTCTCTTCGAAGAAGTAACATCATCCTCAGTTGTGATTGTTTTGATAGAACTGCCCACTTTACCTCTAAAAGATATTTTGGGGTATAATCTCTGGTATTGCAAGACTAGAGAAGAATCATACACAAATGAGCCTGTGTGCATGTTTCCAAGATCTCAGAGAAGGCTATTAATATCTAACTTGCTACCTTGCACAGAGTACTCTTTTCGCATAGTATCTTATACAGAAGCAGGTGACTTGGGACACTCTGAAGCAACTTGTTTTACCAAAAGCGTGGAAATTATTTACAGAAGTCTTAACAAAGGTGCAGTGAATCGTAAAAAAGAGAGTAGCCAAGTTGGTGGAAGCTCAAGTTTCAATATAGAGCACAAGACTTCAGCAGATGTTGAATTTGATTCTGGTTTCAAGGTCCGCGATCTTGGGAGGATCCTCCGTCTTGCTTGGGCTCAAGAGCAAGGCTGCCTAGATGGTCTTTTTGATGCTAGTACAGAAAAATGTTGTGGAGCTAGTGAAGAGGTGAAGCCTGGATGCATAAAAGATTGCCTGCCACCTGTCTCACGGGAGCTTGATTTAAATGTTGCTTCAGTTCCGGATTTAAATGAAGAGGTAATACCACCAGTTGAATCCTCCAGGGATGAAGATAATGAATGCACTTTGGAAAGAGCTGTAGGGGCAGATGATGATGCGGTCTCGCATGATAATCAGGGAAATGGTGTAGTTAGGTCACATGGGAGTGGCGACTCCCAAAACTGGACCCAGAGACCAACTGGCGAGGTGTCGACTGTCAACTCACAGGGTGGAATGATATCGAGGAAGAGAGCAGCCTGTGCGAATGAGGAAACATATGATTGTGATAGCACTCTGATAAATGGATCTCCATCTAAAATTGGTAAGGTATCAGGTTCTCTGGATGAGAACTTTGAGTTCTGTGTAAAGATCATGCGTTGGCTGGAATGTGAGGGCTACATTAATCAAGAATTCAGGAAAAAGTTACTAACATGGTTTAGTTTAAGATCAACTGAGCAGGAACGCAGGGTGGTTAATACCTTTATTCAAACTCTAATTGATGATCCCAGTAGCTTGGCAGGGCAATTGGTTGATTCCTTTTCAGATATGGTTTCCAATAAGAGGGCGCGAAATGGTTTTTGCAGTAAGCTGTGGCATTGAGTTTAGAAACTGCGGAAATGACCCACTGTACAACTGAGTGTCCCATCCTCTGATCTCTATGGCTGTTCATTGTACAGACACTCCCTTCCCCCATTATCACAATCACAGGGAATGTGATTCAGTTTACATGGACAACATGATGTTGGTGGATAATTTTTCTTGGTTTTCTTGGGACGAGGATTTGCTTGACTCGAGGAGATTTGCAGTATGAAAGCTTTTAGTTATATTTAATTTATTCGAAATTATTAATTATGCAGTCACATTGATGTTAGTAATGTAAAATGCTTGTACCAGTAGATGTTGGTAAATTTATTGCCTTGTATTTTATTATTAATATCTCGGTCTTCTTGTGATGAGGATTTGCTTGACTAAAGGAGATTCGCAGAATGAAAGCTGTTAGTTACATTTAATTTATTTGAAATTATAATTAATACAGTTACATTGATGTAGTTATTTGCTACTATAAGTAGTTATTTGCTTGTACCGGTAGATATAGTTGGTAAATTTTATTACCTTGTACAGTTGTATTTCATAATTGATCACCTGTTTTTGGTGTCCCTTGTTTACTTCGACCCCCCTCTGACTGTGTTTAATACTCTATGTTGTTATGCCTCCTCATCTCCCTCTCTCGCTGATCACTTGTTTTTCACTGTAAGTGACATGTTTTCTGCTTGTATTGCCACTCATGATTCTCCATGTATCGCCTTGTGAATTCAATGACAGACTGACAGGTCATTTTTTGTGTTCTGCTTTTGTGTCAAAGGGAGTCAGTTCTGGAACATGCCATTTAGTTGAGTCAGTCAGAGTTGTTCAATAATCACTTGTCTTATACAGTAGAAACTCGATAAATGAATATTCGATAAACGAATAATCTCATCAAATGAATAATTTTTTCCGGTCCTGACATAATAGAGATAGTGTATTTTTGACCTCGATAAATGAATAATCTCGATGAATGAATAAAATTTTCCGGTCCCGAGCATATTCATTTATCGAGGTTAAGTGTATATATATATCCTAGGATGAAAGGCGGCACTTACTATGCTCCGCTCTACCCTAACCAGGTCTGGACTTGCTATTCATTAGTGTTGCCAAAACTTCTCTTCTAGAAATTTTTTTAAAAAAACTCTTCCCTCCTTTTCACTAAGTTTAAAGAGAAGAACAACTCGGCTAAGAAAATCAGGTTGTCAAAAAAAAAAAAAGAAGAAGAAGATATTACTATCCACATTTCATATCTTTTTGAAGGTAATGACATTTTTTTAAGCATGTAATGTTGTCATGGAGCAGTGCTAAGATTGGGATGATGTTGGTAGCATGTGTTAGTATTGGTGCTCTAGAGGCAATGTAATACATTATATTTATGTTTGAGTGATTTTATATATTCGATATATATATATATGTTTATTATTGGCTTTATTTACTGCGAAATAAATAAAGTATAATAAATGTCCTTAGAACCTTGATACAAATTATATAGTTGCAAGTATGTGACTTGAACATGAGATTATATAATGATCGTATCATATTCTTAAATGTCCCTAGCCGAGTATTATTATTAATTAGGACAATAATAATACACTGAGTCTAGTATGATAATTGACTGATGACCATATCTCATTGGTCATAAGTATGAAGATACTAAAAGCAATGCATAGGTAACTGTACGAGTACAGGGTACTGGACAGACCCACCGTGCGATACATCATGGTAAATAATAAAAAATGTGTCATATGTATTCTCACAGTGATAATGGTGTAATGATCCTTAGACCTGAAGTCGTTATAATTCTACATGAGAATTAATATATTTTGAATTCGTCAAAAGTTATCTTTAGTCGGATAATGATAAAGGTGAATATCGGATATATTATGAATCATGTGAGAAATATGAACGATCTAGATGGGATTTAAATCTCCTGATAAAGGAGTGATATTATCGGCCTCTTGTTTGAGTGAGACTATGAAATGCATGGCCATGCTCAAATGTTGATTTGATTAAATAGTCTACTCATCGATCAAGAAAATGAAGATTAAATTATGAAGAGGATGACACATTACATGCCTCGAGTTTAATCTATAATATCATGATTTAAAGGGATTATATTACATGGAATATTAGTCATAAAAGGTTGATTGAATCGTTGATTTAATTATTGTTTTATTGGGTAGCAATAATGTGTTACTAGACGCCGCTTATTGTTTACAATTTTATTAAAGAATAAAATTGTTGTCAATTAAATAATAACCTACAGGGTCACACACAAAGAATGTTTAAAAGGGATATTAATTTATTTCATGAATTTAAATTAATAATAATTTAAATTATGATTTTAAATTAATAATAAATAATAATTCGAATTTTATGAAATTAATTAAGTGAGACTTAATTAGTTAAAGATAAAATTTGAAGATGTATTTTCTTGACTTATTTGATTAATTAAGTATGACTTAATTAATTTATTTAAATAAATAAGATTTGTTTAAATAAAAATGGCCTAATTGTTTAAGCCTCCATTTTGTTTTATTTCTCTATTTAAGCCAAGAGTTGGCAAGTCTTTCAAGACACACCAAACTGAAATATTCAGTTCATACACTCTCAAGAGAAATCAAATCAAGTCAAGAGCACATCCGGATTATTTATTTTGGCTAGTACCAATTCCCGTGGCGAAATCGTTCGACGATTCAAGCAAGCGTTCAAGTGTGGATACCGGTGGAGGAGTTGCAAGTTTAACTCTCAAGATCAACACTTTAGCTCTCAAGATCAACAAGCTAGGATCTCCATTTGTCATCCATTGGAAAGTTTTAACAAGGTACAATCTTGTTCTTGAGAATTTTATACCATGATCATCATTTTATACATGGATCCGGGCTTTGGAATTCGTTTTTAATTGTTATTTACGTCATTTCCGTTGCGTTATTATGCCCGAATTCCAACAACAATGGTATCAGAGCTACATGTATAAAAGGATGATTTGGTGTTGTGTTCTTGAAAATGAATCATACATGAATTTTTGAATTATGCCATGCTTCATTTTAACATACAAAAGATCTTTTATAAATTGTTATAATTGTTTGTATGATGTTATAAATTGTTGTAACATGTTTTGGATGATGTACTATATGTTAAACACATCATTAGAATGATTTTGGAACTGATCAGAACTGATAAAATGCAATCTGCAATGTTTCTGGACTTTCTGCAATTTCTGGGGAAAACTGGTAAAAAGGGCTGTAACGCATTCTTATGATGCGTGTTAACAATATTTACAAAGGTGTTCCGCATATCGTTCTTGCGTATCGTTAAAGAAACTACAGGTGTTGCGCTAATGTGTAATGCGCATCAGTAGATATAACATGTGTAACGCATGACTGACATGCGCATCAATACTTGTGGCAGACAGATCTCAGTGGTGCTGTTGTTGATTAGTTTTATTTTTATTCTAACTTTTCTTTTTCTTTTGCTTTTAACTTTTACTTTAGAAAAAGAAAACTTATTGGTTTTAATCATTAGATTCCTAATGTTTTTAATGATTAAAGTTTTAATAATTGAATATTTAAATTATGAATTTATATATTATTATTAATTCAAAATTTTATTAATTTAATTTCGAATTTTATAATATACTTAAATTATGAATTTGAATATTATTATTATTAATTCGAATTTTATTTTAATTAATGCTTTTAATAATTGAATATTTAAATTTCGAATTTAATATTATTATTAAATGCGATTTTGATTAATTTTAATTTTTAAATTCGATTTTAATTATTAAAATTGATTTTTAATTCCCTTTTAAATAATTAGGTATTTAAATTGAGGAGTTAAATATTAATCGATGTGATCATGATTAATGTGATGTCTATAATTGTTATATGAGCATGGTGCATTGGTTATGGCCTAAAGACCCGTAGAATAAATGTTGTAATTTTATTTATGGTCTGTAATAATTAAATACGACTTGCATGTCGTTATTCTTATAATTTTTTAATCTCGAATGCAACTCGAGTTCTTTTGTAATGTATTTCAAAACGAGCTTGGAGGTAATCAATGGAGGCTTTGGAAGCAATGAAGAATTTTGTAATAATTAGTTATTACAACCATAGATTGACCTTGATCTTTTCATTAGCTCGAAAAGATCGCATAGGAACGGGCCATAAACATTGCACGTTTAATTTTGCGTAACTACACTTTACATATGATGCATGGATATATTAGATATATGAATGGATGCATGGATGTATGGATATTTTAGAATGTATGTATTAGATACGACACATATGCCATGTTTAAACAAGATAAAATCTGTAACGATTTAAGATTTAAACAGACGATCAAGATCGTTAAATTTTTCTAAAAATCCCTTAAGAAATATTAAGTTAAACAGATGCTTTCCAACAAATAACACTCATTAAATCCTAGATCATTGAGGAGTGGATTTGCCAAAGCAAGGGCTTCTCTTTTATCGTGGTGAGATGTGATTAAGTAAACAAGCTTACTTAAATTGTTATTGTTGGGTTCAACTTAAATAAGTCGTCCTAATAGGATTATGAACTTATAAGCATAGAGTTTAGTGAAATCTATTAGATAGATCAGAGCAATATGTTGTTCACTAAGCTATCCAAGAGTTATATACGATATAATTGACATAACGGTATACCTAAATAATCATGTTTAAGAGGAAAGCCAAAGCTGACTTAAAATATGATGAAATATGGATCTTGGCTCACTAAGAAAGGTTTTATGGGAACCATTTTCCGAATTGATAGTAAGGGCTATTAATTTGATAAAAATAGTGGGAGGTATATTACGAATATGCTATAAATCAACTTGAACATAATTGGTTTTACGAAACATGCAAACTAACCCATTTTATGCGCTTTTACAAAATTGTAGATAATAAATGGCAAACAACACAAATCACTTTTCGATACGATCAGTCCTAGAAAAGGAAAAGCTGACAGGGACAAACTTCCTAGATTGGTTTAGGAACTTGAGGATTGTCCTCAGGCAGGAGCGAAAGCTGTATGCCATTGAAGTTCCTCACCCAAATCCTCTTCCTGATGGAGCCACACGTGCCCAGCATAATGCTTATCAGAAGCATGTGGATGACTCAACTGATGTGTCATGCCTTATGCTTGCATGCATGGCTCCTGAAATTCAAAAGCAACATGAATTGATGAATGCTTTTGAAATAATTGAGCACCTCAAAAGCATGTTTGAGGGACAAGCTCGCCAGGAGAGATATGATACGAGCAAGGCTTTGTATGCTTGCAAACAGGGAGAGCGAGACCCGGTTGGACCACACGTTCTTAAGATGATTGGGTACATTGAACAACTAAGTACCTTGGGCTTCCCGATTGGTCCGGAGGCTCAAATAGATTTGATCTTACAATCACTTAACAAGAACTTTTCTCAATTCGTTATGAACTACAACATGAATGAGATAGATAAGACACCCACTGAATTGTTGGGCATGTTAAGAACTGCTGAAACCAACATTCAGAAGGAATCCCCTGCTCCCATGCTGATGGTGAACAAAGGGGGTGCCAAAGGGAAAAGAAAGTGGAAAGGCAATAAGAAGAGGATTGCATCCAAATCTATTGCCAATCCTAATTCTGCTCCCAAGAAGGCTACCAAGCCCAAAGGAGGTGTCGAAAAGGGTGATTGTCACCACTGTGGTAAACCGGGACACTGGAGGAGAAACTGTCATGCCTATTTGGAAGAGCTGAAGAAGAAGAAGGCTGCTGGCCAGACTTCTACTTCAGGTATTTATGTTATAGAAGTCAATTTGTCTACTTCTACATCTTGGGTATTGGATACCGGATGTGGTTCTCACATTTGTATAAATGTGCAGGAACTGTAAAGGAGTAGGGCACTGGCTAAGGGAGAGGTAGACCTAAGAGTTGGAAATGGAGCAAAGGTTGCTGCTTTGGCTGTAGGGACTTACCATTTATCGTTGCCCACTGGGCTTATATTAGAACTTGAAAACTGTTTGTATGTGCCTTCTATTTGTAGAAACATTATTTCTGTTTCTTGTTTGGACAAGAAAGGTTTTTCATTTACCTTTAAAGACAATGGTTGCTCTTTTGGTTTGAATGACATTACCTATGGTGTTGCACAGTTATTTAACGGTTTGTATGTTCTTAGTTTAGATACTCCTATCTTAAACGTAAATAACAAACGACTTAAGACTAATGACTCAAATCAAAAATACCTTTGGCACTGTCGTCTAGGCCATATAAACGAGAAACGCATTTCCAAGTTACATCAAGATGGTTTCTTGGATCAGTTTGATTTTGAATCATATGATGAATGCGAGGCTTGTTTACTAGGCAAGATGACTAAAGCTCCTTTTACCGGACAGGGTAAGAGGGCCACCGTACGACTAGAACTAATACATAGCGATGTATGTGGTCCTATGAGATCGATGGCAAGGGGTGGCTATTTCTACTTCATTACGTTTACTGATGATTTCAGTAGATACGGATATGTATATCTTTTGAAGAACAAATCCGAGGCATTTGAAAAGTTCAAAGAGTATAAGGCAGAAGTAGAAAAGCAAACTGGCGAAAGCATAAAAACTCTAAGATCTGATCGAGGAGGTGAATACTTAAGCCATGAGTTTAAGAACTATTTGAGGGAGTGTGGTATTGTATCACAACTCACTCCTCCTGGAACACCACAATGGAATGGCGTTTCTGAAAGGAGGAATCGTACCTTGTTGGACATGGTGCGATCAATGATGAGTCAAGCAGATCTTCCAATTAGTTTATGGGGTTATGCCCTGGAAACGGCTGCATATACACTAAACCGTGTTCCTACTAAAACGGTTCAACAAACTCCATATGAGATATGGACAGAAAAACGTCAAAGCATGTCCTTTATGAAAGTATGGGGATGTGAAGCGTTTGTGAAACGACTAATGTCAGGCAAGCTTGGACCGAAATCTGAAAAATGTATCTTTGTGGGATACCCAAGTGAAACAAAGGGTTATTCTTTCTATAATCCTTCAGAGAACAAAGTAATTGTTGCTCGAACTGCTGTATTCTTAGAAAGAGAGCTAGTCTCTAAAAGAGACAGTGGGAGGAAAATAGATCTCGATGAAGATCGAGAACCACTTGATAACATTGAACCTAAGATGGAACATGAGCAAGAAATACAAGATGACATTGCTCAAGAAACACAGGTTGTTCGTAGATCTAGTAGGGTTCGCCAAGATTCAAGAAGAAATTATGGATTTCTCCTGATTGAAAATGGCGATGTGATGCTCATAGATCAAGATGAGCCTCTCACCTACCAAGATGCTATGAGCACACAAGATTCTAAGAGATGGCAAGAAGCCATGAATTCTGAGATGGATTCCATGTATGAAAACCAAGTATGGACTTTGGTTGACCCACCTGAAGGGGTAAAACCTATAGGGTGCAAGTGGATTTTCAAGAAGAAAATCGACATGGAAGGTAAAATACGGACCTATAAAGCTCGACTGGTTGCAAAAGGCTTCAAACAAATTCATGGTATTGACTATGATGAAACCTTCTCACCAGTAGCAATGATAAAATCCATCAGAATTATGCTTGCAATATCGACTTACTATGATTACGAAATATGGCAGATGAATGTCAAAACAGCCTTCCTTAACGGAAGCCTTGAAGAGGATGTGTACATGACACAACCTGAAGGTTTTGGAAATCCAAAGGACGCCGGAAAGGTATGTAAGTTGCATAGATCCATTTATGGATTGAAGCAGGCCTCTCAGAGATGGAACATCCGGTTTGATGAAATAGTCAAAGGTTTTGGCTTTATTCAGAACGTGGATGAACCATGTGTTTACAAAAAGGTTAGTGGGAGCCATGTAGCATTCCTAGTATTATATGTCGATGATATATTAATAATGGGGAATGACATTCCTTCTCTACAGGCTGTAAAGACTTGGTTAGGACAAAGTTTTTCTATGAAAGACTTGGGTGAGGCTAGCTATATATTAGGGATCAGGATCTATAGAGATAGATCAAGGAGATTAATCGGCTTAAGCTAGAGTACATATATTGACAAGATTTTGCATCGTTTTGGAATGCAAGATGCAAAAAGGGGATATGTCCCCATATCTCATGGGATAACGATCTCAAAAGAGAATGGTCCTAAATCATTGGATGATAAAGACCGCATGAGTAAGATACCATATGCTTCAGCAATTGGATCTATCATGTATGCAATGATATGTACTCGTCCGGATGTCTCGTATGCTTTGAGCATGACGAGCAGATACCAGTCTAATCCAGGTGAAGGTCACTGGACGACGGTCAAGAATATTCTTAAGTACTTGAAAAGGACTAAAGATTCATTCTTGGTGTATGGAGGTGAAGAGAAGCTAACGGTAAAGGGTTACACGGATGCTAGTTTTCAGACTGACAGAGATGACTCTGTTTCTCAGTCTGGATTTGTGTTTTGCCTAAATGGAGGTGCTGTAAGCTGGAAAAGTTCGAAGCAAGAGACAGTAGCTGATTCTACAATGGAATCCGAGTATATTGCGGCATGTGAAGCAGCCAAGGAGGCTGTATGGATACGGAAGTTCATTACAGTACTTGGTGTAGTTCCATCGATCGCAGATCCCATAGATCTTTACTGCGATAATAATGGAGCTATAGCACAAGCCAAGGAGCTGAGAGCTCATAGCAGAACAAAGCATATACTTCGGAGATATCACCTTATTCGAGAGATAAATGATAGAGGGGATATTCACATATGTAAAGTGCATACTGATGATAATATTGCAGACCCGCTGACTAAGGCTCTGTCGCAGCAGAAGCATGAATGTCACACTAGTAGCATGGGTATTCGATACATGAGTGATTGGCTCTAGTGCAAGTGGGAGATTGTTAGTATTGGTGCCCTAGAGGCAATGTAATACATTATATTTATATTTGAGTGATTTTATATATTCGATATATATATATATGTTTATTATTGGCTTTATTTACTGCGAAATAAATAAAGTATAATAAATGTCCTTAGAACCTTGATACAAATTATATAGTTGCAAGTATGTGACTTGAACATGAGATTATATAATGATCGTATCATATTCTTAAATGTCCCTAGCCGAGTATTATTATTAATTAGGACAATAATAATACACTGAGTCTAGTATGATAATTGACTGATGACCACATCTCATTGGTCATAAGTATGAAGATACTAAAAGCAATGCATAGGTAACTGTACGAGTACAGGGTACTGGACAGACCCACCGTGAGATACATCATGGTAAATAATAATAAATGTGTCATATGTATTCTCACAGTGATAATGGTGTAATGATCCTTAGACCTGAAGTCGTTATAATTCTACATGAGAATTAATATATTTTGAATTCGTCAAAAGTTATCTTTAGCCGGATAATGATAAAGGTGAATATCGGATATATTATGAATCATGTGAGAAATATGAATGATCTAGATGGGATTTAAATCTCCTGATAAAGGAGTGATATTATCGGCCTCTTGTTTGAGTGAGACTATGAAATGCATGGCCATGCTCAAATGTTGATTTGATTAAATAGTCTACTCATCGATCAAGAAAATGAAGATTAAATTATGAAGAGGATGACACATTACATGCCTCGAGTTTAATCTATAATATCATGATTTAAAGGGATTATATTACATGGAACATTAGTCATAAAAGGTTGATTGAATCGTTGATTTAATTATTGTTTTATTGGGTAGCAATAATGTGTTACTAGACGCCGCTTATTGTTTACAATTTTATTAAAGAATAAAATTGTTGCCAATTAAATAATAACCTACAGGGTCACACACAAAGAATGTTTAAAAGGGATATTAATTTATTTCATGAATTTAAATTAATAATAATTTAAATTATGATTTTAAATTAATAATAAATAATAATTCGAATTTTATGAAATTAATTAAGTGAGACTTAATTAGTTAAAGATAAAATTTGAAGATGTATTTTCTTGACTTATTTGATTAATTAAGTATGACTTAATTAATTTATTTAAATAAATAAGATTTGTTTAAATAAAAATGGCCTAATTGTTTAAACCTCCATTTTGTTTTATTTCTCTATTTAAGCCAAGAGTTGGCAAGTCTTTCAAGACACACCAAACTGAAATATTCAGTTCATACACTCTCAAGAGAAATCAAATCAAGTCAAGAGCACATCCGGATTATTTATTTTGGCTAGTACCAATTCCCGTGGCGAAATCGTTCGACGATTCAAGCAAGCGTTCAAGTGTGGATACCGGTGGAGGAGTTGCAAGTTTAACTCTCAAGATCAACACTTTAGCTCTCAAGATCAACAAGCTAGGATCTCCATTTGTCATCCATTGGAAAGTTTTAACAAGGTACAATCTTGTTCTTGAGAATTTTATACCATGATCATCATTTTATACATGGATCCGGGCTTTGGAATTCGTTTTTAATTGTTATTTACGTCATTTCCGTTGCGTTATTATGCCCGAATTCCAACAACAGCATGTATATGTCATATGGTTTACTAAAGTGGTCGTCGTTTAGACGAATTGGATTCTACCTGTACTAGGCTAAAATGGTGGTGACTGGTGAGTGATCATACGGTCTGAACCAGACAATAGCCCTTCTGGTGAGGCTAGCGTATATGCAGAATGACACTACTTAACACTCTCAACATAGAAACACAAATAATTTGAGAGATAAATAATCTATTCAACAACCGAAAGTGTACCTAGCTTGTATTCAATAGAAGAATAAGATATATAGAATCAAGACAGGAGTATGAGGTCGTTTGAGATATCTTAAAATAAGCTACTTATCACTTAAATGTAATAAGTAACTTATATGAAATAAGTAATTCTAACTTATAACTTATATTTTCGTATTTGGGTATTTAACTTATAAGTTAACTTTTTTAAATAATTTCAAAATATTTGTTTTTTAATATATATAAGTGGATATCAATGGATAGATCTCGATGAGTATAGAAATTTGACATATACATATCAATTTTTTAATGAACGAATGAAAAGATATATGATTTTAAAGATTTGAAGGATATTATATATTACGTATATCGAGAAATAAGAATAAGTTGAAAGTTGAAAGTTAGAATTTCTAACTTCCAACTTAACAACTTATTTGTATAGAATAAGTTAATTTGATTATTTTGCCAAACGTTGCATTAAAGTTGAAAAAGGCCGTTCTTGCCTCGATAAGTGAGAAACGCCCGTTTTGGGCGGTTACCAAACAGGCTCTATATGGTATTGAAATGCATCAAACTAAAGCTAGTATTGTGTATGTTGGGCAGATGAAGCTAACTGACCCGAGTCAAACATCAGTTGGATGATCTACATTTGTATGTGAATGCAGTGCATGTTTAAGAAAAAACAAAACGTGGAGGTTAGTGTTGTGTTGGTCAACGTGATGTGGCATCAACGTCTGGTGGAGCCTCCCAGGATTATATTTATATCCATTCTCCATGGACGCGTCTACATATAATTTGTTTTGGCCTCATTCGTTTTTCTAGAAGTTTTAACTTACCAAGTATACATTACATGTAACGGTGAAAGAGCATACAAGTTATAAAATGGGACCGAGGGACCTTCCTATAAAAGAACACACAACAAACCATTCAGCGTTTTCATTCATGTGTAACAATCAATCAAAACCATGTCAGTTTCTTTTCTCATCCCATCACTAGGTTCTTGCCGGAAAAGCCACTGCAGAGCAACCCGAATCTCGAAAAGGTGTTTGCGAGTAGTAAAGCAGCGTAAAACCAAGCTTTACATACTTAGACGTTGTGTTACTATGCTGTTATGTTGGAATGATCGAGACTAATCCTCTGATCATCGATCTGCCCCATTTGGATTTAATTTCTTCTCTATTTCCAACTCTTGAAGATGATGATGATGATGATGATGGAGATATAGGGTCCAGCAACCATTGTTGTGATCAAATTTTCCCTGCTGCGAAAGTATCAATGTTATTTTCGCGCTTATAGTCAAAAGCAGTGTTGTAATGATTTTTTGGCAATAGTAAGAGCAGAAAGGTGGCTGTAAATTGATGTTCCCGTGTTTCGAAAAGACGAAGATGATAACTTGGCAGAAATGAAAAAAATGTCCCATGTACTAAATTCAGGTCTGCCTTGAGTGGTGATTGGTGATGGTGATGTGGATGATGATCAAGTGAATATATTTGCAGATGTTCCATTTTGCAGATGAAAAACAGAGCACAATTTTGGACACAAGCGTCATGAGGCCAATGACCATGTGCTTTGTACAGAGTATCCATAGTTCTGAATTGTAGTATAAAACTTGTGTCAAACTTGCAACGATTTGACGTCCATTCCGAACTTTTTTATTCCCCATCTCATTTGTCAAACGGAAAATGGGCATTTTTTATACTGATTGTGAGCTTCATTTTTGTACTTGTTGATTCACAAATTATGTGTTCTTATATTTGTTGTGCACGACTTGAATTAATAATTTGTTTTCAAAATTTTATTCCACGAGCTGTATGACTCTGGGCAACCTTGCATCTCCCAATGTAGTACATGAAGCCCAGCTGTTACAACAAATTACATAATAATACTAGCAATATTCTTGATAAACAAAAGTCGTCTCAACATTTCTATTTTTCTTAATACAGTCAGTATATGTTGATTTCTAAGAATGGATTACAAAATTTTCTTAATGGTTGACAGGCATTTTAGTTTTTAATTAATGAATGTTGTTTTGCAAGAATCAGATATATAGAAGAAAATCCATCTGTTTATTATACCCATTCGTTGTATAAACATTACATAATTACATTTATTTTTTCCAATCCAGTCCATAAATATATAGTAAAAGAAAGAGGTACACAATCGTCGTCTCAATCAAAACGTAACAAACCCAAGGAACCTGGTACAAACAAAAGAATTTCTTTCACTTGCGGACTCATCTGTTGGATTAAATCTCGTTAACAAAAAAGAAACTCATCATCATTGTCTGCACTCGAATGTATTTATCTCATTTGTCACTAACATTTGTCTCTCATTATCGTCCATTTAATGTTTGATAATAAATTATTTATTTACTCACCATTTTCAACCTATATGCTAGCATCTTGAACAACACAAAATATCGTTAGCTTTTTAACTTTCTTCAAAGAATTACATTATATATCACTTTCACCAGAGAATTATATATCGTTATATAAAGATAACTCAGATATTTCACATTCTACTTCCACCGGTATTTAAAAATGTGCATCTTTTGCATTTACACGGTTCAGTACATCTTCTATGATCTCCTTTATTGTTTGTAGCTGCTTTAAAACTTCTGATGTAACTACTACTTGTGTTGAAACAGCATCATGAGTTGGGTATAATCTATCACCAGCAGGCTTTGTAGAGGGAACAGCTTCTTCATTGTCATGTACAGCCCCAAACTTTTCACCATGCTCAAAAGCTTCCAAAATATTGTGTTCAATATCATTAACCTCTACGGATATTACAGCTTCTTGGTTCTGGGCTGCAGTAGCTTCTTGGTACTTATCTTCAGCATTTTCCTCAATTAGCATAAAGATTTCTTGGTTCCCCGGAACAACCACATTGTTAGGTGTGACCAAGTCTTGATTCTTCTCTACAGCATAATCCTCCCTATGTGCAAAAGTTCTTTGGTCCTCAGCGACATCAACATCAACCATAACTGAATTGCTAGAATTTGAACATTTGAAAGCATTCAAATCAAGATCAAAAGGCTCATGCATAACATAACCGCTCTCCATCTTTTTCTTTTGAATCCAATTTAAGTACATCAGCCGCAACAACATCAGTTCATCATCTGGACTAGTTCCTGTGCAGCGACTTCATATTAATCACAATTTCATGTTGATAAGTAATTACTAATCCGGAACCATGGAAGACAATTTTTGCAATATTGCTTAGGCATTAGCAATAATATTAAAATTAGAAAATACCTAAAAAATATAACATAAATACATACTAATTACTACATTTTCCTAATAAGAAAGTAAAATGGCAGCTGATGGTAAACCTATACCTTGGGGTTGTAGAGCAGGAACACTGGAACAAATCTTAGTAGGCAGTGGATATTGTTTGCTGTCTTCCGTATTTTTATCATCAAAATCATGAACATTAGGAGCTAAAATTTTCTCCAGAGGAACGACCCTCTTGGGCGAAACAGATTTTGCCTCGGCAAACATAGCAGTAGCACCTTTCTCAGTTTGAATGGCAGGAGTATTCTCTGCATCAACATTATTTTACAGTAAATTATTTTTACTCTTTTCTCCGGTGTCTAATATCTTAGATAGTATTTTTTTTTTTTTTAGAACAAGTTGTAAAGCACTAATATTTATATACGAAATGACCTTTGGAAATCGCTGTTGGTGGTGTTTCATTATTTGTGTTTTGCCTTGCTGCAGCAACTTGCTTCCTCTTCTGGGTTCTCTTCTTCTTTGTCATGGTTTTTTCTGTACTTAGAAACATTTAGTACAATTCATCTCATCTCATACATATTTATACCTGTTTAAATTGGACTCTTGGGTTCCTTCCTTGACATAAATGAATGCAGAGGTCTAAAAACTTTGAGTCCATGTTCAATTCACTGACTTGTGTAGAGTTCCCATATAAGATTTGAGGAGTCATGCACTATCAAAGAAGGTCGTTTTGGTTTTTCTCTTCTGATTATAAAAACTCATTGAAAAATATCTGAACTGCTAAGCAAAAAAAAAAAAAAATAGGGGTTAAAAAGAACCATGCATACTGTAAATTAATGTCCTTACCATATTATTCAATTTAAACTTTAGCTTCTGATCTAAAAAAGCAACACTTTTACATTGAGAATCCCTCCATCCTACGATACAACTCTCTTTTAAAAAAATTGCACATCTCAAGAAAACATTAATTAGATAATATATTTTTTTTTATGTCAATTATAACTGCATTGACCTTTTATGAATAGGCTATTTTATTTTTGGTCATTACTCATTAATTGCTATACCCAATGAACTAGGAGAAAACTACATTTGTTGCTGTGACTAGTAGATATATACTCCTTGCAACATTTTGTAGTTAATTTTTTTTTAACAAAACCTCTCACAAGTCACCCAATGAACTGCACCAACGTTTTGTCACTGAATGTCGTGCAGGTAAAGGTGATAGTATATTTTTGCAATAATTCAATTTTTTTAAGGACGCTTGCAGCGGCTATGCGCATGGATGAATGTGCGAGTGTGGCTGCTGCTGAACCACGGTCACAAGTTTCTAAAGAGGTGGTGCTGGAATTTCAGCGAGGGAGGTAATATGAGTGTATATTGTGCCAAGCTAGTACTTGATCTTGTGTAGCTTATTGAATTTAGATGCTGCTTACTTTTTTGAACCATCAGTGTTTTTCACCGTTAACTTTTTAAGGTTCTGGGAGAGTTGTGGCTATCCGCTCTCTACACTTTAAGAGAGTTGATCATCTAACAATGGAGTCTTACCGGGTGCTTGCATCTACTACATCATGTTAGATTAATGTTTTTTTTTTTTTTTTTTGTGTTTGATTCACTAAATCTTTTTTTATCCTAAATTACTGTATTCATGTTGTTTCTCCGGATGGACTAGATGATGGCTATGTTAGTAAGCTCCACTGACATGTTTATAAATTATAATGTTTCAAAGGCATTGGTTTGTTAAAGACTTAAAGAGACCGTATTCCTGTTGAATGTTGAGAGAACCTTTTTTCTTGTTATAAAAAGTAAATTACTTAACATGAAAAAGATTGAAACCTCAGCTTTAAAGAAAGATTCATTATAACATTATTAAAAACCAATGAAGATTGAATGAGAAAGAAGCACGTAGATTCAGGGTGTAAAGTTTAGTACTCCGTAGTCCGTAATATATGATAAGGACTCCTCTTCATTTCCTGTTACCAGTCAATTCTTTTTATCAAACAAAAGCAGCCATGACAAGGTCTCCTGGGGTCCATTTCTTTGCCTTTCAGTTTCCACCAGTTCATGCTATTGCCATGCAACTTGTTTTTTTAACTGACAGATTTATGCAGATTAACCTTTATTTTGAATATCAAACGACATATATCTTCTCCCTGTAATAAGTACAAGTTCACGTTGAAACAACACAAATCCGGAAATTTTTCCTTCGGTGATTTCCAATGGTAAAACTAGAGTTTCTTGTGATGGTATGATATATTTAAGAAATTATGCTTCAAATTGTACACTTAATCATGGCTCTTGTAAATTTTAATTCAACCCTTTTGCTCCACGGCTCGATTACATTTCTAGTATATCACCGAGTTCAAGTTTCTTTTGTGGTACATTTCGTTCAAGTTTTTCACTTCTGGTATAGCTGAGAAAAGTTAATAGAAATCGCCACTTGAAGTGGCGTTTTCTGTTGAAATTCATTTCAACAGAAAACGCCACTTCAAGTGGCGATTTCTATTAACCTTTTTTTTTTTTTTCCTTCCGGCAGTTAGCAATTTTTTTTTTGGGTAGGAAATATAGTTTTCTAGTATTCATTTTACATGACTTTGATGATGTACTTGTAAATAAATTTTTTTTGTGTTCTCTAATATATATTAAAGAATTTACTTCCTACTTTGATACAATATGAAAATCTCCAAAAATTATTATGTCTAGCTATGTTATTTTTTGATCCGAATATGTTAACTCCACATACGTTTCTTAAAAATTCCTTCGTCAAGTCATGTTTAGGGCCATAAAAAACACATTTGTACATGTTTTTCTTGCGTTTTTTTGTTCCGTATTGAAGTATTGATGTTCTACTTTGGTGTAAGAACAAAAAAAGTAATATGTCATATGTGTAACTATGTTTTTTTATGGCCCGAAAATGACAAAAATTTCCAAATTTTGACACAAAATTTTTATTCAAATGAAACAAACAAAGTACAAGAGATGAAGCACACTAAAATTAAAATGCAAACATAGAAATTTAAAAGCATAGATAAAATCAACAACAAGTTCTTAAATTCGAATTAGGCCAAGTGCCTAATTCTCGTCGCTACATTCCTCAATTTCCTGGAGGAAATTGGCGCTTCCTTGCTTCATATTCTTGAACATAGTCTTCCATTTCCGCCTCCTCAGCGTCGAACAATTCATCATATTTTTTGTGCATCCGATTAGCTAGCAGTTCCACCTGAGTGTACCATTCCTCATCAGAAATCTTTTTATCTTTCAATTCTGCATCTAGCTTTTTACGACCATCACAGAATTCAGTCGCGAAATCATCATTGTAGAAGTCGAAGTTAAACATCTCGTCCTTAGTTTTGACCCAGTCTTTTCCCTTTCTCTCCTCCCTGCTCTTAAAAATCTTCATTTTTTTGATGAACAAGGACTGCTCACCAGCCCGTACAATCCCAGCCCTCCTCTTCTGATGGTCGTCTTCTTTCTTTTTATCCATGTCGTCGTAGAAACTTGTTTCTGGCACTTTCCCCTTCCCCTTCCTCTTATCCATTTTGATGCAAGTGCCTTGAAAAAAAATAATTGGATCAAAATTAATGTGAGAAGAAACCAGTGAGTTGTGCATATGAATAAGAAAGCAGAACCTATTTATAGAGAATTTTGTAGTTGTCTTCGTTAATAATACACAACAACAGCTGTAAATAATGAAATATATGTTACTGTTGACGGGACTACACCACTTTATACAGACTCTGGGCAATTTTTGAATTTCACATAAATTTTCAGCTTTGTTTCAGAGTATTGTACAGCTTATTATAGTGCTTTGGCAATACTGCAAAGATTCGTGTGTTGTTTTTCATGTGCGTTCACGAGATTGTTGTAATTATGTTACTGTTGACGGGACCTCACATCTTTTCTACAGCGCTTTTTAAGGACTGGCAAGATTCTTGTTGTTTTTTTCCTGTGCACTCACGGGAAGCTTAAAACAACAATGGTAAAATCGTATCCCACTTGAAATAAGAAGATGTGACAAGGCATTTGTTATCGTTACAGAGCTTTTCAGTATTTGTTGCAGATTACTGTACATGCACGAGATTCTTCACTATGTGAGTAGAAGATGTGGGTGCAATGTGACTTATACTCCTGGTGATTTTTTTCGAGCTATGGGTAGGAGTTGGGTGTGTGAAGATGAATTTGCTTTGTAAATGATTTTTTTTGATTTTTTTTGCTTTGTATTGAAGAATTGACATTTTACTTTGGTATAATATGAAAATCTCCAAAAATTATTATGTCTAACTATTTTTTTTTTTGGGCGAACATGGTAACTCAACAACAATTTGTTGAAAATTCTTTCGAGTAGGCATGTTTAGGGGAATAAAGAAAATACTTGTACAAGTTTTTTTAACGTTGTTTTTGTTCCATATTCAAGTATTCACGTTGTACTTTGGTATAATATGAAAATCTCCAAAAATGATTGTGTCTAATTATTTTATTTTTTGGGCCGAACATGGCAACTCAACATAAAATTGTTAAAAATTCCTTCGAGTAGGAATGTTTAGGGGAATAAAAATTATATTGCAACATGTTTTTATTTCGTTTTTTTTGTTCCGTATTCAAGTATTGACGTTGTTCTTCTGCGTAAGCCAAAATTTAGGCAAAATTAATTTCTGTAGATATGTTAAATGTTTGCCCGAATATGGCAAATTCACATGAAATTGTTAACCATACCTTCATGCAGTTACGTTGAGGGCCATAAAAAACATATTAGAAAACATTCCATTACTTTAAAATAAACATACAACATCACACAAGTACTTCAATTTGAAAACAGAAAATTGAAGCATCACACAATTACATTAAATTGAAAACAGAAAATTAGAAAATAAGCATACAGTGACACGAGAACCACAATACAACTTCTTAAAATTCACTGAGATCAACAGCATAATTCTCATCCTCAGCTTCCTCAATTTCCCTTGCAATTTGACGTTCCTTTGCAGCTTCAGCTTCTAATGCAATTTCACGTTCCTTTGCAGCTCGAGCTTCCATTTCCATTTTAAATTTGACTTGTTGTGCAGCAAATTCAAAATGTTTTGCAAGTTTAGCATCCTCAGCCTGCAAATCGAATGACCTCTTGGTTTTTTTGGTTTGTTTGGTTTTGGTTTTACTAGTTTGTGGTTTTTTTCCCTTATCCATGTTATCCTATTGGCTTCAAGAAAGAAAATTTGAGAAAAAACTAGTAACTTGTGATTCTGAATAAGCACCAACATTGGGTTTTATAGCCAACCTTGGATTATTATTTTACCTCTTTGCTGATGAGAAAATACCTCAAAAATTTAAACAAGCATTATTTTGAAGTGACTAGAGTACTTTGCGTAGAAGAAGTAGAAGATGTGACTGCACAAATTTATTAGCCTGCAGGAAAATAATATGAAATTTCTGAAATCAACTTTGCTTTTTCAGTATTCAGCTTTATTTGACTAAAGTCTAAGCATGCAGTCCTTTCGCAGAGTGTTTTTTTCAATAAAGCAGGGTAAATTTCTGAAATCAACTTTGCTTTTTCAGTATTCAGCTTTATTTGACTAAAGTCTAAGCATGCAGTCCTTTCTCAGAGTGTGTTTTTCAATAATGCAGGGTAAATTTCTGAAATCAACTTTGGTTTTTCAGTAAATTTAATTGTTTGTTGCTGTACATTCACATGAGTTTCTTTGATGACAAAAATGATTCCTCCAATTTATTTTTTGTGCAGTTCATTTAAATGTATTCTGACAGTACTGTTGAGTCACGGGCCAGTTTAAGACCAATCAATAATTTATCCCTTGATTCTCAGCTATAAAACAAGCTTGTGGTGAGGCTTGTTCACCCAACCACTGAAATCTAATCTAGCATTTCACACACAATCCAACATGTCAAACATCCCCGATTTAAATCTCTGCTTTTGTGATAAGTTGTGCGTTGAACGCACATGGTCCTATGGAATAAATGCGGGAAGGAGGTATCTCAATTGTCCAAATGGAGGCAACGGATGTGGGTACATTCGTTGGCTTCATGAACCATTAGAGGAGCGTGCTGCGCGTGATTTCGAGATATTGGAAATGCAACGAGTCAGAGAACTAACTCGCCATCAGTTCGAATCAACTGATGAAAATGAGAATGACGGCGAGGACTCCGTGGAGGAGGATGGGATTGAGCAAAAGGATGGGATTGTGCCTTATAATCCCTTTGCTGCTCTCGATGAATCAACTGATGAGAATAAGAATGAGTACGAGGACTCGGTGCAGGAGGATGAGGAAGATGATGATGATGATGATGACGGTGATGAAGATTAATTTCTTCGTCTATGATAAAATGTGGTTTTTTTAAGTTTTCCCTAAAGAATGTCCTCTACGGATATTCATTTGTATTTGTTGTTTTCATGTTGTGTGATGTTATGGAATGTGATGTTTTAATTATTTACGTACTTTTCTTGCACACTATAACACCATCATAATAGAAAAAAACACAATACAAGAACATGAAAAGCAAAATGCACACTACAAATACATAATAGAGAAATTAAAAGCTTAAATAATTGACCAGTACTTAATTAAATTTCTTCGTCGGACATGTAATCATCGGATATGTAACATGGATTTTGTTGAAGATGTTGTTCCTCAACGGTTGTTAGCTCTCTCCCACTTGCACGAACGGAGTCTTTGGCAAGTTGATAGATGTAGTGACGAGTTCTACGTAACAACATTCGATTGTTCTCAATCCGTATCTGTTTCACAGCTCGAATGACTTTACGCTTATAATCATTCCAACCCGATGATTCACCAGTACGCGGAAACATGTCGAGCGAATGACGAATAGGGACCCTCGCACCCAAAGCAATTAGGTCATTTCGTAAGCGTTCCGATTCTTCACGGCGATATGCCCATTCTCGACGAACGCCTGCAAAATATTCCACTGGATCGCTTCGTCGTAGACGCCGGTAGTCATCATTTCTTTCTCCGAGCAACCAATTATGATTTGTAGAGGATGACATATTTATGTTGTAGTTGGTAAATTAATTTGCACTTAACCTATATGGAAGGTCATATATATATATATGTATATATATATAGTTATGTATTTATATATATTCATGTACCCCTGTAAGTGGGGTTGTCAGGGTGGGGTTCTCATGTTTTATTGATCCTGCTTGAACTGAAAAGAGAACTCAGCTTTGCAGGATAAAGTATTGAAATGACCATTCAACTTTTTCAATTTTTTAGCTGTGTTTGGGTGCTGAACTTTATTTCAGTGTTGAAGTGACAAAACAACTTTTTCGGAAATGCTAGCTGTGTATTATTTTTAAACAATTTTTAAACTTCAAAAAATCATACCAATTTGGCTATAAATTGGAAGGTTTTTATGTGATGTCTCCGTATGTAAAAAGTTAGTCATGTCTAATTCAAGAAACTCTTCATCTTCGGTTAGAAACCCTTACAGACATAGTTCAAGCACTTTCAATTACCTAGGTGAACATGGAAGTGTAAGGTGTAACTGCAATCTACCAGCTCCTTGTCAAGAAGCATGGAAAGAAGGTACTCTTGACCCAGGAAGGAGGTTCTTCGGGTGCAGCCAGTACAAGGTATGTACAGCATTCCTTTATGTAAATTTTGTTGTTGCGAAAATATATTGAGTTTTGTTTAATGTGTTGTTAGGATCCTACAAGAAGATGTAACTTCTTCAAGTGGGCAATCCCGATCAATTCATTGCAAAGTGCACCGTGCAGAATTGTCCATGGAGACTGAGGGCTGCAAAGAAAAAAAGGCACGGTTTCTTCGAAATCACAAAGTACACAGAACACATATGCTTATGTGATCATCCTACGCAGGACCACAAAAAGATTACTGCAAGATTAGTTGGAGATATTGTCAAGCCACACGTACGTTTTTCATTTTCAGATGTAATGTAGGTCATTTTTAATAACTTTGGAGTAATGACATGTTTTCTTCACATGTTTGACAGGTTGTAGGGTCACCAAATCTCCCAATCAAGAATGTCTTGAGCTTGGTCACTAAGGAGTTAAATCACAATGTGAAATACATGAAAGCATGGAGAGGGAAGCAGTTGGCAGTTGAGGATATATATGGCAAGTGGAGCACAACATACGACATACTACCACAGTTCTTCATGGCCATTGCCCATTCCAACCCTGGGAGTGCTGTTGTGATTAACGCAGTACCAGATGAAAAAGTAGCACATCAGTCCATTTGCAAGCGTGTTTTCTTCTGCCTTAAAGCAGTGATGGACGGTTGGCAACATGCCCGACCTGTACTTTCAATTGATGGTACATTTCTAAAGGGCAAATACAATGGGAAGTTACTCATTGCCATGGGTGTTGATTCCAACAATCATCAATACCCCGTCTGTTATGCGTTGGTTGAGGAAGAGTCTGAGGATAACTGGGGTTGGTTTTTAGGCCTGCTGCGTGCACATGTTTGCAAGGACAGGAAGCGTGTTTGCATAATATCAGACCGTGCTGCTGGAATTCTCGCAGCAATATCGAATCCGGGCAACGGCTTTGCACCACCTTATGGGATTCATAGATGGTGTCTACATCATTTCAGAAGTAACTTCTCTAGTAAACATCCCGGGGGGGACTTGAGACGCTTGATGTGGTTAGCTGGAAGTACCCCGCAGGTCAAAGCACAATGCCTACATGAAAAGAATAGGGGAGATATCACCAACTGCTTTACAGTGGCTTTCCAACGTTTCTCCCGAATTGTGGACCATCAGTCATGATCGGGGCGGTGCTCGTTACGGACAAACCACTACCAACATCATGGAAGGCTACAATGGCAACATACGAATGGCTCGTTTCCTTCCTGTTACAGCAATGATGGAGTACATATTCTACAGAAATGTTAGAATTGTCAACACACAGAGGAACCAAGCCGTTGCTGCCCTACATGACGGCCAACAATTCTGTCAAAGGACGAATGACATGATAACAAGATATACGGAGAAGGCTAAAGCACATTTCGTGACAACACATAGTCGTCAACTTGGCATTTTCACAATCGTCACTCAACGCTATCGGGTGAAAGGTTGCACGAAGGGGGGAAACCAGCAAAATGTTGACATAAGTAAGAAAACTTGCACTTGCGGAAAATGGAAATGTCATCATATGCCTTGTTCTCATGTAATGGCTGGTTGTTTAGTGGACAATATTGATTGGAAGCAGTGGGTTGGACCTTACCACTACTCGTCCAAATTGCATAAGTTATGGGAACCCCTGATATTTCCACTGCCAAGCACGGACTTGTGGAACTACGTTTTACCCGAAGAGTGGCAAGTGTTTGGAAAATTGATACCAAATCCGGCCTACAAGAAGGTGAAGAAAAAGAGTGGCACAAGGGGACAGTCTGTAAGAATTCGAACTGAAATGGACCAGTCAAGATCGGGGATAAAGTGTAGTCGGTGTAAGCAAGAAGGACATACAAAACGGAGCAGACTTTGTCCACAGCGTCCCCCGGAGCCTTCTACTTGATGATATCAAGTCTTTAGATGTCTAATGCCATTTTACTTCATGCTGCTAGTTTGTTTATCGTAATTTGATTTGGTGTGATTTTATTTTTTCCATGTACTTTGCCTCGTAAAAGTTGTATTTGTGTGCTTTATATCAACTTCATTTCAATTATGAAAACATGACAGTTTTCTTTTATGTAGAGGCATATATGATTTTGTGTTTGAAACATAACAAATGCCAGAAATTATGAAATCATAGCAATTGCATAAATTAACACACTTCCAATAATAAAATTACAATAGTCTACTCCTCGTCGGACATGTCGCAGTCCGATTGATTTTCAGGACTTATGCTCCATTGATGATATTGCCTAGCTTGTAGGATGTCTCCGTCCTCTGCACACATCCTCGCATCTTCTGCTAGGCTGTATCGTCGTGCGCGCAAACGCATTCGATTTTCCTCCTCACGTGCACGAAATAACGCGGCTTCCAGTTGTCCAGGAGTGTTACGTGGCATGGATTTAGCGCGCTGTTTTACTACTCGTAGCCCATTTGTTCGACACAAATGTCAAGAGTTCGTGCACGCCATTCCCACTCCCTCTGCATTGTTGCTACTGAAATAGTTGAGTAACGATGATTAGGGTTCAAGGAGTAAGCAAATTCATCTTCACACACCCAACTCCTACCCATAGCTCGAAAAATATCACCAGGAGTATAAGTCATTTTGTGTCGATGATAATTATTTTGGTTACATATTTATAGTCAAACCGACTGTTTTTTCCCACTTTGATTATTATCCACCACTTGCATTATTTTAGCTACCACGGACAAATCACAGGAACAAATAATTTCAATTTGTAGGCATTGCACCCACATCTTCTACTCACATAGTGAAGAATCTCGTGCATGTACAGTAATCTGCACCAAATACTGAAAAGCTCTGTAACGATAACAAATGCCTTGTCACATCTTCTTATTTCAAGTGGGATACGATTTTACCATTGTTGTTTTAACCTTCCCGTGAGTGCACAGGAAAAAAACAACAAGAATCTTGCCAGTCCTTAAAAAGCGCTGTAAAAAGATGAATAAAATTTCTTGTCGAATTGAAAACAAGGATGCTAGTCTGTCAAAAGATGTGAGGTCCCGTCACCAGTGAAATAATTACAACAATCTCGTGAACGCACATGAAAACCAACACACGAATCTTTGCAGTATTGCCAGAGCACTATAATAAGCTGTACAATACTCTGAAACAAAGCTGAAAATTTATGTGAAATTCAAAAATTGCCCAGAGTCAGTATAAAGTGGTGTAGTCCCGTCAGCAGTAACATATATTAATTATTTACAGCTGTTGATGTGTATTATTGACGAAGACATCTACAAATTTCTCTATAAATAGGTTCTTCTTTGTTATTCATAAACACAACTTATTTCTTTCTAAATAACATAAATATTTTGATCCAATTATTTTTTTTCAAGGCACTTGCATCAAATGGATAGGAGGAAGGGGAAGGGGAAAGTGTCAGAAACAAGTTTCTATGACGACATGGATAACAGGAAAGAAGCCGAGGCACAAAAGAGGAGGGCTGCGTGGCTCAAGCATTGTGAAGAAGACCACTTCATCAGAAAGATGAAAAATTTTAAGAGCAGGGAGGAGAGAAAGGGAAAAGACTGGGTCAAAACTAAGGAGGAGAACTATGACTTCTACTTGTACAATGATGAAATTGCGAATGAGTTCTGTGATGGTGCAGCAAAGCTAAATGAAGATTTTAAAGATGGGAAGATCTCGGGAGAGGAATGGAACCATTTGATGCGTGGCCTGCGTGCTCAAACTCACCAAAAACGGGATGACATGTTTGCAGCTGAGGAGGCGGAAATGGCAAAGTATGTTCAAGAATATGAAGCAAGGGAACGTAATTTTCCTCCAGAAAATTGAGAAATGTAGCAAAGATAATTAGGCAGTTGGCCTAATTCAAATTTAATAACTTGTTGTTGATTTTATCTATGCTTTTAAATTTCTATGTTTGCATTTTAATTTTAGTGTGCTTCATCTCTTGTACTTTGTTTGTTTCATTTGAATAAAAAATTTCTGTCAAAATTTGGAAATTTTTGTCATTTCCGGGCCATAAATAAACATAGTTACACATATGATATATTAATTTTTTTGGGCTTACACCAAGGTAGAACATCAATACTTCAATACGGAACAAAAAAAACGCAATAAAAACATGTACAAATGTGTTTTTTATGGCCCTAAACATGACTTGACGAAGGAATTGTTAAGAAACGTATGTGGAGTTAACATATTCGGATTAAAAAATAACAAAGCTAGACATAAAATTTTTTGGAGATTTTTGTATTGTATCAAAGTAGGAAGTAAATTCTTTAATACGAAGCAAAAAAAGTGAATAAATTTTATTCAGAAATATATTTTCTAAGCCGTAGAAAATGAGTACTACAAAATTCATTTTCTAGTTACAAATATGCCAAGTGCTGTGAAAAGGGAAAAGAAAACAATGTAATAGAAAACTCCACTTCAAGTGGCGTTTTCTATTGAAATTAAATTCAACAGGAATCGCCACTTGAAGTGGCGTTTTCTATTAAATTTACTCAGCTATACCAGAAATGAAAACTCTGAACAAAATGTACCAAAAATGAAAACAGCGTACGTTCCTATACCAGAAATGCAAGCGAGCCTTTGCTCCACTCTTGTTACCCTACCAGGAGGTTAAGGGATCAAATCCCCTCTCCAACACACTTTGTGGGTTGGTCTTCAGGATTTTACTAGTACACTAGTTAGTGGTGTCCACTGATATGTGAGTGCTTATTATAATGTACATTGGCTTAGTTAGCCGAAAATTGGTCGAAGATTTGTGCAACTTTGTTTTCGTCATTAATCATTAATCTACTTTTTGAAAAAAGAATCAAGAAAAAATTTACAAAAAAGCTACACAAGTTGTTAATGATAAAGAACAAGTTACATATGTTATTTTCACACCTTTTGCTTTTCTATTCAAAACATGTATGCTCACTTTCTAGTGCTAAAAATTGTCCCTCAATGTTTCTAGGTTTATTCCATAAATGACCATTTTCCATAGAAAGTGCTCAATTCATTGATCTCAGAAACAATCAATGCTAACTAAATATTGTAGAGTTAGCTAGTTTAGAATTACTACTACTATATATCAGTGATGGGCCATAACCAACCCCAACGGGACTCGGCCCAAGGTACCAGGAGTCCAGGAGTCCGGCCTATAGAAAGCCCGGACTGGGCCTGGACCGGTCTAGTGGGCAACTCAGCCACAGGGAGCACAAGAGCACGGGAGACACGAGTCATGACTAGGGTCCTACATGACAACGACAGATAAGGAAATCCTAGTATTGGCACAATCATGTCCCCATCAGACCACGTGCTGACACGCCCAGGGCACACGCCGCCACAGATATTACCTGGACAGGTGGGAATTATCAGAGAAGGACAAGTGTCCCACCTACCTAGGATCCGACGCTCATGATTGCAGGTACCAACCCCTAAACCCTAATCCTTGGCCTATAAATAAGACAAGGAGAAAAAGGTGAAGGGGTTACATCCTCTTTTACATATACACTCATATACACACACCCTCCATAATTAGATACTCTAGTCCTTATCTTTACTCTCCAAAGCCGTCACTTATTCTCACGCCGGAGGCGCCGCGGGGCTCAAACCCCCCTCCGGTGTTGTTTTGCAGACGCCCAACCACCAGCTTCACCTCTTACCGGGCGTGGGAACGGCGGAGGAGGCACTAGATCGGGTCTTGGAGTTATCATTGGCGCTAGAAGGAGGGGCTCTCCGTCCTTTGGTCTCGGTGCCACTGGACTCGACTACATCAACAAGCTCTTGAAAAAGAGTCCTAGTTAAAATCAGTAAGATCTAATACAACCCTTAAACCTTCACCAAAGATGTCACCTTTGCACGTTTCTTTGCCGTGTGTATGCGTGTTCAACATTGTTTAGCTTTGATAGCCTAGATATTGGTAAAAGTTGCGATCTTTGGCCTATAAGTATAGCTGACATACAGATCTGTGCTCATAGTCACCTGCTTGTCTGTCTATACCTGTTTACCTGTGTTTATATCTGAACATTTAGCTCATACACACCCCGCTTTACTTGAAACTCAGCCCCATTCTGTTACAATCAATATTTTGTGAAATATTTTGTGAGTTTGAAATCATGCCGAGAGGAAGCAAATCTACTCAAAGAAACAATAATCGAGACCAGGATCCGAATCCCGCCCCCGACTTGCCCTTGGTTCCGGCAGAAACAGCTCCAGCTTTGGGAAGGGTAGGGATCGGTCCTGGAGATGCCCGAATTGACATTGAGCTCAACCAATACAAATATACAGATGTACCTCTAGCCGCGGCACACATGCAAGATCTTACTCGGGACGAGTTGGCGGATGCAATCCGGGCATATCGAGCAAGCCGGATAGCACCTCCTCCCGAACCAGAACAAGCTGAAAATTCACAAGGCTCTGAACACTCTCACCGGTCAAGAAGATCAGTCTTCGACCGAATTGGCAACCAAGGAAAACAAAAC
Organism: Saposhnikovia divaricata; assembly: GCA_036435485.1. Lineage (NCBI taxonomy): Eukaryota > Viridiplantae > Streptophyta > Magnoliopsida > Apiales > Apiaceae > Saposhnikovia > Saposhnikovia divaricata. Next base: position 133,285,889 of record CM071600.1, read on the forward strand.
GCCAACAAAGCCCAAAGCAAAAATCATGAAGCAGAAAAACTCAAAAAGCTGGCCGAACTCAAAGAAAAGATCAGGCAAGAGGAAGAAGCAAAGCTTGAACTCAAAATCCAGAAAAGGATCCAGGAGGAAGAGGACCGGGTATTGAGGCGGTCCGGATCTAAGAGGGCCATGAGAGAAATCAGTCCTGAACTTATCTCAGATGAAGAAGAGCCTGAAGACAATCTCATGCAAATGATTCACGAATTACAGAAAAAAGTAGGCCAAGACTCTGGACTTGAAATCGAGGGAACTTTGACGCCCTTCAGCCGTTCCTTGGAAGCTATTCCAAGGCAGAAAAACTTGAAACACTACAATTTCGATTCATTTGACGGACTGGGAGACCTGGAAGAACACATTAATTACTTTGAGCAGATTGCCCTGATATACTACTATAATGACATCACCAAGTGCAGATTCTTTGCATCAACCCTGAAGGGAGGAGCACAGAGATGGTTCAGCCGCATCCCCTCCCGAAGCATTCACTCCTGGAAGCAGTTTCGAGAATCTTTTCTGAAAAGGTTCAGAGCAAACAGGACACACGAGTTACACATGTGTCATTTGGAAACCATTCGACAGTATGATAATGAATCCCTTTCGGATTTCATGAAACGCTTTCAGGAGGCAATCAACAAAATATCACGATTGGATGAGCGCGAAGCTCTCAGTATTTTCCGAAGAAACCTAGACCCTGACCAGAATGAAAGATATGTTTATGAACTAATCAACAAAGAGCCCGAAAGTTTGGCTGCAGCATACTCTATGGCTGCTCGATTCATCAAAGAAAGCGATGTTCTCCAAGCCATGAGGATGACTCGACAAGGGAATGTTTTTTCCCGGATTACTCAAGAGGACCGCTCTCGGGGCGGGTACCAGTCCGAAAAAAGGTTCAAACCGAACAGACAGGCTAATTACATCCAAACTTCCCAACCACCTGCCTCGGGAAGAGCTACCGATCCGGTAACGGTGACGATCAAATCAGATTCGAAGCCTCAAAAACCGCCCAAACCCGATCCAAAACCTGAACCTCAGTGGACTCCACTCAGCCGAACTCGTTCTGATATACTAAAAGAGGTTCGGGATAAGCCATACTTCTACCCACCGAAACCAATGATTACTGCCCCAGAAAATCGACCTACTCACAAACAATGTGATTACCACGGCACACATGGTCATACCACAGAAAACTGCCTCTCCCTCAAATACTTTATTGAAGAACAAATCAAAAAAGGAAACATGGGGCAATACATAGCTCGGAAGACCATGGAAAAAGGGGAGGCATCCGGAGCAGGAAAAAAGCATGTTGTCAACGTGGTCATGGGAGGCTCCAATTCTCCTCCTCCTAGTCCGGACTCAGGAGATGAGGTAATGATGATTCAATCTTTCCCCGAGCAAATAATAACTTTCAGCAACGCAGATTTCGAAGGAATTAATCCAAACCATAATGAGGCTTTGGTGGTCAGCCTAGATGTCGCCGAAAACGAGGTCAAGAGAATTCTGGTCGATAACGGATCCTCAGTCAACATCATCTTCAAACATACATTCGATAGAATGCAACTGGGCAGTATAAGAATGAACGAATGCAGAGAGGACCCACTCTTCGGGTTTGGAAACAACTTAGTACCGATCCAAGGAACTTTGTATCTACCTGTTCAGTTCGGAACCTACCCAAAGCAAGTCACTCACATTGTGAAATTTTATGTGATCAACACCCCATCCTCGTACAACATGATACTTGGCCGTCCAGCGTTAACCAAGCTCCGAGCGATAACCTCTACCCCACATTTGAAGTTTAAGTTCCCCACTCCATCTGGAATCGGGGAAGTCAAGGGCGATTCGGAAACCGCCGGTCGCTGCTACGGTCAAGCTTTGATCATGGCTGAAACAGACCCAGAAAATAAAAGAAAAGCAACCTTATACCAAAAGAACTTGAGTCGAAAGAAGCACAGAACCCACTTCAAGAAGGAACCCGGACATGAAGTTCAAAATATTGAAAGTATCGAAGCTCAAACCAAGGAAGAACTAATTGCGAAAGCCCGAAGTTATCTAGAGTCCAATACACAAGCCCGGGTTCAGCAGTACATCTCAAAGAAAGATCTCGGAAAGGTAGAACCCGCAGTTGAAACCGAGATGATCGAGCTGGAGGAAGGTAGTCCGGACAGAAGAATAAAGATAGGATCTGGACTAGATCCAGAATTCAGGCAGAAACTTATACAGCTGCTCAGAGGTTATGCGGACGTTTTTGCGTGGAGCCCGGAGGACATGCCTGGACTCAAAGAATCTGTAGCCATGCATAGCCTTGATGTTAATCCTGACAAAAGGCCAGTGAAACAAAAAAGGAGGAATTTTGCTCCGGATAGACAAAAAGCAATCGATGAGGAGGTGGAAAAACTTCTCAAAGCGGGAATAATTTGTGAGGTAAAGTATCCAGAATGGCTAGCCAATGTAGTCTTGGTCAAGAAGCCTAATGGGAAGTGGAGAATGTGTGTGGACTACACAGACCTCAACGCAGCATGTCCTAAGGACCCCTATCCTCTCCCAAGCATCGATCAACTCATTGATGCCACGGCAGGTCACGAGATGTTCAGTTTCATGGACGCATTCTCTGGCTACAACCAGATTAAAATGAATCCGGCGGACATTGCAAAAACTGCTTTCATAACTCATAGAGCTGTCTATGCGTACAAATACATGCCTTTCGGATTGATGAACGCCGGATCAACCTACCAAAGAGCAATGGTCGAAGTGTTTAAAGATCAGTTGGGTCGAAACCTGGAATCCTACGTAGATGATATGATAGCTAAATCACAAACAGTGCAGGAGCACATCCGGGATTTGCAAGAATGTTTTGACAATCTGAGGAAGCATGAGATGAAGCTAAATCCGGAGAAGTGCACATTCGGGGTGGAAGCAGGGAAATTTCTAGGCTTCATGGTTAGTCAGAGAGGAATCGAAGCGAATCCTGAAAAGATCAAAGCTATAATAGAAATGGAACCACCCCGGACTCAGAAGGAGATACAAAAATTGGCTGGCTCGCTAGCGGCTCTGAGGAGATTTATTCCTAAGCTAGCCGAGCGGTGTTTACCATTCTTCGAGCTGCTAAAAGGGGCGAAGAATAAAAAAGAGATAAACTGGAGCCCGGATTGTCAAAGGTCTTTTGATTCTATAAAGGCATACCTATCGTCCCCGCCAATCTTATCCAAAGCTGAACCCGGAGAAGCGCTATCCCTTTATCTGGCCGCAAGTCCTTCGGCGGTGGGGGCGGCACTAATCCGGGAACATGACGGGCAGCAAAAGCCGGTCTATTATGTTAGCCAGGTTCTAAAAGATGCAGAAACTAGATATCCCAACCTGGAAAAATTTGCTTTCGCCCTGGTAACTGCCTCCAGAAAGCTAAGGCATTATTTTCAGGGGAGAGAAATTAAAGTTATTACTGACCAGCCCTTGAGAAGAATAATTCACAAGCCAGATGTGTCTGGTAGACTCGTTAATTGGGCTGTGGAGCTCAGTCAGTTCCAACTCACATTTGTACCCCGGACAGCAATAAAGGCTCAGGTGTTGGCCGATTTTGTCGTTGAGTGCTCTTTTCCTGAACCTCGATCTGGTCCCGTGGTAATAGATGCGAGGGCAGAAGGTGAATCTAATCCGGAGGTTTGGACTTTATATGTCGACGGATCTGCAACAAGTGAAAGGGCTGGAGCAGGCTTGGTTCTGAAAAGCCCCTGCGGTTTCCAGATACAACAAGCGATAACCTTCAAGTTTTTGGCTACTAACAACCAAGCAGAATATGAGGCACTTTTGGCCGGACTCCGATTGGCCAGATCATTGAAAATCCAAGACTTGAAGGTTTATAGTGATTCTCAAATTGTGGTCAAGCAAACGAAAGGAGAATACATCGCTAAGGATCCAAGGCTAGCTCAATACCAAGCTTTGGTAAAAAGTTACTTAACTACAATTCCAAATTTTGAGATGATGCAGATTAATAGAGAAGAAAACATGGAGGCCGATCTACTATCAAAACTAATCCGAAATGATGCAGAGCTAGACAGCTCGGTCTACTTCGAAGAAATAGAGAGTCCTACCATTGAAAATAGTGAATTAATGGAGATAGATAATCAGCCCGGCTGGATGACCCCTATAATGTCATATCTAGAAAAAGGAGAGTTGCCAGAAGATAAAAACAAAGCCCAGAGACTCAAAGCCAAAGCCGCAAAATTCTTTGTCGAAGAAGGACAACTTTATCGTAGAACGTTCTCTAGCCCGATCTTGAAATGCGTAGGACCTGCCGAAGCGGCATACTGTTTGCAAGAAGTGCATGAAGGAATTTGCGGGGACCACCTATCAGCAAAAGCCTTAGCATACAAAATAATAAGGCAGGGATACTATTGGCCAACGATTCACAAAGATGCGGTAGAGTTTGTCAGAAAGTGTAAGAATTGTCAGACATTCGGCAACGTCCAGAGGCAGAGCCCGGTTCTACCCTCTTCGGTCCTCTCTCCCATACCGTTCGCAGTCTGGGGAATCGACATCATGGGCCCTTTTCCCCGGGCTAAAGGGGATTTGAGGTACTTGTTGGTGGCTATTGATTACATGACAAAGTGGGCAGAAGCCAAAGCTATGAGAACAATAAATCAGCAAGATTGTATCCGATTCATGGATAACATACTGATGAGATTCGGGATTCCCCAAGTGTTAGTCTCGGACAATGGACCTCAATTCGTTGGTTCAGACTTTGAAAATTACTTGAAGGAGAGGGGCATCAAGCACAAGAGATCCTCGGTGGCATACCCACAAGGTAATGGTCAGGTTGAGGTAACAAATCGAATCTTATTGAGGGGAATAGAAAAAAGGCTTCAGGAAAGCAAAAACAAGTGGCCCGAAGAGTTACCAAACGTGTTATGGGCTTACCGGACTAGCCCGCGGACAAGCACAGGAGAGACACCTTTCAAGCTAGCTTATGGGTCTGAAGCAATGTTACCAGTTGAAGTAGGATCACCTTCTCACAGGGTAATCAACTTTGAAGAAATCGCAAATGAAGAAGGGCTTCGAATAAACTTGGATTTGATAGATGAGGTTCGGGATGAAGCGGTGGCAAAAATGGAAAAATACAAAGAGAAGACCAGAGAATACTTTGGAAAGAAGGCCAGGGTCAAACACTTTCAAGTGGGAGACCTAGTCCTTCGAGACACCGAAGCCTCTGAACCAACAAACACTGGAAAGCTAATGCCTAAATGGGAAGGACCCTATAGGGTCAAGGAGATTCTTCGTCCTGGAACTTATAAGCTATGCAACATGGATGATTCGGAGGTTCCCAACACCTGGCACGGCATCCGACTTCGGAAATTCTACCAGTAAACGAAAGGCCTAGGACCGGAAAACCAATCAAGGAGCTGCTTCTGAGCCCAAAAAGTCTTCAACAGATAGATTAGTCTCTGTAATGAAGCAAGAATAAACACTTTGTAATTTGAATATCAAGTCTAATGAAATCGGTCCTAGCCTCACAACTTTCATCCGTTACTGTCAAATTAGTATATCACCAACACACACAAGTCCCCGACCGGGAGCCATACGCAAAGTCGGAGCCGGGCCAAAAACGATCACTCTAGTCCGGTCCATTTTCTATGAAAATTATCCGGACTGGGGGCAAACATAAAAAATTTTTCTAAGTAACCCAAAGTTTTCAAACTTTGGACTTAGCTAAAAACGATCACTCTGGTCCGGACCACTTTCTATGAAAATTATCCGGACTGGGGGCAAACATAAAAAATTTTTCTAAGTAACCCAAAGTTTTCAAACTTTGGACTTAGCCAAAAACGATCACTCTAGTCCGGTCCATTTTCTATGAAAAGTATCCGGACTGGGGGCAAACATAAAAAATTTTTCTAAGTAACCCAAAGTTTTCAAACTTTGGACTTAGCTAAAAACGATCACTCTGGTCCGGACCACTTTCTATGAAAATTATCCGGACTGGGGGCAAACATAAAATTTTTCTAAGTAACCCAAAGTTTTCAAACTTTGGACTTAGCTAAAAACGATCACTCTAGTCCGGTCCATTTTCTATGAAAAGTATCCGGACTGGGGGCAAACATAAAAAATTTTCTAAGTAACCCAAAAGTTTTCAAACTTTGGACTTAGCTAAAAACGATCACTCTAGTCCGGTCCATTTTCTATGAAAAGTATCCGGACTGGGTGCAAACATAAAAAATTTTCTAAGTAACCCAAAAGTTTTCAAACTTTGGACTTAGCTAAAAACGATCACTCTGGTCCGGACCACTTTCTATGAAAATTATCCGGACTGGGGGCAAACATAAAAAATTTTTCTAAGTAACCCAAAGTTTTCAAACTTTGGACTTAGCGAAAAACGATCACTCTAGTCCGGTCCACTTTCTATGAAAAGTATCCGGACTGGGGGCAAACATAAAAAATTTTCTAAGTAACCCAAAGTTTTCAAACTTTGGACTTAGCCAAAAACGATCACTCTAGTCCGGTCCACTTTCTATGAAAAGTATCCGGACTGGGGGCAAACATAAAAAATTTTCTAAGTAACCCAAAGTTTTCAAACTTTGGACTTAGCCAAAAACGATCACTCTAGTCCGGTCCACTTTCTATGAAAAGTATCCGGACTGGGGGCAAACATAAAAAATTTTCTAAGCAACCCAAAGTTTTCAAACTTTGGACTTAGCCAAAAACGATCACTCTAGTCCGGTCCACTTTCTATGAAAAGTATCCGGACTGGGGGCAAACATAAAAAAATTTTTTCTAAGTAACCCAAAAGTTTTCGAACTTTGGACTTAGCCAAAAACGATCACTCTAGTCCGGTCCACTTTCTATGAAAAGTATCCGGACTGGGGGCAAACATAAAAAAAATTTTTCTAAGTAACCCAAAAGTTTTCGAACTTTGGACTTAGCCAAAAACGATCACTCTAGTCCGGACCACTTTCTACGAAAAGTATCCGGACTGGGGGCAAATGCAAAAGAAAAATTTTAAACCAAACCAAAGTCTAAGAATTTTGGAGGAAAGAAAAACAATCGAAATACAAGCAACAGGAAAGAGAAACGACACAAGAACAACAGCAAAAACTACGACAACGGAATCATAATAAAATATTTATGGCTGTTTTCCAAGCCATTTTTATTTATCATAAGGTGGGGGGTACAATATTATTACAACTAAGCGGTTGTCCCGCCAGAAGCAGAACCAGGACCGCCGGAACCCTCCCCGCCCTGGCCAGCCTTCCCCTTGGTCTCATCGGCGACCATCTTCCGAAGTGCGAGCGCCTCCTCGATCCTTTTCATTACTATGCCAATTTCCGCCATGGTGGTTGGTCCATCGAAGACCATACCATCCACGATAACCTTGTTGTTATCGTAATCATAAACCAAATTTTTGGGATCCATTACGAAGAAAGAGAGAATAAAGGAGAACTTCAAGTGTTTCTGAGGAGAATGTGACAAAAGAAAACATACAAGGGCCAGTATTTATAAAGATGGGAATGGGAGGAGCCCAAGCGATTCAAATTCTCCGTCATACTTGGAAATTGGAACGGAGTTAATATCAGTTGACAACGTGAGAATCAAGACGTTTGACCGTTGAAAATACAATTAACGAAGCATCACAATAAATCCTGTCAAGAATCAGGTAAGGAAAGTACAAATTTTTCACCACAGTCCGAATCCAACCAGTTGGAAGAAATCCGGACTAAGGGCCAAACTACGTTAAAACTTCTCTAAGTAACTCAAGGACTTTCGCCTTGAACTGGAGAGAAGTATTTAAAATTTTCATCACAGTCCGGATCCACTCACTTCAAAGGACTCCGGACTGCGAAAGAGCCACATGCAAATTTCCCTAAGTAATTCAAGAGTTTCGGCATTGAACTTGAGGGATACATCACAAAGTTTCCTAAGTAACCCAAAGCTTCAATCTTCGGACTTAGCCGATGGCAACCACTCTAGTCCGGGTCATTGCTTTGGCATAACAATCCGGACTAAGGGTAACTACAATAACAAACAAATACACAAAGGGAAATATGCAAACAGGAACAATTAGAAAGGAACATTCACAAGTTCGGCCCGCACATAAGGCGCAAAATTCAGAGTTACAACACATAAGTTCAGAATAGCAAATGATAAAATTACATAGCAGGAATTCAAAAGATTGAAAGTTCAAGCGGTGCGACCATCTGGATTCTCGAGGGCAAGAGAAGGATTTGTAGGAGTTGGATCCGTAGGAGGGATGGCAGGAATGTTCGGATTAGGACCAACATAAGGTTCGGGTTCTGAGCCGTCCCGGTCATGAGCCTCTTCGGCGGCGACATAGAGATCAGTAAACTTATCCCAAGAAGACTCGGGATCAGTTTTTATTAGCCTCTCCGAAACAAGCCAACACCGGTAGAGTTTCTCCGCGAAAGATTCAGCGACGGACTCAGTATAGCTTTCGGAGTTCTTGTATTCAGTGATAACTTCCTCCGCCGGTTTACGAACACCCAGTTCGGCCTCCAATTCGGTCACCCGCTTCCTCAACTCCCCGGACTCCATCTCAGCTTTGTTAGCCCGATCTGTAGCAGACTTAAACCCACCCTCCAAATCAGAAACCTTGCCCTCCAACTCGCGGATCCGCACATCTTTCTTGGAACTTTCAGTCAAAGACCGCTCTAGATCAGTAATCTTCGAATCCTTTTCGGTGCACTCTTTCTTTGCGGCATCCAGCTTCTCAGACAACTCTTTAATTTTTTCCTCCTCAACATGGGCATTGGCCGCAGCCCCGGCAAGCATGATCCCGGACTGAGTAACATATTAAAGGTTAGTAAAAATTTACAACAGGAAGCAGAAATGATTCAAGGAGCAAAACAAGTTACCTGAGCCCAAGTGACAAAGTTCCTCTTCAAAATTTCGGTCTTTGAAAGACGCTCCATGACCTTCCAGTCTTTTTCCTCGGCAATAGAACCAGCCATTTCAGCTATCTGCCTTATGCTGAAGTTACCAACTTGGAACCCCTTTTTCTTACTAGTCCCAGCCTCTTCTGGGGGGGTGGCATCAGTGCCTGCAGAAGGAGCAGCCCCAGCATTCACACCTTGAAGAGATCCAGGTTCGAAGTCCTCATCTCCTTGGAATAGCTTCGCTCTTTTGGCAGGAGGTGAGTGAGTTTGGGCTTGGTCGGGTGGAGATTGACCGCCCACCGTACCCTGGACCAGAGACTCGCCACCCACATCCTTGGGAATATTAGAACCACCAGTACCGGTCTCAGAATCAGTGGGGACTCGGTTGATGGGGACTTTGGTTTGGTGGATACCAGTTATTTTCTTCAGCTTAGAGGCAAGAGCCCTTGTGGCATCGTTCTTAGACATTCTCTCGGTTAATCTGGGATCGTAAAAAGGTAAACCTGAAGGAAGAAAAAGAAATAGAGTCAATACACAACACAAAAATAGTAGGAAATAATGAAAGGGAGCAACTTACATCCAAGATGGTACATTTTCTCGTGATCCATGAAAGTGTCCCGGGTCATCTGATAACCGATACACTCACAGAACCGGTGCATTTTATCGAAAGCGGCTCCCTCAAATTCAAACGTCTCTTTCGCGGGAATGTTTTTAACGCGTTCAGCAAAGAGGGGCATAAACTCAAGGTCCACACCCTTTAAAAAGATCCATTCCCGGTTCCAACCCTTCAAAGAAGATTGGTGGATGACCGGTTTGGCGGACCCGGATGAATAGCCGCACTCATCACCCCGGAACCTAAACTCATAGAAGGGGTTCTTGCTCGAATGGATAAGGGTGAAAAGGTTGTGGAACAGCTTAAAGCTAGGAAAGAACCCACTCTGATTGCAAGCGGCCAAAAACCATGATATCCATTTCACGGCGTTGGGAGTCAATTGCATCAAAGGTATCTTGTATTCATATTTACAGAGGTGTTTAATAAAGATATGGCACTCCGGATTCCAACCAGATCGGAGATGCTCTAGCCAGACACCTACGTACCCATCCCCCGGTCTGTGGTAAATCCTCTCGCCCGGACGAGGCCACCTCCACTCAATTTTAGGCCCAAGATGGAACACGGACCGGATTGCATCGTCCATATCGGACTTAGAGTATTCAGCATAGGTTGGAGATAGAGGATAAGGGGCCTCACTTACCACAGTCCCAGAAAAGGTAGCATCTAAGAGGGCTTTGTCGTAGGGGCCGGGCACCCCACTTGGTTGCCTATGTTTATATTGGAAGCTAAGGTCTTTGTAAAAAAGTGCCTCTTCCACCTCATACTTCCGAACAAAGAAATACTTGCTGTCTACCCAAAATCCATCGGGAGTCATGCAAGCTTGCCCGGGACCCCGATCTTTAATGCAGAGCTGGGAGAGCACTGGTTTGCCACTCTTCCTCTTCCTGGCCATCAGACACCACTCTAAATCTAATAGTGGAGAAGGTTGATTTACAGAGCTAGTGCTACCGGTGCTACTGTCGGAGCTAATAACAAAAATATCCGAAGGAGGCTTCGATTTCCTTGCCCGGCTTTTGTAACGAACCATAAAACCTGAGGAAATTACCAAAGTTAAGTCTTTTCCTTTTAACCCTATTACAAATTCATCTACAAATTTCCGTTCTACAATATTTTATTACACCTAATCCGGGCAAGGATTTACTCTAACAAGTCAATCTAGTCCGGGTTAGCGTGATTCTCTACCAATATATAGTCCGGGTCTAGTGAACCGTCCCGTAGCAAACAGAAATAACAGTCCGGACTACACACATAAATGAAACCTAAAAACGCGATACAAAAGGAAAACACATCTCACCAAGATCTAAACACAAACACACACGCCCACATACAGGTACAAGAACCAAGAACGCAGAGAATAACAAGTAAAAAACCCCTTAGCCCAGATCTAACATAAACACAAAAAACCTCAATTGCGAAAAGGGGGACAAGCAAAATCGAGTAGACAGCAAAAGACATTGTGAACTCGCACTCAACAAATAGAAGCCAAGGAATACATGAAGAACACAAAATCAGAAAGATGAACAGTTGCAAGCGAAACAAAGACGAGTCATGGACACATGCAAAAGAAAGGAAAATAGCAAAGAAAAAGGGAGAGAGAAGAACACTTACAAATAAAAGCTTTCCCAAGGGGATGAAACGGAGTTCAGAGATAATTGAGAACGCGGACCAGGGGCGATGGATTCCGGTGAAGTGAACACAAGATATGTTAGAGAAGAAAGGGGGTTTTTTTCGTTTGCTTTGATTTATAAGAATGGAAGTACAATTGCAACTCAAAAGGAGTTATATATAATTTGTGAAAGGAAACGGCAGAGTGGCCCACGTGGCACGTTCTGATAGGCTGGAGAATAATTGAAAAGAGTGAAAAGACAACCGCTTTAATGACACGCAGCTGTCGCACGCCTTTTTAGGAAAAATGGAGTAAGGCGGTTTCGAAATTGATAAATCAAAAAACCCCCAAATTCGCTTGAATTACCGCGGTACACTCCAACCCGAACTACCTCTTCATGCAAGGTACTTCAATCCGAATTGTCTCAACCTAGAAACAATTCGGATTAGGAGGCAACATCCAACCAAAAAACTTTTTCAAGCTACTTCAATCCGAATTGTCTCAACCTAGAAACAATTCGGATTAGGAGGCAACATCCAACCAAAAAACTTTTTCAAGCTACTTCAATCCGAATTGTCTCAACCTAGAAACAATTCGGATTAGGAGGCAACATCCAACCAAAAAACTTTTTCAAGCTACTTCAATCCGAATTGTCTCAACCTAGAAACAATTCGGATTAGGAGGCAACATCCAACCAAAAAACTTTTTCAAGCTACTTCAATCCGAATTGTCTCAACCTAGAAACAATTCGGATTAGGAGGCAACATCCAACCAAAAAACTTTTTCAAGCTACTTCAATCCGAATTGTCTCAACCTAGAAACAATTCGGATTAGGAGGCAACATCCAACCAAAAAACTTTTTCAAGCTACTTCAATCCGAATCGTCTCAACCTAGAAACAATTCGGATTAGGAGGCAACATCCAACCAAAAAATTTTTTTCTTCAAGCTACTCCAATCCGAATTTTCTCAACCTAGAAACAATTCGGATTAGGAGGCAACATCCAACCAAAAAACTTTTTCTTCAAGCTACTTCAATCCGAATTGTCTCAACCTAGAAACAATTCGGATTAGGAGGCAACATTCAACCAAAAACTTTTTCTCTATCATAAACGGTCAACTAAGAAAACATCTACACTGCCACTCCCGAACTCTCACTCCCCCATACGGAAAATCCGTATAAGGGAGTGGGGGGCAAATGATGGGCCATAACCAACCCCAACGGGACTCGGCCCAAGGTACCAGGAGTCCAGGAGTCCGGCCTATAGAAAGCCCGGACTGGGCCTGGACCGGTCTAGTGGGCAACTCAGCCACAGGGAGCACAAGAGCACGGGAGACACGAGTCATGACTAGGGTCCTACATGACAACGACAGATAAGGAAATCCTAGTATTGGCACAATCATGTCCCCATCAGACCACGTGCTGACACGCCCAGGGCACACGCCGCCACAGATATTACCTGGACAGGTGGGAATTATCAGAGAAGGACAAGTGTCCCACCTACCTAGGATCCGACGCTCATGATTGCAGGTACCAACCCCTAAACCCTAATCCTTGGCCTATAAATAAGACAAGGAGAAAAAGGTGAAGGGGTTACATCCTCTTTTACATATACACTCATATACACACACCCTCCATAATTAGATACTCTAGTCCTTATCTTTACTCTCCAAAGCCGTCACTTATTCTCACGCCGGAGGCGCCGCGGGGCTCAAACCCCCCTCCGGTGTTGTTTTGCAGACGCCCAACCACCAGCTTCACCTCTTACCGGGCGTGGGAACGGCGGAGGAGGCACTAGATCGGGTCTTGGAGTTATCAATCAGAGTCAAAGGTGATCAGTTGTGTGACAGTTTTGAGGGCCAAAATGGCATGTTTTGGTACTTCGGTTTCAGTACGTAATTGTATAACCGAATTAAGCAAGGAATCTTTCATTTAATCTTCCACTTCTTTTGTAGCCAACCTTTCTCGTAGATTTTTCACTTCTTAAACTTTCTCAAAAGCCAAGAAGCACCAAACTCTCGTGTGTGTATATCTCTGTGTTTAAAAGAAAAACTAGACTTTCTTGAAAAGAAACGTTCAAGAAAATAAAATTAACAAAAGATAAGCATAAGAAAAACATGGCCCAAACAAAATTGCCATGTTATCTTTTCTTGAAAACAATGCTTGTGGTTTGCATAATGGGAGTGGTTTCGAATGGGGCAAGTGTGGGAGTGAACTGGGGTACAATGGCAACCCACCAGCTTCCACCAGAGCTGGTGGTTCAAATGTTGCAGGATAATGGTATTGAAAAAGTTAAACTTTTCGAGGCAGACCCGAAAATCATGGAAGCTTTAAAAGGCACAAATATTCAAGTCATGTTGGCTCTTCCAAATTTCATGTTAATGCAGTTAAGTCAGGACTCTAGTGTTGCAGTTTCTTGGGTGGAAGAGAATGTCACAAATTATTTCTACCCTGGTGGAGTGAATATCAAGTTCAGTAACAATTTTCCTATATGTTTTTCTTGATGTTTCCCTTTCTCGATTTACTATATTCTGTATTTTTCATTTCAAGAAAGTGAATTCTTAAATGGTTAGTTTTTTGCAAATTGTACGTGCTTTGTGATTTTAGATTTTAATATTTTATGCAAGTCTCAAAATAAATATTTGTTCTTCTTGAGCATATTTATGTATCTTCCTCCTTGTACTCCATGTTTCGTTACTTTGTGATACTCCTATGTGTTTACTGAAGAAAGGTTGTTGAATTGTAGTCATTAAAGCTCTTGTGTACAAAAGTTGTAGTCATTATGAGTTTTGCATCTTTATTGGTTTATTTGGCAGGTACGTTGCGGTTGGCAATGAACCTTTCCTTCAAACCTACAATGCAACGTATCTACCATACACATTTCCAGCACTCAAGAATGTGCAGGAAGCCCTCAATCATGCTGGGTTCGGATCGCAGATAAAAGCAACAGTTCCCTTCAATGCTGACATCTATTACTCCCCAGAGTCAAATCCAGTCCCTTCTGCTGGTGACTTCAGGCCAGAAATCCGTGATCTCACTATTGAAATAATCCAATACCTCTATGCAAATGATGCCCCTTTCACTGTTAATATATACCCATTTCTCAGTCTCTACGGCAACAATTATTTCCCCCTAGATTATGCCTTTTTTGATGGATTAAACAAACCTGTCAGAGATGGGGGATATGTCTACACCAATGTGTTTGATGCAAATTTCGATACTCTTGTCTGGTCCTTAAAGAAAGCTGGATATCCTGAGTTGAAGATCGTAGTTGGAGAAGTTGGATGGCCAACTGATGGAGATAAGCATGCTAATGCAGAGAGTGCAAAAAGATTCAACCAAGGATTGATTCAGCATGCCTTGAGTGGAAATGGGACCCCAGCTCGAAAAGGTGTTATACATGTTTATCTTTTTAGCCTTGTGGACGAGGACACTAAGAGCATTGCTCCAGGCTTCTTTGAGCGGCATTGGGGCATATTTGAGTTCGATGGGAAGCCAAAATACGAATTAGATCTATCGGGTGCTGAACAAAACAAAGGACTAATACCAGTTGAAGGTGTTCGCTATATGCCTAAAAAATGGTGCGTCTTGAACCCACATCTTAAGGAATTGGATGACTTGGCTAGTAATGTAGATTATGCTTGTAGTCTCTCAGATTGCACTGCTTTGGGATTTGGATCTTCCTGCAATCATTTAAGTCGTAAACAGAACGCGTCTTATGCATTTAACATGTACTACCAATTCAAGAATCAGAATGGCTGGGACTGCGACTTCTCAGGATTGGCAACATTGACAGATGAAGATCCATCAGACGGCAAGTGCAGATTTCCTATAATGATTGCTTATGGTTCATCGATAATTCTACTACACAGAAAGATATGGTATATATTATTGGCAATTCTTGAGGGATTTATAGTTTTTTTGCTAATTGTATCCTAAGAGCATCTCCAACCCTCCAAAACCCTTAGGTAAAATTGGATAATTGATACCATAAATAAAATTTATAGAGAATATGTAAAAAAAAATCCACTCCAACCACACGTTACTGTTGTCTAAAAATTTAGCCAAGCTCGTGATGTTGGCTATTACCATAATAAAATAATACATTCTATTTATAACAACTTGAAATAATAATAACATACCTTTTTTAAAATATAGCCAAACATTATAGCCAGTACCATCGGAGCACAATGCCTTACATAATCAGTATTTTATATCATTTTAGCCAACCAATTTAGCCAACACCATTGGAGATGCTCTAACTGCCTAGTGGTTACGGGTTACTTAAATCACTAGCACAATCATCTCATTACCTATTTATAAGTAACTAGTAGTTATTACTTATTTCATTTTTATGAATAAAAAATAAATTTTTCTCTTTTTCTCTCTCTTTTTCCACTTCTTTTCTCTCTCTTTTCAAATTATAATAATAATAATAAGAAATGAGTATAGGTAATGTTATTGGAGTTAATATGAAAAATCAAGTTCCTAGATCACTGGGATTCATTATTACATAATACTTATAAATAACATACTAGAACATTTGTTGGACTTGCTCCATGTCCGAACTTAATTATTATTATAAAATATCAAAATCACTCTCTTTCCTTTTCTATTGTAGTGTACTTGTAATGATGAAAAGTATTTTTAATATTATAATATAAAATAAGGAATGAGTATAAGTAACATTATTGGAGTTCAAAATATCTATCCACATTCTAATTTATTAAGAGCATACTAAGAGTCGAAAATAATATAAACAATTGAGCTCCTAGCAAATTATTACATTGTTTATCGTGTCAATTTCAACAATACTCTCTATTTATACTTTATTCATATTTCAATTTCACTATGACAAGAATTTGAATTCAAGTAGCGGAAGAACTAGAGGGAATTAATATTTTAATAGTAAACACTCTCTCCATTCCACCCAATTTTTTACACTGGGATTGGGTACGGAAGTTAAGAAAAAGTGTAAATTGATTGAGAAAAGTAAGAAAAGTGGGTAAAGTAGGTGTAAATTGGTGGAAGAAAGTAAGAAAAATGAATAAAGTTGTGGGACCAATCAATATACTCCCTCCCTTTCTTTTCAAGTGTCATTTTTTGACCATGCACACTTATTAAGAATAGTATTTATTAAATTACTTTATCATTAATGTAATTTTATTTTTCAATTTTATCCTTCATCTACCCCTATTTAATGCTAATACTTGGAGAAGGGGTACATTTAATATTATAGTTATAATTAAGGGTATTTAGGTGAAAATAAAATTTGTTTGCCTTGAAAATGTAAAAACGACACTTAAATTGAAATTCAAACCTAGTCAAAAAACGACACTTAAAATGGAATGGAGGGAGTATTATGTATTAAGTGATTATAGTGAAGAAAAGTAGTGGATTTAGTTAATTTTTGTATTATAGAACTTTACTACGTTTAGAAACTTTTGAAAAGTAAAGAATTGGCAGGGAAATTTAAAAAAGAAAAGTGTAAACAAATGAATGGGATAAAGGGAGTAAAAGTTAAGAGCCAACTAGAAGCTTTTTAAAAGTAAGAAGAGAGAATGAACTATTAAATTTTTAAAGAGCCTCTAGGAACATTTTGGAACTCTTCTGATATACTCTTTATATTAAATTTCAGAAATTAACTAAGATTCTAATGAAATTGCTCTTAGGCATTGTACTATTTTAGAAAGTTATATTACATGTTGATATAGAAGATTGAGCTACCCTAATGAAAGATGTATGGTTTTGTAATTAAACATATGGTAACAATATCTAATATGCAAATTGCCTTAATAGTTCACATCAAAAAGTTATAAAAAGAATGTGTTGGGCAAATATTTCTCCAACATTTTTGTAACTTCTCGATTTTTTTAGATGCGTTGTGGATTTGCATTGAATATCAACGATAAGCTATAAATTTCAAAATTAAGGTTGTTAAGTTGATTTAAGGGTATCGTATTTATTCAATTTGCATGTTTTTTAGTATAGCTTATAAGATGATATGCACATTCTTATTTAATCTCGAATTGAGCGAGAATTTAATAAAAATATGATATGACAAGAAATAAGTTCTTATTACTTAAATAATCTTTTAACATTTCAAATTGCACGTGTTAATGTAACTTGACACCAAAAACATATAACTCTTTGAGAATTTATGACAAATTGTGCGTTAGTACTAATAAAACAATATAGAACATCGCTTATTTACTTAATTTGTTTCATTTCCTGATTGTTTGTAACTCTTTTTTTTTTTGGCAAGAAACATTGTGATGTGATCAATGATCTCTTAGTTAATGAGTATTTTTCTCGTTCTCTTTACAAAGTGTTCAAAGTTTAAATTTTATGTATGAACATGTTTAATTATCGAAGAATGTTAGGAAATCTAAAAATTATTCCAATTTTTTCTGAAGTATCACGCGTCTCATTAAAATTAATTGTTAAATTTATAAAGAAAATAGGTCATTCACATCAAACACAATAATTAAAATTTTTCTTTTTAGTACGTCAATGTCGTCCCTTATTTGGCATTTTCTAACATTACTCTTAATTATAGATTAGTTTAAAACTCGTACGATGCACAGATTTTATAATATTATATAATTTTTTTTAATTTTAATTAAATTTTTTAAAACATTAGTTTTGAATTGTCTTAGTATAGATGTATATATATACAGAAAAAAACATGTCAATTTTTTTGCAATAAAAATATTTTTTGGGAAATAAATTAAATCAACTTAGATTTGGTTACTCGTGGTCTATCATCTCAAGATAGTACATCAAAAACTTGGATTAAATAGTTTCATTTTTTTCCTTTATAAAAACAAAGATTTCATTGATAAATAGAATAGCATCACAATCTAATATTCCTCACACAAACAGTGGAGGAAATGAAAAACTAAGCAATTTGGCAAACAGCTTTCTTTAGCTAAATCATGAGCTGTCATGTTTTCACTTCTACCAACAAGCTTAACGGAAAGACCAAATATGCCATTTAACATTCTTTTACATATTTGCTCAAATTTATCCATTTTTACTGAATTTTCTTGTTTTAGAAGTGCAACATTTATCATTTTCAATGATTACATTTAGCCATGTTGATGAAAAAATCTATGAAAGCCTTTGTGACTTCCATTACTTCAATTTCAAACACACTAACACTGATCCGTAAAAAATTATAATCTTGACATTGATGAAAGTTTTCTCACGATTCTAAACCATCAAGTCAGCAGAATAAAAAGAATCATCTTGAAAAGAACTATTATTGCTATTCATTATGTAAGTCTAGACTAATTTTAGATAGTTATGGTCAATGTTTCCAAATTCAAAGAATCAAAGTAAAAAATAGAAAAATGAAATTTGATTTTATATTCGAATTATTCAATTAGTAACTAAATCAAATTGATTTAATACAATCAAATTCGAAAAAGATTTGAAAATCAATTTGTTTCAGTCTGGAAATTATTCAAACCAAAAATTTTACCGAAATAATTTTTAATACCAAATTTAATCATTATTTAAAACTAATTAAATTCGAATAAAAATTGATACAGACCAAATATGACTCAAGTACGAATCTAATGTAAATTTTAGTAAGAGAAGTGGTCAGTCAAAATTTAGTATATTTCATTATATCCTTATATATAATAAGCACAAAAGGGATTTTATCCATAATTTTGGTTTTGTCTTTTGGTTTGGTCACTGTACTACTAAAATAATCTTAATCACCGAATTTAATATTTTTAAAAATTGACGATCAAGATTATATCATATTAAAAAGAAATTATAACCTAAAAAAGATATAATTAAAAAAATTTGTATTAGAATTGAATTTTAAAAAGAAAATTATAATATGAAAAGAATATAATTAAAAAAGGATACAATTGAATTTTATTTATTTATTTTATTAATATTAAAAAATTTCATATTTACTATTTGTGCTATATCTTGAGATCTAAAAATCAGATTTGGATGATTTTACGATCCACGCGAAACTCACAAAATTATCTTTAATTTAGTGACGATTTAACAATTATTATCGAAATGGAAACATTCAGAATATTAAGAAAAAATATAATTATGAATTTTTACATTAATCTTATTCAGTGTAGATGACTACATTGATAATCATATTCAATGTATAAAACCAAATTATATGATTTAAATCATTGACATACACTTTTTCTTATTTCAATATAAATACACTTTTTAGTTTACATGCTAAAAAATAAAATATTTTTATTCTAGATCCATCATTTTCATCTATTTATTTTATGATCTAACGATTCTTATTTATGTTGTCGTATTAAAGACCAGACTACTGACTACCAAATTTTTGGACAAAATCACTCTTACACTTATTAATAAAACTATACTTGGTTAGTAGAACTATCTTCAAATAATAAGAAGGGTATTTTGATAATCAAAACGAAATAAAGTAGATTTCATAAATCGAACAGAATTTTTAACGTAAAAAATCGTTAATTTCTTCTCGCTTTTGTTTATGCATAGTTTTAATTGGAAAATAATTGTTAAACCAACACTAAATTAAAGATTATTTTGTTAATTTCATGTGAGTTATAAAATCGTCCAAATCAAATTTTAAGTATTCAAGATAGAGCACAAATATTAGATTGAACGTGTAAATTCTTATATATATATATATATATATATATATATATATATATATATATATATAAATTATTGTTAAAACATTATAGATATTATATATCAAAGTATTCTTATATATATATATATATATATATATATATATATATAAGAATACTTTTAAGAATACTTATATATATATATATATATATCAATTTTTTAACAATAATTTGATATGTAAATTAATAACATATAAATATTAAAAAAATTAATATAATTATAGATATTAGAAAAGGAGTCGTGCGTTTCACGGATTATAATCTAATAATTTTAAAGACCATAGTCCATGATATATGTACTTGGACCATTTTTTATTTGGTAAATTATTTTATTTATAAGTAAAATTAATATTTGAAATAGATTTATGCTAAAAATTAACATAAATTTTTCTTTAAAGTTTGTAAAGATAACTATATACTGTAATTTTGCATCAAAATATTTATTATTATGAATATAATAAAATCCCACAAATTTTTTACAAAGAAAACCTGGAGGTTGGTTTTTGATAGGTGGGGGTTTAGTAGTAAATTTCATTTAATAAATCATAACTTTTGGTCGTGGATTAAATGGTGTAGTAATGCCAGTTTAAAAGCGGGATGGGCTATAACAATTGCATCAACGGTGTGTTCTATATGGCTAAATAGAAACCTCAAGTTGTTTGAGAGTAGAAGTTATACAGAAGAGGAAATGTTCTTTTTAGTAAAGTTAAGGGCGTAAAAATGGTGTCAGGCCTCCAAGTTGATAAGAAATGAGTGTGCAGAATTGTGGAATGTTAATCTTTGTGCTGAAATTCTAAAAAGTTATTCTGTGCTGCAAAAAGGTTTGATTGAAGATGCTTTCAAGTTTATAGGTTTTACTGATGGCTCTTTCATGTTTCAAAGTAACGGTTCAATTTTATCGGGTATAAAAGGATACTTAAAGGATGTTAATGGAAATCTAAAATTCATATTTTCTAGTCCTGTTAAGTCATTATCCTCTATGCAAGCTGAGATAGAGGCGGTTTCTCACTTGATAAAGGCTATTGCAAATAGTCAGTTCTCAAATGATAAGTGCCTAATTAATATAGATAGTGAGGCAGTAGTTCTTTATATCTCAAAGGTTAAGGCTAGTTTATGTATACATAATGAATTGTTCTTTGAGGACGGGCTGTTAAATTTCTTCATGAAGCCCAACTTGTTCTTTAAGTATATTCAAAGGGATTTAAATAGTGCTGCAGACGATCTTGCAAAACAAGGACGACAGAGGAAATATTTGGTTCAAGGGTGGTGCTAGGCCTTGGCTAGCTGTATATTATGGGTGGGCGACCAGTTTATTGCAGAGTATGAGGAGGACTTGATTGGAGGAGTTGTAAATGATGAGGTTGCAGAGGCTGTCGATGGTTGTTGATTGGTGGATAGGCTATGTGAATGATAAAGTAAAGAAGTGCTATGCTACAAGATTTGCTGGAGAACAGGGAGGAGGATTCTATGGACAAGGTTGGCTAATCTCATAGCAACCTTTGAGAATGGCAAGACATGATTTACTCCTTCTGCTGGTTACTCCCTCTACTGGTTCCTTCTTACAATAGTATTCAGGAGGTCATTTCTCACAGGTTTATTCTTAGTTTGAAGTAGCATGCATTAGTAACGTCCTAGACTTGCAGACTTTATATGTTGTATTTTTCCAGTGATGTTTTTAGGGCTTAGTGTCTGGCTTTGCTTCCTTTTGGCCTGTAGAAGCAAACTCATCTTGTAAGTTTTGATTAATAAATTCTTCTCCGCTTATCAAAAAAAAAATATGTAATTCATAAAATATTTCTTTGACAAATTACTTAACAACCTTTATTTTAGTTTGATAATTGTTGAGTATCAAAGCTTTGATGTAATACAGAGGGGGTGAATGTATTACTACTTTTTCTTCGATTATTTAATTGTTTGAATCTGTTTGATAACTGTAACTTGAATGTGTGTAAACAAAGATAGTGCGGAATTAACAAGACACAAATTCACTTTAAACCTAATGTTGTATTAGATTTAAAGGTGCTACAAACTGTGAATACAATATGTATTCTCAGCTTCACTTTCTCACAAAGATATTCAAAATATTACAATGAAAACTTAACAACTAAAGGTGTGAGAATGTGCACTTATAAAACATGTACACAGTTCACTTTTACAACACTAGTAAATAGACATACTGTAGTGCTAATCCTGTCTATACTATTTTGGTGAAAACTGGTATCATGTGATTTTTTTTTTTTTTGCATTCTGATCAGATCCACTTCTTTAGCCGTTTCTCCCTAAATTTCTTTCCAAATTTCTTTGTAGGCTTGTATGGGTGTACATCAACTGCAGATGCCTTAATTTGTGTAGATTTTCTGTTAGTCACAGAGGCATGCCTGAATACATCTAATAACAAGCCCAAGTGGTTCGTAATGCTATGCATTACCTACATGACCTCTTAACTGAGGGAACCTCTAGTTGTAGAGTTTCTACTTGTTTGTACTATGTAATAGGCATCAAATTCTATCTGTGTAACTGTACCTACTAAGTCAAGAATAAAGCTTGAAAGAAGTTCTAAGGTTCATGCCTCAAGCAAGGAAATGTAGACTGTCAAATAATCACAGTTGGGATTTGAAGAATTGAAGAAATGAAGAAATTGCCTAAGTACTAATTCGAGAAGTACATTTGTTTATTCGAGAAGTCTAGCATTCGAGAAGTCTGGAGTTCGATATCTCAGAAGACACTATTCGATATCTCTCGATATCTCATTCGATATCTCAGGGATTCGATATGTCTATTACACGGTTCGAGAACTCAAGGAGTCAACAGTTCGAGTTCTCAAAGGGTCAACAAGTCAATGCTACATTCGATATCTCAAAGACTCAATATGCTATTCGATATCTCAGGGATTCGATATGTCAAAATGCTCTATTCGATATCTCAAGGAGTCCTAGAGAAAAGAGCTATTCGAGAAGTGATTCGATATGTCAAGATAACACTATTCGAGAACTCAGAGTTATCGATCAAGTCAACTCCAGTTCTCGAATCACTCACTTAGTCACTTCTCGAATACATTCTTGAGGACAAAATACTGAAGAATTGTACAAGTCAGAAACCTGCAACAAGCCAGGATACTTTATTTGACTCTGTCCTATAAAGCATGCTGGAAAGCCTACAAAGAAGCTTGGAGAGATAAGACAAGGGACAAGGAGCTGAAGAAGTGGATCTAAACAGGCTTTTCAAAGTCAAATCTGTAGCCGTTTGGACTCTTACTAAAATGAGATAGACAGACTGGAAAGTGTTTTTGTTTTACCTACCTCATTTGTAGTAAGTGGGTGTATCCATGTCTATAAGGATACGGCCTCACTTCCTTAGCTGTTAAGGTGTTGAAGTTTCTCAAATACCCAGAAAATATCTCTCTGAGAAAAACGAAGCTGAGAATACTATCATTTGTATTCACAGATTGTAGCAAAATCTTTATCTAATAAGATATTAGATTAAAGTGATATTGTGTTGTGTTTGTCTTTAATTATCCGCATCTTCACATCTCACACACTCATCACTTATCTTGCTGCAAAGATTCAAGAACAAAGAAAAGTTCAAGAATCCATTCACCCCCCCTCTGTATTCTTTTACTGTATTCAATACTCAACAAGTGGTATCAAAGCAGGCTGTTTAATCTAAACAGAAAACGATCATGAGTTCGAATACACCAAAGACTACAGGTACGGTAAAGGTCCCTAAGTTCGACAAAGAGAATTACAACCTCTGGAAAATAAAAATGCTGTTGTTCATCAAAGCTGCCAATCCTCTCTACCCTGACATTCTCAAGAATGGTCCATTCATACCACAACAAGAAGTTGCTGAATCCACAGTGGGCGCAGTAGTCATTCCTAGATCATACGTTCCAAAAGAGCCATCCAAATGGACGGACTCAGAGAAGGAAAAGATTGCCCTAGACAGCCACCTCATGTTGTTAATCATAGACTCCATGGATATGTCGATGTTTGCCAACATAGCATCATGCAAATCAGCCAAGGACATGTGGAATCACATCGAGGTGTTATGTGAAGGGACAGAGGAGGTAAGAGAAAATAAGAAACAGATACTGGTCACACAGTATGAGGCGTTCATGGCACAGTCCAAGGAAAGTATCACTGATATGTTTGAAAGATTTCACAAGCTGGTGACTGAGCTCCAAATGAATGGGAAGGTTTACAGCACTAAGGAATTAAATATGAAGTTTCTACTATCGTCACCAAACCATCTAGAGCAAAGGGTCATATCCCTAAGAGAAAGAGATTTGAACAAAGTCACGTATGATGTGCTCTATGGGGTTTTAAAGACACACGAGCTTGAGTTGCTTCAAAAGAGGGCTATCCAAGCTAACCAAGGCAGAATGATAAACACATCCTGTGCCTTGATTGTCAACAAATCTATTCAAGACCTGGAAGCATCTGCAAGTCAGCTGAGAATAGAAGAGATAGTAGATGATGAAGAAACTGAGGAAGTAGTGACTGAACCTGCTGATGACAAGGAAGAAGATGAGTTCTACACTCTTGAAGAGCTGGATGGCATGGAAAATACATCATATGCTTTTATGGCTAGAAAATTCCCAAACATCAGATTCAAGAGGAATCTGCCCTTCAAGCCTAGACCTCAAAATCATTCATTCAACAAGAGCAAGGCACCTATGAAAACAAACAAGAACATATTCAAAACCAGCTATGTGGATAGGTCATCTGTAAGATGTTATAGATGCAATGACCTAGGGCATTTTGCCAGTGAATGCAAGAAGCCTAAAAAGAAGGATAAGGAGTTTCTTGAGCTTGAAGCTAAGTATGAGGCCCTTCTAAAGAAGCAGACACCAGGTAAGGCTTACATAGCTGAAGGGAAGTGTTGGGATGATTCTGACAGTGATGGGGAAGAACAAGAATTCTGCAACTATGCCTTGATGGCCAATTCCAAGGAAGAACCATCTGCATCAGACTCACAGGTACCATCTCTCACTACCATAGACATGTCTGTTTCTGAATATAAATCTTTGGTTGAACAACTATCCGTTGAGATGTTTAACATTCATACTAGTATGACTGCTGCTAATGAAGAGATTGCTAAACTGTCTACTAGGAATGAACTGTTAAATAAGAGAAATGAGGAACTAGAGCTAACTACTGTGCAAATAGAAAATCTTAAACAAGAGACTGAGTATCTAAAGAATAAAGTTCTATGTGCTAGTCAAGTTGAGAAAGCTCTTAGGGATGAATTAGCTGAAAATGAATTTAAGTTGAAGACATTTAAGAATTCCTCTAGTCTATTGCAGTCTTATCATGAGAAAAATCTAGCTAGACCTAAGGCTGCCATTGGACTTGATTATGACACTCTTAAACAGAGGAAAGGCTATGCAGTCATTGAAGATGACCTTGTTGTTCAAGAGGAGGTGCCTCAGGTTTTGAAAAAGACTGAGAATCCAATATTTAAATCACCAACACTTGAGATTGATGAGGATGCCTTACTCATCAAGCAAATGTTGGAGGATGAAGATGAGGCACAATCAAATGAACAACAAGCATCCTCTGAGAGTAAGAATGTCAAAACCAAAGCCAAGGAGCCAGTAGAAGGTAGACCTAGACTTGAGAAATCTGTAAATTTTGTTTCAGCTGGAAATTATGAGACTAAGAAGAAAGTGACTAATAAGAGACCAAACATGAATGGCAAATTAGGGATTAACAAAGATAACAACTATGCTTATGTGCCAAATGCCCCTAGGAAAGTTTGTCAAAACTGTTTTAGCTCTAATCATTTGACTCATGCTTGCAAGAAACCATCTGGTAGTGTTGCTAAACCATTCTATGATTGCTCTGTGCCTTTAAGACATAGAGACTCTCCTTTCTGTGATAAACTTGATTGTATGCCATGTAACATGAATGTGATGACTAGTTGTTTTAATTTGAGAAGACAATTCATGGAGGGCTGTATCAATCATAATGTTCACACACACTACACAAGGACAAAGTCTTCAAGTCCTCCTAAAGTTAGGAAGGTACCTCTGTCACCTAAGTCTAAGAACCCTGATTCTAAGACTCCCAACAGTGACAAGAAGACCAACATCAAGAAAACTGATAAGCATGCTGATTTTGATAAAACTGTCACTAAGTCACATGGACCCAAACTCGTTTGGGTACCAAAGGAGAAGTAATACTTTTGTGTTTGCAGGGCAAAGAAAGTAAAAAGAAGGTCATGTGGATTTTGGACAGTGGATGCTCAAATCATATGACTGGTGATATGGCCCTGCTATCAGAGTATGAGGAAAAGGCTGGCCCAATGGTTGCTTTTGGAGATGACAGCATTGGCAACACACTGGGATATGGCAAGTTGGAAATTGGAAATGTCATCATTGAGAATGTAGCACTGGTCAAGGGGCTCAAGCATAATCTACTGAGTGTTGGTCAATTCACTGACAGAGGCTTCAAAGTGAACTTTGACAAAGATGAATGTTTGATCACCCACAAGAAGACTGGTGATTTTGCTCTGTCTGGAGTAAGGAAGGGAAGCCTGTTTGTAGCCAATATGGACTCTGCAAGCAAGGACACAATTTGTTGCTTCTACTCAAAAGCATCAAATGAAGACAGTTGGCTGTGGCACAAGAAGCTATCACACCTGAACTTCAAAGCCATTAATTCCCTAGTCAAAAGGGAGTTAGTGAGAGGCATGCCCACACTTGAATTCTGTCAAGAAGGAGTGTGTGAGGCGTGTCAAAAGGGAAAAATGAAAAGATCAAGCCACAAGTCAAAAACAGTGACATCTATAACCAAGCCCCTGCAACTGATTCATATGGATTTGTTTGGGCCTGTCAATATTATGTCACTAGGAAGGAAGAAGTATGCTCTAGTGATGGTTGATGATTTTACAAGGTATACATGGGTAGAATTTCTGGCATCAAAGGATGAGGCTCCACAAGTAATCATTGAGCACATAAAGAAAGTTGACAAAGAAGCAAAGGCCATAAATGCAAGTGTGATTGCATTAAGAAGTGATAATGGGACAGAATTCAGAAATGCCATGCTTGGAGCATTCTGCAAAGAAAATGGTATTTCTCAACAATTCTCAGCTCCAAGGACCCCACAACAAAATGGAGTTGTTGAGAGAAAGAATAGGACTCTGATAGAGGCTGCTAGAACAATGCTACTTGATGCAAAGATGCCTACATGTTTTTGGGCTGAGGCTGTGAGCACTGCATGCTACATCCAAAACAGAACCCTCATCAACAAAAACACTGGAAAGACACCTTACAACTTGATGACTGGAAAGAAGCCTACTCTAAAGTATGTTCATACTTTTGGAAGCAAGTGCTTTGTGCTAAAAGATAATTCAGAATATGTTGGAAAGTTTGATGCAAAGGCATTTGAAGGAATCTTTCTTGGCTATTCTATGGAAAGAATTGCATACAAAGTTTATGTCATTTGTCAAAAGAAAGTAATGGAGAGCACAGATGTAACATTTGATGACAGCAAACTACCTGGATTAGAAGAAGCCAATGATGAAGATAAAGATCCCTTGAAGTTTGACAATCTAGATGATTCTGATGAGGAGATTGAAAGTGAATCTGAACTCATAATCCAACAAACTCAAGTGAATGAAGAACCTGTGTCAACCAACAATGAAGAAACAAGCATCCAAGATACACCTGTGAGGAGTGACAACTTCACAGGGGGAGGAAATGTAGATGATCATGATCTAAATGATGAAGCAACATCAAGGATGAGAAATCAATCTGAACATACAAGGAAATGGGATAGATCACACACTGCAGATCAGATAATTGGAAATCCAAATGCAGGAGTAAGGACAAGGAGAGCAACTATAAATGAATGTCTCTATGGCTGCTTTCTATCCCAAGTTGAGCCTAAGAAACTTGATGATGCATTGTTGGATCCTGACTGGATAATTGCTATGCAAGAGGAGCTAAATCAATTTGAAAGGAGCAAAGTATGGGAACTAGTGCCTGCACCAAAGGATAGAACCGTTGTTGGAACTAAATGGGTTCTAAGGAATAAGATGGATGAAAATGGTGTAGTCATAAGAAACAAAGCAAGGTTGGTTGCAAAAGGATACTCTCAACAGGAAGGTATTGACTATGATGAGACCTTTGCCCCTGTTGCTAGACTAGAAGCCATCAGAATTTTCTTGGCATTTGCTGCACATTCTAATTTCAAGGTCTATCAAATGGATGTCAAGAGTGCATTCCTGAATGGGGAGTTGGAAGAAGAAGTATATGTGCAACAACCACCTGGCTTTGAGGATCCACAGTTTCCCCACTTTGTCTACAGATTACTTAAAGCATTGTATGGACTCAAGCAAGCTCCTAGGGCATGGTATGACACACTATCACAATTTCTACTGGAGAATCAATTCACTAGAGGCACACTGGACAAGACACTGTTCTACAAGAAACATGGTGATGATATTATCCTAGTTCAAATCTATGTGGATGATATCATATTTGGCTCTACAAATGAGAAGCTGTGTGAAAAATTCTCTAAGCTCATGCAAAGCAGATATGAGATGAGTATGATGGGAGAATTAACATTCTTTCTTGGACTGCAAGTTAGTCAAAGGAAGGATGGCATTTTTATAAGTCAAACCAAATACATTAAAGATTTACTGAAGAAATTTGATTTGGAAGAATGTTCACCTGCGAAGACACCCATGGCCACTGCCACCAAGTTAGATGATGACGCTAAGGGCAAAAAGGTAAATATCTCAATCTACAGAGGCATGGTTGGTTCTCTACTCTACCTCACTGCTAGTAGGCCAGATATCATGTTTGCTACATGCTTATGTGCAAGGTTTCAATCAAACCCAAAGGAATCACACATGATAGCAATAAAAAGGATCTTCAAATATCTGAAAGGCACACCAAACTTGGGGTTATGGTATCCTAAGGACACAGGGTTCAATCTGGTTGGTTATTCTGATGCTGATTATGCTAGATGCAGAGTGGATAGGAAAAGCACTTCAGGTAGCTGCCAGTTTCTTGGACAAAGGTTAGTCTCTTGGTACAGCAAGAAACAACAATCTGTGTCAACTTCCACAGCTGAAGCTGAATACATAGCTGCTGGAAGTTGTTGTGCTCAAGTGCTTTGGATTAGAAACCAACTTAGAGATTATGGACTTGTGTTGGAAAGAATTCCTATCATGTGTGACAACACAAGTGCAATCTCTATAGTTGCCAATCCTGTCAATCATTCTAGGACAAAGCACATTGACATCAGATATCATTTCATTAGAGAACATGCAACTAATGGAACCATTGAGTTGCATTATGTCTCTACAGATAAACAACTAGCTGACATATTCACTAAGCCATTAGATGAAGCCACCTTCACTAGGCTGGTCAGTGAGATTGGAATGCTGAATTCTTCGAATTCTGGCTAAGTGAATATATCAACTAGATTGTTGCAGCAGTAAATACTTACTTTATCAAATGCCTAATATTTCTGAAGTAAGTATTGGCTGGAGTATGATGTATAAATATTCCAATGCTGCACATGTTGAAAATCATACATATATAGCTTGAAATTTCTGTAAAAATTTTGAGTAAACCACTATTTAATTTGGTAGAATATTCGTCAATGAATATTTCTAGTAAATTTTAAAGGATAGTGGAAATTGAATTTTATGAGTGAAAAATACAGTTCGATAAGTCAGACTTCTCGAATGGTTCATTGTTATGTCTTGGCTCGAGTTCTCGAATAGGCCTATCTAGAACCCTCTTGAGTTCTCGAATAGTGTCTTTTAGAGAAATCGAATAGCACACTTTGAGTTCTCGAATAGAGTATTTTAGTTCTCTAATGATAGAGTTCTCGAATGCTGCATTTGAGTTATCGAATCATTTGAAAAGGCTGATTTTTCGCTGACACTTAATCGCTTTTTGGATTTATATTCAAACCTTCATTTCACTCATAAAAATATATTTTACTTAACTTTGAATTATTTTCTGAGTTAAATCACTGCCAGCTGTGAGTTAAAAACTGCCTGAGATATCGAATAAGCCTTTCTTGACTTCTCGAATAGTTGTTT
The DNA here is from genome assembly GCA_036435485.1 of Saposhnikovia divaricata. Taxonomy (NCBI): domain Eukaryota; kingdom Viridiplantae; phylum Streptophyta; class Magnoliopsida; order Apiales; family Apiaceae; genus Saposhnikovia; species Saposhnikovia divaricata. The sequence continues at coordinate 133,315,753 of CM071600.1, forward strand.
CATACTTCTCGAATGACTTGTCGCTACAGAACACTTATCTATCGACAACTCAAGACATTCATATATATATATACAACTTCACAACTATTCAATTCATTTCGTTCGATTTCTCAAGCATCTCAACTCCTGAAACCTCTGAAAAACCCTAACTGCGAATTTCTTCTTCAATCCTAATTCTCTTTTCTTCTCTACCCAAATGGCAAACACTCAACTCACCATACCATCCCAAACTAATTTCATCGCAATCTCCAGTGATGTGGAAGCACCGAATGCCAATTTCAAGTGCTTTGTTCGGTGGTTGTCTGAATCATACATCAAGAGTGCGCTCTCAGCCAACCCAACTCTGTACATAGATCTATTGGAACAATTCTGGAGGACTGCTACTGTGGAGGTCATCGCTCTTGAGAATGCTATCACCTCTTATATTGTTCACTGCAAGATTCAAGGAGAGGATATCACTATCACCACTGCAGACATGAATCAAGCCTTGGATATGCAGCAAGAGACGTATGATGCTCTGGCCTCCAATGATGAGTTGGAAGAATTCTTTGACTTCATCAACTACTCTGATACTATCAAGCTGGGAAAGTTGAACAGGAAGTTCTTGAGGAAAGAATGGAGCTTTGTATTTGCTACACTCCTTCAAGTATTCACTGCACGGAAATCAAGCTTTGATCAGATTAGTACACCCGTGCAGCAGCTTGCCTATGCCTTGGCTCATGGGAGAAAGATAGATGTTGGACTTCTCATCCTACAGGAACTCTATGGGAGACTTGGTCAGACCACAGCCAAGAGAGGTAATGAAATTTTCTTTCCTCGCTTTATTCAATCAGTGCTTAACTTTAAAAATGCTTCATTGATTGAATTGCCTGGAGTAGATAAGAGTAAAATAGGCTATCCTAAGTCCATGACCAAACTCATTTTTGGTAATTTGGAGACTAGGAATGATGTGGATGTAAGACTTAGCATAACTCCCCACATGGAGGGTTTGTTTAGGTCTTACCCCCACAACATGCCAATATTTGATTCAAAATCACAGTTAGCACAGCCTAAGCAAGGAGAACAAAGTGCTAACCCAAGGCCTGCTAACCAACCCCCTCAGCCAAACACTCTATCCAGCAAAGAGCCAACTGCATCATCCTCTCAAAAGGTGATGTTAGTAAAAAGAAGAGAAAACAGGCTGCTTCTGAACCTTTAGAAATCTTAACTGAAGCAGCCTTGGCTGTAGAACTAGGGTTAGAAAGTGAGACACCTGAGTCACCTATCATAAGCCTAAAGAAGAAGAAGAAGTCTAAAACCACCTCTTCAGTCACTCAAATGGCTGAAGTTGTAAAATCAGGGGCACACAGCTCACTAGATGTATCCTCTCAACAGGATGCATCTATAGAATCAAGCATCCTCCCCAATGCACCTATCTGTAAAGAGTCAGCACAAGGGAGTGATAAGGCTGGCACAACACTGAGTGGAGAGCACATCATAACTGAAACTCCCTCTATTTCTCAGGGGGAGTTGCCAAAATCTTGTCTACAACACACTTCTCTTTCAGAATCTACCACTCATATTTCTTTGAAGCCTGCAACTCAAGCAATTGAGGAGCAAGGCATTGATCATCAAGAATTCTTTTCCTTTGATGAGCCAATGAATTCAAGTGACTTGGTGCATGACACCTTGCTCACCACCCAGGTACCACATTTGGATGGTCAGGGAATGCATGCTGGGGCATATCCTAATGACACCATCACAAACACAGAGGATTCACTAGTTCTTACTAGAGACTCTGTGCCTGTGTCAACTACTGTTGTAACTCATCCCACTTCTGTGGAGACAGCAGTAGTAGAGTCTGTTCATCCGGTTGCAGAAGTTGCATCTGTAACTGAGGAGCCTAGCAAGCCTAGCTCTAGCTCTAACTTTATGTCTCAATGGCTGAAGCCTGTGCAACATGACAGTGCTTCAGCATCAGGGTCTGTTCCACCACAATTGACGGTTGAAGCACTTCAAAGCTTAGTTGTGGATCAGATCCCTGAGTTCACAAAAATTGCTCAGCACCTTCTCACTGCAAACATGCCCAATCCAGACTATGAAGCTATTCTCCTATGTCACAAAGAGGATGTAGAGCTACAGAAGGAGAAGATCATAGATGAAACTGAGAGAGATGGGAATATCGATGCTTGGCTGCAAGGAACCAATTCAATCCCTCTCTCAGAAGGTCTCCAGTACCTCAGAGAAGAGTACATCACTTCACTAGGGTCCAATGCCAAATCTCTCAACCCTACTGATGTGTTTGAAGCAGTGAATGATAGCTATAAAGGCATTCTCAAGGCTGCACACTATCTTGGTAAAGGCTTAAAGACAGAAATTAATGAAGTGTGTTCAGCTACAACCAAGGAGGTGCATGAGATCAAGAGGACTTTTGATGCTAAATTCCCTCAATTGGAGACTGTTCTCAAGGACATTCGAACCTGCAATGCTACTTGCACCAGGATGGACAATGGTTTGGCTATTCTCAAGGATGCTGTCACAGGTCTGGGGCACAAATTTCAATCCTTATCAGATCAGACAACTGATGCCAATGCCATGCTCAGGACCCTCTTTGCAAATCAATATGAAGACAAGCTGGTCACTGAGGTTCCTGTGCATGAGATGTCAAGGTTCGAAGTGCAGAGACTGAAGGATCAATCCCTATCTGGTTTTAAGGCCAATGAACTCTTCATTAAAATGGATACTCTTGAAAAGGAGGTAGTCTCTCTCCACAAGTCCAATGCTCATCTTACAGACACTGTGACAACTCTGACTGAGCAGTTGAACACTCAAGCCACCACCACAGCTGATGTTCTTCTGCATCAACAATCAATGTTGTCTGCAATGATGAAGCACATGGGTCTCCCTCTACCTGATGAATCTTCAACTCCAAAGGTGCCTCCTACAGCCCCTGTGTCTGTCAACAAGCCTAAGGGGGAGAAGAGGATATCAAAGAACTCAAATCCAAAGGGGGAGAGACCACTAGAAAAGGGCATCAAGATCACTGAGGGTGGCCATCAGAGAACTTTGAAATCTACTACTCATGTGCCTGGAAAAGGAAAGGACAAAGTTGATGAGCCTCCCAAGCCTCCCACTTCTCTGCCAGTTGTCACTCTACCAACTGTGCACATCACTACTCCTGATGGTCAAAGGCAGTCTATCACAACCACAGTGGTTGCAGGGAGTATGCCATCTGACAAGCCTCAAATCTCAATATCTAAGAGTGCCAAGCCAGTAGAAGTGAAGGTGGTCACTGAGGCCAAGCTACAAGAAATTGCAAACTCAAATGTCTATCATGATGATGCATTCTTGGAGTTTCTGAAAGTCTCTAGAGAACAGGCTGGTGATGCTCTGCTATATCATGAGAGTTTGAAGAGTCAGATTGACTGTCTCACTGTAGTACCAAGGAGGCTTAATGATCTATGGCTCAAGGAGATATTGATGGTAGGAAAGAACAAGATATGGCACTTAACCATCAATACTCTACAGAGTCTAAAGCACTCAGAAGTGAATGTGCTCCTTGGACTAATTGAGAAGGGAAATGAGAACAACAAGAGTCTTCATGATGACTTGAGGAATGGTCAACCTTCAAGGCTACCTGAAGTTTTCACAGATCCTAGAACTATTATCTACCAGGCTGGAACAAGAATTGAAGATATCAAGCAGCTGGTCATTCCTAAGCATCTAACTCCTCAAAATAAAAATCTCATTATAGCCATCATTGAGAAACTGATCAAGAAGAAGGGATCAAGAACAGCAGAAGAATTAGAAGCTATATCTTATCTCAGGTCATATATTGTAACTGGCATTGTATCTGAGACTGCTAAGTTCAACCCAAGCAAAGATCAAGACAAGGATGAAGATAAAAGTGACGGAAGGGGAAGACATCACAGGAGTAATAAGGGTGATGAAGACAAGAAGAAGAAGAAGGATGATGAGAAGAGGAAGAATGATGATGATCAAGGTAAAGGCTCTGAGAGGAAAAGTGGAAGACAGCAAGCCTCAGGCATTGCTGACAGTAACCTCACCACAACGCAAGACTCTAAGTCTAGGGTGAATGCTGCCAGTAGTGACCTTTCAAAATTTGCATCTATGGCTTCTGCAACTGTCTTGCCACCTCAAGAAGAGAAGAAGATTCAAGTCAAGAAACCATCTGTATGTTTCAAAAAGTAAACTGCTAATGGAATACTACAATGGTCTACAAACAAAGGTCACATACTGCTGCCAAGTAATCATGTAAAAAGAATCAAGTTCAAGCAAGCTGCAAGGAAATCAAAGCCAACCATATCAAAAACCCTGACAATCTATCCAGGCCTAAAACTTCAACCACTAGATGAAGATTATGATGTAGACCAACTGCAATTTTTGCAAGCTCAAAGAATCTATCATGTTGCCATTGTTGATAATTGCCTTGAGATTAAATATTCTGATGGAAGGGAGGAAAAATTCAAACAAGGAGGATGTCAACACTGGGGCAAGCTATATGACATAGAGAGAATCATTGCACTGTTGAGCTCAGAAGATAAAGTGGAGAGAGTATGGAAGCTGGAGCTAATTGATTTTGTGAAAATGAAGAGAGATCATGAGGAAAAAGTCAGAAAAGGGTGTTTTGAGAAATGGCTGGCAAGAGAGAGAGAAATTGAGAGACTGGAAAGTGAAGCAGAAAAGCTGAGGAAAAAGGGTTTGTGTAGAGTTCAGTTCAACCCCTACATGGTAAAGTATAGGAGGAGAAATGGAAATCAAGTCAACATCAGAATGAATCTACTCAACCATTATCCTGCAAATATTCTGGAACCAGTACTTGAAGATTTCAAAGACTCAATTTTGCTTGAAGAATTGGATGCTATGGCAGAAATAATAAAAGCTATGGATGAGAATACAAGGAAGGAGAAAGAAAGAAGAGAGAAAGAATATGATGAATTTCAAGCCAAAGCTATGGAAAGGGAATCAAAAGACAATGGCTAGTTCTTCATCATAGGCTGTAAGATTACTCACTCTGTAGTTCTATCCAAATTGCTAATGGAAATTCATACCTGTACTGTCAAGTTTTATCTTTATGTATGTTAGGCTTGTTATCAGACATGAAATTGTGACTAAGGGTCTTACTCACAATTTGGGGGAGATTGTTAGTCACAGAGGCATGCCTGAATACATCTAATAACAAGCCCAAGTGGTTCGTAATGCTATGCATTACCTACATGACCTCTTAACTGAGGGAACCTCTAGTTGTAGAGTTTCTACATGTTTGTACTATGTAATAGGCATCAAATTCTATCTGTGTAACTGTACCTACTAAGTCAAGAATAAAGCTTGAAAGAAGTTCTAAGGTTCATGCCTCAAGCAAGGAAATGAAGACTGTCAAATAATCACAGTTGGGATTTGAAGAATTGAAGAAATGAAGAAATTGCCTAAGTACTAATTCGAGAAGTACATTTGTTTATTCGAGAAGTCTAGCATTCGAGAAGTCTGGAGTTCGATATCTCAGAAGACACTATTCGATATCGCTCGATATCTCATTCGATATCTCAGGGATTCGATATGTCTATTACACGGTTCGAGAACTCAAGGAGTCAACAGTTCGAGTTCTCAAAGGGTCAACAAGTCAATGCTACATTCGATATCTCAAAGACTCAATATGCTATTCGATATCTCAGGGATTCGATATGTCAAAATGCTCTATTCGATATCTCAAGGAGTCCCAGAGAAAAGAGCTATTCGAGAAGTGATTCGATATGTCAAGATAACACTATTCGAGAACTCAGAGTTATCGATCAAGTCAACTCCAGTTCTCGAATCACTCACTTAGTCACTTCTCGAATACATTCTTGAGGACAAAATACTGAAGAATTGTACAAGTCAGAAACCTGCAACAAGCCAGGATACTTTATTTGACTCTGTCCTATAAAGCATGCTGGAAAGCCTACAAAGAAGCTTGGAGAGATAAGACAAGGGACAAGGAGCTGAAGAAGTGGATCTAAACAGGCTTTTCAAAGTCAAATCTGTAGCCGTTTGGACTCTTACTAAAATGAGATAGACAGACTGGAAAGTGTTTTTGTTTTACCTACCTCATTTGTAGTAAGTGGGTGTATCCATGTCTATAAGGATACGGCCTCACTTCCTTAGCTGTTAAGGTGTTGAAGTTTCTCAAATACCCAGAAAATATCTCTCTGAGAAAAACGAAGCTGAGAATACTATCATTTGTATTCACAGATTGTAGCAAAATCTTTATCTAATAAGAATCCTTGTATTCTACTTCCAATAAAAATTTTAATTATATGTCTCCTTTATATATTCAAACACCTATTCCACTTCCAATAGAACTTATACTTATATGTTTTTCTATTATAATTATACTTATAATTATATGTCTCATTTATATGGTTTCCCGCAGTTTATAGCTTACAACTTCCAGGTTAAGTGATATTCAGCCGAAACAAGCAGTTTTCAATCAATCGCTTCCACAAGCTATAGGAGGTTCACGCGTCATGACGGTTCGGGGGGTAGCTCAATTCCCCTATGTCTTATTATTATGAGCTTGCACAGAGAAGAGCTTCCATATTCCAGGTTTAGTAACGAAACCTCAATCCAAACCAGCACAATGAAGCACAGATAAGTTCTACTTTCATGCCTTTATATCCTTAACTATCATGCGCATTTTCTGTCAATGAGAACTTATATTCTGTCATGCTTAGACACATTTATCTTTTAATGCGCATATTGCATGATCCTTATAAATGAAATTTATGTGAACTTGTACTTAGGATGTTATCATGCCCTATAGATTTACAGCTTACACAACATATATGTTCAACTTATGATCTCAAACTTGTTAGTTGAAACAACCTATTAGATAATTGATGTACCACTTGAGAAGGTAGCAACATATATAATGTAGATAATCATTCATACATGCATCACTTATATGTGAGCTCTTCAGCTCGTATTACTAATTTATTTTTTCTAGTTTTCTTAGTGTTGTGCCCAAAATTATCATGGGCTAGATTTAGACCTATTAAGTCATAGGTTCCAATCAACAAGTATTGTATGAGCCAAGAGACAGATCCATGCCAGATATGAAGACCAAACGCGAGGAAATGAGCTGAGAAGACAGTCAAGAGATTATGAGTATCAAGACGTTCCTAATGAACCAGTAGCTGAGCAGATTACGAATGAACCAGGTAAAGTTTCCTATAGAGAGGTTCCTGAAAAACAAGTTCCGAGACGTAGGTTCCTGAGCATAGACAACAGAAAGATCTAGAAGCCAGCCAGATAGAAGCAAACTTATTATTGGAGAGCACTCCTAGGACGTAGCTGATCGTAGATTATCTCTAACAGACAGACATTAGATAGTCAAACAAACAGCAGCTTAGAAGATAAAGCAACCTCTTGAGAAATCAAGTTATGATTTTCAAGGTTAACCGCGTGCCCCTTTAAGGATTCATCCAGTGCTCTATTGGATTCGTTTTGTGCCCTCAGCATAGGTTCACATAAAGCCCAACCAGGTTTACTTTATGCCATTATTTGGATTCGCATGGTTCCCTTGACATCCCTAAGATTCACCTTGTCCCTTTTAAGGATTCATCTAGTGCCCTATTAGATTTGTTTTGTGCCCTCGGCAATGGTTCACATAACGCCTAATTAGGTTCACTTTATGCCCTTATTTGAATTCACTTGGTTCCCTTGACATTCTTAAGGTTCACTCAGTGCCCAATTAGATTCGCCTATTCGTGGCTAAATCTGGAGAAAAGGAGTTCCCCACGAATTAGGAACCTAGAATATTGTTGCCTAACCAGACTTCTAGTCTAAAAAGAACTACGTGAACTTGATCCCTATATAAACGGGTACGTAGGCACCTTGGGAACACAGTTACAAACCTCGCATTATACACCTACGAGATTCTTGAGAACACACGACACAAGCCTCAAGGGAACTCGCGAGATTCTTGTAAACGCTCTTCAACCCCCATAAAAAAACCTCCATACTCCATAAATTAGTTGATCGTTAGCCTTTACAACTCACCATAAACCTCTCAAAGTTGTTACGAAATCCACTCATCAACAATATGTTTCAGCCAAAATTAAACTCAACTCAAGTTAAACTCAATAACAATTGATTTTTATTTTTTTATATACTAAACGTAATGACCACTAATTTTTAATTTAACGATCAACTAATAACCAATTTATATAAATAAAATTACCTCAAATATAAAATTCTTGAAAACTAACAAATATAATTATTATATCAATTTAAACATTACAGAAAATCTAAGTTGCTTATTCCCTATTCCCCATTAGACCTAGCCAGCTTTGAAGAACTAAATGTCTGCATCAATTCTCCTCATGCCTAAATCATATCAATTTCAGTTAAGGTACTACTTTGTATCTTTTTATTATTTGACATACTACTATACTTGGATATATTATCTTTTTATTTAGATTATATATATGCTTCATATGTTTCGTGTTTCAATTGTCCAATAAAATCAACAGAAAAACAATTCTGACAAAAAAATAATAGAAAACCATTTACGTTTTCATCATCCACAAAACACAGTCTAAATTCTCCCAGAGTTACTTCCCATTAGACTATTCAGTGACCGACTCTAATAATAACTTATTAGGTGTGCCTATAGATAAATGTTTTTATACAGTATTAGGTGTGCCTATAGATAAATGTTTTTATACAATATCGGGTTGCCAATGTTATCATTCATAACTTATGATAACTTAAATATTTATTGTATCATTGTCCATACATTTAAAAGTACGATATGTTTTCCTTATATGTCATTTCTAGATGGGGTCGATGCCCATACAAGATAAGTTTCTCGATCCTATGAATCAAATTTTTTGTAGATCTTGGAAGTTGATTATTGAGAAAAACACACAAGTCACATTCAACGAAAATGCATTTAATAATTTTTTTTTTCAATACATCAATCAAAAATCTCATCCCTTTATCAACTTAATTACTAATGAATTTAATGTTGTATAAATTACCATTTCACCAACTTAATATTAAAAGTTGCATTATGAATGACCATAACCATTCATAACCATTCAGAAGGCACCTTAAATTCACAACACGAATAAATGACCAAAGGTATTGAAACAATCTTAAAACCATTAATTGTCATTTATTTTGAACCATTTTTTATTATAATTATCATTTAAAATTAAGTCCATTCATTTTTCTATAAGTGTCATTTTGATTATTTATCCTTAAATTTATTTTTTCCTTCCTATTAATTAAAAAATCCAAGAATATAAATTCAATTAATTAGTAAGTCCATATTAAAGTTAATATTAAATTAGATTTACTAATAGTTAAATAAATTCTTTATAATTATATTTCAAAATTAGAACCATCCATTTTTTTTCATTATCAACATTTTAATTATTTTTCCTTAAATTTAATTTGTGATTTACCATTAATAAAATGAAATCCAGAAATGTAAAGACAGTTACTTAGTAAGTTCGTATTAGATTTAATATTAAATTAGTTGTACAATTAGTTAAATATAAATAAATTTGATGTGATGCATGTGTAAATGAAATATTGATTTCAAGGATATATTTAATTATTTTATGATTTCAAAATTTATAAATATTTTATTTTTATGTCTCATATTTTTCTCCGCTTCTAACCTTTTTCATTTTTTCCTTCTTTTACATACTAATCAAATTGATGTATATGAAATATATTTGTGAACTTTGACAAATTAAAATAAGTTGAAACTATATCATTGGAATTTTTGTTCGTGGCTTGTTGTGAGACTAACAGACAAATCTACTACAAAAATCAATCTCTTCACTATATTGAAATTATACCACACCCTGGAGAATATCTTTATTCCTTCGTCAAACTAAGTATGACCACCGTAGTTGTATATTTACGAAGTGTTTGTATTTTACAATTTAAATTATTAGACTGGGAAAAATTAATGTTTGTGAATGATGTTGTTTTTTTTGTAAGAGCTACTTCAATACGATGAAACTTCCATTTTACTTGATTTTATATGGAAATATTCATTTGTCATGGGTTTAAATGCTTCTAAACTTATGACTTAAGATTTATTATATCAATCACTCAATTAGTTTCTTCTTTCTTATTATTATCCTTAATATAATTTCTTCATTGCGTGGGGGAAAAAAATATAAACAAGCTTTCGAGGCTTTTGAGACTTTTCTTGAATTTAGACAAGACTTTTTTCTGAAATTAACAAAAAAAAAACTGAACAATAAACCAAGTTACTAGAGGTAATTTATGTGTAGTGCAGTTAGGGCTACACAACATTACGGTCTAGACCAGTAAATTACACATGATTGGGCCTATCAGTCCATGACCTGGACCAGACCGTATATAAACGGTCGAGTCTTCGGTCCTTAAAATAAAAACAAATCCGGTATTCAGTCATATTTGGTCCAAACCCTGAACTGAACGTTCTGCAAAAAGGGCGTAAAATGTCGTAAAACTATTTAGAAAAAAAATGATATAATAATTTATTTTTGATACTTATATATGTTTTTTGTAATTAATTAATATTTTTAGAATAGTACCTTCGGTGCGTAACATGGGTAAAATGCTAGTATAGATCTAAAAGGGAGATTTTAGATTATTCGTAATGGGATAGAATTTATACTTTTCTTCTATAATATTAAAATTTCTTATCCAATTTAAAAGTAATTTCGATTTCTAATCTAAAAAATAGGGCCTAAAAAGAAATTTTTTATTTTAATTATTTTTTTTTTTTTTTTTTTTTTGAATACTACGTACTTTCATTGATTAAATCAAATCTCTTTCGAGTACATGATAAATAAAATCGGGGGGGGTATGATCCCATTCCCTTACGCCTGACACAGAATAGGAAGCCCTTGCTAAAGCATGTGCCACACTATTCGCAGAACGATAAACAAACTTAACTAGCACTGGATTTATGTGCTTCAAAATTTCATTACAATCACCAACTATTGTACCAAAATTTGTTTCTCCTGGACCTCCATTACACGCAGCCACAAGCACCTGAGAATCAGTCTCCATGACACAACTATGATTCCTCCTGGTAAGCACCCACGACAGAGCTTCCTTCATGCCAATGGCCTCAGCCTCCCTTGGCGACCAAGTTCCCTCCACCCTGCAACATCGAGCCCCCAGAAACATTCCTTGTGAATCCCGCATTACACAACCTACTCCAATACTTCCGTCTTGAAAAATAGCGGCATCCGTATTTACTTTCACCCACCCATCCATTGGTTTCCTCCAGATATGATCCCATCTATCTGCATTTTTCACCTGGGCTTCTCTCCACTCTGTGAGATAGTGTGTAGCTGCAGCTCTTACCCCAAACGCAGAACCATTTATTCGCTCCCATACCCATTTGTTCCTTCTGTTCCATAATGCCCACGCCAGCATCCCAATCTGCACACACTTCTCCCTGCTACAAGCTTCAAACACTTTGAGAAAAACCATGAACGCTGTTTCCTGTGGTTGTACCTGTACCACCTGTTGAAAACCTGCCATACTCCAAACATTTCGAGCAAAATTACAATTAAATAACACATGACTATCTGTCTCTACTGCACTCCAACACCACGGACATTGGCCATTTTGAACCACCTGTTTAATTGATAATGCACTCATAGTAGGCAAGCACCCCTGACAAACACGCCACAGAAAATGATTCACATTACCCGGAAATTTTAAAGACCATAATTTCTGCCAAAACTTCTTATGTATGGTCTGAAACTCCCCTTGCAACCACCTATATGCACTTTTAACCGTGAACTGTCCTTCCTCATCTAGTATCCAGTACCAGGTATCTCGCTTCTCAACCATTGGAATCGGTATACGTTTAATTAGCTCTGCATCTCTACTATTGAAGATATCATCTATTACTTCAACATCCCAATTCCGTCCTGTTTCCTCCATTAGACTTCTAACTTTAATATCCTTTAACTGATCATACATTTGCGTTGTTATATACCCATTCTCCATATCTGGTAACCAAGCTATCTGCCAAACTTTCGTCTCCTCACCATTACCAATCTTACGCCTGACTCCTGCTTTAACAACTTCCTTAGCCTCCATCAAACTCCTCCAAATATAACTCGGATTGTTCCCCACCTGTGCGTCAAGAAAAGACACATTTGGGTAGTATCGAGCCTTTATTATCGCAGTTACAAGCCCATTCGTTTGATTAAGTAACCTCCAACACTGTTTAGCCAACATTGCTAAATTAAACTTCCTCAACTCCCTAACTCCCAAACCTCCACAATTTTTAGGCATGCACATCTTCGACCAAGCCATCCATTTAACCCCTTTACCTGATGCTCCCTTCCCCCACATAAACCCGTTCATCTTTTTCTCAATATTTTCACATATACCCACCGGGATAAGAAACAAGTTCATCCAAAAACTAGGTACTACTTGAGTTGCTGACGATAACAGTGTTAACTTACCTTGCTTAGAAAGTTCTTTATGCGTCCACCCTTGTAGTTTTTGCTGAACCTTATCTGTCAAAAACCCAAATACCTCCCCTTTATTCTTTCCCATTCGCATGGGCATGCCAAGATACTTCCCTGGTACCTCAGTTTCCTGGACTTGCAGAATTCTACACACCTCTGTCCTTGTTTCCAGATTTGTATTCGGACTGAAAATAACATTCGACTTATTTTCATTAATCATCTGTCCAGAAACAGCTTGGTACTTCTGTAAGATAGCCCTCATCATACTTGCTTCACTTTCTGATGCTCGGAAGAAGAAATAACAGTCATCCGCGAAGAGCAGATGAGATACAGGAGGGGCTCCTCGAGCAATTTTGCACCCATGAATTAAACCATCTTCTTCATACCTCTTAATCATACCGTATTTTAATTATTTAAAATAGAGGAGTTATAGAAAAATATATTTCGAGCGATTCTATATATATAAAAAATACTGATTGTATATTTGTAACTTGATCCAATCTTAACTGAACTTAATCTAAATTTGACCCAAATTAAAATCTGATCCCAATTATACTTAATAAAAGTTGATCGATCCGTTCAATCCAATTGCAATAAAAGTTATCAATCCCCGACGTCCTATAGAACATTATTTTCTTAACGAGAATCAGATTTTATGGAGCAATATAATTGGCAAAAAAATTTCAGTTCACTTCTTTGTCATAAAAAGGAAAAAAAAAAAAAATACTTAGAATTGTCCTTTTTCTTATTCCAAAACTGAATTAAAATAGGAAAATGCTATGTACCCCAAATTGGTACCCAAAATAATTCCCAAATGGCAAGTGTTTTATTTTAATTAGTCATAACAAAATGGACCCCCTGCATTCACACCAACCTCCCCAATCAAAATTTTCTAATCTGCCACGAAATAATCTTAAAAAACAAAAAACAATCGCAAAAACAAAAAACAAAAAACAAAAAACAAAAAAACAAAAAACAATAATCTTAAAAATAATCTTAAAATGCATTACTCTCAAGAAATCTAATAATGTTTAGAGTTCGTATTCAAATCATTATCCTCTTCAAAAAACAAAAAGAATAATAGAAAAGATATTGGAAAAAGGAAAGAACATGGGCCAAGGAAGACACCAGCAATCACACAAACATGCAACAATGTACGAAGGAATGACAGGCCCTGTTAGAATGGGCTTTCTTCTATATAAGCACAACTGTCTGCAGGCCTCAACCCCCCTTGTACAAATACATCTTCTCTTTGTAATTCTTACGTTTCACTATTTAATCATCCTCTGAATTTACACCTGCACTGCACACAATCTCTACATACATCATTCTATCTCTATATATCCATCCAAAAATCCCACCTTCATTCCCCCTTGTCCTCCTCCAACCCTAATTACTACACAACCGTAACCGACCCTTATAATCTACATATACATACATATTCTCTTTTTCTTACGTTGTTCAACCTAATTTCTACCTTAGTTATTACCCTTTAGGCTTTTTCTTCGATCCCTTATATTTTTCTTTAAAATCTTTATTTATTTATTTTTGAGGATTACGGTGGAATTTAAAGGGAGACTGAAGCATAAGTTTGTGCATCAGTGTTATCAATCTCAAGGTTTGAAATTTCTATGCGGGCTTACTTTAATTTTTAATTTGTATATATGTTTGTGTGTATATCTGTTTTTGTCATTCTTAGGATTGTCTTTGAGCTTGGATCTTCTTGATTTTCGCGAAAGTCGATTAATTGTACTAATCTTGAGACCCCTTATTGATTTTTTTTGTATTTGATTGAATTTTGATGTATGTGAATGTGTGAGTCTGATATTAGTTTGATTGTTTTGGTTATGTGTCTGATATTAGTTTGATTGTTTTGGTTATAGCAGCGAAAAGATCGGAATTTTTATTGAGTTGAAAAGGACTGAAAAATGGCCGGAGGTGGAAATCGAAAGGATGATTCTGTTGTTTTGAACAGCACTAATGTATTTGCAGCTCTTGGAACCCTAAGGAAGAAAAAGAAGTCTGATAAAGAACAAGGGTCTTCCAAGACGGGCAAAAGTTCTTCCAAGAAGAAGCAGGACAAGAGTGAGCCTGAGCCTCAGGTTTTCTGGGCTCCTGCTCCTCTTACGACTAAATCTTGGGCTGATGTTGATGATGAGGATGATGATGATTACTATGCCACCACTGCTCCCCCGCAATCTGTTTGGGCTGGCGGCAATCAGACTGAGAATGTGAAAGAGAGTCTAACTCCTGTTGAGGTTTGATTCAAAACTCCTAGTTGAATTTAGGTTAAATGTTTAAAGTTACATTTGTTGTCATATTTGTTATGGATATATATGATTTTAACTGCTTTTAGTTACACTTGTTGTCGTATTCATTCCGCTTTGGTGATCTTTAATGGTTATAGTTACGGTCGTGCTTATCGTTGCATCATTAAATATATTACGTGGATTGATTTGTTTACCTTTTGAATGAAATGCAATCAATTCAGAAACAGAAAGAATCTCGAACTAGCTACGTGCTTAAGATTTTGTGAGATTCGCAATCAAAGGAATCTTTGTGACACGTGCTTGTGTATGTGCCTCTTTGGCATCACATTTCTTTAAGGCATTAAAGTGCTGTCACGTAAAAGTGAGTTGGCAGATAATTTGAAAAACTTGTAGTAATGCGGGGAATTTAAGCTTGTCGTCTACTACTTAATTGAAGCATTCTTTATATTCTTGTCCAAAACGGTTTTAAACCTAAAAACCTTATGCCTCAAGCAATGAAGCACAAAATGTATTACCATGCAATTTTATGAGATTTCCTTTTTACCTGCATTTCTCTATTCCTCACAATAGACAGTAAGCCACTTTCTCTGTATGAATTTTATAATATGATTTTTACCTAGAACAGAGATATGAGTAGTTGGTGCCATACAATATGCTAAACATGTCATAGTAGGAAACAAATTAGACTTGTTTGAAACTTGAGAGATGTTTGATATTTGTGTTCTTTTATAGCTTCGAATCTTTTGTGGTACAATCACTGTTAAATTTATTAACATGGGCATGAGACCTTATGAATGCCTTCTATTTGATTATCTTAATTTAGCTTTTTAACTTAAGTTCATAACACTCTTTGGCTTCAGGAAAGTGAAAGTGAAGAAGAAGAGATTGATGAAGTTGATGATGACAACGAAGAAGAGCATGACCATGAGGTCGAAGTGCCAGCCAAGAAGGAGCCAATAGTTGAGAAACCTGTGGAAGCACCTAAAGACACTGACAGGCAACTATCAAAGAAAGAACTCAAAAAAAAGGAACTTGCTGAACTTGATGCTGTTCTTGCAGAATTGGGTTTTCCAACATCTGAAGCCAGTGGCCAGGAAGACCCTCGTGGTAAGCATATAGAATGTCAACATCCCTCAAACTTGTGCATCTTGAATTGACGATTATATAGAAGCTTTATACTTGAATCTTTTTTAGGAACCTTTTTGAATGGAGTAATCTGCTTTTAGTGATAGTGAGAAGATCTTGGTGGATACACAAATAAAATATTCCTTTCTTTTAACTAGCATATAGTCTATAGTAAGAAAATCTGGTCTGTTTTGCTATTGTGTCAAGTACTTTATGATCACATTGTTGATTTTTGATATTCGAGTCTTGGGATACTATTTTTGTATTGCAAGATCACATTGTTGGTTTACATATCATGCTCAAAAAGATGGAGAAGCAAAAAGCATCAGTAGTATATGACTTTATCTATCAATTTTGGCCTGAATTTTTTAAATGCTTGTTACCACTTTGCATAGCAATTCTTACTTTCATTATTAATATGCATATCTTGCTTTGCATTTTGATTAAAACAAGGCTTGAAGTGCCGATATTCTTACAGTCCTTTCTAAGAAATTCGTATCTTTTTTCCATAAATAAAGTTTACTAATAAAGAGTAATCAGCAAAGTTGTCTTCTCATGTAGAAAAGGTTTGTATTGTGTTCCATGATGTCTTAAATTCTTCCATTTCATTAATTGCACAAGTTTGCCACGTTTGCAACTTTTCTTGTGAAGACATGAAAATTATTGGTCGAGCTATATGTATTTATGTCCACTTGTGTAAATTGAGCACGTGGTTTTGTTGTGCATAGAACGTTATTGTTGGTCATTATGTGCTCTTTCCACACATATAAGGAAGGTCACATTGTGAATATTGATCTGATATCTTTCTTGTATTTGTGGGAAGCACTTTACATTTAACAAACAATAGGATCACATATATCATTTGTCGGACCTTCTAGTCTTGTGCTTAACAGCTGGTTTTATCTTGCGTGAAAATTTTAGCTTTATTTGCGTTCGTTCCTTCTACAAGATATTTACATAATTTTCTACTTCAACTTGTCAGGGGTTGCACAGGAGAAGAAGATAGAGAACCCCAATGCAGATGCAGAAAAGAAGGAAAACAATGCACCTGGCGAGAGCAAAAGTGCTAAAAAGAAAAAGAAGAAAGACAAAGCTTCAAAAGAGAGTAAAGAACAGCATGATCAAACTGATGGTGCCGAATCTGGAAATGCTAAAGCTGAAACTGCTGGAACTGAGAAGGCTGAAGAGCCATCTGCTGTTGATGTGAAAGAGAAAATTAAAAAAGTTGCATCCATGAAAAAGAAGAAATCAAGCAAAGAGATGGATGCAGCTGCGAAAGCTGCTGCTAGTGAAGCTGCTGCAAGAAACGCAAGGTTGGCTGCAGCAAAGAAAAAGGAGAAGAATCACTACAACCAGCAGCCTGTGCGGTAAATCATTTTGTAGGTCAATGTGAGAATGTATCCTCTTTGTTCATTCGTGAAATGGAACAATAAACTTCAGGGTCTGGTTTTGCTGAAATGACTTTTGACATAGCACCTTTTTTATTTTATCTTGAGGAAAACATTATGGAACTTAAAGTTAGGATTAAGTAGATGCTGCAATGTTTTTTATATCTTTCATATTGCCTTTATCCTTTTTTTCTTTTCTTTACTGTAGAAACTAAATGGATGTTACTCAATCATACAGCTTTTGGCTCCCAACGTTTTGCTGGTGTTTTGTGAAGTGAAATATGTTATTTGCTTCTGTTATAATGTGATGGTGGGATCTTAATGTGACTGCTGTGTTATTCTTTGACCTGTTAAGCCAAGTACCTTTGGGTCAATGGTATGGACTTGTTCATCAAAATGTTAGTACATGTTGCTACGTTCTCTTTTAATGGATGGAGTTGCGAGTTGGTAGCCTATATTATGCTAATAAGCTTGATATTCCTGTACAGAGATAAATGTTGTTAGATTATAATGTGGTTAGTGTCCAAAGATTAACACAATATTTTCCATTTGGTTGTTTTTGCTGGTGAACAAGTTATTAGTTTGAGATTTGAAATAATTTTATGGCCTGTTTGGAAACTAGCATTTCATTTGAAATGCTGAAATTGTGTCAAAGCAGGTGTTTGGGAATGTAAGTGCAACTCCAACGGTGGATTAAAAATCCAATTTGATGTAAGTGCAACTCCAACCGTGGATTAAAAATTCAAAATTGGAGCAGTTTTATCCCAAATCATTCCAGTCGTGAACTAAAAAGTGATCCAATTTTGGATCTCTTACTACTATTCACTGACCCAAATTTTTACATCATTATAATATTGTTATTTTTTCTATTTTGTTGATTTTTTAATGTTATTCTAAAATAAAATTTTAAAATACATTAAATTTAAAAATACATCAACATTAAAAACATAAAATGAAACAATGCAACACAGAAAATCTCACGATAATACAATTTCAAATAAAGCGAAATAAAAACTAAATTCTCGATTTAGTCGTCAGATAAATCAGTTCTTTCTTCCACTGATATATTCCTCTGAGATAATCACAGTATATCTCGAAATTGTTACAAAAAAATCCGAGATAAAGATGTTCATCTAGCACTTCAAAATGCACTAATTGAGCATTTGTGGAAAGAATATACTAATTATGATAATTAGTTTTTTTTATGTAATATTTTAAGGCTTTTAATTTATTTTCATATAACATTTTATTTATTTCGAATGTACCTTGTAACGTTTTATTTTTATTCGAATGTATTTTAAATATAATCTAGTTGTTGATGTTATTATTATGATTTATAATGAAATTAATTAATATTTTTTCAAAATACTTAAATCAAAATATATGACTATAATAATTATGATTGAATTTGGATTTATATTTAGATCACGTTGAAATAGAATTGGCATCTGGATCCAAATTTGGATCATATGGTCGGAATTGGCCTAAGGAATTTGTATTTGGAATTCACTCAATTCCCTGTCAATCTAAATTTAAGTTATCTTCTAAGAATTTGAGATTCTACTTCAAAGTTAAATTCAAATTCTCCAATAAGTACCTTACAAAAAAAAAAAAAAAAAAAAAAAAAAAATCTCCAATAAGTAACAACCGCTCCCACCTCCCTAGCACAACTACATGTCACTATCTCTTGTTCTACCACCAACTTGCTTCACCCGCAGCAACACAAAGTCGACTTTTCAGGCAAAGTCAGAGGCATAATCGAAGTATGGATTAACTGATATTGTTTAGGAGAATGACGAGACTTTCTGTGTACCAAAGTAAAATAGGATTGTTTTTCCGTCAAGGTGTTTGTCATATTGTCCCAACTAACAAGAGTTTATCTATTGTTGACTTGTTGTCCCAGGTTTTGTGTTCAATTCTCGCTCAACCCGAGATGTATGAGAACAAATACTCATTTGTAAGGCGTATAAGCCTACTCAATCAAAAAAAAAAAACAAGAATAGTCAAATAACAATGTTTCCAACATGTAATTTGGAGGAGAATGTAAAACAATGAAGTTACCAATTGAACAAGGGCTATATGAGTATATGTCAACAAATGGGCAGCCTTTTTGGTATGCTTTCTGATATGATAAAGGAGAAATATCCCTTCCAAACTGTAGTGCAGCTTTCAATAATGTTACCCACTTCCAATAGATTAGATTTTGAGATATTGATAGCAGGAATTGTAAGAAGAGAATCACTTTCAACTTGTACATCCTTAATAGCTAGTGTGTCCATTCATGATTGAGCTTCTAAGGCTATGTTCACTTCACTTGAATGAAATGAGGGAAGAATGGAATGAAATTTATACTCTTATTTGGGGAAGATCGGGAAAAATGTTTAAATTTTCATTCCTTACTTCATTCCTTTCCACACAATTTAAACTAAAGTTCTAACCCACATGTTTTGGAAGGAATGCTCCATTCCCAATCATAATTTTCTTTGCAATTTTCATCATAAGAAATTTTTTCTCCCTCATATTTGTTCATTATTTCCCCCAACAACCCTTCTTTCTTCATAAATTTTGTTTACAATTTTCATTCCATTCCTACCTCATTCCATTCTCCCCAAGTGAACAAGTCCTACAACCTCTACTTCGAAGACGAAGACGCGCCCTGCAAACTTTATAGTTTTTTCTAGGATTAAGGAACGTAAATGTTCACGAAGAATCATTCCAATGAAAAAGAAGTCATCATCTGTGAGCATGGATGCGTCAACATTTATTTTAAGTGACCCACCATTCCGAGGCGTTCGTCTTTTCACCTGTTCCTTACTCGTAACATGATTTCCACTCAGTTTTGGATCTATGCCTTTAAATTTTGCTCATCACCAATCTGCAATCATTTTTTAACTCCGGTCTATAGCCACCCTTGCTATAACAATCTTATTGTTCCAAACTAGTTTATTGGGGAAGAACCAAATACCCTATAAAACTGAGATAACTTTTAAGATCACCTCCATCTTTTCAATGCTAAGAATCTGAAGCAACCACAAAGAGATTGTTTGATTTGTTGACACTGTCATATTAAGACCCACGTTTCCAACACCTCACCACAAAAGCACATTCAAAGAAAGCATGTTCCAGACTCTCGCCCTCAGTTGCACAAAAAGGACAAACACCATTAAGAGTAACAACTTTCTTTACGAGAGCACTACGAAATGATACATTATTGTGTCCCAAATCTCCATAAACCAATTCTGATTTTGTGCGTGATGTGGAGATTTCATATTTAGCTCAAACCAGTAGAACTATGAATTTGAATAGTGCATTTTGTTTGTTCCAGTAACGATACCCTTCTCCAGTACTATACTCCCCATTTCTTTCCTCGTGCCAAACTAGTCTATCTTGTACTTGTTGAGAAGGGATGTGCATAGAGAGAATTGCTTTCGCGCCTTCCTCGTTAAATTTTCCTGAATATAGTCAATGTTGAGGAAATATCTGTTAAGTAATAAAAATACCGCAAGTGCACGAACGTACATGAGTAAGGATCGATCCACAGAGACCGCGAATAAAGTTTTTAATTCAAAAAACAACAAACACAATTAACTAACACTTAAAAATATCACTTATGAAAAAGGGGTTGAGTTGGCACTGTGGTTAAGTGCCCAATCCATGAACCGAGAGGTCATGGGTTCGACTCCTGCCGGGGGTAAAAAAAAAACCGGAAACAGCCTCTCTACCCTTGGGTAGAGGCATGACTGCGTACAACCTACCCCCCTCAGACCCTGCTCATGCGGGATATATTGAGTACGTTGAGTTGAGTAGTTGAGTTTACTTATGAAAATAACTAAGGAACGGATTCATCGGACAAACATGAAAATTATGGTGTAGCATAAAAATTGATCTCCACTTAAACACATAAGTATTCGAAATAAAGACAACCAATGATTTCGAATCAAATATAATTTAAAGTTGTTTAAACCACTTTGTATCAATCTTACCTTTCAAGTTAATTCTCAAAACTTTATGGATTCTAACTATATGAACTTCCAACTCTACTTGTGTGGCTCGTATGAAAATACTCACATCACATAAATATGATATTGAAAATGACTAGCAAAACAATTATGTCATTCAAAGCACATACATCACAAAATCATGGTACTTTGACCGACTGCATCCGCCCCTTAGAAAGGGCTCTTAGACAAGCATTATCAAAGCAATAACGATATAAATTGAAGAACTCATACCAGAAATTGAAAAAAAAAACTTGACTTTTTATTGAACGATAACTAAATAACTTGAATACGAGGAAAGTTTTTGCTAGAGAAAGAGATGAAGTAGAAGCTAGAGGTGTATAAACAATGAGCCTAGGGGGTCTATTTATACTAAAACTTTACAATGGAGCATTAATTACAAAGATTTCTTGTGTATTCAAAATAATCTTCGTGACCAAGCGCTTGCTCAGTATTCCCGTCTTAGTCTGATTCACCACGATCTTCTTGACTCATCACGACGTGGCTTGATATCTTGGTTTTAATGCATATATTCTCCAATATTTGATCAAATTGTAAAAATCTTCGTAATATCTGCACAATCAATAAAACTACACAACCAAGCATAAAAAAGGAAAATAAAATGCTAATTTATTATAATAATATAATAATAATATACAATTAAAATGTGTTATCAGTCTACATCTCGAGTTTTAATGTGAGAGATGAAAAGAGAGCTTACTTTAGTGTCGTTTGTTTCATGTTCATAGCCCTTGTACACACAAAAATCTTCTTTACCATGAAACTATTTATCTGCAAAAAAGTCTATGGTGCAACCATCTCCAACCAACCACCTAAACCATTCTTCAAGTGGTTCCATCGCTTTCCATATTCCTACCCAGATGAAACTTGGACTGCTCCCTGACAGCTTTTAGCAAATGACAATTAGGAAAGTATCTAGCTTTATAAAGTTCGGCTACTAGGAAAGTTGGATTCTTTATGGAAATCCAAATGTATTTACCTAGCAGGGCCATATTAAAGTTGTGAAGATTTATGAACCCCATCTCGCCTTTGCTTATTATCGTGCATAACTATACTCTAGTTGTGCCATCTAATTCCTTTCTTTTCTCTCGAGTTCAAGCTCCAGCAAACACCATTAAGCATTTTTTGTATTTCTTCATAAATTTTTTGGCAATAAAAAACATGACATGCAATATGAAGTAATTGCCTGAGAAACACTCGTAATTATCACTACTTTACCGGCTCTAGACAACAACCTTGAATTCCACCCCTCATCCTTTTCCAAATTCTATCTTTTAAAAATTTTAAAATATTTTTTTAGACTTACCAACAAGAGATAACATGCCAAGATAGTTTCTATTTCGGAGGTTGTTATGAACATTGAGGATCCCGGATATATCTTCTTTCAAGTCATTATTGACATTGGAACTAAGCATAAAACCAGATTTTTGTAAATTGATACCATGGCTAGACATGCCTTCATGACTCTGAAGAAGGGATTTAACAACTACTGCGTCCTGAGTATCAGCTTTGAAAAATAAAAAACTATTATATTCAAATAGGATGTGCGATATTCGTGGAGCATTTACACATATTTTGTTCCCAGGTAATCTTTCCATCTAAGGCTGCTATTGGGCCTCAATATTTGGGCCATTATAATAGCCCATTTACAGAAAGGCCCGGAGAAGGCCCATTGACAATAATATAAAAGTTGTAGCTCAGCAATAGAGAGGGGAAAACACCGACAAACTACTCGTGTCGTATTTGGCGTTAGAAGAAATGTCGGTGTTCAATTCCTCCTTGATCGGTGTTATTTGTTCTCATTCACCATTCTCTTCTCATAGTTTTGTTCATTTCAACTACCGATTGGATTTTGTGTATGCCATTTGAGATCATGTATTTCAACTCATGGTTTAGCTCGTGTTTTGAATCGTGATCCAGTTCAGTATCATAGAGGATAAATTCATCGCACTATAGTCATTAAGAGCGTCTGTTTGATCTAGTTTAGCTCTCTGCAAATTAAAGAAAAGGCACATATTTAAGCATTTGTGATCTAGTCGGTTATTCAAAATTATCCTCTAATGATAATCGACTCCGAACTATGGTTATTTCGAAGCTTATATATACTAAGTTATGCAATCGCATGCCAGGTATTCATTTTTTGTACTCAACTATGTAGATCTTATCAGAATTGGTAGTATGATTGTTATGCATTGATTAGTAGTAAAATTATCAAATTAGTGGAGTTGAAATCAAATGATTTTGTTAATTGGTGTGGTAAGCTGTTAGTTGCTAATTATGTTGTTTAAATTTTGCTAATTTTTTTATAGATTATTCTATATATTTCCATATGTGATTATTTGGTTTTTGAGGACACCTAGTGATTCGTGGCTAATCTTTATTTACACATTTGCTCAGTAGAGATTTATGCATATGCACTTCAATTAATTCTATATATTGACATGTTTTTGTTATTGTTGGTTCGCATATTTATAGTCCAAAACGAGCTGTGAATCTCCCAAAGCCTATGTGTGAGGTGTAGGCTATGTTTGGAATTGCTGTTAAAAATTGTTGTGCTGGTGAAAAAAGTGTTGTCGTAAAAAGCTGAAAACTGTTTGGTAATATTTTTGATATGTGCATGTTTTGATATAAAATATAATAAAAATAATGTTTTTGGTGAGGTTTGATATTGAAACCAGCAACTGCTTTCCGCAAAAGCTGAAAAGCAACTTTTTTCAAAAGCATTGGGGACATGCTTTCTCTAAAAGTAGCTTTTCGTTCAAAAGCGCTTTTCAGAAAAGCAGCTTTTAAATTTTACCAAACACTTTTTCAGCTACTTTTCAGAAAAAAACTGTTGTTGCTGTCTACAACAGCAATGCCAAACACACCCGTACTCTCTAATTTTGACAAATACAAGCTTGATAATTTTGAATTCAAGAGCTCGACAAAAATGAGCTCCAAAATCAACAAGATGTGGTGCAAACAGCAATTGCCAAAGCGTGAGGCTAATTCGACAAACTAGACAAATCGTCAAAGTGTGAGGCCAAGTCGTCAAAATCTAATAAAATGACAAATCGCCAAAGCATGAGGCCTAGTCGTCAAAATATAATAAGAAAGACAAATCGCCAAAGCGTGAGATCAACTTGCCAAAATCTAATAAAAACCAAATCGCCAAAGTGTTAGGTAAAGTCGTAAAAATCTAATAAAAAAGACAATTGGCCAAAACGTGAGGCCAAGTCGCCAAAATCTAATGCAAAAGGCAAATCATCGAAGTGTGAGGTCAAGTCGCCAATGTAATTGATAAGTGGATTTTATATCCACTTGGAATGCTTCGTATCGGCTTAAATTGATTACTTGGCCTCAAGTATGTGGTGTGTTTAATGTGTTTTCATTGAGTTTTGCAGAACTAAGAGTTGGAGGTTAAATTGATTAAAATTCGGATTTTCCAGGTAGGTTGCGCAGTCTACACTGTTTTGGCCATATCTGGAGTTCTAGAAGTCCGAATTCAGCGATCTTACAGCTCACGCGAAGACAACAAAATTTTCTACAACCTTGGGCAGAATTCTGGGTGCAGGCTGCGCGTGGTACGTGCAGGCAGCGCGTGGAACAGAGTGATGGGCGCAGGGTGCGCGCGGTCGCTTGTAGAATTCCTGATTCACTGTTTGGGCCATATCTTGAGTTCTACAAGTCTGTTTTGGACGATCTTACAGTCCACGCGAAGCTAACGAGATTCTCTTTAACTCTAAAGTGGTTTAGAGGTCCAATTACGACTGGAACGGCCCAGAAATAATGAAGAAAAGTCAGTTAAGAATTTTTCTTCAAAACAGAATCAGTTTAGGGAACGTATTCTATTTTAATTCTGATTTGGTAGTTTCTTGATGGAAAAGACATGGGAGCCTATATAAACACATTCTATCATCATAAAACATGACCAACACTTCACATAACACAGAGAGAGAGCCGAGAGACGGAGATTCAGACTTGGAGAAGGATTTCAACGCTCGTGACAAGCAACGGAGATCTAGATCTACTTTTTGTTTGCTTCTATTAGGCGAAACTCTTGGATGTTTTTTTGATTTGTTTTCTTAACTCATTACTCTAGTTTGTTTTTAATCTTTAATACTTTGTTTATTATCATGGTTTCATCAGATCCCATGATGACGAACGGTTCAATTATGAACTAATCGTTGTCATGGGATTCTAACGGATTTATCTATGTAGCTTAGTAGTTTGACTGCTTTAAAGATTTATGTGTGGTGAATTCTTGATCCTTGTATGGTTGTGCTTCATGTGTTTAGATGCGTCGCGAACATCTAATTTGTTAATCTCTTGCGAAATGAGAGTGGATCTTGAGATTTAGAACTTGTCATGCTAGCATAGGATAGGTTGATATTTTAACATCATGATTTGTAGCGTAAATAGAGATATTATGTGACAGCCCCAAATCTGGGGTCAGGAATCCGGGCCGTCACGCTCCAATTTCCATTTATTAACCTTATCACTTTTGATCTTTTAAATATTTTAATATCATTTTAAAACTCGCATAAGTGACCCCACACTAATATACACACACCAGTCATATGCTCAGAGAACAATATCCATTAATGATAGCAGTTAAAGATAAACTTTGTTAGAATCCCAGAATACCATCTATTATACCCATAAATAAGTATATACTACCTTAAGAACAGATGTCGATACTTTCTCATAAGGTAGACTTCCCCTTTACCCTCTTCCGGGTTGTACTGCGACGTTTCGGCACCTGTTCTAGCTGTTATATAAATAAATAGCAAGAGTGAGCTATAATAGCTCAGCAAGATAGATTTTGTAAACCAGAAATCAAAGTTAAAGCATATATATATATATATATATATATATATATATATATATATATATATATTTATAAACGGAAAGTCCACTATAAGAATTAAGAAAATAATTAATCAATAATTATTCAATACACCATCCATTTTTACTTTATAAGAAAAATATATAAAACAATATAATATCAGTTTCTCTTCTAATATAATATAATTTCAGTACATCATCTCAGTATAATATCTCAAGGTAATATAACATTTGAGTAAAAACTTTCAATATAATCCTTCCATTTCCATTTATACAACAATTATAAAAAAAATAATATAAAATCAGTTTCTCTTCAATCCATAAAACATTTCCATACTTTTCATACCATTTTTTTTCCTTTTCCAGTATATAAAACTATAACCATTTTCAATTCTTTCTTTAAATACTTTGGGGATATCTGCTAGCGCCAGATACGTAGGACGATGATCAGTCGCCTGACCGTACCTGCTCTCTGTTTTCTACTAGTAGAAGGGATGATCCCACCTGGTAATCAACCCTGGAGGAAGGCTACCTGCTACATCCTCCTTCGGCAACTCTTGGGCCGTAATAAATATTGAGTGTTGGACTGTGCCGCACACAGCCTCTTACGCTTATTGTTGAAATCCCATATTGGGTGCCGGACTGTGCCACTCCCACACAGCCTCTTACGCTTTCTGTTGCAATCCCCCTTTTTGTCAAATCATTATTCCATTTATAAAACACCATTCCACATTTTCCATTTTTCCGTTTCCATTTCCATTCACATATATCATTTCCATTTCCATTTATCATCACCTTTAAAAATATATATGTCATAATACTTTGATTATGACTCAGACATCTCCTCTGTATTCAATGAAATCAAATACGCTTATATATATATATATATAATATTCCGTCTATTTTAAAAGTATTAAATAGTAATCAAATAATATTTATTAAATCACAATTATTTAAAAAGAATATTTTTAACATAATATTATAAACATATAACTCTAGATAACAACTGATACCATTCTTTCATATCCCTTTAAAACATAAAGTATATTCGCTCTATCCATATTCGTATCCATATTCAAAAATCTCAGTAAAGAGGGAATATATCCCTAATCATCTCATCATATAAGATTCATATATTGTCCACCAAAACCATTTCCTTTGAACATAAACAGTTTATCAAAATAAGGATAAAAGAAATCTTGCTCCCTTTAATCCATATCCATACTCATATTCATATACATCTCCCTTTAATTTCCAAAATAAGGAAAACAAATCCTTAACAATATAATAATAATAGAATCACATATATATATATATATATATATATATATATATATATATATATATATATATTCCATGAAATCATTTTTCCTTTGAAGATATATAATTTTTCAAAGTAAAGATAGAAGAAATCTTGTCTCGATCTCTAAATCCCAGAAGAATGACCCGTGGTTCGTCCTGAGTTATATAGACACGAAAAGGATCATCGTTAGAATATATTCCACTTAACCTCCTAACCCTTATATAATAATACCATATCATTCATACTCCAGAAGTTCAAAGAACTTAACCATTCTTAGACTCAATCAAAGTTTTAGCGATTTCCACCATTTTCTTAACAACCACTCTCGACTGTAAAAATTCTCATAAATTAATAAATTCGAATTTTCACCCAAGATCAGTGGGTAATGCTTCTCTGACCACCCTACTATATCCTCCCAAAATTTTATAATTTTTAAGAATGTTTAAGTACGTCAATTATAGCCTCAAAGTTGACACAAATACATTTTCTCGGTTTCCGAACGACTTTCACTAAAACTCACTTTTCTCCTAAATCGTTCATCAGATTTTGACGTACTTTATATCAAAACGATCTATGAACTAAGATCTATCCTATCATGACTAATTGGTATGCCATAATGACTTTATCAGATTTGGGTTCTATGCCATAAGTTA
Organism: Saposhnikovia divaricata; assembly: GCA_036435485.1. Lineage (NCBI taxonomy): Eukaryota > Viridiplantae > Streptophyta > Magnoliopsida > Apiales > Apiaceae > Saposhnikovia > Saposhnikovia divaricata. Next base: position 133,343,823 of record CM071600.1, read on the forward strand.
AGGTTATTGTTGTTCTAACGAAAATCGGGCATTATAATGGCTATATTTTCATACTTTCCAAAATATTACTCCTCCAAATCCATCATCCACCTGATACACCATCACCTACACCATGTGGTCATCTTACCAACCATGGTTACAATCACAACCCACTTCCATATTCAACTTAAACCACTTACAAACACATATATCATCATGAATAATCACTTATCATAACCTTAATCACTAAACTTTCTATAATCCATCATATATTCAGAGTAATACTAAAGGGTCTTGAGATTTATACCTTCTTGAAGAGTGAATAACCCCTAGTAAGCCTTGAATGGTCCTTAAGTAGCCTTAGTACACTTGAATCAATCAAAAGAAATCAAGAACACAAAGTTAGTTCTTGAAAATCACTATTCATCATCATTTTTTATCCATCTTTTGACATAGCTATACTCAATATTTGAAGCTAAGATTTTGAACATACCTTGGGGTCTTGATTACCTTTGTTTTAAGCTATAGAACACAAGAATCCAACCATGGGATCTAGGGTTTTGAGCCCCATCTTGCTACTGGCCAGAACCTGGACAGGTTTGGTTCTCCCACTTTGAGCATGGATTTGACTAGGCTATACTACTTGGATTGTCATGAAATTTTTTACGAATCTTCCCCATAGAGTGGAGAACGTATGGTCAAAATTTGGTGATTTTAGAAGCTCTAGATCTTGAGATATGAATTTTTCTTTCCTCCTTGCTCTTGCTGGGCAGTTTGTATGTCTATGGGTTTAGCTTGATTTCTACTTGCTTATACATGTATCTATCCCTTTATTCACTCTTATCCTCTTTTAATGTGGTGTTGATCATCTATTTGTCCAAGTGTTGGTGATCCTTTGGTCCACTTGCCAAGTTTAAAACATGTTACTCCATTTCTTGCTATTTACTTGTTTGTCCTTGCCTTATCTTGAAATGTTCCACCAATGCCCTTCCTCTTTCTCTTATTCACTCACATGGTTTCCTTCCTTAATACTTTAAGATCATCTCCTTATAGTGTTGGGCCAAAATTTGGGCTTTCCCCCATGTTTTGGGCCTTTTGTTTGGGCTCCGTTCAAAGTTTTCTCGTCGTTTGATCCATCGAATGATTTCTGCGATTGTCTCAGTGGTTTCTCCTTTGTAAATTCCTTGGATATATAATATCCTCTCCCACATAATATATTAGTGTGTTAGGGTGATTCTAATCCTCAAGTAGATATTAGATCCAATATCCTTGGTATATTCTCTTTTTCTCAGAAGTTGTTCTCCCGGTTGTCTCTCAGGTTCTCAAGCATTCTCAAACTCGTTTAACAATCTAAATTCCCTTGGCATTTCCTTGACTTGATCACTCATTGATTTATCCTAATTTCACTATTTACTCAAGATATAAACAATTTAACATTTCTATACTCCTTAATATCACATTCAATAGAGTCTCAATCGAAATTGAAAATCATTAAAGTCCATATTCAGGAATTTCTGAAATCCATTATCATTTTGAGTCACTCATTTTCATAGTACAACACTAATATGGTTCCTGATTATTCATTTTCCATTTCAAATCTAGGGTACTTACATACCATTTCCCTAAATCCTAAAAATTACTATTCATTTAGGCACTGTAGCATTCTAAAAGTTAGGGTTATTACAGTCTTTCCCCCTTAAAAGGATTCCGTCCCGGAATCACGTTGAAGATATTGACGAATACCTTTCACACATTACACCTTCTAATTCGCATATTACTTCCTCCATCCTTTAGTTTCTCCTTAAACATCTCTATCTTGTTTGTACAGAAATACACCAACATACATTTGCTTGTCATTCATCAACATGCCATTTAGCTTATCAATAGCAGTACTTTCACTATCTTTTCCTTACCAACCTTCTCCTGCATTCCGTCATTTTATATTATCTCATCTCTCCTTCCTCTTTTTCCTAAGGGTATCGGCCACCACATTGGCCTTCTCTAAATGGTAGTGTATCTCACTATTGTTTAACTATGTTTTGATCTCTATCATGACATAAAATATTAATACTCCAACATTTGTATATATCACCTCTGTAAAATTTTCCAGAAAATAAGTTATAATAATATTCCTTGAAACAATTGTAAGAAAATATTGGTTATAATATATATTTCATGTTCGTAACTATACGAGCATGTACTTTTCCTTCATCCTTAAAAATATTCTCACACCTTCTCTCATACTCTTAATCTCCTTTCTATAGAGTTCTTTGACCCTTAACAGATACTGATTTGGATGACACGAGAATAACTCACTTTCTTATATCACCATAGTTTACTTTCTCACAGATAGGTTATTCTTATCTATATTATCTGTCCATTTACACCATTCATTGACTTAGTCGATCCCTAACCAAACATTTACACTTAAGAGGTTAAATTAGAGCGTACATGCAATTTCCTCCGGATACCTTATCCCATATGTCTATTGTTCACTATACGCTCTTTACATCTTGCTGATCCACCTCTGAAATTTCCCTTTATTATTCTCATCAAAATCTTTACCTCAAGTTTTACCCATTCACACCTTTTGGATTAATCCTTTGAATACTTAACATTTTTAATCTCTCCCTGCTACTTAGGGTATTAGTCATAATATTGGCCTTCCCCCACTAATAGTTATTGCACCTCGAAATCCTTCATTAATTATCCCCACTTCCTTTGTTTATCCTTATTCCGACTCTATCCTCAAAATACACCTTACCCTCAATAGTAAATCTCAAGTATGCCTTAAAATTCCTCATATTCTTTTCTCTTACTAATCATCAAATATACCCATTTCTTCTCACGAAATTCCTTCCTCTCTTATATTGAAATGCTTCTAGCTCTAATTATCTCTTATTGAAATTTCCCTTGAAATCTCAAGTTTCCTTGTATAATCACTTATACTATAAACATTGCTTCCATCCATTAATGAAATCTTCTATATTCGAAACAATTAATAGAATTTAAGAGACTTTGAATTGAAATAAACCCAGAAACAAGCAAGGGTCCAAGAACAATTTATAAAATTAAAAGTTTTAAATAACTTTTATTCGAAACAAAAGAATATTTGAGAAATCAATATGATGGAAGAACCCGTATGTCACACAAGTGAGGGCGTCCCCTCCGACTTTCTATCACACAGACAGATCATCCTTGTATACACATATATGGTTGTTCCTCTTAGTTGAAGTAAGAAATATAGAGGAAAATTTAAATCGCGATGATAAATACCATCTTCCGAAAATAATCTTAGAAGAATATTTTGACTAAGATAGATAAAATACAATTTTGAAACACATTCCCAGGGTACTAGAAAGTTTTGAAAAAAAATACCGGCCCTTAATAAATAATTACCCACCGGTGGAGGAAAATTTGAAACTCAATAACATAATTTAGCAGGGCTCTAGGAAATTTGAAAGTAGTTACCATTAATAGCCTCTGCCCAATTGAAAATCCCAATAATGGAAGGTTTTCCCCAAATACTATTTATATCTTAGACTGCGTACTCTCCAAAATTTCGTAAATTTGGCACTCACCATGTAGCCTTAACCTATCGTCTGCTATTCCCAATTATCTTCATTTACCTAGTCGTGACTTGGCTCGATACTCTCTGCCTTTATTCATAATAGAACACAACCTTCTAATCGATATACTTACGTAATGTTGATCGTCTCATCCTGACAATGCTCCGGTATCAAGGACCCTTTTAAAACTATTCTTTATAATTGTATATTCTAACATACCACTTATACTCACGAGATTGTCTAACGTCCACTTCCCAATACATCAAATATTCCCTTTTTCAAATCAACCCTGTGTGCTACATAAGTTTAACACTTTTAGCATAATAACCTTTTCATTTAAGTCAATCTCGGAATTTCTCAATCTGTCTTGGTCCTTAAGGTATATCTTGGCTTTACCGATAAATCTCAGTTTCACCATTTCATCTCCACAGTCAATTGAAACAATCAGTGTCTGTTCACCAATCCACTTACAATATTTCTTCAAACTCCATTAAACCAAGAAGACTTTAAATACCCTTAACTTTCGCTTACCAATCTCCTCTCCCTATACTAAAACATAAGCGTTTATTAGTAATAATCTATAAAATTATAATCACTACTTAGAATAAACGCTTCGTTCGATAAACCACCCTTGAACTTGATGTGAGTTCATTTTTATATCATTACATATATATCTTTATGTGTATATTATTATCACTTTTGTTCCTGAGCAATATGACTCTAAGCTCTGATACCAAACTGTGACAGCCCCAAATCTGGGGTCAGGAATCCGGGCCGTCACGCTCCAATTTCCATTTATTAACCTTATCACTTCTGATCTTTTAAATATTTTAATATCATTTTAAAACTCGCATAAGTGACCCCACACTAATATACACACACCAGTCATATGCTCAGAGAACAACATCCATTAATGATAGCAGTTAAAGATAAACTTTTGTTACAATCCCAGAATACCATCTATTATACCCATAAATAAGTATATACTACCTTGAGAACAGATGTCGATACTTTCTCATAAGGTAGACTTCCCCTTTACCCTCTTCCGGGTTGTACTGCGACGTTTCGGCACCTGTTCTAGCTGTTATATAAATAAATATCAAGAGTGAGCTATAATAGCTCAGCAAGATAGATTTTGTAAACCAGAAATCAAAGTTAAAGCATATATATATATATATATATATATATATATATATATATATATATATATATATATATATTTATAAACGTAAAGTCCACTATAAGAATTAAGAAAATAATTATTCAATACACCATCCATTTTTCCTTTATAAGAAAAATATATAAAACAATATAATATCAGTTTCTCTTCTAATATAATATAATTTCAGTACATCATCTCAGTATAATATCTCAAGGTAATATAACATTTGAGTAAAAACTTTCAATATAATCCTTCCATTTCCTTTTATACAACAATTATAAAAAAAATAATATAAAATCAGTTTCTCTTCAATCCATAAAACATTTCCATACTTTTCATACCATTTTTTCCCTTTTCCAGTATATAAAACTGTAACCATTTTCAATTCTTTCTTTAAATACTTTGGGGATATCTGCTAGCGCCAGATACGTAAGACGATGATCAGTCGCCTGACCGTACCTGCTCTCTGTTTTCTACTAGTAGAAGGGATGATCCCACCTGGTAATCAACCCTGGAGGAAGGCTACCTGCTACATCCTCCTTCGGCAACTCTTGGGCCGTAATAAATATTGAGTGCTGGACTGTGCCGCACACAGCCTCTTACGCTTATTTTTGAAATCCCATATTGGGTGCTGGACTGTGCCACTCCCACACAGCCTCTTACGCTTTCTGTTGCAATCCCCCTTTTTGTCAAATCATTATTCCATTTATAAAACACCATTCCACATTTTCCATTTTTCCGTTTCCATTTCCATTCACATTTCCATTCACATATATCATTTCCATTTCCATTTATCATCACCTTTAAAAATATATATATGTCATAATACTTTGATTATGACTCAGACATCTCCTTTGTATTCAATGAAATCAAATACGCTTTTATATATATATATATATATAAAATATTCCGTCTATTTTAAAAGTATTAAATAGTAATCAAATAATATTTATTAAATCACAATTATTTAAAAAGAATATTTTTAACATAATATTATAAACATATAACTCTACATAACAACTGATACCATTCTTTCATATCCCTTTAAAACATAAAGTATATTCGCTCTATCCATATTCGTATCCATATTCAAAAATCTCAGTAAAGAGGGAATATATCCCTAATCATCTCATCATATAAGATTCATATATTATCCACCAAAACCATTTCCTTTGAACATAAACAGTTTATCAAAATAAGGATAAAAGAAATCTTGCTCCTTTTAATCCATATCCATATCCATACTCATATTCATATACATCTCCCTTTAATTTCCAAAATAAGGAAAACAAATCCTTAACAATATAATAATAATAGAATCACATATATATATTCCATGAAATCATTTTTCCTTTGAAGATAAATAATTTTTCAAAGTAAAGATAGAAGAAATCTTGCCTCGATCTCTAAATCCCAGAAGAATGACTCGTGGTTCGTCCTGAGTTATATAGACACGAAAAGGATCATCGTTAGAATATATTCCACTTAACCTCCTAACCATTATATAATAATACCATACCATTCATACTCCAGAAGTTCCAAGAACTTAACCATTCTTAGAGTCAATCAAAGTTTTAGCGATTTCTACCATTTTCTTAACAACCACTCTCGACTGTAAAAAATTTCATAAATTAATAAATTCGAATTTTCACCCAAGATCAGTGGGTAATGCTTCTCTGACCACCCTACTATATCCTCCCAAAATTTTATAATTTTTAAGAATGTTTAAGTATGTCAATTATAGCCTCAAAGTTGACACAATTACGTTTTCTCGGTTTCCGAACGACTTTCACTAAAACTCACTTTTCTCCTAAACCGTTCATCAGATTTTGACGTACTTTATATCAAAATGATCTATGAACTAAGATCTATCCTATCATGACCAATTGGTATGCCATACTGACTTTATCAGATTTGGTTAAAATTTGGTGATTTTAGAAGCTCTTGATCTTGAGATATGAATTTTTCTTTCCTCCTTGCTCTTGCTGGGCAGTTTGTATGTCTATGGGTTTAGCTTGATTTCTACTTGCTAATACATGTATCTATCCCTTTATTCACTCTTATCCTCTTTTAATGTGGTGTTGATCATCTATTTGTCCAAGTGTTGGTGATCCTTTGGTCCACTTGCCAAGTTTAAAACATGTTACTCCATTTCTTGCTATTTACTTGCTTGTCCTTGCCTTATCTTGAAATGTTCCACCAATGCCCTTCCTCTTTCTCTTATTCACTCACATGGTTTCCTTCCTTAATACTCTAAGATCAGCTCCTTATAGTGTTGGGCCAAAATTTGGGCTTTCCCCCTTGTTTTGGGCCTTTTGTTTGGGCTCCGTTCAAAGTTTTCTCGTCGTTTGATCCATCGAATGATTTCTGCGATTGTCTCAGTGGTTTCTCCTTTGTAAATTCCTTGGATATATAATATCCTCTCCCACATAATATATTAGTGTGTTAGGGTGATTCTAATCCTTAAGTAGATATTAGATCCAATATCCTTGGTATATTCTCTTTTTCTCAGAAGTTGCTCTCCCGGTTGTCTCTCAGGTTCTCAAGCATTCTCAAACTCGTTTAACAATCTAAATTCCCTTGGCATTTCCTTGACTTGATCACTCCTTGGTTTATCCTAATTTCACTATTTCCTCAAGATATAAACCATTTAACATTTCTATACTTCTTAATATCACATTCAATAGAGTCTCAATCGAAATCGAAAATCCTTAAAGTCCATATTCAGGAATTTCTGAAATCCATTATCATTTTGAGTCACTCGTTTTCATAGTACAACACTAATATGGTTCCTGATTATTCATTTTCCATTTCAAATCTAGGGTACTTACATACAATTTCCCTAAATCCTCAAAATTACTATTCATTTAGGCACTGTAGCATTCTAAAAGTTAGGGTTATTACATATTATGCTGGCCTATGTGATCTTATTAGAAAACTTGTTCTTCAACCGTTATGTTTTCAAATCTTATAGAGATATAGGGTCTAAGCATAATTGATGTCTATTCATCTTCTATCTCTTTTGTGGATGTATGTTTAGTTTGGTATTCGTATACTGAGAAGTAGCGTATACTTGTTCCGTGTTGTCTGATCAGATATTAAAACCATCATATGTATTGATTAAAGGCGTCAACTCTAAGCGAAGTATTTAATGAAGTTAGGATCCCATGTTACTCTTGTAGAAGTAATTCGATTCCAATTCTCGTTAGTTAGTTAATTCTTAGTTGTTAATTTACTTCTTAGTTAATTTAGTTAATTAAACCTAAATTTTTTAATTGTCTTAGCAGTAAATAAAAACCATACATTGTTGCATAGGTACATGAACTGAATTGAACCTAAACCAGATCTCTGTGGGAACGAACTCAACTTTATTCTATATTACTTGTAATCGCGTACGCTTGCGTGTATTAGTGTAAACAGTAATAATAAAAAAAGCCATTAAATGAAGCTCAAATTCCAGAAAAAATTCAGACTCGAAAGCCCATAAAGGCCAATAAGAAGGATCTTAATAGATCATTAAAGTGGACCAAAAAAATGAAAAGCTCACCTGGAGCGAATCTATAAACTCGCTAGAAGCTAGTCTACTAACTCACGAACAGCGAATCCAAAAAACTCAAGAGTAGAAACCCTTGAGCTCGACATATATGGAAAATCATCACACAAAAATAAGTCATATAATGAAGAGTTTACTTACCTCAATACAAGCTATATATTTTATGTGTCTGATTCAACAATTAAAGGACTCTCCTAGTGCCGATGTTTATTTTAATGCATATTGAATTCTGCCAATGATCTGATCATGGAAAACAATCACGATAAATGACCTAACAACAAAGAAATGGTTTATTTCAAGAATATGCTCGTTGCAAGATTGAAACTCACCTTTAGCAGTATTTGTCAGATGTCGTCATTCTTCAATATAAAAGAACGAGGTCTAAGTACTGGCACGCCTCACTACAAAACGAGCTCACTTAATCTGTTCTTTGAATCTTCTCATCCTGAGCTGAAATTTTTTGGTAAACAAACGTACTCACTGGATATCTTCGCTTGAAGAACTGAGACTTCTCATCCCTGAGCTGAAGTTATTTTGTATTTTATAATCAGACATGAGGGTAACCCAAACGAAGTCCCCAAAGTCTTGAGGTGCAAAGAGATAGAATGGGAATGAATTATCGTTTGATATGTTTCTTTGCATGTTCCATGATCAGTATGAATAACTACTAAAAATAAATGGACCTAGGCACCTAGCCGTCCTTGAAGATATAATGTTAATTGTGTTCATGTATTCACCTTCGGAGCTTATTAAATCTTTAGAACTCCTCAATGGCTAGAAGATACCATAAGCTTTTTAATAATTTTTTGGCTTTACAACTATGAAAGCGTAGGCTGAAAAAGTATCCAAAGAAGCTCCAGGATTTTCCAGAAACTTCGAATACCCATGGAATTTGCCTATATATACACCCTGGACCTGGAGGGAGGCAACAAACAAGCTACGAGCTGCCAAGTCTGAGTTGTGATATGCAAAGAGCCTTTATATGAGGTTCATTCTCCAATTCTGACAAAAGCAAGCTGGAAAGACCTTCAAGTTTAAATTTAGCAGCTTGACAATTATGAGCTCAAAATCCTATACATCTCTATAAAAATGATTTCAAAAGTCATTAAACTGGACATATACGAATCCAAAAACTCGCTAAGGGCGAATTCAAGAAGTCGCCAAGAGCGAATCCAAAACTTGAGAATATGAGTCCTTGAGCTCAACAAATTTGGCTAAAATGAATATAAAATCAGCTTAAAAAGTTTACAAAAACAAGCTTTAAACCCCGCTATTACAAGCTCCAAAGCTCGATATCTTCAAGCTCAAATATCAAAATCCCGACTCAAAAGGCTCAAAAGCTCAACAAATGTCAACTCGACAAACAGGCTCAAAGGATTGACAATTATTTGTAGAATGTAAATTGCCAAGATTGAGTCTCAGATAAGGCGGGTTCAAATTGTTAGAAACAATATCATGATCTACAAACTTACTACTAAACCACAAATTTATCTTGTTAATCTCGTATTTCTGAAACTGATTTCCAGTGAGCTAATATATTAGTGTGTTATAGCCTTAGGATTGAGATAGTATTTATCCCAGATTAAGAGAGATTACTCATGTCTTTGCATGTATCACATATATTCATTGCTCAATTTACAACCCCTTTTCATTTGTCGAGAAACATAATTTAACCTTTAATGATGATTCAAAAGTTAAAGATAGCAACAATTGTGGTGTTCATTCTTGCCAATAGATATGGTAATGTCATTCGTGCTAGCTGGAGGAATATCCTGAATTATAACTTGAAGTTACCCAAACCTGGTCTTCTTCCTGCTCGTGTGGAAAATGATATAGCTTACATCGTAGAGCACATAGCGGAGCTGGGCATGAAAAACCTCCAATTAATTCTTTATCTTCATCTTGGATGCAATCTGGTGGGTACTCCAAGAAGATCTCTTGGTTTGATGAACCGATTTAGTTAGCTCTTTTTGGATTTTTCGCCGACATTATTATTCTATCTGATTTCGTATAGTGTACCGAGGTTCTCATGAAAATATTTTAAAAATGTGCTAGTAATTTATTGATATGTGAAATCCTATCTAGGAAAAGGCTTGTCAAAGCCTGAATCAGTTCACATTAAATGTGTAGCAATTGCATTACAAATGTTGAAATGCTGATGTGAAGTCATTCTGAGAATTTAAAAGTTGGCCAGGATCACAAAATTCCTGAAGGTAATAGAACATGGCTATTACTTTTTTAAGTGAACATACGAATGATATAACTTCTTGCTATTACTTGTATAGTGATTGCCACCGAATAATAGGAAGAGTTAGCCGATGATGGTCTGCAAACGAAGCATACTGGTCTTGTTGAAACCTGACATGTTTACATGATCTAGGTGCCTACAAATAATCTCAGGCTCTCCCCTGTCCAAGTTTTGGTCATCAGCATATTCTTCATCATACAAATTTGTTACAGAGAATTTACCAATTTCAGAATAATTATTTAGCCGTGCTTTACAGTCATCTTCCATATTAAAAGATACTTATCTTCGCCGACTAGTAGATGTTGTGCCATAAACTATTGCCACTGATGCCTTGCTAACATGTAAAGGATCCATCATAAAGGTTAAGTGAATTCAACATTACAAAATTCATGTTCTTCGATCTCATGCAAATCTTCACAAGACACAAGCAGAGAATTTCTTAATTATCATCAGTTGTATGACCAAGGTACATGCCATACAATTCTAAAACAGATATTAACTACTGCTAGTAGGATGACTTTGTTTGCTTATTATCAAATTCGCTAGTCCAAAAGTTAAACTAAAAGAAGACCTAAAGGACATCACACTAGTTCGGGGGACAATATTGGGCCTTCATAATAGCCCATTTACAGAAAGGCCCGGATATGGCCAATTAACAATTATATAAAAGCTGTAGGTCAACAAAAGAGAAGATGGAAAAATATCGACAAACTATTCGTGTTATATAAACACAGATTTTTAAGATAACGAACCTCAATTCCAACAGTTGCCAAACTCAACGCTTTGGAAAAAATCTCAACACATAATAGAAAAAGGTACGGAGAGAGAGAGGATCTCCTTATCATAAGCCACGTTTTGAGATAACAGAATAATCATGTCACCATTAAACATCACAAATATCACAACCTATTTTATCCGTTTCGAACAAAAGCCCATTCTACGCTTAACATTTTTCAAAATATCTTCAACCGACTCTATCATATGCTTTATTGACATCTTACTTGAGGGCAATCTCTCCTTCCGTCCTACCATGCATTCTCTTCATGTAGTGAAAGATCTTAAAAGCTACTAGAACATTGTCTCTGTGATACTTAGATTATGCACAAAAGCGAACCGATTCTTACAATCTAACTTAATATTTTAAGGAGCATATTTTTTAAGCTATTCGCAGTACTTTAGCCATAACAAAGCACATTAAAAAGCGCTATAGGCCTTAATATTGCTACACCAATTTTTTTATTTTTACTCTCACTTAGCCACTTGCAATTCAGGAAATTAATAATACATTTGTATTCAAGAATTATTTTTTTAAATTATTTTTTTTGGGAACACTTTTAAATAAGATTTTAAGAAGAGGCCTCACAACGGTTGGAATAGAAATAGAATGCAGTATTTAGATTTATTATTAATTTAATTAAATAAATCTATGTATATTACAAATCCCAAACACTTTTTAAGGGTATGAAAGTAATTTTACATGCAATTTGGTTTTTGAAAAATGGCACAACAGCAATCAGAGTAATGTAAGCAATATTTCTTTTCATAAATGAAGTTTAATTATGTGGCCCATTTTCAAATTTATCTCCATTTAATATATATATCTAAAAATTAAGATCTAGAAAATATGATTATATATTCACATAGATCCTAATTTACGAAAATTGTTGCATACAAGTACATATTTACATATACGAATATGAAATTAGAGGTGATCAAATGATAACCATAGGATTTGCAAATCTTCATGTTGTAATAGTGGATTTTTTTTTGAATAAAACGTACTTGCATTCATTAAATTAAATCCATATCAAGTACATGAGTAAGAAAACTAGGCAGAGTAGTATACCACTCCCCTAAATCTGACATAGAATAGGCGGCTTGTGCTAACTCATGCACCACACTATTCGCAGATCGGTACACAAAATCAACTAGCACAGGATTTATGTGCTTCAATAAGTGAATACAATCCACTACTATAGTCCCAAATAAGGCCTCACTTGGATTTCCTTTACAAGCCGAAACCAATAACTTAGCATCCGTTTCAAATATACTGTGGTTATACCCTTGGTAATCACCCATGACAGTGCTTCTTTTAGACCAATAGCTTCCGCTTCCCTTGGATTCCATGCCCCTTCCACCTTACAACACCTAGCATCTATGAAACTGAAAGGCATATGATGTAGCCTATTTGTATTTCGAGGATACAACTCAACTTAAACAAGATTGTAATAGTAAATAGTATATAGACTGTCACAAGGAATCTCAGATTGTATTATCTGTCAGAAGAAAAAGATCAAGGTCAATCTACAGACTTGAAGAATTACTACATTGAAAGAAGTTCAGACATTTGATCAAGCCTCAGTGAAGTATTCGTTAAAGAAGTGGATTCATTTAAAGTGATAGAGATTTCGATAGTGACAGAGACAGTACAGAGAAATATCAAGAGAGAGAGAGAGAAGAAAAGAAAAGGAACCAGATTTTAAAGTCAATATATGAAGAACAGTCATTGCGGTCAGTCACTCATGAACCAGACAGTACATCGAGTGTCAACATTAAACAGTGGTTGTTTATCATTAACTTCAGTGGTTCAAGCTATCATGACTGGTATGAGAAGAAATCATTGTGCAAGCAACAGAGGTACTAAATTAATTAACCACAATGGGTTTGCAATCAAGACTGGCTAAGGAATAATATTTGTGGAGGATTAGATATCAAAACATGGAAGATCACAAGGATTATGCTATCAAGGAGGTATATTAATTTTATTTTAATTAATTAAGTCATTTGAATTATTTATTTGATAAATTAATTCTATCCGAATTAATTTATTCAGTAAATTATTTAAAAGATTAATTAAGTTAGAATTAATATAATTATGCTGTCAAGGAGGTATATTAATTTTCTCTTAATTAATTAAGTCATTTGATTTATTTATTTGATAAATTAATTCTATTGGAATTAATTTATTCAATAAATTAATTAAAAGATTAATTAAGTTGGAATTAATATAATTATAAAAAGACTTCATATTAATTGTCTTTTAATTAAATTAAATTAGTTGGCTAATTTATTTTATAAATTAATTCAATCAGAATTAATTTATTCTTTAAATTAATCAATTAATTAATTAAATCAGAATTAATATGAAAAAGAAATAGTTATTTAAATGATTTTTATAAATCATTTGATTAATTATAAGCTGAAAAATATGATAATATAACTATCAAATGATAGTTATACCGATAGTCATATTCAGTTCAAAGTGTGACAGTCATATTTAGTTCAAAGTGTGACAGTCATATTCAGTTCAAAGTGTGACAGTCATATTCAGTTCAAAGTGTGACAGTCATATTTAGTTCAAAGTGTGACGGTCATATTTAGTTCAAAGTGTGACGGTCATATTTAGTTCAAAGTGTGACAGTCATATTTAGTTCAAAGTGTGACAGTCATATTTAGTTCAAAGTGTGACAGTCATATTTAGTTCAAAGTGTGACAGTCATATTCAGTTCAAAAGCTGACAGTCATATTCAGTTCAAAAGCTGACAGTCATATTCAGTTCAAACTGGATAGTCATATTTTATTCAAGAGGACAGGCTGGATAGTTATACCGATAGTTATATTGGGTTGGATAGTTATACCGATAGTTATATTAGACTGGATAGTTATACCGAAAGTTATATTGGACTGGATAGTCATACCGAAAGTTATATTTGAAGAGACAGTCATATTACATTCATTCGATAGTCATACCGAATGTCATATTAGTGTTAACTGATTGTTATATCAGTTAAAACAAAGCAATATGACTATGGCTGTGTTATATAAAGCAGCAGAATGCAGAAGAACTGGAATCAGTCGAGCATATAACAGAAAATACACACAGCAGCCATTCTCTCTCTCTCTCTCTCTCTCAAGCTCAAGAACACCTACAAATTTAATTCTGTAAATTCAAGTTCATCTCAGTTGTAATATCCTATCCATTGGAACTTGTTTACTTGTGATTCTTGTACTACTAGCGAATTAAGTTTCCTAGTTCACAAATTGATATCTTGATTTTATTAACTAAATTAGCAAAGTTCATGTTGAATTTTCTAATTAGTTATTAATTACTTGATAATCATTTGGACTGATTTTGTAACACCCATCAAGTTAATATATTGTTATATTCAACTTGAAATATGTGTTATATTATTCCGCACAAAATATTCGTTTAAGTAAAAATTGTTTAACGAATAAATTTTGAGAAAATGGTATAGATTGTATTCAACCCCCCTTCTACAATCTTATCGGACCTAACAATTGGTATCAGAGCCTATTGATTGATACACAAATCAAGATCCTATTTTTACTCAATCAAAAATCAAGCTCGAATTTTTAACTCTCTTAAAAATTCATCATGTCAGCCAAAGGCAATGTTAAAATTCCTATCTTTAATAAAGATAACTATGACATGTGGAAAAACAAAATGGAGTTATTTCTTGATGTAGCAAATCCAAGATTTTTGTGGGTTCTGAAAAATGGACCAGTAACTCCTATGCAACATGATACTGAAACAGTTATAAATGGAACTGTAACAGTTGCTGCCAAATCCTATCCAAAGGACCCTAAGAACTATACCTCTGAAGATAAGGAGGAAGCTGGATTGGATAAAAATTTGAGACTCATTCTATTAGATTACCTAGATGTTGTAATGTATAGCCATGTGAGGAATTGTAAAACTGCTAAGCACATCTGGGAAACTATTGAGATCATTAATGAAGGGACTGATGAAGTCAAGGAAAATAGACTTCAAATTCTGACCTCTGAATATGAACACTTTAGAGCTGGCCCTAATGAAGGCATTCAGGAAGTGTTCGAAAGGTATAACAAGATAATCAACAACTTGCAAGTTCATGGCAAGCAATATACTCAGAAGGAGATCAACATGAAGTTTTTACTGACTATGCCTACTCACTTGGAGCATAGAATCACTGCCATCAGAGAATCTAGAGATCTAACTCAGGTTGCTCTTGAAAGGCTATTTGGTGTTCTGAAAACATATGAATTGGAACAAGTACAGCAAAAGGAATTCTATGGCAAAGGCAGAATGGCAAATTCTTCTACAGCTCTAGTGGTTGAGGTTCCTAAGGAAGTGGAAACTAAAGTTGTTCAACCTAACAGCTTCAACAAGGAACAAACTGAAGTAGAACTTGGCCAAACACCAGCTACTCAGGATGGTGGAGAATTTTACTCACTTGAAGAGCTGGATCAATTGGAAGATGAATCTATGGCAATGATGGTGAGATAATTCAGTAACTTCAGATTCAGAAGAAATCCAAAGTTCAGGTTTAAGTCAAATAACAGATTTCAGAGAGGAGGTTCTTCATCCTCTAGTAACAGGGGAGGTTATAAAACTGGAACTGTTGACAGAAGCAAAATCCGTTGTTTCAATTGTAATGAGTTGGGACATTTTGCTACTGAGTGTCAGAAACCCAAGCAAGCACAGAAGAAAGATTATGCTTCTGAAAAAAAGAAGAGTGGAAGAGCTTATGTAGCTGCTGGTAAAAGCTGGGATGACACAGATAGCGAAGATGAAGAATATGGAAATTTTGCGCTGGTGGCAAATGCTGAATCATCAACTTATTACACCACACCGGTAACTCTTACTGATGCTGAGTTAATTGATAGTTTACGTAGTTGCTTGAATAATGCACAAAAAGGGTACGAGAGAATAAGTCTTGTTAACACTAACCTTGAAAATGAAATGTTAGATTTAAAAAAGGTGCAGGTTAATCAAGATAAGAATATAGAAGAAATAGCTCGACTTAACTACAGAGAAAAGGGTCTAGGAGAATACATGGTAAAACAAGTTGATAGGATTGCTGAACAAGAAACCAGGATTAGAGAACTTGAAACACAGATTAGAGCTTGTTATAATACTGTTAAAGTTTCTAAAGAGTTCTTCAACAAACAAGCAGTAGAACAAACTGTAGGAATAGGATTTGATTACAGTCAAGCTGTTGGTTCTTTGAGTAATCATTCTCCTAATCCTATCTCAGCTAAAGAAAGAGGTATACCATATATTCTCAAGAATGTTGAAAAACCAATGTTTACAAAATCTGATGCTGGCCCACCAGATATTCTTTCTATTGTTATTCAGGAAAAATGAGAAATGAAGATAGTGCAAATGGCACAGTCTTTGTTAAGGATAAATGTGTTAAGAATAAATCTGTTAAGAACGCTAATTCAAAGAATGTTTCATTCAAGAAAGATGTCACAGTCTTTGTTAAGGCCAAATCAGTTGAGGACACTAATCCAGAAATTGTTTCATCCAAGAAAAATGTACCTAAAGTGCCAGTCAAGGTTGTTGAAACAACTAGTTCTTCTAAGACTGGATTAGGAGGTAATAAGTTGAAACAGAACAATAACATGTCTAACATGAATTCCATGCCTATCATTGATGCTAATCATAAAGCATGTGGTGTTGTCAATTTTATGTCTTGTGCTTTTAATGTTATGACTGCTTACTTCAACGGTAATCATGCATGTGCTGATAAGACTACTCCTAGACAACATATGAACAGAAATAAAAATGTTAGATCAAAGACTGCTAGTCCTCCTCATGTTAGGAGAGAGACATTTGTACCAAAGCCTAAATAAAGTTTTACTAAGGCTGTTTACAAGGTCAAATGTCCAGTCAGTGAAACAAATGTTATTGCTGCTAAAAAGACATGGATACCCAAGATGAAATCAAAGATTGTCAAAGCTGTTTATAGGGTTAAATGTCCAGTCCCCTTGAAAAATGTTGTTATGAAGATTAAGAATGTTGTTTTGCCTGACAAAGGCGAATACTTCAAGTATTCCGGACCCAATCAAATTTGGGTCCCAAAAAGGGTTTAACTGTTTTGGTATTGCAGGGTGTGTAACAGGTACATCGTGTTATGTGGATTCTGGACAGTGGATGTTCAAGGCATATGACCGAAGATAGAGCCCTGCTATTAAAAGTGGTGACGGTATCTGGCCAAGTGGTTCATCCCTTGGAGACAACAGCAAGGGTATGACCTAGGGTCAAGGCTATTCAATAGTCAAGGAATGTTGTCAGTAATAAAGCATCTTTTACAAGATGAAGAGCCTACTGTTCGAGGATTAAGGAAAGAGAACTAATCTGTAGCTGACATGGAATCTCAGTCAAAGGTGAAGTCAACAAGGTCAAATCTAAAGCTTCATCAGACAGGAGTTCATCTATGACATAAGGAGCTCTCTCACCTGAATGTCATATCAAGAGATTCTTTCCTGGAAATCGAATCAGTAAAGGAGACTGCCTCATCCGAAATTAAAGTAAAATGAAATTACGAGGCATGTCATAAAGGGAAGTCAAAGAAGCATCATACAGAAGTTCTACATCAAAGTAAAATATATTTTAGTAGTGATGACTGAAGACTTCTCTCAAGAAACAAGTTGTTGTTCAGACAATCTGAAGACAAGACACCACTGATGGTGATTGATCACATATTAAACCCTGATCCGTAAGAATTTTAGGAAGACCCCACAAGTATGAAGGAAATTGTTTTGCAATATTAAATTGAAAGTGAGCATCCTAGCAATCAGCTAATGCTCAAGAGGTTAATTTCCTTGGTTACTTGGTGGAGTCAACAGCCTACAGGGTGATTGTTATTAATCAACAGTAGGTGATTGAAAGTCTTAGTGATGTTCATCGACTTCTAGCTCCCAGCTGTCAATGGTAATGATGATTCAGATCCAAGCAATGTCAACATTGAGAATCTTCATGTAAACCCAGCAACAGCTTAGGGGGAGCAACTAAAGGATCAACTAATCAACTCAACACCATACTGAAAATCAAAGGACACTATGAGAACATGTCTGCCAAGACAAAGAGTGTTGACTCAATTAATTCTTTGTCATAGTTCTTAGTGTTTCTAATGGTGGAAGTAAAAGACTAACAGAGCTTCAAGTACTAATGATTATTTCTTTAGTCTTCTTTTAGAAGAAACTAAGAAAGCTACAAAAGCTCTGAAAGATCCAGGTTGAGTGATTGCAATGCAAGATGATCTCAATCAGTACAAAAGGCAGATTGAAGGGAAGCTGGTATCTAGACCAAACAACAAGGCTGTATTTGGTACAAGGATAACCAGAAGTCTACCTGGATGATGTCAAGGCATTGTTATGAGGGACAAATCCAAACTGGATGCTAGGTTACAATTTGATCAAACAGTATATTTGACAAGAAGCACCAGTGACAAGACTTGAGGATATCAGGCACCTGCTGCACATTCAAGATTATAATGGACATCTAGACCTAATGAATCTGGATGCTAGAGGAATGTGAACAAGTGCACTCCTGGTTGGTGAGATAATTGAAGATCTCTACAGGTTAGTATAAACTGGTATCATCACTCAAGCAAGCATGGAAGACATGGTATGACACCATAACTATAATTTAATATTTGGTATCAATCTTTAACAGTTGGTATCTTTTAATAATTGGTGTCATATTTATAGAACTCTTTACATCTTTAGGCACAAACATAAATGATATATATGTGCAATGATATCTTGATTATATTATATGTTGGTCTACTAGCTATAAATTGGTATCAAGATATTTGCTGTTTTGATGTTGGTAAAGTTGTAATTCTTTTGATTTGCTTTAGTAAGCCAAAAGAAGGATGACAATAAAAATAAGTCAAGGATCTTTTGTTTCTATTCGGAAGATTCTAGACCTGTCAAGACTACATGCCAACACCTCACTATAGCTGGCTTTTGACATGTTAGTTTGGATATAACAAGTTGGTTATCAAAAATCTTAAGATGGACCCGGATATGAGGAAATGGTACTCTAGAGATATTTGACCCAACAAGTTCAGGATCTACTAATTAGGACCTAATCAGGCTATAGAGGAATCATCAGCTCATTATCTTATTCAATTTCTAATAGATTACTTACACACATATTTTATTCTCAATTATGCAAATGTGCATGGTCCCAAGTGGATTCTTGAGAATCTATTCTTGTAGTTATTACACATGATTTTCAGATGTCTTAAGTTGGACCCAAATCTACGGAGATGGTACCCTAGAGACATCAGGTCTGACATGTTTTGCTACATAGAGACAGATCAAATGAGTTGTACGAAAGCAGGAGAACACAAGGAATCAATTTCATCTCCAACAACTCTTTGGAACACTCAAGGACTAAGCAACTTGCATAAGGTATCAATTATTTCGAGAGCATGTCCTTATTTAAGATTAACTTTCAGACATGTTTGCTAAATCACTTGATGAAATTAATTTTTCAAAATTGGTTTGTAAACTTGGGATTTTATTAATGCTATATGATTGTAAATCCCATCTGTTAAGTAATTCTTAAGTAAGCTCACAAGTTTCAATTGTCTGTATTGAAAGGACTTGTGAACTTATTTACATCCAGACCTCACACTGAAAATTATCTGTTGAATGATTGCCATGTGTATAATTGCAATATATTTTAGTGGTGATTATTTAAGGATAATTTAAATACTTAAATGCTAAAATCTAACTCATAGAGATTTAGTATTTAATTATTTAATTATTTATTTTGATTTATATGGGTTACGGACTTGAAGCAATTCAATTTAGTATTTGCTCTGTACCTTATATTTATTAAAATAAATAAACAACATAACTAATTTGGACCTAATCTGTATTGGTCTTCAATTAGTTGTGAGATGTTAATTCTAGTGAATTTTATCAATGCTCCATTTTCAGAAATTCAATATAATTAATATCATGGTTCTAACAATTGGTTGTATTGAAATTTTGACTTATATCAGTTAATGATATTTAGTTAGAACTCTATTTACTAACTAATTGTGAGATATATTGGTATGTGTGAAATTACTTAGAACTCCTCTAAGTAATCATTGTTATATCTTTTACAATTCACTCATATTATTATACATGGTATAAAAATTCTCTAAGTAGAACTAAGGATATTGAAATATCTAAAGTTACCATAGTTCAATTACTTTGAATAATTTTTATGCTTATTTGCAAGATTCTAATCACTTTGATAATAAAGGTTTTATACTATGGATCAAGGTGTATTGGACTTAGAATATTATTTCTAAGATTGCAGACAAGACAGTCTTGGTAATCAAGTTTTATTTTTAGAACCAAGATTGTCTACCAACAAACAGTTGTTAGGAGTTAACAATTGTTGTTATCGAGGAGTTGCCTTGAAGTCATAAGATTAAAATGTTAATGATGATAATTATCCTAGTGATAGTGGTGGAAACAATTTTGTTATTGGCAATACCAATGTCACTGGAAATTAATCGTCAAGTCATTCTGGCAACAACTCGAGGGAAGTAAACAAAGGATTCACTAGTCAAACACAACATCACAATGAAGAACAAGGTGATTCATCAAGATCCAACTTTCTCAGACAGTGTGTTTGGAATAGAGCTGATCATTGGTGATCTAGATGTTGTAGTAAGAACTAAAAGGGCTTCTCAGAATCAAGGTATAGAATCTAAGAAATCTGAGAAAGCAATTGTGAATCTGGAACAACAAGAAACGTGGAAGTTGGTGCCAAGTTTTGAGCGCCAAGTAACTGGTATGACATTCTTCTCGAATTCTATCTTGTCATCTTTCTATAAGAATTGTCATAATCATTCTAATGCGTTAATCCATGTTTCTTTATTTTAGAATAATAATTTTCTCTAAAAATATTTTTCTCTAATTCTCTAGTTAGAATTTTTGAGGAAGCTATTTTTATTGAAAATTTTATTATTTTAAAATAGCTGCCATATTTATGATAGTTTATTAAATCATATTTTCTCTCTAAATAATTTTCTAGTAGAAAGTTGTTTTGTCAGAAAATATATGGATTTGCTAACCTATTATAAATACTCTTGTATATACTTAATGTTTTTGTACATGTATTGTAATTTTTTAAATGTTAATCTTATTTAACATGTTTTGTAGTGTTTGTCTTTTTATTGTAGTCGTATGTTCGTTTATAGTTTAAGCTTTGTAAATTATTAATTTATGTATAGTTTTATTTATTTTTTATTTTTTATTTTATTTGATTCGAATTTTTCTTTTCTTATAGTTTTTATTTTGTATAATTATTATGTATATTATTTCTTATTTTTTAATATTATTGTTCATGTGTATATAAATAGTTTGTATAGTTTTTACAGTTTAGTCACTATACTTTCAAAACTTACAAACAGGTCCCTGTACTTGGTTCTTTTGTTGTTCTTCTTTTTAACACACACAAAACCTGCAGTTTAAGTATAAATCTTTGTTTTGTGATTGGTGTTAACAGATCTTAGTGTTAAGGACTTAACAATTGACCAATGTTGGTATCAAATTGGTATGTGTCTATACAATTGGTTATGAACTAATGTTTAATTTTCAGGTTCCAAGAATTGGAAGACAAGACCTATCAAGTGCTAACAATTTCTAATAGTTGATATCTATCATGCAGGACCTAAAACATGATAAAATAGTTTTGTTTGTATTGGTTTAAACATTAACATACATTGATTCGATTAATATTTATTAATTGGATTTTTGCCTATGTTCTTGTTTTGTAAAACCGGCTCAAGATCTATATCTTCCTAAATTCAAAATATCTTTCTACAGCTGTGATTGCTTACATTGTAAACCTTTTGAAATCACAACTGTACATCATTTCACTTAAGATAAATGCAATGTTTTCTCAGAAAACTTTTCAATGTTAAAAATGCATTCTATCTCTATATTGCTCATATTCTGTGATGCAGGTTCATCTACATGAAATTCTGTATTCTCACATGTTTAGTCATAAGGTTGTAAACCCAACAACTTTTATCCCAGACTACAGTCAAACTCAAACACATTCTATTTTACCCCCTAAATAGAAGTAACCTATCAGACTAGAGGTCACCAGGGAGTAACTGCACTTGATGTAGCAAACAAGGATGTGTGGGATATTCAGTTGGAGAGTCACTACCTTATACACTATCCAAAATATTTCATATGCACAAAGTGAGATTGCACACACCAAGGATGAATTGACGGAAACCTGTAATCCAACCATTTACGGTTAGGATTATAAGTTAAAGGTTCTTTAATGAATCAAGAGTCTTCACAGACCTCGAGAGAAGGTATTGATCTCAAATGCAAAATTCAACAAGATCATTATCTAACTCCCCAGAGGGAACATCTCTGGATCCTACGGGTAACGGATCCGACATAGGTGCGAATCGGCAACTTGTGAACTATGATTCAGATTTTACCTGATGAGTTTAACAAGGTGATGTCTTCACAGACATTAGAAGGGAATCTTGATCTCAATGCTAAATTTATAGATCATTGTTTACCTTCTCAGAATTCAAATCTGAAAACCCTAAAACGGAAATTAGCAACTTGTAGATTATGACTCAGATTTGTCTGACGAGTCCAACGAGGATTTGGGATTTGCGAACTCCCATTGCACCACCACTGACCTCTCTTGAAGGGGCTAGGGTGATTTTTCCTTGCAGGTACACTAAAGGATGTTGGAGCAATGAGTGAAACACTAGTGAGCAAGAGTGTAAACACAGAGAGAAGTGAGACACTCAACACAAATGAGTGGAGAGAAGAGTGAAACACTTGTGAAGAACACTAAACACTATCACACACTCACAGTGAGGAAGAAAATGAAACTTCTTTTCTAACAAGTTTTATCAATTGATTTCAATGTACTCTAACAATTGGTATAAATTGGTAACAATTTGGTATCAACTACGTTGTCAATTAGTTGAATGGAGGATTCCTCAACTAAGGGGGAGAGATATATTGAAAAAGATAAGCTTACCTTAGTAGGATATACTCAACTAAGGGGGAGAAGTATTGGGGTACAAGTAAAAGAAGAGTGAGCTAGAAAGGGGGAGCATTAAAGACTGTGCTTAGAATGAGAAGCAAGTCTAGTAACTAAGCCTTAGAAACTGTGCTTAGAATGAGAAGCAACTTTCATTTGTTATGAAAGTGGAGATATAAGGAGAATTACATCACAATACTATTCTATTAGTCTTTCAATGTACTATGTATAAAGGATAAGTGGAAGAGTAGTAAATTCACCAGAAGTTATAGAAATGGTATTGATTCACCATTGTCTATATAGTAGGAACAGCTATTTTTCTTTAGTGAGAAAAGCTGTGTCAGAAATGGGAAGTGATTGTAAATCAAGAACTGCTGATAATCACCAATGTAAGATGTGAAGAATTATCAGGCAGAGATATAAAGAATCAGAAATGAAGATGAGTTATTTATTGAAGATCAGTTCAGTGCTAGAGGAACAATCATCTATCATTTCATCAACTGAAGATTCTGGAATTGTTAAATCTAAACCAGAGAAATTTTTTTTGTATTATTTACTTAGTTCTTAAAAGTTTTATCTTTTTCTTGTTTAAGTGAGGTAGTTGAGTTATCCTCTAGGTATTTGCTTGTTATTGTCTAACAAACAAATAGGGGGAGATTGAAAGGCATATGATGTAGCCTATTTGTATTTCGAGGATACAACTCAACTTAAACAAGATTGTAATAGTAAATAGTATATAGACTGTCAAAAGGAATCTCAGATTGTATTATCTGTCAGAAGAAAAAGATCAAGGTCAATCTACAGACTTGAAGAATTACTACATTGAAAGAAGTTCAGACATTTGATCAAGCCTTAGTGAAGTATTCGTTAAAGAAGTGGATTCATTTAAAGTGATAGAGATTTCGACAGTGATAGAGACAGTACAGAGAAATATCAAGAGAGAGAAGAAAAGAAAAGGAACCAGATTTTAAAGTCAATATATGAAGAACAGTCATTGCGGTTAGTCACTCATGAACCAGACAGTACATCCAGTGTCAACATTAAACAGTGGTTGTTTATCATTAACTTCAATGGTTCAAGCTATCATGACTGGTATGAGAAGAAATCATTGTGCAAGCAACAGAGGTACTAAATTAATTAAACACAATGGGTTTGCAATCAAGACTGGCTAAGGAATAATCTTTGTGGAGGATTAGATATCAAAACATGGAAGATCACAAGGATTATGCTATCAAGGAGGTATATTAATTTTATCTTAATTAATTAAGTCATTTGAATTATTTATTTGATAAATTAATTCTATCCGAATTAATTTATTCAGTAAATTATTTAAAAGATTATTTAAGTTAGAATTAATATAATTATGCTATCAAGGAGGTATATTAATTTTCTCTTAATTAATTAAGTCATTTGATTTATTTATTTGATAAATTAATTCTATTGGAATTAATTTATTCAATAAATTAATTAAAAGATTAATTAAGTTGGAATTAATATAATTATAAAAAGACTTCATATTAATTGTCTTTTAATTAAATTAAATTAGTTGGCTAATTTATTTTATAAATTAATTCAATCAGAATTAATTTATTCTTTAAATTAATCAATTAATTAATTAAATCAGAATTAATATGAAAAAGAAATAGTTATTTAAATGATTTTTATAAATCATTTGATTAATTATAAGCTGAAAAATATGATAATATAACTATCAAATGATAGTTATACCGATAGTCATATTCAGTTCAAAGTGTGACAGTCATATTTAGTTCAAAGTGTGACAGTCATATTTAGTTCAAAGTGTGACAGTCATATTTAGTTCAAAGTGTGACAGTCATATTTAGTTCAAAGTGTGACAGTCATATTTAGTTCAAAGTGTGACAGTCATATTTAGTTCAAAGTGTGACAGTCATATTCAGTTCAAAAGCTGACAGTCATATTCAGTTCAAAAGCTGACAGTCATATTCAGTTCAAAAGCTGACAGTCATATTCAATTCAAAAGCTGACAGTCATATTCAGTTCAAACTGGATAGTCATATTTCATTCAAGAGGACAGGCTGGATAGTTATACCGATAGTTATATTGGACTGGATAGTTATACCGAAAGTTATATTGGACTGGATAGTCATACCGAAAGTTATATTTAAAGAGACAGTCATATTACATTCATTCGATAGTCATACCGAATGTCATATTAGTGTTAACTGATTGTTATATCAGTTAAAACAAAGCAATATGACTATGGCTGTGTTATATAAAGCAGCAGAATGCAGAAGAACTGGAATCAGTCGAGCATATAACAGAAAATACACACAGCAGCCATTCTCTCTCTCTCTCAAGCTCAAGAACACCTACAAATTTAATTCTGTAAATTCAAGTTCATCTCAGTTGTAATATCCTATCCATTGGAACTTGTTTACTTGTGATTCCTGTACTACTAGCGAATTAAGTTTCCTAGTTCACAAATTGATATCTTGATTTTATTAACTAAATTAGAAAAGTTCATGTTGAATTTTCTAATTAGTTATTAATTAATTGATAATCATTTGGACTGATTTTGTAACACCCATCAAGTTAATATATTGTTATATTCAACTTGAAATTTGTGTTATATTATTCCGCACAAAATATTCGTTTAAGTAAAAATTGTTTAACGAATAAATTTTGAGAAAATGGTATAGATTGTATTCAACCCCCCCTTCTACAATCTTATCGGACCTAACATAAACAAACTTGTGGATCTCGAATAACAGCACCAACTCCAATTAATGCTTCCATCCTGATAAACCGCAGCATCTATATTAACCTTTATCCATCCATTCGGTGGTTTAGTCCAACTGTGAGCTCTAGTTTCACCTCGTGCACCTCTCCTCTCCACCTTCGATTGAGATTATTTCCAGTCCTTTAGTAAATTGATGGTTGCAGCTCGCACAGCAAATGGTGAACCATTCACTTTATCCCAAACCCAGTTATTACGCCTATTCCAGATACTCCAACAAAGCATGGCAAACTAGACACTCTGTTCTCTTGTGCATAGTTCAAATGCTTTAATTATAACCAAAAGTGTTGTATCATGCGTTAAAATCTGAACAAACTGATCCAGACCTGCATTCACCCACACTGTCCTTGCAAAATCACACGAGAATAACACATTGTTAGGATTTATGGGTGATAGCTTTGAGACAACTTAACTAGTACTTAGTTTTATTTGTATAGACTAAGTTGAACATACTGTCACAACCATAGTTTGTCTTTGTAATCGAATAAACTACTGTCATGTAATAATTGTATCTCTTGGAAGAAGTTCATACATTTGTTCAATCCTCAAGACATACATAAGGAAGACAGAAAGAATAAATGTTACTGTCACAACATTGAAGTAAGGTTACAAGAAGACAACATGTGGCAAGGTCACGACAACAAGTTTCATCTGACAACAACATTGGCGGAAGCATGAAGACAACAACATTCTCACACTTTGACAGCAAGTTTGAAAGTCCTGATAGCATCATTGGCGGGGACTCATACTGTCATCCAAGGAACATTCTCATGATAGCAAACTTGGCGTCAAAGGTTACTGTCTCAATTGAATATTTATATTGGGGATTTATCTCAGTCAAACCCGTGACAGTTTAGATGTTCAAAAAACAAATTTGCTGCATTTTGTCAAAGATTGTAGCAGACCTGCAAGACTACGACCGAAGCTTGAGAGATCACAAGACGAAGCTCGACAATTCAAGAGTATGACAAGTCTACATCGACTAGAATTGTTTTAGCTAGTTTTAGAAAGAACCCAGATTGCTTTATTCTTAATGATAGTCTGTTTGTATAGCATTTTGGGAAAGTCACATGGGTGTGCAATTTGTAAGGAGCTGCCACTTGAAAATGGCAGCGGCTCCACAACCCATGTGACAGAGATGTTAGAGAAGATTAGTTTTTATAGATAAACATCTCTCAATCTTTCTGTAATAAATTCAAGAAGTCAAAGCTTGAGAAAATACTTTTTCTCGAGGTTGTAGGAACACATTGCAAAATAAATAAAATATTTATTTTTGGAGAACATCTTGAGTTACTACTTGTGTTTGCAAATCTTGTATAGATAGTTTACAATCTTTATCATTGTTGTTGAGGTAAAGATTTGGAAATGTCTACATTGCATTCAACCCCCCTTCTGCAATGTCCTCCGGGACCAACAACTGGTATCAGAGCGACAGATTGACATACTAATCTAAGATCATGACGAGTATACAGAAGTCAAGTGGTATCAAGATTCCAGTATTTAATAAAGAGAACTACAATTTTTGGAAAAGAAAATTCTTGTTATTTATCAAAGCTGCACATCCACTGTATTTGGGAATTCTTGAGAATGGCCCCTTCATTCCGAAGAAAGAAGTAGCTTCTGCCACTGTGAATGGTGAAGTAATTCCAGCTCACTGGGTTGCTAAGAGACCCTCAGAATACACAGAGTCTGAGAAAGAAAAGGTAGCCTTGGATGACTACTTACAACTCATCTTGCTTGACTCTCTCACACTAGACAAAGCCATATGTGGAAATGTTATGGGGTGCTCATCTGCTAAAGAGATGTGGAGCAAGATAGAATTGATGTGTGATGGAAGTGAAGAGGTCAGAGAAAACCAAAGACAAATTCTTGTATCACAATATGAAGCTTTTATGGCCAAGCCTGGTGAAGAGCTCACTCACATGTTTGAAAGATTAAGTAAGCTAATAGCTGAGTTACAAATTCATGGAAAGTTCTATGACAAAAAGGAGATTAATGTCAAGGTTATGCTCACTCTTCCTGAGCACCTTGAGCACAAAATCACTGCCATAAGATAATGGAGAAACTTGAATGATGTTTCTCTTGAGACTCTTTATGGTGTACTTAAGTCATATGAAATTGAAATCTTTCAGAAGATATCTATTCAAACTGGAGCCAAAGGAAAGATAGCAAACATGTATGGTGCCCTTGTAGCTCAAGAGCCACTTGTTTCTCTGCCAAGTGAACCCTCACAAAGTTCGCAACCAACACAAGTGCCATCTCTGATGATTGAGGAGGTGTTGGATGATGAGGATAAAGTGGTTCTATAGCTCAAAGATGTTGAAGATGAAGACTTCTATTCATTAGAAGAGATTGAAAGCATGGATAATCCAACCATGGCATATATGGCTAAAAGATTTAAAAATATAAAGTTCAGAAGAGATAAGCCATATAAGCCACAGGGTCAGATATCTAAGTTCAACAAGGGAAACTCTTCAAAAGCTGCTGGTGGTGCCACAAGAGGAGGATACAAGATAGGAATGGTGGATAGGTCAAAATTCAGATGTTACAACTGCAATGAGCTAGGTCATTTTGCCACAGAGTGCAGAAGGCCAAAACAGAATCAAAGAATGGAGAAAGGATCTGGAAGTCAGTTTAAAAGAAATCAAGGAAGGGCCTATGTGGCTGAAGGAAAATGTTAGGATGACTCTAATGAAGAGGAAGAAGAAGAATTTGTAAATCTGGCTCTCATGGCTAGATCTGATGATGAAGCATCAAGCTCCTCAAATCAGGTACCATCTCTCATTTTACTTGATATGTCTAAAACCGAGTATAAGCAAACTATTGAAGAATTAAGTGCTGAGATGTTTAACATTCATGTTAGTTTATCTGCTGCTAATGAAGAAATTGTTAAGTTAACTGAACAGAATGAAACACTCAAATCTGAGAATGAAATGCTCTTGCTTAAAACCAGTCCATTAGATTTACTAGCTCAAGAAAATGATAGACTAAAAAATGATATTGTCTGTGCTAAAGAGATAGAAGAATTCCTAAGAAATCAAATTGCTGAAAATGAATTTAAGCTTAAGGCCTTTAGAAATTCTTCTAAGTTAGTTCAGGAATATCATGAGAATCACACTGAGAACCAAAAGGTTGGAATAGGTTTCGACTACGGTAGGAGGCCTGGTAAGGCAACTGTGTTTGATGATTGTTCAGATGGTGATGCTGTCAAACCTTATATTCTCAAGAGAGTTTGTAAACCCATTTTCAAAACTGTTCAAGCTGATTTTGATGAGAATTCCTTACTCATCAAACAAGAGCTTCGTGATGAAGATGAGTGTATTGACAGCACATCTACTGAAAGGAAAGCAACTGTCAAAATCCCCATAACAGAAACTTTACCAAGAAATCAGATAGAATGTTCTAAAGAAGCTGTCAATAAGGATAAGACAGAAACTTTCAAAG
The DNA here is from genome assembly GCA_036435485.1 of Saposhnikovia divaricata. NCBI lineage: Eukaryota > Viridiplantae > Streptophyta > Magnoliopsida > Apiales > Apiaceae > Saposhnikovia > Saposhnikovia divaricata. Next base: position 133,373,386 of record CM071600.1, read on the forward strand.
ATACTGTCAAGAGAGTACCTAGGACATCAACTTTCAAACCTACTGTCAAGACAACAGGTATGAAAGGTACTGTCAAGGGTAACTTGACAGCAACTTCAGGACATACTGTCAACACAGATGCTTACAAGCCTAAGAATAGGAATGGCAAGTTAGGAATTGATAAGAAAAATGGCTATGCTTATGTCAAGAATGCCCCTAGAAAGCTTTACAATAATTGTGGATCCTCCCAACACTTAACACATGTTTGTAAGAAACCAAATGAGAACAAGGTTAATGCAACCAAGGTTAAAGGTAACTTACACAGAACCCCCATTATGCAAAGAACAATGACTGTTTGTAGTAACATTGACTACATGTTTTAATCTGCCTATTCTGTCTACTGAAACATGCTCCTATATGCAAACTGTTGAGACTTATGAGCCTGCCAATGATGGTAAAAAGGTAGCTTCCACTGAGAAAAGGACCAAGTCTTATTCTAAAACTGAGTGGGTAGCAAAAGAAGTCAAACAGGATGATTCAAGTGTTGATTCGAATGTGATAAACGATGATATAAAATGTGATGCTGTAACTGCAGGACCTAACAAGGATTGGGTACCAGATGTAAATTAAATATCATCTGTTTTGCAGGGCAAGAAAAAGAAACAAGTCATGTAGATATCGATAGTGGATGCTCTAGACACATGACAGGTGATAAAGCCCTGCTATCACATTATGTTGAGAAAGCTGGCCCAATCATAACTTTTGGAGACAACAGCAAAGGTTACACTGTGGGATATGGCTGTTTGTAAATTGGAAATGTTGTCATTGAAGATATTGATCTTGTGGATGGATTGAAGCACAACCTGCTCAGTGTCAGCCAATTTAGTGACAGAGGATTTAAGGTTGATTTTGATATGATGGTCTGCAATATCTATCACAAGAAGGATGAAAGCCTTTCTCTGAAAGGAGTCAGAAAAGGAAGCTTGTTTGTGGTAGACATAAACTCTGCTAAGAAGGACAAGGTTTACTGTTTCTACAGTAAGGCAACAGTTGGTGATAGCATGCTTTGGTACAAGAAGCTCTCCCACCTCAATTTCAAGACCATGAATATACAAATGAAGAAGGAGCTGGTGAGAGGACTACCTCAACAAGAGTTCTGTCAAGAAGGATTATGTGAGGACTATCAAATGGGAAAATTGAGAAGATCTATGCACAAGTCAAAGCAATTAAACTCTAACACTGAATCACTCAAACTAATTCATATGGATCTCTTTGGACCAGTTAATGTGCAATCATTAGCAAGAAAGAGATATGCCTTAGTCATGGTGGATGACTATTCTAGGCACACCTGGGTAAAGTTCCTAGAATCAAAGGATGAAGCTGCTCAGGAGATCATTGATCACATCATGGTTCTTGATAGAACTCCTAATGCAAAAGTTCAAATTCTAAGGAGTGATAATAGAACTGAGTTCAGAAATGCTACTCTTGGAAACTTCTGCAAAGATGAAGGAATTTTTCAATAATTCTCTGCTGCCAGGACACCACAGCAAAATGGTGTAGTAGAAAGAAAGAACATGACTCTCGTTGAAGCTGCAAGAACTATGTTGAATGATGCAAAATTACCAACATATTTCTAGACAGAAGCTATCAACACAACTTGTTACACATAGAACAGAACCTTAATCAACAAGACACATGGGAACACTCCTTACTATCTGTTGACTGGAAAAAAACATATTGTCAAATACTTTCATGTATTTGGAAGCAAGTGTTTCAAAATGATAGACAACCATGAAAGAAAAGGAAAGTTTGATGCTAAAGCACATGAAGGCATTTTCATGGGATATGGATTAGAAAGGACTGCCTATAGAGTCTATGTCATAGAACACAAAGTCATTGAAGAAAGTGTGAATGTTACATTTGATAAAACCAAGTTTCCAGGACTACAAGAAGATGGTCAGATGCAGCCTCTGAGATTTAAGAATCAAGGATACTTGGAAGAAGAAATTGTTACTGAAGAACCATCTTGTACTCAAACTCTTGAGTTTGGAGGAGATGCTGTCAACCCAAATAATGTTAATCAAGCTCCAGCTCAGTCACAAACAATTACTTCTAATCATGAAGCTGATGGTGACTCTGGAGATCTTGAAGAACATGGAGAAGACAACAATGTAGAAGAATCAATTCCTCAAGAAGGAACTGATCAATCAGAACAAAATAGAAGCTTACCCAGATCCACTAAATGGAACAAGGATCACACCTCTGATTTAATCATTGGTAATCCTTCCACTGGAGTAAGGACTAGAAGAAATGTCTCTCCTGACAGCATGCTCTCCTATTTTCTATCACAAATTGAGCCAAAGACAATTGATGAAGCATTGTTGGATTCTGATTGGGTGATAGCTATGCAAGAGGAGCTCAACCAATTTGAAAGAAACAATGTGTGGAAACTTACCAAGACCTAAAGAGAAATTAGTTGTTGACACAAAATGGGTCTTCAGAAACAATTGGATGAAAGTGGAAATGTGACAAGAAATAAAGCAAGGCTAGTGGCCAAAGGATACTATCAACAGGAGGGAATAGATTATGATGAGACATTTGCACCTGTTCCCAGACTTGAAGCTAATACAATATTTCTAGCCTATGCCGCACACTGCAATTTCAAGGTATTTCAAATGGATGTCAAAAGTGCCTTTCTTAATGGAGAGCTAGATGAGGAAGTGTATGTTGAACAGCCAACTGGATTTGAAGATTCTGAGTTGTATGACTTTGTCTACAAGCTATTTAAGGCACTTTATGGTTTAAAGCAAGCCCCTAGAGCTTGGTATGATACACTCTCTACCTTTCTGTTGGAGAATCAATTTATAAGAGGTGTTGTAGATAAAACACTATTCTACAAACATCATGGCAAGGACATCATTCTGGTACAGATCTATGTTGATGACATAAACTTTGGTTCTACAAATGAAAAGCTGTGTGAGAAGTTTTCATCTCTTATGAGGAACAAATATGAGATGAGTATGATGGGAGAACTATCATTCTTTCTTGGCCTACAGATTTACCAAAAGTGTGATGGAATTTTCATTTGTCAAGCAAAATATGTCAAGGAACTGCTCAAGAAGTTCAACTTGGAAGATGCATCACCTGCCAAGACACCTATCTCTACTACAACCAAACTGGATCTAGATCCTAAAGAAAGGAAAGTGGACTCTAGTACTTATAGAGGCATGGTTGGATCACTGCTATAACTAACTGCTAGTAGACCAGACATAATGTTTGCTACATGTCTCTGTGCAAGGTATCAAGCTGATCCAAAAGAGTCACACTTGATTGCTATTAAGAGAATCTTTAGATACTTGAAAGGCACTCCAAATTTAGGCCTTTGGTATCCTAAAGACACTGGATTTGATCTAGTTGGATATTCTGATTCAGACTATGCTGGATGCAAGATTGACTAGAAAAAGCACAATAGAAAGCTGTCAATTTCTTGGTGGAAGATTATTGTCATGGTTTAGCAAGAAGCAGCATTCTGTATCTACCTCAACTGTAGAAGCTGAATACATTGTAGCTGGAAGTTGTTGTGCTCAAATTCTTTGGATGAAGAATCAGCTTTTGGATTATGGCTTAGAGTTATCAAACATTCCTATCTACTGTGATAACACTAGTGCTATAGCCATCTCAGACAATCCAGTTCAACATTCAGGACAAAGCACATTGATAGAAGGCATCATTTCATAAGGGAACTTGTTGAAAAGGGAACTGTGAAGCTATTCTACATTCCTACGGAAAAGCAACTTGCAGACATTTTCACCAAGCCACTGGATGAAGCAACCTTCAACAGGTTGGTAAGTGAATTGGGAATGCTAAATCTGGTATGTTAACTTACTAGTTTTTACATTTTCAAGGTGTTAAAATTGTAGCTCGTGATAGTAGCCTTCAATGTTGCTGTCATGAGAAGTTACTGTCTTATGTGCTACTTGTTATTGATAGCATGTCTGCTATGACTATGCTAAATTGAAATTACATGCGTATTTTAACTTATGTAATAAGTAGTCACGTGACATTAACTTAAATCACACGCGTGCCAGTGATACTTAGTCATGTCATTTGAAATGACCCGGGGTAATTGTCAGTCCTTTTTCTTTTAAAGTTAAATACTTAATTAAAAGGAAGCTTGTGGGAAATTGTAGCGTCTCCTAGTGTGCTATAAATGAACCCGAGGCCAAACCCCTATTTTCTCATTACACACTTTAGAGACACTAGAGAATGAGTAAGAGGAAAACTTCAGAGATCTCTACTTCCGAGAGCCCCGTCTCCAACAAGGTCGAAGAGATGCCCAAGGAAGTGCCGGAGAAGACAGAGGAAGCTGCTGCTGCTGAGAACCCTTGGTATCCATGGTTGGATAAGCTTCAGGCTTATCTGGACATGCAGGGGATCACCAAGGAGGAAGATGTGGAGAAGGTCGTCGAGGACCTGCTGAAGAAAGCTCTTGCAGAGTTTAATAAAAATTTATGTTTAGTTTAAAAGAACTTTTTATATATTGTTTTTAAGTTTTTTTTAATGAAAAGTTCATCGTTTCATCTTCTTCAGCGTTCTTGCTTGTTTCTTCACTTTATTCTCTTACCTTGGTTATCTGTTGGGTAAATGCATGTATGCATGTGTGTATATGTAATTGTGTATATGTGTGCCTGAAACGAATATGCGCTTTAATCGATTAAAAATGCTAATTGGTAATTTTAATTAAATAATAGACAAAATTCATTTAAAACCCATGACGTTTGGAATTTCCGCACAACTTGTTGTCAACAAGGAAAGGTGCTGTCATGAGATTTTTTTTTTGAAAATTGTCTATAAATTACTTAATGGTGACAGTATGTTCTTGCGCCAATGTTACTGTCAAGCGAAACATAATGTCACCACCCCAACATTACTAACGATTTATTCCAGCGCACAGGTTACTGTCAAAAGTTAGTGGATCGTTGAAATTGGGATTTTTACCTTCACAATTTACAACCACTAAAAAGTAACTACCCACTACACCACATGAACATTTAACGGGTTAAGACAAAGTTACTTTTCCCTCTTCAGTAAAACAGTAGCTACTCTCATATAAGCAATTGTCAAACACACAAACATATAACTCTCAACAGAACCTCTCTCTCTCAAAAGCTTAAATCTCTCTCTCCCAAATCTAAAAGCAAAAATGGCACCCAAACAATCCTCTTCTCAAACAAACTTTGTTGGTATTCTCTCTACTAGAAATGCTGGTGAAGGTTTCAAAGGACTTGCATCCTTCATGAACAAGTCCTATCTAGGTCATGCTATAACCTCTACCCCTTCTTTGGACCTAGACAGACTTGAACAATTTTGGAAAACAACCTTTTTTCAAGGAGATGCTGGTAGTGAGTCCATAAATATTGAAATCAACAACACTACCTACATTCTCATAATCAAGGGCATCAATGACGCTCTAAGAATTGGACTGCAAGACAATGAACCATACCAGGAGCTTGCAAGTGATGAAACCCTAAAGAACTTCTTCTTGAAAATTGGGTATTCTGGCCCTGTTCTTGAAGAAGGAACTTTAAGCTGGTACCCAACTGGAGAAATGGACAGGAAATATCTAAGAAAAGAGTGGAGCATGATTATTGATGTAATGGTGAAGGTTTTCTCAATAAAGACCTCTGGGTGGAATGGTATCCCTACCTACATCAAGAAACTCACTCACTCTCTTGTTCATGGGTACAAAGTGGATGTTGGAAAACTGCTCATGGGACAATTCAAATCTGCCCTAGGCAAAAAGGTACATATTAATCCTCGCTTTCTTATGATGTGTATAAATTCTTTATGTGGAATTGATGAAAATGCATCTCTCACAATGGAGTGCAATGTTTTGAAAAGAAATACACCCACTACACTCAATTCACAGAATTTAAATGCACATATTCCACTATGTTTTACACAGCACATGGTTGATCAAGTGCCCAACCTTGATTTTCCATTGCCCTCTGGGTATACTGTTTTCTCTCTAGAGAATGAAGCTGAATTAAGCCCAAATTCAGTCAACCCTCATTCTACTCAATTTACACAAGTCAGACCCTCTAGACTACCAAAAGCCACCAAAATAGCCCTGCAAGAATCCAAGAAAAGACCATTGGAAACTGGTGTTGAAGGTAATTCTAAGAGTGTTGAGGGAGAAACTGCACTTGATGCAGCAAATAAGGATATTAGTGAAATTGAACCCATAGTGGTTCCTCTTGAGCCTAAGAAGAAGATAGCTAAGAGGGCCAAAGCCACTATCAGCCACCCCCCACAATCTCACAAAAGGCTGTGGAGGATAAAAGGGAATCAAACACATTCCTAGATGCTTCTTCTCAACAAGGAGTATCTATTGAAATTGGCCTGTCTCCCAGGGCATCTTGTAAAGAGTCTGCACAAACTCATGAACTCACTCATGAGAAGCCCACACTTGCAAAAACACACATGGAGATAGGGTACAGTGAGGATCAAACTCCTACTATTGATGTTCCACAAGTTACCCCTGTGGAACAGCCAATACTCTCTTTTATACCGTCGCCTTCTTTATTCTCTAATCCATCAATTGTTTCTTCTCAACAACCTATAGAAAGGGACAGTACCAACCCTTCAGGTTTTGATCATCCATCTTCTATCATGGATGAGCCCCCATCAAGTGGTCCACAAGAACCCATTACTCAAAGTGTGATGGACACCACTCTCTCAAACAATGAGTTAGATCATGATGCAATTCTGCCAGATATTGAAACAACCAGCATAATTATTGATCTCCAGAAAGCAACTTACCCTCAGGAAGTTGCTGTCACAGCCTCAGCTGCTGTCAATGACACAACCAAAGTTGCTGTCACCCCACTTGCTGACAGTAAACTTTTGAGTAAAGATGCTGTCACCTCTACACAGCTTGATCAAGACGCAGTCATTGTTGAAGATGCTTCTGATGAAGACCATGTGCCAATATCCTCTTTCAAAAAGGTAAAATCTAAACCTTCTCTTTCAATGCATGTTAGTACTGCTCATACCCATGCATCTAGGTAGAGTGAGGGTGTGAAAAAGAAAAGAGAGATAAAAGAAAAGAGAGGTGAGCATAAAAATGAGAGGCAGCCAAATGAGCTGGAAAAAGGAGAGGGACTTGAGCATGTCCAGAGTGGAAAAGAGAGAAACCCCAGCAAACAGGCTCTAGGCCTTGAGTGTTCAACTGTGAGGAGTGATGAGATCACTCGGAAAAACAATGAGAGTGTGAGAACCCCCACAGCCTCCTTGCCCCAATCTTTTCCTTTGCCTCCAAAAAGGTTAAGATCTAGTGGTCCTTCTAAACAAGCTGATTTAAGGTTGAAATCCCTTGAGGACAGATATGCATCTATGGAAGCTAAAATTGACAATTTGTCCACTATGGTAGCTACTGGTTTTAATGAGATTTAACAGACTCTGCTATCATTCTCTGTTGCTCTTAGTGCTGTCAACTTGACTAAGGGGGAGAAAGTGGTAGATCAGAATAGAGTGGTAGATCCATATACCTCAGATAAAGTGGTAGAGAATGAGAAACAAGGGGAAGCAACAAGCAAGGGGGAGTCAAGAAGTAAGGGGGAGCATGTACAAGTTGAAGATGGAGAAGAGAGTGAGGGGGAGCTAGAGGAGAAGGAAGAAAGAAACTTTGGTGAAGAATTGAAAGCTTCTGGAGATGGTGATCTTATTGAACATGAAATGGATGGTGAGCCAGTATTGGTAAATAAAGAAGTAATGGAGCAATTACAAGAAACTCAAAAGTCTAAAAGACCAATATTGCCTCCTCTGAAAATTAAGGAGCCAACTTCAGAATTCATGGAAACTCACTGGAAAATCTATGGAGAGAATAGGAGGAGCAAAACAGACTGGGTAAAGGCCAAGATAAAATGCCTGAGTACATAAATCTGACAACTGGAACCACCTAGTCTGATGGAAGTGAGTACAACCCAGATGAAGCAGGAATAATGATGGTTAGCTACATGGAGAGTACTTTGAAGAACAAGGATGAAGAATTCAGTATGTTGGTGGATAACTCAATCACAGAAGCAGGCGGAGTTTATAACAAACTGTCAACAATACTGAAGGATAAAATAATAAGTATCTCTGTGAAACTTAACTTGGAGAAAAGATGGGCAATTGATGTATATCTGAAATCTGGAATTTCAATATTCATCACAATTCAACTACTGCAAAGCTTGCAATCAAGAATACTAAATTCCTTAGCAACAAAAGTGAAGGCAAATTCAACAACCTTTAATGAAAGTCTCTTGGCACAGATCAAGAGGCTTGTTGAAGACAAACTCCCAGAAGTGATTGAAAATCCATATGGTGTTTGCTACAGGATGACTACAAGTGCAGGAGTAAAGAAAATTGGTTTTCTACATTTGGATGGAGAAACAAAGTTCAAAACTGACTCAGTTATGACAGTACTGAGACACATTCTCAAATCCAGAATTACTAAAGAAAAGGTAAAGGCTATTAAGGACATTTACAAACTTTTGGTAAAGAGAGATGAGAATCTTAGCTCTCAGATAAAGAAGTTAATTTCTGAAGCAAATACCAAAAGAAATGAAAGAGGTGGAAGCTGCACATTTGATGACACCCTTGATGATGGTAAAGATGAACCTGATGGTAATGGAGGATGTGGTGCACCTGGAAATGGTGCCAAAGCAACTGTTGAGATTGCTAGAAGTCAAACTAAGGAGAAAACAAAAGAAGAAACTCCCAAAACTGACAAGAAAGATGCTGATGCTAAAGATAAAGGGGAGATAGACATTCTTGAAGCCTTGGAAGCAAATATTTTAAGGTTTGTTTTTGACTGCCTTAATGCTGAAAAGGATGTTGTCAATAAAGACACTGTCAAGAGCTCAAATGAAGATACTGTCACGAAGGACACAGTTGAAAAAGACACTGTCAAGAGCTTGAATGAAGATGCTGTCAAGGACAAGGATGCCAAGGCATTCAATCCTAAAAGGACAAAAAGAAAAGCAAGAGCCTGGCGCTCAACTCCTACAAAGGGGAAGACAAAGGCTGCAGCTAAGACAAAGAAGCATGGAGTAGTGGTTGATAAGACTGTTATTCAGAAAAGAGAAATGATGAACAACTTCGAATGTCATAAAGCAAATATTGAAAGGGACATGAAATCCGTGTATTTGGAATTGGATAAGAGTAAGCAACATGCAACCAAATACACCATCTGGCATAAAGATGGAAGTAGAATGATGTATGTTAACAAGGATATCAATATGCTCTTAGGGTCAACAGTGGTAGACAGGTACAGCCTCAAAATGACATCCGAAGTAGTGACATGCAGAATTGACTTCTTTGTGTTGGCAAGGATGGTGGAGCTTATGGTGAGTCATGGAAATGTCCCTAAACTAGCCATGGAACACATCCAGAAATACTATGTTGAAAGATATGCTGAATTCTATGAGAAACATGGTGACTGGATGGAAATTGATGATGCCAACTTGTCTATAAGTTCAGATGAATTAGAGGTTAAGTGTAAGTATGACTGGGCAGAAAGAACGTCATCTTATACACCTGTAGAAGTGAATGAAGCAGCAGAAGTATTCAGGGCTACTGAAGAAGAATTCAAAAATGCTGATAAACCACCCAAGTCTGCCAAACAAACTGCTGAAAATCTAGAAGCTCAACTGAAAGAAAGTTGCAAGAAGGTCAATAAAATGAACAGTGAGAAAGCAGATTATCAGCCCTGTGTACTGGAAGATCCTCTCAGAATTATAAATAGAAAAGAAGAAATCTATGTAGATAGTTTTCACAAACTGAGGACCAGTATCTTGAAGAATCTCTACTGGAGAGTTGTTGAATCATCTCACAAGCTTGAAATGCTATGTGCTTGGGAACTTGAAGTTATCTTTGACCAAAGGAGAGATGAAGATCCAAAACTAGACAGAAAAAGGAGAGTATCCCTCAATGCTATCCCTGGAAGGAGATTCAAGGTCATCGAAGGCATCTTAAAGTTCAGAACATATACCTATGACTTCGAAACTTGGTTTGACCTGAAAGATGCTAAAGTGTTTCCTTCTCGAGTGACTCAAGGGTACATTGAAGACATTGAAGATGATGCTAAAACTCCAGAAGAAAAGCTTTAGTAGAAGACCTCAAGAAGGGAAAAAAAGAAGCTCTCAAAAGAGAGGGAAGAATCTAGACAGCTAAGAACTGCTCAAATCAAGCTAAGTAAATTTCTTATTTGCTCAATATAAAGGAGTAATTGATTTGCAGTTAGAACATCAATGTTGTATTCTGGATTCTTTAACATTCATCAGACATGGTGTTTTAACTATTCTGATCTATGTTAGTTAAGTTGTCAGCATGCTTTAATTGTAAATTTGTTGTTATTGTCCATAAAAACAAATTGGGGGAGATTGTTAGGATTTATGGGTGATAGCTTAGAGACAACTTAACTAGTACTTAGTTTTATTTGTATAGACTAAGTAGAACATACTGTTACAGCCATAGTGTGTCTTTGTAATCGAATAAACTACTGTCATGTAATAATTGTATCTCTTGGAAGAAGTTCATACATTTGTTCAAGCCTCAAGACATACATAAGGAAGACAGAAAGAATAAATGTTACAGTCACAACATTGACAGTAAGGTTACAAGAAGACAACATGTTGCAAGGTCATGACAGTAAGTTTCATATGACAGTAACATTGGCGGAAGCATGAAGACAGCAACATTCTCACACTTTGACAGCAAGTTTGAAAGTCCTGACAGCATCATTGGCGGGGACTCATACTGTCATCCAAGGAACATTCTCATGATAGCAAACTTGGCGTCAAAGGTTACTGTCTCAATGGAATATTTGAATTGGGGATTTATCTCAGTCAAACCTGTGACAGTTTAGATGTTCAAGAAACAGATTTGCTGTATTTTGTCAAGGATTGTAGCAGACCTGCAAGACTACGACCGAAGCTTGAGAGATCACAAGATGAAGCTCGACAATTCAAGAGTATGACAAGTCTACATCTACTAGAATTGTTTTAGCTAGTTTTAGAAAAAAGCCCAGATTGCTTTATGCTTAATGATAGTCTGTTTGTATAGCATTTTGGGAAAGTCACGTGGGTGTGCAATTTGTAAGGAGCTGCCACTTGAAAATGATAGCGGCTCCATAACCCATGTGACAGAGATTTTAGAGAAGATTAGTCTTTATGATAAACATCTCTCATTCTTTCTGTAATAGATTCAAGAAGTCGAAGCTTGAGAAAATACTTTTTCACGAGGTTGTAGCAACACATTGCAAAATAAATAAAGCATTTATTTTGTGAGAACAACTTAAGTTACTACTTGTGTTTACAATTCTTGTATAGATAGTTTACAATCTTTATCATTGTTGTTAAGGTAAAGATTTGGAATTATCTATATTGCATTCAACCCCCCCTTCTGCAATATACTTCGGGACCAACACACATGCACATCATCCTCTATATCACTATGACACCACGGGCACTGTGCACCAATATTAACTTGTTTTAACACCAGAGCCTGACTAGTTGGTAGACATCCCTTACAGACACGCCACATAAAATTAGTTACCATACCTGGAAGCTTCAACGTCCACAATTTTTTCCAGAAGGTCTTGTACTCAATCTGACACTCTCCCTGAAGCCATCTATAACAACTCCGAACCATAAACTCCCCTTTCTCATCCAACACCTAGAACCATGAATCAACCTTTACCACATAAAATTAGTTACCTTACCTGGAAGCTTCAACGTCCACATTTTTTTCCAGAAGGTCTTGTACTCAATCTGACACTCTCCCTGAAGACATCTATAACAACTCCGAACCATAAACTCCCCTTTCTCATCCAACACCCAGAACCATGAATCAACCTTTCCAACTAGAGGCAATGGGATAGGTTTAATCAACTCGACATCTCTATTCTCAAACACATCATATAACAACCCCATATCCCATTTATTTTCCCTTGTAACCATCAAACTTCTCATTTTGCTGTCACGAAGATGGCTATGACACGTTGTGCTGATAAAACCATTAGTAAGATCTGGAAACCATGGGTTGTCCCACACAGTCGTGTCTTCCTCATTGCCTATTTTCCTTCTAGCACCTGATTTAATAGCTCCATTTGCAACCATTATACTATGCCAAACATAACTCGGATTACTTCCCAACTCTGCATTTAAAAAATTCGTACTAGGGTAGTACTTATCTTTCATAATCGCAGAGACCAGTGTGTTGGTTTCATTCAGAAGTCTCCACCCTTGTTTCGCAAGCATAGCTAGATTAAACTTTCTTAATTCCTTCACTCCCAGACCTCCAAATTCTTTAGGAATACACAGCTTTTTCCAAGTAATCCATTTGACACCTTCACCTTTCGGACCACTACCTCACAGAAAAGCATTAATTTTCCTTTCCATCTCATCACACAAAGATTCTGGATCAGGAACAAGCTCATCCAGAAATTCGGAATAGTTTGTGCAACAGATTTTAATAATGTTATTTTGCCAGGCTTGTAACAGTGGAGTTAAATCTTAACCTATATATATTATAAATCATAAACGATTTTAAAAGGATACAATGGTAATCAATATTATATGAAAATTAATTTTGAAAAAAGCCACTTTAATATGAATATGATACTAACGTCCTAAAATATTATTGAGAAAAATGGGCCTGAGGATGACCTCAGGTAACTCCCGTGAGGTTATATCCTTCTCCCATATAAATTTAATGGCATTCTTGTAAATATTAATGACTCATCGTGAATTTACAAATATACCCTCCTGCATTTATATTAGAAATACTTCAAAACTCAGGTAGCACCCTAAGGTCAACCTCAGGTATATGTTACTCAATATAATTTATTTATTGACCTATCCAATTTAAATTAAAGTAAAAATAACCAAAAAATTGAACTTAACTATTGATGGAAAAAAATAAATTAAAACGGAGGGAATTAGTTTGGATAATGTGGGTGAAGGTGTATTGGATTTGTGTGTGTTGCCCCTAGCGGGGCCATTAGATTAGATAGATCTAAGGGCTAAGATTAGTTTCTAGTTTTTATTCTAATTTTGGTTTCTATATATATATATATATATATATATATATATATATATATATATATATATATATATATATATAACGCCCTAGAAAATATCGTATTTGTTATTATTATTATTTAATTATTTAATATTAAATGTGGATTATAGGGTATGAATTTTTTTTTGATAAAATATACGTGACATCATATTTACATGTTTATATGGTGATGTATGTGTGACGTGCTAGTCCGTATAATTTTTATTTGAATTTTTATGATTAAAATCTATTTAAATATGCATTATTGATCTTCTGGGATTTTTATAAAATCATTGGAGTTGATAAAAATCACGAAATCTTTTGTGTTATTATTTTTATGATATTATTTAGTTTTTAAAATTATTGGGAGAATTATTTTGGGTATTTACATATTTTAAAATGATTTTAAGAGTTTAATGTATTTAAAGGATCAAAACTTGTAAAATTCATATTTAATTCGTTTTTTATCCTAAAAATATTTTAAAAATATGGGTGTGTTCGTAATTTTATACTCTTTATTTTAAAAATGAAAAGTTTTATTTTCCATCATTTTTCCATCTAATTTTGATTTTTGAAAGTTGTTTAAAATGTTTTTTTAAATAGAATTCAGAATTGTAAAATCTCAATTTTTTTCCTCTGTTGTTCTTATTTGTTAAACCAGAGCTATCCAGATTCTTCGGGAGTGTTCTCTTGTTCTAATCTCTCGACTCTCTCTCGTTTTTCCATCGCACGATCTCTCTCCCTCACTCTTGGTTCTCTATCTTCTTCTTATTTCTCCTCACCCGTATATCTCCCCGTATATAGATATATATATATATATGAGGCCTGTGTGTGTATATACAAATCAGTATGTGTGTGTGTATAAACACCGTACGCGTGTGTGCGTACAAAATTGTGTGTGTGTCATAATCTTTGGTGTTGAACTTTTGGGGATTTCAATTAGGAGTTCTAATTGGGGACTGATTTGGATATGAATTGATGAGGGTTGGATTTTGTTAGTGTTATGGGGGTATGAGTTGTGCAGGTGCGTGTTTTATATATATGCAATTGGGTGAAATTGTGGTGTTGGGTGATAGGAAACAGGGGAAAATGAATGGAGTCGACAGACATGAGGGTGGTGCAGCTGGTGTGGGCGCGTTTGGGCTCCCGGATGGTGAACAAGGGAGAGCTGCGGAGTAGGTTTCGAGGGGCTGTAAAAGGGGGTGAACCATGTCTGTGTATTGTGTGTGTCCTTAAGGGTGTATGTGGGTATGTGGGTATGTGGTTGTGGCATTAGAACAGGGGAATGACCGAGAGGGAGATGGGGATTGAAGAAGGGATAGAAAGAAATGGAAGAGAAGTGGATATATGTGAGTTTTAGGACTTTGGGTTTTGTTGAATTCTTGGCTTGAGTTCTTGGTTAATCGTAGTGGTCATTCGGTAGGGTGTAAATATGGTTGTATGTAATCTTTAAGATCATGATTTCGAGGTGGTCAAGTTATGGACGAATTTCAGTTTGGTTCTTGGAGGAGCTGAAGTTCAAAATTTGTGGATTGATATATATAATGTTATACCTGAAATTTTGGTAAGGAAAAGTTGATAATTAGGAAGTACTACTTGTATGTGGTTTTTGGATTTATTTAAATATTTTTGGGGTTGCTTTTGTTTAATGAAGGAAAAGAAGTCATGGTTTGGTTTTAATTATCTTCAAAAGTGTTGATATGTGTACTCGTTATTGATTTGGTAGTGAAATTTTCGAATTATATAAACATATATACGAATTAGTTGAATTTTATAATATAAGGTTTAAGGTTGAGAGTTGTTGATTCTTGACAAGAATTTTGGAGAAACCGAGTTATATAATCAATGTAGACTGTCTTGCAACAATTAACTTATAGGCGAGTTTATGTGTGTAGTTTAAAGTAGTAATTGTGATTGCTGGTTGGTACAGGTTTTGGTGAATTAGTTACAGTTATAGAGGAGACTTTGTCGAAATTTTGTTAGAACTCAATAGCAGTACTAAAGCTATTTTAAAAAGTGACTCTTCTATAACTTATGTGTGTTATGTGATGATAGAGTTAATGCCTGATTGTTTAATTAATTGTTAGTGATATAAGTGATATGTGACTTAAGCTGTAAAGTTAAGCATTAAGTTGTTGAAAGGGTAGAATTAAGTTGGACGTTCTTAGATGGGTCGAGTGATATGTAGAATTCTGAAGTGGTATCTTTACATGTATAGATTCGAAGGACGTAGACTCAAGGAATAAAGGAAAGGCAAAGGCTGAGGGTTTTTGAACTAAGTGACTAGCGTGGAAATATATGGTTAAGGCAAGTAACTCGAACCTTTTATTAAAGTTAAGATTCTTTCAATTATCCATTGATTGTTGCTTAAATTCTTATAACTTACTGTTTGTTTCTGTCAAGTTAATTGTAGAACCCCTTGTCCTATATTGTTAATCCTTATAAACTATTACTTAAACCTTTGTAACATCTCATTTACCTTTATAGATTGTTGTTTAAATTGTTGTACTTCCTTGCTTATTCTAATTCTCGTTGAACTGCATATCTTGTGGTAAAACATACCTTTTGCATAAGCTTAAACATTATTTCATATCTATTCCCTTAATTCACACTAGCATTACTATACCTTATAACCCTTGATTTTTCTCTAAATCCTTAAACCTTGTTGTGTAATATACCTTTTGTACTAGCTTAAACCTTATTTCATCTCCATTTTATTAAACCACACTAGCCTAACTATACCTTGTAATCTTTGAATTAAACTCTAAATCCCTAACCTTTGTTTTGTCCTTAATTAATTAATTACCATTATTGCTTATATTCCTATTTTTCCCTTAGCCCTACCATATTCGATATCACCTTGTATTATGCCTCTAAAATGACAAGAGCTTGATAAACCTTTATTTTTAAATACTTTTGAATCACACTTGAACCCTACCTTGCGAACCTTATACAATTAAATTGGATTGCTTACTTGATTTTCAGTCACTTATTCTTGAAATTAAACAGAATAATCCCCCGCTCTGAATTATTGCATAAGAATTCTATTCATCGAAACTTTCTTTATTCTAAGGACATTTAATTAATTATTTTAAATTAGCGTAAGAGGCTAGGGTGGTCCTAGTCCAGCACTTTAATTTGGCGTAAGAGGCTAGGGTGGTCCTAGTCCAGCAATAGAGGCCAATGTGTTGCCTAATTGGGAACCCAATTTCAAAGGAATGGGGACATTACGTGGCTGATCACCCGTATTGTCCAGTTTTAATAAAAAGATTAATCCAATTGAAACGTTTTAAAAGTGGAAATATGATATAAAAAGAGAATTGATTGTTTTCTCTCTTTCTCCCTACCTTTGGAAATGGATTATAAATTGTCAAATTTTGAAAGAGCTCAAAGAATGATTTCTTATATTGTTGTATCCACATTTCTTTTGTTGATTCCTTTGCATCTATATTGTTACTTGTTGAGCATTTGGCTCACTTCTTGCTATTGTTTCTAACCCTTTTTCAGTTAAAGAAGAAAAAGATACGAAGTAGGAGCTATATCTGAGAAGAACTTGTTGTGGACCTTAGGCAGCCTAGTTGCACTCTGCTAGAAGGTTGGACTTTTGGGTATCAGTAAAAATATGTGTAATAGTTCTAGTTGTTTGTATTTATATTTGTGGAGTGTATGTATCTTTTAATTAAGGATTTAGCATTGTAATGTAATAATTTAGTTAGTAGTTGTTTGTTTCATAGCACTACCTGTTAGAGATCTTGGTTAGTACTGGGGTTGTATTTATTTCTTATTATTTTATTATCAAGGTTTATGTTTTTAGTGGGTATTGTGATGCCCCGATCTTTGCTCTGATCGGGAGGGTATTTTGGTATGGTTCACCTGATCGGTTAGGACAGGTTGAACATATGCTGGTTTTTTCTTAAATAGTTGGAATTGTCGTTTTTATTTATGAAATTTGGTTGGTTTAAAAATATAGGTAGATAGTCCGTATTACGAATACTTCATGCCGAAATTTTTTAAAATTCCCCTGTATCGAAGTCTATTTTGTCTAATTAATTCCAATAATCGAGTATTTTATTATAAAAAGTATACTTTGGTAATTGGGAATTGATAAGAGTTGTGTGTGCATTGAGTTCTATTTTTTTTAAAATTCTCAGACTGTTTTTGTATTAAAAAAAAGTATGGTTAAATCATGGTTTTATTATATATCTAAAAAGGTTTTGAGGTTGTCATATCTATATGTATATAATTATTCAGGTGTTTGTGAGTATATTATTATATAAAGTATATGTTTATTAGTGGGTAATCGGGTCGTTACAGGTTGGTATCAGAGCTGTCAGGTTTTGGTCACTGAAACAAGCCAGGATTAGGTATAGGATAGGTGTAGGATAGGATTAGAACTTTTATAGACATAGGATAGGAGCGATAGGTGTAGGTTATCATTAGGATAGTAAGTGATAGGCTTAGGATATTCTTTTATCGCTTTAGTACTTTCTTTTGCGCTATATCGTTATCACAGGTGGTGGATGTTTCTGTAGACTCACCCATTTCCCGATGCGTAATAACTTGAGTTTGACCTAGAGTAAGACCCGAGGAGTTAGTGAGCGACACTATCCGGTTTATTGCTCTTTACCAGTATTTGTACCAGTCCACGCAGAGACGTTCTTATGTGTTGTTGATGATAGGGATTAATTTCAGCATTTACTTTTTGTAGTTGGATTGTTAAACAGTGTACCTTAAACTCTAAAACTGCTGTGTATTTTATTCACTCTGTTGGTACCATGACCTTTGTTTTCTTACTAATTACTCATTTTTCATTATATTTTTGAGTTGTCTACATATCTCCTGTTAAAAATTACTTGTTTAAGATAATACCTATGTTTCCATGTTCCTTACACCGTTATAACTTTTGTGATCACACACAACTCCAAATTTCAGGATTTGTAAACCCTATTTCTGTTACTTGTTTTCTTATCAAAATCATGCCTCCAAAGAAGAAAACACATACTGCAAATCCCAAAAACCAGAACACTGGCAATCAAAATCCAATTGACCCGACTATGACTCAAATCCTTCAACTCCTTCAACAACAAACAGCCGCACTAGCTCAACAACGACCCGCCCAACCAATTGTGACATTTAAAGCTTTTCAAGCTGTGCACCCTCCAGAGTTTAAAGGTACTGTTAACCCAATAGAAGCTAGGGGATGGCTAAATGAGATGGAGAAAGCTTTTGCGTTGGTAAGGGTAGGAGAAGATCAGAAGACGGAATGTGCTAGCTATTACTTGAAAGCTGAAGCAAGTTATTGGTGGGAGTCAACGAAGTTGCTGGAAGGTGAAGGAGTGATCACATGGCAGAGATTTACAGAGCTATTTCTCGAGAAGTATCTTCCAAGGTATATGCAAGATCAGTTGGAGATTCAGTTTCTAGAGTTAAAGCAGGAGAATATGAGTGTGGTGGAGTATGAGGCAAAATTCACCGAGTTAGCAAGGTTCGTTCCTGAATATGTCAATACTGAAGCAAAGAAGACCAAGAGATTTCAACAAAGTCTAAAGCCATGGATACGTAGTAAGGTGGCATTATTTCAGTTAGAGAATTACGCAATGGTGGTGGAGAAAGCTATGATTGTTGAAGGTGAAAGAGAATTGTATCAGAAGGAGAGAGCGGGAAAGAAAAGAAAGATAGAAAGTACCGAAGAAAGTCAGAACCCAAGGAATGAGGGTCAATTTGATAGGAACAGAGGTTTTCAGAAGCTAAAAATGGAAATGGTGGTCAAGGCACACGTTTTCAGAATACCAATCAGCAGCTTGCAATCAGACCACCCTTACCTGAATGTACAACTTGTAGGAAGAAACACTTGGGAGTTTGTCGCAGACTAAGTGTTACATGCTTTAAGTGCAACAAGAAGGGACATTATGCGGGAGATTGTCCGACTTTAAAACCAGGGGTAAAATGTTTTAATTGCGGGAAACTTGGTCATTTTGCAAAGGATTGTAAGGAACCGGTTCAATCGGTAAATGTTTTGAGAATAGCCGGACCCTCATCGGCAAATGCTTTGAGAATAGCTGGGCCTCCAGCCCAGACCCAAATCTCTCCACCTAGAGCCAGAACCTTCAGCATGTCGATGCATGATGCAGTTCAGGAAGCTGATGTTGTCATAGCTACGCTTCCTGTGAATTTAGTAGAGGTTAAAGTTTTAAATTGATTCTGGAGCTACCAAGTCTTTCTGTTTATTCTTATTTTTTGATAATACCCCATCACCTTTGATAATCAATTATAATTCAATTGATGATGAATTTTTCAGATTCATTTAAATACATTCCTACTTTTCAGAGATACCTCTATTTTCCAGGGGATCACTTGATTCAACATGATGCATATAAATTATTGAAACCCTTGAACTCTTTCTATTTTCTCGAATATTTGCTATTCCTTATTCAACATTGTATATACCTAAACTTTTGAAACTTTTGAAATCTTATTGTTTCTCTCTGAATACTTAACCTTCTTTATTCAAACTAGGATGAACAACCCTATGTATGTAGGGGATTCAGGGACATCTTATCCATGTGAGGAGTCTGGTGGGACGCCACTGCTTGTGTTTGTCATGAAAGTACTGAAGGCTGGCCACCTTTTGTACTATGGCGGTTGACCTAAGTGACAAATGCAACCTGAAAATAGTTCGGTGATCATATTGATCTCTCAGTTAAATCCTTTTATAAAATTCTCATCTTGTACTAATACATGTTAATACCTGTCTATTCTATTGATCCCTTTTGTTATAAACCCTTGTGTCTTCTAAAAGTTATCAATTATTGAGAGTAGTAAGGATGGAGACAATGAAATTTTGAGTGGTGTAAGCTACAGTTACGTTGAATGAAAATTTGATGAGTTGATTGAATCAAAAAGTGAAGGAATTGACCGTGGAGAATGGAATAATTCAAGGAAATGAGTGATAGACGTGATTCAGCTATCGGAAATGATTATTAGTTTTGAAAAAGGTTACTCAATAAAACAATGGGATTAAGGATGGATGGAAGTTTCTCAGTTATTCCCTCCTCGAGTAACATTGTACGTTGAAAGGGGAGTAAGAATGATTGGGGAATTTCTTGATATTCTTTTTCTCAAAGTTTTATCTGGGGCAACCTGAATTATGAGTAGGAGCGTGGAAGTGGTATCAATTGTTTTAGTCGCGTGTTCGTTTTAAAGATTTAATTATTTACCAGTTTACTTCAAGTCAAGTCAAGGCAGATTTCTTCGCTTATATGGTTGTTGTAAGCCAAGGCAAGTGTTGTTTTAGTACTTGAGGCATTGTATACAGGTATAGTCCATTATATGAATAGGTCATGTCCGATTTTCGGTAAAAAGGGATCGTTACGTGCGAGTGATAAGTATATTGAATTAACAAGATATGTAAACCAAACGTTTAAGTTTATTTTGGAAGTTGAAGGCCTACAGGATGAGCCTATCGATATGTGAATTGACTAAAAGGAATTCTAGAATGAAAGAAATGACTTGGAAATTGAAAGAGAAATGTTTGAGAATACCGTCATACGTTTTCTTACGGTCGATTCTGAGGACAGAATCCTATTAAGGGGGGAAGGATATAACGCCCTAGAAAATATCGTATTTGTTATTATTATTATTTAATTATTTAATATTAAATGTGGATTATATGGTATGAATTTTTTTTGATAAAATATACGTGACATCATATTTACATGTTTATATGGTGATGTATGTGTGACGTGCTAGTCCGTATAATTTTTATTTGAATTTTTATGATTAAAATCTATTTAAATATGCATTATTGATCTTCTTGGATTTTTATAAAATCATTGGAGTTGATAAAAATCACGAAATCTTTTGTGTTATTATTTTTATGATATTATTTAGTTTTTAAAATTATTGGGAGAATTATTTTGGGTATTTACATATTTTAAAATGATTTTAAGAGTTTAATGTATTTAAAGGATCAAAACTTGTAAAATTCATATTTAATTCGTTTTTGATCCTAAAAATATTTTAAAAATATGGGTGTGTTCGTAATTTTATACTCTTTATTTTAAAAATGAAAATTTTTATTTTCCATCATTTTTCCATCTAATTTTGATTTTTGAAAGTTGTTTAAAATGTTTTTTTTGAAATAGAATTCAGAATTGTAAAATCTCAATTTTTTTCTCTGCTCTTCTTATTTGTTAAACCAGATCTATCCAGATTCTTCGGGAGTGTTCTCTTGTTCTAATCTCTCGACTCTCTCTCGTTTTTCCTTCGCACGATCTCTCTCCCTCACTCTTGGTTCTCTATCTTCTTCTTATTTCTTCTCACCCGTATATCTCCCCGTATATAGATATATATGAGGCATGTGTGTGTATATACAAATCAGTATGTGTGTGTGTATAAACACCGTGCACGTGTGTGCGTATGAAATTGTGTGTGTCATAATCTTTGGTGTTGAACTTTTGGGGATTTTAATTAAGAGTTCTAATTGGGGACTGATTTGGATATGAATTGATGAGGGTTGGATTTTGTTAGTGTTATGGGGGTATGAGTTGTGCAGGTGCGTGTTTTATATATATGCAATTGGGTGAAATTGTGGTGTTGGGTGATAGGAAACAGGGGAAAATGAATGGAGTCGATAGACATGAGGGTGGTGCAGCTGGTGTGGGCGCGTTTGGGCTCCCGGATGGTGAACAAGGGAGAGCTGCGGAGTAGGTTTCGAGGGGCTGTACAAGGGGGTGAACCATGTCCGTGTATTGTGTGTGTCCTTAAGGGTGTATGTGGGTATGTGGTTGTGGCATTAGAACAGGGGAATGACCAGAGGGAGATGGGGATTGAAGAAGGGATAGAAAGAAATGGAAGAGAAGTGGATATATGTGAGTTTTAGGACTTTGGGTTTTGTTGAATTCTTGGCTTGAGTTCTTAGTTAATCGTAGTGGTCATTCGGTAGGGTATAAATATGGTTGTATGTAATCTTTAAGAGCATGATTTCGAGGTGGTCAAGTTATGGACGAATTTCAGTTCGGTTCTTGGAGGAGCTGAAGTTCAAAATTTGTGGATTGATATATATAATGTTATACCTGAAATTTTGGTAAGGAAAAGTTGATAATTAGGAAGTACTACTTGTATGTGGTTTTTGGATTTATTTAAATATTTTTGGGGTTGCTTTTGTTTGGTGAAGGAAAAGAAGTCATGGTTTGGTTTTAATTATCTTCAAAAGTGTTGATATGTGTACTCGTTAATGATTTGGTAGTGAAATTTTCGAATTATATAAACATATATACGAATTAGTTGAATTTTATAATATAAGGTTTAAGGTTGAGAGTTGTTGATTCTTGACAAGAATTTTGGAGAAACCGAGTTATATAATCAATGTAGACTGTCTTGCAACAATTAACTTATAGGCGAGTTTATGTGTGTAGTTTAAAGTAGTAATTGTGATTGCTGGTTGGTACAGGTTTTGGTGAATTAGTTATAGTTATAGAGGAGACTTTGTCGAAATTTTGTTAGAACTCAATAGCAGTACTAAAGCTATTTTAAAAAGAGACTCTTCTATAACTTATGTGTGTTATGTGATGATAGAGTTAATGCCTGATTGTTTAATTAATTGTTAGTGATATAAGTGATATGTGACTTGAGCTGTAAAGTTAAGCATTAAGTTATTGAAAGGGTAGAATTAAGTTGGACGTTCTTAGATGGGTCGAGTGTTATGTAGAATTCTGAAGTGGTATCTTTACATGTATAGATTCGAAGGACGTAGACTCAAGGAATAAAGGAAAGGCAAAGGCTGAGGGTTTTTGAACTAAGTGACTAGCGTGGAAATATTTGGTTAAGGCAAGTAACTCGAACCTTTTATTAAAGTTAAGATTCTTTCAATTATCCAGTGATTGTTGCTTAAATTCTTATAACTTACTGTTTGTTTCTGTCAAGTTAATTGTAGAATCCCTTGTCCTATATTGTTAATCCTTATAAACTATTACTTAAACCTTTGTAACTTCTCATTTACCTTTATAGATTGTTGTTTAAATTGTTGTAATTCCTTGTTTATTCTAATTCTCGTTGAACTGCATATCTTGTGGTAAAACATACCTTTTGCATAAGCTTAAACATTATTTCATATCTATTCCCTTAATTCACACTAGCATTACTATACCTTATAACCCTTGATTTTTCTCTAAATCCTTAAACCTTGTTGTGTAATATACCTTTTGTACTAGCTTAAACCTTATTTCATCTCCATTTTATTAAACCACACTAGCCTAACTATACCTTGTAATCTTTGAATTAAACTCTAAATCCCTAACCTTTGTTATGTCCTTAATTAATTAATTACCCTTATTGCTTATATTCCTATTTTTCCCTTAGCCCTACCATATTCGATATCACCTTGTATTATGCCTCTAAAATGACAAGAGCTTGATAAACCTTTATTTTTAAATACTTGTGAATCACACTTGAACCCTACCTTGCGAACCTTATACAATAAAATTGGATTGCTTACTTGATTTTCAGTCACTTATTCTTGAAATTAAACAGAATAATCCCCTGCTCTGAATTATTGCATAAGAATTCTATTCATCGAAACTTGCTTTATTTTAAGGACATTTAATTAATTATTTTAAATTAGCGTAAGAGGCTAGGGTGGTCCTAGTCCAGCAATAGAGGCCAATGTGTTGCCTAATTGGGAACCCAATTTCAAAGGAATGGGGACATTACGTGGCTGATCACCCGTATTGTCCAGTTTTAATAAAAAGCTTAATCCAATTGAAACGTTTTAAAAGTGGAAATATGATATAAAAAGAGAATTGATTGTTTTCTCTCTTTCTCCCTACCTTTGGAAATGGATTATAAATTGCCAAATTTTGAAAGAGCTCAAAGAATGATTTCTTATATTGTTGTATCCACATTTCTGTTGTTGATTCCTTTGCATCTATATTGTTACTTGTTGAGCATTTGGCTCACTTCTTGCTATTGTTTCTAACCCTTTTTCAGTTAAAGAAGAAAAATATACGAAGTAGGAGCTATATCCGAGAAGAACTTGTTGTGGACCTTAGGCAGCCTAGTTGCACTCTGCTAGAAGGTTGGACTTTTGGGTATCAGTAAAAATATGTGTAATAGTTCTAGTTGTATGTATTTATATTTGTGGAGTGTATGTATCTTTTAATTAAGGATTTAGCATTGTAATGTAATAATTTAGTTAGTAGTTGCTTGTTTCATACCACTACCTGTTAGAGATCCGGGTTAGTAGTGGGGTTGTATTTATTTCTTATTATTTTGTTATCAAGGTTTATGTTTTTAGTGGGTATTGTGATGCCCCGATCTTTGCTCTGATCGGGAGGGCATTTTGGTATGGTTCACCTGATCGGTTAGGACAGGTTGAACATGTGCTGGTTTTTTTCTTAAATAGTTGGAATTGTCGTTTTTATTTATGAAATTTGGTTGGTTTAAAATTACAGGTGGATAGTCCGTATTACGAATACTTCATGCCGAAATTTTCTAAAATTCCCCTGTATCGAAGTCTATTTTATCTAATTAATTCCAATAATCGAGTATTTTATTATAAAAAGTATACTTTGGGAATTGGGAATTGATAAGAGTTGTGTGTGCATTGAGTTCTATTTTTTTTAAAATTCTCAGACTGTTTTTGTATTAAAAAAAAAGTATGGTTAAATCATGGTTTTATTATATATCTAAAAAGGTTTCGAGGTTGTCATATCTATATGTATATAATTATTCAGGTGTTTGTGAGTATATTATTATATAAAGTATATGTTTATTAGTGGGTAATCGGGTCGTTACAATATATATATATATATATATAATTTCAATTATTTTCGAATCTATTTATTGATATAATATATATAAGGTGTAGTTATTATCATAATACAGTATTAGAAAAAAGTAAATTAAGATGAAGAGCAAAAAGAAATGTTCAATGGAGATCGCTTTTTTATTGGGGATCATAAAAATCAAATACGTTATGCATTCAAAATACTGAAAATTATTTATTTAACATTTTCTATGAAAATTACTATTACATTGAAAATTTTAAATATCATAAATATTTTACACGCAAGATATGTATCTTCTACAAACGTGTTTTACAGAACAATTCATTTTATAATACTTTGTTATCAAGACATACATGATTTTCAAGATTTTTAATTGAATAATAATTTTCATTAAATACGATTTATGAAATAATACATTTTATAATATTTTACTTGCAAAATGTAAAGAGTCTTCAAATTCCCCAATAAAATGCCGATTTTCATACAACTTAACTCGAAGACCAAAAATCATTTCCTATTTCCCTTAAATATTCTATCATCCACGTGGGTCATATCTACAGCAGATTAAGCCACGTAGCACCCCGAAATGAACAGATTACGCCACGTAGCAGCCCGAAATGAACACGTGTTTCTCAAATGTGGGCTATAAAACATGCATATCCTGATCTAGCCTCTTCACACCAACAAAACTAAACACATTATATAATGGCTTCAAGTGACAAGAAGCCGGATGCGATGCCTCCCGGCGACGGCAGCATGCCGCCGGGAAAAGGCATGACGATGACACAGAGTATGGTTGACAAAGGAGCTGAAATGATGCAATCACTTAAACCCATAAAACAGATGAGTCAACATGTTTGTAGCTTTGCTTGTTATAGCCATGACATGACTCGTCAGATTCAGACTCATCATTATGTCGCCAGACTCAACAACGATTTTCTCCAGTGCGCTGTTTACGATTCTGATCTTCCCAATGCCCGTCTCATAGGTATTCCTTCATTAAAAACATTTTTTTTTTTAAAAAAAAATTATGATTATTTTATTTTTTATTATTCTTCTTATGATTGCTTGTTTGCAGGTGTTGAGTATATAATTTCGGCTCGAATTTTAGAAACTCTGTTACCTGAGGAACAAAAGCTTTGGCATTCCCATGCTCACGAGGTAACTATTTATCTGTTTCAATTTTGGTGTTATAATATTAATATAAGATGGTGATAAGACCTTTTCCTCTAATACTTCGGATCAAGTATATTGTGTGTGTATAACTATATCTGATGACTGAGTATCGTAAATTATGTTCTGAACGGTCCAGATCAAGTCAGGGTTGTGGGCGAATCCACGGGTTCCGGAGATGATTAATAGTGGTGAACTCCAAGATCTTGTTAATACGTATGGCAAGTTTTGGTGCACCTGGCAAACTGATAGAGGTAATACATCTTTGCACCATGATAGTACTGGATCGGTCTTATTAGTACTTGTGCTTGATCCATTTTGGCAATTCATTTTAATTGATAAGTACACATTGTGATTTGTAAAACACTAGTGATTTACAGCTGGTATTTATATAGTAGTACTATGAACATTCGACATCAACTTATCCGATATCTGTTGCTGAATTTTTGTGTTTAATTTAACTTAAACTATATATTTAGGTGATAGGCTTCCATTGGGTGCTCCTGCACTGATGATGTCGCCACAAGAAGCGGAACTGGGGATAATAAAGATAGATCTTGTTAAAAAGAGAGATGAAAAGTACAAAATATCAACAGATGCCCTGAAGAAATCAAGGGCTAGTCTTGTGGTGCCTGAGTCGATGAACCGGATGGCTGACTACTGGAAACATGCTGGCAAGGGTTTTGCTATAGACATCGAGGAGGCTGAGATCAAAACTACCGCACCGTTTCCCTAAGATGTCTTTTACTTGTTACATTATCTAGTGCTATCAAGAAAAACATAACAATGCTTGTCAGTTTTGATGAAAGGGTATTACTTGCTGAAACGGTCAAGTATCTGATAGAAACCATGTTTTTTTTCCTAATTGATAAAATCTATTCTGTATAATGTTGTGGTTTTCCCTGCACTCAGAAATTCAGATATGTTAACAAAAAGATGCCCTTCTGTCTCAGTTAAAATTTAAAAAAAAAAAAAAAAAAATCACTGTTTATTGAACAAAGATTCGGGAAAACGGACATCATATCTCTCATACCCTAGAACTCAGGCTCTGCTTCTGAATCAATAACTAGAAATAACAGTGCTGGATGAGCAAGTTGTGCTGATTATTAGTCTAGCTTCAAGTGAACTGGCTCATTTAGATCTCACCACTGCGAGACCTACAAACACCTCGAATATGTTTCTTGTCCTCAAAACTGTTTCTTACATCGTCTAAAATGGTACATCTTAAGCACACTGTAAGATTTTAATACTAATAAAACGTGTAATTTTACATTTCTCCCGTCCTAAATTTCATCCAACCACCTGGCCAGGTTTACTAATGATTCAATTTAGGTTAAGTTTCATCAATTATTTTGGGTATTGGATCTAATCCTAGTTTTGTTTGGCGTAGCATCGTTGAGGCTAAAAGTCTAGTCTGTGGTGGAAGTATTTTGAAAGTGGGTACCGGTGAGTCTATCAACATCTGGAAGGATCCCTGGATTCCAGACATTAGTAATCCAAAAGTGTCTACAATAGCTCCTCAAGACTTGATCGAGGCGAGTGTGAGTAATCTTTTCAAAGTGAATGCCAGAGAATGGGATATGGATGTCATAAGGGATATTTTTAACGAAAGGGATGCCAGTAAGATTTTCCAAATTCTTCACAGCTTTGCGGAGAGGGACGATTCATGGATGTGGTTAGAGGATGAGAAGGGTGATGTTAAAGTGTAATATATCAAAGAGCCAATTACAAGTGGGTGTTACCAGAGTATTTATGGAGCCTCTAAGTGGGCCTTTAATGGGCTTTACTAACTAGGTGGGCTTGTGGCCCAACAGAAGTCCCCTCCTAAGTACAAAAAGATCTTTTAGATCTTTTAATCACCTATTTTACAAGGTCCAAACCATATATTTAAAATTTTACAATACAATCGAAAAAAAAATGAAAGAAAAAATCCTCATTTTTTGAAATTTGTGGTGACATTTTGTTGTGTCTTTAGTGGTCGGTTGACTTGTCTTTCCACTTTCCCATGAGTTGGAGGCTGTTGGACCTTGGTAGATTCTTTCTCCAGGTCGCGTGAAGTCGGTGACCCGTTTAGATTCCAGGATCTCTGCGGAGTGTAAAAAGTGGTAAAGTTGTTTGCAAACAAGCCGATCGATGAATTTTTAGTCCCCCTTGTTAAGAGTAAAGCTGCAGAGGATTCGACTATGATGCCTAGTGTTGGATTAGAAAGTGGACTCGAGGTTGTCTCGAAGAGCCTTGCGCTTCATTTTGGTGTGGTTAGTATTGGTGCCTCTAACACCAGTGTTATGAAAGATCAAGAGAAGAAGAGACATCGTGATGGGCATTTCTCTAAAGGCCATCATTCTAAGAAGTTTAAGGAGCCGGTGAGCTGTCCGAGCTCTGGTGGGGTGGGTTCGCTTTCTGAAAATGACATGGGATCTTTTCCTCAAATGAGAGCTAACGTGGAAGCTTCTGGAGTGGCTGTTGAGAGAGTTTTGTTGATAAGGTGCTTTATCTTTATTTGTTTTGCTTCGTTTTTCTTTGTTCTGGATATGATGTGTTTGCCCACATACACTTTTTGTTTGTTCTACTTTGTAGCCATCCATGGAGTTGGAGAGGTTGTTGAAGCTTGAGGACGTCATCAACATCTCTGAGGTGAAGACGCTCCGTGAGGAAGTGAGGGATTTGAAGAAGTTTCAACGAGAAGTTGGAGGAAACCTCTAAGAACTTAGCCGACGACAATACTGTTGCTGCTAACAAACTTTTTGCTGCCTTGAATGAAAAGTCAGAGTTGATTATCGAGTGTTATTGTAACCCTCTTTCTTTCTTTGAATTCCTTGACGTATTTATCACATAACTTTGGATAGATTTCCTTATGCACTTGGTGACTTGGTGAATTGATAGTTGGCGTACTTTAATTTGCAGAATTGATATTTGGCGAATTGTAGGTTTGGCGGACTTTAATTTGACAAATTTTTCCTGGATTTGGCGAACTTGGAGATGTCTAAGAGGATCCGGAGCCTCTTGAGGTGTTTGAGATGATCGTTGTTTTGTCTTTTGGTGTAACTTTGGAGTGATTTCATTTGGTACTTGACAAATTTTTATCTCATCTTTTGTAGTTGGCGATTAGAATTTGGGCTTGGCGCACTTTACCTTGAAGATGTCCAAGAGGACTCTAAGCTTCTTGAGCTATTTGAGGTGATTGAAGTATTGTCCTTTGGCATGGTTTTTCTTACCCCTTCTTTTTACTTACTATCTCATGGCGTAACCAAATCCTGGTTTGGGCGTACTTTATCTTTTCTGTTTAATCGAAGAATTTACGAGCTTCGAATATTCTCGTGGCACGGTTTATCCTGTGACTTGGCGTAACTTGGTGCATTATTTGGCGTAACTTGGCGCAGTTTTTGAAATTGGAGATGTCGATGAAGTTTCTGAGCTTCATGGAGTTGTTTGGCGCTATCTTGTTTATTTTTTGGCGTATATCTACCTTTTCCTTGACGTGAATAGAACATATGTTTGGCTTACTTTACCTTTTTCCTTTTAGATTGGCAAATTTGGAGGTGTCCAAAAGGATCCTGCGTTATTTAGTTGGAGATGTCTATGAAGCCTTTGAGCTTCATGGAGTCTTTTGGCGTTACTTTGTCTGTATTTTGACGTAAACTTTACCTTTTCATCATTTTGAAGTTGGAGATGTCGACGAAGCTCTTGAGCTTCATGGAGTCTTTTGGCGTTACTTTGTTTGTATTTTGGCGTAAATTTTACCTTTTCATCATTTTGAAATTGGAGGTGTCGACGAAGCTCTTGAGCTTCATGGAGTCTTTTGGCGTTACTTTGTTTGTATTTTGGCGTAAACTTTACATTTTCATCATTTTGAAGTTGGAGATGTCGACGAAGCTCTTGAGCTTCATGGAGTCTTTTGGCGTTACTTTGTTTGTATTTTGGCGTAAACTTTACCTTTTCATCATTTTGAAATTGGAGGTGTCGACGAAGCTCTTGAGCTTCATGGAGTTGTTTGGCGTTACCTTGTGTATTTATTGGCGTAAACTTTACCTTTTCACCATTTTGAAGTTGGAGATGTCGATGAAGCTTTAGTACTTGTATATATTTTTCCAATCATGTATGGAGATTTCTATTGAGATAACCTTGGAGTTTCGTTTGGAGATCGACCGAGTCGCTTTGAAAATGAATTTTGCTTTTCTCGAATTTTTATTGGATAAACGACTTTAGATGACCTTGTAGGTCATAGAAGGGAGCTATGTGCGCATTTTGTACACTAGAATTTTAAAATATGGATAACAATTTTTGATAAGTAAAATGTAACATAACACGTCGTGAACGAAATACGAAAGTTTAAGATTTTGACTTCAACTTGAACATTCATTCATAATAAACTTAAAACAAATGTCGACTTTAAACACAACTCATTCACATGCGGAACAAATCATGAAAGCAACTTGATTACACAAAAGTTTAGAGATTTACTTCGTACCTTAACTTAAATAACTTAAAGAGACAGGCGATGCAAACTGGAGACTTTTATGGGTAGAATTTCTTAAGATGGATGGTGATACCTGTGATGCGAATGACCTGCTTGATGTATATGAGGTCCCATCTTCCTTCTTTAGTTGAACTGGTATTTTATACACGTTTTGTCTTTTATTCTCTTGCATTTTTGTTAGTTTCGAATGTTGTTTTATTAATATTTGTTATGTTTTTCATCTTTCAGTGCCTCGTGCTTAATTGTTGAAAAGATGGCTTATTTTGGGCTTGAAAGCGAAGATTATTCAAGAGGGAAGTTAGAAGATGCAAGCTCGTGATGCCGGGAGGTGTTTAATGCATTTTATTGAAGAGTTTATCTCGTACGGGCAGCTGTACGGCCGTTCAACAGGCCGTTCAAATGAGCAGAATTTTCGTACGGGCAGCTGTACGGCCGTTCAACTGGCCGTACAGAGCTGCTGTGTATTAAAATAAGGCTCATAACATCTTAACCTATATCATAACTTCTAACCTACAACTTCATCTTCATCTAACCTAGCCTCTTCAAGGATAAATTAGGGTTAGTCAAGTAGATAGAAAAACATCAATTACTCATAATCTAGCATTGATTATGAGTAACTAACTTCATTTATTTGGCTCAAGGAAGGATTTCTTGTACAAAACCAATTTCAATTTAAGTAAGATCTATTTCACTCTATCTTGAATTCTTGAGTTGTATTGTTTATGATTTTGCTTGGAGAATTGTAAGTTGCTTCAATTTGCTCTTCTTGTAATATCAATTGCTAATTGTTTGTGCTAATCCGTAATTGTTAGTACATTCATTATAGTAGCACAAGTTTAGTGTACCTAAATTCTCAAAATTCAAGTGCAAATACCTAGGTTGAGCTCCTCATCCTTGGGTTTGTCCTAGCCTCTCTTTGATTGATTCCTTGATTTGGTTAAATTGGTAGTGCTTCACTATTGGTTGCTAGTATCAAGAGAACTAATTTATGTGCTTCACTAAATTAGTGTTTATAATAGAAGAGAAATAAGTGATTGTGTGCTTCACCAATTATCTTGGTTAGGTAGAGTTGGATATATTTGCTTGTTGTTGGGTTGAAGTGCTTGAATATCCATAATCCTTGGGTCAAATATCCCTTGTCTTGTTAATTTGCTCATTGTGTTGTTGTGTTGGCAAATTTGGATATTAGCCATTAACTTAGTTGTGTTTTTGTAGCAATTTATTTATCGTAGGCAAGGTGTTTGTTAAAACACCTTAACCAAACTCAAAAACCCCCCATTTTCTACACTACTAGATTGTAAGAGATAATCTACTCGAAATCGATATTGAGAGTCCTTCCCTGTGAACGAACTTCGAAAAACACTACCTTCAAATTGGCGCCGCTGCCGGGGAAGGCAACAATATTAATTTTGAGTTTATTGTTTCTTATAGTTTAGATTTTATCTTTGTATATAATTTTTTTTTTCTTTCTTTCTTTCTTTGTTTTTTGTTATTGGTGTGTCTTCATGTTTATTGGATATAGACATGAACTAACTCTTTCAGGAGACGATGGATAACTATTTTGGTTGGAATAACGCTCAAGATTTCACCTATGATCAAGAACGATATCAAGATTTTAATTCTTTTCAGAATTTTAATGCGTATCAGGTGAATTCTTTATATTCTACAAACTCATGCTATGCTCCTTACCCTCCTAGCATCGATTATTCATATGCATTTGAAAATCAATGTTATGATCCGCATTATAATTCCCATGACCATCAAGGGTCTTCTTCATCTTCCTTATCATCATTAGAGGAGATGATTAAACAAATGGCGGCAAACAACCTCCAATTCCAAAACACCACTTTTCAAAGTATATCTAACTTGGAAAAGATCACTTCTCAAATGAAAAAGAACACTTCTCAAAGCATATCCAACTTAGAAAAGCAAATGAGTCAACTAACCGAAACCGTGAGTCGATTAGAGGAGGTCAATTCTCCTACTAATCATGATTCTTGTTCTGTAATTGATGAAAATGTTGTGCATGATGAATTTGCTTGTTTAGTTGACGATTGCCCTAAGCTTGACAATGATAAATTGGATGTAGTTGAGGATCTACCAAATTTAGAAGGTTCTTTTGTGCTTAATGAATTGGTAGATGAGATAAAAATTGATGAATGTCCAATTAAAATTGAGAAGGAATTTGAGCTTAAGATCGATGAAGTTGAAATTTTTGCTTGGGTGTATAAGGATCCAATTTGGGAAGAGTTTTTGAGTCGTAGTTATAATGATTATTCTGACGATTTTTCTAACTACTTTGCCTTTTCAAAGTCTCTTGAAGATGTGAAGGTCCTAAAAATATTTTTATATTTTTATGGATCAAAGGTATATTTGCACACCTTATTCTTATTATTGATTCGTAGGTATGTGCATTTATTTGCTTTTTCACCTCATTAGTTATAATACTTGTATAAATAAGTCGAGCCAACGACAATAAACAAAGCGCTTTTTGGGAGGCAACCCAAGGTACGCATGTCTTTATATATTTTTATGCGTGTGTTAGATTTTGTTTCTTGCTTGCATTTATGTAGGGTGTTATTCATATTGTGGATTTGAGGATTGATCTAAATATTAGTGAGTGGGGATTCCATTTTTCATCTATTTTTATTCTAAGAAAATAACCAAAAAAAAAATGTATTTTTGTGGTGTGATTAATGAATTTTATAATAGATTTTCAAAAAAAAAAAATATTGATAATAATAATTCCCCGCTTAATAATATTTAGTATCGTTAATTCTAATTTTTATAATTTTTAGATTTGTTCCACACTTGCCTTGATGTGTTTGTTTCATGTTTGCAGGAATTAATATTTTATTCAAGCACACAAGGATTTGTGGGAATTTCCTGTAAAAAAAAAAATAGTTTTTGTAAAATTTCAGGACCGTACGGGCTGTTGTACGGGGTGCAGACCGTGCAGCAAGCCGTTCCGCAGCCCGTGCAATTTTTTCCTCCTTCTGCCAGTTTGTTAGTTCAAAATAAGGGGGTGTTTTAAATTTGTACCCA
Organism: Saposhnikovia divaricata; assembly: GCA_036435485.1. Classification (NCBI taxonomy): domain Eukaryota; kingdom Viridiplantae; phylum Streptophyta; class Magnoliopsida; order Apiales; family Apiaceae; genus Saposhnikovia; species Saposhnikovia divaricata. Next base: position 133,406,953 of record CM071600.1, read on the forward strand.
CTTCTTGTACTGGCAGTACAGCTCATAAAAAAGGGGCAGCAAAAACAGAGCACAAACAAATTCTTTCTCCTCCCACCAATCTCTACCTCCCTCCCGCCTGCAAAACAGCCACTCCGCTGCGACAACAAATTCGCACCACCTCCTGTTCCCTCCATTCAACATCGACACACCATTCCTCCTCCACAACTTCCCTCCCTTCTTCCCTCCGTTTCCTTTTCCTCCTGCACTCTCTTCCCCCCATCTTCTCATAGCCCAGCCCTCGTTCACTCGCAACACCAGCCTCCACCATCCAGTTCAACACCCCACCTCCATCTTCTCGCCGCCATTCACTACCAACCCATATCACCTCCATCCTCCCGCCCCGTTCTCCTTCGACCACCTCCGCCCGGCACCACCTGCAATTCCCCACCAAACCTCTCCCTCCCGTCACAACGACACCCACACCTCCTCATTCTCATTCTTCCACTTCACTCCTTTTCTTTCCTCTCCCCCTTATCTCCCCTTCTTCCCCGTACACTTACACCCCCCCTGTTTTCCAAACCCACCCCCAATTTCCCCCCCCCCAATTTCCTAAACATCACGACAATCACTCCCTGTTTTTCTTTTTATAGTTTAGTTTAGTTTTTTTTTTGTTTTGTTTTGTATTTTGTATTTTTTGTTTTTTATTTTTGTTGTTGTTTTATTTCTTTTTATTCATTTTTTAATTTTGATTTTGATTTTCTATTTTTAATTTTGTAAATTTAATTTTTTTTTATAAATTCAGAAATCAATTTAAATTTATTTTATTTTGATTTTATTATTAATTAGTTAGTGACTTTTGTTTTCCTTTATTTTATTTTATTTATTTTTATTCACTATTTCTTTCATTTTTAATTTTGATTTTAAGTTTTTAATTTTTTTTTAAACTAATTTTTTTTTTATTAATTCAGAAATGAATTTAAATTTTAATTTATTTTGATTTTTGATTTTATTTTAAATAGATTAGTGATTTATTTTCTTTAATTTTAATTTATCTTTTCTTTTTTTTTAAAAAAAATAATAAAAAATCAAAAACGAAAATTTAATTCTTTTTAATTTTTATTTTTGTTTTCCATTTTCTAACACTAAGTAAGTTATATAAATTCAAGAATAAATTTTATTTCACTTTAGAATTTGATTTTAATTTTATTATTAATTTGTTAGTGATTTAGTATTATTATTATTATTTTATTTTATTTTTAATTTATCTTTTTTTTAAAAGAAAAAAAATCAAAAACCAAAATTTAATTCTTTTTAATTTTGATTTTAGTTTTTAATTTTCTAAAACTAAGTAATTATTTAATTTTAGTTTTAGTTTTAAATTTAATTTTTGATTTTATTATTATTTTAGTTTTAAAATTTGATTTTCTTTATTTTATTATTAATTACTTAGTTATTTTATTTTATTTAATTTTAGTTTTAACTTTGATTTTTGCTTTTATTATTATTTCAGTTTTAAATTTGATTTGTTTTGATTTTTATTTTTTTTTATTTTTTTTATTAATTGGTTAGTTATTTTATTTTATTTTATTTTATTTAAAAAAAAACAAAAACAAATATTTTTATTATTTCTATTTTCTTAATTAGTGTATTGCAGGGCTTTGAGGGGTGTTGGATTTTGGCTTGTCGGCTATTTTGTTGAGTTGATTGTGGTACTCGGCATTAGCTCAATTCTTGGCGTGCAAATTTCGGAGTTGGATTTTGGCAAATAAGAGGGGTGCTTCCGGTTCTTGTTATTTAATTTCAGGGGAGTCTCTTTCTCTCCTATCGCTACTTCGTTTTATTTGTCATGCATGAGGACATGCCATGTTTTAAGTGGGGGAAGGATTGTTGATTTTGATGTCCGTTTTGTTTGCATTTGGTAAATAAGTTTAGTCATGAGTGTGTTTACTTGTTTGTGAAATTTATGACATTGTGAGCTTGTAGTCTTGTTTTCTTCATATTTCGTGCCTAGCATTACCAATTTGATGTGAATCTATAAGTTTGATGCACCTCTTTTGCACACACGCACACTTAAAATGGCAAGAAAAGTCTAGATTGTTGTAATTAAATTGTGAGCATGACGATTATCTCTTAGAATGCATGGAATCAAATCGAGAAGATGTTATTACAACTTAAACCTTGTGAGGCTTTGAACGATGATTATTTTGCTTGTGTGTTGCTCCATCTTTATGTGTGTTTGTTGCTCTAGGGCTTGCATTAAACCTTCATTCATGGATGCACCATAATAAGGAAATTCTATTTAGGATAACCTTTTTGACCTTTTTAGCTTGTGAACCATGAAAATAATCCCTAGTTACCCCTTTGAAGCTTATATCCATATTTTCTTCGTCACTTTCTCCTTTTATACATGAGTCAAAGCCAAATACTTCACTCTCGACCTAGTTGAGCTAGTTGAGTCTTGGAAAGAATTAATTGATGAGCATGTGAATTTGAAGAAGTTGTGAAGAGGAAGGATTCTAATTATTGTAAGTGGGAACTAGTTTGATGTGTATATCTAGATGTGGTTCAAAGTTCTTTGTAGTATTTCTTTATGTTATGCATTCCCTTTGCAAAAAAAAAAATAATAAAATAAAATAAATAAATAATAAAGGGGATGTAAAAAAAAAGGAAAAAAAAAAGAAAAAAAAAGAGAAATAGAAAAAAAAGCAATAAATCTTTGTACTTTATTTTGTTTCAATTTTCTTGGTAAATGTGGTTGTGTTTTGTAATTGTAAATGAGTGGAGATCTTTAGTTGGAGAATTTGGTGTATGAAGCGAGCAAGCGTCATTTTGACTCAACTAGCGAGACTTTTACACCTTCCTTTAACTTAAATTTTCACACCTTCACCCAAGCCTCATTACAACCCATTTTATGAATTCCTTGTTTTTGGTGCAATCCGGAATTTAGGTGAACATGCAAGGTCAAGTAGAGCGCATGCATTTAGACTAGCAGTTGAGTGAAATCTCTAGCCCATACTTGTGTGATACATAATTGAGAGATGTGAGATTTTTCACCGTACAATTTCATCTTCTTAATGCGAAGCCATGTATGCTTTGTGATCATCTTGTCTAGTGTTCACGATTGAAGTGCATTCATTCTATCTTTAATGTCTTGGTTACATCTTGCACAAGGTGTGTTATCTTGATTCTTGAATTGGTTGTTAGCTCGTTTTAGTGGATGACAAGGTGAATAGCTCTATATGTTTGATTTTATTTACAAGTAGACGGCTTGGATATGTGAGTGTAATAGTTAGTTTAATTAGTAGGTATTGTTAGTTTTTTGTTTATTGGTGACTTTTGTGATTTTGTGGGTACATCATCTATAAACCCTCACGAGACCTCACTCGTCCACTAGGGCTACCTAGGGGTTCCAAGGGCTTGTTGCATATGCCAAATGCAACCGTGATCACCTACGGAAGTGGTACTAGTTAGGAGTATATGGTTATGTTAATTTTAGGTTGCTCGGGACTAGCAAAGTTCAAGTGGGGGAACATTTGATAATGTGTATTTTATACACGTTTTGTCTTTTATTCTCTTGCATTTTTGTTAGTTTCGAATGTTGTTTTATTAATATTTGTTATGTTTTTCATCTTTCAGTGCCTCGTGCTTAATTGTTGAAAAGATGGCTTATTTTGGGCTTGAAAGCGAAGATTATTCAAGAGGGAAGTTAGAAGATGCAAGCTCGTGATGCCGGGAGGTGTTTAATGCATTTTATTGAAGAGTTCATCTCGTACGGGCAGCTGTACGGCCGTTCAACAGGCCGTTCAAATGAGCAGAATTTTCGTACGGGCAGCTGTACGGCCGTTCAACTGGCCGTACAGAGCTGCTGTGTATTAAAATAAGGCTCATAACATCTTAACCTATATCATAACTTCTAACCTACAACTTCATCTTCATCTAACCTAGCCTCTTCAAGGATAAATTAGGGTTAGTCAAGTAGATAGAAAAACATCAATTACTCATAATCTAGCATTGATTATGAGTAACTAACTTCATTTATTTGGCTCAAGGAAGGATTTCTTGTACAAAACCAATTTCAATTTAAGTAAGATCTATTTCACTCTATCTTGAATTCTTGAGTTGTATTGTTTATGATTTTGCTTGGAGAATTGTAAGTTGCTTCAATTTGCTCTTCTTGTAATATCAATTGCTAATTGTTTGTGCTAATCCGTAATTGTTAGTACATTCATTATAGTAGCACAAGTTTAGTGTACCTAAATTCTCAAAATTCAAGTGCAAATACCTAGGTTGAGCTCCTCATCCTTGGGTTTGTCCTAGCCTCTCTTTGATTGATTCCTTGATTTGGTTAAATTGGTAGTGCTTCACTATTGGTTGCTAGTATCAAGAGAACTAATTTATGTGCTTCAATAAATTAGTGTTTATAATAGAAGAGAAATAAGTGATTGTGTGCTTCACCAATTATCTTGGTTAGGTAGAGTTGGATATATTTGCTTGTTGTTGGGTTGAAGTGCTTGAATATCCATAATCCTTCGGTCAAATATCCCTTGTCTTGTTAATTTGCTCATTGTGTTGTTGTGTTGGCAAATTTGGATATTAGCCATTAACTTAGTTGTGTTTTTGTAGCAATTTATTTATCGTAGGCAAGGTGTTTGTTAAAACACCTTAACCAAACTCAAAAACCCCCCATTTTCTACACTACTAGATTGTAAGAGATAATCTACTCGAAATCGATATTGAGAGTCCTTCCCTGTGAACGAACTTCGAAAAACACTACCTTCACAACTTGATTACACAAAAGTTTAGAGATTTACTTCGTACCTTAACTTAAATAACTTAAAGAGACAGGCGATGCAAACTGGAGACTTTTATGGGTAGAATTTCTTAAGATGGATGGTGATACCTGTGATGCGAATGACCTGCTTGATGTATATGAGGTCCCATCTTCCTTCTTTAGTTGAACTGGTGATCTTGCTTGTGTTCTTCGCACACCTCGGTATCCTCAATCACCTCGACGATATCCCATTGAGAGGTCTGTTCAAGTAGCCTATTCATCCTAGCCCTTGGAGATCTAGAAGACTGTATGCTTCCCACAGCCTCCTGAAGAGTTAGTCTATGTTCAAACAACTGTATAGCTGCTTGAAGTGATTGAGGTTCCTTTTCAAAGTATTCTTCAAGCACCGCATTGTGTCTAGACCTATCAATTCCTGCCGCCAGGTATGTCATCGCTAAGTTTTCCACTAAATCTGGGATTTGAATCATCTCTGCTCGAAAACGATTTAAGTACTCTCGAAGGCTTTCATTTGATCTTTGGCGAATATTCACGAGAGAGGCTGTTAACTTTTTTGCTTTTTTGTTAGTAGAAAATCTTGACATGCTTTTCTTTCAAGTGAATCCACGATTTTATAAACCTTGCTGGTAAGTTGTTGAACCACATGAGGGTTATGCCCTTTAAACACGTCGGGAAGAATTGACACTTTGCCACCTCAATGTGCCCAAAGAAAGACATTCTTCCATTAAAGAGGTTAACGAAGTCATAGGGGTCCGTGAACCCATCGAACTGGTCTATTGGCGGTACCTTAAGATCCCTGTTTACCTTAGCCTTTTCAATACTTTTGATTAACGGACTCTCCAAAGAGAGTTCAGTCTCTCCCGAGTGTGACTTGATGAACCCCTTGAACCGCAATATATCTTTCGCTGATAAGCTAGCCGTGCTTGATTCTTCTATCTCATAATTCTCATCAGCATCCTCAATGTACTCCTGTTCTTCATTTCTGGTTTTGCGTTTCCTCGATGAGAACGAATCAGAGGACACCCCCGCCTTAGAATACTTACTTCCCATAGATGTCCTCCATGAGGACTCATAATTCTCAATTTGATATTCTGTAGGAATATGACCCTCAGACACCTCACGGAGTTCCTTCTGCACTCTGGATACCTCATGGAGTTCCTTTTGCAATCTGATTATCTCCTTTTTGTGCTTTACCTTCTCAGGCAATATTTGCCTTTCTAAATCCAATCGGCGAAGCTCATCGTCGATGACAAAGTTATTCGATGCTCCGATCTGTTTCTCTTGAGAAGTGAGAACTAATTGTCGAGAATCATTCTTTGACTTGCGAGATCCATTTAACGGATCTGAAATGCTAGGTCTCGGAACTAAATTAAACAACGCTTGTGGAGCCATCAAAACTTCAGGTTTTTCAACTCGCTTAACACTTTGAACATCACGAGTGTTTGTGGCTGGTTGTTTACTCCTTCTTTGAGCTCCATCGGCCATTCTTCGTTTTAAACGGAGAATTGGGGTCGATTATGAAATATTAAAGGTCGATCTGTTGATTAGTTAGTGTTGATGTTTGGTAGCTGTTTAAAATTTTCTAGGGGGAGGTTAGAGCTCCTTCTAGCGCCATTGTTAAAGTGTAATATATCAAAGAGCCAATTACAAGTGGGTGTTACCAGAGTATTTATGGAGCCTCTAAGTGGGCCTTTAATGGGCTTTACTAACTAGGTGGGCTTGTGGCCCAACAGGTGAGTACTCGGTTAAAAGTGGGTATAGGCTCCTCTGCAAAAGGTATGTGCCGTTAACTAATGTCGTTCCAGGCATGAAGTGGCTCAAATTGTGGTCCCTGGCAGCTCCTCCTTAGATTAAGAACTTCATGTGGAGAACTCTTCGGAATTGTGTCCCCACTCGGTGTAATTTAAGGGAGAAATGGGTGGAGGTGGATTTGATCTGTCCGGTGTGTCGAACGGCTGCGGAGTCTCTGGAAAACATACTCTTTACCTGTCCTTTTGCTCAAATGTGCTGGGAGTTGGCGAAAATGAATGAGATTTTTACAACGGACCTTCCTTTTCTGCCCAGGTTGTGTGAGTTGTTCTCTAGCATGTCGGCATCTGATCTGGAAGTGTTCTGTTCTATTGCTTGGAAGCTGTGGGATCATCAAAATCTGGTGGTTTGGAATCACAAATACTTCACTCCTACTATGGTCGTTGACGGAGCTAGTAAATTTCTTTTTATGTGGCAGCAAGCTCGTCTCCAAGAAAGTTCATGTCAGCTTAAACAGTCGAGAGGAGGTTCTGGTTTGGCAGAGGCCAATTGCAGGATGGACCACCTGTAATGTTGATGCTGCAGTTTTTGCAGATCATTGTCCAAGTACGTTTGGGTGTGGTAAGAAATGCAAATGGTACTGTGTTGGCAGGCTATAATGGGAAATTCTTGGGAAATGTCGACCCAAAGTTGGCGGAGGCTATGGCATTTAGGGAAGCTTTATTTTGGCTGAAGAAACTAAACATGTCCAAGGTATTTATAGAGCTTGACTCGCTGGGAGTGGTGCAAGCTTTTCATCACAAATCAGTAGATGTTTCTTACTTTGGTTCTATTATCCTTGATTGTGTTTCTATTTGTAAGGACTTAAGATCCTATGAGGTTTACTTTGTGCGTCGATCAGCGAATTTAGCAGCTCATTCTATAGCTAGAGAAGCTAGTTCAGGGCCTGATCGAGAGGAATGGTCATGCGTTCCTCAATTTCTTATCGATGTAATTTCTTCTGATAATCAACAAAACTCAAGTTTCGTTTTGGTGTAAAAAAAAAACTTTCGACCTTACAAACTAATTTTTGAAGCTTAAAGATTCAACCAACGAGTATATCTAAACTACAGTTCAAAAAAAAAAAAAAATCTGAACTACCTCACAGGGTAGTTTACTAGTTTCGTATACCCACCTGAGACCACGTCTGGGTCACAATTTGAACCATAATATCATTTGGTATACTAAATATTGGTATTATCGCAAATACACACTCACACACTCACAATAATACAGCACTCTAGAAAATGTCCGTAATTACCTCCGAACACAATGTAAACGGTTGATATTAACTGCATCACATACTGGGTACTGGGTATGTATGCACTACATACACTGCTACTCAGAGGAGTAAACACAGCACTAGACCAGGAGTTTTTTAATTTGTTTAAACAAACTGCACCATATAGCTGCCTATCAGTGTATTGGATTGCAAAGAGTGAGAGAAACAGAAAGATGTAGAGCTCAAAAACCACAAGGGGAGAAGAAAGACGATAGAGTCTTTATAGACATATAATCTGTAACAAGCTTTATGTTACCGTCCATTACTAACAAAACTTAATGGGTCAGTTTATATACACTGGAGCATTAATTTGAAATTCATTTCATGATGCAAGGAAATTCAAACGGTGCCCTGAATGCCAGAACAAGTTTTGAGAGTAATATCTTGTTTATAAAGTTCAACCATTCATATAATTATCTATTTACAATTTCTCAAAGCCTTTATGTTCAACTTTGAATGCCAGCACGTTACAGTGTGTTGATATCACTCAATTAGTCATCTGTACAATAATTGAGCTGAGTTCAATGCGCTTAAAGAAACCCTTTAACTCTCTTGCTGACTGGGATCAACAGCTGACATTGGATCCTCACCGCTACCAACAATCTCAAACTTGCAGAGTGGACATGATGCATTGATCTTTAGCCATTTGTCTACACAGTCTGTGTGAAAGAAGTGAGAGCACGGAAGCTCCCTCAACTCATCATTGTGTGTGTATCTTGCCAAGCATATGCAACAAACCTGTATCAAGTATAAAAGGAACAATGTTCACATAACAGCCAGAGCGGACACTACAACAGATCATGACCCACTACTTAAGATTAAAATAATAGTTATAATTATCAGATGAATTCTACCCCTTCCTGGACCCAGTATGTGCTTAACAGGTGAGCATCTTTTGGCTTTTAGTGGTTTTTTTTTTTTTTTGCCTTTTAGTGGTTTTTAACCATGATAAAATATTCTCACAATTCCCTTCTCATTCAATAATGGAGGCATCAGCCTAAAGTTTATTACAATTGTTTAAATATCCAATCCCTAATCAATAATAACGGAAACTAAACTAATATAAGGGAACTCTCCCAATTTCACTAATTATAATAATAAAGGCAACTCATATTTTCTTATAATAAAATATATTACCATACACGTTTTCAACATGCCAAGTCCCCACACCCGTGTCCAATTTTAGATCCATACCCAAGAAACCTAAATTTACCACATTTGGTAAATTTTTATTAGGGGTTGGGTTGAGGAAGGTTTTCGAGGGGTTGGAGGGGGTTAATATCTAATAATAAAACTGAGCATTTCCAACACCCCAAATTGGTGTGTTGGCTTCACTTATGTTTTTCTCAATTTCATTTGATCACTCTCGCTCTCGCTGCTTCTGTTCCATTCCTCTCTCCGGAACATGAACATATCAAAGGTAAATTCTATAATTTTACACACTTTCTCTCCCAATCTCTCTCTCTCTCGCCCCTTTCTCTACCATCCCTTTCTCCCTCTCCCTCTCCCTCTCTCTCCCCCTCTCTCTATGTTTGTGTCATTTTGCTTGATAATTAGCTTTACTTGTAATTGTTTTAGCTGCCCCAATCACTGATTATTTTTGTATGTATATGCAAGTCTGAGTTTTATAACTTGTGTAGCTGTGTTGATGCTTTAGTTTGCGTGAATGTGATTGAAAATTGAATTTACACTATAATTGCTGAGTTAATTGTGTTTAAACGTGATTGCGATTAGGATGATCAATGATGATCTTGTTTCTGGAAATGAATTTGTCAAATATTGTGTGCTAATTTGTCAGCTTAGTTAGGCACCGTCCTTGACTATTACAACCATAGTATAGATTTTGGTGTCTTAGTTCTTTTATATATAGGACTTGATAGAGCTCTTGTAAAACACACACAAATATATACAATCTTTCTTCTCCTGTCAATGCTCTCTCTATGTATGCTATTATATAATTCTAACATGGTATCAAAGCAGGTTGTAACATAGGAGAAGAGTAAGAAATCAAAATCAGAAGAAAAACCAGGAACCAACAACTCTTCTCAAAATCAAATCCGAAAATCAAAACACATGGAAACAGAAATCTAAACATACCACAGAGTCGTACACACACAGAGAAGCCACCAGAAATTTTCAGATCTCAGAAAAAGCATTCCACGCACCACCCCACGCGCGGCAGGCGCTGGCGCGTGGGGCACCTTCCGGCCATTTTTTGAAAACACTTCTTCAGGGAGAGTTGCTCGTCTCTTCTAGCCCAGTCTTTTCGTGGTACCACCTTCTCCATCACGTACAATTGATACTAATCATATATATACACGTATATATATATATATATATATGTTCGTGTTGGTGCTGGGATTTTTTTATTGTTCGAGTTTCTGCTAATTTTAATGTAGAAATAGCTGAATTCTTGAGAATAAGAGAGAAAACGAGAGAGAGAGGGGTGTAGGCTTGTGTTTGTTCGAAGAAGAAGACAAGAGACAAGAACAGGGGAGAGGGTTGAAGAGAGAAAAAAGTAATTGCTGGGTTAATTGATATTGATAGTATACTGGACTATCTAATATTTGTTTTGTTAGTGGGCCTTTTTTATTGTTGGGCCAGAAACAAAAGAGGACAGCCTCTTTAAATTGGTGGGTTAGTGTATTTGACCCGATTTATTATTTTTTCCTAAATAAAATGATTATATGTATTTAGATCCGTTAAAATATTTAATAGTTATTTTCTCAAGGGAAAATTCTGTTGGGATCGTTTGTACAAGAATATCATTTTTAGTTTAGGAGTTTGTCCCGGTTATAGATTTAATTGTGTAGTATTCAAGTGGTTGTTGATATTACGATATCTCTCCAATTTTTTACGATATTCCAAATTAAATAGTTCAGGGGGCGTTATTCCAACGAAGCAGCAGAAGTAGTGTATATACAGATGTACACACAGTTCACTGCCACAAATGACAAAGCAACAGAAGTAGTGTATATAACAGATGTACACACAGTTCACTGCCAGTCTGCCACAAATGACAAAGCAGCAGAAGTAGTAGTATGTATACAAATACATACACACAGTTCACTGCTATATCTTGCATTTCATTCTTGTAAAAGAAGCAGAAGGACCAGTTCATGGACGATCTTAAGGGATGCAGTCTACCTAATACGGTTCCAGTTGCTTATAATTCAAGGGATGACAGATGCAGATTCCTCCTGTGTTCAGACATAGGCTTGTTAATACTGAATGATCACAAAGTCGAATCTCAGTTTCTTCAAAATAATCAGTTCAAAGACTGATTGGTGGTCATCCACCGTTGTGCTGAAAAGCAGCACTTTCTATTATTTTCACATTGCCTAAAATATATCGTGTGGTCGAACATTCGAGTCCCGGTATCCCAACATTCTCAATTACATATTCCCAAGATAGGTGAATCCCAAGATGGGGAATCTCAAGATGGATCTTTAACTCCAAGATGAGAAAATCTCAAGATGGGCCAATCCTAAGATGGGTCTTCAATTCCTAGAGATGGGTCAAATTGAATACCTAGGTTACGCTCAAGAGCTCCTAGTATTCCACTCTTCAATCCCAATATAGGTATTTCATCCCAAGATGGGATTTCGAGTGAGGGGGCGTGTCAAATATTGTGTGCTAATTTGTCAGCTTAATTAGGCACCGTCCTTGACTATTACAACCATAGTATAGACTTTGGTGTCTTAGTTCTTTTATATATAGGACTTGATAGAGCTCTTGTAAAACACACACAAATATATACAATCTTTCTTCTCCTGTCAATGCTCTCTCTATGTATGCTATTATATAATTCTAACAGAATTGTATAATAGAGGACCTAAACAAACAAAACTCTACATAATCTCATAAAATCTTATCTTTGTTTCTTATTAGTTCATCCAAGTCATGTTTAGCGTTGGGAATAAATCGGAGGAAAGATTTTAAACCACATTCTGTAAAAACCCAACTTGCCATAAGATTCATGCGGTGAATATATAAATAATGTGTATGTAAATAAACAATAAAGAATAGGACCAATATCTAAAAGTACGCAACCAATTTCACAACTTAGAAAAGGTGTATCTTATGTTCCACATGTCCGATTTCTGCGATTAAAGATGTTATAGAAACCTTAAGGAATATTCTAAACCTTCTCAGTTGGAGATCCCCCAGATTTCCCTGCCTTTTAAGTCAAAAAAAGGGCTTCAAATATTCTGGGCAGAACAGGAAAGCATCAGACCTGTCTTTTCTTCCTCACTTTGTCAATCATGGTCTTGTATTGATGAGCCTTATCTAGTTTCAACGCGGAGTCGTTTATCTTCATTTTATGCTTTCGCGTTATCGTGGTTCAGTTAAGATATTAAAACAGAATCAGTGTATAGAAACAAATTTATTTGCATCCAGGAGCTTATTTATTGGTATGGTACAATATGCGAAGCACATGCTATTTTCTGGCTGATTTATAAAGGAGGCCAGTTAATTAGATTATACATCAGTCATATGAGCAAACTAACTTGGTTCTTGGTTTGTCTTTATTGTCTTTATACCTCAATGAGCTTATTCATTGAGGTATTAGTTTCTTTATTTAAATTTAGTTGGTGGTGCACAATATCTTACTTTTACAATGAGATTCGGCTTAGTGGTTTTTCAAACAAGTTGAGTCGTTCGTTTAACTTATATAAATTTAAAGTTTTAATTAAACTTGATTCTTTTAATTAACGAGTCAAGGGATAAGAACATATTACTTAATTAGAATCCAGTTATTAGAATAATTAGAGTTTAGAATAACAGCCACCATGGACCAAGTTTAAAGGGTGTCAAAGCAGTTTCTCATCACAATACAGCCAAAAAAAAAAGGATTTTTGACCTGGCCCATGCATGGAAGACCATAATACATTAGTAATTCTACTATAATACATTTGTTAAATCATATTTTAACCATATTTTGTATGTAGGCCAAACCAGAAGCTGAGGAGTGGATGAGGAAACCATTTAGGCATTATCATGAGATGGTGGAGATATATGGAATGGATCGAGCTACTGGTGAATCTGCTGTCACTGCATCATAAATGAGATTAAAAAATTTGGCAACTGAAATTGATGACAGTGATTCTACTGATAACGTTCCGGTGTCCAGTACAAAGTCTCAAAGTCGGTACCAAACCAAGACAAAAAAAAGCAAAAACTGATGACAAACAGACTTCGAAGTTGGATGACTCTATAGGCATCATGGCAGGAGCTTTTAAAGAAATGGTTGATAATGAGAAGCTTCCGATTACTATAGAGGAGTTGTGGGGTATAATCAATGAGATGGAGTTGGAAGAAGATTCCGCTGCTGAAGCATTTGTATTTCTGTTAAAAAGCGCCGTGCAAGTAGAGGGCTGGAATCTATAGAAAGAGAAATAAAAAAGAAGAAAAGGGAAGACGGGCTGCTGCTATTTAGATATATATAATATATGTATGTATATGTATTGCAGAAAAGCTAAGAAAGAAGAAGCAGTTGGCGTAATTATCGAGCAGAGGGGCCTCAATACTTGGTGACTGATGGAACTGTACAGTTGTATAATAAAAGTATTATTATTATTATACAACTGCAAGTATTCTTTTGTCGTCCAACCAAATGACTGCGAGTAAAAATTAAATCATTGGTTTCATTTTTTTAATTTCAACTTTAGAAATATGTTTGGTATTCGTATTTTAAAAATTATGGGTTTAGTTTAATATAATAAAACATTATCATTGTCATTTATATCCTTCAAAAAAATTAGAAATAAGCAGTCAATGTTCTGAACTAGAATAGATAAAAAAGAATAGCATGTGGCATGTTATACTTTCCCAAAAACATTCTATTCTTTTCTATTAGTAGTGTCAAAATAAAATGAATCATAAAATTACTCAAAATCTAAAAAAATGTTAAATCTCTTAAAATAAATAAAATACAACAAAGCAATGAATATTTGTAAATTTTTTATTAAAAATCAACTATGAAAGGGATCCTCATATCAATCCGCGAACCCAATTCATACAAACTAATGTCCCATGTACCCGTACTCGTATCACGTACCCGATCTGATAGGTTTCGGGGCAACAAACGCAACGGAAAAACGATAAAAACAATAAAATTCCGAAACCTAACCCTAGGATCCGTGTATAAGGCATGGTTGATTATGGAGAAACGAAATCATACCAGTTAAAGAGCTTTACGAACTCTGAAAGATGGAGGTCCTAGATTGCAATCACCACACGAACACACCGATCGTCCAACGATCAACAGAGATGGTACTAGCCAAGAAAATGCCTCTCTCTCTCTCTATCTAGCCTCTCTAAGATGTAGAGTAGCTAGGGTTTAGGTGAAAACGAATTCAAAAAAGTTAACCCTAAACCAACACATCTTAATGTATTTATACAGAGAGATTTGGGCTTAAAACCCTAAAACGTTTTGGGCTTCACTAAACCCAATCTGTTTTGGTTTTAATCTTATTATTATTAAATTCGAATTATATATTGCAATTAGTCAAGTCCCACTTAATTAATTCAATAATTCGAATTAATAACTATTTAAATCCATAATTTAAATAAAGCTCTGTTTTATATGTTCTTATTGTGTAACCCTTTAGGTTATTATTACGTTGGCAATAATTTTAATATCCAATAATAAAATTATAAACAATGAGCAGCATCTAGTAATACATCATTGCTACCCAAGTAATAATAATAATTGGTGATCCAGTTAAACCTTTCGTGATACATGTTTCCGTGTAATATAATCCCTTTAATCAAATATTATAGATTAAACTAAACTCGAGGCATGTATTCAGTCATCCTCTTCAACATTTAATCCGAGTTTCCTTGATCAATGAGTAGACTATTAAAACAAATCAATATTTGAGCATGGCCATGCATTTTCATAGTCTCACTCAATCAAGAGGCCAATAATATCTCTCCTAATAATAGGAGGGTTAAATCCTATATCTATCACTCATATTTCTCATACGTCTCATCATATACCCGATGTCCACTTTTATCATCACCCAGTCAAAGGTAACTTTTAATGTAGTCAAAGTATATTAATCCTCGTATAGAATTATAATGATCTCAAGTCTAAGGATCATTACACCATTATCACTGTGAGTCTTTTTAATGACATTATTAACATGTAGAATCTCACTGTGGGTTTATCCAGTGCCATGTAGAATATTACATGCACCTATGTTCTTGACTTTAGTATCACTATACCTATGACCAATGAGATGTGGTCATCAGTCAACAAACATACTAATCTTAATGCATTATAATTGTCCCATATTATTAATGCTCGATTAGGGATATTTAGGAATAGTAACACTATTCATATAATCTCATTTCTAAGTCACATACTTAAAGATATAGAATTCATGTTATTTATTCCAAGGACATTTATTATTCTAATATTTAATTTCGCAGTAAATAAAGACATAATAAATCAACGTAGAAGAATCGATTGAACATTATCATTAAATAAAAAAAAGTCTTTCCTAGTAGCACAATTACATTGTCTCTAGGGCACTAACACTATCACGATCGACCCGCAATCCGTGCAACTATGGTCTGCTCCTAAAGGCTTGCACAAGTTGTTACTTGAAAAAATGATGTAAGATGCAAAGAGTCAGCCTTAGCCCAGTGAGTTTTACAAAAAATTTATTATTTAGACTTTCATATTTGGTTGTTTCTATTACAGTTTCTGTTTTTCATTGCTCTGTTAAATATTGAATTTTATTTGTATAGATTGCATACACTGCTGTTTTTGAAATTGAATTTTCTGCTACTTTTTAATTTTTTTAATTAGGAACAGAAAACAGTCCACAGAACTACAGAAGTTCTAAGGTGAGTAATACAATTACTTACTAGCGTGTTTATTTTGTTAGAGTTTATTGGAAGGGCTATACAATCTCAGTACCCATTTTTTTATTAATCATGTTTCTGGAAGTGTTTGATTTATTATGTGTAATGCAGATTCTAGTAAAGCAGATCAGTCAAACACTATTAGTAAACATGTACTTGGTTCTTGAAATCCCATCTGGGTTATTTAAGTTTGTTCTTTATTTTACCTGAATGTGTGGGTTTTCCGGTTAGAAGTTTGAATTTTTCGACTTTTAATACAGATTAGGATTCTTTAAGCCGGGGTATGTGTAGAAAAGAGCATCATTGTAAAACTACTACATAATGTGTGGGAATGTTTTAAAGGAATACAGGATGTGTGGGAAATGTTTTAAAGGGATATATCATTTTACTTTGTTGCTTTGACTCGATTCTGAACTGACAAGGCTACATCTAAAGTAGTTAAAATAGCTTGTAACTAGTTACTTTGGATTATTCAGAACCAAATCTATATCCATATTGAATCAGAAATTCTCAGAATTAGAATGGGGAACAAGTTTTCCTGACTTAATTTATGTTCTCTTCTGTCATACAGGATGTGTCAACTATCAATAAGTGTATTTGTGGAGAATCAAACTACTGGCCTACTGCTGCAATTGTTGGATTCGGTGACTTGGAGTCAAGTAGTTCATCCAATCAGACTTTTTTGTTGTTCCTTCGTCTTGTTTTAATCCTTTGATTGTAAACTAAACTATGCTCGTAAACTTTTCTGAAACTTGGGATAAATCACTGAATTCTTTGTGGTGTTCAACTATCTAGTTAGGGAGCTTTATAATATATATATATATATATATAGTACAGCCAAAGTTGGATATAATCTAATATCCAACCAACCCATCTGTGACCATCCAGTAAGCTAATGCACGGCTAGGATTTGAAAAGCTTACGCTACATTATATAGCGTATTACGCTATATAATATAGCGTAAGTTTATACCAAAATCCCTCCGTTTCTAATTTGATTTTTTCCGTCAATTGGTGAGATATTTTTGAAATCCGACTTCACTGTATTTTTCTACATCTCACAACGATCATTTTGCATACCATATTTGATATATTTCGATACAATTTAAATGGGGGTTTTGAAAACTTTAACTTACGCTCTATTATATAGCGTAATACGCTATATTATATAGCGTAATACGCTATATTATATAGCGTAAGTCCCCTCATCCTGACCGTTGATTAGATGTTTTAACGGTATAAGATGGGTTGGTTGGATATTACAAAATATCCAACTGTGGCTGCTGACCCATTTCCATATATATATATATATATATATATATATTGTTTATTTAAAAAAAAAAAAGAAATTATTTTGGAGGCTTTATATGAAGGAAGACTTTGTTAAAGAATCATATATCTGTTTGAAAGGATCTTCTGTTACATTTATGTGGATTTGGATGTTGTTATTTTTTTGCTTCTTTTTAGCAGGGTCCGCCCATGTGTTTTGGTACCCATTTTCATTCTTTGTTTCATTTTACAATTGCTTTTTTTTTTTATTTAATTAGTAATAATTAAAATTTGTGATTTGAAAATTTTGGATTTTAGTTATTTATTATAAGTTTTATAAATTTGCAAAATTTTAAATATATCAAAAAATTTCTGACTTTATTAATTATTTAAAATTTTAGTGTAAAAAATTTTAAATTTTAATATTTATCTCATTTTTTGAAAAATCCATATTTTTTGAATGTTAATTATACAATATTGAACCCAACCTTTCATTCAAATAAGGAAGTCAACCCTCGATCCAAACAAGGTAAGGGTTGAACCCTCCATTGCTCAACCCTTGCATCCAAATAAGGTAAGGGTTCAACGCTTCCCAACCCAACCCTTTCCTTTTCAACCCCCAATCCAAATAGAGCCTAAGAGTCCGCAATTAGATTTGCATCCGTACCCGAGTTCAGTTAATATAAGGGAGGTCATTTTCGGATAACACAGTGTAGCTCATTCTCAATATCTTACCTTTTTAATTGTGTTAGTTATCTGTAGCATTTGGTAAGTGGTAAAGGGCTTACTTTCGATAAGGCAATCTTCAGCAAGTTTTTATCTTGTTTCACACATGCTTTCTAAGCGAAAAAAACATCCAAGGTGATGGTTGTAATTCGAACACAGCTGGAGCAGCTGAAAGGAGTCGGTATGAGGTTACAGCTTGCTAGCGGCTGCTTAAGTAAAGAATAAGAAAAACCCAGAATGCAGGGAAATGCCCAGGACCACCTTTTTTTCTTCATTAAATAGAAATATTATCATTTTATGATAGTAGAACTTACTGCATCTTCCCCTGATATGCGATGCTCCTTTTCTGTTCCCGCTGCTACAATTCCACCTTCATCAACTCCTAAAGTAGTGTCTCTGTTGCTGCTACTTCCATGTCTCTTCAGTTGAAATTTGTGCTTTGGTAGAGCATTAATAGAATCTTCACTGGCTCCCCTCATTTGATTGGCATCCTCACGAACTCCCAGAATTGAAATAATACAGGGCAAGCAGCAGCATATCATCCCGCAGAAAATGAAGGGCATAGCATACCCGATACAGCTAAATGTAAGAAAAACTATACATAACCTGCAAATAAGCCAGGAAGGTGTTGAAGTAACCCTAAAGTACATGAAATAACTAACTTTTTTGAGATGAACTGGAAATGACCTATACAAATTTGGAGCATCAGCAGCAGAAGCATTTCCTCCAAAAATCCATACATTTCCAACAACAAACCAAACAGCAAAGAAACAATCCAATGCCATCTTGAATTGGTCAACTAGTGCAATAAGCCTTCAAAGAAAAAACATATTGTTCAACCACCACAATTATAAGCATATATTAAAGCTTTAAGAGTAAGGAAACTGTTAATTGCATCAGTCTACTTGTGCATGTCAAGTGCATAATTAAGGTTTGTGTCAAGTACATAGACAGGCATCACTAGGTTACTTCCCAAAATTTTAGTTCCATGGGTAGAAAGGCACTTAAATGATTCAGTAATTACTATAACCCCAAGATCAAAGACAGCTCAGGCAATATGCAAATTACATATAGAAGTAATATATAAACAGGTAATCCATGTCAACGTGTTCAACTACACATTGTTGTTTATAGTACTACACATATGAGACTTCAAGAGGATGATGCAGTTATCATATTAAGACCTTACTTCTTACTTAAAATTTTATAAATAAGTCCCAATTTTCTATAGGTGAATGTTTAATGCAGAAAGAAAGTCTAACATCTGCATTACGTTATACATAAATTAATCAAATTATAATTAAACATGACAGGTAAATAGAAAAGTTACCTGGGATTTATAACTCTAATTCTTTGTGTACTCCGACTTAGTGAAAAATTACTTTGACTTCCTTCTTCATCTGAAGAACGAGTCAACGAGATAGTTATGAAAGAATTTGGTTCAGCTTGAGAGTTACTTTGAGTGGAATCCTGTCTCAACGTAGTTGACCCTTGTTCAGGAGCCTGATTGCGATGGAGATAGCGCCAGTAAAGCAGAGGAAGACATGCAATGCATCCAATTGTATAGCCAACAACCCAAGCAAATAGAGGAGTCTGTGGGTTTTCATGTCTCGACAAAGTTAAAACAACAATTGCTGCAATTATTTGCCCTAAAATAAATGCAAGCTCAATGGAGATCCATAACACAGTGTTGAAAGGGCTCCACTGACGACGCCCAGATCCTTCACCTCTCCTCGTGGAAGAGGAACTAGACGGGATCATTGAGTTAATTGTAGATAAAGGTGGCTGAGTGATAGTTGCCCGAGAGCTACTTGATGTCCTTTCTTCATTTTGATTGAAGCCAGCTGAATGACTATAAGATGAGACTGACGAGGAAGAGGATGCATTACCATGTCTCTCTATGTCTATCACATGGTCATTGCTTTCATGACTTTCTGGCTGCTCCATCAGCAAAGGATAACTGTCAATTTGATTTTCTCTGATTTTTTCCGGAGATGAATCAGACATTGTAGTAATCCACATTAATCAGGAAACGATCATAGAACTAAGTTTTATTTAATCCTCTATGACGACAATATGCAAATTCCAAAGAATCTGATATATACTCGTAGTTGATAAATAACCAAAGGCTACGTTCAAAGTACTTCAAAATCTCTCTTCTGTCTGCAAAAGCACCGTGTTAGAATTAAATAAGAACTGTAGTAAAATAAAAACAATTATCGCAGTGGCATAGGCAGCAACTACTTGGAACATATCCAAAATAACAAAATCTTCCGTGCGTTGTGCTTTTCTCCTTGTATCACAAATTAAATAACTAAAAAATATCTAGCCAGTTCCATTCCACAACATTACCCATTAAACCTAAACAACTTCCTAACACTCAAGAATAATCACACCTCCCAGTTCCACTGAAAAATTAACATCCTACAAGAAACAGCTCGACAAATCAACTCCAACAAATTTAAATACACCTCTACAACTACGCATTCCTGACAAACAAAATCTGGACAAGGCAACACCGCAAGCACGTACATGCCATTTTTCTTAAACACGAAGAAAAGAAGATGATCATGCGAAAGCAACATAACAACACTACTCAAGAAGCAATAATACCTTAATCAGCTGAACCCTGAAGTCCTGATAAAAACAACAAAACAAAGCAACCATATAGAGTACATATACAAATTATATTTTCCAAAATACTCAAAACATATTGACTAATCTGAATAATACAGACAGCACCACCAAATTAAAATTAAAAGCTCAAAAGTCAAAATATAAGAATCAGTAATTGTCTAACGTATAATAATTCAACAAATAATAAGGAATTCGATAACTAATAGTAGATTAATAGAATCAAGAGCTCAAAGGGGCAATAATTAAACAATTATTTAAATCGTGAAGACATTTATGATTGAAAATGTATACGATAATTTTCTAACCTTGAGATACGATACGAAATATAGGATAGATTGTCCCGTACAGTACAAGGAGAAAAATAAGCTGAGCTTTGATCGAACCACTTGCTTACCAACTCCTGCTCATGTGTGTGTAAAGTAGGTATGAATATGAATCATATATGATATGATACGCGTGTATGTATAGGTAGAAGAGGATGACTTGTGTTCATTACATAAACCCGCTTCGGTCTACGTTATTATTTGCGGGTCTAGGCATCTGGGGCCGTAATTTGCGTTTATTAGAGCAACTCGAGGAGACTCCTGCCATGTTCTTTATAAATATTATAAAAAAATACTAGTATCCTAGTAATTTAGGACATTAGAGCATCTCCAAGAGTCTCTTAGCTCACTCCTAAATATATTATAAACAATTAAGCTCTTAGCAAGTTATTACATTGATTTGTGTGTCAACTCCAACAATGCTCTCTATTATGGCTCTTTATTTTATATTTTATTCATATTTCAATTCCACTTGGACAAACAATCAATAGATGAAAGAGAAGAACCACTATTTTACTAATAAAATATTAAGTTAAGAGCTACTAGTTGCTCCTAAAATAGAGGAGAGAGAAGAAGCTCTTAACTTTTTAAAGAGCCTCTAAGAGTCTCTTGGAGCTTGATTTTTATTCTCTCTCCTCATTTTTTGAGTTAAGAGCTACAATAAAGAGCCTCTTGGAGATGCTCTTATAAGATTAATTAATCAACTTCAACAACACATGTGCTCCTTATTATTATTATAATATTAAACTTAAATGACACCTACTTTTTTTATGTTAAAAGGAAACTAGAAATGGAGGGAAATGAATATTTTATCCATAAAATTTATAATAAGGAAGGATGAGTACTCGTTAAAGATATGGAGTGAGAGGGATGTCTTAATTTTTTAAGGAACCGCTAGGAGATTGTTGGAACAAGTTTTTTGCTCAACTTCTTTATATTCAAGGTTAAGAGGTCATATAAGTAGTCTCTTGGAGTTGCTCTTAGAATTACTAGCTTATAGCCGGTGTTTTATTTTTAGTTTTTTTTTTAAAATTTAGTTATTATAGTTTAGTATATATAATATTATAAACATTATTTTTAGTTTAGTATTAAATCTATATTAATATGCTGTTGGTGGGATTCGAACCTTCAATTTTTTTATATAACATAATCTAATATTAATTTTATATTAAAATGTTGTTGGCGAAATTCGAACATTAGACCTCCAACTTTTAGTATTGTTGTATCTAACGGTCATGATCTATTTGAATTGAAGATCTAACGGTTGTGAATGGGGGATAACCAAAAATAGGGGGTAACCAAACTACAAATTATATCCCCTTTCGCTTATTATAATTTATACTATTATCTAAAAGCCGAAACATTAAAAGTTTGGTTGGTTGGTTGGTCGGTCGGTCGGTCGGTACGGTACCTATTGATTTTACTTATTTACCCTTACTCAATTACAGATAAAATCCAATCTACTAATTAATCAATTTTCTTTTTCAAGCTAAATATATTATGTTTTCTATTTTTCAATAACTAAATAATTTCTCTTTTCACGTAAAATACAATATCTTTTATAATTTATCTAACTAAAATTTCTCCTTTATTAATCAATTTCCTTTTCCAGGTTAAACATATTACCTTTTCTATTTTTCAATAACTAAATAATTTCAGGAAAATACAATATCATTTACATTTTATCTAACTAAAATTTCTCCTTTTTAAAAAACACTACGAGCAATTTTGTTTAATAAAATAACATAATTATATTATAATTGGTATTAACTAATTAATTATCTTTTTCAGCCAAAACACGTTACCTTTTCTCTTTTCTCTAATTAAAATCTCTCTTTTTCCAATTATATCATGGACTTTTATAATTTATCTAACTAAAATTTCTCCTATATTTACCTTTTCTATTTTTAAATAATTTCCTAAAATACAATATCTTTTACATTTTATCTAACTAAAATTTCTCCTTTTTTTAAAAACAATCGGAGCAATTTTGTTTAATAAAATAACATAATGGGTGAGTGCCCTAAATACCAACTTTTTAACATTTCCTAACCAAAATACCCAGCGCGCGTGAACACCGTCCAAAATGCCCACCACATACGTCACTGGCATAGGCGTATGTGGTGATACGCTAGTGACACAGTCGTGTATTGAAGCTACTCCCAAGACATGGGCGTCTCATTTGCCAAATACGCCAAACACATAGGCGTATCTCAGCTCACGCCGCACCCATGGGCGCAACCTAGCTAGTATACACATCATGGAACGACGCATACCCCTGCGGGGCCACTCCTATAGACGCGAGCTCTGGCGACAAAGAGGTGATTCTGGCGATTTCTTTCCATTCCTCTGTTCACCCACTTTCCGTTGTTTTCCAATGAAGTATTATATACCAAACGATTCGTCTCTCGACGATCTACATGCCTATATCAATTTTGAACCATTAGTTTCGCCGGATTAAAAACGCCCAATTCGAAGATTGTAAAAACCGAAGCTTTCCGGCGAGTTTGGTACAAGCCCCTGCGGGGCCAAAATCATCAAAACCAGTAGGGGAAATGGAGACGACGATGTGCTGATGCTTTTTGTGTTCTCAGATATAGTAGAGGTGGCCGGAGAGAGAAGAAAAAGGGGGAGAGAGTTCGGAGAGATTGGGAGAGAGGCGACGGGTGGAGAGAGATTGCAGCGAATAGGGGAATGAACAGTAACGGGTTGCGCCGTTCCAAACGGCGTGACCCTTGGGCATTTTGGTCGCTATTTTCAAAAATGGGTATTTTGGGTTGTGGTTAGGAAAAAAGTAGGTATTTTGGGCAATTTTTCTAACATAATTATATTATAATTAGTATTAACTAATTAATTACCTTTTTCAGCCAAAATACGTTACCTTTTTTCTTTTCTCTAACTAAAATCTCTCTTTTTCCAATTATATCATGGACGGTTATTTTTTTTTAGTCAAAACACGTTACCTTTTTTCTTTTCTCTTACTAAAACCTCTCTTTTTCCTGTTATAGCACGAGGGCTTCTATTTAATAAATATAAAATAAAAATATTATAATACTAATAATTAACGATTACCTTTTCAGCTAAAACGTTTCATCTTTTCTATTTTTTCTAATTAAATTCCCTTTTTTCTAGAAATATCACGGGGAACATTAATTTCACATTTTTAAAAAGTTTGAGTAATTTTATTTAGTAAAATAACATAATTAAATTATAATTACTATAAACTTATCAATTACCTTTTTTACATAAATCATGTCATTTTTTTAATTTTCATGTTACCTTTTTATTTGCTATAACTAAAATATCACTTTTCCAATTATATCACAGACGGTTCTATTTAATACAATAAACTAATAATATTATAATATTAATAATTAACCGATTACCTTTTTCAGCTAAAGCGTATCATCTTTTCTATATTTTCTTAACTAAAATCCCTCTTTTAATATAGAAATATCACGAACAATATTAATTTCTCCTTTTCTAAAAATATTACGAGCAATTGTATTTAGTAAAATAACGTAATTAAATTATAATGACTATAAACTAATCAATTATCTTTTTCACCTAGAACATGTTACCTTTTTTATTTTCTCTAACTAAATTCTCTCTTTTTCTAATCATATCATAGGCATTCTATTTAATAAAATAAAATAATAATTTTATAATTACTAATAATTAACCGATTACCTTTTTCAACTAAAACTTATCATTTTTTCTATATTTTCTAGCTAAAATCCATTCTTTTCAAGAAATATCATGAATAACATTTATATAATTACTAGCTTATAACCCGTGCGATGCATGGATCGCGCAGATTTCTTTTAATATGTATTAAATTTCAATGTATGTTATAATTATATTTTTAGGTAATCATTATTTACAATATTTTATTTAAATTTTAATTTACATTATTTAATAAAAATTTAATTAATGATATGCATGGTTTAAAACTTATAGTGTAAAATTTTAAAATAAATATGTCGTTGATAGAATTCAAACCTTGAAATTTTAGTAAATTAATTTAATCATATAATATATTTAATAATTAGATCAAACGGTTCTGTTTTT
The DNA here is from genome assembly GCA_036435485.1 of Saposhnikovia divaricata. Classification (NCBI taxonomy): domain Eukaryota; kingdom Viridiplantae; phylum Streptophyta; class Magnoliopsida; order Apiales; family Apiaceae; genus Saposhnikovia; species Saposhnikovia divaricata. Next base: position 133,431,676 of record CM071600.1, read on the forward strand.
ATACTAAAAATCTAATGATTATTATTCGTAGTATACAAATTTATGTTATATTTCGTTAGTGATTAGAAGATATGGTGTGATATTTTTTGGTATATATTAATTATTGCAAGATTCTGTTTTAAATTAAAAGTTAACGTGTTTTAATTAGAAATAAAATATTATCGATTGGAAGATATTATATTTTAGGTATTTATAAAAAGTAATATCATCAATTAAAAGTAAAAATTTTTAATTAAAAAGGCAATCGGCTAATTATCATTAATCATATTATTTTATTATTTATTTTAATAATTAGGATGACTATGCCGAAAACCGAACCGACAAACTTTCAATGCTCGTGCGATGCACGGGTTTCTTTTAGTATATTATAAATTTTATTTAATATCACTTTTCCAATTATATCACGGACGGTTCTATTTAATACAATAAACTAATAATATTATATTTTTAATAATTAACCGATTACCTTTTTCAGTTAAAGCGTATCATTTTTTCTATATTTTCTTAACTAAAATCCCTTTGTTAATATAGAAATATCACAAACAATATTAATTTCTCCTTTTCTAAAAATATTACGAGCAATTGTATTTAGTAAAATAACGTAATTAAATTATAATGACTATAAACTAATCAATTATCTTTTTCACCTAGAACATGTTACCTTTTTTATTTTCTCTAACTAAATTCTCTCTTTTTCTAATCATATCACAGGCATTCTATTTAATAAAATAAAATAATAATTTTATAAGTACTAATAATTAACCGATTACCTTTTTCAACTAAAACTTATCATTTTTTCTATATTTTCTAACTAAAATCCCTCCTTTTCAAGAAATATCACGAATAACATTTATATAATTACTAGCTTATAACCCGTGCGATGCACGGATCGCACAGATTTCTTTTAATATGTATTAAATTTCATTTTATTTTATAATTATATTTTTAGATAATCATTATTTACAATATTTTATTTAAATTTTAATTTACATTGTTTAATATAAATTTAATTAATGATATGCATGGTTTAAAACTTATAGTATAAAATTTTAAAATATATATGTCGTTGATGGAATTCAAACCTTGAAATTTTAGTAAATTAATTTAATCATATAATATATCTAATAATTAGATCAAACGGTTCTATTTTTATACTAAAAATCTAATGGTTATTATTCGTAGTATACAAATTTCTGTTATATTTTGTTAGTGATTAGAAGATATGGTGTGATATTTTTTGGTATATATTAATTATTGCAAGATTCTGTTTTAAATTAAAAGTTAACGTGTTTTAATTAGAAAGAAAATATTATTGATTGGAAGATATGATATTTTAGGTATTTATAAAAAGTAATATCATTAATTAAAAGTAAACATTTTTTAATTAAAAAGGCAATCGGCTAATTATCATTAATCATATTATTTTATTATTTATTTTAATAATTAGGATGACTATGCCGAAAACCGAACCGACAAACTTTCAATGGTCGTGCGATGCACGGGTTTCTTTTAGTATATTATAAATTTTATTTAATATTACAATTATGTTTTTATATAATCATCATTTTTAGTTATTTTTATTTTTAATTTAATATAATTGAATATACTCATGTTTACTGATTCTACAAATGTTTACTTATTATAAACAATGTATACGGATTTTTAATATATTTTATTAATAATTGAAAAGTATGGTGTGATATTTTTGGGTATATTTTAATGAATGTAAGATTAGTTTTAAATCAAAAAGGTAACGTGTTTTTATTCGAAAGAAATATTAACGATTGGAAGATATGATACAATTAATATTTTTAGGTGTTTATAAAAGGTAATATCTTCAAGTGAAATTAATGTGAAAAAGGCAATCGACTAAATACCATTAATTATATTATGTTATTATTTATTTTAAGTGTTTTTAGATGTTATTATGTGTTTTATAATGAAGAGTAAATAAGTAAATTCACGACGTACCAAAAAACATGTACCAAAACTTTTAATGTTTCCGTTTTTATATAATAGTATAGATCATCAAATAATCTCATGTTTTTAAAAAAATAATTTAAACTAATGAAAAAAATTCATGTAATATTAAAAAAAAATTGTGCATCGCACGGATTTTAAGCTAGTATAGTATAGATAGATTATGTTAGAATATTATTTATTTTATTATTTGTTTGAAATGAATTGGATATACTCCATATTAGAAATTAACCGGATAATATTTATATTTGGATATAATAATTTTGAATACGGATATGGATATAGCTATATCCGTATTTTATAATATCGGAATTCAAAATTATATATATAATTAGCTTAAAATCCGTGCAATGAACGGATATTCTTTAATATAATGGAAACTCTTTTTATTTCAATTAAAAATTTTAATACATGAATTTTGTAGGTTTAAAATTTTAAATGATATGATCTGATAATAATTATATACTGTTATCCGTGATATTTTTAGAAAATAATGGATTTTAATTTGAAAATATTGAAAAGATGAAATATTTCAACTGAAAAACGTAATCGATTAGTTATTAGTTATTATAAAATTATTACTTTATTTTACTTAAATAAAGCTTCCCGAATAGGTATTAATGGGAAAACTATTAAAAAAGTAGAAAATGTAACGTATTTAGCTGAAAAAGGTAATTGGTTAATTATTAGTAATTATAAATATAATATTTTAATTTTTTTTATATAGAACTGCTCATAGTATTTTTAGAAAAGAAAATATTTTAGTTGGATAAAATAAAAAAGATAATGTATTTTATGTGAAAAGGAAAATTGATTAGTTATTTGAAAATAAAAAATGTAACATGTTTTACCTGAAAAAGGAACATTTTACTTAAACAAATTTACCCGAATTAGTAACTATAATTATAATATTTTATTTTATTAAATATAATTGCTCATAGTGTCTTTAAAAAAAGAAAAATTGTAGTTAGTGTTTGCACAAAATCACGCAAACGTACGTGGTTGACAGGGTCAGTACTTTCGCTCTTAGGTTTTGGAATTTGTCAAAATAAAAGTGAAATTAAAGTAGATTTAGGATGCCACTTAGAATCCTCCCCAAGAGACGACATTTTCCGGTATCAAGTCAAACTGGTCAAACCTAAGCCAAAATCATTTTCCGACATATTTTTGACATTGACTTAGGATGAAAATATCATGTTAAATGGTGTTTTATATCCTAGGTTATTTGTGTCAAAAGATTTGGGCATCGGCTAAAGGCTCGTATATCGAGAATCTTCAAACACCTCTTTTACGAACCGAAATTGCCCAAATTATTTAAAAGCTTGTCGTTCTTAAATGTTTATTCTCAAATATTCTTGATGTATTTGTTTAATATTTATATTTAATTTGTCTTGCCAAAAGCCATGCCAAAAGACCCAAAATAGATTTTATTCTGAAAAACCCGCAAATCCTTATTTATCCGGATAAAATCTTTTTAAATTCAAACTTAAACATTTCTTGGACCTCATAGTCATTATTTCATAAGAAATATTATGTTTGAATATTTTTCAAGTCAAAACTTTTGTCTAAGTTGTCGGTAAAGACAAATGAATTTTTCGGTCGCTCCTGAAGGCCATTTTAATGTTTGAAAAAATTCGTAAAAATTCTTCCATATATCTTTTCGACTTGAAACCTTGGATATGTCCTTAGTTTCTCTATAGAACATTTTAGAATAAGTTTCGGAAATTTTGGATGACTTTTTTCCGGGACCCCTTAAATCGATACGTAATTGATTTAGTGGTCGCTTAAAAGTCATAGAAGGTCAACTCATTTCAAGGTGAAATTTTGACCATAATCCTCTGGGCACATTTCTAGGGGATTCCCAAAATTTCATAATTTTATGATGATTTTTCGATTTATTATGAATAAACCCATTTCGGTTTGTCGGAACGCGCATTTTTCGAATTTTGTGCTTTCCATAAATGGTAAAAATGTGTGGGCTCATTTTTCCATGCATATTTGAATTACATGACTGCTCCTAGGACATTTGGAATGTTCCCCCACACCTTCCTTGGTTTATGTGCATTTATTCCATTTATTTTAATCCAAAAACCCTACTAATGCTTCTATATATACCCCCACTTCCACACATTTTTGTGCAAGCCTCCTAGAGCCACCAAGATCTGAAGAAACACTCCTAGAAACACTCTCTCTACTACCCAAAAATATCAAAAACGTTTCTTGAGTGCTAGCCCTTTTTATTTCATAGTTTTGCTTCATTTTGGCTAGTTTTCTTCATCTAATCTTGCTCTCTTCAACACACCTTTGTTCACCAATCTTTCTGTGGTCTTTGGACCTTGTTTTTACAGTTTCTTGGTGACCTTTTAAGCCTCTAAAAGTCGGCCCCCAAGCCCCATATTCCGGCCATTTTTCGGTGACTTTTCCGGCGACTATTTTGGTGTGTTTTGGCTTCGATCCTAACTTATTATCTTGTAGCTTTCTCTTTAATTTTAATAGGAGCTTGAGCCTTTGTAAGGTCAAGATTTATAAGTTAGTTACTTGCTTAAATATTGTATATTTGTGCTTATTATTGTTAGATCTATCTACTTATACAATTATATTTAAGCATCCTTGCACTTGGCCACTTATATACACTTGTTCTTGAAGTTTATTCGTGTAGTGTATATTTGTGCAAGTTGTAAGTTGATTTGAGAAGCATTTAAAAGATTATCCAAAGCTTCTTGGTAAGTCCTTGATATATCCATTTATTTTGGGTAGAGACAAGGCCATTTAACCATCTTTTGGTTTTGGTTTACAAAGTTATAATCTTTTTTACCTTAAGTGGTTTAAACTTGATTTTTATAAGTAACCAAGATAAGGTTTTATTTTGTCCTTGTTCATCCTAGTCCTTATCTTTAACTTGCACTTTAATTATTTTACAAGGGACATAAAGGAATAAGACCAAGTGAACTTGTGTTTCCACAAGTTGCACCATTCGGCCCTTTTTTTACCATTCGGCCGAAGCCTTTTTAAGGCTCTTTATTTTTATTTTCTTGCTTGTTGCTTGCTTGCTTGCTTGTGTGTGTGCTCTTACGTGTTTAATTTCTTGCACTAATTTTAACGCATAATAGCGGTCCTCGTTTTATCCTGTAGATAAGCGAGCTACATTTCCGTACGTGTGAGTTGTGTTGTGATTAATTGTTGTGTGCTTGCATTCACGTTTAATTTATTGTCTTGCATATTTTCTTTGGTCCCCGCACTTGCGAGTTGAATATTTTTCTTTCGGTCCTCGCACTTGTGAGTTGAATATTTTCTTTGGGTCCTCGCCTTGTGAGTTGAATATATTATTATATATATAAATTAACCACCACTTGCACACACCACTAAAGTACGTAGTTTTTCCGTTTGGCGACGTGAAGAGCTCGACTTTAACTAATAACGAATCAATTTCTTTAACGCGTATTAGCGTCCCCGTGGCTAGTACCGTAACATACTAGTTTTTCACGAACTTAATATATATTTCTCTTATATTGGTTGTTTGTTAGACTTGTATTCTAATCTTTGCAGTGAGGTGAAGTGAAGTGAGGCGACTCTTGTTCTAAGACCCAAGTCTTAGGCGTACTAACGGGGAGTTAGTAGCCTTCGCACCGTGAAGAAAAGGGAAGACGCAAGACCTAAGGCCTAAGATCCAAGACCGGCAAAGTTGTAGAAGTACATAGTCTTGTAAAATGGTTGCTACAAGTGTTTGAGGAGGTAGCGGGGAGTTACGCTCCAAGATAATTCTTATAGTGGGTATTTGCTATTTATTGTGAGGAGAATATCCGTGTGTATTGCTCCAAGATAAATAAATAGTGGTTTAGGAGTTGTAAAGGCTTATCCGCCTACTATAAAGGAGTTTCTTTATAGTGGAAGAAATCTCGAGTCCGGGGAGGAGCTCGGGGACTGGACGTAGGGGTGAGCGGATCCATTAGGGGTTGCGCCATCGCGAACCAGGCTAAAATCGACCGTGTGATATTCTTTCTCTTTCTCTTTACTTTCCGCACTCTATTTACTTGTTGACAAGTAACATAGTTTAAAAAGAGAAAAGAATTTTGAAAAAGCCAAGCCCTTAATTTTAAAAAGGTGATAAGCTATTCAACCCCCCCTTCTAGCTTATCTAACCCATATACGGGACCTATCAATGGTCACAAGTAATATATGAATAAGTCAAGTTCGTTCCCTCAGAGATCTGGTTTTGGTTTTAATTCAGTTATTGTACCTATGCAATAATGTATGGTTTTTACTCACTGCTAAGACAATTAACAAGTTGAGGTTTTGATTATCTAAATTAACTAAGAAGAAATTTAATAATACTAAGATCTAATTAACTAATGTGATTAAAATCGAATTACTTATATGAGAGAAAACATGGGATCCTAACTTCATTAAATACTTCGCTTAGAGTTGATGCCTTTAATCAATGCATGTGATGGTTATGATATCTGATCAGACATCATGAAACAAGTATAGGTTACCTCTCGGTATACGAACACCAAATTACTCATACATCCACAAAATAGATAGAAGATGGGTAGACACCAATTATGTTTAGACCCTATATCTCTATACGATTTGAAAACATAATGGTTGAAGAACAAGTTGTCTATTAAGATCACATAGGGCAGCATAATATCTCTATTTACGCTACAAATCATGATGTTAAAATATCAACCTATCCTATGCTAGCATGGAAAGTTCTAAATCTCAAGATCCACTCTCATTTCGCAGGAGATTACAAATTAGATGTTAGCTAAGCATCTAAATACATGAAGCACAACCATACGAGGATATCAATATTTCATCACACACAAATCTTTAAAGCAATCAAACTACTAAGCTACATAGATAAATCCGTTAGAATCCCATGACAACGATTAATTCATAATTGAACCGTTCGTTGTCATGGGATTTGATGAAAACATGATATGAAACAAGATATGAATGGAAGTATTAATAATATTAAAACAAAGAGTTGAGAGAACAAATCTAGAATCCAGAATATCGCCTAGGAAAAGAATACAAAAGATGAAGTAGATCTAGATACGTTGCTTATCACGAGCGTTGAACCTTTCTCCCTTGCAATTCTATGATATGATAAGTAATTTTAAGTAATGATCAAATTACAATGATACAAGGTGTTTAAATAGGCCTTAGAAGTCTTGCCCAGCAAGAAAATACCATATAATACAATTAGAATTCGAAGAAACTACCTAAAATACAATTTCAGATCGAATTAGGGCGAAACAGTAATTTTCAGGATTTCTGGCCGGCCAGGGCGCAGACTGCCTAGCAAGGGCGCAGACTGCGCACCTCATGTCTATTCTGCTGTGCAGACTGCCTAGCAAGGGCGCAGACTGCCTAGCTCAATTCTGTGCAGTTTGCTTTTTCAGCTCTATTTTCTTCGTTTCTTCTTCTTTTCCTTCCGTTTCTTTTGCATTTACAACCGTTTAAACTCCAATCTTAATTCCAATGCTATCTTCTTCTTCTTCTTCTTCTTCTTCTTCTTCTTCTTCTTCTTCTTCTTCATGGAAGCTTAAACGAGTTCCCAATCTTAATTCCAATGCTATCTTTCAACTCCAAAATTGACGGAAAATGCCAACCCTAATCAACATTCTAGCAAACCTGCACACTTAAACAAAACACATCAAAACTACAACAAACTTGAGGCCAAGTGAATCAATTTAAGCCAATATGAAGCGATCCAAGTGGATATAAAATCTACTTATCACACCCCCAAACTTAAACTGATGCTTGTCCTCAAGCATAAACAACTAAACACTACCTAATTAGTACCACTTCCGTAGGTGATCACGGTTGCATTTGGCATATGCAACAAGCCCTTTAAATCCCTAGGCAGCCCTATTGGATGAGTAAGGTCTCGTGAGGGCCTATAGTGAATGTACCCACAAAATCCATCTAACTAAACAATGCAAAAACAATGCAATGCATGAATACAAATAATATGAAAATGCAACGACCCCCTCGAACTAACCAAAACCAACTAGCAAGCAAATATCTCAAAGAATGCAACTAAATCCAAATAGAGCTTGACTAAGTCCCTGTACTCTAACTATACATGAACAGAAACGTGCGTGTGTGCGATGCTCATCAGATATACTCCTAAAACTAGATCAAAACCATACTCATTCTTCACCAAGAAAATCACAGGTTTATAAACAGAATAGACTGTAGACACTTCATAACCTAGGAACACCTCCATCTTCATTCAAGTTAGACAGAAATTCATGCTTTATTACTAAGAACTATGACACATAATATACCAGCATGCTTATTTAACCGTGCAATGGATGAGACCCCAAAAGGCTTATACAATAATACCCATATAGCGAGCGTTGGGTTAGTGGATCCCAGACTATAAAAGCCTTAGGTCACTAGGCACAAAGTCCCCTAGAACTTAATTGCTCGAGTATTAAAGAGCTCATCCTGGTTAATTTTGCATTTAAACAACTAAAACAATTGACTTTTTTTTTTCTTTTTTTCTTTTTTTTATATGCAATCTGGAATGAGAATTCTCATTTCCAACCCTAGACTACTCATACAAATATGAGCCGGCTAGTAGCCATTTGACACCTAGCCATTATTGACAAATATTTACAACTAGCATGAAATTCCTGATTTCCCCCAAACTTAGACTTTAGTGATCCTACGCTATCAAGGGAATAACGAAAATTCTAAATATAAACAAGTGATTAAATCTCAAAACTACCAAACAAGCATAAACTAGCCCAAAAGCAACCTAATGAGACTTGTGAAAACTTTGTTTCTGTAACATGAAAGTCAATTCCCAAGAACTATAAATCAACCCTCTATTCATCAATAATCACACTCAATTAAACATCGACCTACCAATCAGAATCAGCTCATTCTACGGGATCATGAAATATGCATGTCATGCAAATGCAGCTAAAATGAACTCACATGGTATAAAACACAATAACAGAATGTCCTATATGAAACAAACATGCAATACATACAAAATACGAATGAATTACTACTAACATGCAAAATATGATTTCCTACATGAACAAATGACACACTACTACATACTACTACATACCTAACCATGGGTTGCCTCCCACGAAGCGCTTGTTTAGAGTCAATTAGCTTGACTACGTCCAAGCCTCTATTAAGGATGATAATAGTTGGCCTGGTCATCTCTTCGTGAGACTTCATCGTCATCACGGCGGCACACTTTCTACCCCTTCTCCTTGCTTGGCCTATTCGTATAACAACTATGTCCTATTCCAATGCCTTTATCGGTTGACCCAAAATCTGTCAATTTTTAGAACAACACACATTCGCGGGCTTCGCTTGAATATAATGGAGGAGGGTAAATGTAAGTTGCTGAAAGTGTTGATCCAATGAGGTCACGGGTTCGAACCTCACCCCCAACTTAGCAAAAAAAATTTGCTGAAACCTTTGGTTCTTCAAAGAGAACTTCCTCCATAGGCTCTAATGCGCTACCTCCATCTTTATACTCTGAGACAAGTAGAAGACCTGCATCTTTCCCATGGTCATCAGCCTCTTGGTACGCACATACCAATTCTTGAAATTTGTGTAGCTCACCAGTGTCTGTCCCAAATAGTGCCCTTTCCAAATCATCCACCATACTAGCATGATCAAATTCCTCACATGGCTTGTGAACGCTCACCTCACCTTGGAATTTGTCTTCCTCAATTATGCATGCAGTACCTTGCTCCAAGTCACCGTTATTTTCTGGAATTGCCTCTAGTATGAATTGTTGTTTCTCTTGTTCCAAGGCACTCAAAACTTGAGCAACTAGTGTCTCCAAAGATTTGATAGACCCCTCATTACTCTTTGCAAGCATCCTAATCTTTTCCATAACATCAACCTCATCTGACTGAAAAGTAGGAGTAGGTTGCTGATGTTGAAACTCTTCACTACCAAAGAAATATGACATATTTGGAACATCTTGTTGATACTGTTGAGGATGGTATTGAAAATATGGTTGTTCCACATAAGTGACATATGGATCAACTCCTTCGTAGTAACAATATTGTGAGGTCTCATGAACGCCAAAACATTGCTCACATTGCTGAGGCATGGATGTCCTCGAATATGCCCACCATGGCAACTCCTCGCCTACCATTTTCAAACACTAAAGTACCTGAAACACACCGAACTAAACAAGATAGGTAAGTAACTAATCCGAGTCAGTGAACTTTAACGACCACTGATGACAAGCACATAAACTAAAATAAAACACCGATGATCCCCGACAGCGGAGCCAAAAACTTGTTTGCACAAAATCATGCAAGCGTACGTGGTCACAAGTAATATATGAATAAGTCAAGTTCGTTCCCTCAGAGACCTGGTTTTGGTTTTAATTCAGTTATTGTACCTATGCAACAATGTATGGTTTTTACTCACTGCTAAGACAATTAACAAGTTGAGGTTTTGATTATCTAAATTAACTAAGAAGCAATTTAATAATACTAAGATCTAATTAACTAATGTGATTAAAATCGAATTACTTATATGAGAGAAAACATGGGATCCTAACTTCATTAAATACTTCGCTTAGAGTTGATGCCTTTAATCAATGCATGTGATGGTTATGATATCTGATCAGACATCACGAAACAAGTATAGCTTACCTCTCGGTATACGAACACCAAACTACTCATACATCCATAAAATAGATAGAAGATGGGTAGACACCAATTATGTTTAGACCCTATATCTCTATACGATTTGAAAACATAAGGGTTGAAGAACAAGTTGTCTATTAAGATCATATAGGGTAGCATAATATCTCTATTTACGCTACAAATCATGATGTTAAAACATCAACCTATCCTATGCTAGCATGGCAAGTTCTAAATCTCAAGGTCCATTCTCGTTTCGTAAGAGATTACAAATTAGATGTTAGCTAAGCATCTAAATAGATAAAGCACAACCATACGTGGATATCAAGATTTCATCACACATAAATCTTTAAAGCAATCAAACTACTAAGCTACATAGATAAATCCGTTAGAATCCCATGACAACGATTAGTTCATAATTGAACCGTTCATCGTCATGGAATTTGATGAAAACATGATATGAAACATGATATGAATGGAAGTATTAATAATATTAAAACAAAGAGTTGAGAGAACAAATCTAGAATCCAGAATATTGCCAAAGAAAAGAATACAAAAGATGAAGTATATCTAGATCCGTTACTTGTCACGAGCGTGGAACCTTTCTCTCCTTTTCTCCCTTGCAATTCTATGATATGATAAGTAATTCTAAGTAATGATCAAATTACAATGATACAAGGTGTTTAAATAGGCCTTAGAAGTCTTGCCCAGCAAGAAAATACCATATAAAACAATTAGAATTCGAAGAAACTACCTAAAATACAATTTCATATCGAATTAGGGCGAAACAGTAATTTTTCAATATTTCTGGCCGGCCAGGGCGCAGACTGCCTAGCAAGGGTGCAGACTGTGCACCTCATGTCTGTTCTGCTGCGCAGACTACCTAGCAAGGGCGCAGACTGCCTAGCTCAATTCTGTGCAGTTTGCTTTTTCAGCTCTATTTTCTTCGTTTCTTCTTCTTTTCCTTCCGTTTCTTTTGCATTTACAACCGTCCTCAATCCATTAGCCTTTTAATCTTCATGGAAGCTTAAACGAGTTCCCAATCTTAATTCCAATGCAATCTTTCAACTCCAAAATTGAAGGAAAATGCCAACCCTAATCAACATTCTAGCAAACTTGCACATTTAAACAAAACACATCAAAACTATAACAAACTTGAGGCCAAGTGAATCAATTTAAGCCGATTATAAAATCCACTTATCAGTTAGATAAAATATAAAAAATAATGTAACATGTTTTACTTGAAAAAGGAAAAATTTTACTTAAATAAAGTTACCCGAAGAGGGTTTATTGAAAAAAATAAAAAATATATAAAAGGTAACCTATTTTAGTTAAACAAGGTAATCAGTTAATTATTAGTTATTATAATTATTATATTTTATTTTATTAAATAGAGTTGCTCATAGTATTTTTAGAAAATTAAAAAAATTTAATTAAAGAAAACATAAAGATAATGTATTTTACGTGAAAAAGTAAATTGATTAATTAGTGAAAATAAAAAAGATAAAATATTTTACCTGAAAAAAAATTATTGGTTATTAGTAACTATAACATGTACCGTTAAGTAAGGGTAAATAAGTAAAATCAACAAGTACCGTACCGACCGACCGACCGACCAAACTTTTAATGTTTCGGCTATTATATAATTGTTTACTATAAAAATAAATATTATATGTATATATAATTGTTGTGGAATAAAAAGTAGGGTGTAATTAATTCGTGTATTGAATGCTGGGGATTGAGAGCTTCGAGCTTTAATGGTGGCTGCTCTTGCTGTCGGGACTAGTCGATCCTCGCAAGATGCCTACGTACCTTGATGAATATCAAGAATCAAGCCGAAACGTAGTTCTAGAGTTGCCTGCGTGGCTTGATGCGCCCTCGCGGCGTAGTGACGTGGTGGCTTGTATGTCCTTCGAGGATTAAGCCTAGAACGTGGTGGGTGACGTATGGAGCTGTGCCCAGAAAACGTTGTGTTAATTGTGAAGGATCAGGTCCTTATATAGGCCTCGGGGGCCTTGGAATTAGGGTTGGGTTAGTGTCTTGGTGGACAAGTTACCCACTTTAGATAGAATTCTGGATCCTTTCATGAGGAATGCTGATTCCTATTGGACTCGTATGTCTTGGGGGCTACTCCTTGAATGGATTGGTTCCCTTTTGGACTCAATAACGTAGTCTTTTTATAGGCTGATTTATCAACTACGAATTTATTATTTGATTTAGGGTCTTGGGCCTCATTACTGGGCTTTGACCTTGGACCAATCTAGGTTTATTTAATGCAACATTAAACATATTTTTAGGGCTTACTTTCAGCCCATATCATTTGCCCCCCAACTTCTAGGAAAACTGATCAGGCTTTTGTTGAAGTTATAATTTGTCCTTATTAAGACTTGGGGGTCTATCTCTTAACTGAGATTCATTATTACCTACCCTAGCTACGGGATTTTTGTTACACTAGTGTTTCACATATATCATCTGTTAGGAATATGTTGTACTTGATGATAACTTCACAATCAATCAAATTGTATAAGGTTTTGTAGCTGTCAACGGATGAGGATTTATAATTCTATCCGTTGACAGGTAGCTCATCAACGGATGAGGTTTGTAGCATACTGCAGTATCTCTATGTTATCAGTTGATAGTGTTTTTATCCACAGTCATGTTGACCATCAACAGATAGGCAGAATAGGGTAGCCAATTGTAAATAAGCTATGCTATGTAATTCTGTCTAAGTGAAAGTGTATCAACAGATGAAGACAAAACTCTATCAACGGATACAACTCAAATCCACTCTATCAACGGATACAGCTCAATTCTCAATATCAACGGATACAGCTCAATACATCATCAACGGATGTCAGTGTACAATATCAACGGATAATCATTGACACTGTCTTCTATGCTAAGCTGGGGATTAGCAGTTGATAAGGACATGTTTGACTGACAGATCACATGGGTTGATAGTAGATACAAAAAGCAGTATGGCATCCATACTTTGGAAACACAGAAGAAAGAAGCATTCCGTTTACACTATGAATACAAGAAAGGTGCAGGAGGCATGTCTGTTCACAAGGACAACCTTTCGGCTACATGTGTATTTGGAGTGTAGTAGCAAGTCAACTAGAATTAGATTAATATTATCTTATTCCAGTAGTACTTGTAAAACTTGGGATTTATAACCAAGTGTATCAACTCTTTGTAGGCTAAGAAAATAGATACATTTGCTTAGGGTTTTTATTGAATATCCTTAGAAAGCAAAGAGTTGTAAAACAGAAGCTGTGTACTTTTGTATCACAGAGTTTTCTTCGAATAAAAGCTTCTGGTGGTGCATTTAACCACCTGAATTTTTATGTGTTTGTGCATTAATCTTTCTACAGCAATTATCTAAGTATAGATTTCTGGAGTTCTTATCAGAAATTTATAAATATCAAGAATTGTATTCAACCCCCCTTCTACAATTATACAAGTGTGTAATCTGGGAATAACAATTGGTATCAGAGCAAGCTTCTAACATATTTGGAGTTTAAAGATCAACACACTTCCAACATGTCTAAGAAGGATTATGGAGTAAAGATTCCAGTTCTTGATAGAGAGAATTACTTTCACTGGAAAGTAAAAATGCGTCTACATCTCTCGTCTATTGATGAGGGTTTTGTGGATTGCATTGACAAGGGTCCTCACGTTCCAATGAAGACTGCAACAAGAGTTGGCCTGGCTGAAGGTGTGCCTGACACTCTCATTCCCAAACCTATTTCTGAGTGGAGTCTTGAAGATATTGCAGAAGTCCACAAAGACAAAAAGACCATGAATATACTGTTCAATGGTCTAGAAACAGACATGGTTGACAATGTTATTAATTGTACTACCTCCAAGGAAGTATGGGACACTGTTCAAACCCTTTGTGAAGGAACAGAATAGGTGAGGGAAAACAAGATGCAACTACTAATCCAACAGTATGAACATTTCCACTTTAAGAGTGGAGAAACATTGAATGATACATTTAGTAGATTTCAAAAGCTACTAAATGGTTTGAAACTATATGGAAGAATCTATCAAGTTAAAGATTCTAATCTCAAATTTCTGAGATCACTGCCTAAGGAATGGAAGCCAATGACTGTTTCTCTAAGAAACACTCAAGAGTACAAGACATTTACTCTTGAAAGGCTCTATGGAACTTTAAAGACATATGAGCTGGAAATAGAGCAGGATGAAGAGATTGAGAAGTCTCAAAAGAAAAGTGGGTCAGTTGCACTTGTTGCCAACTTGGAGCAAAAGGAGGAAAGGACAGAAGCTGCTAGTTCTACACCAAACAGGGAGGTTTGTAAAGGTAGAGCAGAATCAAACAGGAGCAAGGAAAAGGTGTCTGAGGAATTGAATGCCCTTCAGCAGGATGAATTGGATGAGATAGATGAGCATTTAGCTTTTCTATCTAGGAGATTCTCTAAGCTGAAATTCAAGAGAAACTCTAGGGTGGCCAAGCCATTTAACAAGGATTTTTCCACAAGCAACTATGTGGATAAATCCAAAATTAAATGCTACAATTGTGGAATTGCTGGTCACATGATAAGTGAATGCAGGAAACCTAGATCTGAGAACAAGGGAAAGTCAACTGAGGCTATTGACTATAAGAAGAAATATTTTGATCTTCTCAGGCAGAAAGGAAAGGCATTCTTGACCCAAGAGTATGACTGGGCTGTTGATGACAATCATTCCAATGATGATGTTGAGTTAGTCAACCTTGCTTTAATGGTTGATTCTGGAGAGCAGGAAGCAAGTTCAGCTAGCAATCAGGTATTTTCTACTAATCTCTCTGAGCTCACCAAAGAGGAATGCAATAGTATTATAGATGAAATGTCTACTGAACTATATCACTTAAGTGTTACTCTTAAATCACTTACTAAAGAGAACAATAGGATTAAAGAGTCTAATCTGTTTTTAAGTGATAGAAATGCTGCTCTAGAAGCTCAATTTCTAGAATTTGAGAAAATGAGAGTTGATTGCAATAATGCTAAAAGTGAACTTGAAGCTGTGTTAAAAAGAGAACTGATTTTAAAAGACCAGCTTGAAAAATAACAAGGGATAATTGCGAAATTTCAAAGTTGTAGGAATATTTCTCAAAACATAATAGAAGTCCAGGGAATAGAATCGTTTGTGAAGGATACCTGGACTCAAAAGAAAAAGGAGCTAGAACCTGGCCTTGAGGATCTAGAGACTATTTGTGAATCAACGGATAGTGATCATCCGTTGACAGATGAACCATCAACGGATGAGAGGTATCCGTCGACTAACAAAAAGTTTGTTAGTAAGAAGGAACTCAGGAAACTAGATATCAAGTATGGTCCAGTCAACAAGAATTTTGTTAGTGGTGAGTGTAGCAAAACCAAATCCAGTGGGAAGGCTAAGGCAGGTGATTTACATAACAAAAAGGCTGTTGGGAAATCAGATAATGAAAAGGTAGAAATTGAGGGTAAAAAGAAAAAGAACAGAAATGGTAAGATAGGTATCAACAAGAAAAACAATTATTCTCCTGACAAGTTTGCTCCCAGGAAAACTTGTAGTAATTGTAATAGTGTCAATCACCTATCTTCTAATTGCAAGATTGTCAACAAGGCTCCTGTTCATATACCTCAAACAATGCCATGTATGCCTGCAATGCCTGTTATGCCTGGTTTGTATCAAAATGCTAGTTTTTCAAATCCATATTTGAACATGCCATATGTGTCTAATCCTTATTTTCAATCTGTGAATGTGCCACAAATGTCATGGAACATTCCTAGCATGAATAATATGTATGCCAATTTTTCTCAAATGTATGCATCAAATATTCATGCAAATGAGCATTTGTCAAACCCCATCACTCAAGCATCTGCACCTAAGTTGAAGAATGCTAAGAATGCAAAGTCAAAGGCTAACAAGAAAGGACCCAAGGAAGCTTGGGTACCAAAATCAGCTTGATTTGTTTTTGAAATGTGTGCAGGGAAACAGAAGGAATCTATGGTACCTAGACAGTGGATGCTCTAGGCACATGACAGGAGATTCAACCCTGCTCACAGAGTTCAAGGAAGGAGCTGGCCCTAGAATTACCTTTGGAGATGACAGCAAAGGATATACTAAGGGATATGGCCTGATTTCAAAAGACAATGTCATCATTGAAGAAGTGTCTTTAGTTGAAGGTTTGAAGCACAATTTGCTGAGTGTCAGTCAGATTTGTGACAAAGACTATGAAGTAAAGTTCACAAAAGAAGCCTGTGTTGTTTCTACCAAGGAAGACAACAATGTGGTATTGACAGGCTTTAGAAAAGGAAATGTTTACATAGCTGACTTCAATTCAGCATGCTCAGAATCCATTGAGTTGGCTATGGCATAAGAAGCTGTCACATTTGAATTTTAAAGTTATGAATGATTTGGTAAGAAAAGATCTTGCTAGAGGAATCCCTCAATTGGAGTTTGTCAGAGATGGACTGTGTGATGCCTGCCAATTAGGGAAACAAAAGAAATCATCCTTCAAAAGCAAGACAGAGTCATCCATTGTTAAACCTCTTCAATTGCTGCATATGGACTTATTTGGTCCAGTAAATGTCATGTCTATTTCAAAGAAGAAATACTGTCTGGTGATTGTAGATGATTTTTCTAAGTTATCATGGACCTTCTTCCTGCACTCCAAGGATTGTGCAAGTGAAATCATCATCAATCACCTCAGAATACTAAACAATGGTTCTGAAGACAGAGTACAAAGAATCAGGAGTGACAATGGTACTGAATTCAAGAATTCCACAATGAAGATTTTCTGTGAAGAGAATGGAATTGTCCATGAGTTTTCTGCTGCCAGAACACCTCAACAAAATGGGGTTGTTGAAAGGAAAAACAGAACTCTCATTGAAGCAGTTAGAACAATGTTAAGTGAATCAAGGTTACCAACATATTTCTGGGCTGAAGCTGTCAACACTGCATGCTTTACTCAGAATATTTCCTTGGTCAATCAAGCTAGAGGAATGACTCCTTATCAGTTGTTAACCAACAAGAAACCAACTTTAGCTTTCCTTCATGTCTTTGGATGTAAGTGTTTTGTGCTAAGGAATCATGGAGATAACTTGGGCAAATTTGAAGCAAAGGCAGATGAAGCTATTTTCGTTGGATATGCAGCAGGGAAAGCCTACAAGGTCTACAATCTAAGAACCAACATTGTTATGGAATCTGTACATGTTGTGTTTGATGATCAAAAGATTCTAGGCCTAAATGATGAAGGCTCCCATGAAAAGTTGGAATTTGAGAATGAAGGTGAAGGAAGAATGTACTATGATGATGATGAGGAAGATGAAGATCATGACCACAGAGACCCACCAAGAGTTGTTGTACCAACTAGAAGTGATGCTTACACTGGAAATGAAGCATCCGTTGACAGTCATTCTTATGCATCCGTTGACAGAGATTCTCAAGCATCCGTCGACAGGCAAAATGATGAATCCATTGACAGTCAACTTCATAATTCAGCAAGGACAACAAACTCAGGGGGAGTTTCTCAAGGTCAAAATTCAATGCTAAATCAACATGATCATGCTCATGGAAATGAAGCAACCTCATTAAGATCAAACCTTTCACCTGCAAGAAAATGGACTAGAGATCATCCATTTGAGTTAATCATTGGTGAATCAAATTCAAGAGTCCAAACTAGAAGGGCCACTCAAGCATAATGTCTATACAGTAGCTTCCTGTCTCAAGAGGAACCTAAGAAAGTGGAAGATGCCCTTCTAGATATAGATTGGGTCTTAGCAATGCAAGAAGAGCTAAACCAATTTGAAAGAAATAAAGTATGGAAACTTGTGCCCAAACCTGATGATAGAAGTGTCATAGGTACTAAATGGGTTCTCAAGAATAAGACAGATGAAAATGGCATAATTGTGAGGAATAAAGCTAGATTAGTGGCAAAAGGTTCCTCTCAAGAAGAAGGAATAGATTTTGATGAAACTTTTGCTCCAGTGGCAAGACTTGAGGCAATAAGAATCTTTCTAGCCTATGCAGCACATGCCAATTTCAAAGTCTATTAGATGGATGTCAAAAGTGCCTTTCTAAATGGGGAACTGGAAGAAGAGGTCTATGTCCATCAACCTCCTGGCTTTGAGGATCCAGAATTTCCAGAATATGTATATCTTCTCATGAAAGCACTTTATGGTTTGAAGCAAGCACCAAGAGCCTGGTATGACACTTTATCTCAATTTCTTTTGGAGAACCACTTCACTAGAGGTACAGTAGATAAAACCTTATTTCATAGGAATATTAATGGCTCTTCAATACTTGTTCAAATCTATGTAGATGATATTATTTTTGGGTCTACAGATGAGAAGCTTTGCAAAAGGTTTGCCAAACTTATGCAAAGTAGGTATGAAATGAGCATGATGGGTGAATTAACTTACTTTCTTGGCCTGCAAGTAAAGCAAGTTGATGAGGGCATTTTCATAAGTCAAACAAAATATATTTATGATCTCTTAAAGAAATTTGACTTAATGGATTGTACCTCTGCAAAAACACCTATGGCCACTGCAACTAAGCTTGAGTTGAATACTAAGGAAAAGTCTGTGGACATCTCAAGCTATAGAGGCATGGTAGGTTCACTTCTATACCTAACAGCTAGTAGACCTGATATAATGTTTTCTACTTGTCTTTGTGCTAGATTTCAAGCTGACCCTAGAGAGTCTCACTTAATAGCTATTAAAAGAATTTTCAGGTATCTCAAGGGAACACCAAACCTTAGATTTGGTACCAAAGAGAATCTGGTTTTGATCTAACTGGCTATTCAGATGCAGATTATGCAGGTTGCAGAGTTGATAGGAAAAGTACTACAGGTTCCTGTCAATTTCTAGGAAACAGGCTTGTTTCATGGTTCAGTAAGAAACAGAACTCAGTCTCCATTTCTACAGCTGAAGCTGAGTACATTGCTGCTGGAAGCTGTTGTGCACAGATTCTATGGATGAGAAATCAACTCATTGACTATGGTCTAAAAGTTGAAAAGATTCCAATTTTCTGTGACAACACAAGTGCTATTGCCATCACAGGGAATCCAGTGCAACATTCGAGAACCAAGCACATTGACATCAAATACCATTTCATTAGAGAACATGTGATGAATGGTACAGTAGAAATGCACTTTGTGCCAAGTGAAATGCAGCTTGCAGATATCTTCACCAAGCCTCTTGATGAATCCACATTCACAAGATTGGTAGGTGAGCTAGGTATGCTTAACTTGTCATAATTCCTAGTGATATTTGATTTCACTACATTGCAGCTAGGAATGTGTTTTGATTTACTTGAGAATTAAAAACTCTCAGAAAAATTTTTCTTTAGAAATTTTGTCCAAAGCAAAATTATCTTATCAACGGATATCCTTTTACCCGTTGATAGCATAAACACATTCCTAGATTTTTGTATATCAACGGATAACAGCTTATCCACGTCATCAACGAATAAACTGTTTCTCAACCGTTCATTCCATATCCGTTGATATACATATTTTCTTTTAAATATAACCGTTGGTAATCGTGTATCTATATAGGACTGGTTATATTTATTTTCTTTTATTATTTGACAGTTACTTTTGACCAATGGGTAATTACTTTTAATTATTTCATTTTCAATTATTGAAAAGTATAAAAGGTTGTCTTGTACTCTCACATCTCACTTTTATCGACTTTCAAGATTCTCTTAAGTAAACTGCATCTTCTTCACAAAAACTCTCTGCAACAAAAGTTTAAACTCTTCAATGGTGCCTATTGTTAAGATGATGTCTTCCACTGGGTTCACCTATGAGAAGAACAATTTCGCGGCCTATGTCGATACAGTGAATGCCCTAGAAGCTTATCACACCATGATGAATTTTGTGAAGAACTTTAAACTTTCGTATGCTATGACTGCCACCACTCCTCTAATCCACGAAGTAATCGAAGAGGTGTGGGCATCTGCTGAGTACAATGGCACAGACGGTACAATTGCTTTTTCTCTAAAGGGTAAAAACTATGTAGTTAACTCTGATGTGATAACTGCTTGTTTAAAATTGCCTGAGAATAACTGTCTGAAAGTACCCAGTGATGCTGAAATAGTTGCCATGCTTAATTCCATAAATTATGCCCTTAGTACTGATAATTTAGGAAAAATTGCTAGGAAAGGGATGGTTAAAGAATGGAGTTATTTTTGTGATGCCTTCATTAAAACTTTTTCAGTCAAAATTAGTAACTTTGATGCTGTTACCCATTCCATGCTAGTTATGCTGTGCATGCTTCTGACTGATAAATTCTATAACTTTGGCACACTAGTCATGTATGAGATAGCAACAAAATTAGGTAAAAAGGAAACTAGGGGCAAGAACATCTATTTTGCTAGATTTTTGATGCTCTTAGCACTGCATGTATCTGAGAATAGCCAAGCCCAAGTTACATCCTCTCAACAGGGTGTGACTACTAGTTCTACAGCAACTCTGCACAAAAGGGTAAGGGACACTAGCTCTCACTCAAAAACCTATGGAAGAAGAGTAAAATCTAAAACCATAGGGGAAGCACAGGGTGCACACACAGTATAGCGAACTGTACCTTCACAAATTCAGATTGATGTGACTTCAATAAATGTGGAGTCACAGCCCTTGATCTTAACCTTCAAATCGATACTCATTACAATCCACCATCACCAACTCCATCTCTGGATGTGGATATGATATCTACATCAATTCCTGATTCTCCATCTTTAAGATTCTTGGAGAAGCCCCACTCTGCAATTGGTGGTCATCATCTTTTAGATGATTTGTTGGGCCATCAACCTTCCATTCCTGACTTCACAACAACATCTGTGGCCTCATCTTTAAAATCAATCTCCACAGATTCAGTGTTGGTTTTCACTTCAACGGATATTATCATTCCTTCATCAACGGATATCCTTCATCCGTTGACAAGTGTTTCTCCATCAACGGATGCGCCTCTGTCTAGCCATCCGTTGACAGCTATAACTACTCCATCAACGGATATCCCTTATCCTTTGATAACTCACTCTACCACTGCTATATCTGACATTCCTGTGTCAAGTGTGGAGGAGTTCTCAGTAGTTGAAACACTTTTAGGATTGAGGGAAGGGAGTGAGAGGCTACCTTGTGAGCAGGCAAAAGGAGAGGCAAATAATGAGAGGCTGACCATTTCTTCAGGTCAGGCAAAAGGAGAATAAGAGAGTTCCACCTTAGTAGGTGAAGGTGAGGGTGTGAGAGGTGTGAGCCAGGGGGAGCCCCTGATGCAAGAAAAGAGAGATGAGAGGAGAGAAGGGACTACAGGAGAAATAAGGCAGGAAGATTCAGCCATTGCAAGTGAGTTAATGGAGGTTAATGAAGCTTCTAAAGAGATGGAATTTCGACAAGAATATCAGTCAATCATTGACTCCATCTCTTTGGATCCTGGAACCTTTACTCATCCTGTTTCTGCCTATCAAGTCATGGCACAACAGGGCAATGTGGAGGCAGAGGAAGCAATGCACCTAGTGCACACCTCACAATCTCTATAAAGAGCAAAGGATACTTTGACAACTCTGTCTTCAAATGCTGACAGTGAAGAGTTTGGCAATGATGACAGTGACAGCACAGCAAATGATGAAGAAGTCAATGTGGCAGATACTCCAGACTGGCTATTTTCTACTGCCACTGTGGCGGGTGACTTCAATGTGGAGATTGTGAAGCAATATCAATCTGCTAGGGCTGAGCACCAAAATGCAGATCCACAGAGAAAGGCTGTCCTTCAGCAAATAATGGACTCCCTGAAACTTCACAAAATGCACATGGTCATTCAAAGAACACAACAGGAGGAGGTCCAAACTACAATTAGAGAAATGAAAGTGGAACTAGATGCCAGGATTGAGGTACTAGCCCCTACTACCACTCAGAAGGTGCTGACTAGCAAACTATTGAAGGAAGATAGCCTGGCCAAATCTGTTCAGCATCTCTCCTCCAGAGTGGATGGTATGGAATCTCAAATGCAGACACTCATTGCCAATCAAGCCAAACAGACTGAGCTACTGGAAATGCTGCTTGCAGCCTCATCTCCAGCCCTTGATGCTAACAAAAAGGGGGAGAAAAAGGTAGAAGAGGTTGCAGCTACTTCTAGTCAAATTCCAGCTTCCAGTAGCGAGATAGCACAAAGTGAGGGGGAGCAACAGCCAATGATAGTGGTCAATCCAAAAGAATTTACTATAGAGGCTTCCCCTGTGAAGAAACAAAAGGCTTTGCCTGTGATTCCTGACTTATCAGAAATCTCAGATGGTGAAAGGCAAACCAGAATAGAGGCCTTAGAAAAGATCAACAAGGAGGCAAATGAAAGAATGATGAGAACAGAAAGGATGATCAATGAATCAATTGTATCAAATCTGTTCTCTACTAAGTCCTCAGCTCCAACAATATCAACTACAATTCTGAAGGTGCCCACTCCAGAGATTGTAGTTCCTACTTTCTATGATGTTAAACCATCTTATGTCAAAGAATTTGAACCATACATAAAAACCAGAGCCTACTCTCCACCAAAGGCAAATGGGAAGAACAAGTTACAATTGGACTTTCCATTTCCCAAGGATGATGAAGGAAAGCTAATGGGAAAGCAAATTAAGGAGTTCAAGGAAAATGCCAATAGAAGTGTAAGAGAATGGATGGCTGTAATAATAAGGAATGGAAAAGTCTTAAATATATCCAATAGTCATCCTAGATTTGTTGAAGCAAGAAGAGAGGAGACCTCTAGACTTCTCAGGGAAGCTCATCCAAGTGAAGAAAATCAATATGAAAACTCAGATGAGAAGCAAGCCAGTCTAGCTCAAGAGTTAATGAATGAGGTAGAGGATGAAATGAGGGAACCTGAGGAAGTCCCCAAATCCAAAAGGAAAGCGAAATCAGTCCCCAAATCCAAATCTAAGAGAGTGAAATCAAAGGCAAGGAGGCCTGTCTCTCCAGAAATTGAAAGCAAGGAGACAGTTGGCTCATCACAACCTATTTCTGTAAAAGTATTCAACCCAGCTGTGAATTTCCATGGTGACCCTATAGTACCTAAAGAGGAACCAATGAATCTTGACTCCATTGAGGTTCCTTCATTCTTGCTGAAGCCTCAACAGAAGCCTATACAGAAGAAAAGGATACCAAGGAAGCAACTTTCAAAGGAACCAATTCAAGTTGCTAGGGTACCTGCTATTGTCAGGCAGCCAATCTTGGAAAACAAGGATGATTTTATCTATCAGGCAGATATTGAAGAATACTCTGGCATGAATCTTTATCTGGATGAATTGTCAGAAGTAAGAGGAATTGAACAAATATAAACATTTGCCTGAGAGATTTGTCTTTGTATACAAGGGAGGAAAGGAAAGGTCATGGCCACTACAGAGGGTTCTTGGAGAAAATTATCTGACCTTAACCAAAGTGTTCTCTGCAATCAAGAGATACACAGGGTTCTCCAAGTTAGCAAAAGGGGAGATACTGGATAGAATAGAACAGATAAGGAGGGAATGGAACTCACCATCAAGTCTACCAAGGAAGATGAAGATCCCATACAATGGATAGAAAATCCACCTTCAACCCTTCTGGATGATGGAGTTCAGGGATGAAGATGGTAACAGGAGATTCTTTAGGTTAGAAGACCAACTATCAAAGGCTAGTTCTCAATACCTGAGATGGTTACAACAAAAGCTAAATCCAAAGGTTGATGAAGAAGATGCCTTCTATAGGCAACTCCAAATGCAGATTGAGTCCAACTCTGCCAAAGAAGGAAATTCAAGGGTGATGCCAACAAGAGAAAAGAAACAATCTTAAATCTGCTCAGTCTAGATGAGCACTTCTCTGTAAATTTCTCAAACTTTCAGTTTTTAATTTTTGTAGCTTAATACAATTTTTCCAATGTTCTATATATATATCTTTAGGAATGTTTTCTTATCATCAAGGTCTTGAATATATGCTTTATTGCCATCAAGTATAAATTGGGGGAGATTGTTAGGAATATGTTGTACTTGATGATAACTTCACAATCAATCAAATTGTATAAGGTTTTGTAGCTGTCAACGGATGAGGATTTATAACTCTATCCGTTGACAGGTAGCTCATCAACGGATGAGGTTTGTAGCATACTGCAGTATCTCTATGTTATCAGTTGATAGTGTTTTTATCCACAGTCATGTTGACCATCAACGGATAGGCAGAATAGGGTAGCCAATTGTAAATAACTATGCTATGTAATTCTGTCTAAGTGAAAGTGTATCAGCAGATGAAGACAAAACTCTATCAACGGATACAACTCAAATCCACTCTATCAACGGATACAGCTCAAGTCTCAATATCAACGGATACAGCTCAATACATCATCAACGGATGTCAGTGTACAATATCAACGGATAATCATTGACACTGTCTTCTATGCTAAGCTGGGGATTAGCAGTTGATAAGGACATGTTTGACTGACAGATCACATGGGTTGATAATAGATACAAAAAGTAGTATGGCAGCCATACTTTGGAAACACAGAAGAAAGAAGCATTCCGTTTACACTATGAATACAAGAAAGGTGCAGGAGGCATGTCTGTTCACAAGGACAACCTTTCGGCTACATGTGTATGTGGAGTGTAGTAGCAAGTCAACTAGAATTAGATTAATATTATCTTATTCCAGTAGTACTTGTAAAATTTGGGATTTATAACCAAGTGTAGCAACTCTTTGTAGGCTAAGAAAACAGATACATTTGCTTAGGGTTTTTATTGAATATCCTTAGAAAGCAAAGAGTTGTAAAATAGAAGCTGTGTACTTTTGTATCACAGAGTTTTCTTCGAATAAAAGCTTCAGGTGGTGCATTTAACCACCTGAATTTTTATATGTTTGTGCATTAATCTTTCTACAACAATTATCTAAGTATAGATTTCTGGAGTTCTTATCAGAAATTTATAAATATCAAGAATTGTATTCAACCCCCCCTTCTACAATTATACAAGTGTGTAATCTGGGAATAACATCATCTTGAACGTGAAGTGTGGAGCGACCTACACATTTACGATGATTTGCATTATTCGAGGCTAAACAAATGGTTTTGTGTCTTATGAAAAATTACTTATAATTTTCTTGCACTTTTGAATTTTTCTTGTGCTCACAGGTATTTTCCTTAATTATTCCTAATATTTTAGAAATTTTCTGGTACCCACAGGTATTTTTCGTAATTATTCTTGAAATTTTAGGAATTATTTGGTACCCACAGGTATTTTTTTTAATTATTCCTAATATTTTAGGAATTTTCTAGTCCCCACTGGTATTTTTCTTAGTTATTCCTAATATTTTAGGAATTTTCTTGTACCCACAGGTATTTTTCGTAATTATTCCTGAAATTTTAGGAATTTTTTGGTACCCACAGGTATTTTTTTTAATTATTCCTAATATTTTAGGAATTTTCTGGTACCCATAGGTATTTTCCTTAGTTATTCCTAATATTTTAGGAATTTTCTTGTACCCACAGGTATTTTTCGTAATTATTCCTAATATTTTAGGAATTTTTTTTGGTACCCACAGGTTTTTTTTAATTATTCCTAATATTTTAGGAATTTTCTGATACCCACAGGTATTTTCCTTAGTTATTCCTAATATTTTAAGAATTTTCTTGTACCCACAGGTATTTTCCTTAGTTATTCCTAATATTTTAGGAATTTTCTTGTACCCACAGGTATATTTCATAATTTTCTAGGAAATTTTTGTCAACTTACAAAGTTCAGGGGCTGGTTTGTCAAATTGAAAACTTGAGGGCCCATTTTCTCGAATTATGAACCTCAGGGGCCTTTTTGTCATCATATAAAGTCCAGGGGTCTTTCCATAAACTCAGCAGAACCTTGGGTACTAAATAGCATTTTTGCCATTTCCCCCTTCGACCACATTCCTGGTCGACTTAAGTGGTTTTGTAGCACTCTGGTCGAAGCAATTTAGACTAGAATCCCGCTCGATTTTCCGAGAAGGAATGAGGTCGAACTTTTTTTTTTGTTTTTTTTTGCATTTTTTTTAAAAATATTATTACTCAATAATAATATTTGTTTTGTCCGAATTTTGGATAATTTTGATCCCCAAATCGGAGGTGTCCCACTCGGATAAAATTTCACTTGGATAATATTCGACCCGGATTTTATTACTATTATTTTTAATAATAATAATAATAAATTTTTCACCATTTTGAAGGGGCTATCAGTCCTAATATTTTCGTAATTTAAGATCGTATTTTTGGCCTTGCTGGCTCCCAAATTTACGAAATTCGTCCGGAATTGAGGTCATTCATGACTCTAGGCTCATACAAATTTTCATTAAATATATACCCTATTTTTTGTGCAACATGCATAAAAATAATTTTATAAATTATTCTCATTTTTCAAAATATATTTATTTCAAAAATGCTTTCTGACCCTTTAGACCAACAATCCTGATCCCGTAGACCAAGATTCTGATCGAGTTATGGGTGTTTTGCGCATCCTAATCAATGGATTCTCGATCGGGGATCCTTACCCCTTAGACCAGGAATCCTGACCTCTCAGATCAGGATTCTGGTCGAATGGCTTCAAACGCGGTCTGGTCGATGGCTTTCCGACCATGATCCTGGTCGAATTTCGATCAGGATCCTGGTCGAATTAAGGGCCGTTTTTACACTCTGGTCTTATGAATTTCGACCAGGATTCCTGGTTGATTTCGATCAGGATCCTGGTCGAATTATGGGCGATTTTAACCTTCTAGTCTTGTGAATTTCGACCAAGATTCCTGACCCCTTAGACTAGAAATTCTGACTTGGGATCTTGACCCCTTAGATCAGGATTTCTGACCCCTTAGATTAGGGATCCTAACCCATTAGTTCAGGATTTTGGACTTGGGATCCTGACACCGTAAATCAGGGATCCTGACCTCCTAGATCAGGGATCCTAACCCATTAGTTCAGGATTTTGGACTTGGGATCCTGACCCCGTAAATCAGGGATCCTAACCCCTTAGTTCAAGATTTTGGACTTGGGATCCTGACCCCGTAAATCAGGGATCCTGACCCCTTAGGTTGGAACGTGAAAATATTCAAAACTTTTTACTCGTTGCTCCGATTTGATTTTGTAATATATCGAATTGAATCTCATTTCGAGGTCTATTTTTTTTGCGATAGCTTGCTGCTTATTGCTCGTATTTTTCGAGGCTTCAATTAAATGGAATACGGACTATTCGAGCCTTCAATTGCATGGAACGTGGCTTATTCGAGCCTTCATTTGAATGGAACGTGGCCTATTCGTGCCTTCATTTGATTGGAACGTGGCCTATTCGTGCCTTCATTAATTTCTACTTAGTCTGATCAGGTGGTGTGTCCTAACGCCTGGTTTGGGGTATGCCAAGTCTGGGCACCACATTTCTTCCAAACGTTTCCAGCTTGTAAGAGCCTCATTCTTGAATTGTTTTCCATTTCTAGCATCAGGATTGGTGGAAGTCCATATCTATGTATCACACTTTCCCATAGGAATTGTGTCATTTAGTTGGTGGTTATCTTGGCTTGGGATTTGGCCTTAGTCTACTTCACGAAGGAATTCATTGCAACTATCAGGAACTTCCTCTAGGCACTTGCCACTGGAAATGAACCAAGAACACTTATCCCCCACCTTCACACTAGAAATGGGGGAAGTAGTATTTCAGGGGATTGATCATCAGAGTCGAGGTTTTGGATATCGATTGCGCATAATTCTTGGCATCAACCATTTTTTTTTTGCTTGTAGAATCCCAATCGGGTCATCTTGTGGGCAAGGGCTTTGCCCCTCGAGTGCTGCCCCCAGATTTCCACATGAGTTTCTTTCAAGGTTGAATTCACATCTTGACACCTTTGTGTTCTCATTGACAACTTCCGTGCCTCCAAGGCATTGTCGGGTAACCAACCGGTTTCCTGGTGAGCCTTTGTAGGATCTATCCAACGGTCAGCTTTTCTATCAATGCTTCGGGTCTCCAAGACTCGAAAGTAAAAAACTTCCAACATAATTCTCTATCTTTGAGGAGGCTAACATATATAGGACGTCAGCCTTTATGTTGTCCTCCCTTGTAACTCTCATTGAACTGAGTCAAGTTTCAAGTATTTTGTCACGGTTCCAGGCCGAGCCTCGAACCCACCATTCACTTTTGGTTCTACCAATCTTGAGTCTCCACTGACTTTAAGGTTTTGACCCTTGGGGCTCCGGCCAAACCAAATATGGCTATCACAGCTTTGCATTCAGCATAATTATTTGTCATTTTGTCATTGGGAAATCCAACTTTCGGGCATACTCAATCATGAACCCATCGGGATATGCCCTCACTTAATTTTGTTTTTGATTCTCCATCAAAATTGAGTATCCAAATACTCCTTGAGTACCGCTTCTGGATTCTCCTTATCTATTTCCTTACCGCTTCTGGATTCTCCTTATCTATTTCCTTGCCCTCCTGGGTACTACCTCCTGCCCCCCGACTTCTTGGTTGTCAACCACGAAGTCAGTGAGTGCTTGGGGATTTATTGTGGTTACTCTATCATCCCAATTCGGGACCTTCAAGGCTTCCTTGGTGATTCGGTTCAAGTAATTCCTCAAGGATTCATTCATTCCTTGCTCCATGTTCATTGGGGATGCAAAACGTTTCACATAAAGTTTCCATCAATGAATTGGGCGATAGGTGCCCTACTTAGTCCTTTAAAGGAGCCGATTGGATTCAGGGGTAACCGACAATACTATCATTGTGTCATGCCCCCCAGGGTTTGAGGGAACGCCCTACACTTGATTGTGTTAGTCACGGGTTACAATTTGTAGTGCATTGGAGGATTTTCTCACATGACTAGTGGGATCTCCTGCCCCATCACATACCTCGATGGTGGGCGTCTTGAATTTCCTTGAGATATGAGCATTCACTGTCTTATTGGTGAAGGACAAGATTCGATCATCATGATCTCCTAGATGCATCGAGTTATAGGGATCAGCCCTTCGTGTATCAACCCTTCTCCTCCTAGGAGGATCACTCACATTAAAAACATTGGGATCCTAGACCTTGGGGGCTGCCTAGCTTGTTGTATTTCCATATCTTACTTCAATTCTCAAGTATGCGCTTCATGAGCCTCCCTCCTAGAGTCTTAAGAGCCAGTCCTTTGGATCCCCGGGGCTTAGAAGGCCCTTACCCTCCTTCGAGCTTCTTGCCTGGTCATCTCCTTCTGAGATAGTTATCTTCATTAGTGGATGATGAATTGTCAACAGTATAGGGTCCGGAAAAATCATGACTCGTTCATGAGCATTCTAGGCCTTGAATGCGTTGGGGCACGTATGCCTCGCTTTGCTAGCCACTTCTACCTTGATGAATGACATCCCATTGGTGGGAATCTAAGTTCATTGTGTAATGACAAAGATGGGGATTCGTCCTGAATTCATTGAATCCACAGCCGGCTGCTGCGGATTAGTAATATGAGCCCCCAGATCCTTTCGTCTATGGCCTGAAGAGCCATTCCTTGAATCCCTCGGGGTTGAGAATGTACTGCTCCTTCGATGGGTTCCTTGCCATGACGTCTTTTGCTAGAACAGACGTCCTCTTCCTTATCTTCTTCAGATGAGGAGTCATCTTTGGCATATGACTCGGAGAAACTTTGGTGTCCTCCAGCAAGGGGACCAAGCCTTCAATGTATTGAGGCACATACTTCTCATGTGTAGATCGATGGTTCCATCAGCAGTTGGGAACGGTGACAACCCACAAATAGGGTTTCGATTTATTGGAATTAGCATGACGGTGGTGGCGATCTATGCTCCTTATTCTCCATTGGCCATATGTAAGACCACCATCTGTAACTGGGGATTCGCTCCTTGAGTTAGTGGATTTTGGGTCACCCTTGGGGATCACCCATTGGAGACGCGTCTTTGGGGGAGTCGTTCCCTGAATAAAAGTCAAGGGAAGTGGATTATCAGTCCGATTGCTATTTATCGAGACTTCTTCCTCCTACTACATGCGGAGGTTTCAGGCCTTAAATACGGGGCGAATCATCCTCTCGTTGGGGTGGAAGCCCATAATTTGGGTTCTAAGCTGTTAGTGGTGGAAGCTCCATGGTAGAGATTTGTAATCATGCTTGCCTATTATGGGCATAATCATGCCTAGGATTGGGGATCTGCCCCTGGAGAGTTTAAACTCGTTCACTAGGGCAGGGAACTAGACATCCTCCGAGGGGAGAGACAACCATCTGAAGGGGATTCGTCCCTTGGTTGAAGGGGTTCGTCACTAGGGGTAACAACCTCTGAGTTTGAGTTTCAGACCTTGGGGGATCCGTCCCTTGAGGCTGAGTAATCTGAGGTTGGGATCCCGCTCCTAGTGGTACCTGTTCCGTCATTGAGGGTGCGGAAGTGCCGATGGGCGTTTCAGTAGTTTCTGCGATTAATGTTTTTCGTGTGGTAACCATGGTTGATGTCTTTGTCCCACAGACGATGCCAAATGTTGTGGAATAAAAAGTAGGGTGTAATTAATTCGTGTATTGAATGCTAGGGATTGAGAGCTTCAAGCTTTAATGGTGGCTGCTCTTGCTGTCGGGACTAGTCGATCCTCGTAAGATGCCTACGTACCTTGATGAATATCAAGAATCAAGCCGAAACGTAATTCTAGAGTTGCCTACGTGGCTTGATGTGCCCTCGTGGCGTAGTGACGTGGTGGCTTGTATGTCCTTATTCGAGGATTAAGCCTAGAACGTGGTGGGTGACGTATGGAGATGTGCCCAAAAAACGTTGTGTTGATTGTGAAGGATCAGGTCCTTATATAGGCCTCGGGGGCCTTGGAATTAGGGTTGGGTTGGTGTCTTGGTGGACAAGTTACCCACTTTAGATAGAATTCTGGATCCTTCCATGAGGAATGCTGATTCCCATTGGACTCGTATGTCTTGGGGGCTACTCCTTGAATGGATTGGTTCCCTTTTGGACTCAATAACGGAGTCTTTTTATAGGCTGATTTATCAACTACGAATTTATTATTTGATTTAGGGTCTTGGGCCTCATTATTATTGGGCTTTGACCTTGGACCAATCTAGGTTTATTTAATGCAACATTAAACGTATTTTTAGAGCTTACTTTCAGCCCATATCAATAATTTAAAAATTATTGTGTTCTTTATTGATCAATAATATATTTATATTAGATAAATATGATTGTAAACATATTATAAGCATATATATATATATATATATATATATATATATATATATATATATATAATTATCACATAAATTCAATGTTTTTAGAATAAGAAAAAATATAAATATTAAATCATGTCGAAGTAAATTCATCTTTTTATTTAGTTTATAAAAGTTAAAAATTTAATTTTTAATTTATTTTACATTTTTTGAATTAAAATTGAAAAAATTGATTGAAAAATGGATCCAGATATTATCTGAATCCGAATAGTATCTGTCGGATTCAGATTCGAATATTTTTAATTTAGGTATTTTCGGATACGGATACGAATTTGAATACGAATTTAGATTTTCGAATTTATTCAGAAATAGACAGATC
Source organism: Saposhnikovia divaricata (assembly GCA_036435485.1). Classification (NCBI taxonomy): domain Eukaryota; kingdom Viridiplantae; phylum Streptophyta; class Magnoliopsida; order Apiales; family Apiaceae; genus Saposhnikovia; species Saposhnikovia divaricata. The sequence continues at coordinate 133,463,825 of CM071600.1, forward strand.
CGTATCCTAAATACCCGTTTGAAAGTCGTCGTCTAGATATTTGGGGATGTAATTTTCAGTTATTAAAATTATTATATCCGAATATTATTTTTTTAATCCTTCATTGTATGGATAACGAAAGTATTATGATTTTTTTTATTTGATGAAAAAATTTGATAAGTTACAAACTCATTGTAGTTTATGGATTAAATATAGGGTTCTTGAATAACATCTTTTTTTTTCCGTTCAATTTTTGAAAATACAGTAAAATAGTTACTCCCTGTGTCCCATTCATTTCTACCCATTTACTATTTTGGGGTGTCCCATCATTTCTACCCGTTCCAAAAATAGTAAGGTTTTAATAGTAAAACACACTATTACACCCACTAACTTTCCTCCATTATCTCAAATCTATAATATAAAACAATATTACACCCACTACTTTACTCCATTATCTCAAATCTATTAAGTCCCATCACTTTACCCACTTTTCATCTAACTTTACTCATTTTTTATACATTTTCTTGGTCTCCGTGCCCAAACCAAACGGGTATAATTCACCGGGACGGAGGGAGCACAATTTAGCCAGTGATTTTTGTTCATAGTTGGTGATTTTTTTGGTGGTGGTGGTAGTGTAATGATTTTTGTTTATGACCGATGACTTTTTGGTGATAGTGGCAGTGTGGTGATTGAAGATGGCGGCAGTGTGGTGATTGTTTGGATTGGCCAGAATTGATCGCCGAAGATGGTGATAGGAGTTGATGATTAGAGTAGGGAAGAAGATGATGATGGAAGATTATGGTGGATTAGATGAAGGATAAAAAAATAAAATTTGAAATATTAATGTGGAGCTAGAATTTAGTTTAGATATAAGAAACGTGTGGTTAGGATTAGATCTAAAAAACTCAACTCAACTCAACGTACTCAGTATATCCCGCATGAGCAGGGTCTGAGGGGGTAGGTTGTACGCAGCCATGCCTCTACCCAAGGGTAGAGAGGCTGCTTCCGATTTTTTTTGACCCCCGGCAGGAGTCGAACCCATGACCTCTCGGTTCATGGATTGAGCACTTAACCACTGTGCCAACTCAACCCCTTTGGTTAGGATTAGATCTCATATCTTAAAATAGTAGGGGTTCTCATTTGAGTAAGACACTTATTACATATTACATTATAGTATATTTTACAGTTATATTATGTATTTTTATTCTTACTTATCATATTTTTTAAATTTCAAAATTCCTAACTTACCCTTGCTTATCATATGTAATAACTTTGATTTTTTGTTACAATTATATTTTTCATATAATCATTATTTTCAATAATTTATTTGAATTTGAATTTAAATAATTTCATATAAATTTAATTAATGATATGCATGGTTTAAAACTTATATTATAAAATTTTAAAATAATATTTCGTTGAAGGAATTCGAATCGTGAAATTTTAATAAATTAATTTAATCATATAATATATCTAATCATTAGAGTTAACGGTTCCGAGTTTTTACTAAAAATATAACGATCATTATTAGTTGTATATGGATTTCTATTATATTATGTTAGTGATTAGAAAATATGGTGTGATATTTTTGGGTTTATATTAATTATTGCAAGATTATGTTTAAAATTAAAAGTTAAAATATTTTAATTAGAAATGAAAGATACGATATTTTAGGTTTTTATAAAAGCTAATATTTTCAATTAAAAGTAAACGTATTTTAATTAAAAGTAAAATGTTATAAGATAGTATTTTTTATTTTAATAATTAGGATAACCAGACCGAAAACCAAACCAAGAAATTTCATGTAAATAAATAGAATGCAAAGTAAATATAACTCAAAAAATAATTAGATAAACAGACATTTTAAACCCCTAAAAAAACGGGTGAAGACCCAAAATAATCATTTTTGGGATAAATTTGCCCAAATTACTGATTCTGGAAAAGTTAACCCTAAATATCGACGGAATACAGTATTGCGTGCACCGTATCCTTCAAATACGGCGTTTCGTGTGCCGCATCATCTGATACGGCGTTTTATGTGTCGCAATATCGAGATACGGCGTTTGGTGTAACGTATTAGGTTAAAAGTTTAGTAACCCCTGGCGGGGCCTGTAAGAGTATCAGCATTGATACGGCGTTTCGTGTAAAGTATCAACGCTGATACGGCACACCAAAAGCCGTATTAGCTGCTGATACAGCACACCAAACGTCGTATTAGCTGCTGATACGGCACACGAAACGCCATATTAGCCACTGATACTTCACACGAAATGCCGTATTAGATCGGTAAATAGGGCCAGACATGCTCAAATATGATTATTTTGGTAATTTTCTCTAAAAAAACAGACATTTTAAGTTATAATTAAAAAAATAGAAAAACATATTGTTTGATTAGCGAAAAAAAAATAGAAAAACATATAATTTTAGTTTTGCATAATCACACTTCTTCTATAGCCAACCAAAAACTTAAATGAACAAATCGCCTCATATGTGCATACTTTTTTTAACTTAATCCACTAAAAACAAATATTTCTTTTAACAATTTATGTGCTAGAAAAAATTAAACTCTTGATCCTGAATGTAAATACTTTTCTACTGAATTATGATAAGAATCCGAACGAGACGTAGTTTTAAGTAGATATGGCAATTCGTTCGTTTCGTATACTTTTGTGTCGTGTACTTTCGTGTTTTTTGTACGTAATGCTAAATCCAAAACCAATCCGTTAAGGATTCGTTTCTTTTCGTATTCGGTACATTTCATGTCGTGTTTCGTATAATTTTAGAATAAAAATAAAAATATTTATATATTAAATTTTTGCTAGTCGAGTCTTAAGTCAATATGCAATAAATAATCAAGTATGCTCAAGTCTTGTGAAACTAAAATTTGAAACTATTTTGTATTTATCTTATGTAAAAATTATATATAAGATATTATTTTAAAATATGTATTCATATAATTTAATAAAATTATTTAAATATTTATTTATTTTGTGTATTTTCGTTTCGTGTCGTGTACTCAAGGGTAAACCCAAAATCGACACTAAATTCATCCGTGTAATTTCGTGTTCGTGTACCGTAAAGGTCAACCAAAACCCATAATTTTTGTGTCATTTTCGTATTGTGTTTTCGTGTCGTGTACGAAATTGCCGGCTCTAATTTTAAGTTGCTAACGGAACTAGAGCTCATTGGTTAAAAACTTACTCTCTCCGTCCTAACAGATTCTTTACAGTTAGTATTTTGGGACGTCCCACCCATTTCTTTACATTACCAAAAATAGTAATTTTTAACAATAAAATATATTATTACATCCATTACTTCACTCTACTTTTTCATCACTTTACACTATTACACCCACTACTTCACTAATTCACTCTACTTTTTCAACACTTTACACTATTACACCCAATACTTTACTTATTTTAACAATAAAATTACTATTATACCAACTACTACACTATTACACCAACCAATTAAATTATATTCCTTGATTTTCGTGTTCCAACCGTCTGTAAAGAATTAGCTGGGACGGAGTACTTATTTTGCAGTCTCTTATAAAAAAAATTCAGACACAAATATAAGCATCCGCATTATGTATTCAGGATTCGTGCACAAAAACAAAATATTGGACCAAAGTTTACGGCAAAATCTATATATATTATAATGCTAGGAGATCGGAAATGCACCAAAACAGTTTAAGATAATTTTCTTGAATTTTTGTTTTTTTTATTTTTCTTATTAAAATTCTTTTCTTGCATTAAATAACTATTAATGACAATTTAATTAGTCATTAATTACACCTATTAAACATCTATTCTATTTATTCTATTTAATTTGTTTAAAAATTAGCAAACTTTATTTGAACATTATAGTTATTATTTCAATATTAAATATTAATTATATACAGTTAAGTTTATTTTTAGGTAAAATGACGACTAACAATTGTTTATATTGCTTTATTTTTTATTCCTTATTCAAGATCATTATATTTTCTTTTCGGATGATTATAGGGTAGACAGCCTTAACTTCTCAAGCAATTTTTGTTATCAATGATTGTAAAAGTCGTAATAAATTATGGAAGTACAAGATATTTACTTAATTTCTGGAATTGTATACAAACAATACAGACAAATTTTTAATTTTGCACATGTATAAATTATACATGAATTATGATCAAATCAATTAAATTTAAAAAACACAGCCATTTATCGGAAGAAAAATTGATAAAAAAGCTATACACCCATTGTTTCATTACATTGTGTCGAAATAAAATTTTATTATAATTAAACAAATTTTTACACTATTATTGAATATGTATATTATGAGAGAGGTGTCGGCTTTAAAAAATGTTATTAACCTGAACTTCTCAAACATTTTTTAGTATCAATGATTGTGTGGACGTAATAAACCAGGAGATTGAGAGGCTTTCACTCAGAAGTTTCAAAATATTTTTCTTGATTTTCACATTTTTTATTTTTCTTATTAAAACAATTTTCTTGCATTTAATAGCATTTTAATTAGTCATTAATTGTACCTAAACTTATATTAAATACACTTTATTTTATACTTAATATAAAATTTTAGCAATCTTTATTAGAACATTATAATTATTATATTAATATAAAATATTAATTATCTATCTAAAAGTACAATTATTTCAAGGTAAAACGATAAAATAAACTTATTTATATCGTCCATTTCTAATCCTTATTCAAAATTGATGCGATTTTTTTTGGCAATAATAAATATACGATTTTAACTTTTCGATTAATTCGTAATCAGTGATCGTGAGAATCATGATAAGATACGGAAGCATATAAATTTTCTAATTAACATCCACAATTTTAAATATAAGCAATATTGTATTTACTTTTACACATGAACAATTTACACATGGGATGTGATCAACTCGATTAAATTGAACCAATCCAACCTTTTTCTTTACTGATTAAATCAATGAAAAAGTTATACATTCGTTGTTTCATTATGTTGTGTTGGATTAAATTAATATTTTAACAAATTCTTATACCATTACTAATCAATTAATCATGCATGTATGTTATGAGACGGGAATTAATTATGCATGTAAGTTATGAGACGAGCGTAAGCCAATCACATCTCTTATCACATTTACATTATGATTCTTTCTTTCATCATACAAACAAATTTGTCAACAAACTAAGCAATCACGTCTCTCATAATGCCACTGACAGCAAAAATGATACAAAAATGTTACTTTTAGTTATCCATTGTTGAACTTTACAAATGTTAATAAATATTGGATTTCGTAAGCATTTTTTTATGTAACAAAATAGGTGTCGTCAATATTTTCGATAATATCATTATTAATACTTAAGAGTTTAACTGAAACATGTTTTTTTTTTCTGCTAATTCTTTTCTCTATAATTCTTTAACATTCAAATTTAGTTACACTTTACACAAGTTTCAATTCATCATATTAAATTTCAAATAATAAAACTCAACAAACAATAATATTATATATACGATTTTAAAAAATGTTTTCATACCTGTTACTACTAGTAATTTAACCCAAATTAATTAAGGAGGGGGAAGAAGACTAAAATAGTGATGTTTGAGAGGCTGAGGAGGGTAAAAGACAAACAAAAGGCCGAGTCAACTCTCCCCTCTCTTCCTGTCAGCGACTCCAACACCAACACCAACACCACCACCATCTTTTTCAATCCAAATAGACCCTTTGCATTTCTTCACTTGAGTTTCAGCTGCTTCCACTTTTTCCAACCCATTTTTATTCAAAACTAAAGGGGGCGTGTTTGGCGAGCTAACAACTACCCCTTTTCTTTATAAGTAAGAATTTTCAAAGGTTTCACATTAGATCCATTTGTTTTGTGGTTTATTTGAGTTAATTATTAGTGGGGTTTTTTCAAGTTAGGTTCTTTATTAGAAGACATATGTAAATTATCAAGGTTTGTGATTTTTGAGTTTTCAAGGTCTTGTTTTGATGGGGGTTTGCTGGAGTACTCAAATTAAGATCAATAGTCAATTTCATACAGGTAATAATCTCCTGCAGAACCCATTATTTATGTTTCGAGAATTTCGTATATTAGTTTTGTTTTAAGTTAGTCTGTGATCATATTGAGTTATCTTGTTGCTCTTGTTAGTTTAGTTGGTTGTAGTTGTTCAATTAAATGTAGCTAAACAAAGAAGTTTGTTGCTGATTTAGCTTGATTAGTAATTTTGTAAGTTTGTTGTTATATTATTTTTATTGAATTCCCAAACTATATGAGGTACAAGTCTATGCTATATACTGTATATGTGAAAATGTTCTTAGGCATGTGTGTTCCCACTGCCTAAAGGTGTGGCTCGACAGGTCTTTTGTTATAATTGATTCCCGTGATCCCTTATTCCCTTGGCATAATTTGGACAGGACTTATTCATTTTTAAGAAAGCCGTGGAGTATAATTTGGTAGAAAGTATTAGATAAATGAAACAGAGAAAAATGACCAATATGTACCCAAACAAAAAGATAAATCATATAAACATAAAAACAATTAAGTAAATAACTGATATAATTTGTCTCTTGCAGCACTTTGTTTTAGCTAATCATCTCTTGCAGTACCTGAACAAAGACCAATGCTACAAAAATAATTGTTGAAACTCAAATACTTTTGCAGCTAACTTAATTTTTTTACTGAAAGTACACAACTACACATACAACACTAACTTGAGGTCAAGTTGGGGCCCTGGGGGCTAGCCCCCAGCAGCTCGTTCTAGTATAGCCTATCTGTTCGGGTGGCGGTCAAAGAAATGTATGTATCATTTCATTTAAAAGTGCATATCCACAAGTGATTCCATGTTCAACTAGATATTGTTTTTGGATTAAATAGTTCAGCGATTCTGTTTTTTTCTTCTTAGAAATGGAACACACCTGATTATTTCCCCATATGTAAAGGTGAAAGTAATATTGCAGAAGAAGGATAACCACAACACACACATAAATATTTAAATTAAACAGATGGGGGGTCCCAAATCCTAGACCCCTCTCTAAACTAAGCTCTGATTCCATGTTAAGTAACTAGCTCATCTAAAACCTTAAGGGGCTAGAGGATGACCCCAATTAGAATAACATGTTATTCAACATTTTTCAATATGATCTCTAACATCATTTCCATCCCTATCATTACTCATATCCCGCATAGCAGTAAAAAGTGCGTTTAAGCTCTTACTCGATTTTGATTTTGAAGCCCAGTCAAGCTATGAGGTTGAATCTTGTTTAAAAAATCCCAGCTACTTCCAAAAAGTGTGCCCTAAGCAGGAATACCAACTTCCTACACCGCTTTGGAGAAGGGGTTGACCTTGTCTAGATCTGGTTTACTTTCTAACTTTTTGCCATGAATTTTTATAAACAAAAATTAGAACATACCGATCCCTCCTGTCAACAAGACCAACACGATCACCAAACCTTAAACTCCAACCACCCCTTTACATTTCCTCACTTGCTTTAGCTTTACCTAACTTTTTCCCGCCCATTATTCTCCAAGTTTGCGAACATATTGAATACAAAAAGGAACGTGTTTGGAGTGCTAATGCTAGAGATTGACACTTAATTAAAGAAAAACTCCAATTAAACTACTCGATAATTGAATACAACGCTGAAATGAAACTCAAATTACTGAATAATAATAAGATATGACTTGATTGTAATCTCACAATGAGATACTGATTACAAACAAGCCTCATCGCATTCGAGAGGCGGCTCTCTCCCTCACTACAACTGTTTACTCAAAACGTAATGAAATGATTGTTGATTACAATTGCCCTAATATGCCTTCTCCAGTGAAATGACTCTTTTACCCCTGGGTATCTTCTAATAATACCCTTTTGCCCTTGCCCCTCTTCCTAGCATGTCAGTAGTATTGGCCTACTTTTATGTTGAGTCGTAGCATTACTCGGGGCCAAACTGCCACTTTGTCGTCAAGGTGGAAACGAGGAATACGTAAGTTCAGGGCATCAATGTCCTCCCAAGCAACCTTACCCACTCTCGCTAACACTGTAAAAGGTCCGTAGAGGTGAAAGTTTTTCATTCGAATGAGAGGCGAGGGACTTGTGTCTATAAGGTTGTGGCTTCACATAAGCCTGTTCCCCAATCTGTAACTCAACTTCTCTCCGATGTGCATCCTCACATGTCTTCATTCGCTGTTGTGCAGCGACAATGTTGGCTTTTAAGTCATCCAACACTGCATCCCTTTACCGTGGTATCACCTTTTCTAAAACGAATAAGCTGGGAAGGTTCTCGGCCATAAATCACTTCGAACGGTGAATGCTTTGTAGAGGTGTGGGAAGACGTGTTATACCAATATTCCGCCCACGGCAACCACTTGGCCCAACTGCAAGGCTTACCTTGTATAAAGCAACGAAGGTATCCCTCCATAGTCTTGTTCACTACTTCGGTTTGCCCAGGATGGTACGTCGTGCTACAATTTAGAGCTGACCCTTGTACCCAAAAAATTTCTCTCTAGAAAACGCTCATGAATATATGATCCCTGGAGGAGATTATGGTCTAGGGATAACCATGCAATCTGATGATCTCTTTAACGAATATTTGGGCCACCCTAGGGGTAGTGAATGGGTGGGTCAAACCCACAAAGTGAGCATACTTCCAAAGGCGGTCTACCACCACCAAAATGGTGTCAATGCCTTGAGACTTGGGCAGGCTCTCGACGAAGTCCAGTGAGATGTCCTCCCATATTCGTGTAGGAATGGGTAGGGGTTGCAAGAGTCCTGCAGGTGAGAGACGATTGTTTCTGTTGCTGGCATGTGTTACTTTGCTGTGTATATTTCGAAACAGACTTCCCCATGCCCACCTAAAACCACTCTTTAGCCAATCGTTGATATGTTTTAAATTCCCCCTAGTGGCCTCCAATAGGAGAATCATGATACTCCTTTAACAATGTAGAGACTAGTGTTGACTGTGGAGGGGGGGATAACGTTCCTGTTCTTGTACCTTACGATGCCATTTGACCAGCTCGTACCCCTTTAGGATGAGGGCGATCTGCAACCAAATCCTCTCGTAATTGAAGCAAAAAATCATCGTTTTCCAACTCACGTTGTACCTCATGCCATTGCACCCCTCCCACAGAAATTAAACTGGTCAACTCGATTGTGGCACCAGTAATTCGAGAATGCATCTGCGTCTTTATTTGAGACCCCTGGTTTGTACACAATTTGAAAATCATAACCCAATAGCTTGCTTACCCAGTGTTGGTACTCCATCCCAACCTCCATTTGTTCCATCAGAAACTTAAGGCTTTGCTGATTCTTTAGGATACAAAGGTTTGTCTTAAAAGGTAGGGCCGCCACTTTTGCACAGCCAATACAATCGCCATCAATTCTTTTGCATAGATGGATTTTAATCTCGCCTGCTGTCCCAAGACCTTACTGAAGTAAGCAACATGGTGCTCGTTTTGGAGTAACATAGCCCCTAAGCCATAGCCCGAAGCGTCCGTCTCCAACACAAAAGGGACAGAAAAATTTGGCATTTGTAGCACGAGGCTGAAATCAGTGCTTGCTTAAGCTCCTCAAAGGCCTTAGTGGTTTCAATTGACCACCCAAAGTTATCTTTCTTGAGCTGCTCAGTGAGAGGAAAGGCCATGTGAGCATAGTTTCGAATTAACTTCCTATAGTAGCCCGTAAGCCCAAGGAAGCCTCGCAATTCTTTGAGGCTGCGAGGAACCAGTCAATCCATCATTGACTGCACCTTAGAGGGATCCACCACCACTCCCTTTTCTGATTGATATCAAGTATCCTAAATAGGCTACCTCTTGTTTTCCAAAATCACACTTTTTGTGGTTTGCATATAATTGGAGCTGCCTTGGTGTCTCCAGAACTATTGCCACAACTATTGCCACATGCTACAAGTGTTCCCTAGCTGCTAACTGCTACTATACACAAGTATATCGTCAAAAAAAAAAAACCAACATGAATTTACGAAGGTAGGGCTGAATACCTCATTCATAATGGCTTGGAACATTGTGGGAGCATTCATAAGGTCGAATGGCATGACTAGGAACTCGTTGTATTATACCAGCAGCCAGCATATCATGGATGAGCCTTTCGATCTCGTCTTTTTGGACTTGTGGGTACCTGTATGGTCTCACATTAATGGGATCAATCCCTTCTTTCAACACAATACCGTGGTCGTGATGCCTAGCTGGGGGCAGGCCTTTAGGCAAGTCGAACACATCCTGGTAACTGTGAAGCAATGGTGACAAGAAGTTAGGCACCTCATTGCCCTGTGTACATTCTGAACTCTTCTGCGATGGCTCCCGAATGATTGAATTCCACCAAAAACCCGTCTCTCCTTCCTCAGCGTTTTGATTTTTGCCTTTAGAGATATGACCACCGTCGGTTTTCCGTTAACTTCACCCCGAAGTTTGAACGTGTCCGTGCTCGTAATTCTCACCACCAAGTTTAGTGATATCTCCGGATGTATTTCATCCTCTCCCCCCAATTCTTCATCTCTCCCTGATTCTGGTGTTCCCGTTTCCTCATCACACGACCCCTCATCTCGTGTTAAAAGAACGATGAGCTCTTTGCGTTAACACTTATGACCAATATTCCATTTATCATCACATTTAAAACATAATCCCTTTGCTTTTTTGTCCTATAACTCCTCGCTCAATCTCTGTAGTTCACCCATGGGCTTAGCTATTGGTAATGGGTTGCTGCCCGTCGAGATGCCTGATTGGGAGTAGCTAGAATATGATTTAGGAGAGGCCGCCAAGTTGTGAGGGTTGGTACGCGAAGACCCAATTGGATTGACTCATGAAGCTATTGGGTTTAATGAGTGGGCTGAGCACAGACTTTCCCTCCCCTTTCTGTTTCCCATTCTTCAGCTTGTCTTCCACCATATGGGCTAGCTTCATAGCATGATCCACCGAATAACAAAAAATTATATGCATCTCCATTCTTTGAAGTGTCACCAATAATTCTCAAAATTAAATAGCTTGATACATATATATAAAATATCGTACAGTATTGGAAGAGCCCATGAAGGAAAGTAAGCAACAACACTGATTTAGTCTCAACATACTTGACACCTTCATAACTAAGTGAAATTAAATCAATCACTAATTTTATCAGAAAAGAACATGGACAGAATGGAACTTACTAATTTGTCATTTAGTTTTCCAATTTTCTGAGGTTTTCCCTTGTGATTATCTTCACCAGTTACTAGAACCGTTCTTGATGCAATTAACACCTCTAGTAAATCCTTTATTTATATAAGGGTAGAAGTCTATGCTATATAAATTTACTACTGTAAAAATGCTACCGAGCATGGGAACTGCATATGTGTGCGCACTCCTCCCTGAAGGTATGGCTCCGAAAACCCTGTTAGGTTAGGGGCTACACGATTACGAGATTCAAACAAAGCAAAACAAAGCACACTTACAAATGTACTTGACGCAGAAAACCCACGTCCCAACTCGTATTATTAATCTTAACAATATCAATAATACATCAATCACTCGGTGTATCACTCACGCGATACTTAAGCCAAAACAATACTCAAGCATACATCAAACATAATATGACTATGTTTATACAGCCACCCAAAACTTAGCCACCAAGACTTGCCATTCTTGATACCTAATTATCTAACTTTGTGAACAAGACATACCATCTATAATAATTGTCTACCCATACAATTATTACCCGACCATATATGACTTGTATCACCAAGGCCAATATTACCGTATTGGGTTTAATCCCAACGATCCTCCCCTTCAACCCAATACGGTTCCATGCACAATCGATTTAACGGTCACCATCAAGACATCGACGTCCATCCGCCAATGCCTCCCCTCGAACAATAACATCTCCTTCTAGCACAAAAAGATTTCTTTTGTCCTTCCATCCTTTGAGTATCTCTAAATCGCCTTTAGTGACCTCCAACATACCGTTCTTCATCATAACAGTATATCCCAAATCAACTAATTTACCCAGTGAAATTAGATTTCGATTTAACTCCGGTACGTACCTCACTTGAGTTGACTTTCGAACACGACCATTGTGAAGTTTCATCATTACCTCACCAATGCCCGCAACCTTTACCCTTTTACCGTTCGGTAAAGCTACCATCTTTCCATCACACTTCTTCTAGGACGAGAACCACTTCCTCCTAGCACATATGTGATGAGAACATCCCGAGTAAAGCACCCATTCTTCTTTCGATCCCTTGTCTTCTTGAACCAAATGAGCATCATCATCACCTTCCACAAGCGAAACACTACCCCCTCCTCGAGTTTTCTTCAACTCCTTCAAGTCTTCTCTTGCCTTTGGACACCAAGATTGTATATGTCCCAATTCTTCACAATAAAAGCACTTGATATTAGGGTTATGTTTCTTACTAAACTTCTTTTTCTTGTCACGTGCATCCACCACGAGTGCACTTCCATCAGATGCGTCACTCGATCCTTGCTTCATCAATCTTTCGGACTCTAGAAGAACAACAGTAGTCTCATCCAAAGCTAACTCCGTATTCCCAACCAATAAAGAAGTAGTCACAGTACTATACTTCTTTGGTAGAGACACAAGTAGAAGAACAACTTTGCCTTCATCCTTCAATTTTTCATTCAAATTATTCAGCTGGTTGATCAAGCCATTAAAACTATTCAGATGATCTCTCAAATCTCCATCTTCTTCCATCTTGAGCCCGAACAAATCTTTCTTGAGGAACAACTTATCTGCCAATGACTTTGAGTGATACGTCTTCGTCAACTTTCCCCACAATTTTTTAGGGTTATCCTCCTCAAGAACATCATACTTGATTTCCGGTGCAAGGGCCAACCGGATTGTCGATGCTGCACGTAACTTCATATCTGCCCACTTTGTATCTTCCACATCAGCAGGCTTCTTATCTTCAAGAGTTGCATACAACCCTCGTTGAATCAACAGATCTTTCACCGTGCTCTGCCACAAGGTAAAATTATTTCCTCCATTAAACAATTCAATCTCAAACGTTCCCCCGACCTTATCCATCACGAACCTCGGCTCTAGATACCACTTCTTAGGTTAGGGGCTACACAATTACGATATTCAAACAAACAAAGCAAAACAAAGCACATACACAAATATACTTGACGCGGAAAACCCACGTCCCGACTCGTATTATTAATCTTAACAATATCAATAATACATCAATCACTCGGTGTATCACTCACACGATACTTAAGCCAAAACAATACTCAAACATCCATCAAACATAATATGACTATGTATATATAGCCACCCAAAACTTAGCCACCAAGACTTGCCATTCTTGATACCTAATTACCTAACTTTGTGAACAAGACATACTATTTATAATAATTGTCTATCCATACAATTATTACCCGACCCATATATGACTTGTATCACCAAGGTCAATACTACCGTATTGGGTTTAAGCCCAACAAACCCATGATTCCTTAGTACGTTAATGATCGAAGAAATCTATGTATCTATACATATGTACATTCATCAGTCATAAATTGCATGTTCAGTATTCAACTAGCTATTTTTTTTTTAAAGATGTAGTTTAGCGATTCTGGTTTTTTTCTTTGACAAAAAATGCCTGAACATTTTACGTATATGTAAAGGAAAGTAATAATGTTAAGAAGTATCAGTGCATTGTATTCTTTCTATTTATGCACCTTGTTCTGTGCTTAGAGTAGACTCTCAATGTTGGCGTTGATAAATTGTTATCCAAATTTCTGCTGTGTGTTTGTTCATGATTAGAAGTGGATATCATGCAGGCGAGGATTCTAAATATGTGAGCAGAGATACACATGATATAAGTAACTCCTATAGCAAGGGTTCATCAACATCTGTACCTGCAACTCCACGTAGTGAAGGTGAAATCTTACAGTCTCCCAATTTAAAGAGCTTCACTTTTAGTGAACTCAGGAATTCAACTAGAAACTTCCGCCCTGACAGTGTACTGGGAGAAGGTGGCTTTGGTTCTGTCTTTAAAGGATGGATTGATGAACAGTCACTTGCAGCATCAAAGCCCGGTACTGGGATTGTCATTGCTGTCAAGAGGCTTAACCAAGAAGGGTTACAGGGGCACAAGGAATGGCTGGTAAGCTGAAGCTGCTACACCTTTTCTCTGTTATTCTAATGTAGTTAGTTTCTTCATGTCCTTGGATCTTGCAGGCAGAAATCAACTATCTTGGGCAGCTTAGCCATCCTAATCTTGTAAAATTAATTGGTTACTGCTTAGAGGATGATCACAGACTGTTGGTATACGAATTTATGCCAAAAGGAAGCATGGAAAATCATCTCTTCAGGAGTGAGTTTTTCGTATCTACATACAAGCAAATACCTATATGTTATTGTGCTTATTAATTTGAAAAATTAGACTATTGCATTCTATTTATATGTGTATGCATATTTTATTAACATGTTAAATTGCTTGTTGAACAGGAGGGTCACACTTCCAGCCACTTTCTTGGGGCGTGCGGATGAAAGTTGCCCTTGGTGCAGCAAGGGGATTAGCCTTTCTTCATGGTGTTGATAACCAAGTTATATATCGGGACTTCAAGACCTCTAATATCTTACTTGACTCGGTATATACTTTGTGTTATTTTCCTCAACAATATATTGTTGTGCGTGAGCTCTCGTATATTTTAAATTAATTGCTATTTTTTTCTCTTTTTGGTTCATCATTATGACAGAAATTCAATGCAAAACTTTCTGATTTTGGGTTGGCAAGAGATGGACCAACTGGTGACAAGAGCCATGTTTCAACCAGGGTTATGGGGACGTACGGTTATGCTGCTCCGGAATATCTATCAACAGGTATATTCAAATGGTTGTCCATGTGTAAATTTCTTATGAAGCATAAACTCCTTTCCTGTATTAAATGTTCTTTAGTCACCTGAAAGTTGCTTCCTTGCTAGTATTTGTGTAGAAAATAGACACAAAAATTTCTTGAAATTACTAATGTTTTTTAATTTGACTTTGCATGGTTGTCTGTGTTTGATTTCATTCCTATTTGCATAATTGATCCGTATAGGAAATGGGTATCTAATGAAACAGTTGATTTTGTTTTTTGGAGAATATAGCTCTTTGGCAAGCTAAGAGGTAGGGACTGCTAGGTTAATTATCTTTATAGAGAAATTTGTGCTCCAGAATTTGCATATCACTTAAGCTGTTCTAATATTTTAGTAGTTTTTTCTGATGATAATTTTGCTTTTAATGGAAGGTCACTTAACTACCAAGAGTGATGTATACAGTTTCGGTGTGGTTCTTCTAGAAATACTATCTGGGAAAAAAGCCATAGACAAAAACCGGCCTAATGGGGAACACAACCTTGTTGATTGGGCAAAACCTTGCTTGAACAGCAAACGCCGAATTTTTCGTGTCCTTGATGCCCGACTTGAAGGCCAGTATTCGCTGGGTCGGGCCCTGCAAGCAGCAAATATTGCACTTGAGTGCCTAAACATGGATTCCAAGTTGAGACCGAGCATGGACGAGGTTGTTACAGCTCTTGAAAAAATTCAAAACCCTAAGGACAAGGCAAGAAATGATCAGAAGGATGTCCAGTCGAAGGGACATGGCCACTCAAACGGCCTGAAGCAGTGACCCAAAGCTAAGTGACTGCTCATCCAAGACCGTAGATATGAAGTACCACTTTTTTTATGAGATAAAAAAGTTTTCTGATCTTATATAAAGTTTTTGTTGTCAGAAACTTCATCCACATACTGTAATATTAATTTTTTATAGGGGTGTACAGTTCTTATTATAAGGTTGTTAATGTTGGTCTCAGTCTGCTATATGCTGTGTCATGTATTATATGGAAGGTGATAATTGAGTTTGAGCTTTAGTACTATTCCAGTTCCTGATTTTGTTGGAAATTAAAGCTCGGAATATGATGAACTACCATATCACACAACTGCTCTTTACATACAAAATTAGTTGCGAATTTAAGTAGTACATTTAAACAGGAATGAATGTTTACGGTAGAAGGATTACACATTCTACATCACAATGGGATTCAGGTAAAATGATCACTAATTTTTATCTTTAATCGGTACAAGATATTACAATTTATTGATTTAAATATTAAAGGTTTCGAGCGTGAGAGCTGCCTCAGTGGAAACGGGGTCTAGCGTTGATTCAAAAGGTCATGGGTTCGAACCTCACCCGTCCCCTGCGTGTAGCCGTGTTGGAGAGACAGTGGAAATTTTGACAAAGACAGGGTGTGGTGTATCTTGCGTATCGCAGGTAAGCCCAGCCACTGGATCTTACCACACGGTTAGCATGATTTACATGCCGGTGTTGACCATGGGGTTGGTCGGCCGGTTGTGGTAAAACTCCAGGCAGGCTTGCGTGTTCTGAAATACACGTTTTTTTTTGCCAATATTAAAGGTTTCAAGCCTTGTCTAGATCATCCCATCCCTTGAATTCAAAATTCGGTACAAGCAATTTTCCTTTAATCAATGCGAATTCTAAATTGGTGGTGTTTGGAGGAAGTTTTTTTCAGAATAAGTCAACTTATTTTAAGAGAAAACGGGTGTTTGGGGGAACTTATTTTAAGTTGAAAGTTAAGATTCCTAACTTTTCAACTTATTTTCCAACTTATTTTTGCAACTTATTGAATCTCAAACATAAATTAAATACTTGTATAAAAAAAAGTTATCAAAATATAAAATTTTTACTCGAAAATAAGTCCATAAGTCTTTAAAATAAGCTAATCCAAACAGGCACAAAGTTAGAGATTCCTAACTTTTTTCTGAAAAATGTTAACTTTTTTTTGCAACTTATTCAATCTCAAACATATATTAAATACTAATATAAAAAAATTATCAAAATATGAAATTTTCACTCGAAAATAAGTCCATAAGAATTTAAAAGAAGTTGAGCCAAACAAGCCAATTATAAACCGAGGCCTACAGCTAGGATGGCAAACGAATCGAACCGCGCTTGAACAATTTAATATCAAAACTGATCATTGCTTGATAACATTATACTGTTGGACATATTTTTTTGTCCGAACTTTGAATTCGATAACATATCATACTGAACTTATCAACCTCAAATTAAACCGAACTTGAATATTTCAAAAATAGTTCATTATTTTACGGTCTTATTTGTTCATTATTTGTAAACGAACTAAACCTCTTATTATCTTAACTAGCTTAATATCCATGCAATGCACGGAATAATTTTTAGATGATTTATAGAAATACTTTTTACAATTTTATTTAACTATTTTAATTTTTGATATATTTTCTAAAATATCAATATATTTTAATTAACAATAATTGAAGTAGATATAAATCGCTCTCGTTAGAAATGAAATCTTAATTACTAATTAAAACCTTATTATAATTTTCATTATAACTCGTGCAAAGCACGTTTTACTTTTAATTTTTTGTTTAATTTATTTATAGTGTAGTTATATAATATTAGCTTATAACCAGTGATTTGCATAATTTTTTATAATTTGTTTATAGGGTAGTATAATTTTATAAATATTAATTTTAATATATTGGAAAAAATCAATCTTACATATTTGTATATAATAATTTTTAATATTAATTATAAATTAATATGTTGCTGGCGTGAATCGAACATTAAAGCCCTGTAAATACCAACTTTTAGTATTGTTCTATCCAACGGTCATGATTTATTTGAGTTAAAGATCTAACGGTTGTGAGTGAGAGATAACCAAAAATGAGAGAATAACTAAAAATAGGGGATTAACCAAACTATAAATTATACCCCTTTTGCTTATTATAGTGTAGTATAGATTATAAATATTTCACCTTTGTATATAACAATTTTTAGTAATAATCTAAATTAATATGTGTTGGCAGTAATCGAACCTTCAACCTTTCTATGTAACATCTTTTAGTATTAATTTTAAACCTTTCTATTTAACATATTTTAGTATTAATTTTAAATTAAAATAATGTTATTGATGGGATTCGAACCTTAGACATCTATATAACAATTTTTAGTATTGTATCCAACGATTATCATCCATTTGAGCTACCCGTTATGAATGAAAGGATTAACCAAAACCAAACTGTAAAATATACCCTTTTTACTTATAGTACGGTATAGATTCAAATACTTGTATATTATAAGAATATTTACATATTGATGTTGAATATTTATGTTATTATACATATTTTTATTTTTATTAAATAATAATAGTATATATTGATTTATTTTTCAATACCCAAAAAATAATGTTTTGAGACCAAGTACAACCAACACTACAAGAAACAGAGTCTTTTCCGACCGTCATAAATCCGACCAACTTTTTACTGGAGCTAAACCCGACCGTTAGGTACGACGGTCGGATTTAATTTAAACCCGACCACTTAAACCGACCAATATGACTTGTGGAGCCCACTTTTGTTGACTGACGGACCACGTCAGTCTAATCCGACCAATAAAACCGACCAATTCTCTTAGTGGATCCCACACGAATACTAAAGTATAAAACCGACCACTTAAACCGACCAACAGGTCTTGTGGAGCCCACTTTTGTTAACTGACGGACCACGTCAGTTTAATCCGACCACTAAAATCGACCAATATTATTTGTGGATCCCACACGAACACTAAAGAATAAAACCGACCATTACTTCCGACCGTTGTTTCTGGCCTTTTAACGGTCGGGTTTATGCGATACTTAAATATTTTTTGTTGTTCCCGTTTTATTTTTATATTTGTTGTTCCCGTTTTATTTTCTCTCCAATTAACTCTCTCCTCTCTCCAATTAACTCTCTCCTCTCTCCGGTAACTCCTCTCTCCGGCATCTCTCTCTCTGGTAACTCGTCTCTCTCTCTCTCTCTAGTAACTCATCTCTCACTCTCTCTGTTATATACGTACACACACACACACACTGTATCTATATATTCGATTTGGGCTTTTATGTTTATGAATTTAGGGCTAATAAATTGATTCTCTATTATATGATTTTGTATGTTGGATTTCTTGGTTCGAATTATGTTCGATTATATGATGTTGTATGTCGGATTTCTTGGTTCGAATTATGTTCGATTATATGAGTTAGTATGTTGGATTTGTTGGTTCGAATTGATGGATTTAAATTTATTTTCGATTATAGGATTTTGTATGTTGGACTTGTTGGTTCGATTTGACACATTCGAATTTATGTTCGATTTTTATGTAATTTTGTTGTTCAATTCATTCTCTTTTTTTGAATATATAGATATGGATGGTCAAAATTACCTCTTTCCACGTTTTATGCGCCTTGTCTATCCTAGCGAATATAAACTGCAAAATAAAATGGTATGAGTAATGGTCAATTAATGTATGCATTTGAATATGTAGATATGTATGACACCTCTTTTTTCCGTAGAGAATACCACCGCCGATTTTAACACATTTTGGAGCTAAGATGCCAGAAACAGTTATATTCGAGCTTCCTAACGGTGAGAAGACCCATGTGAGATTCGATCGGGAGGATGGGATTTTTAAAAACGTATTGGGATATTTTAAGAAATTTCGGAGCAAGTATGGTATATGCGCCGTTTTTACCTACAAGGGCAACGGGATCTTTATGGTTAATGTTTTGAATGAATATCTGACAGAGGTTGAGTATGATCCCCCGACCTATGGTAAATTTTCTATCATTTATCTTTTGTTATATATATATATATATATATATATATATATATATATATATATATATATATATATATATATATATATATATATATATAGCTATCAATTAGTAATTAACTTAAGTAATTGTGTTTTTATTTTTAGATAAACTTACCATGGTTGGATGTAAGGCTTTTTCATTATGTAAGACTAAATCCCACGCAGAAAGGGGTCTTGTAGTAAGTTCACATTATCTTACTTTTAATGCATTATACGCAATACAATTTTCATCTTTTTTGATATAATTTTGGTTGATCATATACATATGTACAAATGCAGGCCCTCTCCCCGGCTTTTTTTAAGCGATTTGCTCATCTTCTACCTTCTGAAATTACCGTTACTTTACCAAATGGCCAAACCTTCATTGGATCTTACTCATCGGAAAGCAAGATTTCTGGCTTGAGGTTTTTTGAGGAGGGAGACATTATAGTGCTTACTTATCTTGGTGATGGGTGATTTGAAGCAATTTTATTTGGTCCAAGCCTCGTGGAGAAATCATATTCTGTTAATGAATTCAAAGTAGGAATTGTACAATCACATCTCCTGAATTATTGCTATGGAATTGTAATTTTTTGTTTGTTTTATATTAAAATTTGTATGATTTAATTATTTAGCAAAAAAAGATTTATGATTTTGCAATTGTTTAACCTGTGATTAATGTGTAGGAGCTAGCAGTAAAGTTCAAATCAGTGGCAGAGAAGTGGCATGACGGTGATGTCTTCGAAATTAAGGATGAGCTTAACAATAAAACGTGGCACTTACAAGTTAAGGCGACCGGTCAACGAATAAGAATTCAGGATCGAGCTTGGGTGGGTTTTGCCAAATCGTTAGGGCTAGAAGTTGGAGATGTTCTAGTCTTTACCGGGGGGCCTATTAATCCTAGGAAATTTAATGTAATTTGCTACAAGAAAAATGGTCCGGATTTGATGGACATTGATGTATGATTACTTTTGGTCCGATTGGATGACTGTGTACCTTAAAAACTATGGTTTGGATTTGTAGACTTTTGGTTTGGATTTGTAAACTATGGTTTCATATATTTAAAGATCTTACGTAAATTTTAATGATTCTTAATATACTGGATACTGGATGGATAGATAGATTCGATGGATTGATTTGGTGGATGGATTGATTTTATTGCGTTGATTGTGTTATTGGTACAGCTGGGAACCAGAACTGTAGGAAAAAAAATTGCAGGCTTTAAACCGACCGAGTAATCCGACTGAAAGTCTTAAACCGACCGTTTTTTACCATTGCTCCCCCAGTAAACCCGACCGTATTCTTAATATAGTGGTCGGTTTAAATTAGTCGGTTTTTTGATCTCTGGAATGAATCCGACCGTAATGGTCGGTTGCAAACCCGACCACTTATTCCGACCGTTTTAGTCGGATTAAAACTGCATTAAATGCTCCCAACTACCTCTGCACCGATGGTGTCAAAAAAGTTGATAATTCGTAATTTAAACCGACCGTTATGGTCGGATTAGAACTGACCCTAATTTATTGTTATACACCCCTTTTTCTTTCACTCTTCATTTATTGTTTTCTTGAGACATTAAGTGGTTGGAGGCTTGAATCTAGAGAAATCTTGGAGAACATTGAAAGCTCATTATGGTGAAAAATCTTGGAGAACATTGAAAGCTCATTAATGGTATGTTATAAATTATGCCCACTTTTGTTTTAATTTTTTTTCATTTGTGAATATATACATACATGTTTTGTACATATTATATTTGTGAATATGTACATTAATAGTGAACAAATATACATGTTTGTACATATTCTTTAATTTTGTGTACATATTAAATTTGTCAAATATATATGTACATTATATTTGTGCATTAATTGTGTGAAATGTGAATATGTTTTTTTGTTGATTTATACTTATGTGAAAAATGTATTATGAAATTGATGTATATATATATATATATATATATATATATATATGTAGATGTCGAAACGTGATTGGATGAACCGACGTGTGGAAAATAATGTACTTTCATCGAGTAATGAATATTGGGATGGTGTGAAAGAATTTTTGGAGTTCGCGCGTAAAAATGGTATGAAGGGCGAAAAAATATTATGTCCGTGTAAGGAATGTAAAAATGCGTTGTGGGCGAAACTTGATAGTGTTGAACTTCACTTATATAAAAATGGTATTATGGAACATTATAAAGTATGGACTTTGCATGGTGAAAAAAGAGAAGTTATCAAAAAGAAAAAACGTAAGCGTACGTCGGAAGAGATTGTTGAGGAAGAGATTGTTGAAGAACGCTTTGATTTAAACGCATTATTACGAGATATTAGTGGTGAAAATCATGGTGATGCGAGTAATAGTAATGTTGAAGAACCACCAAATGCATATGCTTCTCAATTTTACAAGGATGTTAAAGATTCAGGAGCTCCAATTTATCCGGGTAACACAACTTTTACAAGAATGTCATTGACCACTCGATTGTTACATTTTAAAAATATGGCACAATGCTCTGAAAAGGTCTTTGATTCTTTACTTGCATTGCTTGGTGAAGTTCTTCCTAAGGACCATACTTTACCGAATTCTTATTACATTATGAAAACAATGATGAAGAAGTTAACTTTGGGATATGAGAAAATTGATGTATGTGAGAATGATTGTATGTTGTACTACGGTGATGATGAGAACAAGATTGTTTGTGACATTTGTGGTAAAAGTCGTTACAAAGGTAAAAAAAAGAAAAACGGAAGAGGGATACCGAACAAGGTCTTGAGATATTTTCCACTTATCCCTCGTCTACAGAGATTGTATATGTCAGAGCATACCGCTAAACACATGACATGGTACAAAAAAGGGAAACAAAGCCAGGAGAACTTAGTCACCCTGCAGACGGAGATGAGTGGAAAGAATTTGATCGTCGTTATCCAAGATTTGCAAGGGAGAGTAGGAATATTCGTCTTGGACTTGCAACCGATGGCTTTTGCCCTTTTAGCAATTCCGGGAAAAAGGTGTACTCGGTGTGGCCGGTGATAGTGGTGGTCTACAATCTTCCTCCCTCTATGGGAATGAAAAAACCGTACACTTTTATGCCTCTTTTAATTCCCGGTGAAAAGAGTCCGGCCAAGAATCTAAACGTGTACCTTAGACCTCTCATAAACGAATTAAAGGAGTTGTGGGATGTAGGGGTGGAAACATTTGATCAATCATTAAAGCAAAATTTTACCTTGAGGGCGGCGATTATGTGGATAATAACCGATTTTCCTGGGTTAGGTATGGTTAGCGGATGGTCAACACATGGAAAACTCTCATGTCCGGTTTGTGGTGGAAAAATTCAAGGAATTCAATTGAAAACATGTGGAAAGTGTAGTTTTTTTGGTACAAATCATTGTTTCTTACCCGAAGATGATCCTCTCCGTCTTCCAAGTACTAAGTTTCCAAGTGAAGAAAAAAGGGTGTTTGTTGGTCGCTCAAGTGGTGAGACTTTGAAGAATATTTGTGAAAATTTAGAATTTCCACCACCGGGAAGAGAAAACAAAAATAAGAAAAGCCTCGGTTTCGGAGTTGATCACAATTGGACGCACTTTTCAATGTTTTTTGAGTTGCCATATTGGTCATCACTTTCGATGCGTCATTGTATCGATGTCATGCACACCGAAAAAAATGTGTTTGACAATATTTTTTATACTATCATCAGTGATACAAACAAGACGAAGGATCACAAGAAGGCAAGGATCGATTGCAAGTTGATGAATGTTTTGCCCGAATTGTGGATCGAAGGTGGAAAAAAGCCAAAAGCACCTTTTACACTCACAAAAAAACAACGAAAACTCATGTGTGATTGGTTTCGTTCATTGTCACTTCCGGATGGTTATGCATCAAATATAGGCCGTTGTTGTAAAGAGAATTGTACGCTTTCGGGGTTCAAATCACACGATTGTCGTATTATCATGCAAAAGTTGTTGCCGCATGCGATTCGTGAGCTTCTACCTCAATATATTGTTGATGCACTATCTTCGCTTTCAAATTTCTTTCAAGACATTTGTTCTTCTACCTTAATCCGAGATGATTTAAAAATTTTGGAAAAGTCTATAGTCCGAACGATGCTCGTGCTAGAAACATTTTTTCCACCAAGTTTTTTTGATTCAATGGAGCACTTGGTACTACACTTGGTCGAAGAATGTAGGTTAGGAGGTCCCGTTAATTATCGTTGGATGTATTTTGTTGAGAGAATGATGGGATATATGAAGCATAAGGTTCGTAATAAGGTAAGGGTTGGAGGTTCAATTGCAGAACGTTATATAGAAGAGGAGATGTTGAATTTTTTCTCATTCTACTTTGATTCTAAATCGGTCACGGTTCATAATCAATTACGTCGTAACGAGGTTGTGTGTGGCACAAATGATAAAAATGAACTCGAAGTGTTCATATATCCTCTTAGTACCACGGGAAAATACAAAAATGCATATTTGACGGATGAAGAACGATTACTTGCGGACGAATATGTTTTCATGAACTCACCCGAAGTTCAACCTTACATACTAGAGTATGAAGCTCACGTGAAAGAAGAACAACCAAACACAATACCGGAAGAATTGGAGAGATTGTTAAAAACCGAATTTAGATCA
Organism: Saposhnikovia divaricata; assembly: GCA_036435485.1. Classification (NCBI taxonomy): domain Eukaryota; kingdom Viridiplantae; phylum Streptophyta; class Magnoliopsida; order Apiales; family Apiaceae; genus Saposhnikovia; species Saposhnikovia divaricata. The sequence goes on from CM071600.1 coordinate 133,488,067, forward strand.
TGGTTTCGCACAAAGATTGAAAACGATGATGTGAATGGTCCGCGTTTTAGATCCTTACTTTTGGGACCAGCAAAATTGGCAATGTTGTATGAAATTTGTACCGTTAATGGCTACAAATTTCATACTAAATCTTGTTCAAGTGCTAGTTCCGGAGTGATGGTCAAATGTAGTTCACATAATAATGTCTTAAATGATTATTATGGTCAATTGCAAGAAATCATCAAGCTTATTTATCAAGGTGGAAAACAAGTTTACTTGTTCAAATGTGATTGGTTCGATAGTGCCGGATCCGGTGTACAGATTGACCGAAATCGTGTTATTACAGTTGATGTAAGTTCACGATTACAATCAAATGAGAAATTTATCTTGGCTAGTCAAGCTACTCAAGTGTATTATGCTCCTAGTGTGTTGTATCCACAAGGTAACATATATACGGTTATTACAAGTAAAAGTCGTCCATTTGATGAATCGATAAATTCATGTAGAGAAGAAGAAGCCTTTCAAGAAAATCAATCGAGACCTTCATTTTCTTTATTTGTTGATTTCGCTCAATATGCGCCTATGACACAAAATCACCAACAAGAAGAAGACGAGGAAGAGGAAGAGGAGGAGGAAGAAGAAGAAGAGAATAATGAAGAAGGAGAAGAAGGAGAAGGAGAAGAAGAAGAAGAAGAAGAAGAAGAAGAAGAAGATGGTGATGATGATTCCGATTATGATTAAGTGTAAAATAATTGTATTTTAATCAAGTATGAGACGATGTTTGCAATTATAACTTAATGCAATTCATTAGATTGGATTTTAAATATTTCGTTCGATTGATTTTATGTATGAATAGGTGATTGTACTTGTTCAGGGTTGGATTGAATCTTTGTTATTGGTAATATTGTTAGAGGGGAATAGGTAATATAATTATTGGTAAAAAAAAAGTTCCGGATCAAAACCGACCGTTTAAGGATTAAACCGACCGTTTTTGACCATTTCGTTCAAGGAAAACCGACCGTCTTCATAAATCCGACCACAGTAGTCGGTTACTTATGGTAATCTGTGCGGTTATTTAAGAGTTTTGACTGTTGACTTATGGTAATCTGTGCGGTTATTTAAGAGTTTTGACTGTTGAGAAACGACCATCAAAACCGACCGATTATTCAAAAACGCGGTCGGTTTTAAGTTTGAAAAAATTTCTTGTTCAATGCATCTGGTATTCCGTGCGGTTATGGGAAATGAAAAGGTGAAACCAGTCAGTGAAGGGGCGCGTCCATATGCCTATATATATCATGTAGTTTCATAAGTCATAACATATTGTGAATCTTCTCATTACATTGGTAATATATTTATATATGTTTGTATATTTTCAATTACTTTGCAAATATTACATTGGTATTTTAATATAATCTGTATCTTGCAGTCATGGATTCGATCAAGGGTTCGAGCAAGACCGAGTCGTCGAAGAAGAAGTTGCAAGAGGAGTTGAAAGAAGCAAGGATGGAGAACAAGTTGCTCCAAGACAAAGTTGACGAACTGTCGGTACAAGTGGAACTCCAGGATTCTTTGCAGGAGGCAAAAATGGAGATTGCACATTTAACGAAATTGTATAATCACCAGTTTCCTTGATTATGTAATTTGATTTTTATTTTGATTATGTATTTTAAAAACTTTTTATGATTCATTCGGACTTTGTTTTATTGGTTTTGTTGGACTTTTGTTGTATTTTAATTATGGTTTTTTTAGGCTGCATTTCTGGTTCTAGGAACCAGAAATGCAGCCTAAAAAAATAAAAAACACAGTACAAACCCGACCGTTTAATCCGACGGCCAGGACAAAACCGACAATTATTGAACATTTCGTTCCCATTAAAACCGACCGCATTCATATTTATAATTATATGGTCGGTTTTACTGGTAAAGTAATAAAAATAAATTAATAATTGCTTTGGTCGGTTAAATTTGGTCGGTTTTCTGGACACCAAAAAGTCTCTGGAATGAATCCGACCAATATGGTCGGTACATAAACCGACCAATAAAATCGACCGTAAGAAACCCTAACGGTCGGTCTGTAAGAAACCCTAACCCATATTAAAACCGACCGTAATGGTCGGTTTATTGCTGATGTCATAAATAACAAAACAACCATTCTCATTTCAATGATTTTCAGCCACTTTTTTATTATTAATTTTTCTAAATATGATTAGTACTAAGTTTTATGATTTAATTAAACAAAAATCAATTTTTTTATAAAGTTACATAATTTTCAATAATTATATATTATTTTAGGCAATAAAAAATAATAAAAATAACAAACAATTAAATTTACCAACTTGAAAAATATTAAAAAAATTTAATTTCATAGTGTTCACTTTCTTCATAAGAAACAACATTAAAAAATGTTTTCTTATTGTTTTAAAAAAATTCTAATATTGTGTAATTAATGCATAATTAAGTGTCATTTTTAAATAATATTTGTAAAATAGTGTAATACTATAATTTTGACCAATTCTCGAACTATTTATGTTGTATTGTATATAAAGTCAAGTAAAGTCTTCAGAAAAATTATTTGACAAAATTTAAGATTCGGTTTATGTAGAAACGGGAGTATCATGATTATAAAGTAATACAATTCATAGACATTTATCAAAATGTCCAAAAGTATCCTTTGTTAATATTTTTGTAAAAAATATGTTACAAACAAACCTTACGGATTTAAATATCACTTTAAATTGACTATTAACAATTTTTATATTTTTAATAATTAAGTGTTTTAAATTTTTGTGTAGTATTTTTCATAAATTTGAAAATTATTATACATATAACCGACTAATGTGGTCGGTTTTAAATGGAGGGAAAACGAAAAATTCTCATTTCATTGATTTTCAGCCACTTTTTTATTATTAATTTTTCTAAATATGATTAGTACTAAGTTTTATGATTTAATTAAACAAAAATCAATTTTTTTATAAAGTTACATAATTTTCAATAATTATATATTATTTTAGGCAATAAAAAACAATAAAAATAACAAACAATTAAATTTACCAACTTGAAAAATATTAAAAAAATTTAATTTCATAGTGTTCACTTTCTTCATAAGAAACAACATTAAAAAATGTTTTCTTATTGTTTTAAAAAAATTCTAATATTGTGTAATTAATGCATAATTAAGTGTCATTTTTAAATAATATTTGTAAAATAGTGTAATACTATAATTTTGACCAATTCTCGAACTATTTATGTTGTATTGTATATAAAGTCAAGTAAAGTCTTCAGAAAAATTATTTGACAAAATTTAAGATTCGGTTTATGGAGAAACGGGAGTATCATGATTATAAAGTAATACAATTCATAGACATTTATTAAAATGTCCAAAATTATCCTTTGTTAATATTTTTGTAAAAAATATGTTACAAACAAACCTTACGAATTTAAATATCACTTTAAAATGACTATTAACAATTTTTATAGTTTTAATAATTAAGTGTTTTAAATTTTTGTGTAGTATTTTTCATAAATTTGAAAATTATTATACATATAACCGACTAATATGGTCGGTTTTAAATGGAGGGAAAACGAAAAATTCTAATTTTCAGTAAAATTTCAATATCGCGCCAATATTAAAACCGACCATTCAAAACCGACCCGTAAACAAGTGAACGGTCGGGTTTATTCCGGGTTAGGGTAAAAATAACGCCAGTTTCCCCCTTTCTCATTATTCTCTAATTAAACCTTAAGAACTCTCTCTTTTCTCCATTTTCGCTCTTTTCTCTCCGTCAAAACTCAAGAACATGGGTATTAACGCTTTGATTCTACTGATTGCACTTGTGTTGCTGCTTAACTACTCATCCACTACCGAAAATCCCAGAAAAATGAGGAATTTTCGAGCTCCAACTGGGTTTGCAAGTGGGTTTCGAAAATGGGGTTCCATGGAGGTATCTACTTGTTTTCAAGCATGGTTGTCTCGATTTTACAACTTGTTTGTATCTACTTGTTCAAATTTTACTTGTTTTCATGGTTTAATTACTTGCATTTATATATATATATATATATATATATATATATATATATATATATATATATATATATATATATATATATATCTCTACTTGTTTCCATGGGTTTTATTTGTCTAATTCTTACTTGTTTACTTCTATTTTTGTATTTTTTTTTGCTTTTATATATGAAATTTGTTTCCGAATGACTTTGTTTTTAGATAATTTTCTAAATGGGTTTTGTTTTCGAAATGGGGTAATGACTTTGTTTTGTTTTGTTTAGGTAATTCTTTGGGCTGTGGGAATATAATTTGTTGAGATGATGATATAATTTTGTTGAGATGTGAATTATGCTTATATTAATTGTTGTGAATTGGTAAATGTTATATGAATTGGTAATTATAAGTACTGTGATGAAAAGTGTGTGTACGTATATATACGTGTATGCATGAGATTGTGTAATTGGTCGGATATATATACTTTATACGTTTACATGATTTTGATTTTGATTACTCTTAATTTGTAGGTTGTTTGGTGTTTTTTGTTGGTGTGTATGCTTGTTATCACTATCTCGGCACTAATGGCTAGAGTAGGTGCTAAAGGCAAGGGAAAGAAGAAGGCGCGTACTACTGCAAATACAAGTCGGCGTACGAGTCGGGGTAGAGGAAGAACTAGCGGTCGTTTGAGGGACGAACTCGAAGAGGAGGATGGCGAAGATGAGCAGCAATCTGATGTTAATGAAGAGGAAGAGCGGAGGATGTTGGTAGTGCAGCAAGAAGCGGCACGACGAGCTCGAATAATTGCAACACCAATTCGGCGTACACATTCAATCGGAATTTGGGGAACTCCACCGCCACACCCTTATGCCATAAATATATCGGATGGACAGTAAGTTTCCTCTCTCGTTGTAATTTGTTGAGTAGGCATATTAATGGACTAAAGCTGTAAGTGATGTCCATCCAATTGGTTTTGAGCTTAATTTTGAAAGCTACCTATGCTCTGTGTAAATAGTTGCTTATATCAGTCTGTTAAAAAGTGTTGCACGCTTACAGTTTTATCAAACTAAGCATATCATGTCATTGCAATATATAGGATTTGTAGATCAAGTTAATTAGGGGGGGAAAGATAAGGATGTAATATGTTTATTCTTATCCTCGAAATTCAAATGGCAACCATACGAAATTTGTTTGAATTGTACAAGATGAACTTTGTAGCTGCTACCTTAAAATTCAAGATAACCACGGTTAGAATTTTGATCCCACACAAGTTCAATCAGAAAACGGATTGTCTGGTAGACCATGTCAGCCTGAAATTTACGTGTATATATGAATTGTGAAATTGAAAACGTGCACATGTTTTTTGGTGAACGTAGAAACGTAAATACATCAACATACATGATCATTATGTAATAGATTTATCATCATTGGTCAAATTTTATTGAATGGAGGTGGATTAAAAATAAGAATGAAAGATGATAATGATAATTAATTAATTAGTTACCTATAGTTTTGATGGACACCATGAGGGGCCGTGGGGGAGAGGAGACGAGATGGCAAAAGCGAAAGGACAGTATGAAGTACGGAGGTACCGAGCATGAATATCTTAGGGAATGGATATTTTAATGTTTGTAATGAAGTACAACCAAAACAATAGACAATTTGAATGCCCTTGATTGGTATTAAAAGACATTGCTATATATATATATTATCAAGTTGTTGTCATTGTTATTATTGAATTGTCATTGTCATTATTTATTTTAGTATCAAGCATCCGGTGGCAAAAAAAACGATCTTACAAATCATGCGATCAACGTGGCCACGTCGTTTGTTTACCTATAGGGATATTGTGGAGAAGAACCCAAAATGGATTACGGATGTGATAGCCGAATTCAATGTAAGTCAAATACTATATATATATATATATATGTGTGTGTGTGTGTGTGTGTGTGTGTGTGTGTGTGTGTGATTATGATGATGCTTATCTTTTTTTTTTGTAGCAATATTACACACACAAGGAGGATGTACAAACTGACGAGGGTGCTTATGAGAGTATTTATAAGCATGTTCAAAGCGAAATTAAGCACACCTTAAATGAGACGAAAAAAAAGGCCATGGAAGATGCGAAGAGGTTAAACAAAACCCTTCTTGATGTTAACCCGGGTTATTTTGATGATGACTTTTGGAAGGAGCTTGTGGAGTATTGGAATAGTGGACCCCATGCTCATCGCTCCGAAGTTGGTGCCAACAACAGAAAAAAGATGAAGACTTTGCATAGTGCGGGTGCAAAGTCATTTACGGAGATGGAAGTTGTATGTATTGTCATTTCTTGGTTATGTTTACTAACTTTTTGATGTTTTGTTGTAATTTTGAATACTTGTTGTGATTTGTAGGAATATGTTGAAAAGGTTGGAAAAAAACCCCCCCAAGCTTGGTGGTATAAGAAGACTCATTTGAAGAAAAATGGTAAACAAGTGGAGATAGATGAGCTTCCATGTGATTCGGATTTCATGACCGATGAAAGCCGATTGATTACGGTATAAATTTAAACCTTTTCCTTCCTAATATAGTATATGTATGCTATTTATAATACTTTTAATTTTATTTTGTATATATAGGCTCGATACGCGGACATAGTCGAGCGAAACCGGGATTGGTTTGCGAGTCAACCCGGCGGAGAGGAAGAAGCTACTCATCCTATACAATGGTGGGTTGAAGCAACTGCCCCGGGGTGTACAAGACCCCCGAGAAATCAGCTTATTGGTTATCCACGGATCCCCGCGTCCACTCTCATCCCGGATCTTGCTGCAAATTATCGGGCCCAACGTGTTGGTGGTGCAGGTTCTTCAAGCCAAGCTAATCAAGGCAGTGGATCGGTTATTCTGGATCCCATATTCATCAATGTAGTGAGGAATGTCTTACATGAAGAACAAGCAAATCCGGGCGCCTACCATACTCCACCAACCTTCGAACAAGTGACAAATATCGCCAATGCCGCTCTAGAAATGCAAAGGAACCCGGAAATGGGGTCACAAGCATTTTCTAATGCTATTGTTGGTGAGGTAAGTCGATTGGTTGGAGAAATCCTCCAATCGATTTATAACAAATATGAAAATGCAAATGCGGAGGTAAATAAATATAAGAATTTTTCAAGTCACATTTTAGTTTAGTTATTATTATAAATGTTAGTGTAGTTTTGAATATATATTAAGTCTCGTCTACTCTTATATGTAGGCGATAAGGAGGGCTGAAGGTGGTGCCGATGATGGGGGGGCGGACGATGGAGGAGAGGACGATGGAGGAGAGGACGATGGAGGAAAAAAAATGGAGGAGAAGAACATGATAATGAAGAAGTAGATCGAGGACACGATGCTTTTGAAGACGAGGGTCTATGGAGGAGAGGAAGAGGGTCTGATAATGACCAAGAATAGTCGGTTGTTAGGTTTTTAAAAAATTGCATGTAAATTAAGTTTGCTATATTTTGGAAAACTCGACTGTTTTAATGTTAATGTATGGTTTTGATGGTTGTTAATGTAAAATTGATGGTTGTTATGTACTTGTTTTGTTGGTACTGTGTAATTGGTAATGCAGTTTTGGTTGAACATTTGTTATAGGTATTATGGTACAGGGGAACCAGAACTGTAGCAAAAAAAAAAAATTGCAGACTTAAACCGACCATTTAATCCGACTACAAAACCAAAACCGACCGTTTTTGACCATTCGGTGGCCAGAAAACCGACCAAATAATAAATAAACCCGACCGTATTCATATAAACCGACCAAATTAATAATTGATTTGGTCGGTTAAGTTTGGTCGGTTGCCTGGGCACCAAAAAGTTTCTGGAATGAATCCGACCACTGTGGTCGGTACCTAAACCGACCAATAAAACGGACCAATATAAAAACTTTGGTCGGTTTTCTCAAGAATAAATCCGACCATTTGAGTCGGTTATTAAACCGACCATTAAAACCGACCGATAGAAATCTAACTACGTGGGCAGTGACGTGGCACTGAAGTGGGGTCGCCAGGTCAGTTGGGGCCCATCTACGTGTCACTGACATGTCAGCCCCGTGGGCCCGCCACATCATATGGGCCCCATGACACGTGGCTCTGAAAGCCTTTTGTTGGTCAATGACAGTCAACGCTAAAACCGACCGTTACGGTGTAAAACCGACTAGGTTTAAACCGACCATTCTAAACTGACCGTTAGTATTAAAACCGACCATTTCTATATGAAATCCGACCGTTTGCTCGGTCAGAAATGACTCTGTTTCTTGTAGTGTAAACCGTCTTAATTTTCTTGTTTTAATTATAAATTAGAATTTATATTTACATTTTAATGCTTTTTTTTTTGTAATTTATGTTTCTTCTTTATAATTTTTTCTTTAAGTATTTGTTTTAATTTGAATTATTGTCATGTAAGATACATATTTAATTTCTTAATTAATTACTTATAGTATTTATTCACTATTTTCATGTTATAAAATTATTAAAATATTATACTATTACAAAATTATTAAGATATAGTAATAAAATTATTAATCACATTTTCATTTATGTAAATTAAAGCAGTGTATTATTATCCTAACGCCAATATTATAGTTGTGTTAGGTTCTAGTGACGATCAAACCAACCACCTTAATGCTTTTACGTTAATTATATATAAAATATAATATAATTAAATTAGTGATAGGCTAGAAATAGCCTAAACCCAATTAGGTTCAATTTTAGGCCCAAAACTACAAGTAAATCCAACCTATGAAAATAAGAGGAGCCCAGTATAGGTTAGTGGGCCCGGCCCGGGGGACACGTGGCCTCTACCCCAGAATGGAGGACGCCAGACTAACGGCACTCAGCACACGTGGCACTCCAGCTCGGTCAACATTCCCACACCTGGCGCTGACCAGCACTAAATGCCAATGATTAGCATGTGTCAAGTCACATCCAAGACAACACTGGTACACTCAGGTCAACGACTCACCAGCTTGGGATACGTGTCTCACATCCCGGTAATTCAACGACTTGTTCCCCTATCTGACGGTCTGGAGCAGAGGTAAAATACTCCTAAACCCTAGGCCTAGGGCTATAAATACCTCTAGAGAATGGGATCTAGGGGTGGGTCATGATTACACGTCTACACGCACTTATTACTCTTGTGATACTCTCCTTGATTATTATCTTTCAAAGCCAACTTTTATTCTCACGCCAGAGTCATCTCGGACCAAACCCCCTCCGGTGTTGTTTTGCATACACTCCACCACAATTATATCACTTTCGAGGCAAGAGTTGGTGAGGAAGAAACCGATCTAACTCTAAAATTATCAACTAGTGTTCGATAATGTAATTGATTATATTATCTAAACTGAATCCAATAATATATTTGATCAAATTTAACAACCTTGAATCAATTTCGAACAAAATTATTCTAACATTTCATTTACAACCCAACTAAACGTAGCACCATTCCAATAAAGGCATAGAAGTTATTATATATATCAAAGGACCTTAAGGCAGCTTGGACACATCGAGTAGTAAACATCTAGAATCTGGAATCTAGGTAGATTTAGATAATATTACTTGATTATCCGTATTTAGTATACCAAACGCATTGAATAATTCAACTAAGACATGCTTTTCATCGTCTAACTGTCAATGGTATTTCCATAATTATTTTATACATTTCTTTTAAGAAAACGTGAAGTTTTTCACAAAATTAACAGTAACATGTGCATATTTCTTAACCTAATCCACCATGGCGGCGATGATAAAAAATGAGTATATTAGAAGTCGTGCGTGGTGCTAATTAAGGTGCCTATGAGTCTTATATTGCCGAGCATAGTCCCATTTTTTTATAATATATTACAAGCTCGTAATATGTGTGAAGATTAAATTAATAAATTTACTAGATTATTAACAACATTATTTGGTATTATCATTTGTATTTAAATTTTATTATTATGAAACTGAAAACTCTTTAAAAAAAGTTATATTAAAATGAAAGATATAATTATTATAATATATTAATATTTAGATAAATACTTGATATTACAATATTTTTATTTTTAGTATTTCAACTTTAATTAATTTGTTCTATTTATATTGCATAGAAATGGGTTGTACATATGTATGGATGAGTATTTTAATCTATATCATGAACTAAAAATAAGCAAGTATTATTTAATTGTGTAGTAGTAGAAAATTAAACACAGATGAAAATATATACTAAACAATTTTTATATTTAATTATATAATTCTAAGAAATTGAATTCAAGATTAGAGTGATATGAATTAAATGAAATTAAATAAACTTTATTTAATTATATAATTTTAAGTTATCGAACCAAAATTTAATATTTTGGATTTTGATATGGTTACAAGTAAGTGTTTTCCTTGTTAATAACGAGTCACAGATTTGTACTTTAATAACATTGTTAAATAATATCCAACAAACAAAAAGTTTTTAAAAATACTTAGTGAAAATATAAATTCAATTTTTTTATAATTTTATTTTCTTAAATTAAAATATTTAGAATAATCTTCAAATTTTATTAAGAAATGTTTTAAAATTAAATTATAAATTAATTTTTGACATATTAAAATACGTGTCTAAGAATAATTATTTTGAGTAGAAGAAAATATTTTTATGCACTTACAAAATAGTACCAAATTAGATGTTTATATTCCTCAAATTAGATAAAATATGCATCAGGTGTAAAATATGTTTATTTAACAATTAAATAAAATATGTAATTTGAAATGATTGATACTTTGGTTCTACTTGTGAAAAAGTAATTTTATTTAGTTTTTTAGGTAGAAATCGGATTTATTTTCATTTAGGGGTGAAATCTCCAAATAAAATATGTTTTTAATAATTTTTCCTTTGAAAGGAGATACAATGGTCCTTGTCTAGATGAAAAAAAGGTACTAGTCTAGTACAAGATATATATTTTGAATCAAAAGCAAATTGTTCAAGATTATATATTATAAGAAAGGAGTGTTATGTTTTGTTCTAATTTTTTATTAAAAATAAAAGATACTACTAATATTTTCAAAAATATTTTAGGAAGGAAGTGTTGTATTTCATTCTAATTTTAAAAAATTCAAGCAAGGTTTTAATAATTCATATATTTTATTTAATTATTGTTGATTTAAGATTATACTTGAAGTTGACGCAAATTTTTTACAGTTTACACAAATTTGATTAAAAATACTTAGAGAGGGCTAGTGAGTTTACATTTAAAAATCTCTTGGATTTATGTCAAATTTCAAAATTTGAAACTGTTTTTTATTCCAACAAATTAATGACTCTCAAAATTATCAAATTTTTAAAAAATACCAATAGTTCATAACCTGTATAAAATATATTTCAAAATTTATATTCAGTACACAAACTTATAAACCTTTAACGAATTACTATAAGGCATCTCAAACTTTTTTTTGGAAATATCCCGATTCTAATAAATTTTCTCAAATATATTGAATAAGTCCATAAAATGTTTTTGTACAAATAAGTCCATATTTGTAAAATATATAAAAATCTATAAAATTTAAATTATATATTATCCACATATTATGTCCTATTATATAATAACGGATAATAACAGAAGTACTATCGGGTTCGATTTCCATTAATAATATATAAAATTAAAAATTTATATAAAAATATTTAAAATTATACTAAAAAATTAATAAATATATAATAAAAAATTCACAATTCAAATCTCATCAACTGTATATTAAATTTAATATTTATACATATAAAAAAATCGTTCATAAATTTGCATCCAAGAATTACGAATTCATAAGTACACTTCATTTCTTTGTAATGAAAATTATTACTGATCATGGTTAATATACCACCAATATATATACATGTCTCTCACTTTGTATTTCATACGTGCACATGACATCATGACATCATGTAATATATAATGCAACAAAAAAAAATCAAAAATCAATAAATTATTATTTTATAGATAAATGTATAACGTTTACAAAATAAAGTGTAATATGTAAATACATGTAAGCTGGATGCTTTGATAGAGGGGAAGTTTTATCTCAATCTCAAGTTAATATGTAATCATCAAAAAAGGGGGAGATTGAAAGCATCTTAGTAGTTTTGATGATAACATAGTTAGCAAGCTGGTACGCTTGTAATGATATATTATGGCAAGCTTTGTGTATGTTTCTAATTCTGTTTTGCAGGACATATAAGTTATGCTATATACAAAGATGTTAGCAAGCTGGATATATGCATTGGACTAACATTGTTTTGCAGGTTTAGTAATTATTTTATTTCTGAGCAAAACAGGGTATAACAGCTAGCTCGCAAGAAAGATTTTATTCTAACGCAGCAAGCTGGCAGACAGAGTCTAGATTTACCAGAAGTCCTATTTTCTTGGAGATCTATTAGGACTTGATATTTTTAAGGATTCTATCAATTATATAGAACGTATAAATATATATGGGCTCAACTTATTTCAAAATCGTTTTTATATATATTTATGTATATCTATCTTCTATCCTAATAAATAGGAGTTTTGTTTTTAAACATTTTCTTCCTAACAAAACTCTATTCTTCCAGGCTTTTATCTTCAGATGGTTGTTTGCACTTCAACATTCTTATTTCTTCAACTCTCATCTGTTTTAAATCTTTTCTAAACGTTACTTTTCTAAACGTTGTTTTCTTGAACGTTAGTTTTGAATTAGTCTAGCAACAAATACGTGTGACTTAAGGTCAAGACCGCTGGGTTGTTTGCTTAATTCAGAAATATAGTTCATTATAAATAGACTTGTGTGTTTTCCATTCTAGGTTATTGCACAACGAATTCAAAACAGAAGTGCTTACAAACTGATTTGCAAAATTCTACACATACTTGAGCTCTTATATTATACGGTTTATATCCTTGTTAGAGTTCATAGTTTCGTGTGTAATTCATTCTAAACTTGTATTGTTCAACTTGTAAAGTTGGTAGTTGCAGGATTGGTAAGCTTGGACACAAGAGTTCAGGGAACTAGAGGCTAGAGAAGTCTATACTTGGGAAGTATAGGACTTAGAGGGCATTAAGTTCGAGGAACTGGGGTTGTTAGCAAGCTACAATCAGTGACTGGGAGAATCAGGGAGATATATTATTGTGTCGTGTAATTGTAATTATTTGTGATCAATAATATATTCCTTTACCAAGTTGGCAGAGGACCAGGACGTAGACCATTAGGAGATAGGGGTCGAACCTGGCTAAAATTGCTGTGTGTTCTTTACTTTCTGCATTTTATCTTACTGCACTGCATAACTTAGCTAGCTGCTTATTTGTTAATCTGTTGCATCCAGTTAACTGCCAGAACAATTTTTCAGGCAGAATTTTTGTTTGATCATTGTTAGTCATAACACCTATTCACCCCTGCCCTCTAGGTGTGTAATTTCATTTAGTATCAGAGCTTGGTGTACTAATATTTTTGTAACAGGAAGGTATAGATTCTATGGCACATAATTTTGCAGAAGGAGAATCATTAAACAAGCCACCATTTCTCATTGGGTCAGAAAATTATGATTCATGGAGATTGAGAATGAAGGTGTTTCTTAGCAGAAATGCATTGGAATGGTTCGTTGTTAGAAATGGTCCATTTATATTTTTGGACAAAGATGGCAAGCAAAAAGACGTCGATGATCTCACTGAGGCAGAACTGATCAAAGCAAGCTATGATGGAGAAGCAAAGTATAAATTGATATGTGGGCTATCAAATTCAGATTTTGACAAAGTATTTCATGTAGCACTGCAAAGGATATATGGGATACCTTAGGGATGCATTATAAAGCTACAACAAAATCAGAGGAAGTATGTTTCCAGCCAAAACAGCAAGCTGCATCACCAGACAAAAAGAAATGTAAAGCTTAAATGACATGGAATGATGAAGAATCTAATTCCAGGGAATACTCAAGTGAAGAGATGATCAATTATGCATTGGTTGGCATTGACAATGATATGGTTCCAGGAAACACAGAAGACGTTCTTGTAGAAAGCGAAGATTCGGACTCGGATGTTGAATCTAGTGCGGTAAACTCGTTTCAATTTAATACATCTTCTGAAAATAATATTTTGGAATCACTAACCATGCAGGAACATAGCAATATATCAATTGTGGAGTTCATGGAGTTAAAGAATGAGAAAAATGAACTAGAAAAGAAGAATGCTCAACTTAGAAAGATCATTTCTGATCTAATGGCCGAGAAGACTCCAGCTAGTAATCATGCTTAAATCCTTGCTGATCTTAAAGCTAAAGTATCTCAGTTTGAAGGGGTAAACAAAGTACTTCTCAAAAGGAATGATGTTCTAATGAAGGAACTCAGCGAGCTGAAAGTAGAAATTGATGCTCAAGATGCATGCTTGGAGGCTTTCAATCCAAAGGATTCATGTTCATTGGAAGTATCTCAACAAGCTGAAAGGATCAAATAGTTGGAATCTGAGATCAAGAACCTTCAGAAAGGAATGGGAAAGTTCGTTCAAGGAGAAGAGACACTCAAATCAATGATGAAGCAAACAAAGGTTCCATTAGAAGGAGAAGGACTTGGAGGGGCTTCGACATCAGGTCTAAAGTATGATGGCAAACATGGTGTTCCTTATGACTATGCTATGCCATGGAGAATCTGCTACAAATGTGGAAATAAAGGTCATTTGGCAAACAACTGTACAATACAGAATGCTAAGCTAGCAAGCTGGAATAGACAGACAACTCAGAGGCAGCAAGCTGACAGAACTGCAAGAAACAAAAATCAAGTTCCTAAAGTGGTCCAAATGTGGATCAAGAAATCTGATTTGAATGTTCTATATGTTCTATCAACTAACCATGCTGGACCCAAACAAATATGGGTACCAAAACGTTGAGTTTTTTTTATTTGTTTTGTAGGTATGTCTTGTTGTCAAGGTGAAATCAAATCAATGGATTTTGGATAGTGATAAATGGATTTTATATCCATTTAGAGCATTCTAAATCGGCTTAAATTGATTGTTTTGGCCTCAAGTTTGTTGTATTTTTTATGTGTTTTGTTTAATTGTGCAGGGTTGAAGAAATATCGATTAAGGGTGTAGTTTCCGTCATTTTTGGAGTTGATTTATGATATGGAATGAAGAATGGAGGCTAATGTTAGCTACCAAGAAGTATACAAGTCAATAGGAATTAAAGACGGAAGCTCATGCAAAAGGAACGGGAAGAAAAAGCTGAAAAACGAAGAAAAAATAATTTTCGCAGATTGAGGCCGAGCAGGGTGCGCCATTTGAGCACCCTGCGCCATTTTTATGCAGATTGAAGCCGTGCACCCTGCGCCGTTTGAGCAGTCTGCGCCAGAAGTTGCTGAAAAAATTACAGTTTTGCCCTTTTTACGATTTTGGCCATATCTTGAGTTTTACAAGTCCGTTTTGGACGATCTTACAGTCCACGGGAAGCTAAAGAGATTCTCTATCATTCTAAAGTGGTCCAGATGTCAAAACACGAATGGAACGGCCCAGAAATATTGAAGAAAAGGCAGCTACGAATTTTCCTTCAAAACAGAATCAGTTTAGGAAACGTAATTCTATTATAATTCTGTTTTGGTAGTTCTTGTTGGACAAGACTTCTAGAGCCTATTTAAACATATCCAACCCTTGTAAATTGTATCATTACATACAATTAGATATCTTGTACATAATATAGCTTAGATCTGCAAGGGAGAAAAGGAGAGAAGGATTCAACGCTCGTGACAAGCAACGGATCTAGATCTACTTCATCCTTTGTGTTATTTTGGATTCTAGATTTGTTTTCTCAACTCTTAGTTTTAATAATTTTATTGCTTCTTTCTTCCATATCTCGTTTGTTATCATGGTTTCACTTGATCCCATGATGCCGAGAGGTTCAACTTTGAACTAATCGTTGTCATGGGATTCTAACGGATTTATTTATGGAGCTTTAGTATCTTGATGCTTTAAAGATCTGTGTGTGATGTATGTTGATATCCTCGTATGGTTGTGCTTCATGTGTTTAGATGCGTAGCTAACATCTAATCT
This sequence comes from Saposhnikovia divaricata, assembly GCA_036435485.1. Classification (NCBI taxonomy): domain Eukaryota; kingdom Viridiplantae; phylum Streptophyta; class Magnoliopsida; order Apiales; family Apiaceae; genus Saposhnikovia; species Saposhnikovia divaricata. Next base: position 133,504,078 of record CM071600.1, read on the forward strand.
GTTAATCTCTTGTGAAGTGAAAGTGGATCTTGAGATTTAGAACTTGCCATGCTAGCATAGGTTCATGATTGTTTATCAACATGATTCGTAGTATGAGATGAAAATACTTATATTGCCCTGTGTGATCTTTATGGATAACTTGTTCTTCAACCGTTATGTTTTCAAATTCTATAGATATATAGGGTCTAAGCATAATTGGTGTCTATTCATCTTTTATCTCTTTTGTGGATGTATGGGTAGTTTGGTATACGTATGCTGACAGGTAGCGTGTACTTATTTCGTGTTATCCGATCAGATATCATAACCATTGCATATAATGATTAAAGGCGTCAGATCTAAGCAAAGTATTTAATGAAGTTAGGATTCCATGTTACTCTTGTAAACGTAATTCGATTTTAATTCTCGTTAGTTAGTTAATTCTTAGTTGTTAATTTACTTTTTAGTTAATTAGTTAATTAAACCCAATTTGTTATTTGTCTTAGCAATGAGTAATAACCATACATTGTTGCATAGGTACAATAACTGAATTAAAACCATAACCAGATCTCTGTGGGAACGAACTCAACTTTATTCTATATTACTTGTGACCGCGTACGCTTGCGTGTATTAGTGTAAACAAGTTTTTGGCGCCGCTGCCGGGGATCATCGGTGTTTTATTTTTGGTTTATGTTCTTGTCAATAGTGGTCGTTAGAGTTCACTGACTCAGATTTTTTCTTACCTATCTTGTTTAGTTTGGTGTGTTCAGGTACTTGAGTGTTTGAAGATGGCATGCGAGAAGTTGCCATGGTGGGCATATTCGAGGACATCCATGCCTCATCAATGTGAGCGGTGTTTGGGCGTTCATGATCCCTCACAATATTGTTACTACGAAGAAGTTGATCCATATGTCACTTATGAGGAACAACCATATTTTCAATACCATCCTCAACAGTACCAGCAAGATGTTCCAGATATGTCTTATTTCTTTGGAAGTGAAGAGTTTCATTATCAGCAACCTACTCCAACTTTTCAGTCAGATGAGGTTGATGTTATGGAGGAGATTAGGATGCTTGCAAAGAGTTATGAGGAGTCTACCAAATCTTTGGAGGCACTAGTTGCTCAAGTTTTGAGTTCCTTGGAACAAGAGAAACAACAATGCATACTAGAGGCAATTCCAGAAAATGACGGTGACTTGGATCAAGGTACTGCATGCATAAGTGAGGAAGACAGATTCCAAGGTGAGGTGAGCATTCGTAAGCCATGTGAGGAATTTGATCATGTTAGGATGGTGGATGATTTGGAAAGGGCACTATTTGGGACATACACTGATGAGCTGCACAAATTTCAAGAATTGGTATGTGCGTACCAAGAGGCTGAAGAACATGGGAAAGATGCAGGTCTTCTACTTGACTCAAAGTGTGAAGATGGAGGTAGCGCATTAGAGCCAATGGAGGAAGTTCTCTTTGAGAAACCAAAGGCTTCAGCAACTTACATTTACCCTCCTCCATTATATTCAAGCGAAGCCCGCGAGTGTGTGTTATTCTACAAATTGACAGATTTTGGGTCAACCGATGAAGGCATTGGAATAGGACATAGTTGTTATACGAATAGGCCAAGCGAGGAGAAGGGGCAGAAAGTGTGCCGCCGTGATGACGATGAAGTCTCACGAAGAGAGGACCAGACAAACTATTATCATCCTTAATGGAGGCTTGGAAGTAACGTCAAGCTAATGATGTTAAAGAAGCGCTTCTTGGGAGGCAACCCAAGCATTGTTGTATACTGGTATGTTTTCTACTTTCCCTCGTATTTACTTCCATTCAATGAGGGCATTGAATATTTTAAGTTTGGGGGTGGTTTGAGGGATAAGTAGTGTATATATATGTGATTGTTAGTCATTGTGTTCATGTAGGATTTCATGCTTTGCATATTAGTATTAGTAAATTATGCATTTATGTTCGTGATATCTACGTTTGTTTCATATAGGACATTCTGTTTTTATATATCATGTGAGTTCATAATAGTTTGCATTTGCACCCATGCTTGATAGGAATTTTGTGTTGTTGACGCTTTTTGATTAAGAAGTGATATGCTTTGTTCTTGTGCACACACATACACTAGTAAGTTGAAGCTAGTAGACTTATTGAATGTTGTAAGTAATTAGAAGGACATGAATATGTGCAAGTTGATTTAGTTTGCATGCTTTGAATACAAGTAGGGGCATTAGAGAGGTTTTTGCTTGGGATTGAGTATGTTTTCCTACCAAGTGAGCTTTTGAGCCTTATTGCATATTTGTTGTAAATTATTCATTTGCTTGAGTGTATACGGATTATTTGCATTGCTAGCAGTTGTTTGAGATCTTCTTGAAATGCATGACATTAATTGACGATCAAAATAATAAAGGCATTTAGGAATAACCACATATTTTCCCATATTACCACACCATGTTTACATGATCAATTAGTTAACCCGTTGAGCTTAATCCTATTTTTTCGGTGACATACCACATTACTTGCCTAGACCTTTTTCTTGTATTGGCCTTACATTAATTTGAACCCACATTGTCAAAGGCTAGTAGGGTGCTTAAGGGAGTAATAAGGTGTGCAAGGAGGGGTTTATTGTTGGTCATAATTTTGGGGGAAATATTGAAATTTGGGTTTGGTTGTTTTCTTGATAGTCGGCATGTGTAATAAAATCGTGGGATCATTGTTATTGTCTATATTATTGTTGCTTTAGCTTTCAAAAAAAAAAAGAAAAAAAAGAAAGAAAAAAAAAGAGAAAAAAAGAAAAAAAAAAGAGAAAAAAAAGTTATATTATGAGAGCATATTTGTGTTATTGTGATCCTACTTTAGTCGGCTAGTCGAGTGTTTTGTTGGAAGAAGAATAGTAAAATTATGTGGGGGGGGGGGGAAATAGGTGGTTGTGTACGATTTATAGTTCTTGCTAGCTTTTGACACTTCACCTATTTTGGCTTATTGACATACCTTGTCCCTAGCCCCGTTACAACCCAAATAAAGACCTTTTGATTATCGTCATTGATGTATGTTGTGTTAAGAGTTAGATTGATACCAAATGTCAAGCATGCTTATGATTTTGTTGGAATTGAGTGATACACTTACCCTTGTTCTTGAGTGAATATTCTTTTGTGAGTGGATTGTGAGTGTTTGCTTGTTTTTGCGTATGAGATCCCGAGTTTTGTCTCAAAGATGTACTCTTGTAGGCTTAGCATGTTTACTAACTTATTCTTACATTTGACATGGGCTTTTGAGAACTTATGCATGTTCATTGAGTAGACTATGTGAATACTTGCACTTTCGACACCTAGACATTGCGTATTTACTTTGATTCTTAAGTTGAAATGGCATGAAAGGATTTGAAGGTATGGTAGGATATTAGTACTAGATTAATTGCATTTTTCATATTAGTTGCATTCATGCATTGCATTGCATTAGGTTAATTGGATTTTGTGGGTACATTCGCTATAGGCCCTCACGAGACCTTACTCGTCCACTAGGGCTGCCTAGGGGTTTAAAGGGCTTGTTGCATATGCCAAATGCAACCGTGATCACCTACGGAAGTGGTACTAGTTAGTTATTTAGTGTTAGTTGTTTATGCTTGAGGACAAGCATCGGTTTAAGTTTGGGGGTGTGATAAATGGATTTTATATCCATTTAGAGCATTTTAAATCGGCTTAAATTGATTGTTTTGGCCTCAAGTTTGTTGTATTTTTTATTTGTTTTGTTTAATTGTGCAGGGTTGAAGAAATATCGATTAAGGGTGTAGTTTCCGTCATTTTTGGAGTTGATTTATGATATGGAATGAAGAATGGAGGCTAATGTCAGCTACCAAGAATGTATACAAGTCAATAGGCTAATGTTACTCTTGTAAACGTAATTCGATTTTAATTCTCGTTAGTTAGTTAATTCTTAGTTGTTAATTTACTTCTTAGTTAATTAGTTAATTAAACCCAATTTGTTATTTGTCTTAGCAGTGAGTAATAACCATACATTGTTGCATAGGTACAATAACTTAATTAAAACCATAACCAGATCTCTGTGGGAACGAACTCAACTTTATTCTATATTACTTGTGACCGCGTACGCTTGCGTGTATTAGTGTAAACAGATAGTGGATGCACAAGACATATGTATGGTGATAAATCACAGTTCCTTAATCTCAAAAAAGAAAAAGGATGGAAGTGTCACAATTGGTGATAGCAAAACTCTTCAAATTCTTGGCAAAGGAACAATTGGTAATAGTATCATCTCTATTGATAAAGTACAATATGTTCAAGGTCTTAAATATAATTTGCTTAGTGTTAGTCAGTTATATGATGATGGACATACTGTTAATTTTGATAAAGAGAAGTGTACTATTAATGTTGGCACTAACAAAGTTTCCCTAGTTGCTAGAAGGGAAGGAAATATCTATATTTTGGACTTTGAGATGCAGGATTCATCTTGTTGTTTAGCTGCAGTTGATACAAATCCAGATATTTGGCATAGAAGGCTTGGACATGCTCACATGGACTTACTCAGCAAGCTGTCAGCAAAGAAGTTAGTTAGAGGATTGCCAAAATTGAAGTATGTCAAGAAGGAAACCTGTTCGGCTTGTCAATTAGGCAAACAAATCAGGACTCCTCATAAGTCAAAGAATGTGGTGTCAACTTCTAAACCTTTAGAGCTTCTTCATTTAAATTTATTTGGTCCAGAAGCATATAAAAGCATTGGAGGTAAACAATATGCATTTGTTATCGTAGATGATTATTCTAGATATGCATGGGTATTGTTTCTTCGTACTAAAGATTGTGCTTTCAGTGAATTTGAGAAGCTAATTAAGTTGCTTTTGAGAACAAGCTTAAGACAAGACTTGTAACTATAAGGAGTGATCGAGGTGGTGAATTCCAAAAGGATTTTATCTTATATTGTGAAGATAGAGGCATTACACATGAATTCTCTGCTCCAAGAATCCCACAGCAAAATGGAGTTGTGGAAAGAAAGAACAGGTCGTTATAGGAAACAGCTAGAACATTGTTGCAAGAGAGGAAGCTGCCAAGGAGTTTCTGGGTAGAAGCGGTCAACACAACTAGCTATGTTCTTAACAGAGTATTGATCAGGCCTATTCTCAACAAGACTCCATATGAATTGCTGAGGAACAAGAAGCCAAACAAAGGCTACTTCAAGGTCTTTGGATCCAGGTGCTTTGTACTCAAAACTATTGATAGAGATGGTAAATTTGATGCTAAATCTTATGAAATAATATTTTTGGGTTATTCTTTAACAAGTCGTGCTTATAGAGTCTATAATATTTATGAAGGTATTGTTAAAGAGTTAATTGATGTTTCATTTCAAGAATCTAATGTTGATCTGTCAAGAGATGAGGAAGGAATTGCAGGTACAGATAATGACAGCGAGCTGCCAAAGATAAATACAGCAACTCAGCAAGCTGCAAAGGAACCTGAGTTAAATTCAGCTACTGATTAGCAAGCTCAAACCTCTTCTCCAATAGACGGAATTTATGTGCATCAATCCAAATACATAAAGAATCTGCTTAAGAAGTTTGGTTTTGAGAATATCAAGGCTTACCTTGGAAGGTCCTAGAGGTCAGAGATCACAAGAAAAGATGCCACTATATGATGGAGATGAAGTTTCCCCACCATTTAAGAGAATTAGAGTACATGAGGAAGTTATATCTCAACATTCTCTACCAAAGTCAACAAGGACAGTAAAGAACCATCCTCCAGAGTTGATCATTGGTGATAAATCAGAAGGAATCAAGACAAGGAAAGGTCAAGCAAACTTTTGTGCTTTTGCTGCCTTCTAGCTCAAGAGGAACCAAAGAATGTTAATGAAGCACTACAAGATGAGAGTTGGATCATGGCAATGAAAGAAGAACTTAATCAATTTGAAAGATGTGAAGTTTGGGAACTTGTAGAGCCACATAAGGATGCTTCAATCATTGGTACTAAATGGGTGTTTAGAAACAAGGTTGATGAATTTGGTACGGTTACAAGGAACAAAGCAAGACTTGTTGCACAAGGATATAATCAACAAGAAGGAATCGATTTTGATGAAACTTATGCCCCGGTTGCAAGGCTAGAGTCAATAAGGATATTACTTTCATTTGCATGCTTCAAGAAGATCAAGCTACATCAAATGGACGTGAAAAGTGCATTTCTTAATGGCTACTTGAAGGAAGAAGTATATGTCAAGTAACCTCCTGGTTTTGAGAGTGAGCAATTTCCTAATCATGTTTTCAAGTTGAAGAAGGCATTATATGGACTTCGGCAAGCTCCTAGATCATGGTACGAAAGGGTAAGTAAGTTTTTACTCAAGAATGGATTCATTCGAGGTAAAATCGATCCCACATTATTTACTAAGTTTAATGGTACTGATATTTTAGATGTTCGAAAGTATACAGGTATGATTGATAGTTTATTATATCTTACAGCCTCTAGACCAGACATTATGTATAGTGTATGTGTTTGTGCAAGGTTTCAAGTTGAACCAAAAGAGTCACTAGTACAAACTGGACCTATTGCGTCGCCACCTATATCGTCGCCACTTTACCTATTGCGTCGGTTGTTTGCATTAACCGACGCTTATTGACTTCTGCCAGAAGCTATGGCGTCGGTTGTTTGCATCAACCGACGCTATAGGTATAACCTATAGCGTCGCCTATTAAAAGTCCCCGCTATAGGTATATCCTATAGCGTCGCCCATTAAAAGGCGACGCTATAGAACATAACTATAGCGTCGGCATTTTAGCGGGCGACGCTATAAGTATAGCTTATAGCGTCGCCCTTTTAAGGGCGACACTATTGGTGTAGCCTATAGTGTCGCCCCTTAAAAGGGCGACGCTATAGGTATACCTATACCGTTTTTTACTAGTTTGTAAAATAAATAAAAATAATTAAATAAAAATAGGAAAAATGACAATTTTTGAAAATAAATTTTACACACCAAAGTAGTAATACTCACTATTTGTGTGATGAATGTTACCTTATTTTCAAAAAAATTCCATTTTTTTATTTTTTTCCCATTTTTAACTAGTTTGTAAAATAAAATCAAAAAATTAAATAAAAATAGGAAAAATGACAATTTTTGAAACTAAATTCATACACACCAAAGTAGTCATACTCACTATTTGTGTGATGAATGTTACCTTATTTTCAAAAAAAAATCTATTTTTTTATTTTTTTCCCATTTTTAACTAGTTTGTAAAATAAAATCAAAAAATTAAATAAAAATAGGAAAAATGACAATTTTTGAAAATAAATTCATACATACCAAAGTAGTCATACTCACTATTTGTGTGATGAATGTTACCTTATTTTCAAAAAATTTCCATTTTTATTTTTGTCCCAGTTTTAACTAGTTTGTAAAGTAAAATCAAAAAATTAAATAAAAATAGGAAAAATGACAATTTTTGAAAATAAATTCATACACACCAAAGTAGTCATACTCACAAGGGCTTGGACCATTTTTGACACTGAATAACTTCGAGGACTTGTGTTAGGTCCGATAAGATTGTAGAAGGGGGGGGTTGAATACAATCTATACCATTTTCTCAAAATTTATTCGTTAAACAATTTTCACTTAAACGAATATTTTGTGTGGAATAATATAACACAAATTTCAAGTTGAATATAACAATATATTAACTTGATGGGTGTTACAAAATCAGTCCAAATGATTATCAAGTAATTAATAACTATTTAGAAAATTCAACATGAACTTTGCTAATTTAGTTAATAAAAATCAAGATATCAATTTGTGAACTAGGAAACTTAATTCGCTAGTAGTACAAGAATCACAAGTAAACAAGTTCCAATGGATAGGATATTACAACTGAGATGAACTTGAATTTACAGAATTAAATTTGTAGGTGTTCTTGAGCTTGAGAGAGAAAGATAAGGGCTGCTGTGTGTATTTTCTGTGTTATGCTCGACTGATTGTTTTTCTTCCGCATTCAGCTTCTTTATATAACACAGCCATAGTCATATTACTTAGTTTAAACTGATATAACATTCATTTTACATTAATATGACAATCGGTATGACTATCAATTGAATGTAATATGACTGTCCAGTTTAAATATAACTTTCGGTATAACTAACCAGCTCAATATGACATTCGGTATAACTCTTCATTTCAATATAACATTCGGTATTACTACCATTTGAATGAAATATGACTATCCAATTGAACTGCATATGACTATCTCCTCTTTGAACTGAATATGACTATCTCTTCTTTAATCTGTATATGACTATCGGTATAACTATCAGTTTGATAGTTATATCATCATATTTTTCAGTTTATAATTAATTAAATGATTTATAAAAATCATTTAACTAATTATTTCTTTTTCATATTAATTCTTATTTAATTAATCTAATAATCACTTTAACAAATATATTAATTCTGATAGAATTAATTTATTTATTAACTTAATTACTTGATTTAATCAATTAAAATAGAATTAATATAAATTCTTTAATAGTCAATACTCCGCTGCAAACCACATAATTATGATAAGGAACATACACTGGAATGATGTTGACGCTCGATGTACTGTCTGGTTCATGAACGACTAACTCCAATCTCTGTTCTTCATCGTGACTTTTACACTGTGGTCTTTTTATACTCTTCACTCTCATCAATCATTCGGTACTGAAATTGTTTCTTATCAATTATAGAAATCTCTGTCTTCATAAATGAATCCATTTGTTTCAATGCTACCTTGAGGCCTGATCAGATATCTGAATCTTCTTCCAGTGTAAAACATCAAAACTATAGATTGACTTGTTGATTTTTCTTCTGACGGTTATCATCTTTTGAGATTCCTGTGACAGTTGATATTATTTACTTATTACAATATAGTTTAATTGGATTAGAATCCTCGAACTACAAATAGGCTGAGTCATATGCCTTTCAATCTCCCCCTATTTGTTTGTTATACAATAACAAGCAAATACCTAGAGGATTCTTCAACTAATCCCAATTAAACAAGTAAAAGAAAACACTTTAAATGATAAGTAAATAATGTAAAAGTTCTGGTTCATATTAACATTATCCAGATTCAAACAGAAAAGATAAATACAAGATAGATGATCCTCTAGACTGATCATATAAGACAATTATCCTATCTTGTTCTATCAAAGCTCTAATGATATAACTTGTAGAGCTAATCTTCATTTACCATCTTCTTCCTCGTTGATTTCTCCTTCTTCTTGTTCATCCATATCAGGTAGATTCTTGATCAATTCGGAGTCAACAAGTAATTCCCTTCTGGATGACACATCTGTAGGATAAACCAGTGGTATTCCAAGTTTCTTTCTCAACTCACCTTGATACTGCTTGTACTTCTTCATGTTGGTCTGGGCATAGGATCGAATATGATCTGCAACTTCAATTTTTTCTTGTGATGCAAAACCATGATTTCGAAGAGCATATTCAACATATACCAAATGTCTGGCAAGGTGTGTATATAATTCTTCTGTCTAAAGATTAACAGTATGAATAACTTCTCCCTTAAGAATTTTAACTTGTGGAGGGTTATTTATAACTTCAGGACCAGCTCTTTCAGCAAACTCTTGAAATTTTTCATGAAGCAGTATGCCTAGCTCAGAAGATGTTCTTACTTTTGGTCTCAACACGCAAAGCTCTGACAGAGATCTATCATAGAAGAACTGAAGCGATACTTTGTGAGATCCGAGCTTATGACATTCAACAAAGATTAGTAGCTCACCATTCTTAGGATCAGATGCAGTGGTTATTCTCACAATTCTGTCTTCAAAGCTTTCAAGTACATGTCATGTACAGGGTTCTTCTTTTTAAAGCTTTCAAAAATAGCAATCATCCGACGATCATCATAGTCAGAAGTTTGTGGTGAGTCTATTACCTTTTGAGCATGTTCCCACTTATCACCATTTTTGTACTTGATGTACATCTTCCTAGCTTCCAGCTTTTGAGCATGTTGCTTTTGAAGTGCTTCCTGTTCAGCCTTTTGAAGTCTTTCATTATGAGCTAACTGTTCGAGTGTCTTCTTGAGTCTTTCTTCTCTCATAGACAGATTAGCTTCATTCTGTTCAAGTTCTTTATTTGCTTCAAAATTCATTCTTTGTGTTTCAACAGAATCAGGAATTATCGGCTCTTCATCATCCCAAAAACTGAGATCTGGTTCATCGAATTCTTCACCAACATCAGGAAACTGTAAGTCAGCAAACAGATCAATATCAGGTTCACCTGTATAGTAAAAACCTTCTACAGCATCATCATCTTCCTGTTCTGCTGCTTGATGAGTTGTCTTCTTCTTCCCTTCACTCCTCTCTTCATTTTTCTCTTTACTTACACTTCCTCCCCCTCTAGATTTCTCCCCCTTAGTTGAGGAATCCTCTACAGTTTTGTGACTTGTACCAGCTCCAGGGTCACTTTCATCACTACTTCCAAAGAATTTCTTCTCTTCTGCTGTAAGTGAGTGAGTTCTGCTAATGATATTATATAAGTGTCTCAACCCCTTTGCTTGATGATCATTTTGCTTTTCAATCTGACTGAGACGATGTTCAGTGGTTAAGTGATTCTCATTTATGTTATTCTGAAGATCTTCAATCTGATTAGACATAGAAGATATAATAAGATCTTGAGCCACTATGACATCTCCAGAGTCTTCGATTGCTTGTTGTTGAGAGAGTTTAAGTGCATTGATTTTGTTGTTGAAGATAGTTCTCATGTTATCCATATCAAACCTCAAGTTTTTATTATCTTCTTCAGCTTGAGCAAGACTTTCTTTCATTTGATTGAGTTGTGCTATGAGAGATAAAGTGTTTGTGTCATTGTGTGCTCTCACCTCAATCGCTCTCTGAGTATCACTCACCTCACGTGCTAGTGTTTCACTCAGATTTGAAGTAATTCTCACATAACTCCTCTCATAATCCTGAGCTACATCCATTGTACCTGCACTAGAGATCACCCTAGCCTCCTCTTGGAAGGTCAGTGGTGGTGCAATGGGAGTTCGCAAATCCCGATCAACCTGTGAAGGTTCTTCTGCCGTAACAATGGCAGGCACTGTAACTTGCTCCTCTTGCATAACAATGTTTTCAGCTTCATGTAAGAAAATATCTTCCCCCATTGTGAGTAACAAGGGTGAGCTTGAAGGAATGAATGGGTTTATGATTGCCTTTTACATGGTTTTACCTTTCTTTTATGATGGCAAATCTGTTTCACTCAAGATATCACTACTAGGGATAGCTCTTTTGAATGACAATTTCTTTCTACGATAGTGTTTGGAGAATTTAGGATCAGTGTTTGGTGCATTGACCTGGGATAAAGGTTGTGGATCTACAATCCCTTGGTCACTTCTCACAATTATTTGACTATCAGAAAGATATTGAGACTGCAAAGTAGTTGAGTCAAATACCTGATCATTGACATGTACATCATCTTCATTCTGAGTGGGTTGATCCACTGGAAGTTGATGTTCAAGAGAATTCAAGTGTTCAGAATCAGGTTGAGGTTCTGGAACTTGTTCTGCTTCAGGTTTTGGAGCTTGTTGAATTAAAGGTATCTCAGCAGCTGGCTGTGGCATGACATTTGGCAAATTTATGTATGTAGACATATATGGTGTTATGACCACCGGAACATGCAACAAGACCTTAGAAGTATCCAGCCTAGTGTAGAACTTCTTGTTTGGTTTACCAGACCATTGAATTCGATCATTTGGAAACGGAGCAGGTTGATCCTTAGGCATAAGATGATTAAAAATTAGTGTCAAAAACCGAGGATAATGACACTTAACCAGTTTACCTTTTCCAAAGTTCTTTCTAGCCTTCTTCAATCGATTTAGCAAAATAGGCCATATCAAGCTGCCAAAGTTGATTCTTCTATTGTGAGCAATTGAGAAACCAATTGACTGTAACATACATGTGATGACAGTATTGTTGCTCTTTGTAGAATTAGCAAACACCTTTGCTATGATCTCGAAGAAGATATTCTATTCTTGAACAAGATTGCTTTTGAGTGGACGTTCAAGATTCAGTTGACCATGATAGTTGAGGTTTATAAAGAATTGAGTCAACTCATCATTTGAAGGCACTTCAGCAAATTGTTCAGTAGGAAGCCTCAGAGCAGCATTGAAGACAGATTCATCCACTGTATATGTCTTGTCATTAAAGTTGAATGAAAACGACCTTTCATCTGAGACAGCTGTAGTACACATTAGTTTAAGTGGACCAAATTTCATGGGAACATTTGCAGTTATAGAATGGCTACAGATATTTTGTTCGTTTAGGAATTTTATCCAGGACTTGAACCGATCCACTGGGCAATCCTCGGGATTAAAATATCCAATATAATTGTGATTAACAAGCTCAAAATTATTATAAGCACCAGCCATTCCAAATCAGGGATTAAAATTAAGAAATCTGCAAAATTCAACAATTAACCCAATTAAATCATAAAATTCGAATTAATAAATAAATAAAAATTCGAAAAATCAAAATCTTCATCAAAAATTCTGAAAATTTGAGACAAGGATCTTGATTATAGTACAATCACACACATATTTTTAGATTTTGTAAAATCATCACCAATTGTTCAGAATTTTAGATCGAAAATTCGACATTTTCAAACTCAAAATCATAAAACTCGACCAAATCTTACGTTTAAACCATGGTTTTGATGATAATTGACTGGGTAATCGATTAAAGTTCTTAGAAACGTGATTTGAGAGGAAAATCGGGCAGCAATTCGACTTAGAAATGTGTGTATATGTATGTATGTATCGTTCTCGGTGACTTAAGACGCGAGTTTGAGAGGAACAGAACTGATATAACTATGGAATATAACTATCGATTTATATACTAATCAGTTCTAATATGACTATCGGTTGATAGTCATACCGATAGTTATATTACGTGTAAACGTAATATGACTATCCTATATTAATAGTTATATGTCAGTTTAAATAACAATATGATAATAATATGACTATCGAAAAACAAGGAATATGACAATCGAATAAATAGTTATACCGATAGTTATATTCTGAGTAAAACACACAATATGACTATTAACTAATAACAGTTATATTTACAGAAAACAAAATTATAATTATTTTATTACTAAGTTATATTACACTACTTTTAACTAATATAACTAACATAAATTCGAATATAACAATCAAATGGATTGTTATACCGATAGTTATATTTAAACAAAATAGCTAATATAACTTACCTAAAAATTGAATATTAACAGAATTTTAACAAGAAAATCAAATTAATTATTTACACAAGCCAAAAAAATAGCAAATTAATTTACACTAAAATTATAAAACCTAATAAAAATTATAAAAACGATCATATGTAGTCCCTTTTACGAAATCAAACATTAATAACAAAAGGACAAACACTACAAATCAAAATAAAATAAAATCAAACAACATACTAAATATTTACATAATTATTTCTGATGAATTAATAAATCTATAAATTTTCTAATAAAACAATTTCCATATAGAAAATTATTTAAAAAGAAACTATGATTTATTTAAACAACAAAAATAATTAAACTGAATTTAAAACAATAACATTTTCAAGAAAAATAGATTTCTCATAAATTACAGCTTGTAAAATTCGAGAAAAATATTTTTAAAGAAAATGAATTAATCTAAAAATACAAGAAGTAATTAAAAATATATAGAGAAGATAATAACAATGATTTAAAATGAAACAAGCAAGAGTATAAGTTGATAAAATAATTATACAAGTGATTTTAATAACAAATATTAACACATCAATCACTTGTAAATTATTAAAGATCAAACCTCAGATATTAACCAGTTTAATTACTAGGACTATTTAACATACCCAATTCACCAACAATTCTGGTAAATGTGGATTCGTCAAGAGACTTAGTAAAAATATCTGCTGTTTGTTCTTCCGTAGGTACAAAAAATAACTCCACGGTACCATTCATGACATGCTCTCGAATAAAATGATACCTGATGTCAATATGCTTTGTCCTTGTGTGCTGCACAAGATTGTTAGAGATTGCTATGACACTTGTATTATCACATAAAATTGGAAAAGCACAAAGCCATAGTCTCTCAGCTGATTCCTGATCCACAAAATCTGTGCGCAACAGCTTCCAGCAGCTATATATTCAGCTTCAGCTGTTGAGTTGGAAACTGTTTGTTGTTTCTTGCTGTACCAGGAAACCAGTCTACCACCTAGGAATTGACAACTCCCAGATGTGCTTTTTCGATCCACAACACTTCCTGCATAGTCTGAATCTGTATATCCAACAAGATTAAAACCAGAATCTTTAGGGTACCAGATGCCTAAGTTAGGCGTACCCTTAAGATATCTCAGAATTCGTTTAACAGCAATGAGATGAACATCTCTAGGATCCGATTGGAACCTTGCACACAAACACGTAGCATGCATAATATCAGGTCTACTCGCAGTAAGGTAAAGTAATGAGCCTATCATACCTCTGTAGCTTGTGATATCTACCTTGGCAGAATTTTCACATGCTCCAAATTTGACAGCTGTGGATGATGGTGTCTTTGCTGAAGAAGAGTCCTCCATTTGATACTTCTTGAGAAGCTCTTTGACATACTTGGATTGACAGATAAATATTCCATCTGTCCTTTGACTTATTTGCAATCCAAGAAAGAACTTCAGCTCACCCATCATGCTCATTTCAAATTTACCCTGCATTAACTTTGCAAATTTCTTGCACAAAAGATCATTAGTAGACCAGAATATTATATCGTCCACATAGACTTGGACTATAATTGTATCATTCTTATGTTTCTTTGTGAAGAGAGTTTTGTTTATGACACCTCTAACAAAATCATTTTCAAGTAAAAATTCAGAGAGAGTGTCATACCATTTCCTTGGTGCTTGCTTAAGACCATAGACAGCCTTGAAAAGGAAGTAGACATAGTCAATTAAATCTGGATCTTCAAAGCCAGGGGACTGTTCTACATAAACCTCTTCATCTAGCTTGCCATTCAAGAAAGCACTCTTGACATCCATTTGATAAACTTTAAAGTTTAAAAATGCTGCGAATGCCAAGAATATTCTTATGGCCTCAAGTCTAGCCACTGGAGCATAGGTCTCATCATAATCAATGCCTTCAGATTGGGAGTAACCCTTTGCTACCAGTCTTGCTTTATTTCTCGTCACTGTGCCATCTTCATCAAGTTTGTTTCTGAATACCCACCTTGTGCCAACTACTGGTCTGTCTGTAGGTCTGGGTACCAGCTTCCAAACTTCTTGTTGTTTAAATTGATTGAGGTCATCTTGCATAGCAATCACCCAATCAGGATCAGAAAGAACTTCTTCAGTTTTCTTAGGTTCCATTTCAGATAGAAACCCTGAATAATTGCATTGATTCTGAAAAGCTCTTCTAGTCTTTACACCAACAACTGGATCACCAATGATTAACTCAAAAGGATGAGCTCTATTCCAAACAGTCTGTCTGGGAAGATTAGATCTTGATGATTCACCTTGATCTTCATTGAGATGTTGTGTGTGACCAGTTGACCCTTCATTTTCTCCCCCTGAGATGTTGCCAGGTTGACTAGATGATGATTGATTAGAAGAGTCAGGGGAATTTTGACTACTATCATTGATTTCATCACCATTACCCTGATCATCATTGTTGTCATTAGCATCAGCAAAAATCTCAGGTGCATTGTCATCATCTGAATCTGTATCTGTCATGTCATCGAAAGATAGCTTCTCAGATGGATTCTCAGTTTGGATACTAGGGAGTTTAGTGTCATCGAATGTTACATTTACATTTTCCATCATCTTCTGTTCATCAATCACATACACCCTGTATGCTCTCATTGAATAACCAATAAAAATTGCTTCAAATGCTTTGGTATCGAATTTACCACCTTGATCATCACCTTCTTTAAGCACAAAGCACTTTGCCCCAAATACATGAAAGTATTTGAGTGATGGTTTCTTATCAGTCATAATTTCATAGGGTGTCTTCATTTGATCTTTATTGATTAGAGTTCGATTCTGGGTATAGCACGCAGTATTGATGGCTTCAGCCCAAAAGTACAATGGAAGCCTTGATTCACTTAGCATAGTACGTGCAGCTTCAATCAAGGTTCTATTCTTTCTTTCCACTACCCCATTTTGCTGAGGAGTTCTTGGAGTTGAATATTGTCTGGTTATACCCTTCTCAGTGCAAAAGTCATTTAGAACTGCATTCTTGAATTCAGTTCCATTGTCTGATCTTATAGCTCTCACTGGATACGTAGAATCTTGCTCAATTAATTTAATGTGATCAATCACTAGTTGTGGAGTCTCATCTTTAGAATTCAAAAATAGAACCCATGTGTATTTTGAAAAATCATCAACAATCACTAGAGCATATCTCTTCCTTGACATAGACATCACATTAACTGGACCAAACAAATCCATATGAAGTAATTGTAATGGTTCAGTTATTGAAGATGTATCAGTGCTCCTGTGACTTGCCCTTTTTAGCTTGCCTTTTTGACATGCATCACACAGTCCTTCTTGAGTGAATTCCATTGAAGGCAAACCTCTCACCAATTCTCTTTTAACCAGAGAATTCATCGTCTTAAAATTAAGATGAGAAAGTTTCTTGTGCCATATCCAACTCTCATCATTAGATGCTTTAGTGTAGAAGCAAGTGACTTCTTCAGTGCTTCCTGAGTTCATATTAGCTACGTACAGATTGCCTTTCCTAACTCCTGTCAGTTGTGGCTTTTCATGTCTCTTGTGTGAAATTAAACAATTCTTCTTGTTGAAATGAACTTCATAACCTTTATCACAGAATTGACTGACACTGAGCAAATTGTGCTCAAGTCCTTTCACAAAAGAAACTTCATCAATGATAACATTTCCAGCTTCAAGTCTGCCATATCCATCAGTTCTACCTTTGCTGTTATCTCCAAAGGTAACTACTGGGCCGGCCTTCTCCACCACATTTGTCAGCAGGGTTCTATCTCCAGTCATATGCCTTGAACATCCACTGTCCAAGATCCAAGTTACTCGATCAACCTGTTCAATACCCTGCAATGACAAATGAATTAAACCTTCTTCGGGACCCAAATTTGATTGGGTCCTGCGTATTTAAGGTATTGACCTTTATCAGGCAAAACAACATTTTTAATTTTAACCTCTTTAGTCAATAAACATTTAACCTTATAAACAGATTTGAAAATCTTTTGTTTAGTCTTAGGTGCAAATGTCTCTCTCCTAACTTGAGGAGGAAAAGCAGTCTTAGATCGAACATTATTGTTCCTGTTCATGTGCTGTCGAGGAGCATTCTGTTTAACACATGCATAATTACCATTAAAATAAGCACGCATACTGCTAAAAGCACAAGACATACAATTGATAATACCACATGCTTTATGATTAGAATCAATAGTAGACATGGTATTTTTCTGTTTCAACTTATTACTACCTAATCCAGTCTTAGAAGAACTAGCTGATTCAACAACTTTGACTGGTACTTTAGGTACATCTTTCTTGGATGAAACATTCGTTGTGTTAACGTCCTCAACTGATTTAGCCTTAACAAAGACTGTGACATTTTTCTTGGATGAAACATTCTTTGTATTAGTGTTCTTAACAGTTTTATCCTTAACACATTTATCCTTAACAAGGACTGTGCCATTTGCACTATCCTCATTTCTCATTTCTTCTTGTATAACCATAGAAAGAATATCTGGTGGGCCAGCATCAGATTTTGTAAACATTGGTTTTTCAACATTCTTGAGAATATGTGGTATACCTCTTTCTTTAGTTGAGATAGGATTAGGAGAATGATTACTCAAAGAACCAACAGCTTGACTGTAATCAAATCCTATTCCTACAGTTCGTTCTACTGCTTGTTTGTTGAAGAACTCTTTAGAAACTTTAACAGTATTATAACAAGCTCTAATCTGTGTTTCAAGTTCTCTAATCCTGGTTTCTTGTTCAGCAATCCTATCAACTTGTTTTACCATGTATTCTCCTAGGCCCTTTTCTTTGTAGTTAAGTCGAGATATTTCTTCTAAATTCTTATCTTGATTAATCTGCACCTTTTTTAAATCTAACATTTCATTTTCAAGGTTAGTGTTAACAAGACTTATTCTCTCGTACCCTTTTTGTGCATTATTCAAGCAATTACGTAAACTATCAATTAACTCAGCATCTGTAAGAATTACCGGTGTGGTGTAATAAGTTGATGATTCAGCATTTGCCACTAGCGCAAAGTTTCCATATTCTTCATCTTCGCTATCTGTGTCATCCCAGCTTTTACCAGCAGCTACATAAGCTCTTCCACTCTTCTTCTTTTCAGAAGCATAATCTTTCTTCTGTGCTTGCTTGGGTTTCTGACACTCAGTAGCAAATGTCCCAACTCATTACAATTGAAACAACGGATTTTGCTTCTGTCAACAGTTCTAGTTTTATAACCTCCTCTGTTACTAGAGGATGAAGAACCTCCTCTCTGAAATCTGTTATTTGACTTAAACCTGAACTTTGGATTTCTTCTGAATCTGAAGTTACTGAATTGTCTCATCATCATTGCCATAGATTCATCTTCCAATTGATCCAGCTCTTCAAGTGAGTAAAATTCTCCACCATCCTGAGTAGCTGGTGTTTGGCCATGTTCCATTTCAGTTTGTTCCTTGTTGAAGCTGTTAGGTTGAACAACTTTAGTTTCCACTTCCTTAGGAACCTCAACCACTAGAGCTGTAGAAGAATTTGTCATTCTGACTTTGCCATAGAATTCCTTTTGCTGTACTTGTTCTAATTCATATGTTTTCAGAACACCAAACAGCCTTTCAAGAGCAACCTGAGTTAGATCTCTAGATTCTCTGATGGCAGTGATTCTATGCTCCAAGTGAGTAGGCATAGTCAGTAAAAACTTCATGTTGATCTCCTTCTGAGTATATTGCTTGCCATGAACTTGCAAGTTGTTGATTATCTTGTTATACCTTTCGAACACTTCCCGAATGCCTTCATTAGGGCCAGCTCTAAAGTGTTCATATTCAGAGGTCAGAATTTGAAGTCTATTTTCCTTGACTTCATCAGTCCCTTCATTAATGATCTCAATAGTTTCCCAGATGTGCTTAGCAGTTTTACAATTCCTCACATGGCTATACATTACAGCATCTAGGGAATCTAATAGAATGAGTCTTAAATTTTTATCCAATCCAGCTTCCTCCTTATCTTCAGAGGTAAAGTTCTTAGGGTCCTTTGGATAGGATTTGGCAGGTATTGTTACAGTTCCATTTGTAACTGTTTCAGTATCATGTTGCATAGGAGTTACTGGTCCATTTTTCAAAACCCACAAAAATCTTGGATTTTCTACATCAAGAAATAACTCCATTTTGTTTTTCCACATGTCATAGTTATCTTTATTAAAGATAGGAATTTTAACATTGCCTTTAGCTGACATGATGAATTTTTAAGAGAGTTAAAAATTCGAGCTTGATTTTTGATTGAGTAAAAATAGGATCTTGATTTGTGTATCAATTTAGGTCCGATAAGATTGTAGAAGGGGGGTTGAATACAATCTATACCATTTTCTCAAAATTTATTCGTTAAACAATTTTCACTTAAACGAATATTTTATGCGGAATAATATAACACAAATTTCAAGTTGAATATAACAATATATTAACTTGATGGGTGTTACAAAATCAGTCCAAATGATTATCAAGTAATTAATAACTATTTAGAAAATTCAACATGAACTTTGCTAATTTAATTAATAAAAATCAAGATATCAATTTGTGAACTAGGAAACTTAATTCGCTAGTAGTACAAGAATCACAAGTAAACAAGTTCCAATGAATAGGATATTACAACTGAGATGAACTTGAATTTACAGAATTAAATTTGTAGGTGTTCTTGAGCTTGAGAGAGAGATAAGGGCTGCTGTGTGTATTTTCTGTGTTATGCTCGACTGATTGTTTTTCTTCCGCATTCAGCTTCTTTATATAACACAGCCATAGTCATATTACTTAGTTTAAACTGATATAACAATCATTTTACATTAATATGACAATCGGTATGACTATCAATTGAATGTAATATGACTGTCCAGTTTAAATATAACTTTCGGTATAACTAACCAGCTCAATATGACATTCGGTATAACTCTTCATTTCAATATAACATTCGGTATTACTACCATTTGAATGAAATATGACTATCCAATTGAACTGCATATGACTATCTCCTCTTTGAACTGAATATGACTATCTCTTCTTTAATCTGTATATGACTATCGGTATAACTATCGGTTTGATAGTTATATCATCATATTTTTCAGTTTATAATTAATTAAATGATTTATAAAAATCATTTAACTAATTATTTCTTTTTCATATTAATTCTTATTTAATTAATCTAATAATCACTTTAACAAATATATTAATTCTGATAGAATTAATTTATTTATTAACTTAATTACTTGATTTAATCAATTAAAATAGAATTAATATAAATTCTTTAATAGTCAATACTCCGCTGCAAACCACGTAATTATGACAAGGAACATACACTGGAATGATGTTGACGCTCGATGTACTGTCTGGTTCATGAACGACTAACTCCAATCTCTGTTCTTCATCGTGACTTTAACACTGTGGTCTTTTTATACTCTTCACTCTCATCAATCATTCGGTACTGAAATTGTTTCTTATCACTTATAGAAATCTCTGTCTTCTTAAATGAATCCATTTGTTTCAATGCTACCTTGAGGCCAGATCAGATATCTGAATCTTCTTCCAGTGTAAAACATCAAAACTATAGATTGACTTGTTGATTTTTCTTCTGACGGTTATCATCTTTTGAGATTCCTGTGACAGTTGATATTATTTACTTATTACAATCTAGTTTAATTGGATTAGGATCCTCGAACTACAAATAGGCTGAGTCATATGCCTTTCAACTTGGACCTCGGAAAGATGGATAAAGTGAGTGAGACTAGAACAATAGCTGATTAATATTTCCTTAAAATTTTCACAAGTACATGATGTACTCTATTGTTCTGTGGCATGCAGGCTGATGACTCTTGTTTAGCTTCATATATTGTTGGTCAGATTGACCCACTACGCCATAGATGGGCTATCAGAACATCTTTTTCATGGAAGTTACTAGAATATGTTACCTTAGCATGTTATTTTGGACCTATTATAACATTTTGTTTTTTATGTTACCTTAGCCACAAACGTGATGTTACTTTAGTTTTAAAGTGTTGGATGTTAGCAACATACACGATATGTTACCTTAGATCATTAATAAATTAAATTTTTAACTAATTTTTTTTTAAATATTTAAAAATCACATTTACCTTTATACTATTTCATTTTTATAAAAAGTAAGAATTTACCAAGTAAATGAGTTTTTATTTTTAAATATCAAAAATTTTATTATTATTATTATTTTTCAATTTCTATTTATTTATTAAATGTAAAATAAATATTTTAAAAAAATATAAAAATATAATTGTAAAATACATAATGACACAATTACCATGGAAATATTTGAGCAACCAAATAATCTCGCCTGTTCCAAAATTTTTTAGTGGCCAAATAATACACTTACACAAAATTTTACACTCTCTTTCTCATTCTCTACTGCTAAAAGAAATATGGAACATGAGGTTTTCAGTAACACAACTGGTTGGTGGTGGTCGATTATTGTAGGAATCTAAATTTTAAACAAACTAACAAGTCTTTCTGACCATATTCGAATTTTGTTCATATTCGAATTTTGTTGAGTTGAATTCTGGAATTATTTGATTTTGTTGATGTGATAACTATGTAAATAGTGGCAAGCTGGGTTCATTGTACTTCCAGACAGTTTTATATACTTGTGTTTTTGTTTTGCAGCCATGTCTTCAGAGCAAGTTCCTAATTTAGAGTTGAACCCAGTTGAATCCGGACCTTCATCAACACCTGAGTTACAATCAGCCTGCAAAGATAGCAATTCAACCCCTGATGGTGAACCTGAAGTAATATTAGTTGTTGATGATGCCAATAATGACACTGCTAATGGTAAAGGAAGGCAAAGGAGTGAAGTTTGGTTGCATTTCGATAGGAAAATTATTAATGGAGATGTAAAAGCTATTTGCAAATATTGTAAGCGTGAATTGCAAGGTGCTTCGGGCAGCGGGACAACACATTTGAAGAATCACTACATTAAGAAACATAGCAAGAAGCCCCAAGAGACTATAAGGCAAAAACTATTGGCTGGTAATTTTCATAAAAATCATCCTGAATTAGCCTCTTACAGTTTCAGTCATGAGGCATCGAAGAAGGAGCTTGCTAAAATGATCATTATGCATGAATATCCTCTTAGTATCGTGGACCATATTGGATTTAAGAGGTATTCGGCACAACTTCAACCACTCTTCAAAGTGCCGTGTAGGAATACAATAAAAAATGAGATTTTTCAGATTTATGAATTTGAGAAGACGAAGACAACAAAATATTTGGAGAGTAATACAAGCCGGATAGCTGTTACAACTGACATGTGGACTGCAAGCAGCCAAAAGAAAGGATATATGGCAATCACAGCACATTTTATTGATGAATCATGGACTTTACAAAGTAGCATTTTGAGGTATATCATTGTTGTTGTTTTTATTTCCAGTAGCTTTTTATTTCCATCATTGTGACATTGTTCCTTGTTTTGTTTTTTCCTTTTTAGGTTTATTTATGTGCCTTGTCCACACACCAAAGATGTTCTTTCTGAACATGTACTAGAATGTTTAATGGATTGGAATTTGGATAGGAAGATTTCTTGTCTCACAGTAGATAATTGTACCACCAATGATGCCATGATTGAAGTTCTATTACAGAAGTTGGACAGTTCAACACTTATAGCTGGTGGAAGTTTGTTTCATATGCGCTGTTCGGCACACATTCTGAATCTGATTGTTAAAGATGGGCTGGATGTCATAAAAATTGGAGTTGAAAAGATTCGAGAGTCTGTGGCTTATTGGACAGCAACACCAAAAAGGGAGGAGAAATTTGAAGAAACAGCGCGGCAGTTGCGTAATACAAGTACGAAGAAATTAGGACTTGATTGTGCAACAAGGTGGAATTCTACGTACTTGATGCTTGAAACAGCTTTGTTGTACGATGATGTTTTTAATCGTTTGGCTACAAGAGATACTAAATATGCTAAATATAAGCCTTCAAAAGAAGAGTGGGAGTTCGCTCAAAATGTGTGTGGGAGGTTGAAATGTTTTTATAAGGCGACTGAGGTTTTTTCTGGTACGAAATATCCTACTGCTAATCTAGCTTTTATTAATATATGTGAGATTCAACTAGCCATTACAGAATGGCGTGGAAGTTCAGATTTTGTGATACAAACAATGGCAGAAAAAATGTTGATAAAATTTGAAAAGTATTGGGATGTGATGCATGGTATTGTAGGAGTTTCCGCGGTTTTAGATCCTAGGTACAAGCTGGAGGTATTGGAGTTCTACTTTGAAAAGATATTTGGAGATCGTTCATTGGTTAAAGTTGATAATATTCGAGATCTTTGCTATTCTTTGCTTCGAGAATACCATGAGAGTCAGATTGCAAATAAAGAAGGAAATGGTGATTCTAATTCTAATGGCTCCATAAGTACTTCTGAAAATGCATCGCAATATGATCTATTCATTAGCACTAAGAAGCGCAAAAGAGTCGACTATCTAAAATCAGAGTTGGATCATTACTTGGAGGAGGATGTTTTGCCTAAAATTGAAGGTTTTGATGTCTTAAATTGGTGGAAGGCGAATGCACCTAAGTATCCAACTTTGCAACTCATGGCTCGAGATTTCTTAGCTGTTCCGGCATCAAGCGTTGCATCCGAGTCAGCCTTTAGCTCCAGCGGCAGATTGGTGAGTCCTCATCGTAATAGACTTCATCCAAAAACAATAGAAGCACTAATGTGCGCTCAAAGTTGGTTATGGGCTGCTGAAATGAAAGGTATGAATAATTAATGTAATTTCGGTAATTTCTGTTTTAGTTTCTAATTTTGTAATCAGTTGGTGACTTGGTGATTTATAATCTATGAATAGGTGAGACATCTCTAGGATATGCAACTATCTATAATGACATGGAGGTGGAAGATTCGTGTTTAACTCGGGAGGTAAATCATAGTACTTGCAATTTGTTTTGGAAATTTTATGGTTTAATAAACTGACTAGTTTTTGCTTGTATCTGCCATGTAGCTTTGAACCTGTCAAATGGAACTGGTAAGGTAAGCTGCAGCTCTTTCTTCTCTTACTGCATACAGTTATACTGCTGCTACAAGTATTGAACATGGGAAAGTATGCATGTTCACTTGAGATATCTATAACATCATAAATATGTCTTCACCTTTTTATTCTTTATTGTCAGCTTGATCATTGTTAATCAGGCTTGTATATTACCTGTGATTAACAGCAATATGCTTATGAAAGTGCTGGTTGCATGGTTATCAAACTTTTAGCGAAGGAAGATACAATCTGTTAGGACCTAACTGAACTCAAAAATGTCAAGGGTAGACTATTTGGGAGAGTACGAGGACATTTGATCAACCAAAACCATGGGATAATCTTGTGCAACACAAACTGAGTATTCCCAGATATGCTTTCACTAGTTGTCTACTCTGTATTGTTGGCGTCAAGTTACAAGATCATATTCTTCTGACACGTCCATATCCTGAGATAATTTTAACATCATATATATATAAAGACACCAAATGCTATGCTGCATAAGTAAAGCATCATCAAGTACCCTTTCTCATTCTGTCATTGCTATAATATTATTCAAATTTCTAATCTTGTGCGATTTGTCTTTAGTGCATGAAGCGTTCATGATATCAAAGTCTGTTGATTCGTAATTCTGCTGTCTTTTGTGGATGTAGCATGTCAGTTTTATAATTTTGTTTTTGAAAACAGCAGCTAAAGAGTTCATCTTTAAATTCAGCTAAAGTTGGTAATGTAGTCAAGTACCATTTCTTGCTCATTTTCAGGGTTCAAATGGAGGTGCAGGCAATGGAACCAGACCTTTGAAGCAGACCTTTGAAGCTGATCAGTAGGCTAGGAGGCTTATTTCTGATGTTTTTTACATGTAGAATTATTCACACTTGTATTTTCATTTTTGTCCCTAGCTAGTGATATTTAGAGTGGTGTAATTTGGACATATTTATTTTTATGTTTTTGGAATCTGAATATTTATTTGTAATTTTAATTTTATTTTTTATGAATTTTTTTATGTAATTCGGGTTTGGATAAACCCGAACCCGATCCAAACCCGATGGATCGGGTTTGGATTTTGAATATTCAGATCCAATTGGATTTGGATCGGGTTTGGATTTGGATTTCATATTCGGGTTTGGATTTGGATATCACAGGTATCCAACCCGATCCAACCCGTTGCCATCCCTATTCTCTAGTCTCTCGCTCTCTCTTTCTCTCGTGGCTCTCTATGGCTCTCTCTCATAAAATTCTCTCTCACCCTCATTCTTCTTTAATTTTCTTCAAATTAGTACCTTACTTGATTCAAATTAGAGTTGCTCAGTTGAATATGGCTTAGGTTTGAGACTTTGGTTTTTTCAAATCGGGGCTTGTTCAAATTAGGGTTTTTTCAAATTAGAGGTTCTTTGTTTTGAGTTCAATTGATTCAATTTTTTCACTTAAACTTTAACTAACTAGGGTTTATTTTTGATTTAAGAGCTTCTCTAGTTTGAGCTTTGGATTTGGGGATTCTTAAGTGGATTTTGGCTTCGATTCATTGGATTTGGGGCTTCTTCAGTGAATTTGGGGCTTCAATTCGTAAGAATTTGGGGCTTCAATTCAGTGTTGGGAACTTGTTCAAGGGACAGACTGTATGTGTGATTAAAGCTGGTCATGTCGGATCTCCTTATGCTAGAATGATGGTAATACATTTGTTCTAATCGTATTACTTGCTTTCGATGTGTGCTGCTCTTAGTTACCTAATGTCTCGAAAAAATTAGTGAATTGCTATCAAATTGCTTTCGATGTATTGAATGATAGTGATCATAATTAATCATAAAACGGTTGGAAATTGAACAAATCTGATGAGTGTCGTATTAACTCCGATTATTTTTAAATTGTTGATTTCGATTGTAAATTTATGATTGGAAATTTAACAAAGTTATCGGTGATGTGTTATGCAGAAAATTGTTGAATTGCTTGATTTTTCCTTCTGGGGTGTAAATTCATGCTATTCTTTTTATGACCCTGATTTAATTAAAATTCTGGAATAATATATACATTACATCAGACATCCCTCAATATTGATAAGCAATTTTTTTTCATAACCAATAAAATAAGTGATAATATATTGCTGCTTGTAATACAGTAGTGTATATCAAAGAGTTTGGAAATGAGGAAACCAGCTAGCAGAATAAACAGAAAATGGTACCAGATAATGAGATAATGCAAATCACAATTTTCCTGATATATATCAAATAATTGTATGAGCTTACAAACTATGTGACACCATTAGACTAGTTTAGGAAGGAGAAACAGAGAGAGACTCGTCTAATATAATTAAATAATTCGAGATTATTATTTTCTCGATAGTTATGGTGTCGAAAAAGAAAAAGAAACAATTTTGTCAAATTGTTTATGAACTATACAAGCTTCTTCACAAATATGTTCATGATAGGTATTTATTAAATACAGAGCAGTATAATACCATGATGATATTTTTTGGCAAATTTTCCAGTTCTTTCTCAAATAGTGGTGGTTCCACATTCCAGCTTATGTGCAGTTCCTGAAAGCGAATGGTGACTTGGTGAGTAACCTGTTACTTGGAGATGAGCAGCATCCATGGAGCAGGTGCTCCAAGAGGCTAATGTGGTGAGAATTATCAAAGAACTCTTAAAGGCATTTCTCTAATTTTTAAGCAGAGTCTTGTTTCGTATAACTGGGTTTGCTTTTATGTTACACCTTAGAAACTGGGTTTGCTTTTATGTTACACCTTAGAAAGGGGGCATGGCCTGGACCTGGATCACTTAATATTGTCTCTGTTTAAACGTGATTTACGAACCTTGGATTCAAATTTAAACAATTTGTTAATATTTGAACAGGAAGTGAAGTGGCTTCAGACTATCACCAAGATGCCAATCCTAGTGAAGGGAGTAATCACTGCTGAAGACAGTAAGAAACCATAACTTTAAATTGTCATTTTCTTGCATTATATTAAACAATATTTGTAACATGGTTCCTTCTGTAACAACTTGCAGCAAGGTTGGATATCCAAGCTGGAGCAACAGGAATCATCGTATCTAACCATGGTGCTCGTCAACTTGATTATGTCCCTGCCACTATAATGGCTCTGGAAGAGGTAAGTTTATTTTGCACTTGATTATTTCAGTGTTCAGGGTCACCCTTCACATCTGTCGAACTTGCATCTAACTAAAACTTGATAAAGAACATCATCACCTTTTATACACAATAGTAGTTACATTTCAGAATTGAACTACATATTCCAAAAATACCACAGTTTAATTTTATTTTCTGAATTGATATCAAAATTCATTATCATACCATTCACAGTGAAATTGTTCACTACTTGGTTAAACAGGGAGAAATAAATCCAGGTAACAATGTAAAATGATATCTTACAATTTCTCTCTCTTGATATAATCTTTAGGTAGTGAAGGCTACACAAGGCCATGTACCAGTTTTCTTAGATGGTGGAGTCCGACGTGGAACAGATGTCTTTAAAGCTCTAGCACTCGGAGCCTCTGGAATTTTTGTAAGTCTAACTATGTATGATGATTACATTAGCCCGCAATAACCTGCAAATCTTTGTGAACCCTACATCTGTACTGTACCACTTAACAATTATATGAAAATTAGGTATGTGATCCATCAGATATGAAATTCAGTTGACCTTTTTCGGGATCATATTATACCACAACTT
This sequence comes from Saposhnikovia divaricata, assembly GCA_036435485.1. Lineage (NCBI taxonomy): Eukaryota > Viridiplantae > Streptophyta > Magnoliopsida > Apiales > Apiaceae > Saposhnikovia > Saposhnikovia divaricata. The sequence goes on from CM071600.1 coordinate 133,531,994, forward strand.
CTTTCCTTCGATTTTGTTTCACAATATCGACTCATTACTACTGTGTCGATGATAGATTGGACGACCTGTTGTCTTTTCATTGGCTATTAAAGGAGAAGCCGGGGTCAGTATTAGGCCCATCTCTTCCACGAGCAGTTGTAGTATCAGTATTCAAAACCTCCTCTTCATTTGTGCACAACAGAATATACCTTTCCCTATATAGAACAGGGTATATTCTTTGTGTAGGCTATTTCTGTTTAAAGGTCAGAAAGGTATATTCTTTGTATATTCTTTGAATAGGGTATATAGAATAAAATATACCCTAGTTATAGTGGGTGGAATGGTGTAAAGGCTATTTTGATTGGTTGGATTATATTTTGGTTGTATTGAATGGTTTGTTTTGTAATATTTTGGTTGTATTGAATGGTTTGTTTTGTAATGGGATTAAAATTGTGTTTAGACTTGTTTGGTGTTATTGGATTATATTTTGTAATGGTGAAATTCCAATTTTAAAATTAATTTTTTTTAAAAAAAATTGACCTATAGTGTCGGTCATTTGAAAGGGCGACGCTATAGGCTTTTTAAAAAAAAAAAAAAAAATTAACCTATAGCGTCGGTCATTTAAAAGGGCGACGCTATAAGCTATACCTATAGCGTCGGCATTTTAAAGGGCGATGCTATAAGCTATACCTATAGCGTCGACATTTTAAGGGGCGACACTATAAGCTATAGCTATAGCGTCTGTATTTTAAAGGGGCGACGCCATAAGATATACATATAGCGTCGGCATTTTAAGTGGCGACGCTATAAGCTATACCTATAGCGTCGGTCATTTAAATGACCGACGCCATAGCAAACTTTTAACGTCACCAATTTAACCGACGCTATAGGCATAACCTATAGCGTCCTCTGCATATATTACGCCAAAAAGGCGATGCTATAGGCCTTTCTATAGGCCAGTTTTGTACTAGTTAGTCTCACTTGAATGCTGTTTAAAAAATATATAAATATTTGAGTGGAACTATTACTCTTGATTTGTTTATCATATCACAAATGCATTTGATCTTGTTGGGTATAGTGATGTGCAGAAAATATAGGTTGTGACTACACCGCCATTATCAATCTATCGAGAATTCAATGACTAACTCAAGAACGAAGCTTATTGATATTTGACGTCATTTCTTGAGAGATAATATGTAAAAGGGAAGATCAAGCTGATATTTGTTTCAAAAGAGTATCAAATAGCTGACATCTTCACCAAGCCCTTAGCAAAAGAACAATTTTGTGTTCTTCGATGGGAACTTTGCATGTGCAATGTCTAGACAGCAAGCTGCAATTGAAAAGTCTGGTACCTTTGCTTACTGTTCTACATTGTTAATATATAATTTTGCTCTGCAACTGAATTTTACATATCAGGTTTTATTTTTGATATGCGTATAATATGTTTTATATGATAACTTGATAATCCATGCTTATTTGAATTTTTATATTAAATGATTACATGTGGATATCCTTTTTGATGAATAAGGGGGAGAAAATTCAGGATTAAAAGTATGTGTAATTTAAGGGGAGTTGATATTTATTCTTATAACTCTTTACTTCACATACTTTGCTGGGATCATATGTTTTAATGTTAAATGTTTATGTGATGCCATGCGATGCCATGTGATTATGCTTAACATCTTGTCTAGAATGCTAATCATTTTGCAGGGAAAGCATAAATTAAAGGGGAGTATCTAACTCCTGAATGTTGGTGTGTAATCATTAAAAAGGGGGAGATTGAAACCCTATTGGTTTTGATGATGGCACAATGTAGCAAGCTGATTGCTTTTCACTAAATATATATTAGCCTGCTATCAAACTTTATTTTGCAGAATGCTTTGATTGAGGGGAAGTTTTAGCTCAATATCAAGTTAATATGTAATCATAAAAAAGGGGGAGATTGAAAGCATCTTAGTTTTGATGATAACATAGTTAGAAAGCTGGTACGCTTGTAATGATATATTATGGCGAGCTTTGTGTATGTTTCTAATTCTGTTTTGCTGGACATATAAGTTATGCTATATATAAAGATGTTAGCAAGCTGGATATATGCATTGGACTAACATTGTTTTGCAGGTTTAGTAATTATTTTATTTCTGAGCAAAATAGGGTATAGCAGCTAGCTGGCAAGAAAGATTTTATTCTAACGCAGCAAGCTGGTAGACAGAGTCCATATTTACCAGAAGTCCTATTTTCTTGGAGATCTATTAGGACTTGATATTTGTAAGGATTCTATCAATTATATAGAACGTATAAATATATATATGGGCTCAACTTATTTCAAAATCGTTTATATATATATTTATGTATATCTATCTTCTATCCTAATAAATAGGAGTTTTGTTTTTAAACGTTTTCTTCCTTACAAAACTCCATTCTTCTGGTCTTTTATCTTCAGATGGTTGTTTGCACTTCAACGTTCTTATTTCTTCAACTCTCATCTGTTTTAAATCTTTTCTAAACGTTACTTTTCTAAACATTGTTTTCTTGAACGTTAGTTTTGAATAAGTCTAGCAACAAATACGTGAGACTTAAGGTCAAGACCGTTGGGTTGTTTGCTTAATTCAGAAATATAGTTCATTATAAATAGACTTGTGTGTTTTCCATTCTAGGTTGTTGGACAACGAATTCAAAAACACAAGTGCTTACAAACTGATTTGCAAAATTCTTCACATACTTGAGCTCTTATATTATACGGTTTATATCCTTGTTAGAGTTCATAGTTTCGTGTGTAATTCATTCTAAACTTGTATTGTTCAACTTGTAAAGTTGGTAGTTGCTGGATTGGTAAGCTTGGACACAAGGGTTCAGGGAACTAGAGGCTAGAGAAGTCTATACATGGGAAGTATAGGACTTAGAGGGCATTAAGTTCGAGGAACAGGGTTTGTCAGCAAGCTGCAATTAGTGACTGGGAGAATCAGGGAGATATATTATTGTATCGTGTAATTGTAATTATTTGTGATCAATAATATATTCCTTTACCAAGTTGGTAGAGGACCAGGACGTAGACCATTAGGAGATAGGTGTCGAACCTGGCTAAAATTGCCGTGTGTTCTTTACTTTCTGCATTTTATCTTACTGCACTGCATAACTTAGCTCGCTGCTTATTTGTTAATCTGTTGCATCCAGTTAGCTGTCAGAACAATTTTTCAGGCAGAATTTTTGTTTGATCATTATTAGTCATAACACCTATTCATCCCTCCCCTCTAGGTGTGTAATTTCAATATGTTAATAGGACCTATATGACCAAAATAGTACAAATTATTAAATCTTAAAAAAGATAAATGAGAAACGTTAGATCTAATATTAAAAACTTTATTTAATTAATAGTAGAATTATGTTCATATATTAAAACCAAATTTTAATAATCTAAATCAAATATAAAAATGTTTTCAAAATTAAGTAAAATTTTTAATGTAAAAATTCATAACTTTGTTGTCTCTTCAATTTATAGGTGGTTTAGTTCATTAAACTTTCAATAAATTAAAGATTTTTTTTTTGAATAATTAGACTTATAGCATTGAGTATATGTTCTAAGAAATTCTGGGGATGAGTGTAAGAACCCTAAATTTTGGATATAATTAAAACTTTTTATTATGTACTGAGGTAATGGTAAGTAGTGATTACGACTACGATGTAACGATTGAGATAATGAATGGAAGGAATAGATTTGGATTCAAATGTTTATATGCCATGAAGAATACTATTGGTTGACAGTTTAGATAAGAATTATCTATCTCCTAGGGAATTAAGATTTGATAATTCTAAAGAAGAAGATTATTCTTATGTCATCCAAATCGATATCTGTTATTGGTCCAGTGGTTCCGCAAAAAGGTTAAGGAACGATCGAAAGAGATCAGGGACAATTGTACAACCCTAAGAGAATAAGTAAAGAATAAAGAATGAATAGTGTTTTGGTGGAATTAGGAATATTATTAGACGACGCTATATAGAAGTACCCGAAACGAAATTCTGAGTTCGTATTAGTGCTCCAGGGGGGAAAAGAGTGTATGTAAAAGGTGTCGGATTCTGAAAAATAGCACTTTTATTTTCTCCGAGAGTTCCCTGGACACTGATAGCCTTAAGTATTTAACGAATGGATTTAAGGAATATAAATTGAAAAGTTAGAAAGAAAGATGGAGAATGATAGTATTAAAATTAAGAAGATTCCCGGTAAACCCTAATTAGAAATCCGTGAAATATTCCTACGAACGATCAATCGAAACGAGCAATAACCGGACACAGAATCAAGCAGAGGACCAAGATACATACATGTGCTAATAGAAATATCTAGTAACCAACTTTGGTTGCAAACTAACTAGCAAGTTACAAACCAACAAGGTACTTAGCAAGCAACCATGCATAATCTAACACATGTCCCTTGAAAAATACATCACCCATGACATCTTACCTTTAATAAAGCTACTTTATTACCAAAGATATTATTCTAACACCACAATAATTCATCTTGGATAAGACTAAGGCAAGAGAAACAAAGCAACCCACCATTCTCTCTAAAACAAAGCCATTCGGCTTCTTCATTAATTCAAAATCCAAAACCAAGCTTCCCACCATTGTTTGATCTTGAAACTTTTAGGGTAAGTCCTATATTTCATAAAAGTAATATCCTAGAAATTGTAGCCTCAATCTCCTCTTTTACCATTTTCAAAAAAAATCATTTAAGAGGTGAATAGTGTTTTTCAAGAACTAATTTGGGTTTCTTGATTTCTTTGGTTGATATAAGGTTTGTTAAGGCTAGACAAGGACCATAACAAGCTTAGTAAGGCTAGTACATACTCTCAAGAAGGTATACCACTTGAAACCCTAGCTCTTGTCTTTGGATATATTCATGTTCTTTATGATTTAAGCCTAGTTATGTTATTAGTGGTATTATAAGCATGATTATGATTGAGTTTTGGATAAATGTTAAAAATAGTTAGATGAACGGAAAGGCATTGCTTAGCCTCAGTTCATGTGTATAAATCATGTATATGTTGTTTGGAATGGATACCATGTTTTTGGGAAGATTTGAAATTGGTAGATATTCGATTTATAGTCGTCGCAATGCCGAAATTTCGTTAACCTTAAGAAAAACGACGTGGACAGTAGATGTAACTCACTGCCTAGCTTTGTAATCTTCCATGATAGGATAGATAATGTTCCAAGCTTCGTTTTGATATAAAGACGTGTGAAACGGACTTACGGTTTAGGAGTTACGGCCGGTTTACTAAAAGTGGTTCGAAACCGGAAATGAGAATTCTTAACTGAAATTGAACCCTCGTAAAATACGTAAGTCAGTGGCGAATCTTGGTAATTAAATAATAGAGGTAAAAAGGAAGGTGTGAGAGAAAACCTCATGTGAATCGGATCGTTTTTCGATTTTATAAAAATGTTTGAATCTAGGTTAAACGCGAACGAACCCTTAAAAGTATATAACTTTGGTTATAACTTAGAAAACGAGCGATAAAAACTCGAGGTATAATCTCGGTTCGTAATCGATCGACTTTAGAACTTATACGACTTAAGTATATACCGAGTGTGGGTATGATAACATATCGTAATAACGACCAAATGTCGGATCGTATCGGTAATAAAAAGAGTTACACTAAAAGGTGTATAACGAGATAATACAAAAACGTGTTTCGATTTAAGTGAAGTTATACTTAGACTTTTAAAACGTGTTAAGTGGTTAATCTCGAATGTTCTAATTGTTTATAGATCATCGAGCAGACCCAGGACACGCTATCTCCACCCACACCCGATTACCAGGCAAGTGTTCAAACCTTTGAACCTGTTGTTGTGATAATATATGTATATGATTTCTGTTTTACATATGCCATCGCATGCATGCCTGTTTCCAATTATATTGTGACTCTGGTTTTTGTGATACTTTTTCCCTGAATTGATATTGGTTTATAGACTAGATACGAATTATCAGTAATAAGCCGGATTGTTTTGGTAAGACCCTTAGTGAAGGGCATATGTTATTCATTCTAAATATAGACCGGGAGTCGGTATTTTGAGTTATAGATAGTCGTGGAAACCCGGAGGGATTCCAACGACAGATTATTATTTATCTGAGGAATGTTATTGTTAAACGTTATTATATTCCATAAAGTATTAATTACCTGAAAATATTTCGAGGAATGTTATTCGAGTATTATCTCAGTCGAGAGATAATAAATGAATGTTAGTTTCGAATATTCATTTAGAGTTGATTATTTAATGAATATTATTTTGATATTCATTAGAATGTTATTTATTAAATGAATATTACTTTCGAATATTCATTTAAGGTTTTATGTACTTAATGAATATTATTTTAAAATATTCATTGGAAGTTCTATTTACTTAAGGAATATTATTTCGATTATTCCTTTAAAGTTTTGATTACTAAATGAATATTATTTGGATATTCATTTAGAAGATTATTTATTAAATGAATGTTATTTGGATATTCATTTAGAAGACTAAATACTAGATGAACATTATTTTCAAATATTCATTTAAGGTTTGACTTATTTATTGAATATTATTTTAAGTATTTATTGGAGTTTAATTATTTAATGAATATTATTTCGAATATTCATTTAAGGAGGGATTTATTTAGTAAATAATTCCATATATTCATTCGAGGATTACTTATGAGCAATATTATGAGTTAATAATATTCCGTAATTATTATTGAGTAAATAAATATTCTTGGAATATTTATTTAATTCTTTTAAAATTCTTTTTAAAATGATTTATATTATTCGGAGATTACCTTTCACCTCCAGATATTATGTAAAATATTTCGGAGTCTTTTACGACTATTTTAATCAAGGAAAGGTTCCCAACTCTTTATTTTTCATTTAAATCTATCTTAAAAGGATTTAAATGCTCGCTCAAACTTCCATATTATAGGGGAACCTACTTGAGCAATGTTATTTATCTTGTTGACTTCCCGGTCATAATTTATCCTTTTCACTCGCAACTCGGTTGCTATGGACTCATTAAGTCTGTGTGTACCTTCTCATCATTCGAGGGGTAAGATTGTTGGAACACGTTGATATCCATTAACAAACAAAAGCTTGGGAAATGATGGTGAATTTTCCTTTCCAACAAGATACGACTACTTTGTGGAGTCTTATCAACAAGTATTTCACTTGGGGAAGGGAGGACAAACTCTACGTTTCAATGCTGTGGATTTATTCGAACTAGGAGTCGTGTGTAAGAGGCCGAGTCGCGCGGTCCATCACAAGGCCTAACCATTGGCCAGGGAGTTACTATTAAGGCAATCTACAAGTGGAGCCGTCAGTTCTTCCTTCTACCGGTAGTAAACTATATTGGGCTGTACCATCCCCGACTGATCATCAGGGAATGGGATAGCTGGCGCGTAATGACTCCAGTATTGGTTCGTCTCCCAAGTTGGGAATTCCCTGCAACACGTATCGAAGAGAATTCTTTCAGGTTGACGGTGTCTTCCGCAACACGTATCGAAGAGACTTCTTTCAGGTTGTAAGACTTCGAAAAATGTTAATAACTGGAATTGCAATATTTTCCTTGCAAGTTCCTCTTAATATGATAAATGATGATATCTGGCTTATCTTTGACATAGCAGATATTCCCATCTATATATGCATTTTGAGTTACCTCGTAACTTCATCGTTCATGTTATTCTGGCATCATTTCCGTAAATGCATGGCATATGGTTAGAAAGATACTTTTGAACTGTTATATATTATCATTCAGTTATATATTATTGTTGGTGGGCTATTGCTCACCCTTGCTTTATTATTATATCACAACAACAGCTAGACCAGATGACTCGCACAAGGCGCACTCGACGCTGGCGAGAACGATGAGACTACCAGAGCCGAAGAGACAGCTATTGGTAGGATAGATTTATTCTTTCAGTACCAAGTATATGGTCTAGTATGACTCATGTAAATGGATGGCAAAGAGTATGTATTTATATTGAATTTTTTTTTGGATTGTAAGAACTCATAATGTGATTAATAAAATTTGATAGTTACTCTGATTTCATCTCTGGGACTATAACGGGTGTGTTTTATGTTATTGTTTTGGGTCACAAGGTTGTAATTTAATATTTATGTTGAATTGTGGATGGGAATTGAGACGGTAACGACCAGATCCCTGATCCCGGATCTGGGGGTGTTACAATGAGACAGAGTCTAAATAGGATAAGCCCTTATCACTTGGCTATTCAATCGTGCTCATCATATGATTCTTGAGTTTTGCATCTAAATTTGATTTTTAGAATTTTACTAAAGCAAATATAGTATAGATCGTGTGAAATCTAATAATAAAATATTTATTTATTTATTTATACTAAAGTTTGATTAATTTTCTCTAAAATATTCAAATTTAAGAATTCTTAATTTTCTTTGACAAAATATTAAAATTTATTCGATAAAAATCAAATTTAACACAAATAAATATTATTCCCTCAGTTACTTTTGATTCTTAACATTTGAGATGAGTACTTCAAAAGAAGGGAAAGAAATAAATGTAAAGTGGTAGGATCTACAAAAATTAGGAAATAAAAATTTACTATTTTGAAAAATGTTAAGAAATCAAGGGACGTTCTAAAAAGAAAATTTTTAATAAATTATTGGGATGAAGAGAGTATAATAAATATATATTTTAAAAAATCCTACTTAGGTATATAAAAAGAACAATGCATTGCACAAGTATATATTAACTAGCTTAAAACCCGTGCGATGCACGGATTTTTTTTAATATTATATAGTATGAATTTTTTTCATTAATTTGATTTAATTTTTTTAAAACATGAATTTTGGAGGCTTAAATTTTTAAATGAGATGATTTGATGATAATTATATAAATGTTATCCGTGATATTTCTAGAAAATGAGGAATTTTAGTTAGAAAATATAGAAAAGATGATAGATTTTGGTTGTAAAGGTAATCGATTAATTATTAGTAAATATAAAATTATGATTATACTTTATTAAATAGAATGCCCGTATAATTGGAAAAAGAGAGGACATAGTTAGAGAAAATTAAAAAGGTAATATGTTTTAGTTGAAAAAGGTAATGGATTAGTTTATAGTAATTATAATTTAATTATGTTATTTTACTAATTAAAATTCCTCGTAATGTTTTTAGAAAAGAAGAAATTAATGTAGACCGTGATATTTATAGAAAATGATAGATTTTAGTTAGAAAATATAAAAAAGATGATACGTTTTAGATTTTTAAAGGTAATCAGTTAATTATTAGTATTATAATATTATTATTTAATTGTATTAAATAGAACCGTCCGTGATATAATTGGAAAAACAGAGGTTTTAGTTAGAGAAAAAAAAAAGTAACGTGTTTTGGCTGAAAAGGTAACCACCCGTGATATAATTGAAAAATGAGAGATTTTAGTTAGAGAAAAGGTAATGTGTTTTGGCTGAAAAAGGTAATTGATTAGTTAATTGTAATTATAATATAATTATGTTATTTTATTAAATAAAATTGTTCGTAGTGTTTTTAAAAAAATGAGAAATTTTAGTTAGATAAAATATAAAAGATATTATATTTTACCTGAAAAGGAAAATTATTTAGTTATTAAAAAATAGAAAAGTTAATATGTTTAACCTGAAAAAGAAAATTGATTAGTAAATGAGAAATTTTAGTTAGATAAAATATAAACGATAGTGTATGTTACTTGAAAAAGGAAATTATTTAGTTATTGAAAAATAGAAAAGTTAATATATTTAACTTGGAAAATGAAATTGATTTTTTAATAGGATGGATTTTATCTGTAATTAAGTAAGGGTAAATAAGTAAAATTAACCGGTACCATACTGACCAACCAAACTTTTAATGTTTCAACTTTTATATAATAGTATAGATTTAATATCATTGAATTAGAAACAAATAAAAGACTTACAAGTTTACAACCACCCGCCAAATCCCTTCCTCATGTATAATCCTATATATATATATATATATATATATATATATGAGTTGCACTACATAGCAAACACCTTATATAACAAATAATAAAGAACATCTCATATCTAATATAATTTAAGAGTTCCGTCATAGCACCCAATACAAAAAGTTGTTATTTTTTTACCCTCCAGCAAACCAGCAAAAAAATAAAAATTGAAAATTTACTGTTCATTGATGACGTCATCAGTGAACAGTAACTTTCAAATTTTTTTTTTTGCAGACTTGATAGAGGGTAAAAAAATAACAACTTTTTGTATTGGGTGCCTCTGACGGGGCCAAAGGATCTAATAGATCTAAGGTGTTCTTTGTTGTTTGTTATATAAGAGTGTTCTGTATGTATGGAGCAAAGACCTCTATATATATATATATATACACTCACACCCATGCAAATGTGGTTGCGCTATTATTTGCGTATGTATTGCTAAACAAATTAAAATTTAGAGAGAGAGAGAGGGATGGCACTTGGTATGTTAGAGGTGTTGTTGGTATCTGCTGGAGAACTCAAAGAACGTAATATCTGGTGTATGCCTTTGATTTTTGCCCTATTATCTTCTTCATACTACTATTATTTCTATCTTATTATCTTTTTTAGTTTTTTTCTCAGCTGATATAGTATATACTTACAAGGACTCCAAAGCTCTAATTTTTTCAGGTGGCCTTGATTGTTTACTTCCATTTTTGAATAATACCAAGGCGCCTTACGCTAAAATTCACTATGGAGCCTAAAATCAAACTAGTTGCTTGGCTCAAGGTTCCATTTTTAATTTCTACATTTCACGCATACATCCCCAAGCATCATAATTTCTTCATATATAGTCTATTTATCCCATGAGTGTGTATACTTATTTATTTTGCATTGTCCAATATAAAAATTCTTTTTAGCTAATTAATACATACATTTCTTTATGACGTCATTTGGATTTTGGAGTCACAAACGCTGAAACGCATTACGTAAATTCAAAAATAATGTTGGGCATTATGTTTAGAACAACAGAATTCTTGCCTCTATGTTTGTGCGCGTGAAGTTAAATTAAAAAGGGTGATAATTTATTTAGAAAGACTCCGAAACCACAATGCAGGAGAAGGGAAGAAAGAAATATGGAATGAGAAATTCAGGTTTGAAGTGGAGTTGGAAGATAAGGAAGAAGAAGAAGAAGAAGACCACATGAAAAATAAGCTGGTGCTAAGTATAATCGACAAGCACCAATTCTCCCCGGATTTCCTTGTGGGCGAAACAACGTAAATTTATTACTTTTATCACAACTTCACAAGTATATTTTCGTTCAAAAAAGTATTAAAAATCAATAAAAATATTTGTGTGTACAGGATCTATATAAAGGATGTAATATTACGTGGACTGGAAGAGGGAAAGGTTGTACATGGACCTCATAAGTACAGAGTTATCCGACCAGATAAAAGCTACTCCGGTGAAATTTCCGTTGCCGTTTCCTTTATTAAGGTTTTCCTACTAATTCTCCATTTCCAATTAATCATTTCTTTAGTTTTATTCCCCTTCTACTAATGTCAACTACTCCCTCTGTCCCCCTCATTTTTTTACGATTTTTTTCCTCATTTCTTTACGATTTTTTTTATTGCTTGACACGCATTTTAAGACTCCTAAAAAATATAGTTCTATAACTTATTTTTAAAATTTTCTTTTTTTTATATAAAAATAGAACAATTCTATTTTTATACAATTTTTTTTAAAACATAAGTTATTGTTCTATTTTTCTACAATTTCTTTTAAAAACATAAATTATGAAACTATTCACAAAATGTACCTTAAAATTCGTGCCAGAATTACGTCCCCAAGATAAATAACCAAGGAGATTGAGGGAGTAATTGAATAAAATAAACGGTTACATTTATTTGCACGAATTCATTTCATACTATATTTCTATACAAGTGGTACTACTATATGTTGAGTCATTCACTTGTATATCTTTAACTTGTAAATTTAAAATACATTTTTAAACTAAGTTTAAAAATATTGATTGATGTGATGGTGAAATGTGATGCAGGCTATTGAAGGAGACTTTAGAGGCGAGGAGCAGCCACATTTCTACAACGAAGAAACATGTGATAGCTGAATATTCTGTAAATGTTAAATGTATCAAGTCTAAAATGTAGCAGTGCATTGTTAATTTTTTTACTTGGGAAATTAAATTTATTAAATTGATTAACGGATACTTTCATATATTTATTTAATTGATTTTTGTGTTATGCACGTGTTATTGTTATGTATTAGTAAAATGCATTGTTACACATTATGCTAGTAGTCTAGTAGAGTAGTAGGGAAAATAATAACAAAATATAATTAGCAATTTTAAGTTTTTTTTTAAAAGCTTGAGTAAATGTTAATGATGGGGGAATTCCTATTTATCTGAATCCAACAAAGTACTTCCTTCATTCCTTAAAAATTTTTAAAATCACTACAATAAAAACGGGCTTTTCCTACCATCAAATCGGTAGGAAAAGACCCTAAATCGGTAGGAAATGCCGCATTTCCTACCGGCCCCCTTCGGTAGAAAATGGTTAAGTGGGAAATGTATTTGGTAGGAAATGATAGTGAGCGGGTCAAACGTGGGTCCCACACGCTGACGTGGCCTTCCAAGTCAACTGCCACGTCATACGTCACGTGTATTTTTGTGACATGCTGGCAGCCCATTTCCTACCGACTATCCTTTAACAAGTTGGTAGGAATTATTTCAGAAGTCAAATAAAAAGCCATTTCCTACCGTTCATTTCCTACCGAGTTCCAATATTTCCTTCCAGACATTTCCTACTGTCCTTATGAATGTGGTAGGAAATGGCTTGAAGATGGTAGGAAATACTGGGTTTCGAATGATAAAATGGTAGGAAATGGCTTGAAGACGGTAGGAAATACTGGGTTTTTAAAAAAACTAAATTAGTCTTGTTGATTTTCATTTACAGTAAAATGCTCAAATAGTAATAAAACTACAAAAACGCAACCATAAAAACGCAACCAAAACAGAAACGCATTCAACATATAAAGAAATTCAAACATTTATCATAACCATAAACAATCATTCTCCCTTATTACAATCATAATATTCAAAAGTTATAAATTATTCTAAAATAACAACAAGAAATCAAGAACATTTTATACAAACTTAATTAACCATTGCCTTCAACATCTTTATCCTTATCTACAATGATCATTTATCTCCACCCACCATCATTGTTTTCACACCAATTTTCTTGGCCCATTTGTCTTTGGCTTCATCCATGAAGTTAGATTCATATATAATAGCCTTGTTATCCTCATCAAGTACCTACAATTTACATAAGAAGCAAAAATAAGTAAGTAGTACTAGGATGTGAAATAATCAAACAACAAACTAAGTAGGGGATAAATTTTACCTAATAATCAAGATGTGAAAAATGAAAGAGATTATGTATGTGGTTGCTAATGATATATATTATAGATTGAAACTAAAAATTTTCAGTGGTATAAGATGAAGAGGTGGAGAAGAGAGTTGGAATGAAGGGGAATGAAGAGAGGTATTGTTTTATAAATTTGAATTACACATTTCCTACCGCACTTTTATATTTCCTACCAATTTGCGGTAGGAAATGACTTTGGGCGCCATTTTAAAATTTTGGTTTGGGCGGTCATTTCGAATTTTTGGTTTAGGCGCTCATTTTGAATTTTTCGTGAAGCGGTAGGAAATGACTTTGGGCGCCATTTTTGAATTTTAATTTGGGCGCTCATTTCAAATTTTTGGTTCAGGCGCTCATTTTGAAATTTTCGTGAATTATCATTTTCTACCGCATGATACCATTTCCTACCGTAAACCGGTAGGAAATGTAAAAAAATGAAAAATGAGATAGCGGGGATTCGAACCCCCATCTCCAACGAAATTTGTACTACCTCCAACCACTATGCCAAGGTATTTTTTGTGTTTTAATGTTACTCTAAAATTATATAACCACAATACCTTGTTTATCACTTTTTCATTAAAAAGTCCTTACAAATGAACTTTAAAAATCACAATTTTTTGCAAATGTCACTAATTCATAGTGATCTTGAAATTCTAACGGTTGGATATGTAAAAAATGTAACTAGAAAAATGAATTAGTACAAATTATTCTTAAAATAAGGGTTTTTCCTTATAAAATCACGTCAACTGAATTTTAAAAATCACAATTTTTTTTCACACATGACTAATTTGCAGGGATAATGAGATCCGTATGGTTTAATCGTTCAAAAACTATTTAAAAAAAAAATAAAGTCCAACCCTAATAACCCTAAATCTAACCCCTAAACTACAACCCCTAGACTAGTTGACTATTAAATTACATAATCAAATAAATTTATTATTTTTTTAGAATTTTGGAATAACATTTAAAAAAATTTATCTTGACTCCCGTACGGTTCGATCGTCGAAATTCTATTTCAAAATAATCGAATCAAGAATCGGGAACGAAAACTAGTTTAAGGGTTAAAGTCAAATTACTAGTTGACCGTTAAATTTCCTAATCAAATCAATTTATTAGTTTTTTAAAATTTTGGAATAACATTTAAAAATATTGATCTTGACTCCCGTACGGTTCGATCGTCGAAATTATATTTCAAAATAATCGAATCAAGAATCGGGAACGAAAACTAGTTTAATGGTTAAAGTCAAATTACTAGTTGGCCGTTAAATTACTTAAACAAATTTTTTTTTTAGTTTTTTAAAATTTTGAAATAACATTTAAAAAGATTGATCTTGACTCCCGGACGGTTCGATCGTCGAAATTCTATTTCATAATAATCGAATCAAGAATCGGGAACGAAAACTTGTTTAGGGGTTAAAGTCAAATTAGTAGTTGACCGTTAAATTACCTAATCAAATAAATTTATTATTTTTTTTAAAATTTTGGAATAACATTTAAAAAGATTTATATTGACTCCCGTACGGTTCAATCGTCGAAATTATATTTCAAAATAATCGAATCAAGAATCGGGAACGAAAACTAGTTCAGGGGTTAAAGTCAAATTACTAGTTGACCGTTAAATTACCTAATCAAATAAATTTATTATTTTTTTTAAAATTTTGGAATAACATTTAGAAAGATTGATCTTGACTCCCGTATGGTTCTATCGTTGAAATTCTATTTCAAAAAAATTGAATCAAGAATCGGGAACCAAAACTAGTTTAGGAGTTAAAGTCAAATTACTAATTGACCGCTAAATTACCTAATCCAATAAATTTAATATTTTTTTAAAATTTTGGAATAAAATTTAAAAAGATTGATCTTGACTTCCGTACGATTCTATCGTCGAAATTTTATTTCAAAATAATCGAATCAAGAATCGGGAACGAAAACCAATTTAAGGGTTTAAGTCAAATTAATAGTTGACCGTTAAATTACCTAATCAAATAATTTTATTCTTTTTTAAAAATTTTGGAATAACATTTAAAAAGATTGATCTTGACTCCCGTACGGTTCAATCGTCGAAATTCTATTTCAAAATAATCGAATCAAGAATCGGGAACGAAAACTAGTTTAGGAGTTAAAGTCAAATTAATAGTTGACCGTTAAATTACCTAATCAAATAAATTTATTCTTTTTTAAAATTTTTGGAATAACATTTAAAAATATTTATCTTGACTCCCGTACGGTTCAATCGTCGAAATTCTATTTCAAAATAATCGAATCAAGAATCGGGAACGAAAACTAGTTTAGAGGTTAAAGTCAAATTACTAGTTGATCGTTAAATTACCTAATCAAATAAATTTATTATTTTTTAAAAATTTTGGAATAACATTTAAAAAGATTGATCTTGACTCCCGTACGGTTCGATCATTGAAATTCTATTTCAAAATAATCGAATCAAGAATCGGGAACGAAAACTAGTTTAGGGGTTAAAGTCAAATTACTAGTTGACCGTTAAATTACCTAATCAAATAAATTTATTATTTTTTTAAAATTTTGGAATAACATTTAGAAAGGTTGATCTTTACTCCCGTATGGTTCGATCGTTGAAATTCTATTTCAAAATAATCGAATCAAGAATCGGGAACGAAAACTAGTTTAGGGGTTAAAGTCAAATTACTAGTTGACCGTTAAATTACCTAATCGAATAAATTTAATATTTTTTTAAAATTTAGGAATAACATTTAAAAAGATTGATCTTGACTTCCGTATGATTCGATCGTCGAAATTTTATTTCAAAATAATCGAATTAAGAATCGGGAACGAAAACTAATTTAGGGGTTTAAGTCAAATTACTAGTTGACCGTTAAATTACCTAATAAAATAAATTTATTCTTTTTTAAAATTTTTTGAATAACATTTAAAAAGATTGATCTTGACTCCCGTACGGTTCAATCGTCGAAATTCTAATTAAAAATAATCGAATCAATAATCGGGAATGAAAACTAGTTTAGGGGTGAAAGTCAAATTACTAGTTGACCGGTAAATTACCTAATCAAATAAATTTATTATATTTTTAAAATTTTTGAATCACATTTAAAATGATTGATCTTGCCTCCCGTATGATTCGATCATCAAAATTCTAATTCAAAATAATCGAATCAAGAATCGGAAACGAAAATTAGTTTAGAAGTTAAAGTCAAAGCACTGGTTGACCATTAAATTATCTAATCAAAAAAATTTATTATTATTTTTAAAATTTTGGAATAACATTTAAAAAGATTGATCTGGACTCCCGTATTGTTCGATCGTCGAAATTCTAATTTTTATTTTTATTTGTTTATGTAATTCACAAACTAGTAAAAATAGGGTGAAAAATCACAAAAATAGAAAATTAGCGAACCAAATGTAACCTGAATCACAGAATTAATGAGTATTAATATTTGAATTTTTATGAATTTTAATTCGAATTTTATCTTATTTTTTCTCTTTTTAATTAATTTAATGAACATATGACCACAATAATACATGGCGGTTCATTTCCTACACAAACATTTCAGGCATAAACATATCTATTATCTTACATAAACATATCTATTACCTAACATATATAATCATTTTAAGCATAAATAATAATTCTGTTATCCAACATTTCAAATATATATATATATATAAACATTGAATATTAACAAATAAAATTAAAAACTCGACACAGCTCATTTTCTACCGCTTGTCGGTAGGAAATGTCAACCTGACACGTCAACCAATTAGAAGCCGCCAAGCTGTCATTTACTGGTGAAAAGGCGAGCCTTTTCCTACCGCCTTAACGCGGTAGGAAATGCTGAGCATAAAGCGACATTGCCACATGGCACTTAGGACCCACAAGATTCATTTCCTACCGTAGTCGGTAGGAAATAAGTGTCTCATTTCCTACCGAGTTCATTCGGTAGGAAATGGTGTCAATGAAACGATGTCGTACCATTGTGGCCGGCCATTGACGTGGCGTTGTGGGTCCCGTTCGACTCATTTCCTACCGATTTCGGTAGGAAATGTCTACACATTTCCTACCGACTAGTGGTCCGGTAGGAAATAGCCGTTTGACTTGAAAATCGGTAGGAATTGGTCGGTAGGAAATGCGTTGGTAGGAAAAAAATGGTAGGAAAAGCCCGTTTTTCTTGTAGTGAATCCAAAATTTTATAAAATGCTATTTTTCATGTGATGGAGGGAATACATAAAAATAATATCAAATGATAAAAATGTCAAAAACGTGGCAAAATTATACGAGAAAGAGTTTGTCTCTGTACTTACATCAAGCATCGCGTATTGATTTTCTGCTCTCCCACAAAATTAATTAGTACTACCTAAACCTTACTATTATATAATTAAAGATGATGATGAAAAAGTTGAATTTAGGATAAGAAATTTTCCCTCCTCGTTTTATTCAATTTATTCTTAATTATAAAAATAATAAATTGTTTGGAATGGATAACAAAAGAATAGAGTACTCTAAATCCATGTCCCAAATCATTTTTGGAAATTTGGATTCTAGATATGAAATGGATGTAAAATTTGAGATTACATCTCACATGAGGGCAATCTTTGAGTATTATCCCTTCACACAGCCAATATATATGTCTGAATTTTGAGTTAAAGAGGCGCCAGCTTGCAAAAGCACAACTGCAAGCCAACCAAGCCCTCTCTAACCAATCCTCAAACCCAAACACTGTCACAAACATTGAACCAACCGCATCATCCTCTCAAAAGAGTGATGTTAGTAAAAAGAAGATGAGGAAGCAACCCACAATTGAGCCACTTAAACTTTAGTTTTATCAGAAATGGGTATACAATTAGAAAGTGAGGCACCTGAGTCACCATTGCAAAGATCAAAGAAGAAAAAGATTATAGAAACCACCTCTTCAGCCTCTCAAATGGCTGAAATTGCAAAAATAGGGACAAACTTAGTACTAGTGGCATTCTCTCAAAAGAATGTCTCTATTGAAACAAGCATTCTCCCCAATGCACCTACCTGTAAAGAGTCTGCCCAGGGTAGTGATAAAGGTAGCACACCACAGAGTGGAAAGCACGTCACTATTGAAACTCCCTCTAACTCTCAGGGGGAGTTGCCAAAATCTACTCTAATACACACTTCTTTTCTATAATCTTCAAACACTGTGAATATTTCTTTTGAGCCTGTGACTCAAGCAATTGAGGAATAAGGCATTGATCAAAAAGAATTTACTCCTCTTGTTGAGCCAATGGATTCAAGTGACTTGATACATGACACCTTGTTCACCACCCAGAACCCATAATTAGTTTGTGAGGGAATGCATGCTGGGGCATATCCTGATGACACCAACACAAATATAGAGGATTCACTAATTTTCACTAGAGACTCTGTGTCACACCCCCTAACCCGGAGTCCGGATTGGGCGCCACCCAAACAATAACAAATAAGAATACCTGTATATAAAACTTAAATACACCATCGATTTCTCACCGAGGATCAATTCTAGGTTATGGTATGAAACAAGAATCTAAATTATACAAATTATTACAACTTCTATCTCTGCTCTAAATACAAAATACTATACCATCTAATCTGTAGCTCAATCCCAATCTGTGCTTACCCGCTCTGGCTTCGAATTCTATCCTGTATAGAACGCCTCATCGCTCTCATTCACTCTCATTCACAGTGATAAATGTAGTAGATCATCCTTAAACCTAACTGCAAAGGGTTAGGTAAAACAAAACAAGAGTGAGCCAAAAACGCTCATCAAGTGCATAATATAGTGAAACAACAATATCTTAACATTTCATTGATGAACAATATCAATGATTAATATATCTCAAAGGAATAATTCAATTTCCATCATAAGATTAAACTTTCCATTTTTCCTCAAATGAGAACTTTTAATCAAAACATTTCTTTCTTTAAAACAGTTTTATCAATGAAACATACTTTCCATAAAACCTTTTAAAAACATTTAAGTTGATTGGAGTTTTTCCACGACAACAAACAATACGGGTGATCAGCCAAGTAAAGTCCCCATACCGGACACGAAGTCCCTCTGGACCTTGAAATTGGGTTCCCAATTAGGCAACACATTGGCCTTTAAAATGCTGGACTAGTCCCACTAGCCTCTTACGCTAAATAAAAAGTGTTGGACCGGCGTCACCCGGCCTCTTACGCCTCCAATCTGAAGGAATCCGTAGAAAACATTTAGACGAAATCCCTCACAATAACACCTTTAAAACATTTCACTTTTAATCCTTAAACTCACTGATAACAGATCAACCCAGTATAAAGAATTTTAAAAACATCTTTACGTAATCAATTTATTTTCATTTGCAATTATAAAAGACTGAGGATCAGGAAAGCATTTAATATGAGGAATCATAAACAGAAAAGCAACAAGATTAAACTAAACATGGCATGGTTCGACAAGATTGAATCATAATCAACAGTGCATCATATATCAATAAAGAAACATTAATCAATTAGGAAACGAAGCAACTGTTAAGATTCTAGAATTTGAACAGCAATTTATAAGGAAATCATGGAATACAGGAATCTGAAGTTCAATTGATAAATTGGGTTACTGCACTGGTCATAAACTAATGAAGAGTCGTTAGTTAATAAGGAACAAAATAAGGGTTAAGGTTCTAGAATTTAATTCAAGGGTTATCGAAGTCTGGTTTCGCTGTAATGGTTTAAAGGGATAAGCACAAGGAAAAGATTAAGATAAAGCAAGGCATAAATTATAAGTCAAGGATTATAGTTCGACAAGAAACAGGGTAAATAATAGGGTACATAAGTTTAAATAATGATTCATAAGGATAAGCAAGGTACATGTATTTCAATAATAATTTATAAGGAATAAACAATAAGGTATAAAGGGTTCAACAATAATAAAAAAAGGAATAGTAGTAAGGTATAAGAATTTAAAGAACAATTCATAAGTAGTTCAAGAAATCTGAATTTCAATACAAGGTGTGAGTCACTTGAAACAAAAGAAAGGGGTGTAGACCCTAGCAACACAACTTGAAAGAAAACTTACAATTAATGGAAACAGACTCAAGTCATTCAAAATGAAAATGAACGGTATATATGCTTTCAAGAAGGGATTTTGAAAGATCATATATAAATAAAACAAGAGAGTTCACATCACTTGAACGATAAGTGAGGGATAATATACTTGCCTCAACACACGAAGTTTCCAATTCCAATGCCTCGATCCTTTACTCACTTTAAATTAGTCTCTCCTTCTTTATACATTGACCTTTCTTCGATCACCCATCCGTCTTTACTTTATCACTTGTCAGCTTCTACACGAACACACTCGTCTACTCCGTTAAATAACTTATTCCTTAGAATTTCCACCTTTACATACACTGGCTCTTAATCGGCCTCTCACTGGTACCTATATAAAAGTAAAGTACTACTTCAGTACGCGTATAACCGTAACCGTCAAACTATGTTTCACCCAAACGCATCCTATAACGCTTTACCCATTAGTACATACAACACATATATCACAAACTGATCATACTCATAGAATAGTGTAGTACAATCATATAAACCACATAATCACGTAGCACGTATTATCGACAGCTACTTATACCTTTTAATACGTACATCATATCGATTTACAAATAATTCTTATCAAATTACTATAAGGATTACAAAATAATTTTAATAAAAATTGGACAACACCTCCTTTATAATATCGTCTAACCTGTCGAAATACAATTTACCAAACCAAGAATCAAACATTCCTTGCTTTACTACTAACTCAATACAATCTCATAATCTTCACAATCCTACTAATATACATCCTTCGTAATCTTTCTGAGCATCTGCACACTTAACACTTAATATACATCCTTGTACCATTCACAATCCAAATCAAAGTATGCACATTTCACTTTAATACTCAGAATCCAGCTAATACTCTTAATAACAGTTATAATTATTAATATAAACACAATGTACAAGTTATATATCAGATAGCATATTCATTAATTATTAACAATTATCAAAATAGACTAGTTAACACTTAACAAATTTATAACCTTTGAACTTACATCACCTTTACAAAATAAATCGCCAAAATCCAGTTATAATCCTCTATAAACACAAGCCATCAGCATATACACCTACTTAACATATCAAAACAACCACATCATATTACAATTACCATCAATCAATACTATATCCATAGTAGTAAACCAATAACGAACAATTCGAATTACAAATTACTCCAACACCGAAAAATCCTTTATATCAATTTAAAAATACTAACCGAATATACATATATAATTCGAAAATTAAAACACGAAATTAAATACCGCGTAATTGATATAACAGTGTATTTCTCGGGATTAATCATACGGAACATCAGATTTTATCCAATTAAAATCACGGAATAAATTAAATTAATAGAGCACTGAATTGTAAAAACAATCAGCACAACAACCAAATGAAACACAGAACATCTAGAAGCCCCAACTGCTTCGACCACAATCTGACCACCCAAAAACACACTAGAGCAACCCAAACATGCGCACACACACTGTATTGATTCCCCACACATACACATACGCAAGAATCACACCAGAGTTCAAAAACAGAGGAGAGAGAGGGGGGGTTTAACTTTGAAACACAAAATCCGTAGCTATTAAACTAACCACACACATAGTGACCATAAACACACATACACACGCGACTCTATACACACACACAGACTCGCAATTTGACACACACCCTCGGCAACACCACTGTTGTACATAGGCGCAGCAACACACGCCACAATCCCAACTAAACAAGAATTCACAAGCACCCAACACACCTCAGGACTTACACAATCGATACGCACACACACCTGGTTCATACACGCAGCATAATACCGGCCTGAACAACCACTGCAGTACCACTAAACTCGAATTCGAACTTAAACGAGGAAGAACAAGTGAATTTCTGTGATGTTGTAGTAGAATCGGAAGGCCCACACACACATCCGCGCATATACACGCTGCTCTACACATACACCCACACAACTGTACTCACATATGCACTGTAATCCGCACACACACACACACACACATCAGCTTTGGGTTGAAGAGGAAAGGAGGAGGGAAAGAGGGGAGAGAGACAGAGTCATGAGAGAGAGAGAGGTTGATGGAAGAGAGATTGAGAGCGAGTTGTGAGATTAGGAAAACAGAACACACCCCAGAACTATCAAGAAGATGCTTGGTTTCATTAAGAAAATAAAGAGCAAAACAGAAATCTCACTATGCTGAAAAAAATAATTAAAAATCAATTTAAATCATTTCTAATAATCGAAATAAAATGGAAAATAAGCAAAATTTTAAATTTAAAAATTATAAAATAAAGTCTGTGAAATTACAAATACCCACATATTTTTAGGATAAAAAATGAATTAAATATGAATTTTACAAGATAAGACCCTTTAAATCCAATAAAACTCTTAAAATCATATTAAAATACTTAACCACCCAAAATAATTCTCCCAAAAGCTTTAAAAACTAAATAATATCATAAAGATGATCACACAAAAGATTTCATGATTTTTAATAACTCCGATGATTTTAAAAAAATCTCAGAACATCAATAATGCCTATTTTAAATAGATTTCAATCGTCAAAAAATACAAATAAAAATACACCGACTTATACGGCACACATAAACCATCATATAAGCATGTAAACACGATATCACATATATTCCACCTTCTCAATAATATTCAAATAATATAATCCACATTTAACATTAAATAATAATATTTATATTACAAATTTTCTAAGGCGTTATACTCTGTGCCTCAGTCTCCAATTTCACGTGCAGAATTGAAATGCCTTCACAGGCTCATAGAAATGATGCTGTAATTCATCCCACTACTGTGGAGACAGCATCAGCCTCTACATCAATTTCAGTGCTGGATTCTAAGAATCAAAAGTCACTTCATTCTATTATAGAACCATCATCAACAACAGAGAAGCCTAGCTCTAGCTCTGACTTGGCTCAGGCCACAATGTCACAATGGCTGAGGTCTGTGCAACATGATAGACTCTCGGGATCATCATCTGTTACACCACAATTGACAGTTGAATCTCTTCATAGCTTAAGTGTGGATCAGATTGATGAGTTCTCTAAAATGGCTCAGCACTTACTCACCTCCAACCTCCCCAATGCTGATTATGCAGCCATTCTTCTTAGCCATAAATAAAATTTAGATCAACAGAGAGCAAAGATTGTGAATGAAGCTGAGAGAGAAGGAAATGTTGATGTTTGGCTAAACAGTGAAGGGAGAGTACTTATGTCCATGACGCGAAAACAATGGCTTCAACTCTAGCGAACGTGAAAGAGTATCCGAATTCTTGCGTGTTTGTGGTTGATATGCCTGGATTGAAGTTAGGTGATATTAAAGTACAGGTGGAGAAAGATAATGTACTAGTTGTGTATGACGAAAGAAAGAGAGAAGAGGAGAATGAAGGTGTCAAGTATGTGAGAATGGAGAGGAGGATCGACAAGTTTATGAGGAAATTTGTTTTGCCTTAGAATGCTAAGTTGGAGCATATCAATGTGATTTTTCAGGACGGTGTCTTGACTATGACAATCGACAAGCAGCCACCTCCGGCACTAAAGAAGATTAAAATGATTAAAGTAAAAATTGCTTGAGTAAAGCTGCTTTAGGATTATTGTGGAATGTTCAATAGTTTTCAAGTTTGTTGTGTTGACAAAACAAAAGTGTTAGAAAATGGAAAATTTGAGGTATATTTTATAAATGGTCTTGAAGGAATTTCCAGAAACTAACAAATAAAAGTTGTTCCTTGTAATGGGGATTTAAACTTTCATACTTGAATTTAAGACATTTTCTTAGTGTAATCCATAATTAAATTAAGTTGAAATAAGGTTGCTTGAAATGGGTAATGTGGATTGTTAGTGTTGTCATAACTTCAATCCCACATTGACTTGGTAAAGAGAGGTTGGTGGCTTTATATGGCTCCATGTGTAAGTGTAGTATACAACTACAAAGGCATGTGGGTGTGCATGGTATTAGTGTGGGCCTCGTGCGCCACATCACGACTCAGGTCGAAGGGCAATTTGGACGAATGTCTCGGCGTATCGCATACGCATAAATACAATAAATCAGAATAATCGTAAGTGGGGCAATAATCTCTTCAAGAATAGTCACGTCTTCTCGTAAGGCTTGGTGACTCATCTGTTCTCTTTATTATCACTATTTGTTAAAGTGAATGAGATAAGTTATTCTTCTTATCGTGTTAAGTTATTCTTTCTTATCTTGTTCAGTTAAAGTCTCTAATCTTTATGTCTTATCTCGACCTTTGTGTTTGTTTTGTTACTTGGTTTATTTGCCTATTCTTGTTAGCATATAACTGCTCTATTGTTATTTGGATAAAATGGTTAGCGAAACTGAAACTCCTACTATTGCTGTTGGCTTTGGGTCTAGTGTTACTGCACCCACCATCGATTGGACCACGTACCGTTTCCTACAACCTATCAATTTTTCGGGTATGTCTGATAAATTCGGTGGGGGTGTGTTGGCTTTTATCATTGGTAGAACAAGATGAAACTGTGGCTTATAGTAAAGGGTCTATGACCAGTGGTGCAGTATGAGAAACCAGTTATTGATCAAGGAAAGGTTGAATCTATTAAGGCTTATGCTATGTAGGAGGAAAATGATGGGGTAGTTAGGGTTGCAATTCTAGCAGCTTTAGCAAACACTTTATTCGATGTTTATTCATCAGATTCCTATACAAATAAGCTTTTATGGGAGAAGCCGGACCAAACATATAATACTAACTCACAAGGATTGGAAAAGAATTCTGAGTCTTGATTCCTTGATTTTAAACTGACGGATTCCAAATCCATGACTGAGCAGGTGCACGAGGTTGGGATGTTGGTGCATGCTTTGAATGAGTCTGGTATGGACCATCTTGAGAAGTTTCAGGTTATGGCGGTGATTGAAAAAGTCTCAAAATCTTGGGAAGAGTTAGCTCTCTCTTTGAAAAGACAAAAAGGAGAGATCACTTGGACAAACATTATGCTGGACATCTCTGTGTAGGAACAACACAAGTCCAAACAGGGACATGTGATGCCTGTTGAACATGGGAGTTCGAAGGTGAATGTAGTGACTGTTGGACAGAAAAGAAAGCTTGTCATAAATAAGAAAAACATACTAAGCCTAAAAATGACAAGAACAAGGCTAAGTAACCAAAGGCAAACAAACCATGTTGGTCTTGTGGATAGGTTGGTCATTTGATCAAGGAATGTCCTGTAAAGAAAGCAAAGAAATCTGTTGTGGGTGCACAAGCTAGTACTGTGCTTGGAACCACTAGTGGGCCCGTGGTTAACATGGGTGTTGGTGAGACTGTTGCTTCTGAAATCGACAACGGGTATGTAACCTACAACCCTGTACTTCTTTCTACTTATTCATCTCATGAATGGTTGATTGAGTCATCTGATTTGTGGCACTCACGACTTGATCACTTAAATTTTGGAGCTCTAATAATAAGATGAATTTAGAGTTGATTCCAAAGTATGCCATTGATAAGAAACCTAAATGTCAAGTATGAGTGACTGTTAAACAAACTTGGAAACCCTTTCATAACATAGATAGGGATTCAGAAGTATTAGAATTAGTACACACGGACGTATATGAATTTAGTGACATTATGACTAAGGATAATAAATATAATTCATTACTTATAGATGATTGTAATAGATATTGTTATGTTTATTTACTAAAACATTACGAAGAAGCACTAGAAAAATTCATCACATTCAAGTCTGAAGCGGAAAAATAATCTGATAAAGTACTTAAACATTTGAGATCTGATAGATATGGTGAGTATACAGGTACCTTGTTTAATGAATTTTGCAAGAGCAATGGTATTTCATGAGGTGACTCCACCGTAAAAACCTGAGTCTAGTGGAGTGGCAGAACGAAAGAATAAAACTTTTAAAGATATGATTAATAGTATGCCAATTAGTTCGGGGTTGCCTAAGTACATGTGGGGAGAGGCTCTAAATACGGCTTGCATATTCTGAACAGAGTCCCTCTGACATATAGACAAGACACCTTATGAATTTTGGACAAAGAAAAAGAATAGTTTAAAATATCCTCATGTGTGGGGGTGCCTCACAAAGGTACTTGTCCCTGAATACAAGAGAAAGAAACTAGGGCCAAAAATTGTCGATTGCATCATTCTGGGCTATATTGAAACCACTACGGCTATGAGATTTTTAGTATGAAAATCTGACATAGACGGAATAGTGGCAAACAATATAGTTGAATTTTGTGATGTAACATTCATTGAGGATGTGTTCCCTATGAAGACTAGTATACCTTAGGGTATTTCTAATAATGATCCCACTCGCGCATCATGTTCCATTCCTGATCATGTGGAAATGATGCCAAATATGGGGGCGGATCCTGGTAGTAGCTCTACTTCTGATGAAGTAGAAGAATCTAGAAGGAGTAAGCATGCAAAGGTAGTCAAGGACTTTGAAAGTTATTTAATCACTTACACTGGAAAGGATGAACCTTTAACTTTTCGGCAGGCCATGGATTTTTCAGAGTCTAAGTACTGGAAAGGCACGGTAAAAAGTGAGATTGACTCTATTATTTCTATTGGAACATGGGAGTTGGTTGATTTACCTCTTGGATGTTCTACTATAGGATGTTAATGGGTCTTCAAAAGGAAGATGAACCCGGATGGCTCAGTAGATAAGTATAGAGATAGGCTAGTAGCTAAGAGCTTTAAGCAAAAGGAAGGCATTGATTACTTTGATATGTTGCAAGAATGACAATAATTCGAATTCTAGTAGTATTAGCTTCCGTACAAGGTCTTATCATCCATCAAATGTATGTAAAGATAGCTTTTCTTCATGGTGATCTTGAAGAAGATATTTGTATGGATCAGCCTGAGGGATTTGTTAATTCCAGAAATGAGAGGAAAGTTTATAAGTTAGTAAAGTCTATCTATGACTTGAGACAAGCTCCTAGAGACTGGCACGAAAAGTTTGATGAAATTATTTTGACCTTTGATTTTGTGGTTAATGAAAGTGACAAGTGTGTCTATTATAAGGTTAAGGGAAATAATTATTTGTTTTTGTGCCTGTATGTGGATGACATACTGATGTTTGGAAGCAATATTGAGGTTAATGAGATAAAGATGTTTTTGAAGAAACACTTTGAAATGAAGGATATGGGTGAGGCTAGTGTGATTCTTGGAATTAAGATGACTCAGTCAGCTAACAGAATAACCTTGTCACAGTCTCATTATATAGAGAAATCTATACTTGAGAAATATGGTTATTCAAATTGTAGAATCGCTAGCACACCTTATGATTCAAAAGTTGATCTTGTCAAGAATAGTTCTGGAGTTCCTATATCTTAATTAAGGTATTCTCAGATTATTTGGAGTTTGCAATATCGTACTAGACCGGATATTTCATATTTGGTGTCTAAGTTAGCTAGATATTCAAGCTATCCAAAGAGGACTCATTGGGAACCTCTGGATAGAGTACTTAGATATCTGAAAGGCACCATACACCTTGGCTTGCATTATAGGAGGTTTCCTAGAGCGCTAGAGGGATAGTGATGCAAATTGGATAGCTAAGAAGTCTAGTTCCAATGAAGTGACTGGATATCTGTCAAATTGGATAGCTAAGAAGTCTGGTTCCAATGAAATAACTGGATATCTGTTTACCCTTATGGGTGGGGCAGTATCCTGGAAGTCTACTAAATAGATTATTATAATTCGGTCTACTTTTGGGGCTGAGTTGTATGCTTTAGATGCCATCACTACAAGAAAACAGTCAATAGACATCACCCCTTTAACATCGTTTGCATTTTTGACCGATGTTAAAGGTTTGTTTTACATCAGTTTTACTATAACCGATGTTAAAGTAGGTTTTAGAAATCAGTTGTACTTAAAACCGATGTCTCAACCACCTTTTAAAAATAAAAAAAAACTTGCGGACATTTCCCAGCCCACTTTCCCTCTAAGTACTTAGAAACATTTCCCCCTTTCCTTTCTTTCATTTCCATCCTTCAGACATTTCCCATCTCCCGCTCCTCACTCAAACCTCACTCAAACTCACTATCACTCAAACTCACTATCACTCAAACTAATTCACTCACAAACCCTCAAATTTGAAGAACCCTAGTTTACAAGCCCCTAAATTCAAATCCTAGGTGGATTTATCTATCTCGAATCCGCTCAAATTAGTAACTATTTTTCTCATTTTTATTTGAAAATTCAAATTTTGGTTTTTAATTTAAGTTTTTTTTAGCAGATTGTTTGATTCTTAAGCTTGGGTCATCTCCAAAGTAAGTGATTCTTCAGATTTAATGTTATAGATGTATGCATGTCTATTTTTCTTGTAATTTTTTGTTTATATTTTAATGTCTGCTTGTTGTTTGTAGGGGGCTCTATTTGTGCTTGGCTGTGTTTGTTTGGGCTCAGCATTTGTTCTTGTTTGGGCTCTGCTTGTTGTTTGTAAGTCTTTAATTTTGTTGTTGTAATTATCTATTTGTGAATCTTTGTGAATTTGCTTAGTTTTTGAACTTGTTTTCCATAGTTTGGTTGTTTGATAATTTGTTTAGCCTAATTGAATATATTAGTAATGCACCTTGTACATGAATATAGGTTGTTTTTTTTTGTTCTTTTACATGTTATAGATGTATGCATGTCTATTTTTCTTGTAATTTTCGATTCCGATTAGTGGTTGCGGTGTGTCTAGTCTTTCTAATTTGTGTATTTGTTTGATAAATGATAATTGTGAATGTTTGGGATTTCGCATACTTGTTTGACAACTGATAATTAAATGCAGTTCATATAGAGTTTGTTTTAAGTGACATTGTTTTATTAGTCTCCTTTTATGGTTCTGATTTTGAACACATATAAAGAGGTGCCCTGTTTGTACCTCTGTTTTCCAAACTTAATTAACCTCATTTTACTTGTTTGATGACCATGTGAATAATTCACAAAGTCGATAATTCCGTGTATATATGTTCACTTAGGCTTTTGTGAAAGACATTGTTCCTTAAAAGGCACTTAGTTACATAATTATATCCTTATATACAATTAGCGTAAGAGGGATCTTATCCGTAATTTTCGTCACTGTACTACCAAAATAATCTCAATCGTCGAATCTAATATTTTTAAAAATAAACGATCAAGATTATATCATACTAAAAGAGAAAATTATAATGTAAAAAGGATATAATTAGAAAATGTTGCATTATAAGTGAATTTTAAAAAGAAAATTATAATCTGAAAAGGACATAATTAAAAAATGTTATATTAGAATTTTAAAAAGAAAATCATAATTTGAAAAGGATATAATTAAAAAAGGTTGTATTAGAATTGAATTTTATTTATTTTTTATTACAAAAAGGATATAATTAGAAAATGTTGCATTATAAGTGAATTTTAAAAAAAATTATATTCTAAAAAGGATATAATTAAAAAATAATGTATTAGAAATGAATTTTAAAAAGAAAATCATAATTTGAAAAGGATATAATTAAAAAAGGTTTTATTAGAATTTAATTTTATTTATTTTTTATTAGTATTAAAAAAATAATATTTACAATTTAAGCTCTATCATGAGTTCTAGAAATCAGATTTGGATGATTTTATAATCCACGCGATACTCATAAAATTATCTTTAATTTAGTGATGATTTAATAATTATATTCAAATGGAAACACTCAAGCATAATTACGAATTTTTGCATTAATCTTATTCAATGTAAAAGACATACATTGATAATGCTATTCAATGTAGAAAACCTAATTATATATGATTTAAATCATTGACATACACCTTTTCGTATTTCAATATAAATACACTTTTTAGTTTAGAACATATTAAAATATAATTTTTTTATGCTAGATCCAACAGTTTTCATCTATTTATTTTAAGATCTAACGGTTTTTATTTATTTTGTCCTACGGAGGACCAGACTACCGATTATCAAAGTTTTGGACAAAATCGCTCCTACATTTATTGTTAAAAGTTGTATTTGGTTGTTAGTAGAACCATCTTCAAATAATAACAAGGATATTTTGATAATCAAAATGAATTTTAAGTAGATTTCATAATCGAATAGAATTTTCAACGTAAAAGATCGTCAATTTCTTCTTCTCTCTCTCTCTCTCTCTCTCTCTCTCTCTCTCTCTCTCTCTCTCTCTCTCTCTCTCTCTCTCTCTCTCTCTCATTTATGCGTAGGTTTAATTGGAAAATAATTGTAAAGATTAATTTATTAATTTCAAGTGGGCTGTAAAATCGTCCAAATCAAATTTAAGATAGAGTACAAATATTAAATCGAATGTGTAAAATCATATATATATATATATATATATATATATATATATATATATATATATATATATATATATCAATTTTTAACAACAATTTGATATGTAAATTACTAATATACAAAATTAAAAAATTAATATAATTATCGATATTAAAAAGGAACCGTGCGTTGCACAGGTTATAAGCTAGTTTATATATGATCTATAATTAGTGAATAATATTAATTAAATAAATATAAATACAATTAAAGTTTCTTTGTCGAAATATGCAATGAACTATAGTCATATGTCAAAGTATACAAAATAAGCCTTAATTAGAATAATTTAACGTACTATTCAATTTAAGTGGATATATATATATATATATATATATATATATATATATATATATATATATAATTATTACTAAGTTGTCTATTTATATAAATTTTTGAGGAATATAATATGCAACAGAAATGAACATATATGTGAGGGATATTCAGTGAACTCGTGTGTGCACTCATACAATTATCTACCATTTGATATCAGAAATTGTAGCTAGGCCATAGCTGTTGCAAACTATGGATAAGTCGTGGATTTCAGCGGATAGAGATACATTAGAATATGAAGTTGGTGTTGAGAAGTTCTTGATGTATGCCGAACAAAATTGCAAAGATCCTAAGAAAATACCTTGTCTATGTGCACAATGCGTATATTTCAAGAAATTTTCAGTAAAAATAATTAGAGGACATTTGTATGAAAAAGGTTTTAGTCCAGGGTACACTAATTGGATTTGGCATGGGGAGAAGACTACTAGAGATGATATTAAATTACTGGCTTCTGTTTCTTCTGCTTCCGTTTCTTCTGCTACCGCTTCTTCTTCACAAGAGCATATTCCTGATGCTGAATCGGAAATGCCTAATGTCTGTGAAGCAGCCTACGAGGATTTAGACAAAGAAATATATGAGTTTAAGAGGTTCGTGGAGGATGCTGAAAAACCTCTGTATAAGGGCAGTGATTCCACTAAATTAGATTCAATGCTAAAACTGCATAACTGGAAAGCGAGATTTGGTGTTAGCGATAGTGCTTTTACCAATTTACACAATTCTATTGGGTCCTTACTTCCCAAAGATCATGTCTTACCGGTTAATTCCTATGATGCAAAGAAAACCCATCTAACTTGGGCCTCGAATATACAAAAATCCATGCCTGCCCCAACGAATGCATTCTGTATTGGGATTTAAATGTCGATGCTAGCAAGTGCCCCAGTGTCGTGTATCTCGATGGAAGAAAGGGAAGGATGGTAAACCGAGGATTAACATTCTGGCCAAAGTTATGTGGTATTTCCCAATCATTCCCAAACTTGGCATGCTAAGCAAAGAGTTGAAGATGGACTAATGCGCTGTAAGAACCTTGATTTTTGCCCTGTGTAAAGTACTTGGATGTATAGTAAAAAAAATGCGTTTGAGGAAAAACTTTTTTAAACCACCTTATGTACAAGTTGGAAAACTGAAGTTTTGAAGTGGTATTATTGTTTTACAGTGCAAATGAGTGTATGTAAAAGTCGTTAGTTTTCGACGAAACCATTATTTCAAATGGTCGTATTTTAGGAGATATTAATGAATACGAGAATGGCTTTATTAAAGGGGGAAATATAGATTTCGAATTCCACTATTTAAATGGATTACAAATACCTGCAATAGTAAGGAATTACGATGAAAAGATTTGTATCACGAAACTTTTCGGGTATTAACCGCAATTACGAAAATAATTACGTGACAAGTGTTAAGTTGGCAAGTTAGTATCCCATGCAAGCTAAGTGCCATGCAAACTAGATACATATGAATCCAGCGAACCTAGTTAAATACTAACTAGAATAGTGCAAGGTACAAGTTCCATATTTCGTGAAAAAGGTGCTAGATTGTCAAATGCTAAAAATCAACCAAGCAAGCTATCAAATCCTAGCTTTTGACAAAGAAACTCAGCTGATATATTGATGTATATCACACCAAAATAATTCATTCTCTTCACTTTACCATTTTTCAAAAAACAAACAAAAGCTTTCAACTTCTTTTCTTCATTTTCGGCCAAAAACAGAGAAGCAGCTTAAAACCGCCATATCTCCCTCATTTCTCACTCAAATATTGTGTTCTATCGCTTGTTGGAAAGGTATTGAGATTCTCTACAACTCTTCTTCAGGAGTCTTGTCCATAAAAGCATGGTAAGGCCCTCGTTTTTCCAGTTCTTTCAGGAGGGGTATAGTAACTCCGAAAATTACTAAATGCGTTCTTGATGATTCTTGTTAATTTAAGGTTTGTTAAGGATAGATCAAGCTTCTCCAAGGTTGCTACACCATTCCTAAGTGTTTTAATGATTCAAGAAAGGTATAAGATCCCTCCACTCTTAGTTCATGTCAAGTTTATGGTTTATATTTCAAGATCTATAAGTAATAGTGTAGTTCTTGGTGTTTTGGGCCTTTGGTGATGAGATCTTGAGGATTGATGTTTGTTATTATGTTTTAAGCCATGTTCTTAGATTATGCAGTCTTATATGTGGTAAGGATGAGAATCTTGGTGGTTTTGATGATTGTAATGAAGTATGTTAGTAGATGTTGAAAGTTAAAGTTGTAAAAGTGATTGTTGGAGTTCCTTGAGATATGATCTATTTGTAGTTGGAATTCGGACTACCAAACCTTGTTTCCTTAAAACCCACTTCACATATTTGGAAAGGTCTTGTCTTGTAGTTTCCAAGCATATAAATTTCATGATAAGGTGACTTATGGTTTGAGAGTTATGATCATTTTAGTGGAGAGTGGTCCTGAAAAGAATCTGCTACGTTTTGCTCACTTGTGAATCACTTTTGGGTCCTTAGAATTTGTGATATAATTATGAAAAATTGAGGGTAACAATATTTTACAGTGGTAAAGACAACCCAAGAATAATTATAGGAAAATGTTAATTTTTCGATTTTATAAAAATGACGGAACCAAAGTTACGCGAGGACACTATTCGCTGTAAAGCTTCTACGTAGTTCAGTAAAATCCAAAAAATTTGTCTTTTTCCCAGAACCAAATTATTACTTAATTACAAAGTATACATTCTCTAGATCGTACACGCGAAAACGGTGCGTCATTTGAGTTAACGGTTAATGGAGTTGTGTGTACTTACTAGTGGTATGTGTAGTTATTCGATTAAGAAGGCTAACCGAGAGTTGATATCTGTTTCTAGAATTATCCAGGACAAGTGGAACCTAGGGGGATGTACTACGGATTCCAGGCAAGTTTTGCAACCCTAAGTTTTTGTTTTCAAAATATTATATTTTGAATCTGCCTATGCAACTGTACTTTTAAAAACTTGTATATATAGACTCTTACTGTTGTATTTATGGATTTCATATGGAATGTTTTATGCATGTTGCTACAAATTTTTATGTCATGATTGATATATATATATATATATATATATATAGCTGCACTCCATAGCAAACACCTTATATAACAAACAATAAAGAACACCTCATATCTAATATAATTTAAGAGTTCCGTCATAGCACCCAATATAAAAAGTTGTTATTTTTTTACCCTCTAGCAAACCAGCAAAAAAAAGAAATTTTTTTTTTGAAAATTTACTGTTCATTGATGACGTCATCAATGAACAGTAATTTTCAAAATTTTTTTTTTTTTTTGCAGACTTGATAGAGGGTAAAAAGTAACAACTTTTTGTATTAGGTGCCCCTGGCGGGGCCAAAGGATCTAATAGATCTAAGGTGTTCTTTGTTGTTTGTTATATAAGAGTGTTCTGTATGGAGCAAAGGCCTATATATATATATATATATATATATATATTCTATGGAGACCAAGTTTTTTAGTGGAGACCAGAGACCATATATCAATTAAAACATTGCAAAACCTTATTCATTGAAAATCATGTCCATGAAAGTCACTATTTCATTCATTTCATTGAAAATCTTGAAAATCATACATGTTTTTCATGCAAATTTCATTAAAAATCTTGAAAATAATGTATGTTCTGCAAACAAAACATTGCAAAATGTATTGTTTTCCAAAACATGTTCTGCTTGCAAATCATACATGATTTTTAAGATTTTGAATGAAATAATAATATTCATTGAACATTCTTTGCAAATATATATGTTTTGCAATGTTTTGAGTGCATAATGTATATGGTCTCCACGGTCTCCACTCAAATGTTGGTCTCCATAGAACTTAACTCATATATATATATATATATATATATATATATATATATATATATATATATATATATATATATATATATATAGACACATGCATATACTTGAACTTTATATACAAAGTGTTTTCTTCGGACAACGACTCTAGCAATAGAGGTCGTATCGATCCAAGTATAATATTGACCGGGGAGCGGTGTGTTATTTTAAGGTGATTAAATTGCGAAAACCCGAAGAGTTATTCGGGAAGTATCGGATATGTATTAGTAATTATTAAAAATACCTCTAGATATAATTATCTTAGATTAAAAGATTATTTTAATTGATAATTGGTTTATTAATTATTTATTTATTATTAAAATCTCAAAATATTATTTTAAAAATTTACCCAAGATGCCTGAAGCATTTTCAAACTTGAACTCTTTTGCACTCAAAATGTTTTTGAAAACCCCCGGTCAGGTTTTACCCACTCGAGCATTATTTCAAGAAATTATCGGTCGACAAAAGTCGGACCTCAATTACTCGTTTTCCTTTCAAAATGAATTTTTAGGAAAAGAAAAAGGGGACTCTGGCGGTGAGGGATCGTTGACGAACGATCTTATTTTTAGTGTAAGCGGCCGTTAGCCAGACGGTCCATCAATTATTCCGACCCAGGTGTTGCCGAAGGATGATTACAAATGGAGTTTTCATCAAGGGTGATTACGGATGGAGTTTTCACCTAGGGTAATTACGGATGGAGTTTTTACCCTTCTACTAGTAGAGAAGACCAGCCCTTCTACTAGTAGAGAAGACCCGCGGATTATTTGAATTGGATGTGACGACTGATCATCGTCAATCCTTGTCAGGTTTTAATGTTTTCTTATAAGTCCCATTCCTCCACTTTGGAAAAATGATTTGATATCGCATCTTAGGCCTAAGAGCCAAGTTGCCGATTGTGATTTTGTGCAGTATCTAGAACTGCGAGATTATTTCAAAGATAACGCCACATGTTTAGTGCACATGATATGGATGGATGGTGATGTGAAGACCTGAATCCCTAACCTCGGATTTGGGGGCGTTACATGCACCATCCAGCCGACTCCCCTTCATGGCAGAATGTTGATTACATTTGGCCAGGCTTTGGTAGTGAGCCAAGAAACATCCGCTTAGCTTTGGCGGCGGATGGTGTAAATCCGCATAATAGTGGCCTAAACAATAGGTATTATTGTTAGCCACTAGTACTAACTACCTATAATCTTCCTCCATGGTTATGCATGAAGAGGAAGTTTATGAT
Organism: Saposhnikovia divaricata; assembly: GCA_036435485.1. Classification (NCBI taxonomy): domain Eukaryota; kingdom Viridiplantae; phylum Streptophyta; class Magnoliopsida; order Apiales; family Apiaceae; genus Saposhnikovia; species Saposhnikovia divaricata. Next base: position 133,568,209 of record CM071600.1, read on the forward strand.
GTTAACAATTTTAGTCTCTGGTCCACATGAACCGGGTAATAACATTGACGTATTCTTACAACCGTTGATTGAGGATTTGAAAAACTTTGGGAAGAAGGTGAACCAAATGTTCACGATGCCTACACTAAGTCTTTTTTTACTTTAAGGGCAATATTGATGTGGACCATAAATGACTTTCCAGCTTACGGAAATCCATCAGGTCGTGTAAATCAAGGTTATATGGCTTGTCCATTATGTGGTGAGGATACGGTGGCTAAATATTTACCTCATAGCAGAAAAATGTGCTTTCAAGGTCATCGTCGTTATTTGCCTCGACATCACCGTTATAGAAAGAAAAAGGCAGCTTTTAATGGTGAACAAGAGTTTGGAGATAAATGAGAACCCCTTTCTGGAGAAGAGGTGTTAAGGCGGCTGGAGCGAATTGTTTTTGCTTTTGGAAACGAAGCAAAGAAATCAAAGAAGATGGACTGTCCTTGGAAGAAAAAGTCAATAATTTTTGAGTTAGAATATTGGAAATATCATCATGCTCGTCATTGTCTCGATGTGATGCATGTTGAGAAAAATGTGTGCGATAATCAGATCGGGACTTTACTAAATAAAAAATTTAAGTCCAAAGATTGTAATGGGTGTTGGGACATATTTGGCTCCACAAAAAGTAGGAAAAAAAACTTAATTGCCCTCTACATCTTACACTCTTTCAAAGGCAGAAAAAAGAAAAATACTTTTATCACTCGCGTCGATGAAACTTCCATACGGACATTCATCGAACATAAAAAATTATGTATCTTTGCCAGATTTGAAGTTGTTTGGGCTCAAGTCCCATGACTGTCACATACTTCTTCAAAAGCTACTTCTAGTTTCAATTCGATCTATTCTTCCAAGACATATGAGGGTTAGCATAATCAGATTGTGTTTCTTTTTCAACTCTTTGTGCAACAAAGTCGTCGATGTATCAAAGTTGGATAAAATGCAAGCAGATGTGGTGTTGACCTTGTGTGACCTAGAAAAGATATTTCCTCCGTCGTTGTTCGATGTAATGATACATCTCACGGTCCACTTGGTTAGAGAATTGCATTTGTGTGGACTTATTTTTTATAGATGGATGTATCCATTTGAACGCTTCAATAAAGTGTTGAAAAGTTATGTACGGAACCGCTATTATCCGAAAGGTTGTATAGCCGGGAGTTATTTAGGAGAAGAATCTGTGGAATTTTGTACGGAGTTTATTCGGAAGAGTTGTACAACTGCCGGTCTTCCAAAGGAGAAGGACAGGCTCTCTGGTCCCTTATCTGCTGTAATAATGGAGTCGGTGGAAGAAAAAGAACGGGATGAGGCGCATCTACATGTTCTCCAAAACAACACTGAAGTGTATCCGTATATTATGTACGTCAGATTTTTTTTCCTATTTATTGTTTTCAGTAAAAAAAATTTTAGTTAATAATTTATTTATTTATTAATTTTGGAGGGATGCATAAGGAATATCTTGAAGGAGTCTATCGAGGGAAAAAAAGACGGCACAGTGGCTGATTAGAGAACACAATCGGCTATTTGCTGATTGGTTTGGAAAAAAGGTTAGTAAAATGATCGAGGATCAAGAAGAGGTTTCAGAAACAACAAGATGGTTGGCAGGCAAACCGTCATTTTCTGTTTTGACTTATGAAGGTTTTCTAGTTGATGGCATCCGCTACTTGACAAAGCACAAAGATGATGTAAGGGTTATCCAAAATAGTGGCATCTCTTTACTTGCTAGGACGGTCCAAGTCTCTAGTTCGAAGGATTTAAATCCCGTGGAAACTGAAATGACATTTTATGGAATAATTGAAGAAATATGGGAGTTGGATTACTATGCGTTCAAAGCCCCATTGTTCTTGTGCAAATGGGCTGACAATGATAGAGGTGTAAAGGTCGATGATATTGGCTTCACACTTGTCAACTTTTGTCGACAAGGCCACAAGAATGATAAATACGTCTCCGTTGTACAAGTCAATCAAGTTTTCTATGTTGAAGATCTGGTTGATCCTACCTGGTCAGTCGTACTAAATTCAACATGTCGAGACTATCACGAGGTTTACAACGAGGATGATTTAGGAGACAAAGTAATGGAAAATCCTCCATTCTGCTCTAAAATCCCAACAATCGATGTTTCTCCTGATGGAGATGATGATCCTAGTCTTGGAAATCAAAGAGAGAATGTTGAGGGAATTTGGATTAAGAAGTGATTCGTTCTATGTAACATTATATTTTGTGTTGTCCCACTCTATGTCTAGTGTGTAATTTTAATTTGAGTTTTGGTATTATTTGTGTTAGCTTCCAGGACATTTTCTTTAATATTAAGGATACATGATTCTAGGTTTTAATTTTAATTTTTAATGCAATATTTTACTGTGAATTATGCTCTGCAATAGTATACTGTTAATTTTAATTATGCATTTATATTTTAATTTACTGTGAATTTTGATCTTCAATATTATACTGCGGATTTACTGTGAATTATAATTATGCACTTATATTTTAATTTACTGTTTTTTATCTGCAATTATATACTGTGAATTTTTTACTTAAGTGTGACACCCTCCAATCTGGGGTCTAGATCGGGGAGTCACTAACACACTAGATACAAACACCCTAAAAATAAGTAAATATAAATAAAGCATGCTTTCTGACCCCAACTCTACTCACCTGGATCTTTCACAGGTAATGGTATTAAACAAGCAAGCCAACGTCTAACTATTAATAATACAAACCCAAATTCAAATTATTATTACAAAACTTGAATTCAATTTCTTACACCAACTAGTTCTCACAACTAACTTATAAACCAACTATGAAAATCTCCTCACTGAGCTGTTATTGCATCTACCTCGGGAGCTATCTCAAAAGAAACCACCTCAGGCTCACGGTAAGTGCGCTTCCTCGCAGTTTGAATGGTACGAACCATGATTCTTAAGCTACTGTCAAAAGGGTTAGACAAAAATAATAATGAGCCAATGCTCAGCAAGTAACTAATGATCTCAAATTAAAAGCAGTATATCAGAATATTAAATGGGTGACAGTAGATCAAGAGATATCAATATGAAAACTAGAAACTGAAAAGTAATATAACAAGAGTTCAACTGATAGACAGGATAGTAATGATTACCAGAATATGTGTAAAGCAATTGACATTTCTAATGGTAAGCCAATTTCATTTCACAGTATCTAAAATTAATCATTTACTTTAAGAAAATTGATTTGAGGTTTTACTTCACACAGATTATACGGGTGATCAGCCCATAAAGTCCCGTAACGGACACAAAGTCCCTCTGAACATTAATTCTTTCATTAGGATAGCTTGGGTTCCCAAGAGGCAACACATTGACCTATAAGGGTGTTGAACTGGACAGACCAGAACTACACCATAATATACCCAAACAGGCAGAAACGACATTACCCATTCGCTCACGCCTCTCCAATCGTCAGGAATCCGTAGAAACCATTTTGACGGAGTTCCTAACATTTTATAAATCATATTCTGAAAAAATTTAAGATGTAGAAAACCCTTTTTAAATTTGGAAAACACTTGAGTACTTAAATTCTTTCAAAAACCTTTACTCCGAAGCACCTTCGACTCATTGATAACAAATCAGCCCAGTTTAAGTAACTTCAAAGTATTTTAAGAAAATAACTCATTTTGATTTGCAATGATAAAAGTCAAAGGGTTTGACTAAGTTTCTGACATCATGGAAATAAAGATACAAGTCTGAATAAAGAAGATATAGACTCAAAAGTAATCAAGGCTTTGATCAGGGTATAAGGAATGAAACTCAAGTCAAAGGTCAAAGATGGGAACTATGACTCGTTTAAAGGTAACTAATCAAGAAATGATTGTATTTGATAGATTTTAAAGTTAAGATAGGTCTATCTGGTTATGGACATAGGTTAAGTAGAACACTGGTTTATCTGTCAGTCAAATATGGTTTAATTATGGCAAGCTGTTGGACATATATGGTCAAGAAGAAATTAGAAAGAATTATGCTGTTTTAGGGTTTATAGGTTGTTGAATAGTTGTTAACAAAATTCTGGGTATATGCAAAGATAGGTTCAACAAGATTTATGATCAATATGATATAAGATAGGCATGCTTGAATCAATAGGATATAACAGTTCAAGAACATAAACTTCAAGAAGAGACAGAGTTACTTGCCTCCTGTAGAATGCAACAGCTAACAGCTCAGTCTACTGAATCTCTGCTTTAGCTTTCCCTCTAGTGCTAGGGCCTACATCCTTCGTATCTATATAAACCGTATCACTACTTTTAGAATACTATACTTCTTAATACGTCTCATCCTATTCTACCCAAACGATTCCTATAATGCGTTAACGCTTAATACATATAGCTTACAAAATAACTTACTACTATCAGATAAACACTTAACACATAGCATCTATAGCATGCAATCACGTAAGCCACTTAAGCACATAACACACAATACCAACTTAACTTGAAATCATCTTATAACTTTACACTATAGACTTTATGACTTATAATTCTATCGAAAATCGGGCAGAGTTTCCTTTGTAAAATGGACAATCTAGTCGGAACATAACCGACTCAAATCACAATCACAAACCGATGGATTCTAAATCCACCTATAAGTCCAAATTCATCCCATTTATACTACTACGTTATCTGAAATCACTAGACAAGTATCGACAATTAATAACTTAGCTCATTCTTGAAGAAAGTTACGAAATCATTTATAATAAATCACGAAATCATGAAATTCCTATCTTTAATCAAAAATTTGAATACTCAACTCATAGCAACTTCGAAATCCACAATTACATGCTCACTAAATCACACTAAAAATATAATCATCAAACATAATATCCAATCATCTTTATTTAATCATCATGATTCAATCAACTCATATTTATTCATATAAATTCGAAATGGGTTTCATGTGCCTGAGGATGACCTCAGGGTAGAACCCTGAGGTTAAAACAATTTCAATACAAATTTAAGGGTATTTTTGTAAATTACTGATAAAAATTTAATATTTACAACAATGCCTATGCGGGGCCCCTTACTTTATAGGTAATATTTGTTATAACCTTAGGGGAGATCCCTGAGGTTGTCCTCAGGCCTAGTTTTCTCATTCGAAATAATGCAAATAAATCAAGAAAATTCAACATGCAACTCAATTAATTCATATTATACCGAATTACAATCTGTAATTAACATCTAATATCATAATCATCAAGAACATCATTTACAAACTTAAACTATCAAATATCAAATTCGAAAAATTCAATTATATATATATATATATATATATATATATATAAATATATAATTCAAAAATTCAAAGAAAATAAAGGAAACTTGCATGCAACTCAATTAACTCACATATATGTACTCTATATCATCAATAAAGACTGTAGAGACAACATACCACCGTCACCGGCCGGCCAGTCGCCGGAAAAAGCCATCGGCGGTGAGGGTTTGAACCAAAACTCGAGCCCATGCTCTAAATCAAACAAAACTTCAATTTAATGCTATGCTCGACATCAAACAATCATCTAAACACTGTTTTATCAATCCACGAAGCTTGCATGTCAGTTTCTTGCACATATATACATACAATAGAATATATATATATATATATCTATATATATATATATACAAAAATCAACTAAAAACTCAACTCAATCATCAATTGAACTTAAGAACACGATTTAGGAAATAAAAAGAGAGTTTTCAGCATGATTTTATAATTAAAACAAAGAAATGAAAGAGAAATGAAGAAGGGAGAGAGAACAGTACCCCCTACTAATGAACTCGCGAACAGGGAGAAGAAAATGAGGTGGATGGTGGTTTATAGAGCCAAGGGCAAAAACGTAACGTCAAAAATGCTGAAAATCTTATTTCTTTTTAAAATCAGTTTTTAATCATTTAAAAATTGAAATAAAATGGAAAATTAAGATAAAAATAATTTTTAAAATTCTAGAATGAAGCTCATGAAATTACAGACCTCCCCATATTTTTAAAATAATTTTAGAGTCAAAAATGAATTTTATACGAATTTTCGAAATAAAGAATCTTTAAAAGAAATAAAGGTTTTTAAATCATTTTAAATACCAAAATACACAATTAAATACTCACATCAATTTTTAAAACTAACTAATATCACAAAGATGATAATGCAAAAGATTTCATGAATTTAAACGACTCCAATGATTTTTATAAGATTTTTGGAAGATTAAAAGTGCACATTAAAAATACTTTTAATCCTCTAAAAATACAAATAAAATTCCACGAACATATAAGACACATTTCAATCATCATATAATCATATAAACATGATTCCACATATATCTTGACTTCATAAAATTTTTCATAGCACATAATTCACCTTTAATAATTAAATAAACACTTAAATAATTACACGAATTTCTAAGTCGTTATATTAAGCATTTATATTTTCAGGAAATCGCAGAAAGTAAAAGGAGTTACAAGGAATGGCAAAGAAGCAGAATAAATGTGAAAAACAATCGAGAAAGGAAATTAAGAGGCATGTAGATGGTGTAGACCCCCCAGCATAAACAATAAAGAAAAGCAGCAGGTGGAGGATGATGAGAAGCAGGTGGAGGTGAAAGCATTGAAAGGTCAAGGAGAAAACTCTAAAAACTCTATAGAAGCTGCCTTCCCACCGCCGCAGACTCAAACATGGGCATAGTTACTAGTACCGAATCTGCAAAAAAAAAGATCAATGCGAGGTGTTTGTGCAATGCACAAAGTTGTCGTGAAGAAAACGCAGGGGAAGAAGTTTAAAATCAGGTACAATCATAGTGGTGTTCCTGTTGGAGATACTAGACGCACCTTGCAGTCCTTGATGTCTGAAACTCGAGTTTTGGCCCAAACAATGATGTATGCGTATGCAGCCTAGTAAATCCGAATTTTCTTGCAATTTAAGTCAAATAAATTCAATTCCTTCCAAGTTTGGGAATTCTTTATTTCCTATCATAAAACATTAAACTCTAATTAATAATTTCCAATTACATATAAAATACAATAAATATGAGGAATAAAATCATATAAAATACATATAAATATATACTCTATCAGTCCTATGTAGGCATGCTAGCTAGGACAATGGCACCGATCGATATACCCTCATGGCCAAAAGTGGATGATGATTTAAAAGCAAAATTACGGAGTGATATTCAGGTAGAATCAAAATTTGTTTTTATTTTTGAATTATAGCGTGACCATTTAAAAATGTTAGAAATGGTAGAATAATTGATTTTCTTCTGTTTTTCTTTCAGGGTACGTTCAAAGTGGCACCGGAAAGTGAGCATTTTATATTGAAGTCCGCAGTGGAGACAATTCAAGTCGAAGTTAACATGTGATTTTGTGATGCCTTTTATTGGTCTAAAGAAAAAGCTAGCGAAGCCCCCTAGGAAGTATGCTTATGTTGGTAAGGAGGTGTGGAAAAGATTTGTTGCAATCAAGACCAGTGATGATTGGAAGGTATGCGTTATAGGGCAGTAAGATATGAAGTATCATGCGGGATCCTTCAATAATTCTATGCATACTGATTCAAATAACTATTTTTATGCAGAAACTTAATAAAGAGCACTGAGAGAGTGGGTCATCGGAAATATCCCCACAGGATGTCAAGGAAATGATATGTTGGTGTGCAAGAGGAAGAAGTATTCCTTTATAGAAAAAATGAATAATGTATTTTAAAGCATTTTCATTTGTTAAGTGCCTGGTGACAATTTTTTGTTTAATTCTTTTTGGCAGGAGGCGGTGGAACGGATGGATCCCGAGGAAGATCCTGATCGGGCAATTTTATGGAAAATTGGTCGTATGAAATATGATGAAAAGGTTGATGAAGGACTGGCTGAGATATATGGCATAGTTGTAAGATTTTTTTTCCCTTTTTACTTTATTATTTGAGTCATGCGTTAACAGGATGATTTACTCGAAAAGAAGCATAAGGGTGAGTTTGTTCCTAGTGGAATGAATGATGTGCTGAGTACTGCATTGAAAACACCTGAGTATTCAGGTAGGGTAAGGGGAGTTGGAAGCTTCATAAGTCCATCAAAATACTTCAACATGCCAAAAAAGAAAAAGAACCAAATTTCCAAAGCTAAAATGATGGTCCATGAGCAAGAGACGAAGGATGAGCTTAAAAAAACAAAGGCTGGGCTTGAAAGAACAAAGAGGGACTTTTCGTCGCAGATTGACGAGCTGAAGGCCATGATGGCCCGTTTTCAATCACCAAATTTATCTGACAAAGCAAGTTGTCGAGTAGAAGAACTTGATGAATTGATGGCCAACAATGAGGATGATGAAATTTGTATTGCAGCTAATCCCGTACGCCCCCTTCTCCACCTGGAAATAAGGTAAAACAATTATGCAAACACACAAATATATAAATACAAGTCAAGGTTTTGGATATGGTTTGTGATGACAGATACTTACAATTTAATGCATATATCTAGGGTCCAAGAAAATGTGAGCTGGCAGTTGATAACATAGACAACAAGGTAGCTTTTGGTAGGGTTGTACCTGAAGGTGATTTTGAGTAGTTAGTGTTATATCAAGTATATATTAGACATCAGTTATTAATCTCGAATTGATGTAATAAGTCATTTTTAACATCGGTCTGGAACCCATGTAAAATACATGGACTTTTTCTCTACACCCACGACATCGGTTTTTAAAACTTTTTACATCGGCCCAGAACTGATGTTTATTGACTTTTTTCCAGTAGTGCATGGGGACGGAGGTTGAATGGTTGCATGGACTTATGTCAGTGTTACCTGTAGTAAGCCAACAACTTCCTGCTTTTGCTATTCATTATGACAGCCGTACAACTATTGACAAGATTATCAACAAGAAGTATATTGTGAAAACAAAGAGACTAATCCAAAATTTGACTAAAGTCTATAAGTGGTTTAATGTTTGATAGGATCATAGCTGTTGAGTTTATTGGAACTCAAGATAACCTAGCTGATTCTTTGACTAAGGGACTTGAGCATGTTGTTGTCCGTAAGTCGAGGTTGGGGGTAAGACTGATAGTCCATCATGATTCATCTATAGCTGGAACCCTATACATATGAGAGGAGATCCCTCGAAAGTGTATTCAATGTGGTAATAACAAGTTGTAAGGGTGAATCGATAGTACTTTTACTATATACTGAGATAATCACGTATTTTAGTCTGTCCCCTGCGAACTAAAAGTTACTGTCATAGCAAGTATAGCAAGATTTGTTTGAACTCTGAATGGGGTAAAGTCACATGACGAAATAATGGTTGTACATCTCTGGAGATGCTCAGCTAAGCGAATGTAATTGTGCGGTCGCAATTAGAGGAAAGGGTTATATATCGAAACATTCGACGAACAAAATCGAGACACAACCATTAACGTCTCAAAGCCGTATATCAACACCGTAGTTTTTTGACTTGTCGTTGTTTATGGAGTATGGTTACACAAAACGGATAGAGATTCAAGGTGAAACATTCCATCTATATCCGATATCCGTCGAAACAGGGGACTTGGGAGGGTTCAATCCTGGAACGGTACCGACTCTGAAAAACAAGCCATGATGAAGATATATATGTATTTTTGTATGAATTTGTGGGGGATTGTCAGAAAATTGAAAGTTTGAGGCATATTCTATATATTTTCTTGAAGGAATTTCCAAAAACTAACAAGTGAAGGTTTTTCCAAGTAATGAGAACTTAAACTTTCATGTTGGATCAAAGACATTTTTTTAGTGTAATACATAAATAAATTGACTTGAAAAAAGTTTTCTTGAAATGGAAAATGTGGGTTGTTAGTGTTGTTATAACTTGAATCCTACATTGAATTGGTAATGAGAGGTTGGTGGCTTTATATAGCTCCATGTGCAAGTGTATTGTACAACTACCACGGCATGTGGTTGTGCATGGTATTAGTGGGGGCCTCGCTTCGCCGCCCCACATCACGACTCGACTCGGGTCGAAGGGCGATTTAGATGAATGTCTCAATATCTCGCGTACGCAAGGCGATCTGGGCGAGAAATTTTATTACCTGATATAAAATTAATTATTGATTATTTTAACAGTATCAGAATTTATTTGTAATAGTTGACGTGCCAGCACTTGGGTTAAATCCTTATGGGCCAGAGTTTTAAATCCTGATGGCTATTACTGAAAGTTAAAATTTGATTGTGTTGTAAATGCAATTAAATCAGAATTTTTATTTTTACATGTTGTGTCTTCAGTTACGTTTTATTTTTTCGTGTTGTATGCATACAAAATATAATGTTGAAAAAGACAAATACGATTCTTAAAAAAACCCTAACATTTTCTCTACTCTCTCTCTCTCTCTCTCTCTCTCTCAAAATAAACAGGTCACATACAAGATTCTCAGCGAACTGCGGGGTTGATCGTTGTTATTCTCTATGTTTCTGTGAGTGAATTGATCTGTGCTATTTTATCTTGAAAGCGATATTACTGCAACCCATCACAATGTAAGTGGGGCAATAATCTCTTCAAAAACTGTCAAGTCTTCTCGTAGAGCTTGGCGACTCAGCTGTTCTCTCTATTATCAGTATTTGTTAAAATGACTGAGATAAGTTATTCTTTCTTATCTTGTACATTTACAGTTTCTAATATTCATCTTATTCGACCTTCATATTTGTTTTATTACTTGATTTATTTGCCTATTTTTATTAGTATATAACTGCCCTATTGTTACCGTGTAATATAATATCATAGCCAATAAAAACTTTGTTTGTGTGTATATTTTATAGGGTAGTTATGTTGATATTAGGGCAGAGCACGGTTCGGTTCGGGGCGGTTTTGTCCCGAAACCGAATGTCTTCGGTTTTAAAAATTAAAAACCGTAACCGCAACCAAATCGTCAGTTTCGGTTATAAAAAGCTCGGTTCGGTTTCGGTTATAAAACCGAATGAGAAAATCATAAATATATTACAAGACTTTAAATTTATATATTATAACGTTCTCGATTTTTAAACAAAGTGACTGAGTTGTTGAATGAGTACACTTTGTGTATATGTTAGTGCTAATGTTAGATGTGCAGATTAATGTAATTGCATTGTAGCATTTATATACAAGTGGTCTGACAATTATCTAAATTTTCTTGTAGGGATATATAAGATAGCCAGCTTTTTTGAACGTTATTCAAGGTTTGAGGAAATTGCATAGCAAATCTACTCTATTTTCTTAAAACCACACATTATTAAAATTATTTCTTATTTACGAAGCAAAGGAGAAGTCTACAGTCTTTGTTTTTTACGATGAAATCAACACTCCCTTTGGATTTGGGTGCTACTAAAATCTTATACGTTCGTAATCTACTCAGATATTTATTCAATATGAGGTAAAAAAAAATTATTGTATTTACGCTCCTATAAAGTTCTTCTGTTGCTGTTCTTTTTTTGAAAAAAAAAAACTAATGTTTAGGTTCCTAAAACTCGGACACTCAACCTCTCCCGCTATGAAGAATCTGTATTTCAATACATAATTAAGTATTTAAGATAAATAATTTTATTACATATATCCAGCTCCGACATCTTCCCTTTTGTTATCCGACATCATTTTGAAGCTTAATTATAATTCAAGATATAATATATTTATTAATTTTTAAAATACATATAAATTTATATAAATTATATATATATTTATTTATTTAAATAATCAGTTCAGTTCGGTTTCGATTTTTCCGGTTCGGTTTTGGCCGATTTTAATTCGATTTTGGTTTCCGTTCGATTTTTTGCTCACCCCTAACTAATTGATATGTCGTGTTGCTTCTTGACTACAAATTTTTAAATACATAATGTCGTTGCGTTTTACAAAAATTTAAGCTTCGCTACATTATCTGCATGAAAAGACACACAAAACGACATCTCAGATTCCATAATAGAATTCATTAGAAACTGCGGGCCACGTTTACAATTTCTCATTGTAGCCGCTTCAGCCAATTACAATCTTCACCGCAGTAATGAAAAACATAATACATGTAAAGTTACCGCACCCACTTATGTAACAGCCACCATAACCATAAAAAATCTTTGACCATGGGCTTGTACAAACTTTCTTCATAAAAAAAGGTAGGTTAATATGTTTACACTCTGAAGTTTTTGCCGGAGAAGGTCTGGCCAAACTGCCAATTAGATGGAGCAATGTTATTCGACGTTGATGTACGACGATCACTGCCAGTGACTCTAAAGGAAAGGGCCTGGCCAACAAGAACTGCGTTGGATTGCCAGTTTTGTCCCCAGTTACGGCTCATGGGCAACCAAGCAGTTTTGGTGCCTTTAATATAAACCTTTTGAATGTCACCTGCCCCAGCAACGTTTGTTACCAATACCAGGTTGAAGTAATTGAACCCGTTTATTGTGAACCGGATTCCTCCGCTCTTTCTGCATGGCACCCTGCATACCATTACACATTTTATTAGTGTTTGGTCACATGTCCAACCTTGCTTTCAGATTACATGCTAGAGCTAGACTAGCTCCCGCACGCATTATTATCGTATATACATATTCTTTATCACTAATTTCTAAAAATCAGTTGAGACGTAATTTAAGCTAAATCCCCCTGTTCCGCCTCTCCAGACACTCCTCTGCATAAATGTATTTGCTTCAGGCCTCAGGGTATGGGCATATTCTTACAGACATATTTCAGCATCCGGGTATATAACATATATGGTGAAAAATGTTGAAAACTGAAGTTGACCAAGCATATGGACCACCAAGGAAACACCCCATGACCTGAAACAGTTTAACTTATTGCTAACCTAACATACACGAGCGTGGGTCCGTGCAGACCCCATCCCTGAGATCTGAATTTCAAGCACATTTTGGTCCTGATATCGCGGGTTTTGTTAAAAGACGTTTTGATTTTGAGATTTGAACTCGGTTAATCGGAATGAGATTGAAATTTTAATATATTTTTGAGTGAGGATCCACCGTTCCCTTCTTCATGTCCCTTCTTTGTTTCTTGTACAAAAACAATGCTCCTGACGGGACCCATTTTAAGAAAAATGAAAATAATTTTTTTTTTTCTTATCCCCTTCTTCATGCTCCTTCTGTGTTTCCTGTACAAAAACGGTGCTCCTGGCGGGACCCATTTTAAGAAAAATGAAAATAAAAATATTTTTTCTTAAAATGGGCCGCACCAGGGGCATTTTTTAATACAGGAGACACAGAAGAGGGCATGGAGAAGGAGATAGAGGATCCAGACTCTATATTTTTGTATTAAATTCTCATTCGCATTCCTGTTAATCGGGTTGGAATCTCAAGATATAAATGGATACTAATTTATATTATCACTTAAATCAATTAGTAATGTAATTTTAAGAGATGTGCTTACTAGCTTGGGCGTCAAAAACTTAAAGTGTGGGATTACTTTTGCCAAATGTATTCAAAAACAGAAAATAGAAATAGACTCCTTTAGATAAAGTGGGAAAATTGCTGTAGATTTGAACGATCAAAGTATATTTTGTAGTAGATATTTAACTCTTAAACATGAGAATGTTATGTTGAGGCTAAACTATAAATGCTGATGCGTAAACAGAATAAATCACAAAAGTTGTCATTTTTTAAGTACTAATGAAATTTTAAAAAAAAAAATTAAGTACCCACTTTTGTATTCTTGGTGATTCAGGAAGTCAAGATCTAAAAAACTCGTTGGTGGCAGGACAAGAAAGACAACACATTTAGTTACCATGCATTGTACACGGTAAGAATAGATAATTAGGCATGGTCTCGAGGGCACATTATAAATGTTAAAACAACACACGAGGTAAGGGCAAAAAGTGAAAAGTAAAGAGGAAATTAACTGACCGGCGGTAATTAACGGGAACAATGCCGGCTTTATATTCGGCGATCTTGAGAAACATGGGCATTGCGAGATCGAAATGGGTTCGGGGCGGGTTGCACCAACCACCATTGTCACTGGCCTGAGCAAAGTTGGGTGGGCAAAAATTAGTAGCTGTCACCAATATAGATGGGCTTCCCGGGTGGCACCATTGTGGATCATTGTCGCATTTTATCTCGAAACACGCACCACAGCTCAGACCATTGTTGAACAAGGCGGTGCTCAGTGCCGCAGTGTTCACACCGTATCCTTGGCTGTACAAATTACCGTACCCGCAAGCACCCCCTGTTTTATCATAAATAATTATAACAGAGGTCAGAGGTGACAAATAGAAAATGATACAAGTATTTTACAACTAATCCAACACCTAAACCTAAATTATTGCTAGTTGGACTCAACAGAATCTTACTACGCAGCATCTAGCTCACTCGAAAGACTATTTAAACTCAAGGTCTTCGGAGTTGGACTTAATAGGATCTTATTATATCATCAACGGTTATGATAATATGTGTAACAGTGCAAACTGTTTTACTGTGTAACAACTAAGACTGACTTTAATTGTACACTTGAGATTTGCGTTCAAACCTATGACAAAGAATGTTACAACACATATAAGTATAGACTAAACTTAAGTACTAACCCATGGTGCCAGAGGCGTCACTCCCACCGTAGAAGGTGGCGTGGGCGCTTTGCCAAGCACCGCCAGTGTAGATGCCGGGGATTTTAGCAGTGGCAGCGGTGAAGAAAACAGCAATGCAGAGGACACTAAGGAGAGCCATTTTGTTTTTATTTTATACACACTAGAAACGCACAAGCTTCCTGATCACTGGTAGTGAAAAGAAGAGCAGAGAGGCCAGGTGAAAAACAAAAGATAAGTTTAGAGCGAAGTAGAAAATAGAAGTCGCAAGGCTTTGGGGTTGGAGGTTGTGGAATGAGGGGTGTATTTATAAGTCAGACGACATTTACAGGGGACTCGGACTAATATTACAGCATTGCTTAACCAAGTCCTGCTTTTGAATGAGATTTTTAGGGTGTCGGGGCTACGGGTAAGTTTGTCACTTAAAATGTACTTATCAAATTTTTTTTGAGAAAAAGTATAAAAAATGATTTATAAGTAAATAATTTAAATATCTTTTTGAACTTTATCAAGATTATAAAATTTAAAAAAGTTACTAGAAAATATACCTAATATTAATGTCTTGATTTATTTATATTTTAAACTTTAACTAACTTTTTTTAGCTTAAACTTCTGAACCATGTATTTTAAAGTGAGCGGTGAGCCAAACATATATATGATTCTACAAATTAACAACAATTAATTAAGAGTTTTTTACGAAATAATAATTTATTGAATATTGGAATTATTTGTTTAGCAGACAACATGAACTCTTCTTATTTAAAAACCTAGATTCTAAACCTCTTCAAATCGTAACTAACCAATGACTCATTTAAGCAATGCTTTAATTCGTGTGTACGGTTCGGACTAGCTATAAGCAGAACACTTACCTCTATTTATGATCCCTCTCATTTTTTTTTTAATTTTTTTTAACTAATTAACACACATTTTAAGATATATATAAAGTATAATTCTATAATTTATTTTTAAATTTTTAATTTTTTTTAAAAAAAATTAAAACATTAATTTTTTATTTAAAAGAAAAAATTAAAAAGTTTATGAATATATATTTTATATGAGTATTAAAATGAGTGTCAAACCCACTATCTCAGATGAAAAAAATTGTAAGGGACAATATTTTTTTTTCACACACCCATCACCCTTGGTTATAAATGCAGGGATCTAATCGAGTCAAATCGGGTCGAACATTTTAGGTTAAGTTTGATTAAAAAATTCGGATTTGGGCTCGAGATAGAGTTGGATCGAACCTTCAATTTTAAATTCGAAACTCAGTTCATAAAAAACATGATATGTTCAAGTTCGACTCGAAAACTTATTGGTTTCATCAAAAATTAACAAAAACTCAAATATAATTGGTTCGGTTCGAGTTCGATTCAATTAGGTATGTAAATTATATATAAATATTGAATATTTATTTAAATATATATATATATATAATATATAAATAAAATAAAAAAGGGTCAGTTATGTTCACGAACTTTACGAGTCGAGTAATTTGAAGTTCGAGCTCGTTTGATAAAATATTCGAATCGCTCAAATTCAAATTCGACTTAATTATTATCAAACCAAAATTCAAATATTTAACAAATTAAACTTGAACGAGTACGCGCCTAATTAAAAGTATATATAAGCTATGTAAATTTGTTTTAGTAGATTAATTTATAGAACTTGAAGGCATATATGTTGACTCTGTATCACAACAAAAACCCAACTCACAAGGCACAAAAATAGGGTGGGATAATGATTAGAAGAACAAAGTGGAGTGCATTATAATCTCGAAAACGAATATGGATCCAAAACATAAGCTTTGGGGTTCTTAATTACTCCTTCCGTCCCTTTTTATTTGGCAAATTTGCAAAAAACATACATATTAATAAAGTTTTAATTATATAATTTGTTTTCATATTTGTTCTTAATATTAACATTAAATGATAAGTTATGGTGTGTATATTAAATGTAAAGTCAAACATTGGTATTAAAAATAAAGGGATATATATGAAAAAATTGATATAAAATGTATTGAAACAAGGAATGTGACATTTTGTAAATGTGCTAAATAAAAAGATACGGAGGAGTCACGGAGGGAGTATCACGTAAAACAAATTATTCAATTCCATGTGAGTTGGGATCTCAAGAAACGTGCGCATTCACAAAAAGTCAAATGCTGAATTCTCTGGCCCATGCATGTATCAAGCTAACAATTTTTAGTTTACGTACTTGGAGTTGGGATGTTTTACGGGACAGGTTAACAAGTAAAACAGAAATAAAAATGTACATATTTAACTTCGTTTTCACATACGTACAACGTTTTATACATTTCTTATATCTAGGTTGGAATTGCCTAGAATGGAAGATGCAAATTACCTTTTTAAAGTTGGCAGAATGGTTTTCGAGATTTATCATGCAATTTCTTATAATTAAAGCGAAGACAAGAGATTCCATTTCTGCCGTACGTAAGTTGATGAGCGACTGATTTCTCATGTGGTTTTGAATTAATCTTCATCCGTCGGTGACCATGCATATATTTATAAGTTAGCCCACTTGGTTTAACATGGGGTTGACCTTGACCACATTCACACCCTGACACATCCATTGAGTAAAACATGTAAAAACTCCTGGTTGAAGTTTGTGTAAATTGCTGTCAAAGAAAAGAAGTTTGTGTAAATTGGGTCAACCTTACAAAAGCTGCGAGCAGAAACACCGGGGCCTTCATTTAAATGGAAAACTAATATGGACAATTTTCGAAATGTTATGTATTTATTGTCTGATTCTTAGAATTTCATAGATCACTTTTAACTTTCATATATTCTTTTTTAATATATCCAATCTTTGGCTTTACATTACCCTTCTAACATGCATTTACAAGGCCTATATAAAGATTTGCTTGTACTTTGATTTGATACAATAAATAATGAAATGATCTCCCCCTTCTCTATTATCTAGTTCTCTCAAATTTTATCTCTATATTATATTATATATAACACGTTATCAGCACGATTGCGGGAAAATAATCTGGGTACTGCAAGCAATCGTAGAGCTATCCAGAAGGTACGTATAATCTTATTTATTAGCATTAATCTATAATATGAGTATTACAAAAGATTTTGATGTTATTTACAAGGTAGATTGAATGCAATCTACTGTGTGTTTATAATCAATCTCCATTTACATGGTAAATTGAATTCAACCTTATATACTGATTGTTTGTTATTATGTCTCTTAGTTTATATAGCAAATAAACTGCATGCAACATGTTTATATTTGCTTACCTTGAAGCTCCTTGAGATCTCTATCTAATTAAAAATAGACAAATCTTAGCTTATAGAAAAATGGATTAATTTCATATGCGTGCAAAATTTAATATGCCTAATTGTTTAATTATGCATGATTTTCTTGATGGAATACTGTTATCAAATTATATGTGTCCATGTAAATATAATGTTTTTGGTAACATATGTTGTATTTATGCTTATTTTATAAATTGACATTGTTTGGAATTATATTTTAGTGATAATGTCGAATCTTACAAAACTCGAGTTCAATGCACTTGATGTCACCAGCAAAAATTATTTGACATGGATTCTTGATGCCGAAATCCATCTTAATGCCATAGGTCTTGGTGACACCATAAAAGAGGGAAATAAAACCTCCGAGCAAGATAAAGCAAAGGCTATGATATTTCTCTGCCATCACCTTGATGAAAGATTTATAACAGAGTATTTAACTATTAAAGATCCATCAATTCTTTGGAAGGATCTCAAAGAAAGATATGACCACAAAAAAACGGTGATACTCCCAAAAGCTCGATATGATTGGCTACACTTGCGATTGCAAGATTATAAAAGTGTGAGCGAGTATAACTCTGCCATGTTTAAAATTACATCTCAATTGAAATTATGTGGCGAGAGTATCACCGATAAAGATATGTTGGAAAAAACATATTCCACTTTTCATGCCAATAATATGCTCTTGCAATAGCAATATCGTGAACGTGGATTAACAAAATATTTTGAGCTGAACAAAATAATGAAATTTTGCTGAAAAATCATCAAGCACGTCCAACTGGCTCAATACCATTCCCTGAAGTGAATGCGGGACTAACAATGAATATGGAGATAATAAGCCATTTGGACGTGGGCGTGGGCGTGGATATGGACGTGGACGTGGACGTGCCCGTGGTCATAATTTTGGGCATGGTCGAGGACATAATCATCAAAATTTCACCAACTTTAAAAGGAAACCTCACCACCAGAAGTGGACAAAAAAGGAAGACAAACCCGAGGGAAGTACAATGGTGAAAAGGGTTGAAAGTGTTTGTAGTCGTTGTGGAATGGAAGGTCATTGGAGACGTACATGTCGTACCTCCAAGCACTTTGCTGACCTTTATCAAGCCTCTTTGAAAAATGTTGAAACTAATTTTGTTGAACAAAATGATCCCTTGGGAATTGCTCATCTTGAAGCACACCTTAGTGGTGCAGATCCAGTTGATCCTTCGGGACTCACTCACATGGAAGTTGGTGATTTCTTTGAAGATGGGAATGATGAGATGGCCAAATCTGGTGGTGGCAATAATTAGACCATATATTAAAACTTTGTTTTTGCTTATTGAATATTTCATATTTCTGTTCGAACTCTATAATGATTAATGACTTTGCTTTATGCATTATATATAATTATCTTTTAGCATGAATGAGTTGTCTTGGATATTATTCTAATCTTCATTCATATATTTGTTTTGTGAAGAATTATGGCTAGTAATATCTCATTATGTGCTATGAAAGATGAAGAATCGTTTTGTTTGGCGGATAGTGCAACAACACATACAATTTTGAAAAATAAAGAATATTTTTCGCATCTCATATTAGCTAAAGCTAATGTAAATACAATATCGGGTGCATCAAATATTATTGAAGGCTCCGGAAGAGCAAATATAGTGTTACCTAATGGTACACATTTATTTATTGAAAATGCCATGTTCCCCACCCGATCAAAAAGAAACCTTTTGAGTTTCAAAGATATACACCACAATGGCTATCATATTGAAACAACAAATGAAAATGACGATGAATATTTATGTATAACGTCTATAGTCTCTGGGAGGAAGCAAATAATAGAAAAACTCCCATCATATAAATCTGGATTATATTATACATTTATTAATCCAGTAGAGACACACATGATAATAAGTCAAAAATTAGCAAACCCGGAAAATTTTCTTATGTGGCATGATCGCTTAGGTCATCCGGGTTTAACAATGATGCGAAGAATTGTTGAAAATTCAAGTGGACATCCTTTAAAGAATAAGATTGTTCAATTGTCCAAAGATTTTTCTTGTGTTGCTTGCTTTCAAGGAAAACTATTAACAAGACCATCGCATGTTAAAGTTGCGATTGAGTGTCCATCCTTTTTGGAACGAATTCAAGGAGATATATGTGGACCTATTACATCATCAAGTGGACCATTTCAGTACTTTATGGTACTAATAGATGCATCGACACGTTGGTCGCATGTTAGTTTATTGTCCACTCGTAATGTTGCATTCGCAAGACTCCTTGCCCAAATAATTCGATTAAGGACACAATTCCCAGATCATGTAATCAAGAAAATCCGATTGGATAATGCATGAGAATTTACTTCTCACACTACACCATAGATTGGCTATGGCAACCAGACTTGTTAAAAAGCGTTGCTATTTCTTGACAAATTTTTACAAAATTAGACATATTGTAATGCTTTTCAAAACCGTTACAATTGAAGTGAAAAACCGTTACATATTGTAAAATTTGCTATCTATTGCAATGGTTTTTTTAAGGCATTGCTATAAGGCGTTGCAGTAGACATCATTATTGGGCCTCAATTTAGCGGGCTTCTCAAAATTTGATGAAAAAAATGGGCGAGCTTCTAAAATTTATTTTCCCGGGCAATGAAACATAACAAAACAAAAGAAAATAAAAACAAGACATAAGCAATCAAACGCACAGACAGAGATACAAAGACACAGAGACAAAACATAGAGTAACAAAAGTAAATCGAAGAACGACAGTGAAGGAAATTATCAAGCTTGAAGAACTGAAGCTCGGAGAACACTGAACAACACACAGACAAAATATGCATATAGAGACGAATACAGAGATACAAACATACCCAACATATAGGAAGAAAATCAAAGAAATCTAAGCAGAAGAAAGCACAGTGTCGAGGAAGACTAAAACACCAATAAGGTAAGTTCCCTAAAAATATTTTTCCCCAAATCGAGTTTAATTTATGGTTTATAATTTTTTTTAATTTACGATTACATGGATCTTGTTTGTATATTGTTAATTAGGGTTTAATGTAAGTTTTTTATTTACATATGTATGTTTGTTATGAATTTTGGTATTTAATTTGTATAAGGAGCTATTCAATTTGGTTATTTGTAAGCTTTGTTTTTCAATTATCTATTTATAAAATGTGTTAATTGTGAATCAATATATTGCTCCACTTGCGTTTACTTAACATTTTGTTAGAATTTATCTCATTATTGTAAATGTGTTAATTGTGTTAATTGTTAATTGCGATATCAATCTCCTTTTTCGCATTTTGTTAGAATCGGACTTGTACTGAGTTTTATTATATGATTAGGGAAAAACGTCATTCTATTTGAGACTCTTGAATTTCTAGACAGTAAGATTCACGACTTTACTTACCTCTCTTTCAACCTCTAAAAATGTGTAATGTATACATGTAAATGTGGTTCATTGTCTGATTTGGTATTTTTGTTGTATACTTATTATTAGGGGATAAATTTAAGTGGATGAAGGATGAGGAATTTGGTCGTCAAACCCTTGCTGGCCTCAACCCATGTTGCTTACAATTGGTTAAAGTATGTCATAGGCATATCATGTATATCTTGATTTTGTACTGCTGCACAAAATTGCGGCACTTACATAGGAAATGCTTAATTGTGTATGTTGAGGTATATATGAAAATATATAAGTTATGTGCATGAATGTCCATTGAAAAGTTCTCTTGACCCAAAGGTGTATGGACCTCCTAAATCAGCAATCACCACACAATCAGTGGAGGAAGTAATCAGGATGGACGATAGTTGACAAGGTAATCACGAGTTAAATAATAGTTCCCTTAAATCAATGGGATCATTATTCAACCAGTGGATGTCCAGTAACATATGTATGATCATCATATATGAATGCAGGCCATAAAGCATAAGAGACTTTTCATCATAGATTACCATGATTTGCTGCTACCTTATGTAAACAAAGTGAGAGAGATAAAAGGAACTACTCTATATGGATCAAGGGCCTTGTTCCATATCAAAGAGTAGCAGCTTAGACTCATTAAACCATTAAGTATGTATGATTTTCCTTTTTGTTATTGTCAGGTTTTGACGTTGAAGAACTTGAAATGTTTCCATCTGAACGGCTTGTCATGGGTGCTTTCAAAATTGCATTAGAGTCCATATTTAATATGTAAAGTTGTAAATACCTTCTGCATAATGCTAGCTGCATAGTATTTTTTCCAGATGGTGTGTTCTTTGTATTCATCAGTCGTAATTTGGAATTTAGGTACAACTGCAATATGATGAGATTAATAATAATTTCCTTGATCAAGCTGGTTTTAGCCTTTTAGGCATCATAAGAACATCACTTGTCAGAATGGAATCATAGAACTGTTAGAAATTAGAAATGAAGGCAGATTGCTAGTGGCTTCTCTGTAGATTGAAATTAAAAATCATCTTAAACTCTAATGATTTACGATATCTGTCGTCGTTAATCAAAAACTAAGTAGTGCATTGGATAGAACTGTTTCCTTGGCTCTATTTTAACCATGTTCAAGTTTATTGGCTGTCGTTAATCGAGTAAATTAACTGTTTACTCTTTGGTGGCTGCCATATTTGGCATGAACATCCCCTATACATGGAGTAATAATTATAGATACCTATTTAAATGGTTAAGTACAGTGTCTTGGATATACTTTGCTGGCTGCTGCACTAAAAAGTCTACAAAGGGCTCTGTACTTAACCCACTTCTCTTGGTTTGCAGGTAGTCATATTAACTGGCATCGTGTCTGCTGCCATTTTCATGGCAATAATTATATATGCACGGCACAAAGGACTCATTGGTAGAAGTGGCATTACGAGGAGGACAAAGAATTCTTTGGCAAAAAATGACGGCAAGAAATCTAGAGAACTGGCAAGGACAAGAAGAACTTTCTGCTAATGTAGATGCTTAACGAGGCGCATATTCATTTAATTTATATCTTATCTTTTGGTGAATGTAAACTAGAATTGTACCATGTCTATGTTGTCGTTTTTGCATTTAGTCGTTAGATGTTGAATGGTTTTGTTGACAATATTGTCTGAATAGTTTTGGTACTATTTTTGGGCAGTTGATAACGATGTACCAAGATACTGATTGGTGTGTATGAAATACCATGTTAATGGTGGATTTCTATATGAACAAATGGGTCATGTCCATTTTTTTTAAAGAAAAGAATTGCTATTGCCTCAAAATGTGTTGCCGTTTATTGTTAATTCCTTACTAAAAGCATTGCTATTGCCTCATAATGTGTTGCCATTTATTATTAATTCCTTACTAAAAGCATTGCTATTAAACAGAAATTTGTTGCCATTGCCACCTTAAACGTTGCAATAAATATCCAAAACAGGGTTGCTATGGCCTATTGCAATGAATTTAAATTGTTGCTATAGACTGGAAAACGTTGCTATAACAAGCATTTGCAATGACATTGAAGCATTGCTATATGGTACTATATTCGTTGCTATAGGGACCTATTGCAACCCAAGCAAAGTTAACGCCCAATTTTTGCAAAAGCATTGCCATAGCATCAATGGCAACGGTATTAGGCCCTTTAGCAACAATTTCAAGGTGTTGCTATAGGCAATATATGGTGTAGTGTCAGTCTTTTAATGATTATTGCATGTCAATTGGGATTGATGTGGAACATCCAGTTCCGCACACGCATACCCAAAATTGTTTAGCAGAATCTTTTATTAAGAGGCTACAATTGATTGCTTGACCCTTGCTTATGAAAACAAAATTACAAAATACTGCTTGGGGACATGCAATATTACATGCTGCATCACTTGTTCGTTTAAGACCGATTGCTTATCATAAATATTCCCCAATGCAGCTTGTAAATGGTCAAGAACCAAATATTTTTCACTTAAGAGTTTTTGGGTGTGCAGTTTATGTTCCGATATCTCCTCCCCAACGAACAAAAATGGGACCCCAAAGAAGATTAGGGGTATACGTTGGGTTTGACTCTCCATCAATTATAAAATATTTGGAGCCCATGATTGGTGATTTATTTAAGGCAAGATTTGCCGACTGTCAGTTTGATGAGACAGTTTTTCCTGCATTAGGGGGAGATAAGTCAAAATTTGAAAAAGAAAGGCAAGAAATTTTGTGGAATGCAGCATCTTTGTCTCATTATGATCCTCGCACAAATCAGTGTGAACTTGAAGTTCAAGAGATTATCCACCTACAAGAGGTTGCAAATAAATTGCCTGATTTATTTATCGATGTCAAGACAGTAACGAAGCCACATATACCGGTTGTCAATGTTCCTTGTAAAATAAAACTTCCTGATGACGAAAATAAAGTCTTGCTATCAAATGAGTCTAAAGCACGCCAGAAGCGTGGTAGACCTATTGGATCCAAAGATAAAAATCCTAGAAAATCAAAGAAACTTGATAAACAAGCTGGTACATCAAATGACATCATTCCAAATGAAATAGAATTGATCACTGAAGAGACATCTTCAAAGGATGATCAAATACCTGAAATTGAGGACAATGAAGAGATCTCGATAACTTATATCATTTCAGGAAAAAGGTGGAATAGAAAAGAAATTGTCATGGATGAAATATTTGCATATGCAGCTGCACTTGACATTTCTGAAGAAATTGAGGATCATGAACCTAGATCGATCTATGAATGTAAAAGAAGAAATGATAGGCCAAAATGGAAAGATGCTATTGAGACATAATTGAAATCACTTGAAAGACGTCAAGTTTTTTGACCCATTGTCCAAGCACCTGCAGGTGTGAAACCCATTGGATATAGATGCGTATTTGTGCACAAAAGAAATGAGAAAAATGAAGTTGTGAGATATAAGGCACGCCTTGTTGCACAAGGATTCTCACAAAGACCGGGAATTGATTATGAAGAGACTTATTCCCCGGTAATGGATGCAACAACATTCAGATTCTTATTAAGTTTATCAATTTTAGAAGGGCTCCGAATGAATTTGATGGATGTTGTGACTGCCTACTTATATGGGTCACTTGATAATGACATTTACATGAAAATCCCCGATGGATTAAAAATGCCTGAAGCATGTAGTTCAAGACCCAGAGAAATTTATTCAATTAAATAACAAAGATCATTGTACGGGTTGAAACAATCAGGTCGAATGTGGTATAATCGCCTTAGCGAGTACCTTTTGAAAAATGGATATGTTAATAATTTAATTTGTCCATGTGTTTTTATTAAAAGGACAAAAATGGGGTTTACTATAATTGCGGTTTATGTTGATGATCTAAACATCATAGGGACCCCATATGAGCTTAGTGAAACGATTGAATATTTGAAAAAAGAATTTGAAATGAAAGACTTGGGCAAAACAAAACTATGCCTTAGTTTTCAAGTTGAACATCTATCCAAAGGAATTTTTGTCCACCAGTCTTCATATATTGAAAAGATCCTTAAGCGATTTATTATGGATAAAGCATATCCTGTGAGTACACCTATGGTTGTTCGCTCACTTGAAAAGAAAAAGGGTCCATTCCGTCCAAAAGAAGAGGGAGAAGAACTTCTTAGTCCCGAAGTACCATATCTTAGTGCCATTGGTGCACTAATGTACCTGGCCAATTGTACACGACCTAATATTGCTTTTTCTGTTATTTTATTGGCAAGGCATAGTTCTGCTCCAACTCGAAGACATTGGACTGGTGTAGAACAAAGTTTTAGATATCTTCGAGGTACAATGGATATGGGTTTGTTTTATTCTAAAGACTCAAAAGTAGAATTAGTTGGTTATGCAGATGCAGGTTATCGATCTGATCCCCACAAAGGTAGATCACAAACAGGTTATGTATTCACATATGGTGATGCCGCAATATCTTGGCGGTCTACAAAGCAAACTCTTGCAGCAACTTCTTCGAATCATGCTGAATTATTGGCGCTACATGAAAGTAATCGAGAATGCGTGTGGCTAAGGTCTTTGGTCCATCATATTCGAGAATCATGTGATCTTTTAATCAATAAAGGGAGTCCTACTGTTCTATTTGAAGATAATGAAGCATGTATCACTCAGACTCGAGAATGTTACATTAAAGGTGATAGGACGAAGCACATTGATCCAAAGTTTTTCTTCACTCACGAGCTTCAGCAAAGAGGAGAAATTGATGTCTTTCAGATTCGCTCATGTGAAAATCCAGCAGATTTGTTCACAAAGTCACTTCCTACATCATCTTTCGAGAAATTAGTATACAAGATTGGAATGCGTAGATTTCGAGATATATGTTGACATTAATAGTCATGTTGCAATGAGGGGGAGACATATACGATACACTCTTTTTCATTAGTACAACACATGTACTCTTTTTCCTTCACTAGGGTTTTTCCCACAGGGTTTTTCCTAGTAAGGTTTTAACGAGGCATGATGTTTGTACGAGTCATCCAAGGGGGAGTGTTATGTATTTATTGTCTGACTCTTAGAATTTCATAGATGACTCTTAACCTTTCATATATCCCTCTTTAATATAGCCAACCTTTGGCTTTACATTACCCTTGTAACATGCATTTACATGGCCTATATAAAATATTGCTTGTACTTTGATTTGATACAATAAATAATGAAATGATCTCCGCCTTCTCTATTATCTAGTTCTCTCAAATCTTATCTCTATATTATATTATATATAACACGAAACATATTTTTTAAATTGGGAAATTTTATTTCCCGTACGGTTATGTATTCCGTATTCATAGGGAAGGAAGGAAAACATAATTCTGTAAGCACTGCCACAACCAAGACAATTCACAACACGTATCAACCATACTACGATACTCTGCTTCAGCAGTCGATCGAGAGACAGTTTGTTACTTTTCCCAATGCCAAGAAATCAAAGTACCACCAAACATAATACAGAACCCAGTAAGAGATTGTCGAGTCTGACCACAACTACCCCAATCTGCATCACAGAATGTTGTGAGCACTGGATTCCCTTTTGAAGCAAAGAACAAGCCTTGGGATATAGTAGTACTTAAGTAACGAATGAGTTTAAGTGCAGCATGCCAGTGAACTGATCTCGAAGCATTCATGAACTGAGCAAGAACATGGACAGGATAAGTTAGATAAGGACGGGAGATAGTAAGATAAATCAGACGACCAACCAAGCATCTATAAGCAGTAAAATCACTAAGAAAAGGGCTGTCAGAATCTTTAAGTAGGTTGTGATGTTGTTCCATGGGAACAAGAGCAGTCTTGGTACCAAGATAAGCAAAATCCTTTAATATATCAGAGACATATTTTTGCTGATTTATAAACAAACCTGCCTCAGTTCGAGTCACTTGAACACCCAAAAAATAATCCAAAGCACCTAGATCCTTGATCTTAAAATGACTACTCAGAAAATCTGTGACTTGAGACATCATCACAGTGTTATTGCCAGTCATAAGCATATCATCAACATAAATATGCAGCAAAACAAAAGTACCATTTTTTGCATAAAGGAACAAGCTGGGATCACCATTTGTTTAGACAAAACCAAAGGACAACAAGGCATTGGATAAGGCTATGAACCACTGTCGTGGTGCCTGTTTTAAAACATAGAGTGACTTAAGCAAACGACACACAAGTTTCTGATTTGGATACTTGGCCAGAATTTCAGCAGAAATTGTATAACCTAGAGGCACAGACATGTATACTTTCTCATCCAGTGTTCCATGTAGAAAAGCATTCGTAACATCAAGTTGAGTAATGGCCCAACCATATAAAGCAGCTAAGGCAAGAAGAAGACGAAATGTAGTCATCTTTGCAACTGGTGCAAACGTTTCAAAGTAATCCATATTTGCTGTTTGAGTAAAGCCTTTTGCTACTAGCCGAGATTTAAACCGATCAACTTGTCCATTTGGTAAGTACTTAACTTTGTATATCCATCGGCAACCAACTACATTCTTATCAGGAGGAAGAGGCACCACTTCCCATGTATGATTTGCCTCAAGTGTAGCAAGTTCTACATTCATAGCTGTGCACCATTCTGGAATATCATCAGCTTGCTTGTAATGTTGAGGTTCATCAACTAAGAGGGTTGCATAAGAAGTAGGATCAACTGAAGATGAAATAGTTGCCATAAGAGTAGTAGAAACTTTGCAGGTAAATGCCTCTGTCTAGAAGGTCGAAGTACTGGTAAATCACTCAATGTAGGAGGTAGTCCATTATAGTCAAGAAACTTTGCAGGTAAATGCCTCTGTCTAGAAGGTCAAAGTACTGGAGCTGGAGCCACATTTATAGAAGCTGGTACATCAGTAACCACAAAATCAGTAGCTGATGAATGCTCAGTATGCTTAGCAAAGGATGTAGAATCATCATAATCAACCACAAGTGAAGATTGAAGTGGCTCATCCTCAACAAACACAGATGAGTCAGGAAACAAAAGTTGAGGTGAAGTAACATCTATATCTTTAAATGTAAAAACAGTTACAAAAAACTGCACATCTTTCGAATAGACTCAGGGGTGATAAAGTTTGCGACTACTTCCTTCCAAACACCAAGGAGCGGGACGTGCATAAGGTTGACCAAACATTTCATTCTGACGATATTCAACTGATATGTCAAACTAGAATCCCTCAGAATAATGCAAAGGACAGATTGGCTTGGATGCATTCGAGCAATGAGAATTATACAGTTAAATCAGCATATCATTACAGGTTTTCTCGGAATCACAGCTTGCCTGTGGAGGCCTCTTCTAAAGGTTGGAATAAATTGTGGAACCTAAATCTTCCACATAAAATCAAGACGTTTCTATGGCGGTTTGGCAAGAGCACAGTTCCTGTTCGTAACCTGTTGAGAAGTAGAGGAATTACTCTTTCTGTTACTTGTCCGGTCTATGAGTTGGAGGTAGAATGTCTTGAGCATGTGTTTTTCGAATGTAACTTTTCAGCTCAATGTTGGCGGAAGGTGGATTACAACCCTGAGTTGAATTTAGAGGAATATGCTTCATTATGGCTGCTTAATAAGCTCTGTGTTGAATCTGAGGATAACATCACCAAGATTGCAATTGTTCTTTGGGGAGTTTGGTTTGCTAGAAATAGGAAAGTATGGGAAAACGCCAACCTCAATCCAACTCTTACTACTGATATGAGCTCAAAGCAGATTTCTGAGTGGCAGGAGGCGATGGAATATAAGCGAAAAAATGTTCGGGTTGCTGCAACAAGAAATATTGAAGCAGTTAAATGGGTTCCTCCTGAACCAGGGTAGGTGAAAATAAACGTGGATGCTTCGGTTTATGCTGGGGCTAATTCATTTGTAGTTGGTATTGTCCTTCGAGATGATCTGGGTATGTTTATACAAGGATGGAGCAAGCGAGTAAGAGGAGAGGTGAGTGTTATGGAGGCAGAGGCTTATGGTGTTTTAGAGGCGCTAAAATGGATAGAAATCAATAAGTACAAGCAGGTCATTATCGAGAGTGATTCTCTCCTGGTAGTTGAGGCTATTAGAAGGGACAGTAATTATCAGACAGAGGTGGGGAATGTTCTGGAATCTTGCCGAGAGAAACTTAGCCTTAGGAATGATGTGTTGATTTGTCATATTAAAAAGCAAGCAAATAAGGCAGCTCACTTGTTATCTAGACATCCTTGTTTGCTAGATAGCTCTAATATATTCATGTCTCCTCCAGAGATGTTGTTGGAGACTCTGTTTTCGGATAGTTCTTTTGAGTAATGTAAGTTCTAAATTATCAAAAAAAAAACAAACTTCACATCTCGAGAAATAAAAATCTTTCGAGTATTTAAATCCAATACCTTATAGCCTTTCTTACCATATGGATAACCAATAAATACCCCTTCTACAGACCTAGAGCAAACTTGTCTGAAGAATGAGGTAGCACAACAGCATAACATAGACAACCAAAAATGCGAAGAGCAGAGTAATCAGGTACACATTTATGTAGAACCTCATAAGGACTCTTATTATCCAAGGAAGGAGAGGGAGTTCTATTAATCAAATAAGCAGCTGTTAGCAAAAAATCTCCCCAGAAAACCAATGGCAAATTGGCATGAAAACGTAGAGCCCTTGCACAATTTAACAAGTGTCTATGCTTTCGTTCCACTAATCATTCTGCTGTGGTGTGTAAGCACATCTGGATTGATGTAGAATACCTAAGGAAGCAAAAAAACTGGTCAAAGAATGGTTCATAAACTCAGTGCCATTGTCTGTTCGAAAAGCTTTAACAACAACATTGTACTGATTTTGAATCAGTGTAACAAAATCTTGAATTAGCTGAGAAACAGAGGGTTTATCAGCTACCAGATATATCCATGTTGTCCTGGATTTATCTTCAACCAAGG
Source organism: Saposhnikovia divaricata (assembly GCA_036435485.1). Lineage (NCBI taxonomy): Eukaryota > Viridiplantae > Streptophyta > Magnoliopsida > Apiales > Apiaceae > Saposhnikovia > Saposhnikovia divaricata. The sequence goes on from CM071600.1 coordinate 133,598,324, forward strand.
TTAAAAACATAGTACAAGTACCATGAGTCTTAAATTGATATGGACCCCAAAGATCTGCATGTACTAAATCAAATAGTTAAGCACTGGTGGAAGTACTCACAGGAAAACTTAACCTGGTTTGTTTAGCAAAGTAACAGCTATCACAAACATCAAGCACCTTTTTATCACAAGAAACAGGTTACATTTGAACCACCTTGACAGAAGCATGCCAAACATCAGAACTATAAACAGTTGCAACAAAGACATCAGAAACAACAGTAGAAGCCATACCAGTAGATTTGGATGACAAAGTAGTAGAATTAGGATCACTTGTAAGCATATAGAGACCTCCTTCTTCTTTGCCAAGTTCTATTGTTTGCTTCCAATTGTGATTCTTTAGATAACACTTAGCAGCCAAGAAGTTAACTTCATAAGAAGAATCTTGCAACAGCAACTTTGAAACAGACAAAAAATTGTAAGCAAACGAAGGAACACAGAGTACATTAGACAAAGTCAAGAACGGAGTCAGAATCAGACTTCCAACATGACTTATAGCAGCTGTAGCTCCATTAGGTAACTGTAAAGTAGCAGTACAAGGATGAATATGATTAACTAAAGTATCTGTAATCCACTTACTCTGTGAAAGTGTCTTATCAAGAACATGAATATGATTAACTGAATGTTGCTTGATGCAAACCATCCTTGAAAACCTTACTGCATTAACTGAGGCCATCCAGTCTGTAGCTTCAGCATCACTGTGTTGAGTGGACTGTATCTGAGGTGATGCTACAGTCAAGTTTTTCTGTAACATAGTAATGAGTTGTCTGCACTGTCCTTCAGACAGGTTTAAACCATCAGAAGAACTTTGTAATCCTGCAGACACAGTGTTAGAAGTGTCATGCACAACACTGGCCACAACAGACCCTCTAGGTGAGAGAAATTTTGGCTTAGGTTTAGGCTTTCCAAACATTTTATGCCAAGCAGGAAATCCATGAATGCAAAAGCACTTATCTCGTAGATGACCAGACATATGACAGTAATCACAAACCAGTGAAGTATTAGTAGGCTTCTTGACTGAATTCTGAGAACCTCTAGGCTACTGCTTAGAGAAATTGGATTTCACTGCCATAGCAACATTATCAGCTCCAAAACTAGAAGAGTTATGTACTTCACGTTGACTTTCTTCTTGAAGTAACATAAAGTATGTCTGGCTTAATTATGGCAAAGGTTTCATCAACAAGATATGTCCTCTGATGCCAGTAAATGTATCATTTAGCCCCATCAAAAATTGAGTAAGTTGAATACTCTTATCAAACTCATCAAGCTTGACATTAACAGTGCAGATACACTTATCACATGTGTTAGTATTGGTGCCCTAGAGGCAATGTATACATTATATTTATGTTTGAGTGATATTATATATTCGATATATATATATATGTTTATTATTGGCTTTGTTTACTGCGAAATAAATAAAGTATAATAAATGTCCTTAGAATCTTGATACAAATTATATAGTTGCAAGTATGTGACTTGAACATGAGATTATATATAATGAATTTATCATATTCTTAAATGTCCTTAACCAAGTATTATTATTACTTAGGACGATAATAATACACTGAGGTTAGTATGATAATTGACAGATGACCACATCTCATTGGTCATAAGTATGAAGATACTAAAATCAATGCATAGGTAACTATACGAGTACGGGGTACTGGACAAACCCACAGTGAGATACATCATGGTAAATTATAAAAGTGTCATATGTATTCTCACAGTGATAATGGTGTAATGATCCTTAGACCTGAAGTCGTTATAATTCTACATGAGAATTAATATATTTTGAATTCATCAAAAGTTATCTTTAGCCGGATAATGATAAAGGTGAATATCGGATATATTATGAATCATGTGAGAAATATGAATGATCTAGATGGGATTTAAATCTCCTGATAAAGGAGTGATATTATCGGCATCTTGTTTGAGTGAGACTATGAAATGCATGGCCATGCTCAAATGTTGATTTGATTAATAGTCTACTCATCGATCAAGAAAATGAAGATTAAATTATGAAGAGGATGACACATTACATGCCTCGAGTTTAATCTATAATATCATGATTTAAAGGGATTATATTACATGGAACATTAGTCATAAAAGGTTGATTGAATCGTTGATTTAATTATTGTTTAATTGGGTAGCAATAATGTGTTACTAGACACCGCTTATTGTTTATAATTTTATTAGAGAATAAACTTATTGCCAATTAAATAATAACCTACAGGGTCACACACAAAGAATGTTTAAAAGGGAAATTAATTTATTTCATGAATTTAAATTATGATTTTAAATTAATAATAAATAATAATTCGAATTTTATAAAATTAATTAAGTGAGACTTGATTAGTTAAAAGATAAAATTTGAAGATGTATTTTCTTGACTTATTTGATTAATTAAGTATGACTTAATTAATTTATTTAAATAAATAAGATTTGTTTAAATAAAAATTGGCCTAATTGTTTAAGGCTCCATTTTTGCTTTATTTCTCTTTATAAGCCAAGGGTTGGCAAGTCTTAGAAAACTAACCAAACTGAAAATTTCAGTTTATACACAAGGGAGAAAATTAAGCTAAGTCAAGAATACATTCTTGATTATTTATTTTGGCTAGTACCAAATTCCGTGGCGTAATCGTTCGACGATTCAAGCAAGCATTCGAGTGTGGATACCGGTGGAGGAGTTACACTTTTAGCTCTGAAAATCAACAAGCTAGGACCTCCATTTGTCATCCTTAAGAAAGCTTCAAAGAGGTAAGATCTTGATCTTGAGAATTTTATACCATGATCATCAATTTTATACATGGATCCGGGACTTGGAATTCGTTTATAATTGTTATTTACGTCATTTCCGTTGCGTTATCATGCCCGAATTCCAAACAATGGTATCAGAGCTACATGTATAAAAGGATGGTTTGGTCTTGTGTTCTTGAAAATGAAACATGCATGAATTTTATGAATTTTGCCATGCTTCATTTTAACATACAAAAGATTATCTATAAATTGTTATAATTGTTTGTATGATGTTATAAATTGTTATAACATGTTTTGAATGATGTACTATATGTTAGATATGTTAAACACATCATTAGAATAATTTTAGAATTGATCAAAACTGAAAATTTCACATTCTGCAAGTTTCTGGAAAATCTGCAGTTTCTGGGAAAATCTGGGAAAATAGGTGTTGCGCATTCTGGTAATGCGTGTCGTCGGATTTCTCAGGTGTTACGCATTCTTGTAATGCGTGTCGTCAAAATTTTACCGGCGTTGCGCATTCTTGTAATGTGCATCAGCAATATACAATAGGTGTTGCGCATGTTTGACATGCGCTTCAGCGTGGTAGCAGACAGAACCCAGTGGATGCGTTGTAGTTGGTTTTGTTTAATACTAATTTTTTCTTTTTCTTTTTGCTTTTGCTTTTACTTTAAGAAAATGTTAGTTATTGGTTTTAATCATTAGATTCCTAATGTTTTTAATGATTAAAGTTTTAATAATTGAATATTTAAATTATGAATTTAAATATTATTATTAATTCAAAATTTTATTAATTAATTTAATTTCGATTTTTATAATATATTTAAATTATGAATTTAAATATTATTATTAATTCAATTTTAATTTTAATTAATGTTTTTAATAATTGAATAGTTAAATTGTGAATTTAATATTATTATTAAATACGATTTTGATTAATTTTAATTTTTAAATTCGAATTTTATCAATTAAAATTGATTTTAATTCCTTTTTAAATAATTAGGTATTTATATTAAGGAGTTAAATATTAATCGTTATATATGATATGATCATGATAAATGTGATGTCTATAATTGTTATATAAGCATGGTGCATTGGTTATGGCCCCTAAAGACCTGTAGAATAAATGTTTTAATTTTATTTATGGTCTGTAATAATTAAATACGACTTGCATGTCGTTATTCTTGTAATTATTATATCTCGAATGCAACTCGAGTTCTTTTGTAATATAATTCAAAAGGGAGCTGAAGGCAATCAATGGAGGCTTAGGAAGCAATGAAGAATTTATGTAATAATTAGTTATTACAACCATAGATTGACCTTGATCTTTTCATTAGCTTGAAAAGATCGCATAGGATCGGGCCATAACCATCGCACATTTAATTTTGCATAACTGCACTTTACATATGATGCATGGATATATTAGATATATGTATGGATGCATGGATGTATAGAAATATTAGAATGTATGTATTAGATACGACACATATGCCATGTTTAAACAAGATAAAATCTGTAACGATTTAAGAATTAAACAAACGATCAAGATCGTTAAATTTTTCTAAAATCCCTTAAGAAATATTAAGTTAAACAGATGCTTTCCAACAAATAACACTCATTAAATCCTAGATCATTGAGGAGTGGATTTGCCAAAGCAAGGGCTTCTCTTTTATCGTGGTGAGATGTGATTAAGTAAACAAGCTTACTTGAATTGTTATTATTGGGTCCAACTTAAATAATTCGTCATAATAAGATTGTGAACTTAGAAGCATAGAGTTTAGTGAAATCTATTAGATAGATCGGAGCAATATGTTGTTCACTAAGCTATCCAAGAGTTATATATGATATAATTGACATAACGGTCTACCTAAATAATCATATTTAAGAGGAAAGCCAAAGCTGACTTAAAATATGACGAAATATGGATCTTGGCTCACTAAGAAAGGTTTTATGGGAACCATTTTCCGAATTGATAGTAAGGGCTATTAATTTGATTAAAATAGTGGGAGGTATATTACGAATATGCTATAAATCAACTTGAACATAATTGGTTTTACGAAACATACAAACTAACTCATTTTATGCGCTTTTACAAATTGTAGATAACAAATGGCAAACAACACAAACCACTTTTCGATATGATCAGTCCTAGAAAAGGAAAAGCTGATAGGGACAAACTTCTTGGATTGGTTTAGGAACTTGAGGATTGTCCTCAGGCAGGAGCGAAAGCTGTATGCCATTGAAGTTCCTCACCCAAATCCTCTTCCTACTGGGGCCACACTTGCTGAGCAAAATGCTTATCAGAAGCATTTGGATGACTCAACTGATGTGTCATGCCTTATGCTAACATGCATGGCTCCTGAGATTCAAAAGCAACATGAACTGATGAATGCTTATGAAATAATTGAGCACCTCAAAAGCATGTTTGAGGGACAAGCTCGTCCGGAAAGATATGATACGAGAAAGGCATTGTATGCTTGCAAACAGGGAGAGCGCGACCCGGTGGGACCACATGTTCTTAAAATGATTTGGTATATTGAGCAACTAGATACCTTGGGCTTCCCGATTGGTCCGGAGGCTCAAATAGATCTGATCTTACAATCACTCAATAAGAACTTTTCTCAATTTGTTATGAATTACAATATGAATGAGATTGATAAGACACCTACTGAATTGTTGGGCATGTTAAGAACTGCTGAAACCAACATTCAGAAGGAATCCCCTGCTCCCATGCTGATGGTGAAAAAAGGAGGTGCCAAAGGGAAAAGAAAGTGGAAAGGCAATAAGAAGAGGATTGTATCCAAATCTGCTACTAATCCTAATTCTGCTCCCAAGAAGGCTACAAAGCCTAAAGGAGGTGTCGAAAAGGGTGATTGTCACCACTGTGGTAAACCGGGACACTGGAGGAGAAACTGTCATGCTTATTTGGAAGAGCTGAAGAAGAAGAAGGTTGCTGGGCAGACTTCTGCTTCAGGTATTTATGTTATAGAAGTCAATTTGTCTACTTCTACATCTTGGGTATTGGATACTGGATGTGGTTCTCACATTTGTATAAATGGGCAGGAACTGCAAAGAAGTAGGACACTGGCTAAGGGAGAGGTAGACCTACGAGTTGGAAACGGAGCAAAGGTTGCTGCTTTGGCTGTAGGGACTTACCATTTATCATTGCCCACATGGCTTATTTTAGAACTTGAAAACTGTTTGTATGTGCCTTCTATTTGTAGAAACATTATTTCTATTTCTTTTTTGGACAAGAAAGGTTTTTCATTTACTTTTAAGGACAATAGTTGCTCTTTTGGTTTAAATGACATTACCTATGGTGTTGCACAATTATTTAACGGTTTGTATGTTCTTAGTTTAGATACTCCTATTTTGAATGTAAATAACAAACGACTTAAGACTAATGACTCAAATCAAACATACCTTTGGCACTGTCGTCTAGGCCATATAAACGAGAAACGAATTTCCAAGTTACATCAAGATGGTTTCTTGGATCAGATTGATTTTGAATCATATGATGAATGCGAGGCTTGTTTACTAGGCAAGATGACTAAAGCTCCTTTTACCGGATAAGGTAAGAGGGCCACTGTACGACTAGAACTAATACATAGTGATGTATGTGGTCCTATGAGATCGATGGCAAGGAGTGGCTATTTCTACTTCATTACATTTACTGATGATTTCAGTAGATACGGATATGTGTATCTTTTGAAGAACAAATCCGAAGCATTTGAAAAGTTCAAAGAGTATAAGGCAGAAGCATAAAAGCAAACTGGCGAAAGCATAAAAACTCTAAGATCTGATCGAGGAGGTGAATACTTAAGCCATGAGTTTAAGAACTATTTGAAGGAGTGTGGTATTATATCACAACTCACTCCTCCTGAAACACCACAATTGAATGGGGTTTCTGAAAGGAGGAATCGTACCTTGTTGAACATGGTGCGATCAATGATGAGTCAAGCAGATCTTCCAATTAGTTTCTGGGGTTATGCCCTGGAAACGGCTGCATATACACTAAACCGTGTTCCTACTAAAACGGTTCAACAAACTCCATATGAGATATGGACAGAAAAACGTCAAAGCATGTCCTTTATGAAAGTATGGGGATGTGAAGCGTTTGTGAAACGCCTAATGTCAGACAAGCTTGGACCGAAATCTGAAAAATGTATCTTTGTGGGATACCCAAATGGAACAAAGGGTTATTCTTTTTATAATCCTTCAGAGAACAAAGTAATTGTTGCTCGAAATGCTGTATTCTTAGAAAGAGAGCAAGTCTCTAGAAAAGACATTGGGAGGAAAATAGATCTCGATGAAGATCGAGAACCACTTGATAACATTGAACCAGAGATGGAGCATGAGCAAGAAATACAAGATAACATTGCTCAAGGAACACAGGTTGTTCGTAGATCTAGTAGGATTCGTTGTGATTCAAAAAGAAATTATGGATTTCTCTTAATTGAAAATGGCGATGTGATGCTCATAGATCAAGATGAGCCTCTCACCTACCAAGATGCTATGAACACACAAGATTCTAAGAGATGGCCAGAAGCCATGAATTCTGAGATGGATTCCATGTATGAAAACCAAGTATGGACTTTGGTTGATCCACCTGAAGGGGTAAAACCTATAGGGTACAAGTGGATTTTCAAGAAGAAAATCGACATGGAAGGTAAAATACAGACCTATAAAGCTCGACTGGTTGCAAAAGGTTTCAAACAAATTCATGGTATTAACTATGATGAAACCTTCTCACCAGTAGCAATGATAAAATCCATCAGAATTATGCTTGCAATAGCGGCTTACTATGATTATGAAATATGGCAGGTGGATGTCAAAACAGCCTTCCTTAACGGAAGCCTTGAAGAGGATGTGTACATGACACAACCTGAAGGTTTTGGAAATCCAAAGGATGGTGGAAAGGTATGTAAGCTGCGTAGATCCATTTATGGATTGAAGCAGGCCTCTCGGAGATGGAACATCCGGTTTCATGAAATAGTCAAAGGTTTTGGCTTTATTCAGAACGTGGATGAACCATGTGTTTACAAAAAGTTTAGTGGGAGCCATGTGGCATTCCTAGTATTATATGTCGATGATATATTAATAATAGGGAATGACATTCCTTCTCTACAGGCTGTAAAGACTTGGTTAGGACAAAGTTTCTCTATGAAAGACTTGGGCGAGGCTACCTATATATTAGGGATCAGGATCTATAGAGATAGATCAAGAAGATTAATCGGCTTAAGCCAGAGTACATATATTGACAAAATTTTGCATCGTTTTGGAATGCAAGATGCGAAAAGGGGATATGTCCCCATATCTCATGGGATAACGATCTCAAAAGAAAATGGTCCTAAATCATTGGATGATAAAGACCGCATGAGTAAGATTCCATATGCTTCAGCAATTGGATCTATCATGTATGCAATGATATGTACTCGTCCGGATGTCTCATATGCTTTGAGCATGACGAGCAGATACCAGTCTAATCCAGGTGAAGGTCACTGGACGGCGGTCAAGAATATTCTTAAGTACTTGAAAAGGACTAAAGATTCATTCTTGGTGTATGGAGGAGAAGAGAAGCTAACGGTAAAGGGTTACACGGATGCTAGTTTTCAAACTGACAGAGATGACTCTGTGTCTCAGTCTGGATTTGTGTTTTACCTAAATGGACGTGCTGTAAGCTGGAAAAGTTCGAAGCAAGAGACAGTAGCTGATTCTACAATGGAATCCGAGTATATTGCTGCATGTGAAGCAGCCAAGGAGGCTGTATGGATACGGAAATTCATTACAGTGCTTGGTGTAGTTCCATCGATCGCAGATCCCATAGATCTTTACTACGATAATAATGGAGCTATAGCACAAGCCAAGGAGCCGAGAGCTCGTAGCAGAACAAAGCATATACTTCGGAGATATCACCTTATTCGAGAGATAAATGATAGAGGAGATATTCACATATGTAAAGTGCATACTGATGATAATATCGCAGACCCGCTGACTAAGGCTCTGTCGCAGCAGAAGCATGAATGTCACACTAGTAGCATGGGTATTCGATATATGGGTGATTGGCTCTAGTGCAAGTGGGAGATTGTTAGTATTGGTGCTCTAGAGGCAATGTATACATTATATTTATGTTTGATTGATATTATATATTCGATATATATGTTTATTATTGGCTTTGTTTACTGCGAAATAAATAAAGTATAATAAATGTCCTTAGAATCTTGATACACTTTATATAGTTGCAAGTATGTGACTTGAACATGAGATTATATATAATGAATGTATCATATTCTTAAATGTCCTTAACCAAGTATTATTATTACTTAGGACAATAATAATACACTGAGGTTAGTATGATAATTGACAGATGACCACATCTCATTGGTCATAAGTATGAAGATACTAAAATCAATGCATAGGTAACTGTACGAGTACGGGGTACTGGACAGACCCACAGTGAGATACATCATGGTAAATTATAAAAGTGTCATATGTATTCTCACAGTGATAATGGTGTAATGATCCTTAGACCTGAAGTCGTTATAATTCTACATGAGAATTAATATATTTTGAATTCATCAAAAGTTATCTTTAGCCGGATAATGATAAAGGTGAATATCGGATATATTATGAATCATGTGAGAAATATGAATGATCTAGATGGGATTTAAATCTCCTGATAAAGGAGTGATATTATCGGCCTCTTGTTTGAGTAAGACTATGAAATGCATGGCCATGCTCAAATGTTGATTTGATTAATAGTCTACTCATCGATCAAGAAAATGAAGATTAAATTATGAAGAGGATGACACATTACATGCCTCGAGTTTAATCTATAATATCATGATTTAAAGGGATTATATTACATGGAACATTAGTCATAAAAGGTTGATTGAATCGTTGATTTAATTATTGTTTAATTGGGTAGCAATAATGTGTTACTAGACGCCGCTTTTTGTTTATAATTTTATTAGAGAATAAACTTATTGCCAATTAAATAATAACCTACAGGGTCACACACAAAGAATGTTTAAAAGGGAAATTAATTTATTTCATGAATTTAAATTAATAATAATTTAAATTATGATTTTAAATTAATAATAAATAATAATTCGAATTTTATAAAATTAATTAAGTGAGACTTGATTAGTGATAACAGTATATAATAATGTAGAGAGAGATATTTACTGAAGAAAATATAAGTGTCTATTACAACAAGGTAAAGATCCTATATATAGGAGGAGTAATACACCCAAGGTCTTACAACGGTGCCTAACTATGACTTATACACAACAATAGTCTATGGACGGTGCAGTTATGTTTGACACTCCCCCTCAAGTTGATGCATATATATCACTCATGCCCAACTTGCCAATAAGTGGATGAAGTATCTTCTGATTTAAACCTTTGGTAAATATGTCAACTATCTGGTCCTCCGATCTTACAAAGTGAATACCAATGGTATCATTATTGATCTTCCCTTTTATGAAGTATCGATCAATTTCGATATGTTTGGTCCGATCATGTTGAACTGGATTATGTGCAATGGCAATAGCGGCTTTGTTATCACAATGCAGCTTCATTGGAGTTGCAGATGCAAGTCCCAATTCTTCTAGGAACAATCTTATCCACAATAATTCACGTACACCTTTAGCCATAGCTCTATATTCTGCCTCAGCACTAGATAAGGCAACCACATGTTGTTTCTTGCATCGCCAAGTAACCAAATTGCCACAAACAAATGTATAATATCCTGAAGTTGATCGTCTATCGTCTTGACATCCAGCCCAATCTGCATCTGTATAGCTTTCAACCTCGATATGATTGTTTTTAGTAAACATTACTCCTTTTCCAGGAGCAGCCTTAAGATACCTTAATATCATATAAACTGCATCCAAATGTGGTTGACGAGGATCATGCATATACCTACTAACAATTCCCACTGCATATGATATGTCTGGCCTTGTATGTGCAAGGTAGATTAGTCGACCAACTAACCTTTGATATTGAGATTTCTCGACAATTTCACCAGCATCTCCACAAAGTTTATGATTTGCTTCTATTGGAGATTCTGCAGGTCTACATCCCAACATCCCTGTTTCATTCAGAAGATCAAGTGTATACTTCCGTTGTGAGAGGAAGATAACACCTGGAATTCTAGAGACCTCAATACCAAGGAAATACCGTAGTTTTCCTAAGTCCTTCATCTCGAATTCAGAGGCAAGCTTGCGTTTAACATTAGCAATCTCACAAGTGTCGTTGCCCGTGATCACAATATCATCGACATAAACAATCAACACTGTGATTTTTTAATCTCGTCTTTTTACGAACATGGTGTTATCTGAGTTGCTCTGTTTGTAGTCAAATTTAATCATTGCTCCCTGAAATTTGCCAAACCAGTCCCTTGGAGACTGTTTTAAACCATAAATAGTCTTCTTTAGCTTGCATATTTTCCCAATGGTGGCAGCTGTAGAAAAACCCGGCGGAATATCCATGTAAACCTCTTCTTTCAGGTCTCCGTGTAAGAATGCATTTTTTACATCCAATTGCTGAAGTTCCCATCCAAGATTTGCTGCACATGATATCAAGACTCGAATAGAGGCCATCTTTGCTACTGGAGCAAAAGTTTCCTGATAATCAATCCCGTAAGTTTGAGTATACCCTTTTGCTACGAGTCTCGCTTTGTACCTATCAATCAGCCCATTAGGTTTCTGTTTCACAGTGAATACCCATCTGCATCCTACTACCTTCCTTCCAGCGGGAAAATGAGTTAACTCCCAAGTGCCATTATGTTTCAAGGCATTCATTTCCTCTATCATAGCATCTTTCCATTTAGGATCACATAAAGCATCCTGCCAAGTATGCGGAACAGAAACACTAGACAAGGATGACACAAAAGCAAGTGAAGATGGAGATAATGCATTATAAGATACAAAGTTTGAGATAGGATGGTTAGTGCAAGAGCGTACACCCTTTCTTATAGCAATAGGGAGATCCAAAATGGGATCAAGAGTATTACCAGTTTCTGGCTCAAACACAGGAGATGCAGGATCTGTCTCGAGGTCAGAGGTCTCTGGATGCGGTAAAGTGGTGATATCATTTCTTTTCCGCCTGGAATATGTAATTAAATCTGGCATATCCAACCTATTCAGATTTTCTGACTCATTACTTGTATGTGGAGGAATAGATGACCTGTTTGAGCTAGTGTTTGGAATAGGTATGTTAATAAATGGTAGTGACTGTGACTCATCTGTTGCTTTACTCTCAAGACCGTGTCGATTTATCTCCCCCTGAAGCAAGGAGGAGGAACCTGGAGAGAAATAAGAAATGGTTTCCCAGAAAGTAACATCATGACTAACAAATATGCGATGTGTGGAAGGATGATAACATTTATATCCTTTCCGAGTTGGTGAATACCCAATAAAAACGCATCGGAGTGCCCGAGAGTCAAGTTTATCCCGAGAGGGAGCATGATTATGAACAAAACATACACTCCCAAATACTCGAAGGGGTAGTGGGTGAGAAGAAGGTGCAGGAACACAGGACAACGGTGTTTTGAATTTGAGAACACTAGAAGGAAGACGGTTTATAAGATATGCAGCAGTCATGACTGCCTCTCCCCAAAGATATTTGGGAACATGCATTGTTAACATAAGCGATCGAGTAACCTGTTGTAGGTGACCAATTTTTCTTTCGGCTACCCCATTTTGTTGAGAAGTTTTGACACACGAAGTTTGATGAATTATACCACATGTGTCCAAATAAGATATAAATGGACCTCCATATTCCGTACCGTTATCACTCCGAAGAATTTTAACAGATGCATTAAACTGTGTTTGTACCATATGGTGAAAAGATTTAAAACACTCGAAAACTTCACTTTTTTGCTTAAGGAGATATACCCAGGTGAGCCTAGAATAACAATCAACAAAGACAACAAACCACCTATACCCATCATGTGTAGGATGTCTAAATGGACCCCAAACATCAGTATGAATAATAGAAAACAAAGTAGAACTTCTTTTATTTCTGGATGGATAAGATGATCTTTTATGTTTTGCTAGTTCACATGGTTCACAAAAAAAATCTTCCTTCTTACAATGTTTTATTAAGGCAGGGAATAGATGTGTTAAAACACCAAAAGACGGATGACCTAACCGTCTATGCCACTGACACAAAGATTCAAAGGCATAATTTAACTTGGATGACACCTGATAAGTTGAGGGAGAAATAGAATTCCCTTCCATAACATAGAGTCCATCTACCACTTTACCATTGCCAAGGACCTTGCCTGTCACCAGATCCTGAAATACACAGTGGGAAGAAAAAAAGGTCACTGAACAATTAAGTTTTTCAGTAATACGCTGAACAGATAATAAGTTTGCTGTTAATGAGGGAACATGTAACACATCAGATAACGGCAATGATGCTGAGAGGCAGTGAGAAGTGCCTTGTCCATGAACAGGTACAATCGCTCCATTGGCACACGAATATTGCCCGTTTCACCACTATATGTTTCTAGGAAACTGGAATCTCCAGTCATATGTGCTGATGCTCCAGAATCAATAATCCATGACTTAGAACTTTTATCGGAGGTAAAATGACAAGATATACCTGCATGAGCAGAATTAGCAGTGGGTGTTGATGGAGTAGTGTTCAACTGGGACATTAACTGTCGGAAGTTGTTGAGTTCTGAAGGGGTCATTGTTCCTGTGGAAGGAGGCACCTCATATTCTGACACTGCATAATGAACATTAAAAGGATTGCCTCTGCCTGTATTTCTACCTGTACCTCTGGATGATACACCACGATAGCCACCTCGGCTGCGTCCTCCACGTCCTCTATTTTTTAGGTGAGGGTGTAAGATAAAACAATTCTCACGAGTGTGATTCATCTTGTTGCAATAATCACACTGAAGAGTAGATCTTTCACCCAAAAAAACCACTGGTGACTGCTCTTCTTTTTCCATCTCGGGTTGCAGAATTTTTCCAGTTATGAGTGCCGATCTATCAGAGGGAGTTATAGGAGTCATGCTTTGCTTTCGGCTTTCCTCTAATTGAACACGGCCATAGGCATCCTCAACAGTCGGAAAAGGAATCTGTCCGATAAGTTGATTTTTGATTTAATCATATTCATCAGATAGACCATCCAGAAATTTCATTACCCGTTCTTCAATCAACATTTTTTGATATTTCTCCTGATCTTCAGCATTTTTGCATTCAAAAATAGTGTAATGAGCTAATTCACTCCATAGGGATGTCAGCTCTGAGTAATACTGAGCAAGAGTTCTACCTTCTTGAGCCAATGCCCATATTTTCCGATTTACTTCAAATCTCTTTGCTACATTTCCGGAAAAAGAATATGTCCGGGTAAGAGATTTCCACACTTCTTCGGCCGTGTCAATGAAGATATAGCTTTTGCGAATATGTACCTCCATAGAGTTGGATAACCAAGAGCATACCATGGCATTCTCTGAATCCCAATAATCAAAGTCTTCATCTTCCTCCTTAGGTTGCTTGACTTTCCCATTAATATATTTCAATAATTTATGGGATTTAAGGGCCATTGTGCAGGCCTTCGACCATTCAAGAAAAATTTTTCCATCGAATTTAGGATTTACGAATGGAGTACTATGGAACCCCATTTTACTGCTGCTTATTGCGGGACTTTTGTTTGAAATTGCGGAATCGCCAGTATCCGTCATTATAAAATATTCAAATAACAATTATTCAAATAATAATTCCCCCTTTTTCTCCTTAAATCTTAGTAAGTCTTAACTACCCAAGATATATAGACAATAAAAGGAATATTTGATGTACAAGTTAAGAGGCAACACAAGCACCAAAAAAACTGACTCCTACGTATATAAATCTGCCTTCATGATAGCCCACACACACACACACACACACACACACATATATATATATATATAAATATACATACAACTATATCAGAAAAATAAATCTTCACAAAACTGAAAAGTGTTAATACGGTTGGAATCGGGATAACAAGACAAACCAGGAAGCCTTCTGCAGAACGGCCGGAAAAGCAGCGGAGGCCACCACATGCGCCGGCGCGTGGGCGCGTCAGGCGGTGTCTGGTGGCTTCTGGAGGCGCGTGGCAGCGCGTGGACAGAGTTCTGGCGGCCGGATTTCTGGGTTTTGCTCGTCTTCAGCTCTTCTTTACAGGTATGTAGGTTTGTTTAGGTTTTGATTCGAACAGAAAAATCAATTTTCTGGGCAGTTAGCAGTTTTGGTTTCTTCTGCAGGTTTGTTTTTCCTTCTGCAATTCTGATTTCCCTAGGATAGAACATGCTTTGATACCATGATAACAGTATATAATAATGTAGAGAGAGAGAGAGATTTACTGAAGAAAATATAAGTGTCTATTACAACAAGGTAAAGATCCTATATATAGGAGGAGTAATACACCCAAGGTCTTACAACGGTGCCTAACTATGACTTATACACAACAATAGTCTATGGACGGTGCAGTTATGTTTGACAATTATTTAAAAGATAAAATTTGAAGATGTATTTTCTTGACTTATTTGATTAATTAAGTATGACTTAATTAATTTATTTAAATAAATAAGATTTGTTTAAATAAAAATTGGCCTAATTGTTTAAGGCTCCATTTTTGCTTTATTTCTCTTTATAAGCCAAGGGTTGGCAAGTCTTAGAAAACTAACCAAACTGAAAATTTTAGTTTATACACAAGGGAGAAAATTAAGCTAAGTCAAGAATACATTCTTGATTATTTATTTTGGCTAGTACCAAATTCCGTGGCGTAATCGTTCGACGATTCAAGTAAGCATTCGAGTGTGGATACCGGTGGAGGAGTTACACTTTTAGCTCTGAAAATCAATAGGCTAGGACCTCCATTTGTCATCCTTAAAAAAGCTTCAAAGAGGTAAGATCTTGATCTTGAGAATTTTATACCATGATCATCAATTTTATACATGTATCCGGGACTTGGAATTCGTTTATAATTGTTATTTACGTCATTTCCGTTGCGTTATCATGCCCGAATTCCAAACAACATGTACATCGAGGCATAGAATACAGACACTCAAGTTCATCATGTAATGTACGAAACTTAGTAAAATAAGCACAAACAGACAATGTACCCTGTATGAGATGAGCAATCTCTTTTCGTAAATAGAACAATTTAGGAACATTACTTTGAGCATAACGAGACTCAAGATCTATCCAAATATCATAAGCTGATGGAATGTAAACAATACTATTCCTGATATCAGTTGAAACAGAGTTCAACAACCATGAAGTCACCATATTATTACAACGAGTCCAATAAGATAACATAAGTGATGTAGTAACAGGTTTAGTATAAGACCTATCTACAAAAGCTAGTTTCAACTTTGATGATAAAGCAATCTCCATAGATCTACGCCATTGATTATAATTATTCTCACTTAAGATAACAGTAGTGATTTTCATACCAGGACTGTCTGATGGATGAAGATAGTACGGATGATGACAATCAATCGTAGATGCCATAGTAGTAGATCCAACAGTTGTAGAAGAGTATGAAGCAACAGTACTCATGATGACTTAAGAGAAGAAAACTTACAGACAATGAAGAACACGATTCAAACTTGAGCTAACAGACAACAATGGCGTCAACACGTCTTTGTGATGCGGAAAGAAAAACTATCAAAGCTCTGATACCATGATACAACTCATATTCTTCATAATCAGTAAATTTAGATATTACTAATAATCAATAAACTAACAATCTCATTAATAAAGATCAAGAGATGATAACAATGGTACTCAAGGTATTTTTATGTTTTAGCTCAACCAAAACCAGTCATAGCTCAGCAGTACAAAAAGGAAAGGATAAAGACTAAAAATATGGGTAACAATGCTAACTAATTCTAAGGACAATGTCCAATATATCCGTAACAAACTTTGGAGAGAGAGAAACTAAAAAGATGCCAAATGCCAACTAGTAGTACACGTAGACATCACAGTCAACTGCACTCACAAACACATTTTAGCCTTATTAACACATGCATACATATATTTGTAGAGAAACCTTAGATTGTGTTTAGCTTAACCTCTTTATTGAGAACCTTAACCCTTGAGAGAATATAAAACATGTTTATCACAACTATTTAGTAGATGAAAAAGCTTAGAACAAAAATCAGTTAGCTAGCAACTGATAAGGGGAAATTTTTTTGAAGATCTTGTGCAAAATGTTAAGAACACTAAACAAACCTTAATGCAATGTTTTATACTATGTGTTGTGTATCCTATAGTCGATTGACTCAGAGCACTAGTTTTATTTATCTTATGCCTAAAAGTCGGGAAGGAGTTACTTTATGCATATTGGATACGAGCCAATACTTTTTGGACTGCAGCTATAGTCATCATGAACTTTTTAAGTGGAGTTCGCACCCTTCACTCGAGGCCGAAAAGGGATTGTCTTCAAGAGGTCTCATCCTGATGAAGAGTTCGGGTTTGTCCTCAAAGGCCTTGACCTACAAGGGTCATCCCTAATCCTCAAAGGCCTCCACCTAAGAGGACTTGTCCCAAAAGAATAGTCAATTTACCACTCAAGCCTGTCCACTATAATTTCCACAAAAATAGAAATGACATTTTGGTAAATAATGTCTTATGCGGAAAACTTTTAGAGGAAAGACCTCCTTCCACAGCACAAAGCCCAAAAAAAAGTTATAAATTATAATCATGGCCATTGAAGGCTCCATCCAACAATTGTAAAGCAGATTGTTCGATAAATGGTCTCTGACAACTGACTGTCATCGACCGCGACCCATGTATATACATATAAAGAGTAGGTAACCACTTCATAAACTTCACCTTATTAGTACATGCAAATGTTTCATGCTCTCAGTTACACCTGGGCATATTTGACTTTAAAAGTGTCAGGTAAGAGTAGTAGGTGCCATGCTCCTGGATATATATAGGCATTTGGTTTCAAAATCTACTAGTGACTTGGGAAAATAATGCCTTAAAATCCTTAGTTGGTGTTCCAGTTCCTTCAGGCTTAGAACCCAAATCAAAAGCCTTCGATTTAGCCTCCTCAAATTGTAGAGCCTGTTCCAGAGCATACATCTATGTCAGTTGCGAAAGGACACGCATACATCTATGTCAGTTGCGAAAGGATACCACAATGTGTCTATGAGATCTAAATTAACGTTCCTTCATACCTGAATGCAGACTTCTGCAACATCAGCCCTGGGAACAAGTTTGTTTTCTGTCTGAAGAAGCTCATCATCCTTTCCAACAACCAATTCCCGCAAACCACCTTCTTTATCTTGCAATCCTCCTGCTCTGTAATATTACAAAAGTTTCTGAATTATTACAAAAGTTTCAAGTCAAACATCAACCTGTCTAATTAATTATAAAGAGGCAACAAAAGCAGGAAGCTGAAGAAAATTACCAATATGTTTATCTAACCAAGCAAACTAGCAAAGTCTAATTAGGCAAAGCAGGAAGATAACAAAACACAACGAAAAAATGGATGCAGATTACCATATACTATATCACAGTGGCGGTTACCAACTTACTGCAGCCACATGTATAATTTACTCATAAACCATTGGAAAAAGGCAGTGGCAGAAACAAACTGAACTTTTATCCATGCGTCCATCTTATAATAGACTGCTCAACATACCTAATGATTGTGTGGGGAACCTCAGAGTCAGCCAAATATTGCTCTGCTTTTCTCTTCCATATCTGCAAAAAGGCAAGCATGATGATCATGTAACTTCTTTTCAGTAATTCTGGTAATCATATAAATTATTAGGAGAAAAAGAAAAATATTACTTGGCAAATACAAAAAAAATACATTCATAGCTAAGACTCTATTCAAGAGTAAGCTAGAATATAGATGTAATTGCTGTGGGTGCATAAAAACTGCATTCGACTTTTCTGCTTTCCCCTAGTTCCAAGCTCAATAAGCATTAAACTTAATACTTTCGCTTGAGAACCTATTAAGGAAACATTAGTAATATACAGTTGAAACAGTACAGACCAGTATATTCCCGTTCCCTAAGCTGTTCAGTGGATGGCTAGTATTTGTTCCTCCCATTGATCCAACCAGTACAATTTGTTTTACCCCAGCAGCTTTAGCTATAAAATGTACATCACGAAAGTATAAGTACATAGAAAACAAGAAATACTGATTCAAAAATTTAAGCAACAAATCCTCACCAGCATCAATTTGATTTTTCTGCCCAATCCAGTCAACCTAATAATTTTTTATTAGATTGGGGAAACAAAACGATAAAACGACGACTAAATGTAAGCATTAAATTAATATCATGTTAAGTAATCAGAACAAGAAAAAGGAACACAGTATCAAATATTGTAAAGCTAGATGGTAAATACCTGTTCAGGGTACTGTCCATCTTCAAAATAGAAATCAGGCCTCCCACCTTTACTCGGATCAAAGCCAGATTTCATTTTTGGCACAGCACTTGTAACAATTATCAAAGAGTCTATGCCTTGGATTGCAGGGACAATGCTGTCTGCATTCCTCACATCCCCAATAAATACATCATCTGCTCCACCAATTTTCTGTTTGCTCTCCTCAGATCTGACCAAACCTCTAACAGTATACTGTTCAGACTTCTCTTTCAACTTCTGGTAAACAATTTTACCTGAATTAAAAAGAATTCAAGCAGCACTTGGCCATGTCAATGCAAGAACTTAATAATATCGTTAAAATTATAAACAAACACATATTGCATCTGTTATGGGAAAAATGTAGTACGATGGTCATGAAGTAGACAAAAGTCTACTTTTTCTTGTTGGACGTTGTCATATAGGTTCGTGAGCCTGACCATTACATAATATATCTGATTCAGGCTGAATTTGAGTCATGTCACATGTATATTTCTAGCGGACTATTGTCGTTGAGGTTCCTGTACCCGAGTAATTTCATAGTCATTACCTAATGCATACTGAACTGGGATCATTTCACATGTCCATGAGGTATTCTTAAGTTTCTTAGACTCCAGGCACTTCTCGCTATATATACACACACACCCCAAATAGCACTGTCTAATTCTCTAACAAAGGTTGACAATAATTCCTACAACACAAGAGTTGAAACTGAAAATTATGTAACCTTTTCATGTTACGCATTCAGTTATTACATTTTCAAACAACCTTCACTAACTAGATTGTTTCCAATTTCATATTAATAAATAATAATGTAGCACTGACCCTAACCAATGATATAGTACTCTGTATTTAATTTCTGGGTGCAAATGTTCAAAAAGCTAAAAGAGTTTAATTAGCAAAACAAGCATCACAATGTATTGCAAGAAGTTTTCCCATACATAAAGTTATTGCCTTTTAACATAGAGTCGGTGGCAGAACCAACCAGAGGGGCTAGCCTAGACAACAGCCCCGGTAGAATTTCTTTCAAAAATTAATAGATAACCGTTTTTTTAAAAGAAATACAGTAGAACCCCTTTAAAGTGATATCGTTGGGACCGAGAAAAATGATCACTTTAGAAAGGTATGGTGTACGTCATTAGTGTGTACGTTCAATTTTAAAATAATAAAAATTTATTCTGTACACAATAATGTATTTATACTATTATATTAAAACCGAAACATTGAAAGTTTGTCGGTTTGGTTTTCGGTACGGTTATCCTAATTATTAAAATAAATAAATAAGATAATTAATGATAACTAGCCGATTGCATTTTCTAACTAAAAGACGTTCACTTTCAATTGAAGATATTACCTTTTATAAACACCTAAAATATCGTATTTTCCAATCATTAATATTTCTTTTCTAATTAAAACACTTTACCTTTGCTTAGCAAAAAAAAACACTTTAACTTTTAATTTAAAACTTAATCTTACAATCATTAACATATACTCAAAAATATCACACCATATCTTCCAATCACTAATAAAATATAGTAAAAATCCGTTTATAACGAATAATGACCGTTAAATTTTTAATAATAAATAAGAACCGTAAGATCTATGATTAGATATATTATATGATTAAATTACTTTAATTAAAATTCAAGGTTTGAATTCCGTCAACGATATATTTAATTTAAAATTTTATACTATAAGTTTTAAACCATGCATAGCTTTAATTTAATTTATATTAAATTATTTAAATTAATATTTAAATAATGATTGAAAATAATGATTATATAAAAAAATAATAGTAACTTAAAATAAATTAATTACACATCAAACGCACGGCTTATAAGCTAGTATAGTGTACATGATTTCTTTGAATTAAAGAAGAGAAAAAGGATTATCGAATGGTGGTGATTATCGCGAGAGCTCACCTTGCATAACAAAGGATTGTTCAATATATGGGGCATCTGTACCCCCAACCTCAGTTGGTGTAACTGATGGGTATGAACACTGGTCTATCACCGGTTTTTTATGTGCGCAGGTTAATTGTGATTCTACTATTTTCAGGGATGTTGGTGTCGACTGGATTGCTCGAGAAACTTTTGTAATCATTTTTATTATCAAGAATATTTATATTCTATATGTTAAGCAATTTGAAAACAAAACAGCTATTTGCTTAGCTCGTTTTTTGTTTCACAATCAGGTTGTAGTTGACAGTTTGGGGGTTTGTCCAGGCTGGGTTCCAATGTTTTGTTATTAATAAAATTTTTTCTTGTTCGTCAAAAAAAAGAAGAGAAAAAGGAACCTGAGATGTATCTCACTAAAGTTTCCTGAGATACTTTAAAAAAAAAAACTTTAAAATTTACTGGGTCCGCAGGGCTAATTAATAATATTTTAAATAAATCTTGATTTTACAAAAATGTCCCCCATATTTGCATATAAAATTGTATATCTTAGGGAACTTACCTAAGACATATCTTAGGCTCTAAAAGTATTTACACACTTTTACGTCAAAAAATTAGTTATAAATTCAATAACATTATTTATTTCTATGAACAGTTTCCATAATACAAAGATCATAGCGACCAATTAAAGACAATAAAGATGATAATGAATAGTTTAAAAGTTTATTACCATAAATATTTCTCATACTCATAAAATGTAAAAAAATGTGTATTTTATCAAAAATATTACTTTATGTGAAAGTTGAAAAAATATTTTTAGCCCCGACCCTCTCGTTCAGCCCCGACCCTCTCGAAATCCTGGTTCTGCCTGATCATACCGCACGTTACAATTCCATATACAAGTCAAAGATACCAGTATTGGTACAAGTAAAAATCCCCAGATGTTGAGTAAATCACCCCATATAAATTTCACAAAAGCAACTTATAATAACATACACAATGGAAGCCATTACAACTTAAAGAAAAAACGTAATCATAAACATAATCTTAATTCCTTAATACATTTAGGTAACACGAACTTTAAAAATTAAAACCTGTTAATTCTTAAATTAATGAACTACCCTGTAAATTTGAATATATATAAGAAATTGAAAGGGAGAATGAAGATAAATAAATACCGGTTCTGCCACCAGCTCCGGTAACGAGAACTGTGATGGGACTGAGATTAGCCATTCGTGAAGAGTCCAGAGAAAGTACTACTGTTTGTTTGTATGTATGTCACCGTAAATTGCTGTATCTACTTGTACTACTTTTTTTTTTAATAAATAAACATGGTTGCTAAATGCAAATCAACTTTACTTTATACAGACTAGTATATTACTTTTATATCCTTTATCTGTTTGAAAGGAATGAAACCTAATAAATGTTTCAACGTGAAATCCTAGTACATGTTTATTGATTCATGCGTGTAAAAAACCTAATAAATGCTTCAGCGTGAAACCCTAGATGTTAACACATAATAATACAAACTACATATATCATATTGACTAGTGTCATTATAATCATGAGTCATTATTTTAAAATTAAATTTTTATATTTTAAAATTCAAACTACATATATCATTTTTTAATATTTTAGAATTCAAACTACATATATCATTTTAATATTTTAGAAACATAATTTTTATATTTTAAAATTCAAATTACATATATCATTTTAGTATTTTAGAAACAAAATTTTATATTTAAAAATTCAAATTATATATCATGTTATTAATAAATTTTATTTTTAAATAGATTATTACAATTATGAGTCATTATAAGATGTAATACTTATTTTAATATTCTAGAAACAAACTTTTATATTTAGAACTCAACCTATATATATCATGTTATTAATAATTTTTATTTTAAACGAGTAATTACATATATTAAACACATGACAAGAGCCGGTAAAAAAAAAACACATGACAAGAACATTTAATATACACACAATAAAAAATATTAATAATTATCAAATGTATTATATGTACTTGACTAAATTACATATTATCATTTAGCCACGTATTAATTTCCAGTTCTTGACCCTAGATGTTAGAGGAGCATCCCATCCTTGTACAGAATCTTCATGAAATCTAAACCAAAATCCATAAATTTCTGGAATAGGACAATTATCGATCAAATGGACCTGCAAATATTGATAGTGTTAAGAAAATATCATCATATGAGTTAATAGTTGAAGCAAAATCATATTGATAATAATATATACGTACCGAAACAAAGTGATTAAATTTTCTTAGAAAAGCAACACAGATTAATTTCTGTGGACTAATAATGCCTACTGGAACATATAATGGCAAATATGTCAAGGTACCCATTTGGATGGGGTCTAAAGCAACTAAAATCACATTATACATAGTTGCAATCACAGGACCCATTTCATCCATTGACATCCAATACTCCATCGGACAAGGACTTTCACAGTAGTTAATATTACGTAATGTAATCCCTGCTTCATCCATATTTTTATGCCATATTTTCATCCAAAAGTCTAAACGACTTTCTATGAAATCATGTAAATCCATACGCACCCTTCTCCATTCATCCTCTGACCCATAAATTTGATGAGATACTGATCGATACCCACAATTCCCGTCTGCAGAAACATTCAAGTATTCATGAATATAAGGAATGACAAACCGTGGAATTTCTAAAGGGATGGATTCTTCCCTCAAAGTAGTTTTACGCTTATTGTTTGATTTAAGTTTTTTGTCAATATGCTCAAAGTAGTTAGCTATTCATTAGTTCACATGATAAAATAAATATTAAATATTCTTAATACACATAAAGAAATATTTTATGGGTAAACATGCTAAAAAAATTACTCATTACACATGTACATACAAAAAATCTCTAGCCCATGCCCATAGTATATCTAAAACTTACTGCTTTTAGTTGTATATGATGTATTTCTAAGTTTTGCATGGAAATAGATTCCGACCATAATATAAAGATAGGAGCCCAAACAAAAGAAAAAAAAATTGGTGAGATGCTATGTTTATTTTTACAAACAATAATTTTGCTCACCGAAAATTCTTCTTTGTCATCCATGGTTAAACAATAATTTGCCTGTGAATAAAAAAAAAATTATACAACACGTTAGCCTATAATTTTAAATCATGTAATTAAATATTGTACTTTAGGGTTTGAAAAAAAACCTAAAATTTTAATAGAGGTTGGGAATGCCTTTACACCTTGTTGTATACAAAGTTATTATTTTATCTGTAATGTAACAAAAAAAAATGTTAGTCATAAATATATAAAATAAAATACAATAATGCTTACTTTTTAAAATTTTATAAAAATTTAAAAGAAATTAATATACTAATATTTAGTATACATCTGATTTAAACAAAATATACTACTTTATATTATATTATTTTTTAAAAATAAATATTTTTACTTATTAAACTAATAAATTTTAGTAAAGTGAATATTTGTAAATTATTTTTTAAGATAACATGAAAAGTATTGAAAAATAAAATGAACTTTCAATACATAATAAAAATTTTAAAAAACTGATGCTTACATTAGGGTCAAGCAGGATGAACCGTCTTCTCAGAGAGAAAAATTATCTTTCCTACACAAGTTTATCAAACACGTGATGTTT
The DNA here is from genome assembly GCA_036435485.1 of Saposhnikovia divaricata. NCBI lineage: Eukaryota > Viridiplantae > Streptophyta > Magnoliopsida > Apiales > Apiaceae > Saposhnikovia > Saposhnikovia divaricata. The sequence goes on from CM071600.1 coordinate 133,623,075, forward strand.
TTAGGTCGGTGATGTCTTCAGGTAAGTGGGTTGTTTAGGTTATCTTTGCAGTATGAGTTGATAGACACACTAACAGTGAGTTGAGTTGATGGAGTTAACTGGTTGAAAGGTTAGCGACAAAAAATGATACTAAGCTCTATTTATATACATATATACTGGAATATGAAAATTTTAACTATTTATTTTAATAATCTTGATAATATAAATTAAATGTATCCATACATGAATGTGAATGTAATATTAAGTACAATGTATATTTTAAATGAAAATATAAATGTACAATGTATATTTTAGATGAAATATGATTTTAAAAAAATAAGATATAAATGATAAGAAATAAATTAAATGTATATTAACAAATACAATGTACATGAGAAATAAGTAAATGTACAATGCACAGAAAACTAGGTATACATGCACATAAAACTAGGTTATACGTACACTTTAATCAAAGAAGTAGAAAGGGCAGTAAAGTAACTTTGGTAAATTGCATTGAGTAATTTGTTTTGCATTTAGCAACACTCTAAATAAAATGCGATGTATGTGAACAATGTTTCAAGATCGGACAAATGGGAAATTATCTAACGGCGGAGATGAAGCGGACAAGGGTAGTCATATCTTTGGAAATAAAATATTTGAACCAAAAACCAAGTCGACATAATTAATTTTATAAAGAATGTGACGTCCCCATATCCGGGATCCAGGCGCTCACGGTCCATTTTCCATTAATAATATACCTATTCTTACACATAATGTATATAATAGCAATCGATCCCGCAATAAAACTCACACCGCATACATATTCACACACACAGAGGTTAGAGTCTCAGAAACGTCCTACAACTTGATTGAGCAAAAGTAAAAGTCTTAGAGTTATTACAGACCAAATTAAATAGTATTTAGGCTAGGGCTGTCAAAAACATTCGAAAAATCCGAAATCCGATCCGAATATTCGAGTTCGTATCCGGAAAAAACCGGATATTATCCGTATCCGAAGTCAACCGGATATTATCCGTATCCGTGTCCGAACATTTAGGATACGGATATGGATATAGGCGTATCCGTATCCGAAATATCCGTATCCGAAATTAATTAATTAATTAAATAATTAATTAATTAATTAATTATTATTCATAATATATTTTATATTTTATGTATGTACTTATATAAATTGGAGATCCTAGTAGATCACTACTATTTTCAATATGACTCGTAACTAGTGCTTTGTCACGGATTATTGTTTTTATATTTTTAAAAAAATATTTTTGAACGATCTAACCGTACGGATGTCAATATATATCTAATATAATGATATTCCCAAAATTTCAGAAAATAAAAAATTAATTTGATTCGAGATCTTAGTAGATCATTACTATTTTCAATATTACTCGTAACTAGTGCTTTGTCACGGATTATTGTTTCTATTTTTTAAAAAATATTTTTGAACGATCCAACCGTACGGATGCCAATATATATCTAATTTAATGATATTCCCAAATTTTCAGAAATTAAAAAATTAATTTGATTGGAGATTTTAATAAATTACTAGCAAATTTAAAAATATGTTTAAACTTAACTCATCTTTAATTATTTCCCTTCTCAACACAAGAATCTTGTAGCTCAGTTGGTTGTGATGTTCCACAAGACTCAAGGGTGCCCCAGGTTCGACTCCTTGCTCAAGCAACATTTTGAAAAAAAAAACATCAGCTTTCCGGATTTCGGATCCGGATATTATCCGGAATCCGGATAACCTCTGCCGGATCCGGATTCGGATATGATTTTCAAATATTTTCGGATCCGGATACGGATTCGGATATGATCAAAAAATTTCGGATCCGGATCCGGATATGGCAGTATCCCTGTCCGTTTTATCCGGTTGACACCCCTAATTTAGGCTACTAACAATGCTTCTACATGAAGCTGTGTTAGCGGCTTGAATAATAGTTGCGGTACACTGCCTTGCACAGGTCATACTTATAAATAAAGCGTACTAACACAAGTTGTAAACCAATCCGTCTAATGGGGCCTACCGGTGGAATCTCAGCTGCTGCCTGAGGTCTAGTCACCTGCTTTCGGACAGTCTGACGGGGTCTTGCCATTTCTCTTAACTGTTGTGTTTGCAATTTTTAAAACAAGCAAGAGTGAGCAACTATAGCTCAACAAGATATATATGTATATGAGATAAGTAGTGTATGCATTTTATTTGATTTAACAAATATTAAACTTAATTATATCAATAAGTTATTGAATCATCCATCATCTTTGAACCATCGCAAAAGTGCACTCGCACGTGCCCTCAATTTCAAAATAAACTTGCAGTTCTAGATTCTGCATGGAATCAATATCTTTCTTATCAAAATATAACACTATCGGCAACTTGGCACTTAGGCCTAAGAAGCAGTGTTCGAGTATTTTTCCAAATTGGAGGATGGGACTTGAAGAAAACGTAAAACTTGACAAGGATTGACGGTGATCAGTCGCCACACCCAAGTCCAATAATCCGCGGGTCTTTTCCACTAGTAGAAGAATAGAAACTAAATCCGTAACTACCCTCGGGTGAAAACTACATCCGTAATCACCCTCGATGAAAACTACATCCGTAATCATCCTTCGGCAACAACTGGGCCGGAATAATTGATGGACCGCCTGGCTCACGGCCGCTTACACCTCCCGGGAATGGTTCGTCAACGATTCCTACACCTGCCAGAGTCCCCTTTTTCTGTTCTTACCAAAAAAAATTTATTTTGATTGAAAATCGACTAATTGAGGTTCGACCTCAGTGGACCAATAATTCTTGAAAAACGTGCAAGTGAGTAAAACCTGACCGGGGGTTTTCAAAAATGTTTTGAGTTCGAAAGAGTTCGAGTTTGAAAACGTTAGAGGTATCTTGGTTTAGTTTCGTTTTCAAAATAATAATTAATAAGTAATGTTTGGAGATCTAGTAAAAATTAATAAGGTAATTAATTAATTAAAATAATCTTTTAATCTAAGATAAGTATTTTTGAATATTTTTGATAACGTATAAATAATTAATTACATAAGCGTACGATACTTCCTGTTTTACCCCGCGGTTCATCGTAACTTAATTGCGACAAAAAATATACCGCTCCCCGGTCAATAGTATATTTGCACCGCTACGACCTCTATTGCCAGAGTCGTTGTCCGAAGAGACACTTTTCATTCTAAGTTGAAGGGTGTAAGCACATTTACATATACCTCAATCTCAACATAAAGTCTTGCAAAACATAGCACATAATACGTACGGAATCTACAAACACAACAGTGAAAATCTTTATGTAAGAGTTTTGAAAGGTAAACTTGCCTTGGTGAGGTTGGGGTGGTCGAGCTTGCGGAGTGGAATGAGGATCTATACATAATCAATATTCGCTCGTTAGTACTTTAACAATTCCTCTTAATCACAAGGTTTTTAAAGAATGTAAGACTACCTTAACGACTCCGTCATATGACCCTCTAACCCTCCTATAGGTCCATGTCATCACTCGATTACGCTCGTCACTTATTTGCGCGCACTTCACTCTAACATTTTTATAAAATTGAAAAATACATATTTTAATCCAATTCTTTTTGGGTAATCTTACCACTGTAAAATCTAGCTACCCTCAATTTTTCATAAAGTTTGCATAATTTTTAAGGGTCTAAAGGTGGTTCACAAGTTGACCAAATGGTGCAGCCCGGATCTCAAAACCACTCTGCACCTCTCGGGCCATAACTCAAAACCTAAACATCTCCTAGTCATGAAATTTATATTTCTGGAAACTAAATTCAAATACCTTTCTAACCATATGTACTAGGTCTTAAGGAGGCAAGTTTAAGGGGTTCGGATCCCTCCTACAAGACAACTCATGCTCCCAGAATTTTCAGCAAGCTCCTTTTTACAACTTCAACACTTCAAATTATCACCACACTTTCTTTTCAACATCAAACCCACCAATATTCATTTCTTAACATACATAGGACTATACCATTCAAGAACAAGGCTTACCACACAAAGATCAAGCATATAACTTCAAGATTTCATCATCTATAACTCATACTACCAAGATATGCACTAATACTTGTAGATCTAGCAATGTGAACTATAAACAAGTCATGGCTAAGGGTTGAGAGAGTTTATACCTTCCTTGAGTCTCTAGGAACCTTGGGTGAGCTTTATGAACCTTAAGAACACCTTGGATGAGTCTCTAAAAGCCTTAAAATTCAAGATCTAAAGGAAACTAAACTTTGGTTACTTTTCATCCAAACTTTAACAATTTATAACTCAAGATTGGATGGATGAAATGCTTTGAAATTGATAGCATACCTTCACTATGATACAAGGAAGCTCTAGGAATTATGTTGTGACTTATGGATGAGTGGAAGTTGAAGAAAAATTCTTCTTCTTCCCTTGGAAGAGCTTGGGCCGAGAGCTCCTTAAGGGGGGAGAGAGAGAGAGAGAGAGAGAGAGAGAGAGAGAGAGATGGTTTTGGTTGGGTGTTTTGAATAAAGTGATGTGGTGTTGTGTTATGTATTGGTATATGTAGAGATTTCCTTTGTAATTTCTTAAGTACTTAATTGTTCAATTCCCTTAAATGTGCATAACCTCTTGTCATAAGCTCTTAAAATCTTTAATACTCCAATCATTCTCAAGTCCCAAGTTTTTATGAATTTTAATGGAAGTAGGTTCATTGCTTTCAACCACCTTCCCATCTCCTCACATAGTGAATATAACAACATTAAATTCTCAGATAATCAATTCCATTAAACAACAAAGGTGGTTTAAAAAGGTTCTCAATTTATAATGTCATAAGAGATTACATTCTTAAAAATATTACAAAAATCAGGGTTCTTACAGCCTCCCCTCCTTAAAAGGATTCCGTCCCGGAATCAGATTGAAAAAAATTGGGGGTACTTTTCACGCATCGCGCTTTCTAGTTCCCATGTTGATTCCTCGACGTTCTGGTTCCTCCACAAAACTCTCACTAGCTTGACAATCTTGTTCCTCAGCACCTGTTCCTTTCTATCCATGATTTCCACGGGTTGTTCCACATAGGTCAAGTCTGGTTGCAGGTCTACCTGATCGTATTCTATCACATACCGAAAGTCGGTATGGTAAGGTCATAGCATAGACACATGAAACACATTATGCACTTGCTGCAAGCTCGGGGGCAAGGCTAGTTCATAGGCTAACTTTCCAACACGCCTCAAAATCTCAAAAGGTCCAATAAATCTCGGGCTTAGCTTCCCCTTCTTACCAAATCTCATCAATCCCTTCCACGGTGATACCTTTAACATCACAAACTCTCCCACCTCATACTCTTTGTCCTTGCGGGTCTGGTCCGCATATTTCTTCTGTCTGTCCTGGGCCGCTACCAGCCGTCCTCGTATAAGTTCGATAGTTTCTCTTGTCTGTTGAACCAATTTGGGCCCTAAAATCTTTCGCTCTCCAACCTCTTCCCAACACAAGGGAGATCGACATCTTCGTCCGTATAAGGCTTCATATGGGGGTGTTAGGTCCAAAATAGTTTGTAGAAGGGGGGGTTGAATACAAACTATACAGTTTTATCGAATTTGGTCTTTTCTTAATATATTAAATCAAGAACAAATTGATGCGGAATAAACGAATACCAATATTTCAAGTTGAATATAAAATTATATTAAACTTGATAGGGTGTGCCTTAATGCACGGGTACAAATTACAAGGTTTGATGACCAAACTAATTATTACAAATTCTATAGAAAATTCGACATGAATTTTTCTATATTTGTAAGTAAAAAGATCGAAATTAATTATTACAAATTCTATAGAAAATTCGACATGATCTTTTCTATATTTGTAATAAAAATATCGAGAGGTTCTAGGGAACTTAATCCGCTAGATAGTTCCACAAGTACAAGTAACAATTTCTAGTGGTTTAGATTTAACAATACAAGCTAGAAATAATTTACAAGAATTTATTTGATGTTCAAGGAACCATTTCTCTCTTGGTCTCTCTTTCTTCTGTTTGTGTTCTACTGAAGAAGATGTGAAAAATTTCAGACTGCTCTGCTGTGTCCTGCAGTTGTATTTATAGCCATTTAAGTCTTGACTGATCTGGTATGACTTAAACTGCTTCAAGACATAATAAATCAGCTGTCAACATGACTTAAACTTGCTCCAAGACATAATTTTCCTTCAGTATGACTTAAATCTTGGTCGGTATGACTTAATAAATCTGTCGGTATGACTTAATTCTGAGTAGCCTTTGGGTATGACATAAAGCACTTTATCGGTATGACTTAATTTGCTTTTCAGAAATATCTTCAAGTCGGTAAGACTTAATCTGCTTGGTATGACTTAATCAGTCTGAGTAGCTTCGGTATGACTTAATCAGTCTGAGTAGATCAGAATGACTTAGATCAGAATGAATTAGATCAGTATGACTTAATGATAAGTCATACCGACCTCCAGTAAGTCATATTCGCTGAGCAGAATTTGTTTTAGGTCTTTAAACACTTATATTAATTTTGATTTAATTAATTAATTGATTAATTTAAGAATAAATTAATTCTGATTGAATTAATTTATAAAATAAATTAGCCAACTAATTTAATTTAATTAAAAGACAATTAATATGAAGTCTTTTTATAATTATATTAATTCCAACTTAATTAATCTTTTAATTAATTTATTGAATAAATTAATTCGAATAGAATTAATTTATCAAATAAATAAATCAAATGACTTAATTAATTAAGAGAAAATTAATATACCTCCTTGACAGCATAATCCTTGTGATCTTCCATGTTTTGATAAATCTAATCCTCCACAAAGATTATTCCTTAGCCAGTCTTGATTGCAAAACCATTGTGGTTAATTAATTTAGTACCTCTGTTGCTTGCACAATGATTTCTTCTCATACCAATCTTGACAACTTGAACCACTGAAGTTAATGACGAACAACCTCTATTTAATGTTGATACTCGATGTACTGTCTGGTTCATGAGTGACTAACCGCAATTACTGTTCTTCATATATTGACTTTAACGATGTGGTTCATGTCTTCCTTTTCTTCACACTTTATTCAAACCTTTATAATCTGTATTCTGCTACTGTAGGAACCTCCTGTCACTATAAATAGAAACCACTGTCTTAATTACTCCACTGATGCTTGATCAACTGAATGAACTTCTTTAAGTGTAGTATACCTCAAAACGGTAGATTGACTTTGTCTTCTTTCTTTTCTGACAGATAATACAATTGAGATCCCTGTGACAGTACATATACTATTTACTATTACATTCTTGTTTAAGTTGAGTTGAATCCTCGAAATACAAATAGGCTACATCATATGCCTTTCAATCTCCCCCTATTTGTTTGTTAGACAATAACAATCAAATACCTAGAGGATAACTCAACTACAAACAAGAAGAAGATAAAGCTTTAAAGAGCTATAGTAAATAATACATAATTTTTTTTTCTGGTTTAGATATTACAATTCCAGAATCCTTGATCGATGAATTGATAGATGATTGCTCCTCTAGCACTGAACAAATCTTCATTAAGTAACTCATCTTCATTTCATGACATATCTGCCTGATAACCCTTTATATCTTAAATTGAACATTATCAGCAGATACTAAAATTCCTTCAGTGGTAAAAAATATGACTTTTCAACCACATACTGAAGAATTCTTCTTTGTCGTTTCATACTTCTCTCCTTCCTTATGTCTCCCTACCTAAGGTGATATGTCTCTTTCTTATAACGGTGAATACTCCTTATCTCCCCTGACAAGGCGAATAAATCTATCTCCCCCTGACAAGGTGAATACTCCCCCATTCTAAGGTATATCCCTTTTTCATATCTCTCCCCCTTAGATAGAAAATCTCCCCCTCACTAAGGTAAGCTTATAATCTCCCCCTTAGTTGAGTATCTCTTACTAAGGCAATCTTTGAGTATATCTTCTTCAAAATATCTCTCCCCCTTAGTTGAGTAATCCTCCAGGCATTCAATTATAGCAAACATCCAAATGTAAATTAGATGATACTAAATTTTCAATTATAACTAACCTCTTACCTTTAGTACAACAGATTCTTCATACATCTAACATTGACTGCTAGAATAAAGTAAAGAAGCTTTTCTTGTGTTGAAGGATTTTTCATGAAGACTTCCAGAATAGAAGTATGTAGACTGATCAACTTTGTCCTTTAGATATTATAGAATGGCCTCACTATTGATCATCCTGACAACCAAATCTTCCGACAATTTCCTTGTATTTCCCAAATCTTGTAAGTAAACTTTGTTTAGGAATAGGGAATGAGATTTGGTGTTTATCTTTCTTCCTCACTGTGAGTGTATGATTCTGTTTCGTGTGCCTCACAAGTGTTTAGCTCATTTCTCCACTCATATCACTTAAAATGAGTGATCTCATCTCTCAACTCTCAAGTGTTTACACTCATGCTCACTAGTGTATCACTCTTATCTCTCATAGCTCCAACATCCATGTGTACCTGCAAGGAAAATTCACCATAGCCCCTTCTAGAGAGGTCACTGGTGGTGCAATGGGGTTTCACAAATCCCCGATCCTCGTTAGACTCGTCAGACGAATCTGAGTCATAATCTACAAGTTGATAAAATTTTTCCCTTTTTATGGTTTTCAGATTTGAATTCCGAGAAGGTAAACAATGAAATAAAAACTTAGAATTAAAATCATGTTTCCGTCTAATGTCTATGAAGACATCACCTTGTTAAACTCATTAGGTAAATCTGAATCATAGTTAACAAGTTGCCGATCCGTACCTATGTCGGACCCGATACCCGTAGGATCCAGAGATGTTCCCTCTGGGGAGTTAGATAATGATCTTGTTGAATTTTGCATTGAGATCAATACCTTCTCTCGAGGTCTGTAAAGACTCTTGGTTCTTTGAGGAACCTTCAACTTATAATTCTAACCGTAAAATGGTCGAAGTATTAGTTGTTTCCGTCAATTTGTCCTTAGTGTGTGCAATCTCACTTTGTGCATAGAAAGTATTTTAGTATTGTGTATGAGGTAGTGACTTACCAACAGATGCCCTGGTCGACAGGCGAATTTCAATAAACTCATCATTTTAAGATAATGAATCCAGAGACTGTTTTAGTGCCATTTTCAGCTCTGCATCCTTTTGGGAGAATGCAGGCGAGCTTACAGATACCTCAAGTTATATACATCTATTCTCCTTGAGAGGTAGAGCTGTGGATTTACTATCCCTCACATCCTTATTTGCTGCATCAAGTGCAGTTACTCCCTTAATGACCTCTAGTCAAATAAGTTACTTCCACTTCAGGGGTAAGTTAGGATGTGTTTAGATTTGGAATTATAGTCCGGGATAGAAGTTGTTGGGTTTACAACCTCATGACTTACAATGTGAGAAAACTTCCACTAGGAGCTGAACCTGCATCACATAGCAACAGAGCAATATAGAGATAGAATGCATTTACATGATACCATAACATTGTGTGAAAACATATGCATTATATCCAATGAGAGAAATGATGTACAATTGTGACTTCAAAAAGTTTTACAATATAAGCAATCACAACTGTAGAAAAAATTGAGTTTTTCTTTTAAAAACTGTTAATGTGCAAGAGTTTGTATTTATGCATAAAACAATGTATTATAATGTCTTTTAATGAAAACTAGGTCGTTTTAATTTTAAAAGACACAAACTCTTGACTTCGCAGTAATTTAGAAAGAGAGATTTTCTTTAAGTGCTTATTATGTATAGAGAACTTTAACACAAAAGTTAGTGAAAAGACTCATACAGGCACTTGATGTCGTTTAGGTAACAAAGATTATCAAGTACATAAGTACAGATAACCAATGTCTCTCCTTTGGCACTTCATTACTTAGCACAACATAAACTAAGTAATTGACTGATGGATGTAAAATATTCTAAGAACTATCATATGTATAAAGTGGTGTATAACCAGAATTAGAGAACTTAATTTTGAAAAATCTCACCACTTCAAAATATGATAGGAGACCGAATGTAACTTTAAATCTCACTTACTTAGAAAGTTGAACACCTTAATATATACTAACACTAATGATTTATAGATAAGACACATTTACTCAGAATAAATCCTAAGTAATATCATCAGAGATAATATATACATCACAATTAGTTTGCAATAAAGTATCTGAACAACTAGCAATTGCCAGTAAGAAAATATTTTACTATTTGATACCAACTGCTAGTATTTATCAAATACTTTAAAATGCAAGTAATTGTGTTTATGATTACTTTACCAAAATTAAATTATGAGCAAATAAACCATTGAATTGCTTCACGTCATAATTTAACTAAGATATAAATAATTACTGCTAAATACTAAATATTCAATGATACCAATTGTTTGATAAATTCAATCTATTTGTAAGATAAATTCAATTTAGTGAAGATTGAATTGTTACATTGAGTACCAATTAACAGAATGAATATTAGTATCTAACTACTTAAGAACATCATTCACTGATATTCATAAGTACGAGGAACTAGTTGACAAGAAATACACAAGCTTTTAAGATATAACATTTTAAACTTATGACTTCAAGGCAACTCTTCGATAATAACAATTGTTAACTCCTAACAATTGTTTACTGGTAGACAACCTTGGTTTTATAAATAAGATTAGATTACCAAAGATGTCTTGTCTGCAATCTTAGAAATGCTATTCTAATTCCTATACACCTTGATCCATAGTATATAACATTTATTATCAAAGTGATTAGAAGCTTACAAATAAGCACAAAAATTATTCCAAGTAACTGAACGATGGTCACTTTAGATATTACAATATCCATAGTTCTACTTAGAGAATTTTCATATCTTGTATAGTAGTATGAGTGAATTGTAAAAGATATAACAATGATTACTTATAGGAGTTCAAAGCAATTTCACACATACCAATATATCTCACAATTAGTTAGTAAATATAATTTTAACTAAATATCATTAACTGATATAAGTCAAAACTTCAATACAACCAATTGTTAGAACAATGATATTAATTATAGTGAATTTCTGAAATGGGATATTAAAGTTCACTAGAATTAACATCTCATAACTGATTGAAGACCAATACAGATTAGGTCCAAATTAGTTATGTTGTTTATTTATTTTAATAAATATGAGATACAGAGCAAATACTAAATTGAATTGCTTCAGGTTCTATAGCTCATATTAATCAAAGTAAATATTTAAATAAATAAATACTAAATCTCTATGAGTTAGATTTTAACATTTAAGTATTTAAATTATCCTTAAATAATCACCACTGAAATATATTACAATTATATACACAGAAATCATTCAACAGATAATTTTCAGCGTGAGGTCTGGATGTAAGTAAGTTCACAAGTCCTTTCAATATTGACAATTGAATACTTGTAAACTCATTTAAGAACCACTTATAGTAAAATCACAAGTCCTTTCAATATTGATAATTGAATACTTGTGAGCTTACTTAAGAATTACTTAACAGATGGGATTTACAAATCATATAACATTAATAAAATCCCAAGTTTACAAACCAATCTTGAAAAATTAATTTCATCAAGTGATTTAGCAAACATGTCTGTAAGTTAATTTTAATGAAAGACAAGCTCTCGAAAAAGAATAGATACCTTATGCAAGTTGCTTAGTCCTTGAGTGTTCCACAGAGTTGTTGGAGATGAATTTGATTCCTTGTGTTCTCCTGCTTTCGTACAACTCATTTGATCTGTCTCTATGCAGCAAAACATGTCAGAACTGATGTCTCTAGGGTACCAAATCTACAGATTTGGGTCTAACTTAAGACATCTGAAAATCAAGTGTAATAACTACAAGAATAGATTCTCTAGGTTCCACTTGGGGCCTTGCACATTTGCATATTGAGAACATAATATGTGTGTAAGTGATCTATTAGCAATTGCATAAGATAATGAGCAGATGATTCCTCTATAGCCTGATTAGGTCCTAATTAGTAGATCCTGAACTTGTTGGGTCAAATATCTCTAGGGTACCATTTCCTCAGATCCGGGTCCATCTTAAGATTTTTGATTACCAACTTGTTAGGTCCAAACTAATAGGTCAAAAGCTAGCTATAGTGGTGTGTTGGCAGAGAGTCTTGACAGGTCTAGAATCGTTTGAATAGAAACAAAAGATCCTTGACTAATTTTTATTGCCATCATTCTTTTGACTTACTTGTACTCCAAATAGAATTATTCTTTTGGCTTACCTGAGCTCCTAAAAGAATTCTTCTATTGGCTTGCATGAAGTACTTCAAAGGAATTGCAACTTTACCAACATCAAAACAATAAATATCTTGATACCAATTTTTAGTTAATAAACCAACATATAATATAATCAAGATATCATTGCACATATATATCATTTTTGTTTGTGCCTAACGATTTAGAGAGTTCTATAAATATGACACCAACTGTTAAAAGATACCAATTTTTTTTAAAGATTGATACCAACTTTTAAATTATAATTAAGATGTCATACCATGTCTTCCTTGCTTTCTTGAGTGATGATACCAGTTCATACTAACCTGTAGAGATCTTACATTATCTCACTAACCAGGAGTGTACTTGTTCACATTCCTCTAGCATCCAGATTCAGTAGGTCCAGATGTCCATTATGATCATGAATGTACAACAGGTGCCTGATATCCTCAAGTATTGTCACTGGTGCTTCTTGTTAGATATACTGTCTTATCAGCTTGTAACCTTGCACCCAGTTTGGCGTTGTCCCTCATAACAATGCCTTGACATCCAGTTAAACTTCTGGTTATCCTTATACCAAATACAGCCTTGTTGTTTGGTCTGGATACCAGCTTCCCTTCAATCTGCCTTTTATAGTGATTGAGATCATCTTGCATTGCAATCACTCAATCTGAATCTTTCAGAGCTTTTATAGCTTTCTTAGTTTCTTCTAAAAGAAAACTAAAGAAATAATCATTAGTACTTGAAGCTCTGCTAGTCTTTTACTTCCACCATTAGAAACACTAAGAACTAGGACAAAGAATTAATTGAGTCAACATTCTATGTCTTGGCAGACATGTTTTCATAGTATCCTTTGACTTTCAGTGTGGTGTTGAGTTGACTAGTTGATCTTTCTGTTGCTCCCCCTAATCTGCTGCTGGGTTTACATGAAGATTCTCCATGTTTGACATTGCTTGGATCTGAATCACCATCACCACTGACAGTTGGGAGCTAGAGGTTATTGAACATCACTAAGACTTTCAATCACCTTTTGTTGATTAATAACAATCACCCTGTAGGCTGTAGACTCCATTGAGTAACCAAGGAAATTATCCTCTTGAGCATTAGCTGATTGCTAGGATGCTCAGTTTCATTTAACATTGCAAAACAATTTCCTTCATACTTGTGGGGTGTTCCTATATTTCTTACTGATCAGGGTTTAATCATGTCAGCAAACTATTGACTACTTCAGCATTAATACTCTTGAAGGTGCAGAAATCATCCAGAACACTAATTGATAGGTCCTGTAATTTGGTCTCCAAGTAGTCATTGTCAATTTTGCTTCCTGACACTTTTCTAGATGTGATCAATCACCATCAGTGGTGTCTTGTCTTCAGATTGTTTGAACAATAACTTGTTTGTTGAGAGAAGTCATCATCACTAAAGTATATTTTCCTTTGTTGTAGGACTTCTGTGTGATGCTTCTTTGACTTCCCTTTATGACATGCCTCATAATTTTATTTTACTTTAATTCCAGATAAGGCAGTCTCCTTTACTGATTCGATTTCCAGGAAAGAATCTCTTGATATTACATTCAGGTGAGAGAGCTCCTTATGTCATAGCTGAACTCTTGTCTGATGAAGATTTAGATTTGACCTTGTTGACTTCACCTTTGACTGAGATTCCATGTCAGCTACATATAAGTTCTCTTTCCTTAATCCTCGAACAGTAGGCTCTTCATCTTGTAAAAGATTCTTTATTATTCCCAACATTCCTTAGCTATTGAATAGCCTTGACCCTAGGACATACCCTTGCCGTTGTCTCCAAGGGATAAACCACTTGGCCTGTCTTCACATTCACATTTGATAGCAGGGTTCTTTCTTCGATGATATGCTTTGAATAAATCAATAATAATGCATAATCGATTAACCTGTTAAGCCCTACATTCACAAATGGATAAAAAGTTCTTGGTACCCAAATTATTTAATTAGGTCCAGATGGATTAGAGATTTCTCTTTTATTAGAGTTAACAACAGTTTTAACCTTAACATGCTCATTCTTATCTTTGACTGACCATTTCTCCTTTTTAATGTCATTGACAAAATATTCACTGAGCAAGGAGAATAATGGTTCCTTCCTAACATAAGGAGGACTAGCAGTCTGTACCTTAATGTTATTCTTAAACATGCTTTTTCTATGATCAATGCAAATACTAGGAAATGCATTTATGACATTTGAAATAAGCAGGCATGATAATAAGAATACATTGCATACATTCAGCATTAAAACATTGCAGATAAGAATTATGCAAATTAGGCATGTTATGCATTTTATAAAATTCAGTACTATCTACTTTAACCTATGTATACTTGTGTAACAGGTAGCAAGTAGATTTACAGATATTCAATAATTTTCTAAACATGCATGGAATAGAAGAATTAACAATTAATCAATAATTCTATCCAATCCATTCCTATTGTTATATTATATTATATAATCTCTATTACCTAAGTCAGTTTTACAAATGACTTGATGTTCTACTGACACCCTAGGTAATTATTCCATCTTTTAAACTGTTTTAAACCTTAACAAACAATTCAGAATGAATAAGCGAATCTTGTTCTACTGGGGATCCTGAAACTAGCTTAAGCAGAGATCATATATGCTTGACATATATCATTTAAGAATTGAGAGATACTGTCTAAGGAGCACTTCTAACTCACTATTGCAATTAATTAAATTCAACAAATATTCATACACATAATAAGATCTTCTAACCAAAGATATAATAATTAAAAACTAAGATCTTAACATGCTTTGAATTTCTGAGAATTACATATTACACTAGTTCGAAGAATTGATACCTGAGACATGTGAGGTGAATCAAATTCAGAGATTGCTATGAAGGCAAGATATTAATTATGCTCTTCTCATCATCATCTGATCCATCCCAACTCTTTTCTTCAGCAAGATAAGTTCTGCACTGATGCTTCTGTTTCATCTCATTTAATGAATCCCTATTCATCCTTGTCTGTCAGAATTATGTACCATGTTGCACACCTTGATAGTTACTTATCACATAAAACTTTTCATAACTACAACTATCATGTTTTGTTCTTTCCACCAACTCAGTCTTGTAGCCACCTCTTGAACTGTATCCTGAAGAGTTTCTGCTTCGGAATAGATAGGCCTAATTCCTGGATTAAGCATTTGTACTCTTTCTAAATTAGTAACTCTTCATGTATGTTCTGTGGTTCCATCATTAAGTCCTGACTGAGATGTCTAACTGTCTAGTTCATTCTCAAACCTCCTTGATTCCACTTTTCTAAAATCTCTGTTGATTCCTTGAAAGATATTTCTTGGTACAATCCACTAAGTGTAGTAGATGTTACATTGGAGCAATCCACTGAGTGTTTGTATATCATAGAATCAATAGAGTTAATTTAAATCTTCGAGAAAAATTCTATCCACTAAAACCTCTTCCATTCCTGCTTCTGAAAAACCAGTGAATTCTATGGATATAATTTTGAGGAGCTTCCACAAATTTTTCTTCAGTAGGTAGAAATTAATTTCATTGAAAAATGCATCTTCTTCAAAAGATTCAAATCATCTTTGACAATTCGTAGGAATCTTCAATTAACAACCTTCTTAGAACTATTGGCTTAGAATAAATTAAAAATATTTAAAATTTAAAAACTTCAAGGGCTCGAAAATTTTTTGAGAAATAAAAAATCTGAAAGTAAGATCAAATTAATTAAAATTCGAAATTAGAGTCAAATTAATTAAGAATCAAAAAATCTCAAGAAATGAAATTTTTAGAGTTAAAGAATCCGAAAATAAATTCAAGTTAATTAAAATTTGAAATTATCAAGAATTAAAAATTTTGAAAATTAAACAATTTGAAAATAAACTCAAGTTGTTTAAAAATCAAAATTTCCAAGAATTAATTATTTCAAGAATTAAAAAATTCGAATATAAGTTAAGATTACTTAACAATCAAAAATATCATAAAATGAAAATTTTTGAAGATTAAACAATTTGAGAATAAATTCAATTTAATTAACAATTGAAAATAAACTCATATTGTTTAAAAATCAAAAATATCATAAATTGAGAATTTTTAAAGGTTAAAGAATCCGAAAATAAATTTAGATTATTTAAAATTCAAAAATCTCAAAATTGAAAATTTTGAAAGTTAAAGAATCCAAAAATAAGTTCAAATTATTTAAAATTCAAAAATCTCAAGTATTGAATTTTTTGAAGGTTAAAAAATCGAAAATAGAGGAGTTGACTTTTTGGTCTAATATCGGATTTAATTTCTTATGGGTCAACAAACTCGAAAACCAATTGGAGAACCACAAAAATAAGGATCTTGATTTGTGCGTCAATCAAAAGGCTCTGATACCAATTGTTAGGTCCAAAATAGTTTGTAGAAGGGGGGGTTGAATACAAACTATACCGTTTTATCGAATTTGCTCTTTTCTTAATATATTAAATCAAGAACAAATTGATGCGGAATAAACGAATACCAATATTTCAAGTTGAATATAAAATTATATTAAACTTGATGGGGTGCCCCTTAATGCACGGGTACAAATTACAAGGTTTGATGACCAAACTAATTATTACAAATTCTATAGAAAATTCGACATGAATTTTTCTATATTTGTAAGTAAAAAGATCGAAATTAATTATTACAAATTCTATAGAAAATTCGACATGAACTTTTCTATATTTGTAATAAAAATATCGAGAGGTTCTAGGGAACTTAATCTGCTAGATAGTTCCATAAGTACAAGTAAACAATTTCTAGTGGTTTAGATTTAACAATACAAGCTAGAAATAATTTACAAGAATTTATTTGATGTTCAAGTAACCATTTTCTCTCTTGGTCTCTCTTTCTTCTGTTTGTGTTCTGCTGAAGAAGATGTGAAACATTTCAGACTGCTCTGCTGTGTCCTGCAGTTGTATTTATAGCCATTTAAGTCTTGACTGATCTGGTATGACTTAAACTACTTCAAGACATAATAAATCAGCTGTCAACATGACTTAAACTTGCTCCTAGACATAATTTTCCTTCGGTATGACTTAAATCTTGGTCGGTATGACTTAATAAATCTGTCGGTATGACTTAATTCTGAGCAGCCTTTGGGTATGACATAAAGCACTTTGTCGGTATGACTTAATTTGCTTTTCAGAAATATCTTCAAGTCGGTAAGACTTAATCTGCTCGGTATGACTTAATCAGTCTGAGTAGCTTCGGTATGACTTAATCAGTCTGAGTAGATCAGAATGACTTAGATCAGAATGACTTAGATCAGTATGACTTAAGGATAAGTCATACCGACCTCCAGTAAGTCATATTCGCTGAGCAGAATTTGTTTTAAGTCTTTAAACACTTATATTAATTCTGATTTAATTAATTAATTGATTAATTTAAAGAATAAATTAATTCTGATTGAATTAATTTATAAAATAAATTAGCCAACTAATTTAATTTAATTAAAAGACAATTAATATGAAGTCTTTTTATAATTATATTAATTCCAACTTAATTAATCTTTTAATTAATTTATTGAATAAATTAATTCGAATAGAATTAATTTATCAAATAAATAAATCAAATGACTTAATTAATTAAGAGAAAATTAATATACCTTTTTGACAGCATAATCCTTGTGATCTTCCAAGTTTTGATAAATCTAATCCTCCACAAAGATTATTCCTTAGCCAGTCTTGATTGCAAAACCATTGTGGTTAATTAATTTAGTACCTCTGTTGCTTGCACAATGATTTCTTCTCATACCAATCTTTACAACTTGAACCACTGAAGTTAATGACGAACAACCACTGTTTAATGTTGACACTCGATGTACTGTCTGGTTCATGAGTGACTAACCGGAATTACTGTTCTTCATATATTGACTTTAACGATGTGGTTCATGTCTTCCTTTTCTTCATACTTTATTCAAACCTTTATAATCTGTATTCTGCTACTGTAGGAACCTCTTGTCACTATAAATAGAAACCACTGTCTTGATTACTCCACTGATGCTTGATCAACTGAATGAACTTCTTCAAGTGTAGTATACCTCAAAACGGTAGATTGACTTTGTCTTCTTTCTTTTCTGACAGATAATACAATTGAGATCCCTGTGACAGTACATATACTATTTACTATTACATTCTTGTTTAAGTTGAGTTGAATCCTCGAAATACAAATAGGCTACATCATATGCCTTTCAGGGGGGCATTCCTATACTCGCATGATAACTGTTGTTGTAGGAAAACTCGATCAACGGTAAGTGGTCATCCCAACTTCCCTTAAAGTCTATAGCACAGACTCTCAACATGTCCTCTATGGTCTGGATGGTCCTCTCGCTCTGTCCGTCTGATTGAGGGTGATAAGCAGTACTCATGTTTAACTTGGTTCCCACACATCCTGAAAACTCCTCCAGAACCTGGAGTTGAACCTTGGGTCTCTATCCGATACAATGCTCACAGGAACCCCATGCCTAACCACGATTTCCTTTAAGTAAATGTCCACTAGTCTATCGACTGTGTACCTTTCGTTAATTGGAAGAAAATGTGCTGATTTAGTCAATCTATCGATAATTACCCAAATGGCATCATGATTAGTCTTGGTTCTTGGTAGTCCGACCACAAAGTCCATCGCAATATGCTCCCACTTCCACTCGGGTATCTCTAAGGGTTGCAACAATCGACTGGGCCTCTGGTGTTCGGCCTTCACTCTTTGACATGTCAAGCATTTACTTACCCACTCCGCTACGTCCTTCTTCATATTTGGCCACCAATAATATTCTCTCAAATCTCTATACATCTTAGTGCCTACAGGGTGAATCGAATACCTTGAACTATGAGCCTCTTGCAGAATCTCATCCCTTAGCTCCTGGATGTTCGGGATCCATATCCTAGATGCGTACCTCATAACTCCATTTCCGTCCATTTCACACTTAATTTCCTCACCAGTCAAAACTTTCTCCATCGAATTCTTTTCTTCTTCTATCTTCTTTTCCTGGCACAACTTAATCTTTTCCAATAGCGGTGGTTGGACTTTTATCTCCATTAGACTCTCTTGTCCGGTTCCTGGTAACCTCACTTCAATCTCTAGTTTCTCAAAGTCCTTGATCAACTCGTCCTCTGACGTTATCATCTTGAGTTTCTCTTTTCGGCTAAGTGCATCAACCACTACATTGGCCCTTCCTGGGTGATAGTGAATCTCACAGTCATAGTCCTTGATTAATTCTAGCCATCTCCTCTGTCTCATGTTAACTCCTTCTGAGTGAATATGTATTTTAGGCTCTTGTGGTCCGTGTGGATGTCACACTTTTCTCCGTAAAGGTATTTCCTCCAAATTTTTAAAGCGAAGACTATCGCCGCTAATTCTAAATCATGGGTGGGGTATCTTATCTCGTAATCCTTGAGTTGTCTAGACGTGTACGCAATCACATTACCATGATGCATAAGCACACACCCTAAACCTTTATGGGATGCGTCGCTATAAATCATAAAATCTCCTTGATCATTGGGTAAGGCTAGTACCGGTGCTAACACCAACCTTTTCATCAACTCTTGAAAGCTCTCTTCAAATTTTTCGGTCCATATAAACTTCTCGATCTTGCGAGTCAGTCGGGTCAAAGGGGCTGCTATCTTAGCAAAGTCTCGAACAAACCTCCTATAGTAGCCAGCCAATCCTATAAAACTTCTTACCTCCGTCAGAGTGGTTGGTCTCTCCCAATTTGAAACGGCTTCTATTTTAGCTGGGTCCACTAGGATACCTTGATTGCTAATTACATGCCCTAAGAACTGGACTTCTCTTAACCAAAATTCACACTTCAAGAATTTTTCGTACAACTTTCCTTCTCTCAATGCTCCCAACACAATCCTCAAGTGCTCCGCATGCTCATCCTCCATCTTGGAATAAATCAAGATGTCATCGATGAAGACTATAACACACTTATCCAAATACTTTTTGAAAACTCGGTTCATTAAGTCCATGAAAGCTGCGGGTGCATTGGTTAATCCAAACGACATTACCAAAAACTCATAGTGTCCGTACCGGGTGCGAACGACCGTCTTGGGTATATCTTCCGGCTTAATCCTTAACTGGTGGTACCCAGTTCTCAAATCAATTTTGGAAAAATAACCTTTAGCTGGTCAAATAGGTCATCTATCCTCGGTAAAGGATACTTATTCTTTATGGTCACCTTGTTCAACTCCCTGTAGTCTATGCATAACCTCATACTTCCATCCTTCTTTTTCACGAACAACTCCGGGGCTCCCCACGGTGACGCACTAGGTCTTATCATTCCTTTATCCAACAACTCTTGCAACTGAGTGGCCAACTCCTTCATCTCTACTGGGGCTAGCCTATATTGGGCTTTCGAAATTGGTGCCGTACCAGGGACTAAATCTATAGCGAACTCAATGTCTCTATCAGGTGGTAGTTCTGGAAGATCATCAGGGAATACGTCAGCGAACTCATTAACGATGGGAATTTCCGGTAGGCTTGGTGGCTACTTTTTGGTGTCCTTCACATAGGCTAAATAAACCTCGCATCCTTTACGCAACAGCTTCTGGGTCAGAATTACGGTCAAAAACTTTCGGTTCTATCGTTGCCCGCTAAACACTACTTCCTCGTTCCCTGGCAAACTCAATCTCACTTTCTTCTTCATGCAATAAATCTGAGCTCCATTGGTGGTCAGCCAATCCATGCCTACTATCACATCAAACTCTCCTAGTTTAAACGGAATTAAATCTACCCGAAAGTGCCGCCCTCCTATTTCTAGGTCACAACCTGGATACACTTGGCTAACAGGGATAATTTCACGATTAGCTATCTCTACTTGCAATCTGTCTTTCAATGGCTCAGCCTTAAGGTCTAACCGACATGCAAAATCTAGCGATATAAAAGACTTGGTAGCGCCCGAATCAAATAAAACATTTGCATTAACTGAATTGAGTAGTAAGGTACCTGCGATCACATCCATGTTCCTCACGGTATCTTGCACAGTCATGTTAAAAGTTCTAGAAGTAGGGGGCTTGTTAGAAGCAGTTCCACTAACTCTCGACGCAACCGGCCCAGAAGATAAACATTCCCTCATTCGATGCCCTAGTTTTCCACACTTGAAGCAAGTGCCTCCGGCATTGGTGTTGTTACTGGGTCCTCGACAGGTGTTAGCATAATGTCATGTCAACCCGCATTTAAAGCACTTCACATCCTGCAGGTTACACACGCCCGCATGTTTCTTCCCGCACTTGTTGCAATCCGGGGGTAGGACTCGAGATGGGGTAGAGTAAGATGATCCCTGTGGTCGGCTGCCCTGGCCCACACTCCAACTTTCAGCTCTCTTGGTTCCAAAGTTCCCACTGGGCTGGGATATCGCCCCTCGCTTAAACTTGCTTGGAAAACTTCCACCCGCAGAATTCCCCTTTCGGTTATCAAGCTTCCTCTTCTTTCCTTCTCTATCTTTCTGCATCTGCTCACTTCCAGCCTCTACAATCGATGCTTTCTGTACCAAGGTGGCATAGTCTGTCAGCTCAAGGACCACCACACGATTCTGAATCCATTGCTTTAGCCCCAGCTGGAATTTTCGGGCTCTCTTTGCCTCAGTGTTCACATACTCCGGCACAAACCTTGACAACTCAGTAAACTTGGCCTCATACTCGGCCACCGTCATGTTACCTTGCTTCAGCTCCAAGAACTTCAGCTCCATCTGGGTCTCCATGAACCTAGGGAAATACTTCTCCAAGAACAGCTCGCTAAACCTCTCTCAAGTCACCACACCTCTTCCCTCCAAATTCTTCTTAGCTTCCCACCAGTAATTTGCCTCACCCTTCAGGAGATAAGTGGCAAAAACAGTCTTCTGCCCTTCCGCGACTCCTAGTATCTCAAAAGATTTTTCCATTTCCTTCAGCCAGGCTCTTGCCTCTACCGGGTCTGCAGTTCCTTTAAATTCTGGGGGTTTCAGGGATTTGAAATTCCGGAAAGCATTTGCATTTGCATTATTGGGTTATTGCTGAATTGGGGGACGGTCCAAGTTCTGCATAAGTAGGTCCACGAATTGTTCCAAATGGTCTCTCCTTGGATTTTCCACTTCTCGGGTGTCATCTTCAGCTTCTTCTTCATCATACTCAGAGTTATCAAGCAAGTTATAGTCGCTGTCCTCATCCTCTCTTAAGTTCAAATCCTCTCTCTCATGGTTTTGGTGGCCTTCGGGCCCATGGTGGCTACCCTGGCCTTCAGAGCTGGCCGGGTGAGCTCGAGCGTTCATTCTTCTGGGTGGCATGATTCTGATAATGAGGCAAGAAATGGGTTAGGGTTTTCCAATTATTTGACAGCGTATCGTTCCTCCTTATACAGGGTTAAAATTTTGAAACTTGCAGTGTCCTCATGATGGTGATAAAACTTCAAAACCATTTTTGGGAAAACCGTTACGTGGTTCGAAAGCATTTATAAGAATTTTCGAGACTTCAAAACTTCAAAACTTGTAGGAATATTTTTAAAATTTTTAAAATAAAGTAAAACAAAACCAAATTTTTTTTTTTTGGAAATTTTGCAGAAAATAATCTGAAATTGTAAGTTGTAAATTTGAAACAGCATGGTCGTATGGTTATGATTTGTAAAAGTTGTATATTCACAGTTGTATATCGAAACAGTAAAGCATGGCATCGGAAAGTAAGGCAGTTGAGACAATATCAAGGAAACTAAAACTAGATAAATACGGTACAAGAGTCATCACATAGTTCGGATGTTAAAGCCTAACGCATAGTTCCAGATATCAAGGTCTAGCAAAAGTGGAACAATAACAGGTACATCATCTGAATAGTCCAGGCTACATAAAAGTAGGGCTACATCCGTACATGCTATCTGAAGTCACATCTACATATCTGTAGGTCAGTCTACTCATCTACTGGTCAGAAAGGATACCACTGCATAAGTCAACTATCCCGCAAAATCGACACACTAATGTCATCTGAACCTAGGGGACTGAGCTATCCATAACACATCATGGTGCCGCCCCGCGATGGAGCAAGGACCTCACCCTGGAGAATGCATGACGCAAGACATGCCTAGCATCCCTGGTACGGATCACTCCTAGACCGGTAATCCTCGCACGGCTCCGCCTCTCTATCCGATCAAGTCGGGCTCTAGTCCTCCTAGCAACAGCAGTCCTCATCCTAGCCTGAACACTCAATCGCGAGTCTAGCCTCGGCAGAAAGTAGGACTCAGGTCAGGAACTGCACAACATAAGCGTGCTCAGTGCCCGATACCGGGGGTAGGTCAGGTGGTGGAGGCGGTACAGCAAAGTCAGCAGCAGGGGTGGGGTCAAGCTCACTCTCATCAGAAGTAGTATCCTCGGAGTCGTCCTCAGATGAAATGGGGCTCAAGGCCTGTGGGGAGGGTGAGGGTGACGTAACACGGTCCCCACCAGATCCCTAACTCTCCACCTCAATGGGCACAGGGGAGGGGATAACGGGCTCAGGCTCAAGGGGCTCCTCATCTGGGTCCTCCTCCTCAGTGTCCTCTATCAGCACCATCCTAGGGTCAAGCTCAGAGTCAGCATCAGTACCCATAACAGGGTCATCAGTCTCCCTCAGTAGTGCCTCATCATGCTCTCTCTCATAGGCCTTAGGGTCTGGTATCTCAGGAATCTCTACCATCTACGCAAAGAAATAAGATGGGTCACTAACCATAAAGAAAGGTTTAAGGAGTAGTTCCCTCACGGGCCTTAAAGTCAGGGCTATATCCGATAACCCGACTGCAAACTCGATGAGAGTTCTAGGTATTATTGGGGTTGTTATTAGGGTTATTATTATTATTATTATTAAGGTTGCTTTCTTAAATTACTATCGTTTCTGAGAACTATAACCTCCGCTCTGATACCATTTCCGTGATGCCTCCAGATCCGGGGTCGGAGATCCAGGCGCTCATGGTCCATTTTCCATTAATAATATACATGTTCTTGCACGTAATGTATATAACAGCAATCGACCCCGCAATAAAACTCACACCGCACACATACTCTCACACACACAGGTTAGAGTCTCAGAAACGTCCTACAACTTGATTGAGAAAAAATAAAAGTCTTAGAGTTATTACAGACCAAATTAAATAGTATTTAGGCTACTAACAATGCTTCTACATGAAGCTGTGTTAACGGCTTGAATAATAGTTACGGTACATTGCCTTGCACAGGTCATACTTATAAATAAAGCGTACTAACACAAGTTGCAAGCCAATCCGTCTAATGGGGCCTACCGGTGGAATCTCAGCTGCTGCCTGAGGTCTAGTCACCTGCTTTCGGACAGTCTGACGGGGTCCTGCCATTTCTCTTAACTGTTGTGTTTGCAATTTCGAAAACAAGCAAGAGTGAGCAACTATAACTCAACAAGATATATATGTATATGAGATAAGTAGTGTATGCATTTTATTTGATTATACAAATATTAAACTTAATTATATCAATAAGTTATTGAATCATCCATCATCTTTGAACCATCGCAAAAGTGCACTCGCACGTGCCCTCAATTTCAAAATAAACTTGCAGTTCTAGATTCTGCATGGAATCAATATCTTTCTTATCAAAATATAACACTATCGGCAACTTGGCACTTAGGCCTAAGAAGCAGTGTTCGAGTATTTGTCCAAAGTGGAGGATGGGACTTGAAGAAAACGTAAAACTTGACAAGGATTAACGATGATCAGTCGCCACACCCAAGTCCAATAATCCACGGGTCTTTTCTACTAGTAGAAGGATAGAAACTACATCCGTAACTACCCTCGGGTGAAAACTACATCCGTAATCACCCTCAATGAAAACTACATCCGTAATCATCCTTCGGCAACACCTGGGCCGGAATAATTGATGGATCGCCTGGCTCACGGCCGCTTACACATCCCGGAAATCGTTCGTCAACGATTCTCACACCTGCCAGAGTCACCTTTTTCTGTTCTTTCAAAATTTTTTTATTTTGATTGAAAATCGAGTAATTGAGGTTCGACCTCAGTCGACCAATAATTCTTGAAAAACGTGCAAGTGAGTAAAACCTGACGGGGGGTTTTCAAAAATGTTTTGAGTTCGAAAGAGTTCGAGATTGAAAGCGTTAGAGGTATCTTGGTTTAGTTTCGTTTTCAAAATAATAATTTATAAGTAATGTTTCGAGATCTAGTAAAAATTAATAAGGTAATTAATTAATTAAAATAATCTTTTAATCTAAGATAAGTATTTTTGAATATTTTTGATAACGTATAAATAATTAATTACATAAGCGTACGATACTTCTTGCTTTACCCCGCGGTTCATCGTAACTTAATTGCGACAAAAAATATACCGCTCCCCTGTCAATAGTATATTTGGATCGCTACGACCTCTATTGCTAGAGTCGTTGTCCGAAGAGACACTTTTCATTCTAAGTTCAAGGGTGTAAGCACATTTACATATACCTCAATATCAACATAAAGTCTTGCAAAACATAGCACATAATACGTACGGAATCTACAAACATAACAGTGAAAATATTTATGTAAGAGTTTTGAAAGGTAAACTTGCCTTGGTGAGGTTGGGGTGGTCGAGCTTGCGGAGTGGAATGAGGATCTATACATAATCAATATTTGATTGTTAGTACCTTAACAATTCCTCTGAATCACAAGGATTGTAAAGAATGTAAGACTACCTTAACGACTCCTTCATATGACCCTCTAACCCTCCTATAGGTCCATGTCATCACTCGATTATGCTCGTCACTTATTTGACTCGAATTGGTTACCACACTCGAAACATAATTACTTATCCTTGAAACCATATCAAATTAACTCTTACAAGACAACTTCAACACTTCAAATTATCACCACACTTTCTTTTCAATATCAAACCCACCAATATTCATTTCTTAACATACATAGGACTATACCATTCAAGAACAAGGCTTACCACACAAAGATCAAGCATATAACTTCAAGATTTCATCATCTATAACTCATACTACCAAGATATGCACTAATACTTGTAGATCTAGCAATATGAACTATAAACAATTCATGGCTAAGGGTTGAGAGAGTTTATGCCTTCCTTGAGTCTCTAGGAACCTTGGGTGAGCTTTATGAACCTTAAGAACACCTTGGATAAGTCTCTACAAGCCTTAAAATTCAAGATCTAAAGGAAACTAAACTTTGGTTACTTTTCATCCAAACTTTAACAATTTATAACTCAAGATTGGATGGATGAAATGCTTTGAAATTGATAACATACCTTCACTATGATACAAGGAAGCTCTAGGAATTATATTGTGACTTATGGATGAGTGGAGGTTGAAGAAAAATTCTTTTTCTTCCCTTGGAAGAGCTTGGGCCGAGAGCTCCTTAAGGAGAGAGAGAGAGAGAGAGAGAGAGAGAGAGAGAGAGAGAGATGGTTTTGGTTGGGTGGTTTGAATAAAGTGATGTGGTGTTGTGTTATGTATAGGTATATGTATTGTTATAGGTACATAATCACATGCTTGCAAGTCTAGTGCTAGCCCCCTAGGTCAAGCCATATCCTTTTGTCCCTTAAAGCATGGTGCATGTACTTTACACTATTCATCTAGTTACTTTTGCCTTTCTAGTTTGCTTTTCTAACTAAATAGTTGCATGGTACCTTGCATGCAATGTCTTCTTATTTTATTCCTCCACCAATGTTGGTCACTTAATCCTTAATTCTTAACGTATCTTAAATAACCTCTCGTAATAACATTTTGTCGCGTAGAGATTTCCTTTGTAATTCCTAAAGTACTTAACTGTGCAATTCCCTTAAATGTGCATAACCTCTTGTCATAAGCTCTTAAAATCTTTAATACTCCAATCATTCTCAAGTCCCAAGTTTTTATGAAGTTTAATGGAAGTAGGTTCATTGCTTTCAACCACCTTCCCTTCTCCTCACACAGTGAATATAACAACATTAAATTCTCAGATAATCAATTCCATTAAACAACATAGGTGGTTTAAAAAGGTTCCCAATTCACAATGTTATAAGAGATTACATTCTTAAAAATATTACAAAAATCAGGGTTCTTACAAAGAATATTTATTAAAAATACCATTTTTCTAAAAAAATATACGATTTTACCATCTTCTCAAAATATTTTTAAAAAAACTTATTTTAAAAAAAATTTTGGTAAAAATATTATTCGTAACTAAATGCAACCAGATACAACGCTGCATCTGGTTGCATATATGGCTGCGTAGTAGTTTGCATATGTGGTTGCAAATAGTTGCATTTGGTTGCATCTAGTTGCATACCATTTTTTTGCACATAAGATGGTATTTTTGTAAATTATTTTTTTAAGAAAAATATTTTTGCAAAAAAAAGACTTGGGTATTTATGGGAAAAATCCTTTCATAAATATCTTAACTTAAGTGAGGATTAAATTTACAGTTTTAAGATTTGTAATTTAATTTTAACAAATAAAACTATGCTCAATAAATATTCATTTCAAGGTAAATTAAATGGATATTTATAATTATATTTCCGTTTCAAAATTTAGATCCTCGGATATGGTTTTGTAACTTAAGATTTTTTTTTTTTTTTGCTTTTGTAGTTGAGAATATTCTTTTTGAAAAATGTTAGTGTTGTGGAATCAAAAGTAGGGTATAATTAATTCATGTATTGATTGCTAAGGATTGAATGCTTCGAGCTTTAATGGTGGCTGCTCTTGTTGTCGGGGACTAACTCGGTCCTAACAAGATGCCTACGTACTTTGATGAGTATCAAGAATCAAGCCAAAACGTAGTTCTTGGTGATGTCCTCGGGGGCTATGGCGGCAGGGGCGCACCAAGGACGTAGTGGCTTGTATGTCCTATTCGAGGATTAAGCCTAAAACGTGGTGGGTGATGTATGAAGCTGTGCCCTAAAACCTTGTTATAGAGGTGAGGAATCAGGTCCTTATATAGGTATTGAATGTGGTGGAATTAGGGTAGGGTTTGGTAACTTGGTGGGCAAGTTATCTACCCCAGGCCCAATTCTAGATCCTTCCATGAAGAAGGTGGATATCTTAGGACTTGTATGCCTTGGGGGCTACTCCTTAGATGATTTGGTTTCCCTTTGGACTCAATAACGGAGTCTTTTTATTGGCTGAATATTTAATTACAAATTTAGTATTTAATTATGGTTTTGGGCCCCATTAATGGACTTTAACCTTAAACCAATCTAGGTTTATTTAATGCCACATTAAATGTGTCTTTAGGGCTTATTTTTGGCCCATATCATTTGCCCCTTAACTTCTAGGAAAACTGATCAGGCTTTCATTGAAGTTATAATTGGTCCTTATCAAGACTCGGGGTCCAATTTATCCAATTCCTGGGACTACATACCCTAAACCGAAGATTTTTGTACACTAGTGTTTCACGGGTATCGCCTTGATTGTAAAGTGTGGAGCGACCTACACATTTACGACGATTTGCCCTTGTCGAGGCTAAACAACAATTTTCATGTCTCTTAGAAAATTTATTTATAATTTTCTTGCATGTTTTGGGATTTTTCCTAGTGCTGACAGGCATTTTCCTTATTTTTGATTAATATTATCAAAAATATTTTGGGCTGTTTTTCTCCTTTTTTGTTACTAATATTTTAGAAATTTTCTTGTACCCACAGGTATTTTTCCAAATTATTCCTAATATTTTAGAATTTTTCTTGTACCCATAGGTATTTTTCTAAATTATTCCTAATATTTTAGGAATTTTCTTGTACCCACAGGTAATTTTTTTCTAATTATTCCAAATATTTTATGAATTTTTTGGTACCCACAAGTATTTTTCTAAATTATTCCTAATATTTTAGGAATTTTCTTGTACCCACAGGTATTTTTTCTAATTATTCCCAATATTTTAGGAATTATTTTGTACCCACAGGTATTTTCCTTAATTATTTTTAATATTTTAAGAATTTTTTTATACCCACAGGTATTTTTCTTAATTTTTCCTAATAATTTAGGAATTTTTATGTACCCACATGTATTTTTCTTAATTATACCTAATAATTTAGGAATTTTTATGTACCCACAGGTATTTTTCTTAATTATTCCTAATAATTTAAGAATTTTTATGTACCCACAGATATTTTTCTTAACTATTTCTAATATTTTTGGAATTTTTCGTACTCACAGGTATTTTTCTTAATTATTCCTAATAATTTAGGAATTTTTTATGTACCCACAGGTATTTTTTAATCATTTTCGACAATTTAAATATGTCATTCACGAATTATTTGGTCTTATGCGAGACTTAAGATAATTTATGGGATCTCAATCCTACGAAATTTGTAATTTTTGGTGTTATTCGACAATTTCTTGAAAATAATTCGAATATTTAAATCGAAAATATTGAATTTGTGCACACATACATTTTAGAGGGACTATTTCGTAATTTTCCAGGATGTTTTTGTCAACTTACAAAGTTCAGGGGCTGGTTTGTCAAATTGAAAACTTGAGGGCTCTTTTCGTCAGGCTATAAAGTGCAGGAAGCTTTCTGTAAACTTTTCGTAACATTGGGCACCAAACTGCACTTTTGCCAAAAAATATTAACCTGGTCGATAGTTTTGTGGTCGAATTAAGTGGCATTTTTGCAGTCTGGTCGATGGCATTTAGAGCAGGATTCCTGCTCGAAAACGAGCAGGATTGTGGTCGACAATTTTTTTTTTCAGCCTTTTTTTTTAAATGTTATTATCAAATAATAATATTTATTTTATCCAAATTATGGATAGTTTTTGCCCCTTATTCGGAGGTGTCCCACGTGGGTAAAATTTCACTCGAATAATATTCGACCCGGATTTTATCATTATTATTAAAATAATAATAATAATAATTTTTCACAATTTTGGAGGGGCCATCAGCTCTAATACTTTCGCAATTTAAGATCGTATTTTTGGCCTGATTGGCTTCCAAAGCTACAAAATTCGTCCTGAATTGAGGTAATTCATGACTCTAGGCACATATAAATTTTCATTATATACCCCTTTTTTTTGCAACATGCATAGAAATAAATTTATAAATTATTCTCATTTTTCAAAATATATTTATTTCAAAAATGCTTCCTGACCTTTTAGACCAAGAATCCTTATCTCGTAGACCAGGTTTCTGATCGAATTATGGGTGTTTTGCGCATCCTAATCAATGGATTTTCGATCGGGGATCCTTACTCCTTAGACCAGGAATCCTGACCTCTCAGATCAGGATTCTGGTCGAATTATTGGCTTCAAATGCGGTCTGGTCGATGGCTTTTCGACCATGATCCTGGTCGAATTTCGATCAGGATCCTGGTCGAATTAAGGGCCGTTTTTACACTCTGGTCTTATGAATTTTGACCAGGATTTCTGGTTGATTTCGATCAGGATCCTGGTCGAATTATGGGCGATTTTAAACTTCTGGTCTCGTGAATTTTGACCAAGATTCCTAACCCCTTAGACTAGAAATTCTGACTTGGGATCCTGACCCCTTAGATCAGGATTTCTGACCCCTTAGATCAGGGATCCTAACCCCTTAGTTCAGGATTTTGGACTTGGGATCCTGACCCTGTAAATCAAGGATCCTCACCCCCTAGATCAAGGATCCTGACCCCTTAGATCAGGGATCCTAACCCCTTAGTTCAGGATTTTGGACTTGGGATCCTGACCCCGTAAATCAAGGATCCTGACCCCCTAGATCAGGGATCCTGACCCCTTAGGTCGGAACGTGAAAATATTCATAACTTTTTACTCGTTGCTCCGATTTGATTTTGTAATATATCGAATTGAATCTCATTCCGAGGTCTATCTTTTTGCGATAGCTTGCTGCTTATTGCTCGTATTTTTTGAGCCTTCAATTGAATGGAATGAGGACTATTCGAGCCTTCAATTGCATGGAACGTGGCCTATTCGATCCTTCATTTGAATGGAATGTTGCATATTCGTGCCTTCATTTGAATGAAACGTGGCCAATTCGGGCCTTCGATTGAATGGAACGTAGCCTATTCGAGCCTTCATTTCTACTTGGTCTGATCAGGTGGCGTGTCCTAACCGGATGCTCAGATACGATAAATCTTGAGGTTTGGGGTATGCCAAGTCTGGGCACCACATTTCTTCCAAACGTTTCCAGCTTGTAAGAGCCTCATTCTTGAATTGTTATCCATTTCTAGCATCAGGATTGGTGGAAGTCCATATCTATGTATCACGCTTTACTACAGGAATTGTGTCTTATACTTGGTGGTTATCTTGGCTTGGAGTTTGGCCTTAGTCTACTTCATGAAGGAATTCATTGCAACTATCAGGAACTTCCTCTAAGCACTTGCCATTGGTAATGAACCAAGAACACTTATCCCTCACCTTGCCACTGAGAATAAGGGAAGTTAGTATCTCAGGGGATTAATCATCAGTTGCGTGTTTTTGAATATTGATCACAAATAACTATTGGCATCCGCCATTATTTCTGGCTAGTGGAATCCCAAACGGGTCATCTTGTAGGCAAGGGCTTTGCCCCCCGAGTGCTGCCCATAGATTTTCACATGAGTTTCTTTCAAGGCTAAATTCACATTTTGATGCCTTAGTTTTCTTAATGACAACTTTCGTGCCTCCAAGGCATTGTCGGGTAACCAACCGGTTTTCTGGTGAGCCTTTGTAGGATCTATCCAACGGCTTTGCATACCTACAGGTGTTATCAACTTTTCTATCAATTCTTCGGGTCTCCAAGACTTCGAAGTAAACACTTCTGTATAATTCTCTATCTCCGGGGAGGCAAACTTGAATAAGGCATCGGCCTTCACATTTTCCTCCCTCTGCATGTACTTCACGTAACACTCATTGAATTGAGACAAGTTTCAAATATTTTGTCGCGGTTCCAGCCCTGGCCTCGAACTCACCGTTCACCTTTGGTACTACCGATCTTGAGTCTACACAAACTTTAAGGTTTTGATCCTCGGGGCTCCGACCAAACCAAGTATGGCTATCACGGCTTTGCGTTCAGCCTCATTATTTGTCGTTCAGAAATCATAAACCCATCGGGGTATGTTCTCACTTAATTTTGTTTTTGATTCTCCATCAAAATTGATCCAATACTCCTTGAGTACCGTTTCTGGATTCTCCTTCTCTAATCCTTTGCCCTCTTGTGGTACTACCTCCTGCCCCCCAACTTCTTGGTTGTCAATGGTGAATTCAACCATGAAGTCAACGAGTTTTTGGGGTTTTCATTGTGGTTACTCTATCTCATAGAAGACCTTTTTCACGTAACAGCTGGGTTTCTGAACATTGTTTTCCTCTTTTGCGACGACGACACTCAAAGCTGTATTAAGTACAACCAAGCATAGATACCATGACTTTACGTAATTCGGTTATGTCAACACGTGAGGTTCTGTGTCAAGGATTACTCTACTCTTATCGGGGTTGACCTCAATTTCCATGCTTGGAGACCATCAAACTCAAGAATTTTATTGATCCTATACGGAAGGCGCATTAAGTCAGATTCAATATCATCTTGTGGTGCCTTAACACCTGAAACGCCTCATGAGAATGTTCGATTTGATGTGCCTCATCGAGGCATATCATTTCCATGGACTTCTATAGTCTTCTCACTAAGATGCTCAAAGATCTTATTCTTCTATCTTCGATATGTCGCCCCTTTCGGGATGTCCATGTTATGTACTTTGATTTGGTTGTAACCAATTAATCCTAGCATGTCATGTTACGTCTAGTTTACGTAATTAATTGGGGATCGACCCCTGGCATATCAACTACTGTCCAAGCAAATACAACAATGTTCTCTTGTAGGAACGCATCTAATTTGCCCTTCAAGGGTTCATCAATGCCCTACATGGGTAACTTTTCAGGTTCTTCGGGAACTAGGGGAGTGGGGACTAAGTCCTTGGTAGGATTTCATCAGGCCTCAAGGCGGCCGGATAATTATTATTTGATCTCTCTTTTCTTCATCAACTCAATTCCTTGTAGGAAATTTGATCATCAGGTCTTATCTTGAGGCAACCGCCTTAAGGGTGTGCAATCCCGTCCTCCCAAGGATAACATTGTAAGCGGAAGTTGCTTTAACCACCAAAAGGTTTAACATCTGAGTGGCCTGGCTAGGCTCCCATTTATTTTCATGGATAGCCGAATAGTTCCTTCAACTCTTGACTCAACTCCATTGAATCCATAGATGGGCATGTTGGAGGTTAATTGAGAATTGTTGTATCCCATCTTCGAGAATGCATCCTGAAACGAGATATCCACTAATGTTTCATTTTCTATCATGACTCCTTTCACTTGTGAGTTGCCTATCACAGGTGTTATGACCAACGGGTCATCATGGAGGCACTTCACCCCTTCCATGTAAGAATCATCAACGGCAATTGCCATTTCAGTATTTGCTCATTACGGAGCTTCTCCTATGATGCGCATAACTTCTTGAGCGTAAGCTTTACGAGAGAACCTTGCATTCTCGACCATTGCTGGGCCTTCAAAAATCATGTTTATCACTGCCCTCCTCAGGCTACGGATTGAGATCTCAATCGGCATCCTTCCTTCCATAATCTCTTCTTTAGGTTTCCCGGTTGGCCATCCTTGACGAACTTATTCAACTTTTCTCTTTGGATCAGAAACTTGATCTTGTGTTACAGCTGTCTACAATCGTGAGTGTTATTCCCCAATGGTTTATGGAACTGACCATATTGGTTCTTGTTTCTCTTCCCGGGATCAGCCCTTAGTGGCTTCGTCCATTAGAGGTTCTTGTATTTCTCAATGTCCATCAGGATTTGGGCGTTGGGAGTATTCAAACGTGCATAGCTGGTGAACCTCGGTCCTTGTTTGCTCTTCTTCCAGGTAGAGTCAGAGTCTTTACATATTCGAGGATACCTATCCTTAACATCCTACTCGTGACCACCTTCAATTCCTGTTATTAACTCCATCGCCTCCAGCAGGAGTTGAGGCTTCCCTTACACTTTCCTCTACCTTGATGGTTACTCTATCATCCAGGTTCGGGACCTTCAAGGCTTCATTGGTGATTCGCTTCATGTAATCCCTCAAGGATTCATTCTTTCCTTGTTCCACAAACGTTTCTCATGAACTTTCCATCAATGAACGGGGCTATAAATGCCCTTCTTAGTCCTTTTAAGGAGTCGATTGAATTCGGGGACAAGTGACCATACTATCGTGGTTTTATGCCCCCAGGGTTTGAGGGAACGCCCTACACTTGATTACACCAGTCATGGGTTGGAATTAGTAGTGGATTGGAGGATGTGCTCACATGATTAGTGGGATCTCCTGCCCCATCACACACCTCAATGGTGGGTGTCTTGAATTTCCTTGAGATATGAGCATTCACTATCTCGTTGGTGAAGGACAAGATTTGATCATCATGATCTCCTAGAGGCATCGAGTTATAGGGATCAGCCCTTCGTGTATTAACCCTTCTCCTCCTAGGAGGATCACTCACATTAAAAACATTGGGGATCCTAGCCCTTGGGGGCTGCCTAGATTGTTGTATTTCCATATCTTACTTCAATTCTTAAGTATGCGCTTAATGAGCCTCCCTCCTAGAGTCTTAGGAGCAAGTCCTTTGGATCCTCGGGGCTTAGAAGGCCCTGACCCTCCTTCGAGCTTCTTGCCTGGTCATCTTTTTCTGAGATAGTTATCTTTATTAGTGGATGATGAATTGTCAACAGTATAGGATCGGAAAAAATCATGACTCGTTCATTGGCGTTCTAGGCCTTGAATGCGTTGGGGAACGTATGCCTCGATTTGCTGGCCACTTCTACCTTGATGAATGATATCCCATTGGTGGTCCTGAATTCATTGAATCCACAGCCGGTTGCTGCGGATTAGTAATTTGAGCCCCCAGATCCTTTCGTCTATGGCCTGAAGAGCCGTTTCTTGAGCACCTCGGGGTTGAGAATGTCCCGCTCCTTCGGTGGGTTCCTTGCCATGACGTCTTTTGCTAGAACAAACGTCCTCTTCCTCATCTTCTTCAGACGAGGAGTCGTCTTTGGCATATGACTCGGATAAACTTTGGTGTTCTCCAGCAAGGGGACCAAGCCTTCAATGTATTGGGGCACATACTTCTCAAGTGTAGATCGATGGTTCCATCAACAGTTGGGAACGGTGACAACCCACAAATAGGGTTTTGATTTATTGGAATTAGCATGACAGTGGTGGCGATCTGTGCTTCATGTGCTCCATTAGATAGAGGTAAAACCACCATCTGCAATTGGGGATTCTCTACTCGAGTTAGTGGATTTCGGATCACCCTTTAGGGATCACCCCTTGGAGACGTGCCTCTGGGGGAGTCGTTCCTTGATTGGAAGTCGAGGGGAGTGGATCATCGTCGTTAGTGCACGATCGAGACTTCTCCCTCCTGCTATATGCGGAGGTTCCAAGCCTCAAATATGGGGCGAATCATGCCCTCGTTGGGGTGGAAGCCCATTACTCGGGTTCTGAGCTGTTAGTGGTGGAAGCATCATGGTAGATATTTGTAAGCATGCTTGCCTATTATGGGCATAGCCATGCCTAGGATTGGGGATCCGCCCCTAGAGAGTTTAAACTCGTTCACTAGGGCAGTGAAGTAGACATCCTCCGAGGGGAGAGACAACCATCTGAAGAGGATTCGTCCCTTGGCTGAAGGGATTCGTCACTAGGGGTAATGGCCTCTGAGTTTGAGTTTCAGACCTCTGGGGATCCGGCCCTTGAGGCTGAGCAATCTGAGGTTGGGATCCCGCTCCTGGTGGTACCTGTTCCGTCAATGAGGGTGCGAAAGTGCCGATGGGCGTTTCAGTAGTTTCTATGATTAATGTTCTTCGTGTGGTAACCATGGTTGATGTCTTTGTCCCACAAACGGTGCCAAATGTTGTGGAATCAAAAGTAGGGTATAATTAATTCGTGTATTGATTGCTAAGGATTAAGAGCTTCGAGCTTTAATGGTGGCTACTCTTGTTGTCGGGGACTAACTCGGTCATAACAAGATGCCTACGTACCTTGATGAATATCAAGAATCAAGCCAAAACGTAGTTCTTGGTGATGCCCTCAGGGGCAATGGCGGCAGGGGCGCACCAAGGACGTAGTGGCTTGTATGTCCTTGTTCGAGGATTAAGCCTAAAATGTGGTGGGTGACGTATGGAGCTGTGCCCTAAAACCTCGTTCTAGAGGTGAGGAATCAGGTCCTTATATAGGTGTTGAATATGGTGGAATTAGGGTAGGGTTTGGTAACTTGGTGGGCAAGTTATCTACCCAGGCCCAATTCTAAATCCTTCCATGAAGAAGGTGGATATCTTAGGACTTGTATGCCTTGGGGGCTACTCCTTAGATGATTTGGTTTCTCTTTGGACTCAATAACGGAGTCTTTTTATTGGCTGAATATTTAATTATGAATTTAGTATTTAATTATGGTGTTGGGCCCCATTAATGGACTTTAACCTTAGACCAATCAAGGTTTATTTAATGCCACATTAAATGTGTCTTTAGGGCTTATTTTTGGCCCATATCAGTTAGATATCCTAAAACTTTTCTGAAAAATTGATGTGCCACATAAATAAATCAAAACTTACCTAATATTAATACGGGATCGCGTACATATATCTCTACTAACAAATTAAAACTTGACATTTATCATTTCACATCATTTGAGAAAAAATTGATAAAGTTTTTGGAATACCTAATACTACTCTTTTTTTTGAGGGATTGTAGTTGTGAATATGATGTTGTGCATTAGAATATTTAATGTATCGAAGGAATGTTTCATTAAAAATTTTTGCGATTTTATTTTTGAGAAAAGTACTTGCTTGGCTATCTTTCACTTTTTTTTATTAAACTTTAGCATTTATTCAATACAAATTTGATATAGGCGAGAAAAGTATTTGTTTCGCTATCTTTCACTTTTTATTATCGTATATTCGAATTGGTCTTTGGACAAAATGAAGCCCAAATATCTAGCTTAATCAAAAAAATGTTCAGCTAGCAAACCTAAAGAGCAAAGGCCCAAATTTCTGGGAAAACATAATCCTTTCTTCTCTAAAAATTTAAAAAGGGAAGAACTGCATATCTAAGTTCCAAACAGAAACGAATGGAAAAGAATGATTTGTGTGTGATTCAATTTGTCTACTCTATGATTTTCAGAAATAGATTATTTTTGATTTTTAAACGAGTTTGTGCCAGGCCATGCCATATCTGACAACATTATCTTGGCCTGTGAGGTATTACATTTTATGCGTAGAAAAAATAAAGGCCTGTACTACGAGGTTGCTTTAAAGCTTGATACCAATAAAGCATATGATAGAATTGATTGGTACATTTTTGCAATTCATGATGAGGAACATGGGATTTGAAGAGCAATGGATCAAATCGATTATGATTTGTGTTGTTCATGATGAGAAAAATGGAATTTGAAGAGCAATGGATCAAATGTATTATGTTTTGAATAACAACTGTTGCGTATTCAGTTCTTATCAATGGTCATATTGCAGGTGATGTAACTCCTCGGAGGGGTCTTCGTCAAGGTTGTCCTCGATCTCCCTATCTATTTATCATATGTGCAGAAGGTCTTGCTGCAATGTCGCGTGATGCTGAGACATGAGATACTATCCATGGTTATTCGATTTGCCACCAAGCCGTCTTTTCTCATTTATTATTTACAGATGACAACTATTTAGTTTTCAAGAGTACGGTGGAGGAAACAAATACAATAAACCAGATCCTTTTCAAGTATGAGGAATTTCGTGGCCAAGCTATAATCTACAGAAAGTCTGAAGTGATGTTCAGTGCTAATATTCATACAGATAAACAACATGAGCTTATGTCCATTCTTGGTGTCGGTTTAGCAGATGGTTCATCAAGGTTCCTCGGTTTGCCATCAATTCTTGGACGATCAAAGAAGGTCATATTTGGATTTCTAAAAGATGGAGTTCTTCGAAGACTTGCTCAATGAAAAGGAAAATTATTATACCACGCAAGTGAAGACAGTAGCACAAGCTCTTCAAACATTCTATTTTAGGGTATTTCTTATTCCTCATTCCATTATGGACGAAGTTAAAAGAATTCCTTAACTCATTTTGGTGTGGTTCCAAATGTTGGATATTTTATTAAAAAAATAAAATTTTAAAATTTGCTTTACCTTATTATTTTTATTCCTTACCAAATATACATATGCAATAAATAAAATCTAATTAGTCAAAAATATATTTTCACCCGCTATTTTTCCTCCCATTGCTTTTACGTTAGTTCTATTACCTTAAATACCAAATATTATAGTTTAATATAGGCTTATGGCCGTTGCTGTCCAATTACCTATATATACAGGCTTGTAAAACTAATCCTAACAACAAAAACATATACAGCAAGACTCATTCTACTATATTTCTCTGTCAGTCTTTGTAGCAACAATACTTCTCCACTTTTCTTCATTCTATAGTTATTTGTGCAACCATCTACAAACAAATATCAATTAGGGGTTTACACAATTATATAATTAATATATTTTGGGTGTTATTTGGAGCATCGGAAAATCCTTGTTGACATCCTTGATCATTCGTGCACGAGAAAGGAAGAATTGAATTGGGTGTTGTACCGCTAAGGAGTTACCAACAAAACCTTGCACGAGAAGGGGCACGATTCCTTAGGGTAGTGTGAAAACATGCCTCACCAGGCCACTCTCTAAAACTCATAAAGCCGAGATTGAAAAATAAACTAGTAAAGATATTAAAGTAATTAGATCCGATAGAGGTGGAGAATATATGGATACTAACTTTACTCAATTTTTTCAAGAACATGGAATAATTCACGAAGTTACGGCCCCTTATACCCCACAATCTAACGGATTTGCCGAGATGAAAAATAGGACTTTATTAGATATGATAATTTGTATGCTTGTAAGTTCTGGTGGTCCCGAAATTATTTGGGGTGAAGCATTGCTCACTGCTTGTTATGTGTTAAATAGAATTCCTAATAAATCTACTAATATTACACCTTATAAATATTGGAAAAAGAGAAGTTTAAAACTTGATTATTTCAAAGTTTGGCGTTGTTTAGCTAATGTTGGAATTCTGGAACCTAAGAAAAGAAAATTGGGATCTAAAACAGTAGATGCTATTTTTATAGGGTATACTCAAGGTACAACTAATAGGTTTCTTGTAATTAATTCTGATAATCCTGATGTCTTCACTAATACTATTGTAGAAGTTAGAGATGCTACCTACTTCGAAGATATTTTTCCCTACAAAACTACGATAACAAAATGACTTGATAGCTCTAGTTCTAATTCTATGTCGAACATTCCTAGTACATCTACATCTTTAGTTGAACCTAGAAGAAGTAAAAGAGGCAGGATAGAAAAAGATTATGGGGATGACTTTCTTGTTTATTTAGCTGAAGGTGAACCATCTTCTTATGCGGAAGCTATGTCTTCACCAGATGCTCCTTTTTGGAAAAAGCTATAGATAGTGAAATGAAATCAATTTTAGAGAATAATTCTTGGTATTTAACTAACTTACCTCTAGGTTTTAAAACGGTAGGGAATTAAGACTTGATGGATATGTAGATAAATATAAAGCTAAGTTAGTTGCTAAAGGGTATACACAAAAGAAAGAAATTGATTATTTTGATACATATTCACCTGTAGCTAGAATAACCACTATTAGGACTCTTTTGGCCTTAGCTTCAATTTAAAAGTTACATATTCACCAAATGGACGTCAAAACAGCTTTCTTAAATGGTGATTTAGAAGAAGAAATTTATATGGATCAACCCGAAGGTTTCATAGTTAAAGGACAAAAAAACAAATTATGTCGATTAATAAAATCTATATATGGTTTAAGGCAAGCCTCTAAAGACTGGTTTGAAAAATTTCATTGTGTGATAATTGAATATGGATTTGTTTCGAATGAATTTGATAGATGTTTATATTATAAAGTGATTGGTGATTATTATATCATTATTTGCATAAATGTGGATGATATTTTAATTTTTAGTAGGTCTATGTCCTTCATTGTTGATGTTAAGAATTATCTTTCTAAAAATTTTGATATAAAAGATTTAGGAGAAGCAAATGTAATTTTGGGAATGAAAATATTTAGAAGTGCAAAAGGAATTCACATATCTTTAATTCATTCAATTGAGA
Source organism: Saposhnikovia divaricata (assembly GCA_036435485.1). Taxonomy (NCBI): domain Eukaryota; kingdom Viridiplantae; phylum Streptophyta; class Magnoliopsida; order Apiales; family Apiaceae; genus Saposhnikovia; species Saposhnikovia divaricata. The sequence goes on from CM071600.1 coordinate 133,663,389, forward strand.
AAATGATTAAAAAAATATAATTATATGAATTGCAAACCTGTGTCTACACTTTATGACCCAAGCTTAACTCTTAGTAAAAATAAAGGCAACCATATCTCACAACAAAAATACTCTCAAATGATAGGTTTCCTTCTCTCATCTCAAATAGGACGAGATCTGATATATCTTATGTTGTAGGAAGACTTAGTAGATATACGAGTTACCCAAATCAAAAACATTGGACAGCTTTAGAGAGAGTACTTAAGTATTTAAAAGGCACCATAAATTATTCACTTATATATAATGGTTTTCCTGATTTGTAAGAAGGATATTCTGATGCAAATTGGGTAACAGATTCACGTCAAGTAAAATCAACTTCAGGTTTTGTATACATGTTAGGTTTTGTATACATGTTAGGTTTTATATCTTGGGGTTTTGTTAAGCAAACTATAATTGCTAGAAGTACTTCTGATGCTGAGTTAATTGCTATTGATACTACATGTATAGAAGCTGAATGGCTTCATAATTTGCTACTTGACTTATCATTTTTGTTTAAAACTATTCCACCTATTCATGTACATTGTGATTCTAGAGCTGTACTTGACTTATTGAAATTGTTAATGTGAAATTGAACAATCATTTACAGATACATTACAAATCAATCAAGCGCTTGATGTGAAACTATGTGACCCTAAATTTTGTGAGGTCTGAAGAAAATTTTTCTGATCCTTTCACAAAGGATCTATCTAGGAAAAAGATCCTACATTCATCGAGGAGAATGGGGCTAAGCCCATAATTTGCATCATCGACAATGGCAACCCTACTTGTTATATAAGTTCCAAGGATAGAAACAAGCTGGACAGATGATTGCGTGAGAGCCTTCAATACATGGAGTCACACTCCTTAGAAGATGTACATTGATACATTCTTCTTTCCCATTTCTATGATGATGAAGTTCTCATATAGTGAATGGCAAGTTTGAGTGTTTACACTCTTAATAAGTCTTAAGGCAGAATTTGCAAGGTACTTCTCCGTTCACTAGTACATCTGAGGACTTACTTACGTGAGAGGAGTTATGTGGCTGCAACTATGAGGTTTGGGCTAATCTCTAAAACTCTCATGAGTCGGTTATTGCGCATGGCCATTATAACGCAAGCCCTAACAATTGATTTTCCGTATTATGTGTGCTTTTGTAAATGTCTGGTTAAAATATTCAAGTTCCAGGCGTAGTCCACTTAGTTTCTTCAAACTGTGACAAATGTCACTAGGTGCGGGTTCCAAGTCGGAAGCTACCTGTATTGAATACATAATAAGATAAGCTCTATACTATATTTGTTATACTATTCTTTTCTCAAATTTTATTTTTTGTGTGGGGATTGTTGGATATTTTATTAAAAAAAATAATATTTTAAAATATGTTTTACCTTATTATTTTTATTCCTTACCAAATTTACATATGCAATAAATAAAATGTAATTAGTAAAAAATATATTTTCACCCGTTGTTTTTCCACCCGTTGCTTTTACGTTACTTCTATTACCTTAAATACCAAATATTGCCTTTTAATATAGGCTTGCTGTTGTTGCTGTCCAATTACCTATATATACAGGCTTGTAAAAGTGATCCTAACAACAAAAACATGCACGGCAAGACTCATTCTACTGTCTTTCTCTGTCAATCTCTGTAGCAGCAATACTTCTCCACTTTTCTTCATTCTATACTTATTTGTGCAACCATCTACAAACAAATATCAATTAGGGTTTACACAATTATATAATTAATATATTTTGGGTGTTATTTGGAGCATAGGAAAATTTATTTTGACATCCTTGATCGTTCATACATGAGAAAGGAAGAATTGAATTGGGTGTTGTACCGCTAAGGAGTTGCCAACAAAACCTTGCACGAGAAGGGGTACCATTCCTTAGGACAGTGTGGAAACATTCCTCAACAGGCCACTCTCTAAATCCTTTTACTTCAATTGATTGAATATATATTACTTCTTGTGGATTCGTTAAATTTACTTGTGAAGATTTGTTAGTTTATGTGCTGAAATTAATTCATTCTCACTTGTAGTTTGCTTTTTGTTATTGCGTAGTAGGCTTAATATAATACCTCTTGCCACTGCTGTTTCTTTTAGGCTAAAGAAATATTAAAACTATATAACAAAAATAGGGAAGGACATTGAGTTATCCATTGGCAAAGTTGGGCAATACTTTGTATTAATCAAAATGAAGGTGGAATGGGTTTTAAAGACTTGCACTCTTTTAATCTTGCACTTCTAGGAAAACAAGGATGGAAATTGATGGCTAGTAGTACCTTCGTAGCTCGTGTACTCAAAGCTAAATATTTTCCTTCAGGCGACTTCCTTTCATCCAATTTGGGTTCATTTCCTAGCTTTATTTGGAAGAGTATTTGATCTGCAAAAGAAGTTGTTCATCTTGGATTTCGGTGAAGGATAGGTAATGGTGAGTCTGTAAATGTATGGAATAATCCTTGGATTCGCGATTTTCCTACATTTCGTGTACAGTCAATAATAATGCATGGGCTTGAAGACCTAAAGGTTTCTGAGTTAATCGGGGCTCCTGGTAAGTGGGATACAAACTTTATTCAACATATATTTAGTCCAGTAGAGGCTTCTCACATAAGCAATTTGATCTTACCCCATCACTGAATTGAAGATGTACCTATCTGGCATTATTCAAATTCAGGAGAATATGCGGTAAAATCTTTAACATTGTTCGGACTTGCTCAATATCATCCGATGCTGATTGCCCTTAGGGGCGGTGTTGGGGTGAGGTGGAGATTTCATCCCATGGTGTGAATTACGGTGGCTTGATCCCGGTTAAGGGTACATAGGCAGCTATGGCAATATGGCGCAGCCTGTTGAGGTTTACATATCAAGTCTTTCATGGTATTTTCAATGGTCGTCCATAATTTGAGGTTTTATTAAATGATGTACGAGGTGGAGGATTGTGAGATTTAAAGGTTTGGCTAGTTTTTAGTGCTAGTGTGAAAAATTTGTAGAAAATTTTCTAGTTTAGCTATTTTGTTTTTGCGTTTCCCAGAGTTCCAACAATCGGATCGCCCTGAATTTTGGACAGCGTCTTCCTTATTCATGTGTCTAAATTCTGAATGGCGGAGATCGGATTTGGAAGTGCAGAAGGCCATTTTATTGAGGTAGAGGCAGGGTTTGCTGTACCATGGTATGGATTAAGTTCCCCATGGTGAGGCGACTTGGAGTGGGTAATTTTAGCCCAAAAGTGTTTTTGGGTTATTTCGTAAAATAGGCCCATAGTTAATATGATATGTAAACGGTAGTGAATTAGCTAGGTCTTAATGACCGTGATATTGTATTCAGACAACATATACGTATCAATATATATAAGGAAAAAGGCTTTTTCACTCGGCCAACAAAATCCTTCTTATTTGTGTTTTCGGTTTACTATTTACTTTGATTACTGTCTTGTGTTATATCTTATAACTTGTGGTGGTAGAACTTAGTGTAAGTTCTACATAAAAATCTTCTCTTTGGGTTGTTATTCCATTGTGTTAAGGTTTATCCCTGGTTTGCGACTCAACAATTTACTTATGTCTGCACTTAATATGTTGACAAGCACAACCAACTTTAGTGTGTTTTGGCAAAAATTATGGAAACTTTCTTTACCACCTAAGGTGCTGTTGTGCTGAATTTTGCCTGAAGATTATGTTCAAATTGTTTACCTTTGCGCACTAGGTTACAAACCAAAGAAATTAATTTGAATGCCTCTTGTGGAGTCTATTCAACTGGAATAGAGAATGCTTTTTATTTATATTATCGATTTCCTATGGCCTTAGCTTGTTGGGCTCATGTTGGAATTGACTTCCTATCTTTCTTTATTGAAGTTTTTTGTTCAGAATTATTCGCTCTTCTTACAACGAATAATACTTTGAATTATAATAAAATTTTTATGGTGGATTGTGAAACAAGCGTATATGGGAGAATAAAATTGAAGAGTCTTTAGTTGCTATTTTTGTTGCTTCAGACTATTGTTTAAGCTGGTTGGCTACACAAGTGCAAACAAGCATGGTGGAGGCTGTGTAGTCTTCGTCGAGAATTAGGTGGGTTAGACGGTCAGAAGGAAGAGTCAAATTAAATATGGATGCTGCTATATTCACCTCGCCATCATCCGTCGGATTAGATATGATTTTGCGCAATTTTGTTGGTGCATTTCTAGGATGTAAATCGCTTATTTTATTAACATCTTGGTCAGTTAAATGAGCAGAGGCCCTTGGATTGCGAGAAGGTCTAATGTGGTTACATAAATTGAATTATTTTGATGTTGATCTTGAGTTAGATGCAAAATTAGTTATTGATGCATTTAATTGTGGGAAGCTAATTGGAAATGAATTTAGATAAATATAGATTGATGGTACGAAAGAGAAATTTTTCTGTTAATTTTGTAAAACGACAAGCGACTGTTCGTGCTTATCGTCTTGCGGCATGTTCCAATGCTAGTCCATTTATTTCACTTTCAATTTCTCAGTTTTTGAAGGAATGTACTATTACTTATGATTTTGTTGATTTTTGAATGAAATGCAATTTTGACTTTAAAACGAAAGGGTAATTCAATTAACAAGTACTCCCTCCGTCCCAAGGAGTTATTTACATTTGCTTTTTGCACGGAAACCAAGATAGTGGGTGTAATATTGTTAAAATAAGGGAGTTATTGGGTGTAATAGTGATTTTATTGTTAAAATAAGTGAGTTAGTGGGTGTAATAGTGTAAAGTGTTGAAAAAGTGGAGTAAAGTAGTGGATGTAATAAAGTATTTTATTGTTAAAAATTACTATTTTAGGAAACGTAAAGAACTGGTTGGGACATCCCAAAAAGGAAAGTGTAAAGAAATGGATGGGACAGATGGAGTAGTATTCTTTTATTTATGGAGCTCAATCATCATACAGTAACATTTTAGTGGTAAAAACTTTAAATTTATAATATTATGACAATATATTATTTTAATTTTTCTGAAACATGGATAAGAGTCAATTTTTTAAGATTTTTTTTTACTTTTTTACAATTAAGCATTTTTCTGAAAAATTAATAATATTGTCGAATTAATTATAAATTTAAAAATTTAAGCACTAAGGTTGTGTTCACTTGGTGGGAATGGAATGGAGATGAAAAATTATATAAAAATTTTATGAAAAAAGAAGAATATATGAGTGAAATCATGAATGAATGTGAGGGAGTCTAAATTTTCCATGATAAAGATTGTAGAAAAATTGATGTAGAAACGGAATGAGCATTCATTCCAAAACATGTGGGTTAAAATTCTAGTTCAAATAATTTTGAATGGAATGAAAGAAAGAATGAAAATTTTAAACATTTTATTCAAACTCACCCAAATAAGAATTCAAATTTCATTCCATTCCCCTCTCATTCAATTCCATCCAAGTGAACGCAACCTAAGATGCCATGCGAGCTAACTTTGGGCGAAAGCATAAGCTGCATGTTAACGGAGGAATTTGGTAATAACAAATTTCGGAGGTTGCTGGAATAACAAATTATGAAAATAGGGGGAATTCATGATTTTGGATGTTTGGGGCTGGACTTGAGAGGTGTCTCGACTTGTTAGATGTGTCGGATCCTTTTCCAAGATGCCTGCGTACTCTATATTTATAGAGATCAAGCCAACGCAGTTCTGTTAAAAGGATTGGTTTTTAATCCCTATGATTGTTAAGGGATGTATTTTGGGAATTAGTAGATTTTATCTCTTTGAATTATATTCGCGTTGGGATACCTTGCTGATTTGAAGGATATCGTTTGGAGATATTTCCTATCATTAATTGATTAGTATTGATTCTTTCCTCGTTTCAGAGAGAGGAAATAATTAACTTGGGGGTTAAGTCAATTATTATTAGATTCATATTTGGAAATTTGGGAGATATTAGAGGCAACCGAAAATATGGCGTAACAAATACCCCCCAGTTCTTCATTGTAGCTTGCTGCATTGAAGAACTAAGCATGCTTCGATATTCCAAATTTCCCGAGTCACTGAAACAGCTAGGAGATGAAGATTAGTAAAAAATATGGAGCACCAAGGTGCTCGTAATATACATGTAGATGTAAATAAGACAATATGCAATATGTAAAAAAGAATAAGTTTTGTAGGTGTGAGTGAACGTATCTTGGAGAGCCATCCAAGCATTATTCACAGAGTCGTGCAAAGCTTTTCGAGCAATACCCTGAAAAGCAAATATTCAAAGAAATATCCTCCATTAAGCACTCTGAAATACCCTCCTCAAAGAAGGACGTATTCTAGAGTTTCCATAACGTATTCCGGAAAATATCCTTCTCAAAGAAGGTCATATCCACCAGAATTTTCATAAATGCTTCAGAGATATCCCTCCTCACAGGAGGTGGATTTTCCGAAGCTCGAACCTTGATGAGGCGCCGGAAGTACGGACATCCCCCCCGGAAGTACGGTTTTTGCAAGGATTTAGTAATTTAGGGTACTCTCCTCAAAGGAGATCAGTTTTTGTTCAGAAATACCCTCCTCACAGGAGGTGGACTTTCCGACGCTCGAACCTTGATGAGGCGCCGGAAGTACGAACATCCCCCCGGAAGTACGGTTTTTGCAAGGATTTTGATAATTTGGGATACCCTCCTCAAAGATGATCGTTCCCCATTCCAGAAATACCCTCCTCACAGGAGGTGGATTTTCCGAAGATCTCTTCATTTTCACTAAGACTCTCCTTAGAGGAGATCGTCTTTTAAATAAATCACAAAGACCCTCCTTAGAGGAGGTCGTCTAACAAAAAAAAAAAAAATAAGGGAGACCCACCTTAGAGGAGGTCATCTTCCCAAAGTCATATCAATATCCCAAGATTCTTCCAAAAAAAATATCTGCAACACTTGAAGGCTCTTCTAAAAAATAATCAACTCTTCGAATAAGAGCCTTCCAAATATTACCCATGCAAAATATTACCCATGCAAAGGAGAGCCTTCTAAAATAATAAATTCTTCGAATAAGAGCCCTTCAAAATTTATCCCTAGAAAAGACGGTCTTCCAAAATATTACCCCCACAAAGGAGGGCCTTCCAAAATAATAAACTCTTCGAATAAGAGCATTCCAAATTCATGTACCACGAAGATTACACCAAAAATCTTGAAAATCTTCAAATTCAAATTCTGCCCAAATCTGTTTTTGACGTTTTTGACCATCTAAACGATTTTTTCTTGAAAAACACAAAATACCGAAAGTTGTAGATAACGAAAATATCTTTTCGACAATATATGGCTCATCAAAAATAGACTTATAACGAATCGGGAATCAAAGAAAACGTCTGCTGTTTGATTTCTTGATGCTGAAAAACGAGATCTGATTGTTTTTTGTGATTTCGAGAATAGATCGATATATAATCTGAGAAAACTCAAAGGACGAAAGTTATAGGCAATTTAACAAGCTTTCTGAGTCATTAAAAATCATCGAAATCCGACATGTATTGAATTTACTACGAATTTTATAAGATAATTAACTTGTATGGACAAAATCACAAGAAAACTTATCTTAATTCGGAATAGATCCAACGCCTCCACCGCTTAGCTCCTCCATTACAGCAGCTCCAGATCCATAATAACCCCCCACGCGTATGAATTGATTGTCCTCCACAATCAAAAATATATCCCCTCCTTCTAGCGCCAATTGTTAACGGAGGAATTTGATGATAACAAATTTCGGAGGTTGCTGGAATAACGAATTATGAAAATAGGGGGAATTCAGGATTTTGGATGTTTGGGGCTGGACTTGAGAGGTGTCTCGACTTGTTAGATGTGTCGGATCCTTTTTCAAGATGCCTGCGTACTCTATATTTATAGAGATCAAGCCAATGCAGTTCTGTTAAAAGGATTGGTTTTTAATCTCTATGATTGTTAAGGGATGTATTTTGGGAATTAGTAGATTTTATCTCTTTGAATTATATTCGCGTTGGGATACCTTGCTGATTTGAAGGATATCGTTTGGAGATATTTCCTATCATTAATTGATTAGTATTGATTCTTTTCTCGTTTCAGAGAGAGGAAATAATTAACTTGGGAGTTAAGTTAATTATTATTAGATTCATATTTGGAAATTTGAGAGATATTAGAGGCAATCGAAAACTTATATGTAATTGACTCTGGTTTTTTTAGCATCAGTTAACAGGGAATATCCCTTGATTTATTGATGCGCAAAATGCATGGTTATTGTTAATCACTTCCTCAAGCAATGTCAACCCTTAATTATATAAAAACTCCAATTTGTCAAAGTTGTAACTTTGTTCATGCTCCAACCTTGCATCATTTACCAAACTTCAACAAATACAAAGATATAAATCTTATATTAATCAAACATGCTGAAAGTAATATGTATATCTTACTATCTTGCCTTTCCATTTCTCTGAAAGTAATATGTATATCTTACTATCTTGCCTTTCCATTTCTCTTATGATGATCTCAAATGATCCAGACAGCTAATTATTGATAACAATTATAGAACCAAGAAAGATGGGAAAGTAATCAAGAGAACTCACATAATTGAACTTAAAACTATTAAGTTTAACACATAAAAGTCATTTGATTAAGAAAGATCTTGACTTAACATGATCCGTGTTCTCTCACTCATCACTGACATAGCTTTAATTACATTCATTTTACACTGACACATTAACCAACTCAATGATACACAAAATCTAAGCTGTCACAGATGTTTCCACAGCTTCAGATGCTATCGTGCTAGCGTTCCAAAGCTCTGGTAATGCTTCCCTGATATTGTGGATACTTTCCAATGCATAATCGGCTCCTTTGGTCCTTTGAGAAGTTCCCACCTGTATTGTGCAGTACTTTAAACTTAACCATGGCAACAAAAAAAGGTTAAATGAAACTGTCAAACAGGTAGTTACTTACTAGGGTCTTACGACTCTTACCAGTACAGTATCGAGGCCTACACGCTTTCCGGCCTGTATGTTCCGAACGCTATCTTCGAATAGCTGAGATGGAATTCAGCAATACAAAAGCATTTTGGATTACCATTTAATTTGCATGACAAAGATATGATAATAGCTATAAAGGGATTCAAATATAAATCCTAAGGGTGAATCTTACAGTTCTTTGAGGTTTAATCTTGCTAATCTTGAGTGCTTTCTTAATGGCTTGCTCATATGGCTTGCATACAATTGGTGACTTTGGTAACACTGAACCTAAATCATTAGGCTGAGAAATATGTCGGACTATGTCGAAAATTTCAGGTTTATAGCTAGTCATATTGGAAGATGATTTTGAACTGGTGAACTGAATCTCATCCTCAATATCAGATGCCGCACTTTTATAAGTAGGGTTCAAAGTCTCAAAGCAAATGACCCCTTCAAAACAATCTTCCAAACCCAGTATGCTAAGCACTTTTAAAGCATGAACCTTGTCAGCATTTGTGAAGATCTATTTTACACAATCAAATTATATTACTAAAGTATCAGTAAAGCATTATAACATTGTCACATTAATGATATTCAGATTATAAACGTTCAATTGACTAATTGATACTTACAACTTTACGGATAGGAAGACTTAGCAGAAGGCTTCTTAAAACAGGATCAGGCTTCAGATTTTCATATGGCAATCTTCCATGAACAAAGCTGGAAATGTTTGCAGAAAATTTAAGACCAGAATGATTTTTTTTGAGCTGTGAGGTCTGAATGACTAAATGTTAATAAAAAATAGGATTACATTCTTACCTGTGATAATCGTCGTAATCAAAGTTATAGCCTATAGCCTGCAATGCATATACAAATTTGAACGACATCTTATCAGAAAGAACTAAAAGAAAAAGATAGAATTTCAATAGTATGTATAACGAGAGGTATCTTTAGGAATTAAGACCATACCCTGAGACCTGCCATTGTTGTACCGTAATTCTTATACAGTAAGTTACTCAACTCCAAGATATTGCTCCGATCAATACCGAGATTTTCAACCATATAATCTGAAAAGATCATAAAAAGCATAATTAGAATTGAAACTGCAGTGCTGCAGCCAACACCAATAAGGATATTAATAATGATTGAAAGCTGAGTATTCAGTACCTCTAACATTTTTGGCACATGCAGTTGCTAAACCAGAACTGAGTGGATAAAGAGTATCATCCAAATCTGAAAGTAATTTCATGATCATTGTCTATTGATCATAGTAGTGCACAATCTATAAGTTTCACTCTAAAATATATACTTACCGAACAGAAGACAATCGTATTTTGGCCTTTCAACCTGCCTGAATCGGTTCTAGAATTCCATCTTGATTCTGAAGTATACAGTAGAGAGATGTAAGTATATTGGATCGATGTAATGCAAAACAACTCAAATCAAGGCAGGTATTTATATCAGCTCTCAGTTTGCAACTTTGCAAATGCTACCAATAACTACTGAAAAATTTTGTATACTTCTTAAATATCATTATTAACATGTCTTGTTCTAGTTTGACACCTTTAAAATAGCCACAACTACTTAAAAGTTTTGTGGCTAAGGGTTCTGATCTTTCTGGACATTATTACTAAGTAAGACCATTCACATCCACAAAAGAAATGGTGCCAGGCAATATGGATAAAATACTAACTAAGCTACTTTAAATTCTATGCATTCAGGGATATAACTCTTTACTGGTGGTACTCACGGAAATAAGATGTGCCTTCATCTAATTCAGACTCTGTTTCCAAGCTGGACATATTTTTGGTTTGTTTTATATGTTACATATTATAGTCTGAGTCCTTTGTGACAATGTTCCGAATAGGCCCCATGTTCCATACTGGATACAATAGTAAAAAATTAAAGGACTAGTACAGAAATTACTATACAAACATCATCGCTTTCTGTGTGATCGAAAATTTATGGTCATGATAAAGAATATGAAAAAAGATATCAACTTTCGTTTTTGGGCAAAAACGCCACATGGTTCAGTTAATCCTGTAGAATAATAAAGATTTACTGACTTATAAGAGATAGTAAGGAACCAACCCCAGATAAATATGCATATGATTAAACCAGCTAGAAGAAAGATAAAGTAAAGTCTTACTAGAAAACCGAAAGGCAAGAATGTAATGGGAGTAATCAATAGATACGAAGGGAGATATGAGAAGCAACTGCGTGTGTGTATATAAATTTGTGTAGAGCGAATGAAATAGGCAGGAGGAGGCAGGGGAAGAGAAACGTAAGAGAGGGGCGGGTTTATATAGCGGAACAGTTGTGTCTTTTTCTTGAATTTCTTGATTTCTATACAGGATACTATTATATCAAATTTGGTATAGGAATTTTGACACGGAAATGTTTCAATTATTTGTTAAAATACTGATCAATGATCATGCTTGATACCATTTTCTCAAGTAATGCTCTGTTTTATCTTTATAAAATGAATTAATCACCATTCGATTGATTGATAATTGTCCACGGAAAGGCTTTGTCAACGCCATTTCGTAAGTGCTTACTCAGACAGTACGAATTTTGCATGAACTTTTAAAAAATAGGTTGGCTTATAATCTGCACAAGTTTTAATTTCTTTCATCCCAATAATGATATTTCAATTCATGCAATTTTAATCATAGAATCATGTAGTTTAAAGATAATGAAAGATATATAAAAGAGAAGATTAAGAAACAGAACACGTGTTTTTTGTATCATCAACCAGCTGGCCATGCGTTCAAGAAACAACTGATTAAGCAAGCATGCAGCTCCTGCCAGGAATAAAATAGGGCCATGCATTTAAAACACCTCAACATTTTAGGTGATATTTATGAAAACTACTTTACAGCTTGCATGATCTCAACACAAGATGTTGTTTCTTCCTTCTCATCCTCTAACGAGTACATGCACCATGCATATCTCCTCGGGACAAATCTGGTTTCTTATTATGATTTGTTTTTTAACTTCGAATGGAATCTAATAGAATACATATATAGAATGCTGATGAGACATAAGTAGAAAACTAAACATCTATCACCTATATCTCGATGACTGAACATTAATCGATGTACTATGTTGGATTTTATTTTCTATTCTCTACGAGATTAAAATCCAATTGGATTAACCTTATTGATAGGCTATAACTAGTCCCGGCTAGACTTAGTCTAGGTTGACTCTAGACCTGTTTGGCGCTAGTTCCGGTTGGATCCAATCCAGAACACCCGTAACCCAGACCCAAAACGCGTTAGACGACATTATGCCACACTACTAGATGTGGCATGCACAAGTCATGATTATGGCCCGACACTGACAACGACAAGTAAGAGAATCCTATAATTGGCACAATCATGTCCCTATCAATCCTGACATGATCTTGGCACACGCCACCACAATTATCTCCTGGACAAGTGGAGGACTATCTGCAGCATACAAGTGTCTCCCGAGGCGGACCTACAGCTTTCTTAATGAGTGCCCAGGAACCCACTGGGTCCTGGGCTGAAGCCCATATATATATATATATATATATATATATATATATATATATATATATATATATATATATATATATATATATATATATATATATATATATATATATATATAATTTCAGCTAGGAACGCATAAAACAATAGATAGGAACCCACAAAAAAATAGATAGGAACCCACAAGTATATTTAGCCGAGCAGTGTATTTGCATTCATGAAAATCCCAATGAAGCTTTAAAAAAAGCAATGGGCCTAATACAAATAAAAGCCCAACAATTTAATAAAAAAGAACAGAACGTGATGACCTAAAAAGCTAACATAATTAGTTACACATCTCACATCTGTGCTTCTCATTTAAATAATACCTTTACTCACTATTTAACAAAAAAAAAACCTTTTACTCACTACCTCTTCTCGGATAGGGAAAAAAAGCAGATTTCAATTTCTCAAATCTAATCGCTCTCGATTCTCGATCGCTGCTTAGTTCCAGGATACAGGCCCCGCCTCCAAAGTCCTAGCCTCCCTATGTCCCTCAATCCTCATTCAATCTTTACAACTTTGTAAGTATTTTTCTTTTATTTTTTTTGCTTGTTCAATATGTAATTATTTAATTGTTTGATGCTTATGTGATGAGTAGTTTTATTTATTAATTAAATGTTAATTTCTATGCTTATTTATAGAAATGGAATGATATTTTAAAAGGAAAACACCTTCAACATCGGAACCATCTCAATCTCACAATAATAGAGTTGAACCCATTCTCAATGATTCCTCAAGAAAAAATATCAATGTATCTCGATCTAGTTCCATTCCTTCGATGCCTAAAATAATTGATTTGAAAGACCTTCCTTCGGATCCCCGTGATAGAAAAAGAATTTTAGATTATCATCCGAACCAAAGAGATGAAATAAGAAGGACTTACTTACTTAAAGGGCCATGTAGACCCGAAGGGTATGAATATCCAACAAGGATGATAGGAGATAAATCGAGACGCTTTAATCCTAAATGGTGTGGAGATTTTGATTAGTTAGAGTATAGTATAAAAGTCGATGGACTCTTTTGTTTGCCTTGCTATTTATTTAATGATCATGTTAGTAGACAAGAAGGGGGTGATGCATTTATATTAGAAGGTTTTAGTGGTTAGAATAAAATACAAGAAAGGCTTAGAGCTCATATTGGAGAAGTTGGTAGTGCTCATAGCAAGGCAATTAAAAATTGTGGCGCTCTAATGAGACAACATCAATCTATTGCCGTTGCTTTACATAAGCAAAGTGTGATAATGTGTATTTTATACACGTTTTGTCTTTTATTCTCTTGCATTTTTGTTCGTTTCGAATGTAGTTTTATCGATATTAATTATGTTTTTCATCTTTCAGTGCCTCATGCTTAATTGTTGAAAAGATGGCTTATTTCGGGCATGAAAGCAAAGATTATTCAAGAGGGAAGTTAGAAGATGCAAGCTCGCGTTTCCGGGAGGTTTTTATTGTATAATCTTGAAGATTTTGTCTCGCACGGGCTACTGCACGACCGTGCAACAGGCTGTGCAGAGTGTTACAAGTAGTGCAGATTGGGCAGTCTTTCTCACGGGCTGCTGCACGACCATGCAACAGGCTGTGCAACACTTGCTGTGTACTAAAAGAAGTAAAACCCAACAAAATACACATATCTTATCTTCATATCTTATCTTCACATCTTATTTTCCTCTCATCTTTGCCTCTTCAAGAACATAAAACTAGGGTTAGTAGAGTAGAGAGAAACATTAATTATTCATAATCTAGCATTGATTATGAGTAACTAATTTCATATATTTGGCCCAAGGAAGCAATTCTTGTACTAAACCCACTCCATTTTAAGTAAGATCTATTTCACTCTATCTTGAATATTTGTGTTGTATTGCTTATGATTTTTCTTGAAGATTTGTAAGTTGCTTCACCTTACTCTTCTTGTATCTTCAATTGCTAATTGTTTGTTCTAATACGTAATCGTTAGTTCATTCATTATAGTAGCACAAGATTTAGTGTACCTAAATCCACAAAATTCAAGTGCAAATACATAGGTTGAGCTTCTCATCCTTGGGTTTGTCCTAACCTCTCTTTGTTTAATTCCTTGACTTGGTTAAATTGATAGTGCTTCATTATTGATTGCTAGTGTCAAGAGAGCTAATTTATGTGCTTCACTAAATTAGTGTTTTTAGAAGAGAAATAAGTAATTGTGTGCTTCACCAATTATCTTGGTTAGGTAGAGTTGGATATATTTTGCTTGGTTGTTGGGTTGAAGTGCTTGATTTGCATTAATCCTTGGGTCAAATAACTCTTTATCTTGCTAAATTACTCATTGTGTTTGTTGTATTGGTAAAATTGGTTGATAGCAATTTTACTTAGTTATATTTCTCTAGCACATTATTTCTTGTATTCAATGTGTTTGATAAAATACCACAACCAACTCAAAAACCCCCCCCACCATTTTACATTACTCTAGTATTGAACGCTATTCCCTTGGGTTCGATCCCTACTTACCACATTTGTTACATTTGTAGTTAAGTGCGAACATAGTACAGCATAAACATTTATTATCAATTTGGCGCGTCGACGATGGGCGTGGCCAAATTTTGGCACCGCTGTCGGGGAGCTAGTTTTAGTTCAATATTAGTGCGCGTATAAAATTGTGAATATTTTTAGTTTCATTGTGCATATTTATCTTTTTCCATTTATTTTAAGAAATTTTTGATATGTATGACTCGATCCTCTTGTTTAGGTGATCTTGCGTATTCATCTAATCCCGAGAGACTCTAGCGAAGGAATCAAAGGAATTCAAGTGTCAATATAGATTCATCAAGTAAATTTATTTCTAGTTCACCTTCGGAAGAGGAAGAGGAGTTGAACGAGGGTCCTCCCCTTGTTATTCCTATCTCATCACCGGACGACAACATTGATCAAGTCATGGAAAATCTTCTTCAACGCACACTCAAGGAGATTGCTTCTCCTAGCTCCGTTCAACTACCATTATGCATTGTATTTCCGGGAGGACAACCATTTGAGCTAAAGGGTGGTCTTATTGCCCTCCTTCCCAAGTTTGGAGGAGAAGGCACGGAAGATCCTTTTAGGCATCTTCAAGAATTTGAAATGGTATGTTCTTCAATGAGACCAAACAATGCTACGGAAGAACAAGTAAAGTTGAAGGCATTTCCTTTTTCCTTGAGAGACAATGCCAAGGCATGGCTATTTTACCTTCTTCCAAACTCAATCACTACATGGGAGCAAATACGAAGTGCTTTCTTGGGGAAATTCTTCCCTACATCAAAGGCTACGGGCATCTCCAAAGAAATTTGTGGCATTCAGCAATACTCCGGGGAAATATTGTATGAGTATTGGGAAAGGTTTCAAAAGCTTTGTCAAAGTTGTCCTCCACACTTGATATCGAAAGAGTTGCTCATTCACTACTTCTATGGAGGCTTGGAATATAGTGCTAAATTACACCTTGACGCTTCAAGTGGTGAAGTTCTCGTGGATAAAACGCCGGAGGAGGCTAGAAAGTTGATAAAGGAAAGAAGGAAAGTGTTCAAGAAGACATTCCACAAGCAAAGAAGCCAAGGTTTATTGATGATATGGTTATTCGACCTCCATTCCCTTAAAAATTTTCTAAGCCAAAGAAAGACATTGTTGACAAGGAAATGCTTGAGACCTTCCGAAAAGTGGAAATCACTCTCCCGCTCTTAGATGCCATAAACCAAGTTCCAAAGTATGCAAAATTTCTCAAGGATTTGTGTACCAACAAGCGGAAATTGAGGGGTGACGAAACTATAGTGGTGGATGAAAATGTCTCGGCCGTGATTCAAAGGAGGTTACCTAAAAAATGTTCGGATCCTGGCACATTCACTATTCCTTGCAAGATTGGAGGTAAATTCTTTGAAAGAGCTATGCTTGATTTAGGTGCCTCGATCAATGTGATGCCTCTTTCTATATTCCAAACTTTAAATTTGGGGGTACTTGAGAATACGAATGCGATCATTCAACTCGCGGATAGATCTAATGCCTATCCCGAAGAGGTAATTGAAGATGTGCTTGTTCATGTTGATCAAATGGTTTTCCCCGCCGACTTTTACATCTTGAAAATGGAAGATGGTCCATCAAACATCAAGTCCGTACCAATTCTCTTTGGGCGTCCATTCTTGAAAATGGCGAAAACCAAGATTAATATTGATGACGGTTCTCTCACTATGGAGTTTGGCGAAGAAGTTGTCAAGTTCAATATCTATGATGCCATGAAATTTCCTAGTGAGTCACACTCACTTTGCTCCATTGATGTCATTGATGATTTGGCCCAACATGCTTTTGACATGGGCAATAAAGAAGCTCTCCAAGTGGTTATTGAGGGATGCGTAATTGAAGATGATGGATTCCCTATTTCGGAATAGGCCAATGAGGCAATTATGGAGCTCAATGCATTGCAACCCTTGCCTCAAAGGTGTGAACTTGCAAAAATTGATCTTCCCTTGTCTTATTCCAAATTACTCCCTTCTATTGAGAATCCTCCTACTTTGGAATTGAAAGTATTGCCTAATCATCTCAAATATGCTTATCTTGGGGACAATGAGACTCTTCCCGTAATCATAGCTTCTAATTTGAGTAATGTACAAGAAGAACGCCTCTTGCGGGTTCTTAAGGATCATAAAAGTGCTATTGGGTGGACCATTACCGATATTAAGGGTATTAGTCCCTCCACTTGCATGCATCGTATACTCTTCGAAGACGGAGCTAAACCTACTAGAGACCATCAAAGAAGACTTAACCCGGCAATGATGGAAGTTGTTTAAAAAGAGATTCTCAAGCTACTTGATGTGGGTATCATTTTTCCAATCTCGGATAGCGAATTGGTGAGTCCGGTACATTGTGTTCCTAAAAAGGTGGGTATCACTCTTGAGGAGAATCTTAAAGGTGAGCTTGTGTCTACCCGAGTCCAAAATGGGTGATGAATGTGCATAGATTATCGCAAGTTGAATGCGGTAACTTAGAAAGACCATTTTCCTCTTCCTTTCATTGAGCAAATTTTAGAGAGGTTAGCCGGGAAGGAATTCTATTGCTTTCTAGATGGATTTAGTGGATATCATCAAATTGTCATTGCTCCCGAAGATCAAGACAAAACCACATTCACTTGTCCTTTTGGCACATTTGCATTTCGTAAAGTCTCATTCGGCTTATGTGGTGCTCCCGCAACTTTTCAAAGGTGTATGGTGAGTATTTTGTTCGACATGATAGAGAATGGAATTGAAGTCTTTATGGATGATTTCTCTATTTCGGGTGATTCTTTTGATGAATGTCTTCAAATTCTTACGCATGCTTTGGATCGATGCTTGGAGACTAATCTAGTGCTCAATTATGAAAATTGTCATTTCATGGTCCAAGAAGGTATTGTATTAGGGCATATTGTGTCTAGGAAGGGAATTGAAGTGGACAAGGCAAAAGTTGATATTATTGCAAGTCTTCCATACCCTTCAAATGTCAAGGATGTGCGGTCTTTTCTTGGTCATGCCGGATTCTATAGGAGGTTTATCAAGGGTTTCTCCAAGGTTGCTCTTCCCCTATCATCTCTTCTACAAAAGGATATGGAGTTTAAAATTGATGAAAAATGCAAGACGGCTTTTGACCATCTCAAGGAAGCTTTAACTTCGGCTCCTATAATTAAAGCTCCAGATTGGTCTCTTCCTTTTGAGATTATGTGTGATGCTAGCAATTATGCGATTGGTGCGGTGTTAGGGCAAAAGGTTGGAAAATGATCTCATGTAATATATTATGCCTCACGCACACTTAATCCCGCCCAATTGAACTATACCACCACCGAGAAGGAATTGCTTGCTATTGTCTTTGCTCTTGACAAGTTTCGTTCATATCTCCTTGGTTACAAAGTCATTGTGTACACGGGTCATGTCGCCTTAAGACATCTCTTGGCGAAGAAAGAGTCAAAGCCTAGGTTGATTCGGTGGATTCTTCTCCTTCAAGAATTTGACTTAGAAATCAAAGATAAAATAGGTGCCGAGAACTTAGTGGTGGACCACTTGAGTCGACTTGTGAGGGAGGAAGATGCTTCTCCTCTTCAAGAATTATTTCCAGATGAGCACTTATTTGGAATTCAAACCGAGGTACCATGGTATGCAGATCTTGCGAACTACCTTGTGTGCAAAACTTTTCCTAATGGCATGCCTAAGTATCAAAGGGAGAAATTAAGGAGTGAAGCCAAACACTACATTTGGGATGATCCTTATCTTTGGAAACATTATGCGGATCAAGTCTTGAGAAGGTGTGTTCCCGAGTCAGAAATTTCCTCAATTCTTCAATTTTGTCATTCTTATGCTTGTGGAGGTCATTTTGGGAAAGATCGAACGGCAATAAAGGTGCTTGAATGTGGATTTACATGGCCAACACTTTTTCGTGACTCTCACGATTTTTGTAAGCAATGTGAACCTTGTCAAAGAACCGGAAATATTGCAAAAAGGAATGAAATGCCCTAAACTCCAATTATTGTGGTAGAAATCTTTGATGTTTGGGGAATTGATTTTATGGGGCCATTTCCATCTTCTTCTAATGGAAATCTCTATATTCTCTTGGCCGTTGATTATGTCTCTAAGTGGGTGGAGGCCAAGGCAACAAAATCGGATTATGGTAAGGCGGTTGTTGGATTTCTCAAGTCTAAATTTTCAACCGATTTGGTGTCCCCAAAGCTATCATAAGTGATCAAGGTACCCACTTTTGTAACAAATTGGTGGGGAATCTTTTTAAATCCTATGGGGTCTATCATCGAATGGCCACGGCTTATCATCCTCAATCTAATGGTCAAGTCGAAGTTTCTAATCGGGAGATTAAGTCTATTCTTGAGAAGGTTGGGAAACCCTCTAGGAAAGATTGGTATGTTCGTCTTGAAGATGCTTTGTGGGCCTATAAAACGGCATTCAAAACTCCTATCGGCATGTCTCCTTACAAGTTGGTTTTTGGTAAATCTTGCCATCTTCCCGTTGAGTTAGAGCACAAAGCTTATTGGGCAATCAAAGCTTTCAATATGGATCTTAATATTGCCGGGGCTCATCGAAAACTTAACTTGCTTGAATTGGAGGAAATTCGTAACAATGCCTATGAGAATGCTCAATCATATAAGGCTAGAGTGAAAGACTTTCATGATCGTTCGCTCGTTCCTAAATCATTTTATGTTGGGCAAAAGGTTCTCCTCTATAACTCTCATCTCAAGTTAATGCCCGGGAAGCTTCGATCTCGTTGGTTGGGTCCATTTGTTGTTGTAAAAATCTACCCTCATGGAGCGGTGGATTTGCGAAGTTTATCTACCAACAAAGAATTCAAGGTGAATGGTCACCGTCTCAAGCCTTTCTATGAAGGATTTCAAGAATCTATCGTTGATGTCATCTCATTAGCGGAACCCCTTCATGGATAAGCTCTCGTTAGTTTGTGTGTTGGTGCTACGAGGCACATCCGGGAAGTCGAGCCACCGACATTAAACAAAGGCGCTAATTGGGAGGCAACCCAAGGTACGCATGTATTTATATATTATGTTTGTCAAATTTTGTTCCTCACTTGCATATATGTAGGGTGTTATGCATATTGTAGGTTTGAGGATTGATATAAATATTAGTGAGTGGGGATTTCGTTTTCATCTATTTCACTATAAAAAAAAATAATAATATACATTAATTAATTATTATGTATTTTGTGGGTGACTAATGAATTTTATAATAGAGTTTCAAAAAAAAATTATTTAATAATGATTCCCCGCTCAATAATATTTAGTATCGTTAATTCCAATTTTTATGATTTTTTCTATTTATTCCGCACTTTCCTTGATGTGTTTGCTCATGTTTTCAGGATTTAATATTTTATTTAAGCATTCAAGGATTTATTTGAGTGTTATTTTAAAAAAAAAAGAAAAAAAAAAAGAAAAGAAAAAAATAGTGTTTGTATGCAATTTTGGAATTGTACGGGCGTGCGGTGGATTGTGCAACAGACCGTGAGTTTTTACAACCATTCTGCACTAAACAAGCAAAATCATCCAGAAATGCACGGGCGTGCACTAGCTTGTTGAACAGGCCGTGAGATTTTAGTGTCATTCTGCACAAAACTGTGACGCCCCCAGATCCGGGGTCGGAGATATAGGCGCTCACGGTCCATTTTCCATTAGTAACATACCTGTTCTTGCGCACAATATATATAACACAGCCATCGACCCCACAACAAACTCACACCACACTCACACACGCAGGTTAGAGCCTCAGAAACGTCACACATTGATTAAACAGTAACAAAGTTATCAGAGTTATTACAAACCGAATTAAATAGTATTTATGCTACCAGCAACACTCCGATATGAAGCGAAGCTGGCGGCTTGAAAGTTTGTTACGATACACTGCCTTGCACAGGTCATGCTGATAAATAAAATGTACTAACAAAAGCTGCCAACCAATCCGGCTAATGGGGCCTACCGGTGGAATCTCAAGTGGAGGCTCGGGCCTAGTCACCTGCTTGCGAGCAGTCTGCCTGGGTCTTGCCATATCGCTTAGCTGTTGTGTTTGTAAAGTTAGAAAACAAGCAAGAGTGAGCAACTATAGCTCAGCAAGGAATATATATAAGATAAGTAATATACATCTCATATGATTGGCAATTGATATATTTGTTTGTATCAATCAGTTATAAAATCACTTGTCATAGTTGATAAATCTCGAAGGTGCAACAATATGTGCCCTTGTTCTCAAAATAAACTTGCAGTTCTAGATACTGCATTGAATCAACATCTTTCTCATCAAAATAGAACACTATCAGCAACTTGGCACAAAAGCCTAAGAAGCAGTGTCAAAGCATTTTTCCAAAATGGAGGAATGGGACTTAAAGAAAACATAAAAACCTGACAAGGATTGACGATGATCAGTCGCCACATCCAAGTCCAATAATCCGCGGGTCATATCTACCGGTAGAAGGATAGAAACTACATCCGTAACTATCCCTCGGGTGAAAACTACATCCGTAATCACCCTCGATGAAAACTACATCCGTAATCATCCTTCGGCAACACCTGGGCCGGAATAATAAGTGATGGACCGCCTGGCTCACGGCCGCTTACACATCCCGGGAATCGTTCGTCAACGGTTCCCACACCTGCCAGAGTCCCTTTTTCTTTTCTTTTAAAACTTGATTTTGATTGAAAACAGAGTAATTGAGGTCCGACATCAGTCGACCGATGATTCTTGAAGTCATACAAGAAACAGAATCTGACCAGGGGTTTTCGAAAATGTTTTGAGTTCGAAAGAGTTCGAGTTTGAAGTATTTAAAAAGTATCTTGGATTAACTTTGTCTTTAAATAATGAACAGTAATTAATAAATAATATTTTAAGATTTAATATTAATAATTAATAAAATAATTATTCGGTAAAATAAACTCTTAATCCAAGTTAGGGTTTCGAGTATTTACGAAGATATAACGATAGTTATTTGAATATACGATACCACCCGAATGACCCTTCGGGTTTTCGCACTATAGATACGATATAATAATATACCGCTCCCCGGTCAATAGTATATACGGACCGCTACGACCTCTATTGCTAGAGTCGTTGTCCGAAGAAAACATTTCAATCTAAGTTCAAGGGTAAAAGCATACATATACTTGTTCAATCTCAATTGCATCGATACTTCGATAAACATGGCATTTGATATCATTTGAAAACTACAAACACAACAGTAAAAGTCCTTGTATATAGATAAGTTTTGAAAAGTAAACTTGCCTTGGTTTGGTTGGGGTGGTCGAGCGTGCGAATTCGAACGATATATACATAAACAATAATCGTTCGTTAGTACCTTAACAAATTTTCTCTAATTACGGGGTTTTAAGGGGGTACGAGATTAACTTAACGACTTCGTCTTATGACTCCCTAGCCCCACTATAGGTCCGTGACATCACTCGTTTACGCTCGTCACTTACTCGACTTAATTTAGTTACCACGTTCGAACCATAACCACTAACCCTAGAATAACGTTCCACTAATCGACCTTTTTCCATTGCGCGAATTTTTCTCTAGCATTTTTATAAAATCCAAAAATTCATATTTTAATCCAATTCCTTTTGGGTGGTCTTCACCACTGCATTACTTACATTCTCAAATTTTTCCACGACCCCAAATATATTTTAAGGTGTTTAAACAAGGTTCACAAGGGGGTTACTTAATGCAGTCCATAGTCCAGAAACAAAATTCACTCCTCCGGCCATAACTACAAATCCACACATCACATGGCTATGAATCTTACTTTTCCAGAAACTACATTCAATTATCTTTCCAACAATATAAGGTAGGACATCAGGGGACATCATTTGTGTATTCAAAATCGTGCTACAACACAGGTCAAAGTTCCTGGACAGATTCAGCAAGCTCAAATCACTTAAATCAACCATTTTTCATACTTCCATAACATAAACACCACTTAATACACTTAGATCATGACTCATAACACTCATGGAGATATATATCTTAACCATATCATAAAAATCACAATCTCAACATCAAACTCAAGATCCATGCTATCCATCACATATACATTCAAGATAAGCCCTAAAATACATGGATCTACTACCATATTATATGAACAACACTTATCCAAGGGTGGTTTGAGATTTCATACCTTCTTGAGCTCCTAGAGACCTGGTACAAACTTTACACAACTTAAAAACACCTTAGATGGCCTCCTACAACACTCACAATGCAAGATCTAAAAGAAAACAAACTTATGTTAACACTTTTCTCACTTTCAACAATTCATAACTCAAAAACTAATGGATGGAAGGCTTTGAAATTGATACCATACCTCTAATATGATGCAAGGAAGCCTTAGAAAGGTGGTAGATGAAGAAAACTTGGAGAGAAAAATCTCTCCCTCTCTCCCTATGCAGTTCGGCCGAATGCTATGTTAAGGGGGGGGAGTGTTTTTCTTGTTTTTTGTTTTGTTGGAATGGTAAAAAGAAATGCAAGCATGCTAGGTATTATTGTGGTTAACAAGGAGTAGTCACTTGCCAAGCCTATAGCCTAGGTTGTATCCATGCCCTAGTGTCCCCCTAGGTGCATCATCCAACATGCTAGTTCCTTGTCTTTTCTAACTAGCTAATTACATGGCATTTGCATGTATTTTCTTTCCTTGTAATATTATTCTTCCACTAATACTTGTTATTTAATCCTTATTTCGTATCGTAATTTAATTATTCTCTCGTAGTAATATTTCGTCACGTAGAGATTTCCCCTATAATTCCTTAAGTACTTATTGCGTAAATTCCTCGAATGTCCATAATACCTCGTCATAATTCTTAATAAATCCTTTAATATTCTAACCATTCTCAAATTCCAAATTCATAAATATTACTAACAGTAGGACTCTCGCCTTCGCGATCTCTCTGTATATCTTACATCATAAATGCAACAACGCAGTTTCTCAGACAATCAATTCTATAAATCAACAGGGATGACTAGAAAGGTTCCATAATGACAATGTCACAAGATATTAAATAAAAGGAAATATTACCAAAAATTAGGGTTCTTACAAAAACTTTCTTCTCCCACTCCCCTTACACACCTTGTTGTACAGCCGTGCAACTTTTTACAAGCACAATAGCAAAACAGAGTACCAATCCATAAAATCTCAAAACAGCATCTCCCCATTTTCTTTCGCCTCCAAATTTCAACACCCATCACCCATTTCAAACCAAATCGCACCGACCATCCCCTCCACCTCGCCCGTACTCCTTCTCTCCCATCGCCTTCCTCCCCTTTCAATTCACAAACAGTTCCACCATTCCTTCAACCAGCACAACATTCTCAGCCGCAAATTATCACCCCCGTTCAACTCAGTTCCCTCCACATCTCCGTTCGTTTCCAGCAACCCACCGCTCATCTCCCTTTTCTCCGTCACCACCACCCTGCAACCATTTCCCACCCATCCTCTTCAATCTGTCCGTCTACTTCTCCGTCAACCCACAACGCCACCAACTGCATTCCACCCTCTCTTCATCTCTCCGTCGCCCAAGTCCACCGTCCCTCCTGTGCAACATTACAATACCACTGCTCCTTCTTCCAACCACGACAATCAACACCACGCCACTACATCCTTCCAGCCGTCCTCCACCTCTGTTCACGACAACCCTCGCCTGCAACCACCGTTCCCCCATCGACCTAGCATAACACCTATTCCTTTCCCCACCTTCTTTACCTTACACCCGACACCCAAATCTGTCCACCCTTCCCCATCTACAACCATTTCTCAACTACAGTCACCATAATCTCTCATTCCACTCCGCCTCCTTTGTTCAATTACCCCTCCCACACACGCAAACAACAGCCTTCACATCACTGCATCTCCCGACCATCACTATCACCGTGCCAGCCTTTCCCTCCCGCCTCCTCGAATCACATCAACAGCCTCCATTCCTCCTCACCCCCTTTCTTCCATTCCCACCTCCACCTGCAAACAACGCTACCCACATCACTCCGTCAACACCATCGCAACCCCCTACCAGCAGTCCACATCACCCTCCGCCTCTTCACCCAGCTGCCTCCACCAATTCCCCTACTCCTCACCCCTGCAGTTACAAACGCAGACCCCCTCCTTTTGTTTTTCCAAAACAAACGCAGTCTTTCCCCTCCCCTTACCTTATTTTCTTTTATTTTGTTGTTTTAGTTTGATTTTATTTTCTTTTGATTTAATTTATTTTATTTCTCTTTTTATCTATTTGTTTTATTTTATTTTTAATTTTGATTTTCAGTTTTAATATTTTTTTACTAGATAATTAATATAAATTCAAGATTTTATTTTATTTTAAATTTTATTTTTGATTTTATTATTAATTGCTTAGTTATTTTATTTTATTTTATTTATTTTAGGTTTAAATTTGATTTCTTATTTCAGTTTTAAATTTGATTTTTGGATTTTATTATTAATTGGTTAGTGAGTTATTTTATTTTATTTATTTTTTTAAATAAAAACCAAAATTTTAATTCTTTTTAATTTTGATTTTAGTTTTTCATTTTCTAAAACTAAGTAATGTATATAAATTCAAGAATCAATTTTATTTCACTTTAGAATTTGATTTTTCTTTTTATTATTAATAGGTTAATTAATTAATTTTATTTTATTTTATTTTACTTTTATTTTAAAAAAAAATAAAACAAAAACAAATATTTTTTATTATTTCTATTTTCTTAATTAGTGTATTGCAGGGCTTTGAGGGGAGTTGGATTTTGGCTTGTTGGTTATTTTTGTTCGATTGCTTGTGGTGCGTGGCTTTGTTCAATTCGTGGCTTGCAATATCGGAGTTGGATTTTGGAAAATATGAGTGATGCTCCCGGTCCTTATTTATTTTCAGGGGAGTTTTCTTACACTTTGTTCTTAGCTCATTTTTATTTCTCATGCATGAGGACATGTCATGTTTTAAGTGGGGGAAGGTTTGTTTTTTTTGATGTCCGTTTTGTTTGCATTGGGGAAATAAGTTTAGTCATGAGTGTGTTTACTTGTTTGTGAAATTTATGACATTTATGACATTATGACATTGTAACCTTTTTGGCCATTTTAGCTTGTGAACCATGAGAATAATCCCTAGTTACCCCTTTGAAGCTTATATCCATGTTTTTCTTCGTCACTTTCCCCTTTTAAACATGAGTCATAGCCAAATACTTCACTCTCGACCTAGCTGAGCTAGTTGAGTCTTGGAAAGAATTGATTGTTGAGCATGAAAATTTGGAGATGTTGTGAAGAGGAAGAATTCTAATTATTGTAAGTGGGAACTAGTTTGATGTGTATATCCAGATGTGGTTCAAAGTTCTTTGTAGTATTTATATATGTTATGCATCCCCTTTGCTAAAATAAAAAATAATAAAGGGGATGTTTCAAAAAAAAAAGAGAAAAAAAAAGGAAAAAAAAACAATAAATCTTTGTACTTTATTTTGTTTCAAATTTCTTGGTAAATGTGGTTGTGTTTTGTAATTATAAATGAGTGGAGTCATTCTTTAGTTTGAGAATCTGGTGGATGAAGCGAGCAAGCGTCATTTTGACTCAACTAGCGAGACTTTTACACCCTTCTTGAACTTAAATTTTCACACCTTCACCCAAGCCTCATTACAACCCATTTTATGAATTCCTTGTTTTTGGTGCAATCCGGAATTTAGGTGGACATGCAAGGTCAAGTAGAGCGCATGCATTTAGACTTGGAGTTGAGTGAAATCTCTAGCCCATACTTGTGTGATACATAATTGAGAGATGTTAGATTTTTCACCACACAATTTCATCTTCTTAATGCGAAGCCATGTATGCTTTGTGATAATCTTGTCTAGTATTCACGACTGAAGTGCAATCATTCTATCTTTAATGTCATGGTTACATTTTACACAAGGTGTGTTATCTTGATTCTTGAATTGGTTGTTAGCTCGTTATAGTGGATGACAATGTGAATAGCTCTATATGTTTGATTTTAGTTACAAGTAGACGACTCGGACATGTGAATGTAGTAGTTAGTTTAATTAATAGGTATTGTTAGTTTCTTATTTGTTAGTGGCTTTTGTGATTTTGTGGGTACATCATCTATAAACCCTCACGAGACCTCACTCGTCCACTAGGGCTGCCTAGGGGTTCCAAGGGCTTGTTGCATATGCCAAATGCAACCGTGATCACCTACGGAAGTGGTACTAGTTAGGAGTATATGGTTATGTTAATTTTAGTTTACTCGGGACTAGCAAAGTTTAAAGTCACATTACAAAGAATGAGTATCGAATTTGATTAAATGCTTCGATTGATGTTTCAAGATATTTGTTGAATAGTGCATTACCTTTTCGTGGTCATGATGAGACTGAAAAATCCTTTCATAGAGGGCATTTTTTAGAACTGATGAAGTACACTCAAAATCAAAATGAAAGTGTTCGTAAGGTTACATTAAAAAATGCTCCAGGAAATAGTCAAATGGTGTCTCCCAAGATTCAGAAAGATATTTGTCACTGTTTTGCACAAGAAATTCTCAAATCTATTATTTCAGAAATTGGTGATGATGTATTTGCTTTGCTAGTTGATGAGTCTAGTGATGTTTCCAAAAAGGAGAAAATGGCCATTGTTTTAAGATATGTTGATGATACATGTGGATTGGTAAAGGAGAGATTTGTTGATCTTGTTCATGTGAAGGAGACATTTGCTTTGACTCTTCAATCTGGTATTGATTCTTACTTACTGGGTTTGGTTTAAGTTTGTAAAAAATTAGAGGGCAGGATTATGATGGTGCAAGAAATATGCATGGTGAATTTAATGGGTTAAAAACCCTAATCATTAGAGAAAATAGCTCGGCATATTATGTTCATTGTTTTGCTCACCAACTTCAGTTAGTAATTATGGCTATAGCAAAAAAAATTTTGATGTTGGAGATTTTTTTGACATGGTATCACTTTTAATAAATATGGTTGGTGGTTCTTGCAAACGAACATATATCATTCGAGATAGTCAAAGAGAAAAATTGTTAAAAGAAATAGGATGTAGTGAAAGAGAAACTGGAAGTGGATTAAATCAAGAGCTTTCTCTCATTAGAGCTGGGGATACACGTTGGAGTTCTCATTATAGATCACTTATGCGTTTGGTTGATTTGTTTCAGGATGTTATTGATGTGCTTAGCTTTGTTGAAAAGGAATGTGAAAAATATGTACAAAAAAGTCAAGCAAATGGTCTTCAAATATATATTACATCATTCGATTTTGTATTCTATTTGAATTTGATGTTGCACATTTTTGGGCTCACTGAACCTTTAACAAAAGCTTTACAAAGAAAAGATCAAGATATCTTGAATGTTATTTCATTGGTGAAATCAACTAAGCGACAATTTCAGAAGTTTAGACTTGATGGATGGGTTCCTCTTTTAGAGAAGATATTCTCTTTTTGTGACAAGCATGGCATTGAAAAGTTGAATATGTCGGAGCCTTATATTAATCCAAAAAATAGACGACAGAAAATAGGAATCACATATGAGCATTATTATTCTTTTGACTATTTTAATGCTGTTGTGGATATTCAACTTGCAGAGTTTGATGATCGTTTCAATGAAGTGAATTCTGAATTGCTCATTTGTATGGCTTCTTTGGATCCACGTGATTCGTTTGTTGCATTTGACTCAATACAGTTGATGAGGTTAATTGAATTTTATCCCAATGATTTTAGTGCGATGGAAAGGATGGCCTTGGAACATGAACTTGTCATCTATATTGATAATGTGAAAGAAGATGAAAGATTTGCTCATTTAAATGGTATTAGTGATCTTGCTAGGGTGATGGTCCAAACAAGAAGCATTTTTCTTATCCTTTACTCTATCGATTGCTAAAGCTTGCATTGGTTTTGCCAGTTGCAACTGCAACAGTGGAGAGGTGTTTTTCTACCATGAAATTTGTGAAGTCGAATTTGCGCAACCGAATTGGAGATGTATTTTTAAGTGATTGTCTTATAGCGGCTATTGAAAAAGAAGCACTTGTAAATGTTACTAATGATGTTGTAATAGATCATTTTCAAAAGATGAAAACGCGTAGGAAACAACTTTAGAATGTAAAAATATTTCTTATTTACATAAATTTTGTACTTTTTAATCATTGGCTTCTTCATTAATATTTATATAAGGAACCCACTCGAAAAAATTCCTGGGTCCGCCACTGGGTGTCTCACATACATAGGATCCAACGCTCATGATTGTAGGTACCAACCCACAAACCCTAATCCTTGGCCTATAAATAGACAAGAGAAGAAGGTTTAGGGGCTACGTTAATTTTACACACTCAGATACACGCATCCTCCACATTTTGATACTCTAGTTCTAGATTTATTATCTTCCAAAGCGTACTCTTATTCTCACGCCAGAGGCACCACGGGGCTCAAACCCGCCTCCGGTGTTGTTTTGTAGAGCCCAACCACCAGCATCACCTCTTCTCAGGCGTGGGAATGGAAAGGAAGCACCCATTCGGGATATGGAATTATCATTGGTGCTAGAAGGAGGGGTGTGGCTCTGTCCTTTGGTCTCGGTGCCACTGGACTCGACCCCATCAACAAGCTCTTGAAAAAGAGTCCTAATCAAACCAGTAAGATCTGAAAACCACCTGAACCCTTTGACATATATATGCATGTTTTTAGCCCCGTCTAGCCCTTATAGATCTAGATGTGTTGCTTGCTCTTGATAATGTTCTGATTTTCAGCCTTTAGCGCCGATTAATAGCTAAATCTGTAGTCATGACTGCTTGATTTGTTGAAAGTCTTGGCTTATTCTTGCTTACTCTTGTTTTTGAACCTTAAATACGTGCGTACATACGTTGTTTTCTCAAAAACAAACCCAGATCTGTTATGAAGCTTGTATCTCGTGAAAATTATTGCTTTGGAAACTATATTTCTTTGCTGAAATCGTGCCAAGAGGAAGTAAATCCACCCAGAGACCATCCACCAGTACCCAGAGACTAAAATCGAACCCGGTCCAGGACCAACCCCTAGTCCCGGCTACTACACCTCCGGTTCTGGAGAGGATTAGGATTGGACCCGGAGATGCTAGAGTCACAATTGAGATGAATTAGTATAAATACACTAATGTTCCTCTTGCCACAATGCACATGGAAAACCTCACCAGAGAGGACACAGCAGAGGCAATCCGATCATACTGAACCCGAACCAGAACAAGCTGAAAACTCTGAAGATTCTGGTAACTCACACAGGTCCCAAGGCTCCGTCTTTGACAGGATTGGGGACGAAGGCAAAGGACCACAGAAGAAGACAACCCACAAAGATCAATGCAAGAATAAAGATAACGAAGCTGAAAAACTCAAAAAATTGGCTGAACTCCGGGAGAAAATCCAACTGGAAGAAGAGGCTGAGGTTGAACTAAAAGTTCTGAAAAGATCTAGGAAGAAGAAGACCGGATTCTGAGGAGGTCCGGATCCAAAAGAATTCATCGAGACATAAGTCCGGAACTCATCTCAGATGAAGACAAACCTGAAGAGGATCTGATCCACATGATTCATGAGCTACAGAAGAAGGTTGGAAATGACTCAGGTCTGGAGATTGAAGGAACCCTGTTAGATATAATTGATGTTAGTGTTAATCAGTGTTTAAGTGTTACAGTGAATAATCAGAGTTTAGCTGGAAGCGATCAGAGTTTAGTTAAACGCTGATAGATGGAAGCTCGACAGAGTTTGTTAAACTCTGTCTGGAGGCAGCGTCTACTGGTCAACAGTGATTGAAGATTTATTATGGAAGCAATATCTTTATAGATTGGATAGCTATCAAAGAGATTGAGTTGACTTAGGAGACGTGTAGCAATCGTAATTGATAACAATTGTATAGCTAATTTATAGGAGTATCAATTAACGATTGTATAGCAGCTGTATATCTTATAAATACAGTTAGGTTAACCCTAGAGGGGTATCTATCATTGTGAAACATTATTCATTGTAACCTAAGCAGCTCTCTGTGATATTTTACATCAATGAGAGAGGATTTATTAATTCCAAATAGTTTTTAATTAAACGAGTATTCTATTGTTAATCTCTCATACGATCTTGATTATAATTGTGTATTCGGCCTAACAATTGGTATCAGATCCAATCTGTTACTCTATACAGTTTAAGATCCACACACACAACTATAATCAATGGCAGAGATACCTCCTCCAACAGGTTCAAGTTCTGAGAAGGCTCAACCAACTACTGTGAGTCGTTATGAGACAATTAGGGTTCCTATTCTCATGCCAGCAGAGTATTCAATCTGGAAAGTGAAGATGGTCATGTTTCTGGAGGCTACAGATCCAGAATATCTTGACAGAATTTATGAAGGTCCTCATAAACCTACAAAGCTATCTGTTGCTACTGCTGGTCAAGAAGCTAAAACAGTTCCAAAGGAAAAGAAAGATCTAACTTATGAAGATCTTTCATCTATTGCTAAGGATGCAAAAGTTAGGCATCTACTTCATAGTGCTTTAGACAACGTTATGTCCAATAAAGTGATTAACTGCACTACTGCCAAAGAAATTTGGGATGCCCTTGAGGTT
Organism: Saposhnikovia divaricata; assembly: GCA_036435485.1. Lineage (NCBI taxonomy): Eukaryota > Viridiplantae > Streptophyta > Magnoliopsida > Apiales > Apiaceae > Saposhnikovia > Saposhnikovia divaricata. Next base: position 133,694,890 of record CM071600.1, read on the forward strand.
AGGTGTCAAGGAACTGCTGCTATCAAGAAGAATAGAAGGAACATACTTACATAGGAGTATGAGCACTTTGAGGCTAAATATGAAGAAACCATGACAGAAACATTTAACAGATTCTGTAAACTGCTCAATGATTTGTCATTGGTTAATAAAGAGTATGATCTGGAAGACTCAAATCTCAAATTTCTTCTTGCTTTACCTGAAAAGTGGGATGTGAAGACAACCACAATAAGAGATAACTATGATCTTGCTGATACTGAGATTGATGAAATCTATGGGCTGCTCAAAACTCATGAATTGGAATTGGAGCAGAGAAAAAGGAGATCAGGTAAGAAGACAAAGTCTGTTGCTCTTAAGGTTGAAGAAAAACCCTTGAAGAAGGAAGCATCAAGGAAGAAAGCTAAGGGAAAGGTTTTAGTCATACATTCTGAAAGTGAGTCATCAAACTCTGATGTTGATTCAAACTCTGATGAATCATTTGATTCTGAGGATGATGAAGAAGAAATGTTACAAATGGCTGCTTTGATGGTGAAGACTTTCAAGAAGATGGGTTTCATGAACTTCAAGAAGGGCAAAAGGTTTTCTAAGAAAGATTCAAACTCTGATAGAAAAAGTTTCAGGAAGTCTGAGAGAAAGGATACCAAGTCTGGGAAGAAAGACAAGTCTGAGATTCAATGCTACAAGTGTAAGGAGATGGGTCACTATGCTCCTGAGTGCAAGAAGGGTAAAACTGAAAAAGCACTCTTCACAAAAGGCAGAGACTGGACAGACACTTCAGACTCAGATGAGGATGTTAACTATGCTCTCATGGCTTCTATTGAGAATGAATCTGAAGATTCTGAAAACAAGGTACCTCTAACTACCTATGCTTATAATACTGATGATATAACTGAATTGAGAATCTATCTTAAGGCTTTGCATATCAGTTATAGGGATCAGACTTTGGAGAATGAGAGAATCAAATCTAAAAATTCTGAACTTAAAGTGAGAAATAAAATTGTTGAAGAGAAACTTGAAAACATGCAACAAGTTTAGAAATTAAGAGATGATGCTGTTTATCTAGAACAGGATTTGCTAGGAAAATATAAGCAACTTGAATCTGAATTAGAGAAGGCAAATCACATAATTAAAACTTGGACTCATTCTGGAAAAGACACTCAAGAGGTTTTTCAGTCAGACACAGTTGGTTTAGGTTACTATGAGGGAGATGAACTTAGGTTTCAAAACAAAGTCAAAATAAGAACATATCTCCCACCTACAAAATTTGTTCATGGAATAAATGAACCTAAGTCTGAAGCTGAAAAAGAAGCTTTTAATAAAGAACGAGTAAAAACTAGTGTTAAACAGGTTAATATTGGTTCAATGACAGATAAACAACTCAAGCATAAGCTTAAGGAGTTAAAATCTGTCAAGAAACCGAAAGTGTCTAGGAAGAATAAAAATGGTAAAGTAGGCATTACTCAAGGTAATTTTCCAATGCTTGCTACTTTTGCTCCAAGAAAGACATGTCATAACTGTGGTAGCACTAACCATCTTACTAGTTTCTGCAGGAAAAACAAAAACATTAATTCTTTACCTTCCAAGTCTGAAGTAAAGAAAGATAATGTTAGAACTAGACCACAGACTTTATGTAAACATTGTGGAAGTACTTGGCATTCTATTTATACTTGCAGGGATTATCATGCTATTTATCATAACTACTATGAACTGAAGCCCAATTTGAAATGGGTTAAGGTTAATTCTGCAAGTGTAAACTCTGATAACGTTAGCTTAAACTCTGATAATGTAAATTCCGCTGCTAGAGCTAACAAAATTAAGAAAGCCAAAGGATCCAAGCAAGTCTGGATCCTTAAATCTAATCTTCAGTAATTGTTTATGATTGCAGGGCATCTGGGAAAGTATCCTAGTCGTGGACAGTGGATGTTCAGGACACATGACTGGAAATAAAGCCCTGCTATCAGAGTATGTGGAGAAGGCTGGCCCAAAAGTTTCCTATGGAGATGGCAACATAGGACGTACTCTGGGATATGGCAATATCAATCTTGGAAGTGTCATCATCACAAATGTAGCTCTGGTTCCAGGACTCAAGCATGATCTGCTATCTGTGAGTCAAATCTGTGACAGAGGATATCATGTAGATTTTCAGCCTGAATACTGTGAGATCATCAGTAAATCTACAGGAGAAGTTGTTCTAGTTGGACACAGGCACAATAATATCTATGAAGCAAAGTTATTGGCAAACTCTGATGGAAAAGATGTGTGCCTGTCCACAAGAATGTCAAGTGAAGAGAGATGGAAGTGGCATAAGAAACTCTCTCATCTTAATCTGAACAACATTAATGAGTTGATAAGAAAGGATCTTGTAAGAGGACTTCCAAAGTCTTTATTAAATGTTGATGGCCTGTGCGATTCCTGTCAAAAGGCCAAACAAAGGAAGTCATCTTTCAAGAACAAGTCTGAATCTTCAATTGTTGATCCTTATCATCTTCTAAATGTTGATCTCTTTGGACCAGTGAATGTCTTGTCAATTGGAAGAAAGAAAAATGCTCTAGTCATTGTTGATGAACACACCAGATACACATGGGTGTATTTTCTAGCAAAGAAGGATGAAGCTGCATTAACTCTGATGGAGCATGTAAAGCTGCTGGACAAAGGATCAAAACACAAAGTCAAAATAATCAGGAGTGATAATGGAACTGAATTCAGGAATGCAACAATGGAAGAATTATGCAAGAACAGAGGATTGAAGCAAGAGTTTTCTGTACCTGGTACACCACAGAAAAATGGTGTAGTTGAGAGGAAGAACAGAACCTTATTAGAAGCTGCCAGAACTATGCTTGATGAAGCAAAATTGCCAACCTATTTCTGGGCAAAAGCAGTTCAAACAGCCTATTTTACTCAAAATGCCACACTGATCAACAAGCATGGAAAAACACCATATGAGATGGTGAGGGAAAAGAAGCCAAACCTGAAATATTTTCATATTTTTGGGTGCAAATGCTTTGTGTTGAAAACTCACCCTGAACAGTTGACTAAACTTGAATTAAAAGCTGATGAAGGAATTTTTGTTGGCTATCCACTGTCAACAAAGGCATTCAGAGTTTATAATCTTAGAATTAAGGTGATCATGGAGTCAATTCATGTGTCATTTAATGACAAGAAAATAACTGGACTTGAAGATATAGATGAACATGATCAACTGCACTTTGAAAATGAAGACTTAATCTCTGATGAAGTAAACTCTGATGAAACTGATCTGACAAACTCTGTTGAAACATACTCTGAACCTCTACTGGTAAACACTGAAGAAACTTCTCAGCCAGAACAAAGGGGAGAACCAGTTGAGGGGGGGCATGATCATAGTGATGACTCAAATTCTGATAGTGAGTCAACTGAAAAATCTGGATCAAACTCTGATGACTCAAACTCTGAAAGTGCAAAATCTGACAGTTCAAACTCTAAGCAGTCAAATTCAGGGGGAGCCTCAGAAAATGAAGAAAGACAACAAGAAAATCAGAAGAACATGGATCAAGGGGGAGGATAAAATGTTGTTAGAAGCCATTTACCTTCTGCTAGGAAATGGACAAAATCTCATACACCTGATTTAATTATTGGAGATCCAGATGCAACAGTAAGGACAAGGAGTGCTACAACAAATGAATGTCTATTTCATGCATTCTTGTCTAAGAATGAACCAAAGAAGGTAGAAGAAGCTCTTCAAAATGCTGATTAGATAACAGTAATCCAGGAGGAGTTAAATGAATTTGAGAGGAATGAAGTATGGACCCTTGTACCTAGACCAAAGAATAGATCTGTTGTTGGTACAAGATGGGTTTTCAGAAACAAAACTGATAGTGAAGGAGTTGTTACAAGGAACAAGGCTAGACTTGTGGCAAAAGGCTATTCACAGCAGGAAGGAATAGACTATGATGAAACTTTTGCTCCAGTTGCAAGATTTGAGGCAATAAGAATTTTTCTAGCATATGCCTCTCACAAGAAATTCAATGTATTTCAGATGGATGTGAAAAGTGCTTTTCTGAATGGGAAGCTCGAAGAAGAATTGTTTGTTGAACAACCACCAGGTTTTGTGGACCCAAAATATCCAGACTATGTCTAAAGGCTGGATAAGGCACTCTATGGAGTTAAGCAGGCACCAAGAGCATGGTATAGAACTCTGGCTCAATTTCTTTTAGAAAGTGGGTTCAACAGAGGTACAATTGATAAAACATTGTTCTATTTTAACTATGGTGATGACTTGCTTTTAGTTCAGATATATGGTGAAGCAAACAGATTATGGAATTTTCATAAATCAAGCAAAATATACCAGAAATCTTCTCAAGAAATTTGGTATGCTTAACTGCTCATCTGCATCAACTCCCATGGCAACAGCAACAAAGTTGGACAAAGACACAGGAGCTTCAGTTGATATGACAAACTATAGAGGCATGATAGGGTCTCTTCTTTATCTAACAGCTAGCAGGCCTGATATCATGTATGCAACTTGTCTCTGTGCAAGGTTTCAGGCAGACCCCAGTGAACCACATCTAACAGCTGTGAAGAGGATTTTTAAGTATCTCAAGGGAACCATAACCTTAGGTCTGTGGTATCCTAGAGAATCAGATTTCAACTACTTGGTTACTCTGATGCTGACTTTGTAGGCTGCAAGATAGACAGAAAAAGCACCAGTGGAAGTTGTCAATTTCTGGGTGATAGACTAGTTTCTTGGTACAGCAAGAAACAGAAATCAATTTCTACATCTACAGCTGAAGCAGAGTATATTGGTGTTGGTAGTTGTTGTGCACAGATTCTGTGGATGAAGAATCAATTGCTGGATTATGGATTGAGGTACAGTAAAATACCTATTTACTGTGATAATCAAAGTGCTATTGCTATGACAGGTAATCCAGTACAACATTCAATGACCAAGCACATCAGCATAAGGTACCATTTTATCAGAGAACATGTAGAGGAAGGGAATATTGAGCTTCATTTTGTGTCTACAGAACAACAGCTTGCAGATATCTTCACCAAGCCATTGAGTGAAGCTGTATTTACAAGGCTGGTAAATGAACTAGTAATGGTCTCTGGTTTTGACTAGAGATATTGGTTAGACTCAAAATTTTACTTATGTAATGTGTTGCTCATATTTCTATGGTATGTTAACTGCTATGTGAACTCCGTTGTTAAACTCTGCTGTAATAACCCAGATTTTTGTAATATTATAAAACCCTAATGAATAGTGATTTGACGGATATGAGAGAGAGCTTGTAAGCACCACCTTATATAAATGTAGTATTTTTGAAGTCTAAGTATGAAAGGTTATTGTACTAAGAAAATAAAAGAATGCAAAAGCCATCAGGATTCGAATATTTCACCTTTTACGAAATGTTTCATAAATTATGAGGTACCGAGGAATAAGAAACTCAAAGGGTAATATATAAAAACCCTAATATGAAATTTATAGAATTTAAGATACGAATGACAAAGGATTAGAAATGATGATGGAAATCTGTACGCGATAAACGTTTCGCGAAAAAATTATCGGAATGCAAAATGGATTAAACGACTTAAGATGGATGGAAAATAAGCTAAGTGCTTGATATCCATGCAAGGTGGTAAGCCAAATCCATGTAACAAGATAATTAGAATGAGCAATGTTATTTATCTTGTTGACTTCTCGGTCATAAATCTTGTAAAACTATTCGTTTCACTCGTAACTTGGTTGCTGTTTATCAATTGAATCTTTGAGTAACATTCTCATCATTCGAGGGGTAAGATTATTGGAACAAGATGGTATCCTCTCACAAGCAGCAGCTTGAGAGATATGATGTTGAATTTTCCTTTCCAACTAGATACGACTACTTTGTGGAGTATTATCAACAAGTATCATACTTGGGGAAAGGGGGATGAACTTTACGTTCAGAGTCAAGAACTTCTTTTCGAACTTGGAGTCGTGTAAGAGACCGAGTAGCGCCGGTCCATCCCAATTGGCCCAACCATTGGCCGAGGAGATCTAACAGGGCAGTAGATAAGTAAATCCGTCAGCTCTTCCTTCTACCGGTAGTAAATCTAAATTGAGCTGTACAATCTGCGACTGATCATCGTAAGGATTGGAACAGTGGGCGCGGTGAATACTCCAGCAAAAGTTCACCTTTTATTGCATTTGTTTTCTGTAACATTATCATTGTTGGCAGTATTGGAAAGTATTTATAATTGGAATTGCAATATTTTCCTGCATGTTCCTCTTCTATGATACATGATAATATCTTGCTTATCTTCGACATAGCAGATATTCCCACCTATATTTGCATTTTGAGTTACCTTGTAACTTCATCGTTTATGTTATACTGGCATCATTTCCATAAATGCATGGCATATGGTTTGAATGAAACTTTTGAACTGTTATATATTATCGTTCAGTTATATATTATCGTTGGTGGGCTATTGCTCACCCTTGCTTTATTATTATATCACAACAACAACTAGACCAGATGACTCGCACAAGGTGCACTCGACGCTGACGAGGACGATGAGACTACCAGAGCTGAAGAAGAAGCTAGTAGTAGGATAGATTCATTCTTTCAGTACCAAGTATATGGGCTGGTATGACTTATGAAAATGGATGGTAAAGGGTATGTATTCATATTGAAATTCTTTTGGATTGTTAGAACTCATAATGTGATTATTAAAATTTGGTAGTTACTCTGATTTCATCTCCGGGACTATAACGGGTGTGTTTTATATTGTTGTGTTGGGTCATAAAGATGTAATTTATTTTATGTTGAAGTAAGTTCAAGTATTGTGGACAGAAATGGAGATCGTAACGACCGGATCCCGGATCCCGGATATGGGGATGTTACAGAAGTGGTATCAGAGCGTACGTTATAAACCCCAGAGATGAGGCGACGTTAAAACAATAAATTCACTAAGATAATAAGTGTTAGTATTGGTGCCCTAGAGGCAATGTATACATTATATTTATGTTTGAGTGATATTATATATTTGATATATATATATATATATATATATATATATATATATATATATATATATATATGTTTATTATTGGCTTTATTTACTGCGAAATAAATAAAGTATAATAAATGTCCTTAGAACCTTGATACGAATTATATAGTTGCAAGTATGTGACTTGAACATGAGATTATATAATGATTGTATCATATTCTTAAATGTCCCTAGCCGAGTATTATTATTACTTAGGACAATAATAATACACCGAGGCTAGTATGATAATTGACTGATGACCACATCTCATTGGTCATAAGTATGAAGATACTAAAAGCAATGCATAGGTAATTGTACGAGTACAGGGTACTGGACAGACCCACAATGAGATACATCATGGTAAATAATAAATGTGTCATATGTATTCTCACAGTGATAATGGTGTAATGATCCTTAGACCTGAAGTCGTTATAATTCTACATGAGAATTTATATATTTTGAATTCGTCAAAAGTTATCTTTAGCCGGATAATGATAAAGGTGAATATCGGATATATTATGAATCATGTGAGAAATATGAACGATCTAGATGGGATTTAAATCTCCTGATAAAGGAGTGATATTATCGGCCTCTTGTTTGAGTGAGACTATGAAATGCATGGCCATGCTCGAATGTTGATTTGATTAAATAGTCTACTCATCGATCAAGAAAATGAAGATTAAATTATGAAGAGGATGACACATTACATGCCTCGAGTTTAATCTATAATATCATGATTTAAAAGGATTATATTACATGGAACATTAGTCATAAAAGGTTGATTGAATCGTTGATTTAATTATTGTTTAATTGGGTAGCAATAATGTGTTACTAGACACCGCTTATTGTTTGTAATTTTATTAGAGAATAAAATTATTGCCAATTAAATAATAACCTACAGGGTCACACACATAGAATGTTTAAAAGGGAAATTAATTTATTTTATGAATTTAAATTAATAATAATTTAAATTATGAATTTAAATTAATAATAAATAATAATTCGAATTTTATAAAATTAATTAAGTGAGACTTGATTAGTTAAAGATAAAATTTGAAGATGTATTTTCTTGACTTATTTGATTAATTAAGTATGACTTAATTAATTTATTTAAATAAATAAGATATGTTTAAATAAAATGGCCTAATTGTTTAAGGCTCCATTTGACTTTGTTTTTCTATAAAAGCCAAGTGTTGGCAAGTCATTTAGAATTGAGAAGAACTGAAAATTCAGTTTGTACAAGAGAGAAACAAGGGAGAAAATCAAGCTAAGTCAAGAACACATCCAAGATTATTTATTTTTGGCTAGTACCTCATCCCGTGGCGAAATCGTTCGACGATTCAAGCAAGCATTCAAGTGTGGATACCGGTGGAGGAGTTATATTTTTAGCTCTCAAATCAACAAGCTAGGATTTCCATTTGACATCCATTGGAAAGCTTTAATAGGTAAGATCTTGATCTTGACAATTTTTTTATACCATGATCATCAATTTATACATGGATCCGGGACTTGGAATTCGTTTTTAATTGTTATTTTCGTTAATTCCGTTGCGTTATCATGCCCGAATTCCAACAATGGTATCAGAGCTACATGTATAAATGGATGATTTGGTATTGTGTTCTTGAAAATGAATCATACATGAATTTTATGAATTTTTGCCATGCTTCATTTTAACATACAAAAGATTTTCTATAAATGTTATGATTGTTTGTATGATGTTATAAATTGTTATAACATGTTTTGAATGATGTATTATATGTTAGATATGTTAAACACATCATTGGAATTATTTTAGAATTGATAAAAGCTGAAATTTTCATTCTATATAAAAATTCTGGAGTTTCTGCAGATTCTGGGGAAATCTAGGAAAACTAGAGTTGCGCATTCTGAGAATGCGTGTCGCCAGAAATCTACTGGTGTTGCGCATTCTTGCAATGCGCATCCCGTGTAGACAGGTGTTGCGTATTACTGTAATGCGCATCACAAGTCGGGCGGCCAGCAGTCTGTGCGCAGAATGATGTTTTTTTTATTTTTTTATTTTCTTTTTCTACTTTAACATTTTCTTTTGCTTTTTGCTTTAAGATTATGTTAGTGGCCACTTATTGGTATTAATCATTTCACTCTTAATGCTTGTCATGATTAAAGTTTTAATAATTGAATTTTTTTATCATGGATTTAAAAATTATTATTAATTCAAAAATTTTTATTAATTAATTTAATTTCGAATTTTAATAATATATTTAAATTATGAATTTGAATATTATTATTAAATTCGAATTTTGATTAATTAATTTCAATTTAATTTTTTTTTCGGATTAAAATTTTAATTAGTTTAATTATATTAATTCGAATTTAATTAATTAAATTTGATTTATTTATTTAATTCCTTTTAAATAATTAGGTATTTAAATTAAGGAGTTAAATATTAATCGATATGATCATGATTAATGTGATGTCTATAATTGTTATATGAGCATGGTGCATTGGTTATGGCCTAAAGACCCGTAGAATAAATGTTTTAATTTTATTTATGGTCTGTAATAATTAAATACGGCTTGCATGTCGTTATTCTTGTAATTATTAAATCTCGAATGCAACTCGAGTTCTTTCGTAATGTATTTCAAAACGAGCTTGGAGGCAATCAATGGAGGCTTAGGAAGCAATGAAGAATTATGTAATAATTAGTTATTACAACGATAGATTGACCTTGATCTTTTCATTAGCTCGAAAAGATTACATAGGATCGGGCCATAACCATCGCACGTTTAATTTTGCGTAACTGCACTTTACATATGATGCATGGATATATTAGATATATGTATGGATGCATGGATGTATGGAAATTTTAGAATGTATGTATTAGATACGTCACATATGCCATGTTTAAACAAGATAAAATCTGTAACGATTTAAAATTTAAACAAACGATCAAGATCGTTAAATTTTTCTAAAAATCCCTTAAGAAATATTAAGTTAAACAGATGCTTTCCAACAAATAACACTCATTAAATCCTAGATCATTGAGGAGTGGATTTGCCAAAGCAAGGGCTTCTCTATCGTGGTGAGTTGTGATTAAGTAAACAAGCTTACTTGAAATGTTATTGTTGGGTCCAACTTAAATAAGTCGTCATAATAGGATTATGAACTTATAAGCATAGAGTTTAGTGAAATCTATTAGATAGATCGGAGCAATATGTTGTTCACTAAGCTATCCAGGAGTTATATACGATATAATTGACATAACGGTCTACCTAAATAATCATATTTAAGAGGAAAGCCAAAGCTGACTTAAAATATGACGAAATATGGATCTTGGCTCACTAAGAAAGGTTTTATGGGAACCATTTTCCGAATTGATAGAAAGGGCTATTAATTTGATAAAAATAGTGGGAGGTATATTACGAATATGCTATAAATCAACTTGAACATAATTGGTTTCACGAAACATGCAAACTAACTCATTTTATGCGCTTTTACAAAATTGTAGATAATAAATGGCAAACAACACAAACCACTTTTCGATACGATCAGTCCTAGAAAAGGAAAAGCTGACAGGGACAAACTTCCTAGATTGGTTTAGGAACTTGAGGATTGTCCTCAGGCAGGAGCGAAAGCTGTATGCCATTGAAGTTCCTCACCCAAATCCTCTTCCTGCTGGAGCCACACGTGCCGAGCATAATGCTTATCAGAAGCATTTGGATGACTCAACTGATGTGTCATGCCTTATGCTTGCATGCATGGCTCCTGAGATTCAAAAGCAACATGAATTGATGAATGCTTATGAAATAATTTAGCACCTCAAAAGCATGTTTGAGGGACAAGCTCGTCAGGAAAGATATGATACGAGCAAGGCATTGTATGCTTGCAAACAGGGAGAGCGAGACCCGGTTGGACCACACGTTCTTAAGATGATTGGGTATATTGAGCAACTAGATACCTTGGGCTTCCCGATTGGTCCGGAGGCTCAAATAGATCTGATCTTACAATCACTCAACAAGAACTTCTCTCAATTCGTCATGAATTACAATATGAATGAGATTGATAAGACACCCACTGAATTGTTGGGCATGTTAAGAACTGCTGAAACCAACATTCAGAAGGAATCCCCTACTCTCATGCTGATGGTGAACAAAGGGGGTGCCAAAGGGAAAAGAAAGTGGAAAGGCAATAAGAAGAGGATTGCATCCAAATCTGCTGCCAATCCTAATTCTGCTCCCAAGAAGGCTACCAAGCCTAAAGGAGGTGTCGAAAAGGGTGATTGTCACCACTGTGGTAAACCGGGACACTGGAGGAGAAACTGTCATGCTTATTTGGAAGAGCTGAAGAAGAAGAAGGCTGCTGGGCAGACTTCTACTTCAGGTATTTATGTAATAGAAGTCAATTTGTCTACTTCTACATCTTGGGTATTGGATACTGGATGTGGTTCTCACATTTGTATAAATGTGCAGGAACTGCAAAGGAGTAGGACACTGGCTAAGGGAGAAGTAGACCTATGAGTTGGAAATGGAGCAAAGGTTGCTGCTTTGGCTGTAGGGACTTACCATTTATCATTGCCCACTGGGCTTATATTAGAACTTGAAAACTGTTTGTATGTGCCTTCTATTTGTAGAAACATTATTTCTGTTTCTTTTTTGGACAAGAAAGGTTTTTCATTTACCTTTAAAGACAATGGTTGCTCTTTTGGTTTGAATGACATTACCTATGGTGTTTCACAGTTATTTAACGGTTTGTATGTTCTTAATTTAGATACTCCTATCTTGAATGTAAATAACAAACGACTTAAGACTAATGACTCAAATCAAACATACCTTTGGCACTGTCTTCTAGGCCATATAAACGAGAAACGCATTTCCAAGTTACATCAAGATGGTTTCTTGGATCAGTTTGATTTTGAATCATATGATGAATGCGAGGCTTGTTTACTAGGCAAGATGACTAAAGCTCCTTTTACCGGACAGGGTAAGAGGGCCACCTTACGACTAGAACTAATACATAGCGATGTATGTGGTCCTATGAGATCGATGGCAAAGGGTGGCTATTTCTACTTCATTACGTTTACTGATGATTTCAGTAGATATGGATATGTGTATCTTTTGAAGAACAAATCCGAAGCATTTGAAAAGTTCAAAGAGTATAAGGCAGAAGCACAAAAGCAAACTGGCGAAAGCATAAAAACTCTAAGATCTGATCGAGGAGGTGAATACTTAAGCCAAGAGTTTAAGAACTATTTGAGGGAGTGTGGTATTGTATCACAACTAACTCCTCCTCGATCACCACAATGGAATGGGGTTTCTGAAAGGAGGAATCGTACCTTGTTGGACATGGTGCGATCAATGATGAGTCAAGCAGATCTTCCAATTAGTTTCTGGGGTTATGCCATGGAAACGGCTGCATATACACTAAACTGTGTTCCTACTAAAACGGTTCAACAAACTCCATATGAGATATGGACAGAGAAACGGCAAAGCATGTCCTTTATGAAAGTATGGGGATGTGAAGCATTTGTGAAACGCCTAACATCAGACAAGCTTGGACCGAAATCTGAAAAATGTAATTTTGTGGGATACCCAAAGGAAACAAAGGGTTATTCTTTCTATAGTCCCTCGGAGAACAAAGTAATTGTTGCTCGAACTGCTGTATTCTTAGAAAGAGAGTTAGTCTCTAGAAAAGACAGTGGGAGGAAAATAGATCACGATGAAGATCGAGAACCACTTGATAACGTTGAACCAGAGGTGGAGCATGAGCAAGAAATACAAGATAACATTGCTCAAGAAACACAAGTTGTTCGCAGATCTAGTAGAATTCGCCATGAGTCAAAGAGAAATTATGGATTTCTCTTAACTCAAAATGACGATGTGATGCTCATAGACCAAGATGAGCCTCTCACCTACCAAGATGCTGTGAACTCACCAGACTCTGAGAGATGGCAAGAAGCCATGAATTCTGAGATGGATTCCATGTATGAAAACCAAGTATGGACTTTGGTTGATCCACCTGAAGGGGTAAAACCTATAGAGTGCAAATGGATTTTCAAGAAGAAAATCGACATGGAAGGTAAAGTACAGACCTATAAAGCACGACTGGTTGCAAAAGGTTTCAAACAAATTCATGGTATTGACTAGGATGAAACCTTTTCACCAGTAGCAATGATAAAATCCATCAGAATTTTGCTTGCAATAGCGGCTTACTATGATTACGAAATATGGCAGATGGATGTCAAAACAGCTTTCCTTAACGGAAGCCTTGAAGAGGATGTATACATGACACAACCTGAAGGTTTTGGAATTCCAAAGGATGCTGGAAAGGTATGTAAGCTGCATAGATCCATTTATGGATTGAAGCAGGCCTCTCGGAGATAGAACATCCGGTTTGATGAAATAGTCAAAGGTTTTGGCTATATTCAGAACGTGGATGAACCATGTGTTTACAAAAAGTTTAGTGGGAGCCATGTGGCATTCCTAGTATTATATGTCGATGATATATTATTAATAGGGAATGACATTCCTTCTCTACAGGCTGTAAAGACTTGGTTAGGACAAAGTTTTTCTATGAAAGACTTGGGTGAGGCTACCTATATATTAGGGATCAGGATCTATAGAGATAGATCAAGGAGATTAATCGGCTTAAGCCAGAGTACATATATTGACAAGATTTTGCATCGTTTTGGAATGCAAGATGCAAAAAGGGGATATGTCCCCATATCTCATGGGATAACGATCTCAAAAGAGAATGGTCCGAAATCATTGGATGATAAAGACCTCATGAGTAAGATACCATATGCTTCAGCAATTGGATCTATCATGTATGCAATGATATGTACTCGTCCGGATGTCTCGTATGCTTTAAGCATGACGAGCAGATACCAGTCTAATCCAGGTGAAGGTCACTGGACGGCGGTCAAGAATATTCTTAAGTACTTGAAAAGGACTAAAGATTCATTCTTGGTGTATGGAGGAGATGAGAAGCTAACGGTAAAGGGTTACACGGATGCTAGTTTTCAGACTGACAGAGATGACTCTGTTTCTCAGTCTGGATTTGTGTTTTGCCTAAATGGAGGTACTGTAAGCTGGAAAAGTTCGAAGCAAGAGACAGTAGCTGATTCTACAATGGAATCCGAGTATATTGCGGCATGTGAAGCAGCCAAGGAGGCTGTATGGATACGGAAGTTCATTACAGTGCTTGGTGTAGTTCCATCGATCGCAGATCCCATAGATCTTTACTGCGATAATAATGCAGCTATAGCACAAGCCAAGGAGCCGAGAGCTCACAACAGAACAAAGCATATACTTCGGAGATATCACCTTATTCGAGAGATAAATGATAGAGGAGATATTCACATATGTAAAGTGCATACTGATGATAATATTGCAGACCCGCTGACTAAGGCTCTGTCGCAGCAGAAGCATGAATGTCACACTAGTAGCATGGGTATTCGATACATGGGTGATTGGCTCTAGTGCAAGTGGGAGATTGTTAGTATTAGTGCCCTAGAGGCAATGTATACATTATATTTATATTTGAGTGATATTATATATTCGATATATATATATATATATATATATGTTTATTATTGGCTTTATTTACTGCGAAATAAATAAAGTATAATAAATGTCCTTAGAACCTTGATACAAATTATATAGTTGCAAGTATGTGACTTGAACATGAGATTATATAATGATTGTATCATATTCTTAAATGTCCCTAGCCGAGTATTATTATTACTTAGGACAATAATAATACACTGAGGCTAGTATGATAATTGACTGATGACCACATCTCATTGGTCATAAGTATGAAGATACTAAAAGCAATGCATAGGTAACTGTACGAGTACAGGGTACTGGACAGACCCACAATGAGATACATCATGGTAAATAATAAATGTGTCATATGTATTCTCACAGTGATAATGGTGTAATGATCCTTAGACCTGAAGTCGTTATAATTCTACATGAGAATTAATATATTTTGAATTCGTCAAAAGTTATCTTTAGCCGGATAATGATAAAGGTGAATATCGGATATATTATGAATCATGTGAGAAATATGAACGATCTAGATGGGATTTAAATCTCCTGATAAAGGAGTGATATTATTGGCCTCTTGTTTCAGTGAGACTACGAAATGCATGGCCATGCTCAAATGTTGATTTGATTAAATAGTCTACTCATTGATCAACAAAATGAAGATTAAATTATGAAGAGGATGACACATTACATGCCTCGAGTTTAATCTATAATATCATGATTTAAAGGGATTATATTACATGGAACATTAGTCATAAAAGGTTGATTGAATCGTTGATTTAATTATTGTTTAATTGGGTAGCAATAATGTGTTACTAGACGCCGCTTATTGTTTGTAATTTTATTAGAGAATAAAATTATTGCCAATTAAATAATAACCTACAGGGTCACACACATAGAATGTTTAAAAGGGAAATTAATTTATTTTATGAATTTAAATTAATAATAATTTAAATTATGAATTTAAATTAATAATAAATAATAATTCGAATTTTATAAAATTAATTAAGTGAGACTTGATTAGTTAAAGATAAAATTTGAAGATGTATTTTCTTGACTTATTTGATTAATTAAGTATGACTTAATTAATTTATTTAAATAAATAAGATTTGTTTAAATAAAATGGCCTAATTGTTTAAGGCTCCATTTGACTTTTTTTTTTTCTATAAAAGCCAAGTGTTGGCAAGTCATTTAGAATTGAGAAGAACTGAAAATTCAGTTTGTACAAGAGAGAAATAAGGGAGAAAATCAAGCTAAGTCAAGAACACATCCAAGATTATTTATTTTTGGCTAGTACCTCATCCCGTGGCGAAATCGTTCGACGATTCAAGCAAGCATTCAAGTGTGGATACCGGTGGAGGAGTTATAATTTTATCTCTCAAATCAACAAGCTAGGATCTCCATTTGACATCCATTGGAAAGCTTTAATAGGTAAGATCTTGATCTTGACAATTTTTTTATACCATGATCATCAATTTATATATTGATCCGGGACTTGGAATTCGTTTTTAATTGTTATTTTCGTTAATTCCGTTGCGTTATCATGCCCGAATTCCAACAATAAGAACTCTTGCCAAGTTGATAGTCGGACTATTTAATGTAGTGATGACACATAAAACCATTATGGGAACTCTTAAGTATCATGATAGTAACTTAGCACAATATCGAATCGACGAGTAAGGCGACAGACCTTGAGGCATACGAGCAGCAGCGCGATGATGCTTTATATGCAGAAGATCGGCGGGTAATTCGATGGAGTACCCTACTAGAAACCCGAAAGAGGTTCCAGTAGATAAGGAAAATCCAGTTAGGATAACGAGCTTACCCTTGAGGAATGAGGGCCGCAGCCAGAAAGACTGTGAAGATTAAGGTATGGTGCTCAGAAAAGTAAGCATAAAGAACTGAGCTATTAGCAAGAGAACTGAAGATTCATGTTGGATTCGTAGCCGGACTACTGGATGTGGTACCAGGGACGGATTGAAAGGATCACTTGAGATCTTATACGGGAATAGACGAGAATCCTTAGAGACTTTCATATTAACGAAGAAAGAGCTAGAGGGATGTATGATTATCAAAGACATCGATTTAGGGCGAGGAGCAGAGTCCCTAGGGATAGTTGAGAAGGAGGCAGTAAGTGCCACATCATTTGATAAATGAATTAGTATGAATATTGTCAGTAATAATTCGCCATAAAAAGGCAAATGTCATAGGTTATAATTTATGAAACCAAATGGAGGTTAATGAGGTGGTTTTATTAAGGGAAATGTTCATTTTATGAATGAATCAGTTAGAAAGTAAAGGCATTGGGGAGTGATAGCATGATTTGATAAAGTTATATAAGGAAGTAGTAGGCAAGGCAATGATCTCAGAACCTACCGGAAGATAAGACCAGTGAGTCAAGATGAACTCGTAATGAGGCTACTGTCAGAGACTGAGTATAGAGTTAACTCAACTCAGTTAAATGATGAACCAAAAATGTTAGAAGCATGTGATTCAGAGGAATATTAAATTCTTTCTTTGAATGGATTATAGTAGTTACTTTAAGTTTACTCTGACGCGGAATTATAATGGATCAAGTAATACGATCAGCAGTTAAAGAGAAAAATGTGAGAAAATCTTCTTGGAGCTAAAAAGTGAAGTTGGTAATGACCAAGAGCTGGCATTGCTTAATGGAAAAAGGAGACTTTGTGCTTCCAACGACGCTTCACATAAAGGATTATGATGCGTGCTTGCGCAGCACGACAAAGTACTTGTGGATGCATTCGGACAACACGGTTCACCAGGTTCAGATGGCCTTAGTAGTGCCAATTTTGTGGAACAACCAACTCCTACGGTAATATTCCTTCTGAGACTAGTGGTTAGGTAGACCGACATTTGGTAGTAATGAATATCAGGACGTATAGGTATCAGGACGTTGTGACAGGTTTCAGTTTGAAACTGTTGATTCCCTTTTAACTATAACTGCTTATGGTTCTACCTACTTGGAGGTTCATAGAATTATTCTTCAGGTTTCGAAACTGGTCTCCTTAATGTTACCAGTAGGTGGATAGATTAACCAAAATTTCCCTGATTCTGGAAAGGAATTCGGCGAATTTTAGCAAACCTTGTCTTTCTGATTATCAGAGAACATCATTGAAGAGAATGGAAACTGGAGCGAACCCTGTGGATTGGGTAAGGTTTCCGTAAATGGGTTAGTAGACAGACCCTGAGTATTACAATCGATGGTAGAGATAAAATGATGAAGTGAGATTGGACGGAAACAGGAAATGTAGGTAAGAAACCAGCCGGACTGAGAAACTCCGGGATTGACTTAAGTGAAAAGGCTGTTATGCCAGGAATGGTAAGCTTGTGTGGCACGTGGGATTGATAAGAATAGTTGAAAAGATCAAAGTAGAGGAAAGGTGACCGGAGACGGTGCCGAGTAGTCGATTAAGACTTATATGGAGTAAAGTTTTGGAAAGGTAGAAAGGTATCAAAGAAGAAGGAACTATGCCGGTAATTGCTAGAAAAGTAATGCTAGTAGCCAAGCCCTAAAATCATATATTTTTATTTTAGTGTGGCCAGTTGAGGCCAAGTCACAAAGGATTATCAAGTGACTAGACCAGCAATGAAAGGACAAAGCAGGGTTGCTTCTAAGTAAGCACCGACTGCAAGGGCTTCTGATATAAAGGAAACATTAATGAGATCGTAGGAATCTTCTACTGAACCCTTTGCAACCCATGTTTTGATTGGGAATTTAACAGACTTTTTTTTTAAAATGGGGTCACCCATACTAAAGTGATTCATGTGTATATGATTGCCCAAGATTACGAGTAAAAATGGAAGTATAGTGACTTGAGATGTATGATGTTAGGGTATCAAGAATACCATGAATATATTATGACGAAGGAAAGTAAACAATGAAGGTATATGAAGAGAGTATAGAAATGGTCAGAGATTGATCAGTATGCTGTAGAAATTTTGCCTAAGGTAAGTACCTTTGAAAAGAATGATAAGCACTAAGAGGTTCACGTTGAACTCGACCAATATCTTCCAAAACAGCCTTGCTACCATTACCAAGTTCTGTAAGAGAACAGACAGACATACGTTGTCTTTTGGACGGTCAAATAGGCTGACAACTATCTGAAAGAAGAGGTTATCATTAAGCCACCGATCGATTGCCAATTATAGGATGCAAGAATTCCTTGGCAGTTGAATTAAGGATAGGATATCCATAAATTAAGACAAACCTTGGGGAATGCATAAGGGATGGCATTAACCCTAATAAAGACATTGTGAATTCAGATGATATTAGTTGGATTTGCTAAGGCAACAATGACCTGTAAGGATTATAAAAAAATGAGTTTTGGAAAGAACATGGATAGAATTATTAGAGTATTGATCAATGACGTTTGGATATACCCTGTGCCTAGAAAATACAGGAGGAATGATGAGGACGACCTAAGAAACCTTACAAGAAAAAAGTTAACATTCTGAGTTTCAAAATAGAAGCTTGGTAGAGAATGTAAGACACAATAACAATAATGCCAGATGAGGCATGTATGAAACCATGATGAGGTATGGATGGAATCAAAGAAGGTTGAGATTATCCTAGAACAAGAAAGAACTTAGAAAACAAATATCCTTGGTATGATTGAGGGTAACTTTGATAAAGTTCCCACGGGAAGGTGGAAGCAATGACTTATGAAAAAAGACTGATAGTTATATTTTTTTCCTTCAGCAGAGCTTAAGGGAGAATGCTTTCACCCAACAGTGATGAGAATGAGGTAGAAAAATTTGAGTTGGAATGTATCCAGAGAACATGGATTACAAGAAATTATTATTATTAGGAAAGGCCAATGAGGTGGCCGACAGTCTAAGTATAGAGGAATAATTATAAATGTTCATACCAAAGAAACAGAATGATATTTGGAAGGACCTTGAAGGTCATATCGGAGTGGAGTAAATTACATTCATTCTGATGACTATGCAAGAATCGACGGTAATAATAGTTAAGTAAAGATTCGATTCTCGATATCGTCTTAAGCAAACTACACACCTTAGAAGGTCCCATTTTGAGGCAAACCAGGACCATGATACAAAATTGACGAAGTAAACCATTAAGTTTCCAGTCTTTTATGGAAGATGCATGAGTGATAGTTTCATCAACCGGACATAGCTGCGATGCTTGAAACTCTTCTACAATTTTATCTACTTCATGTAATATCTACATCAAGTTCAGGAAGTGTTCCTTATGGATAAGGAATAGTGATTACTTTGTCTCCCTAAAGGATTTGAAACCCGTATGGTTAGCTATTAACGCCCTACGTAAACAACAAGCGATGGTGATTCTTCTAAGAAAGTAGATGACAACGTAAAGATAAAAAAAGTGCTGCTATTGATAACCTAAATGGCATGTTGACGAAAGACAAGCAAGTTTGTGTTAGTGTACTTCTGCGCAAACAAGATAGAGAATATGAGGTTGACAATTCATGATGCTAAATGTATTCCTGTAGAAAGAATTAAGGGCAGTTGAGCCCGAGATTTGTTGGGCCATCTGAGAGTTTAAAAGTGTTCGGAAGGTGGCATTCGAGCCAGCTCTACCCCCAAAACTTATAGCATGATCGTAACGTGTTTCTTGTGGCAAGGCTACGCCAGTAAAATGCAGATGCTCGATAGATGATAAGAGTACGAGCAAGTAGATATACGACCTGGTCTGACTTACGAAGAACAACCTGTGGAAAATCACGGATAGAAAAGAACAAGTGATGAGAAACAAGGTTAGCAGAAGTAGATTATATTGAATCTAAGTTAAAGGGATCGGCCAGATTCATTTCAGAGAGTTTAAATTGGAATAACGTGATGATTATAGAGTAAATGTGACGTAATACCGATAAGGAGGTACCAAGTGCAAAAGGTGTCTCAATAAAGAGATGAAGGTGAAAGTAAATAATAGAAGTAAATAAGAATCAGATAATAAGAAGGATGTGATTGATAAAGAAAAGACTGGGAAAGCAACTATGGAATATGAAGCAAGGAATGTTATGAATGGATTAATAAATGGGTTTTCTGATGAATTCTCGGGATGACAACCTGATAGTGTTAATATTATAGATATGAAAAAACTAGTAGCGTGACATGGAATGTCAGTAACAATGGTGTCAAGCGAGAAACTAAGATTTAACCTGAAAGGTTCAAAGATTTTCCAAAAGCAAGTGTTGCTAAGGTTGAACCAGAGTACAGGTCCAGAGAATAGTGGACAAAGCGGCAAGATATGTTGACACGTGAGGTTGCGATCAAATAGTATTGGATATAATTATGATTAATTTCTTCTTTGATGAACCTCTATAGTTCAGAGGTAAATTCTGAGTATGATATTTTACAATCATGAAAACTTTCTATAATCCTCTAGAACTCTTTTCTTTTCTTCTCTCTTATTCATCTGCTTTATGAATTGAGACGAACAACCCTTTAAGGAGGGGAGGTACTGCTACGTGACTATCTGTCTATGTGATAGAAGTCTAAGTGGAATACCATAACTTGTTTAATTGCATGTCAAGTACTAAAGGCTGGCCCCCTTCTGTACTAACTATGCAATATAACAAATGTTCATTAATCATAGTGATCTCTCAATAAATCATTCCACTTTTCTATATTGATCGAGATTGCGAAGATTAAAGCGATCAGGAAATGCACAGTACGAGTGAGGTTACCTCCCTCCGAATTCGCAGTATGATAGTGATACCAATGTTACTCCAGGTATCAATAAGGATAAGATTGAGTAAGAGCATAACCCGGATAGTGTGTGGTACGAAAATTAGCAACGTTGATGGAAAAAGGATAAAGTATGGATTGTAGCACTAGAAAATGTGCTGAGAAAGGGTAGAACGACTAAGAATTGACCGGGAAGCTAAAAAGTGAATGACAGGCAAACGACTCTTTGCTTCCTACCTGATTCCGGGACGGAATCCTTTTAAGGAGGGGAGACTGTAAGAACCCCAAATTTTGGATATAATTAAAACTTTTTATTATGTACTGAGGTAATGGTGAATAGTGATTACGACTACGATGTAACGATTGAGATAATGAATGAAAGGAATAGATTTGGATTCAAATGTTTATATGCCATGAAGAATAATATTGGTTGACACTTTAGATAAGAATTATCTATCTCCTAGGGAATTGAGATTTGATAATTCTAAAGGAGAAGATCATTCTTATGTCATCCAAATCGATATCTGTTATTGGTCTAGTGGGTCCTTAAAAAGGTTAAGGAACAATCGAAAGAGATCAGGAACAATTGTACAACCCTAAGAGAATAATTAAAGAATAAAGAATGAATAGTGTTTTTGGTGGAAAAGAGAATATTATGAGACGACACTATATAGAAGTATTCGGAACGGATTTCCGAGTTCGTAATATTGATCCAGGGGGAAAATAATTGTATGTAAAAGCTGTCGGATTCTGAAAAAACCGCACTTTTATTTTCTCCGAGAGTTCCCTGGTTGATAGACTTAAGAATTTAATGAAGGGATTTAAGGAATATAAATTCGAGAGTTAGTAAGAAAGATGGAGAATGATAGTATTAATATTAAGAAGATTCCCGGTAAACCCTAATTAGAAATCCGTGAAATATTCCTACGAACGATCAATCGAAACGAGCAATAAACAAATAAAGAAACAAGCAGAGGGAGCAAGATGCATGCACTTACCATATGAAAATATCTAGCAACCAATCTAGTTACATTAGTAACTAGAAACAAGTGAAGCAACCAAGTACTTAGCCAATCCAACCTTAGTTAGCTTGTAAACCATCCAATGATCAACACTTGTCTCTCCAAAAACCTCATCCATGACATCACACCTTTATTAAAGCTACTTTATCAAGTTATTATCTAAAGACATAGCAATAATACACCTTGGATGAGATAAGGGCAAGAGAAAAGCTAGAAACACAAGAACTCTCCAAACTGTCCAGCAAGACCAGCAAGGAGAGAAAAATTCATATCTCCATTTATATCCATGATAAAATCACCAAATTTTAACCAAAGCCTCTCCACTCCATGGTCAATATTCTCTCCAAATTTCATAGCAATCCAAGTAGTATAGCCTAGTCAAATCACCTCCCCAAGTTGAAGAAGCAAACTGTCCTGATGCTTGACAGTTTCTGGACTGATTTTCAAACGGCCATATCTCCTTCGTTTCTCAATGAAATTTGGTGTTCTTTAGCTTGTTGGAAAGCTGGTTAGATTCTCTACAACTCTCCTTTAGGAGACTCACCCAAGAAAGCATGGTAAGGGCCTCGTTTTTGCAGATCTTTAAACTAATGGATAGTAATCTTTAAGAACTAACTTTAGTTTTATTGTTTCTTTGGATGATCCAAGCTTGTTTAAGGTGTTCTAATGGCTATACAAGGCTTATTAAGGCTAGGACATATCCCAAGGAAAGTAATCCACTTGAAACCCTAGCTTTGTTTTGAAGATTTAAGCATGTTCTTGATGATATAAGATTAGTTATAGTATTAGCATGATTATAAGCATGATTATGGATTTTGTTAGTGGATCTAAACATGGTTATTATATGATGTTAGTAGATGATTTTGGACAGATTGAGGATGAGAAATATGTGTATGAGTTGTTTGGATGCCCGGTGTGGCTTGGTTGAATTGTTATGATTTTTAGAACGTTCGATATATAGCCGTAGTAATGCCGAATTTTTGTTAACACTTAGAAACCGAGCATGACAATAAATATAATTTTCTGACCTTGATAATATTATGACTGGTCCTTGTAGATCTCAAGCCATAGATCGTTTCGGTGCAAGAATCGAAACATTCCGACTTACGGTTTAGGAGTTATGATCAAATTACTAAAATTGGTTCGGAACCGTAAGTAAAAGTTCGTAACTTCAATTGAACCCTCGTAAAGCATGTCATGCTACTCAGTGGCGAATCTTGGTAAATAAATACTAGGGGTCATAAGGAAGGTATGAAAGGAAACCACATATCAAACGGATCGTTTTCCGATTTTATAAAAATGTTGGAATCAAAGTTAAACGCGAACGAACCCCTGAAAACCCGCTTGGTTATAACTTTGGTAAAACACTTAGAAAACGAACGATAAAACTTGAGGTATAATCTCGGTTCGTAATCGATCGACTTTAGAACTTATACGACTTAAGTATATACCGAGTGTGGGTATGATGACATGTCGTAATAACGAACAAATGTCGGATCGTATCAGTAATAAAAAGAGTTACACTAAAAGGTGTATAACGAGATAATTCGAAAACGTGTTTCGATTTAAGTGAAGTTTATACCTAGACTTTTAAAATGTGATAAGTGGTTAATCTCGAATGTTCTGATTGTTTTTAGATCATCGAGCAGACATAGGACACGCTATCTCCACCCACACCCGATTATTAGGCAAGTGTTCAAAACTTTGAACCTGTTGTTGTGATAATATATATATATGATTGCCATTTTACATATGCCATAGCATGCATGCCTATTGTCGAATTATATTATGATACCTGTTCCCTGAATTGATATTAGCTTATAGACTAGATACGAATTATCAGTTATAAGTCGGATTGTTTTGATAAGACCCTTAGCGAAGGGCATATGATATTCATTCTTAAATATAGATCGGGAGTCGGTATTTTGAGATATAGATAGTCGTGGAAACCCGGAGGGATTCCAACGGCAGATTATTATTTATTTTAAGGAATGTTATTTTTAAGCGTTATTTGTATTTCCATAAAGTATCAATTACTTGGAAATATTTCGAGGAATGTTATTCGAGTATTATCTCAGTCGAGAGATATTAAATGAATGTTAGTTTCGAATATTCATTTAGAGTTGATTATTTAATGAATATTATTTTGATATTCATTAGAATGTTATTTATTAAAAGAATATTACTTTTGAATATTCATTTAAGGTTTTATGTACTTGATGAATATTATTTTAAAATATTCATTGGAAGTTCTATTTACTTAAGGAATATTATTTTGATTATTCCTTTAAAGTTTTGATTACTAAATGAATATTATTTGGATATTCATTTAGAAGATTATTTATTAAATGAATATTATTTTCAAATATTCATTTAAGGTTTGACTTATTTATTGAATATTATTTTAAATATTTATTGGAGTTTAATTATTTAATGAATAGTATTTTGAATATTCATTTAAGGAGGGATTTATTTAGTAAATAATTCCATATATTCATTCGAGGATTACTTACGAACAATATTATGAGTTAATAATATTCCGTAATTATTATTGAGTTAATAAATATTCTTGGAATATTTATTTAATTCTTTTAAATTCTTTTTAAAATGATTTATATTATTCGGAGATTATCGTTCACCTCCAGATATTATGTAAAATATTTCGGAATCTTTTTACGACTATTTTATCAAGGAAAGGTTCCCAACTCTTTATTTTTTTTCATTTAAATCTATCTTAAAAGGATTTAAATGCTCGCTCAAAATTCCATATTATAGGGGAACCTACTTGAGCAATGTTATTTATCTTGTTGACTTCCCGGTCATAAATCTTGTAAAACTATTCGTTTCACTCGCAACTTGGTTGCTGTTTATCAATTGAATCTTTGAGTAACCTTCTCATCATTCGAGGGGTAAGATTATTGGAACAAGATGGTATCCTCTCACAAGCAGCAGCTTGAGAGATATGATGTTGAATTTTCCTTTGCAACTAGATACGACTACTTTGTGGAGTCTTATCAACAAGTATCATACTTGGGGAAAGGAGGACGAACTTTACGTTCAAAGTCAAGAACTTCTTTTTGAACTTTGAGTCGTGTAAGAAGCCGAGTAGCGCCGATCCATCCCAATTGGCCCAACCGTTGGCCGGGGAGATCTAACAGGGTGGTAGATAAGTAAATCCGTCAGCTCTTCCTTCTACCGGTAGTAAATCTAAATTGAGTTGTACAATCTGCGACTGATCATCGTAAGGATTGGAACAGTAGGCGCGGTGAATACTCCAGCAAAAGTTCATCATTTAAATTCATTTATTTTCTACAACATTATCATAGTTGGCAGTATTGGAAAGTATTTATAATTGGAATTGCAATATTTTCTTGCATGTTCCTCTTCTATGATAAATGATAATATCTTGCTTATCTTCGACATAGCAGATATTCCCACCTATATTTGCATTTTGAGTTACCTTATAACTTCATCGTTTATGTTATACTGGCATCATTTCCGTAAATGCATGGAATATGGTTTGAAAGAAACTATTGAACTGTTATATATTATCGTTCAGTTATATATTATCGTTGGTGGGCTATTGCTCACCCTTGCTTTATTATTATATCACAACAACAACTAGACCAGATGACTCACACAAGGTGCACTCGACGCTGACGAGGACGATGAGACTACCAGAGCTGAAGAAGAAGCTAGTGGTAGGATAGATTCATTCTTTCAGTACCAAGTATATGGGCTGGTATGACTTATGAAAATGGATGGTAAAGGGTATGTATTCATATTGAAATTCTTTTGGATTGTTAGAACTCATAATGTGATTAATAAAATTTGGTAGTTACTCTGATTTCATCTCTGGGACTATAACGGGTGTGTTTTATATTGTTGTGTTGGGTCATAAAGATGTAATTTATTTTATGTTGAAGTAAGTTCAAGTATTGTGGACAGAAATGGAGACTGTAACGACCGGATCCCGGACCCTGGATCTGGGGGTGTAACAAAGATCGCCCAAAACGGACTTGTAGAACTCAAAATATGGCCCAAACAATAAATCAGAATTTTTTTCTAGCGAATAAGGGCGCAGTCTGCGCACTCCAGGACGTAGTCTGCGTGGCAAGTTTCTACCCAGATTTTTATTTTGCTTTAGACTTTAAGAAAATTCCCCAGGCTTCGCGTGGACAGTAAGATTGCTGAAAACAGACTTCTAGAACTCCAGATATGGCCAAAACAGTGTAGACTACGCAACCTTCCCGGAAATCCGAATTTTCCACAAAATGCTCATTTCTCATCCGTTTTCTCTTCCGATTCTTTTGCCACTTCCCGTTCTTCAATTCTTGAGCGTGAATCCACCATGGTAGCATAAGAAATCACTCCTTGCTTCATTCCAAGCTAAGAATCCACTCCAAAATCAATGGAAATCGCCAACCTTAATCGATAGTACAATCCTGCACAACTACACAAAACAAATCAAAAATGCGACAAACTTGAGGCCAAGTGAATCAATTTAAGCCGATATGGAATGCTCCAAGTGGATATAAAATCCACATATCACACCCCCAAACTTAAACCGATACTTGTCCTCAAGCATAAACAACTAAAACTTCCTAATTAGTACCACTTCCGTAGGTGATCACGGTTGCATTTGGCATATGGAACAAGCCCTTTAAACCCCTAGGCAGCCCTAGTGGACGAGTAAGGTATCGTGAGGGTCTATAGCGAATGTACCCACAAAATCCATCTAACTAAACAATGCAATGCATGAATGCAACTAATATGAAAATGCAACGATCCCCTTAAACTAACCAAAACCAACTAGCAAGCAAATATCTCAAAGAATGCAACTAAATCCAAATAGAGCTCGACTAAGTCCTCGTATACTAACAATACAAGATAGAAATGTGCGTGTGTGCGATGCTCATCTGAAATACTCCCAAAACTAGATCAAAATCATACCTATTCTTCGCCAAGACAATCACAAGTTTATAAATAGAATATACTGTAGACACTTCATAACCTAGGAATACCTCCATCCTCATCTGAGTTAGCCAGGAATTCATGATTTATTACTAACAACTATGACATATAATATACAATCATGCTTATTTAACCGTGCAATGGATGAGACCCCAAAAGGCTTATACAATAATACCCATGTAGCGAGCGTTAGGTTAGTGTATCCTAGACTATAAAAGCCTTAGGTCACTAGGCACAAAGTCCCCGTGAACTTAATTGCTCGAGTATTAAAGAGCTCACCCTGGTTAATTTTGCAATTAAACTATTTACATGACTCTTTTTTTTCTTCTTTTTTTTCCATTTTTTTTTCTTTTTTTCATTTTTTTTTTCAATCTGGAATGAGAATTCTCATTTCCAACCCTAGACTACTCATATAAATATGAGCCAGCTACTAGCCATTTGACACATAACAATTAGCATGAAATCCCTGGTTTCCCCCAAACTTAGACTTAAGTGCTCCTACGCTATCAAGGGAATAACGAAAATTCTAAATATAAACAAGTGATTAAACCTCAAAGCAACCAAACAAGCATGACCTCAACCTAGCCCAAAAGCAAACAATTAGAATGTGAAAAGATTTTGTTTCCGAAGCATGCAAGTCAATTCCTAGGACTCTATTCATCAATAATCACACTCAATAAGACATCTACCTACCAATCAGAATTAGCTCATCATAAGGGATCATGAACAATGCATGCTATGCAAATGCAACTAACATGGACTCACATGGTAAAACAAAACAAAAATAACAGAATGTCATACATGGAATAAACATGCGATACATACACAATACGAATGAATTACTACTAACATGCAATATATAATTTCCTACATGAACAAATGACACACTACTACATACTACTACATACCTAACACATGGGTTGCCTCCCACGAAGCGCTTGTTTAGAGTCAATTAGCTTGACTACGTCCAAGCCTCCATTAAGGATGATAATAATTGGCCTGGTCATCTCTTCGTGACACTTCATCGTCATCACAGCGGCACACTTTCTGCCCCTTCTCCTCGCTTGGCCTATTCGTATAACAACTATGTCCTATTCCAATGCCTTCATTGGTTGACCCAAAATCTGTCAATTTGTAGAACAACAAACATTTGCGGGCTTCGCTTGAATATAATGGAGGAGGGTAAATGTAAGTTGCTGAAGCCTTTGGTTCCACAAAGAGAACTTCCTCCATTGGCTCTAATGCGCTACCTCCATCTTTATACTCTGAGACAAGTAGAAGACCTGCATCTTTCCCATGGTCATTAGCCTCTTGGTACGCACATACCAATTCTTGAAATTTGTGTAGCTCACCAGTGTCTGTCCCAAATAGTGCCCTTTCCAATTCATCCACCATACTAGCATGATCAAATTCCTCACATGGCTTGTGAACGCTCACCTCACCTTGGAATTTGTCTTCCTCAATTATGCATGCAGTACCTTGCTCCACATCACCGTTATTTTCTAGAATTGCCTCTAGTATGAATTGCTGTTTCTCTTGTTCCAAGGTACTCAAAACTTGAGCAACTAGTGTCTCCAAAGATTTGATAGACTCCTTATTACTCTTTGCAAGCATCCTAATCTCCTCCATAACATCAACCTCATCTGACTGAAAAGTAGGAGTAGGTTGCTGATTTTGAAACTCTTCACTACCAAAGAAATATGACATATCTGGAACATCTTGCTGGTACTGTTGAGGATGGTAATGAAAATATGGTTGTTCCTCATAAGTGATATATGGATCAACTCCTTCGTAGTAACAATATTGTGAGGTATTATGAATGCCCAAACATTGCTCATATTGCTGAGGCATGGATGTCCTCGAATATGCCCACCATGGCAACTCCTCGCCTGCCATTTTCAAACACTCAAGTACCTGAAATACACCGAACTAAACAAGACAGATGAGAATACAAATCCGAGTCAGTGAAATCTAATGACCACTGACGACAAGCACATAAACTAAAATAAAACACCGATGATCCCCGACAGCGGCGCCAAAAACTTGTTAACACAAATACACGCAAGTGTACGCGGTCACAAGTAATATAGAATAAAGTTGAGTTCGTTCCCATAGAGATCTGGTTATGGTTTTAATTCAGTTATTGTACCTATGCAACAATGTATGGTTATTACTCACTGCTAAGACAATTAACAAATTTGGGTTTAATTAACTAAATTAACTAAGAAGTAAATTAACAACTAAGAATTAACTAACTAACGAGAATTGGAATCGAATTACTTCTACAAGAGTAACATGGGATCCTAACTTCATTAAATACTTCACTTAGATCTGACACCTTTAATCACTATAAGCAATGGTTGTGATATCTGATCGGATAACACGAAACAAGTACACGCTACCTGTCAGCATACGTATACCAAACTACCCATACATCCATAAAAGAGATAGAAGATGAATAGATAGCAATTATGCTTAGACCCTATATGTCTATAGAATTTGAAAACATAACGGTTGAAGAGAAAGTTATCCATAAAGATCACACAGGGCAGCATAAGTATTTTCATCTTACACTACGAGTCACGTTGATAAACAATCATGAACCTATGCTAGCATGGCAAGTTCTAAATCTCAAGATCCACTTTCACTTCATAAGAGATTAACAAATTAGATGTTAGCTACGCATATAACAATTAAGCACGACCATACGAGGATATCAGATATACATCACATACAGATCTTTAAAGCATCAAGATACTAAAGCTCCATTGATAAATCCGTTAGAATCCCATGACAACGATTAGTTCATAATCGAACCGTTCGTCACCATGGGATTTGATGAAACCATGATAATAAACAAAGTATGAATAATAATAAAACTAGAATAATAAGGTTTAGAAAACAAATCCCAAAAACATCTAAGAGTTTGCCTAATAGAGGAAAACGAAAAGTAGATCTAGATCTCTGTTGCTTGTCACGAGAATAAGAATCCTTCTCCAACTCTGAATCTCCGTCTCTCGGCTCTCTCTCTATGTTATGATGAGAATTGGTGGGTGTTGGTCGTTTTATGATGGTAGGATGTGTTTATATAGGCCCTAGGAGTCTTTTTCAGCAAGAAACTACAAAAAAATACTTATAATAGAATTTCTGCAAAATACGTTTCCTAAACTGATTCTGTTTTGAAGGAAAATTCGTAGCTGACTTTTCTTCAATATTTCTGGGCCGTTACATTCATAATTGGACCTCTGAACCACTTTATTATGAAAGAGAATCTCGTTAGCTTCGCGTGGACAGTAAGATCGCTGAAAACGGACTTCTAGAACTCCAGATATGGCCAAAACAGTGTAGACTGCGCAACCGTCCCGGAAATCCGAATTTTCCACAATTTGCTCATTTCTTATCCGTTTTCTCTTCCGATTCTTTTGCCACTTTCCGTTCTTCAATTCTTGAGCGTGAATCCACCATGGAAGCATAAGAAATCACTCCTTGCTTCATTCCAAGCTAAGAATCCACTCCAAAATAAATGGAAATCGCCAACCTTAATCGATAGTATAATCCTGCACAACTACAGAAAACACATCAAAAATGCGACAAACATGAGGCCAAGTGAATCAATTTAAGCCGATATGGAATGCTCCAAGTGGATATAAAATCCACTTATCAACCATCACACTCACACACAGCTGCAATTTTGAACCCATAACCAGCACCCTTCTCATTTCCTTAAAACTTACAACCCACAACTTGATGCCCAGCTCACTTATGTACACACAGCCACACTACAACAGCACACGCACACAATACACACAGTATAACCCACACAAAATACACAATACACATGCACTCACCCATACAATATTTACATACGCACGCACATAGTTCGTCAGCACACACACCCACGCTATAAACACACCAACACACGCTGTTTGGTTTGCTGAAAATTATAAAATAACTCCTAAAAATCATAATTAAATAGAATAAAAAAATGGGTGGAATATTATATTTTAAAATTTTAAAATAAAGAGTATAAAATTACGATCAGCCACATATTTTTAAAATATTTTTAGGATAAAAAATGAATTAAATATCGATTTTACAAGATTAAATCAATAAAATACAAATCAATTAATAAAATCATTTTAAAATCCTTAAAAATCAAAATAAATCCATCTAATATTTTTAAGACTCAAATAAACTAATTAATTAAATAATGCAACAACTTTATAAAATTCTCAAAAGATAAATAACACATTATTTAAATAAAATTTATCCACAAAAATATAATTAAAAATACGCAGACTTACACGACACATATAAATCATCAATGAAACCCATAAATATAATATCATACATATTTCATCTTCTCAACAATATTCATGTCACATAATTCACATTTAATATTAAATAAATAATTATAAATACCAAAAAAAATATCTAAGGCGTTATATGGAGCTTATCAAAGAAAGGGCTGAGAGGATTCTCATCGACAGCAGAAGTCTCCTCCGTTTGCTTAGGCACCTCTTTGCCTTTGTCGGCGGCTGAGCTTTCTGAAGTGGACATCTCAGAAGCTTTCCTCTTGCTCATTATCTAGAGTCTCTTAGTGTGTAATGAAGAATAAGGGTTTGGCCTCAGTCTTCTTTATAACACATTAAGTGATGCTACAGCTTCCCATACGTTTCTTTTTAATAAATATTAAACTTTAAAAATAAAAAAAGACTGACTAATGCCTGAGCTCATTTGAAATGACACGACTAGTTGTCACTGGCACACGTATGGTTTAAGTTAATGTCACGTGACTACTCATTACATAAGTTAAAACAGGCATGTAATTTGAATTGGGTTAAATGGCATTTAGGTCACTCAACTGACTGAAAACTTTCAGTTGGGTCATCCAACTCAAAAAACTTTCAATCAGGTCACATAACAAATAAAAACTTTCAATTAACTCATTAAACACGTTAAAAACTATCAATCAGGTCATTAAACACGATAAAATCAGGTCATTAAACACATTAAAATCAGGTCATTTAACGTGTAAAATGACTTGATTGAAAGTTTTTATTTGTTACGTGATCTGATTGAAAGTTTTTTGAGTTGGATGACCCAACTGAAAATTTTCAGTCAGTTGAGTGACCTAACTGCCATTTAACCCAATTTGAATTTAGCATAGTCATAGTAAACATGCTGTCAATTAACCAAGTAGCACATACGACAGTAACTTCTCATGACAGTAACATTGAAAGCTACGGTCACAAGCTGCAATTTAACCACTTTGAAAATGTAAAAACTAGTAAGTTAACATACCAGATTTAGCATTCCCAATTCACTTACCAACCTGTTGAAGGTTTCTTCATCTAGTGGCTTCGTGAAGATGTCTGCAAGTTGCTTTTCTATTGGAACATAAACCAGCTTCACAATTCCCTTTTCAACATGCTCTCTGATGAAATGATGTCTAATATCAATGTGCTTCGTCCTAGAGTGTTGAACTGGATTATCTGAGATGGCTATGGCACTGGTGTTATCACAATAAATGGGAATATTGGACAACTCTAAACCATAATCCATTAGCTGATTTTTCATCCAAAGAATTTGAGCACAGCAACTTCCAGCTGCAATGTATTCAGCTTCTACAGTTGAAGTAGACACAGAATGCTGTTTCTTGCTAAACCATGACACTAATCTTCCACCAAGAAGTTGACAGCTTCCTCTTGTACTTTTTCTATCAATCTTGCATCCAGCATAGTCTGAATCCGAATATCCTATCAGATCAAATCCAGAATCTTTAGGATACCAAAGGCCTAAATTTGGAGTACCTTTGAAATATCTAAAGATCCTCTTGATTGCTACCAAGTGTGACTCTTTTGGATCAGCTTGAAACCTTGCACAGAGACATGTAGCAAACATAATATCTGGTCTGCTAGCAATTAGATACAGCAATGATCCCACCATGCCCCTGTAGGTACTAGAATCCACTTTCTTTCCTTTAGGATCCAAATCCAGTTTGGTTGCAGTAGAGATAGGTGTCTTGGCAGGTGATGCATCTTCCAAGTTGAACTTTTTGAGAAGTTCCTTGACATATTTCTCTTCGCAAATGAAGATGCCATCATCCTTTTGATGAATTTGTAAACCTAGGAAAATTGACAGTTCTCCCATCATACTCATCTCATATTTGTTCCTCATAAGAGATGAAAACTTTTCACACAGCTTCTCATTTGTAGAACCAAAGATTATGTCATCAACATAGATCTGCACCAGAATGATGTCTTTGCCATGATGCTTGTAGAACAGTGTCTTATCCACAACACCTCTTACAAATTGATTCTCCAGTAGAAAGGTAGAGAGAGTATCATACCAAGCTCTAGGGGCTTGCTTCAATCCATAAAGTGCCTTGAACAGTTTGTAGACAAAGTCATACAATTCAGCATCTTCAAATCCAGGTGGTTGTTCAACGTACACTTCCTCCTCTAGCTCTCCATTGAGAAAAGCACTTTTGACATCCATTTGGAACACTTTGAAGTTACAGTGTGCAGCATAGGCTAGAAAAATTCTTATGGCTTCAAGTCTAGCAACAGGTGCAAATGTTTCATCATAGTCTATTCCTTCCTGTTGACAGTATCCTTTGGCCACTAGTCTTGCTTTGTTCCTTGTCACGTTTCCACCTTCATCCAGTTTGTTTCTGAAGACCCACTTTGTGTCAATAACTGATTTCCCTTTAGGTCTAGGGACTAGCTTCCATACATTGTTTCTCTCAAATTGGTTGAACTCTTCTTGCATGGCTATCACCCAATCTGAATCCTACAATGCTTCATCAATTGGCTTTGGCTCAGTTTGAGATAGAAAGCAAGAGAACATGCTGTCAGCAGAAATATTTCTCCTTATCCTTATACCAGTAGTGGGATCACCAATGATTAGATTGCTGGTGTGATCTCTGTTCCACTTAGTGGTTCTAGGCAAGCTTCTTTCTTGATCTGCTTTATCAGTTCCTCTTTGAGGAGTTGATTCTCCACCATTGATGGTTTCTCCTTCATGTTCTTCAACATCTCCAGACTCATTCTCATTCTGATGATTGGGAGTTATTGTTTGAGACTGAGCTGGAGTTTGAGTAACATCATTGGTGTAGACAGCATCTCTTCCAAACTCAATGGACTGAGTGCAAGTAGGTTCATCAGCAACAACTTCTTCTTCCTCCAAGTAGCCTTGATTTTCAAATCTAAGAGGCTCCATTTTACCATCCTCTTGTAATCCAGGGAACTTGGTTTCATCAAATGTGATATTTACACTTTCTTCAATGGCTTTGTGATCAATGACATAAACTCTGTGCGGAGTTCTTTCCAATCCATATCCTATGAAAATTCCTTCATAAGCTTTAGCATCAAA
Organism: Saposhnikovia divaricata; assembly: GCA_036435485.1. Classification (NCBI taxonomy): domain Eukaryota; kingdom Viridiplantae; phylum Streptophyta; class Magnoliopsida; order Apiales; family Apiaceae; genus Saposhnikovia; species Saposhnikovia divaricata. The sequence goes on from CM071600.1 coordinate 133,729,484, forward strand.
CTTTCATTTCCTTTCATGGTTGTCAATCATCATGAAACACTTACTCCCAAATACATGAAAATATTTGACAGTTGGTTTCATTTCCTTTCATAGTAAGGAGTGTTTCCATGAGTCTTGTTGATCAAGGTTCTGTTCTGTGTGTAGCAAGCTGTATTAATAGCTTCTGCCCAGAAATATGTTGTTAATTTAGAATCATTCAACATAGTTCTCGCAGCTTCAATGAGAGTTCTATTCTTCCTTTCTACAACTCCATTTTGCTGTGGTGTCCTGGCAGTGGAGAATTGTTGGACAATGCCTTCTTCCTTGCAGAAGTTTCCCAATGAGGCATTTCTGAACTCAGTACCATTGTCACTTCTCAGATATTGAATTTTTGCATTCGGGGTTTTATCAAGAACTCTTATGTGATCAATGATTTTTTGAGCAGCTTCGTCCTTTGTCTCTAAGAACTTTACCCAAGTGTACCTCGAGTAATCATCCACCATTACCAGGGCATATCTCTTTCCTGCAAGAGATTGAACATTTACTGGACCAAACAAACCATATGAATTAATTTGAGTGGCTCAGTTTTGGTATTCACTTGCTTTGACTTGTGCACTGATCTTTTCAATTTACCCATTTGACAACCCTCGCACAATCCTTCTTGACAGAATTCCTGTTGAGGTAGTCCTCTCACCAAATCCTTCTTCATCAGAATATTCATATTCTTGAAATTGAGATGGGAGAACTTCTTGTGCCAAAGTATGCTTTCACCAACCGATGCTTTACTGTAAAAATAATAAGCCTTGTCTTTCTTCATAGAATTTAAGTCTACAACAAACAAGCTTCATTTCCTGATTCCTTTCAAGGAGTGGCTTCCATCCTTCTTGTGATAGATATTGCAAACCATCATATCAAAGTCAACCTTGAATCCCCTGTCACTGAACTGGCTGACACTGAGTAGGTTATGCTTCAATCCATCTACAAGAGCAATGTCTTCAATGATAACATTTCTAATTTCCAAACAGCCATATCCCACAGTGTAACCTTTGCTGTTGTCTCCAAAAGTTATGATTGGGCCGGCTTTCTCCACAAAATGTGATAGCAGGGCTATATCACCTGTCATGTGTCTGGAACATCCACTATCGATGATCCACATGACTTACTTTTTCTTTTTACCCTATAAAATAGATGATTTTAATTTGCATTTGGTACCCAAACTCTGTTGGGTCCTGCAATTACAGCATTATCATTCGTATCATTCAGTTTCACATTTGAATCAACACTAGAATCCTCCTGTTTGACTTCTTTCACAGTCCACTTAGGCTTAGAGTTAGACTTGGTCTTTCTCTTGGCGGATGTTGCCTTTTTACCAACATAGGCAGGCTTAGAAGTCTCAGCAGTTTGCATATAGGAACATCTTTCAGTAGAGAGAATATGCAAATTGAAACAAGTACTCATAACAACAATCTTGCATGGCATACAGTCAATATTATTACACACGTCCACTTCTCTTTGCATGATGGGGGTTCTATGTAAGTTACCACTAACATTGGTCGCATTAACCTTGTTCTTGTTGGGTTTCTTACAAACAAATATTAAATGTTGAGATGAGCCACAATTATTGCAAAGCTTCCTAGGAGCGTCTTTAACATGAGCGTAGCCATTCTTTTTGTCAGTTCCTAACTTGTCATTCCTATTCTTAGACTTGTAGGCATTTGCCTTGACAGTATGTTCTGAAGTTGCTGGTGAGCTACCTTTGACAGTACCTTTCTTTCCCTCTGTCTTGACAGCAGGTTTGAAAGTTGCTATATTGGGTTCTCTCTTGACAATATCTTTTGAAGTTTCTGTCATATCCTTGTTGACATCTACTTTAGAACATTATGTCTGATTGCTTGGCAAAGTTTCTGTCACAAGAGACTTGACAGTATCTTTCCCTTCATCTAGTGTGTTGTCAACGCACTCATCCTCATCAAGAAGCTCTTGTTTGATGAACAGAGAGGTTTCATCGAAATCAGTTTGAAGATTTTTGAAAATCGGTTTGTAAACTCTTTTGAGAATATGAGGTTTGACAGCATCACTATCATCAAGAGCAATTGCCTTTCCATGCCTCCTACCATACTCGAAGCCTATACCTATCTTTTGATTCTCAGTGTGATTATCATGATATTTCTGGACTAACTTAGAAGAGTTTCTAAATGCTTTTTGTTTAAACTCATTTTCTACAATTTGATTCCTGAGAAATTCTTCTATTTCCTTAGCACAGACAATATCATTTTTCAATCTAGTATTCTCTTGAGCTAACGAATCTAGAGGACTGGTTGTAAGCAATAACATTTCATTTTCAGATTTGAGAGTTTCATTTTGTTTAGTTAACTTAGTATTTTCTTCGTGAGCAGCAGATAAACTAACATGAATGTTAAACATCTCAGCACTTAAATCTTCAATGTTATGCTTGTATTCAGTTTTAGACATATCAAGTAAGACTAGAGATGGTACCTGAGTTGAGGAACTAGAAGCTTCATCATCAGATTTAGCCATGAGGGCCAAGTCTACAAACTCTTCTTCTTCCTCATCTTCAGAATCATCCCAGCATTTTCCTTCAGCCACATAGGCTTTACCTTGATTCCTCTTAAACTGATTTCCAAATCCTTTTCCTTGATTCTGTTTTGGTCTTCTACATTCAGTAGCAAAATGACCTAGCTCATTGCAGTTGTAACACATGAACTTTGACCTATCCACCATCCCGGTCTTGTATCCACCTCTCGTGGCACCACCAGCAGCTTTTGAAAAACTCCCCTTGTTGAACTTAGATGTTTGACCCTGTGGCTTATACGACTTGTCCCTTCTGAACTTGATGTTCTTGAATCTCTTAGACATATAAGCCATGGTTGGATTATCCATGCTTTCAATCTCTTCTATTGTGTAGAAGTCTTCATCTTCAACGTCTTTGAGCTGCAGAACCACCTTCTCCTCATCATCCAACACCTCTTCAATCTTCAATGGAGGTACTTGTGTTAGTTTTGAACTTTGTGACGATTCACTTGGACAAGCTACTTGTGGTTCATGAGCTACAAGGGCTCCTAACATGTTTGCCAACTTTCCTTTGGTTCCAGTTTGAATAGCTCTCTTTTGAAAGAGTTCGAGTTCGTAAGATTTGAGCACACCATAAAGCGTTTCTAGAGAGACATCGCTCAAGTTTCTTCCTTCTATTATGGCTGTGACTTTGTGCTCAAGATGCTCAGGGAGAGTGAGCAGAAATTGTTGGGTTCCGAGGCATAAAATGCAGCGGATAAACGTAAATAAAACAATAAATTTTCGAAACCCAAACCAGGATCCGTGTATAATTATGGACAGATTATGGAGATTAAGAATCATACCTTTAAAAGAGCTTTACTTTCACGAACTCAACGGAGATCCTAGCTTTCACGACGTGTGTCTACCTCTCGGAAAATACCTCAATGGTATCCACACGAACACCTTCAAGAACGACTCACGAACTTGACTGCGGAATGGATGTACTAGCCTCCTTATTGATGATTCGATTTCTGCCTTTTCTTGCTGCCTTCTCTAGGGTTTTTCACAAAAACGTGAACCACTCTTAACCTATCATTATCTATTTATAATGACTGGTTAATAGGCCCTCAACCCTTTTAGGTATAGGATTAAATAAAAAAACGAAATTCTATTATTTAATTAATAACTAAGTCACACTTAATTATTATGGGTAGAAATACTCCTCTAATTCGAATTTATATATTATCTCAATTAATTAAGTCTCACTTAATTAACATAATAAAATTCAAATAATCACCAATTAATTTAAATCCATAATTTAAATTAATTATTCCTTTAAGTGCTCAATGTGTGTGACCCTATAGGCTATTATTTAATTGGCAATAATTTTATTCTCCAATAAAACTATAAACAATGAGCGGTATCTAGTAATACATCATTGCTACCCAATTAAACAATAATTAAATCGTGATTCGATAAAACCTTTTGTCACTAATGTTTCCGTGTAATATAATCCCTTTAACCAAATATTATAGATTAAACTCGAGGCATGTGTTTAGTCATCCTCTTCAACATTTAATCCGGGTTTACATTATCCATGACTAGACTATTAAAAACAAATCATTATTTGAGCACGACCATGCATTTTATAGTCTCACTTAATCAAGAGGCCAATAATATCTCTCCTAATTCTAGGAGGGTTAAATCCTTTATCTATCATTCATATTTCTCATGCGACTCATGATATACCCGATGTCCACTTTTATCATCACCCGGTCAAAGGTAACTTTTAATGTAGTCAAAGTATATTAATCCTCGTATAGAAATATAATGATCTCAAGTCAAAGGATCATTACACCATTATCACTGTGAGTATTTCTTATGACTTTATTAAACATGAAGAATTTCACTGTGGGTCTGTCCAGTACCATGTACTCCTAAATGTACCTATGTATTGACTTTAGTATCTCCATACTTATAACCAATGAGATGTGGTTATCTGTCAAACAACATACTAGTCTATTTATGTATTATTATTGTCCTATAATAATAATACTCGACCAGGGACCTTTTAAGAATATGATATATTATATAATCTCAAGTTCAAGTCATGTACTTAAACTATATAATGTGTATCATGATTCTAAGGACATTTATTATGCTAACAAATATATCACAGTAATTAAAGTCATAATAAATACGTTTATTGAATGATCAAATGACATAAAGGTTTATTCAAAGAAACAATGTATTGCCTCTAAGGCACCTACACTAACAGAAATTTGATGTTGATCTCCTTTCTATCATAGAACTTCCCATGAATTTGTAACTCAGCTATTAGCTTACTGAACCTTTCAAACATGTGTGTGAGTTCTTCGATTGGCTTGGCCTGGCCATGAAGGCTTCATATTGTGATACAAGGATTTGCCTTTGATTTTCTCAGACCTCTTCACTTCCTTCACACAGCAGCTCTATATTACTCCACATCTCTTTTGTAGATGAACATCCCATGACATTACCACACATGGCTTTATCTAAAGTGAGAGAGTCGAGTAAGATAAGTTGTAAGTAGTCATCCAAGGCTACTTTCGCCTTTTCGGTCTCTGTGTATTCTGAAGGCCTCTTGGCAACCCAATGGGCTGGAATGACTTCGTCATTTATAGTAGCAGCAGCTACTTCCTTTTGAGGAATGAAGGGGCCGTTCTTAAGGATTCCCATGTATAGTGGATGGGCAGCTTTGATAAATAACAAGATCTTTCTTTTCCAGAAATTGTAGTTCTCTTTATCAAAGACTGGAATCTTGATACCACTTGACTTATGAACACTCGTCATTATCTTTAGATTTGTATATCAATCTGTTGCTCTGATACAAGTTGTTGGTCCCGAAGTATATTGCAGAAGGGGGGTTGAATGCAATATAGATAATTTTAAATCTTTAGCTCAACAACAATGATAAAGATTGTAAACTATCTAGATAAGAATTGCAAACACAAGTAGTAATTCAAGATGTTCTCACAAAATAAATATTTTATTTATTTTGTAATGTGTTGCTACAACCTCGAGAAAAATGGTTTTCTCAAGCTTCGATTTCTTGAAGGAAATCACTATAGAAAGAATGAGAGATGTGTCTCTATATAGACTAATCTTTCTCTAGCATCTCAGTCACATGGGTCGCGGAGCTATTGTCATTTTCAAGTGACAGCTCCTCACAATTTGCCCACCCATGTGACCTTTCCTAAAATGCTATACAAACAGAGTTATCATTAAGCATAAGGCATTCTGCGTTCTTTCCAAAATTAGCTATAACAATTCTAGTAGATGCAGACTTGTCATACTCTTGAATTGTCGAGTCTTGTCTTGTGATCTCTCAAGCTTCTGTCGTAGTCTTGCAGGTCTGCTACAATCTTTGACGAATTGCAGCAAATCTGTTTCTCGAACATCTAAACTGTCACGGGGGTTTGAATGAGATAAAATCCCAAAATCAAATAATTCAGTGAGATAGTAACCCTTGCTGCCAAGTTTGCTGTCATAGGAATATTCAGCAGTTGACAGTATGAGCTCCCGCCAATGTTTCTGTCGGACTCCAAACTTACTGTCAAGTGTGAGAATGTTGCTGTCCCCTGCTTCAACCAATGTTGCTGTCAAATTGAACTTGCTGTCGTGACCTTGCAACATGCAGTCTTCTTGTAACGTTACCATCAATGTATTGACAGTAACTTTATTATTGCTGTCGAACTGATGTATTCTCTTGAGGCTTGAACATATCAATGAACTTCTTCCAAGATACATACTTATTACATTTCAGCAATTATTTGATTACAAAAACACACTCTGGTTGTGAAAGTATGTTCTACTTAGCCTATACAAATAAACTAAGTACTAGTTAAGTTGTCTCTACGCTATCACTCATAAATCCTAACATAAACCTTTAAAATGTATGCCATACAGCCCTATTTCAAATGTTAACAATCAAAAAGGACAAAGGAGTATAATCAAATTAGAGATTCTGAAACTACTGAGCTGCGGGATGAACGGAATGATAAATGTCGTAAAAAATATATGGCACGGGTATTACTAACTAAGTTTCTTTTTCTTAATCTATAACATTTATTAATAAGCGAACCCCTCTTCTACATGGTTCAACGGTACTAAATTTGGTTCCACCCCTTAATTCATATTTCTTCTAGAACATTATGTTTTATAATCTTAGAACAATTATAAATCTTTTCTTCCTTTTACTCTTATTTCTTCCGGAATTCTACGTTATCTTTGATAAAATAGTAAAATTATTGTAATTCCAGAACAATTACAATTCTTTTATTGTAACGTACTCAATTACAAAATAATTTATCTTTTGAGAAGCATATATATCACTTTTTCTTGATTTTCTTAAATAATCCTAAATTAGTAATAAATTAAACAATCTTTATTAATAAGTAAAATATCCGTTCTAATGATATTTCAATCTCCAAATTTAATTTCACCCCAAGATTTGTGGGTGAAAGCCCTGTATATCACTTTTAGATGTGATTGTGCCCAAAATAACACTTTGCACGCGGGGCGACCAAAATAACGTTTTGCCCATGCATTTCTCGCATACACAGCCTTGTACAAGCATGTAGCAATTGCGTGTGCTATTAATCCTAATATATTATCTCTGAATGCGCATATATTGTATGCGGAGCCAGATATGCATTTACTAGGTACTAGATCTATGTGCATCATGTATATGCGAATATTGTACACTCATCAAGAGGAATAAATTCTTATCCTTTATTATTGTTCCTCTTCGACTTTCGGAACCGTTCCAAATCAAAATACTTAGGTCCCGTTTGTCTCCTCTAATTTATGACTTATAAGTTACTTATTTTAAAAAAAATCGTATTTACATACTTTTTTTAGAACAAAATATGTATGGGGAGTTTAACATTCATTTTCTTGTAGAAATAAATTACTTATTTCAGAAAAAAGTATATATTTCCTAACTTTTTTCCAAAACAAGTTAATTATTTCTGAAAAATAAGATAATCCAAACGGGATCTTAGTTCTTCCCAAGTATAACAAACAAATCTCCAGAGTCAAAATCTTTGTGCCAGACCCAAAAAAAATCTTTAAAAATATAAAAAACACAGCTACCTAAAATCTTGATATTATCCTCTTAACCCGGAAATCGCAACAAACCCCCCCCACCACTCTCAATTCACAAATGAAGCCTTGAATCTGAAAAATTAAAACAACTATAAGCAAAACACCACAGAACTAAAACATATGCCTCCTTCATTCATACACCCCCACTTCAAAATCCCCCTGCCTCCTTACATTCATACACCCCCACTTCGATGGTGCCCCTGCGGGGTCTTCGAAACATATGCGATGGAAGACTGATGTGTATGGTGGTTGAGACGATAACAAAGCTATGACACCGAGAAGAGCTTCGAAAATTAAAACCAGGGGATGATTGAATACGGAGATAATTAGATGTGAGAGAGATAATAGGGTACTAGATGTAAGAGAGATGAGATTAGATGTCAGAAAGTCGAACCAAAAGTGTTTTCAGTGAAGAATGAATTGGGTGACAAAGGATTTGGGCCAGGTTAAGTTGGTGAGTATACGCATATACAGTATGCGCATAGGCGTGGATAAAAAGGACACTCCGCGCGACATCTTTTTTTTTGATGAAAATCATAGAGTTATATTACTGGATCAAACAACTCAATATAACAACGGGACAAACCCCCGACTGTCAACACGATCAGGGTGAAAAACAAATAAATTGTTTTCTGATCGTTCAACAAGATGAACATAAAAGTTCTTGAAACTAAATACAAATTCAAAAACATCCTAAGCGATCCAAACTGCGCCAAAATCCCTGAAAATAGTGATATCACAATTGACCACATCACATAAGAACCGTTGATACCCCAGTGTTCAGAATCCTCACTCCAGCTATCTACATGCGGATACCAGCTATAGACATGCCGAACATGGAAACCCCCAAAGGATGAGTAACACCCCAGCTATCTACATGCCAGATACCAGCTATAGACATGCTGAAAGTGAAAACCTCCAAAAAATGATGAACCATCTTTGGTTGTGAGTGGTGAGCTCTTGCAATAATCTTCACCGTCCTAGCTTCGATGCAATCTTTCCAGATCCCCCAAGACATCAACAAAGTTATTCTCAGCAGATCCAACCACGAACATAGAGATACATAATTAATTAAATACATAAAAACTCTAAACCACTCCAAAAGGAGAGACACACGCCAAAAGGCGAGACGAAAAACCAAAAATTCAAAGATCTCGGAATGACACCAAATTTTGGTATGATGTTAAGGAGGAGAATTTGAATCTAAAGGTATTTTTTATTTCGGGATTCGGAATCAAAACCAAGATAGATCTGAGAAATAAATTCTAAGATGTTTGGCTTTGACTCGATTTTTATTGAAAACTGGAAAAAGGGGAGATGATTGGGGGAGGATCGGAGAATGGAATGAGGGAGGAGGGTGGTGAGGGAGGAAGGAGGAGGGAGGGACGGAGAAAAGGAGGGGGGCGGCGGCTCTTTAGTCGACTCTCATAAGATGAGAGAGAGACGTATTGTGGCTTTTAATTAATGATGTCTGCGCGACATCTGTTATTTTGGGCAATAATGTATTAAAATAATGTTATTTTGATCATTTTCTCAAGATTTGTATCCATCGAAATTATTGAAATTCTATTTAAAATACAATTGTTTTTTATTATAACCTACTAAGTTATATAAATAACATAATTTTTTAAAATTATTCAAAATTATAAATTAATAATCATTTTAAATTAATTTTCTCGAAACCATACTTCACACGGATTATCATCTAATTAAAATTTATACACAAAAGATTGATAACTTATTCACAAAACAAAATCATCATAATATGATTGTGCTTATTAATATCAGAGCAATAGATAAGGGTTTTTTACTGCACGATCCCGGATTTGGAAAACACTCCAAAATTATCAAAATGCACGTAATCGTTTTTAATTCGAGACATTTTTAGTATACTACCCATGAGTTTCTTATGTTGGAGTTGTTTCCTGTAATTTATTTTTAATATATAATAGCTTATAACCGTGCGATGCACGGGTTTTTTTATATAAAATAATTTTTTTTTATGTTATAATTATATTTTCATATAATTATTATTTTTAATAATTATTTTAATTTTAATTTAAATAATATATATATATATATTTAATTAATAATATGCATGGTTTAAAACTTAAATTATGAAATTTTAAATTAAATATGTCGTTGACGAAATTCGAATTTTGAATGTTTTGTAAATTAACTTAATCATATAAAATATTTAATCATCAAATCTAACGGTTCTGATTTTTTTGTTAAAAATCTAATGGTGATTATTCAATGTATACGGATTTCTATTATATATTTTAATTAATGATTGAAAGATATGGTGTGATTTTTTTGGTTTTATATTAATAATTACATGATTATTTTTAAAATTAAAAGGTAAAATTTTTAATTAGAAAAAAAATTAAGGATTAGAAGATTATGATTGCAAAATTATGTTTTAAATTAAAAGGTAACATGGTTTAATTAGAGAAGAAATATTAATATTTGGAAGATACGATATATTAGGTGTGCATAAATGGTAATATGTTCAATTAAAAGTAAACGTCTTTTAAACTGATTGAAAAGTATGATATTTTAGGTATTATTTAAATTTTATTTAATATTACAATAATGTTTTTATATAATTATTATTTAAATAACTTATTTAATTTTAATTTAGTATAATTTAATATACTCATATTTACTGATTATACTAATGTTTACTTATTATAAATAACATATAAGGATTTTTAATATATTTTATTAATAATTGAAAATATAGTATGATATTTTGGGGTATATATTAATGATTGTATGTTTAGTTTTAAATAAAAAAGTAACGTATTTTAATTAAAAAAGAAATATTAATAATTTGAATATATGGTACTGTTGTGAAGGAAATTTGGTACAACACTTCTTGGAGGTAGTTGCAGGAAGAACGGAGGTAGCTGCCAAGGTTCAGTTGCCCTGAACTGAGGGGTGATTGTGGCTGTTTTTGGACTGAATTTGCAAGGTCTCCAGACGATTATGACTGAATAAGTCCTATTCAGTCGAGGAAAATGCCCGGAATTGTGTTAGAGGTGTGTATATTTGTGTCTAACCCTCGCAAATGGCTTACATACCCTTATCTTTATAAGGGATCAAGTCCAATGTAGTTCTAGATAATTAAACCACGTTTTGATAAGCTTTATCCTCTATAACTGAACTGATTCCATGAATTATCCCAGCTGATATGATTATCCAGTTGTTATTCCTCCATGATTATCTTCATAATTATATGATTATCCATCATATATATGTATATATATATATATATATATATATACATAATCCATGCATATATAATGATTATCCATGTAACTGAGGTTGTTAGACCTTCTCCTGATGTTTAAGACTTATCCATAAGTCAGTTAGGGCATCCCCTATCCGTTCTCCTATAATTTAGGAAGCAGCAGGGCTGCTGGACCATTTTCTGGAAATCGTCAGGGTACGTGCATGTACCCCTACCTGGAAGTCTATCATCCGGATGAACCCCTGTCAAGCCTCCACACAGCAGTACCCCTACCTGAGGTTCAAACACCTGAACCCCTACATGGACAAATCCCGAACCAGATTTCACACTCCTCATCTCTCTAAGTTATATTGGGCCACCATATCCATACCTAGCCCAGTCCATATTTCCATATTCACTTAACTCAAGCCAATAATCTTAGTGGGCCTTAAATCGAGCCCAAGACGGATTTTTGGCACAACAACTACCCCCCGGTTCCTTGTAGCCATTGAATGCAGAAGGAACCTATTATTACTTGTACCTCAATTACACTTTCGTTCCATGCAAACCCCTGTGTTAATGACCGTACCTTCAAGTTTGAACCTTGCGGTTCAACCATCCCAATATTTGGGTACCATCACTGAACCCCCCAAGCTACGCACCTCTATATAAACGTCCACCGCTCAAGACAATAATTAAGAAAAATGCCTAAAATATATTTCTTTTAAATGATAATTTATAAGCAAGCAAAAATATACCCGGACTCATTTTGTTTAAAATTTAAATCCTATAGAAACTCTCCATCTTCACCATAAACTCGCATGCATCGGGCCTTTAACCCGTCCATATTCAATCTCTGCCATTCCCAAAAACTTTCAATGATTATCTTTTTTTTACACGCATCCTACCAGGAGTTGCCATGTGTCCCATTGGTCCATATCCCCACACGCCAATATATACATACGTACTCACACCTCTTCCCCTTTCATTTTCATAATACAATTAAACACCAAACCCTCTTCTTTATTCAAGGCGTTACATTCCCACGACTCCACTTCTGGTGAAGCATCTAGATCTTCAATCATCTCCGACCATATATACTTATCTAGATCTCCGCATTCCTATGTGCTTCTCTGTGCATACACACATTAATACACACATATATACTTATACTCCGTCATATGATTTCCCATGTTTAGAACCTCAATTGCATTTGCTTTTTATGCTTCCTCCGTTTTGCATGTTAGATTTTGATAGATTACTTGCTTTGATTTTGTTTGCATGCCATTTTTCACGATTGAATCGAGTCTTCCTGTATAGTTTACTTGATGTTTTCAACTGTGCCTGTTCGGATTCACACACATACATGTATGCACACACGGCACACCCTTCAATTGGTTATGATTCTCACCTTTTCCTGAACGTGATCCCTCATATTTGTTGCTAGATTCACCATTAGTGTCTTTTAGATCCACTAGATTCTGATCCAAATTGGCTTGATGTTGGGTTCTTGTTATTTGGGGGTCATACTGTCGTACCCTTAGAACCATTTAGGTTAGCAACTCTTACAGCCCTATAAGTGTTTGATGAAATTCATGCCTTACCCTTGTCTGAAAACTGTTACATTTAGTCTCTTATTTTGCCATTGAGTCAGGTGTCTTTACCACGATAACTTCTGCCCAAGCCTTACTTTACTTAGGGGTTCCCATGGTGGAACCCTATGATAAACACAAGGCCTTCAACTCTCTTTACCATCCTTTGTGATGACACTACTTTTCTCGTTGCAGATGTCCAGCCATACCGTTTCTGCTCAGTCCCAAAATTCGGTGACTAAGGAGGCCATCCATAAGATGGAAACCTCTGAAGGGGATTCATTCTCATCTCCAAGCCCAGTATCCTCATTTCCACCACTATCCTCCACTATCAGCGGTCGTACCCGCTCAAAAATCAAAGTCCTTGATCCTACCAAGGCTTAGATTTCCATGAAAGCTAGACCAGTGAACCTTGGACCAATAAATCCTACTCCTATTAGCTCTGATACATTCGAGGCAAGAGAGGAATTTGATTCTCTAAGCCATGTGTCTCTAGTAACCGAACCTGCACATAACTTAAACTCCGAACATCATGATGAGGCTACGACTGCTGAAGCCTCTGATTTCAGTGTGACCCTGCCTCATTGTGCCAACACAAAGTCATCCATGACCAGCCAGAAACTAGAGAACTTACTGAGTGTATGTAACCCAGGATGCACACTCATTGTACCCCAACCTGAGGAGCAGTGTCACGACTTCTCCAGCTTTCAACCCGACCAAACTATTCCAAATGCCATGCTATCTGCCAAATTCTTTAGGTTGGGATTGTGTTTGCCTCTGCATCCCTTCATCATAGATATAGTTGACTTCTATGGTAGGGGTGAATCCCTTACCTTTTTGGTGAAGGTTGAAGCAACAGTTAAGCCCTCCAATGATTGTTTCTCAGCCCTTAGCTTCTTAAGTGCATCTCGTAGGTCTTTTACCTTATAGTGCTCATTTTCACCATCGGTAAATTGGCTTCCATCTTCATCAGTTTCATCAGTGGAACCCCCACCATATTCGGGTTATGCTGGGAGCTGTAGCTTTGCTCATCTTCAGTCACCTTAGTACTTTTACCAGATCTAGAGCCAGACTTCTCCCTCTTGTGACTGTGAGAACCCTTTGACTGAGACCTCCCATCTTGAGTCCTCCTTTTTTGCCTATCCTTCTTTCCATCCAGTTTGTGACGTAGGTCCTTGCTATTCAACCTATTACCCAACCTGTCAAAGACACTCAGGCTACGCGTGGGTGAACCTTGCGATTTCTGGACTTCCTCCTCTTCCTCATTCCAATCAGGATTTGTTTGATCTGTCTCAACATCAGAAAAGTCTTTCTTTGAGGCATCATTCTCTGACTCCTCCACATCACTGTTAAAATCCAAACGAGTTGGAGTAACCACTTTCTTTCTCACTTTCCTGTCCGTTGAACCATGTTTTTGCTTCCATTTCTTCAACTTTTCGGACTTCTTTTCCGAAGAGTTTATTTTCTTTTCCATCTTCTTAATCTTCTCCCTGAGTTCTTGATTCCTGACCTCATCACCCTGTTCACCTTCATAATCATTCCGTTCATCCTCCGTCATCTTCATGTCACCGGAATCTTGAGACATCTCTTCCCACTAGAGATTAAACCAAAATTACCCTTCCTTCTCGCGCCAAAAATGTTGTGAGGAAAATTTAGTACAACACTTCTTGGAGGTAGTTGCGGGAAGAACGGAGAATCTACATAAAAATCGACGTTGAAAACAGGTTCACATGCCAGCTGCCCTGAACCGAGGGGTGATTGTGGCTGTTTTTGGACTAAATTTGCAAGGTCTCCGGGCGATTATGACTAAATAAGTTTTATTCAGTCGAGGAAGATGCCCGGAACTGTGTTAGATGTATGTATATTTGTGTATAACCCATGCAAATGGCCTGCATACCCTTATCTTTATAAGGGATCAAGTCCAATATAGTTCTTGATAATTAAACCATGTTTTGATAAGCTTTATCCTCCATAACTGAACTGATTCAGCTGATATGATTGTCCAGTTGTTATTCCTCCATAAATCCATGATTATCTTCATATTTATATGATTATCCATCATATATATGTATATATATATATATATATATAGATAATCTATGTATATATAATGATTATCCATGTAACTGAGGTTGTTAGACCTGCTCCTGATGTTTAGGACTTATCCATAAGTCAGTTAGGGAGTCCCCTATCCATTTTCTTATAATTTAGGAAGCTGCAGGGCTGCTGGACCATTTTATGGAAATTGTCAGGGTACATGCACGTACCCCATCCTGGAACCCAATCATCCGGATGAACCCCTGTCAAGCCTCCACACAGCAGTACCCCTACCTGAGGTTCAAACACCTGAACCCCTACATGGACAAACCCCGAACCAGATGTCACAATCCTCATCTCTCTAAGGTATATTGGGCCACCATTCCATACCTAGCCCAGTCCATATTTCCATATTCACTTAACTCGAGCCCATAATCTTAGTGGGCCTTAATTCGAGCCCAAGGCGGATTTCGGGCACAACAGGTACGATTGATGTTTTTATAAAAGATAATATTTTCAACTAAAAGTAAACGTGAAAATGGCAATGATTAATTACCATTAATTATATTATGTCATTATTTATTTTAATAATTAGGATAACCAAATTGAAAATCAAACTGCCAAACTTTCAATCTTTCGGGTTTAATTTAATAATATATTTATTTAATAATTAAGATAATCAAACCGACAAAATTTCAATATTTCAGCTTTAATATAATAATATAGATATATCCATACATATATATAAAGGAAAATGTCGGGAGTGTGACGTGGCAGTGTCCAGCTTCCTTCACACTAGTTTCTCTCATTTTACAACTTTCTCCCATTTTTGGCTTTTTTTTAACATCTCTCATAAACCGTATATAGATAGAGAAAACTGGGTCTGAGGTACTTATAAAATAAAGGGCCCCGCAGGGGCATTTTTGTAAATGTAAAACTTTTTTCAGTAATTTACACAAATACCCTTAAATTTGTATGGAGATTTTTAGATATTAGATATAGTTGAATTTGCATAAAAAGAAATTTTTATAGCTCAAGTTTAGATATAGTTGAATTTGCATAAATAAAAATTTTTGCGACTCAAGCTTTTAAATTCCCATTAGTGATATACTGATATTCTTGTGGTTTATTCAAGTCAATTACTTTTACTTTTGAATGCTTGAAATATATTGCGATTAGCCGGAGAGACATAAGCTTCCATTTTTAATTTGTAACTGGTCTGGCCGATATGGTGATTAACTTAGTTTGGGCACAGAGGTTAAATGTTAAAATAGTGTATTAAAGAGGGCATATTTTTATGTCTTGGTATAATTCCTTCATCTCTTTTTTGTTTGTATGTATTGTATCCTATGTCTCAAAAGTTAATTTTTATTGAATTTCTGCAAAATGTTCAGTTTCTACTTGACCGTTTGACCTTAATCTTCGAAATTTAAAAGCTGCACCAGCACCGTAAATAGGATGTTTGGGACTCCAAAATCTTATAAAGTTATGTAAAGATAGGTTTTGAGTCCAAGGTCATGATCTGTTGTATCGTGAATCTTTATCTTTTGCCTTGTGGTAAGAAAGATGGCATGTAATGAGTTATTTTAAGGTGAATTATATGGACTAGGATAGAGTGATCTATTGCGGAGCTATATCTGAAAAGTAGAATATGGTTTAATTGCTCTGAATTGATCAATATGTTGGTAAAACTTGCACTAATATCTTTGAAAAAATGTTAACTGATTAGGGTCAGGCTTGAGTATTTCTAGACAAAGTAGTCTACATAATAGACTATAGCTAAGAATTTTTTTTCTGTATTATCAGTCACAGAGGCATGCCTGAGTACATCTAATAACAAGCCAAATTATTTGTAATGCTTTGCATTACTTACATGACCTTTTAACTGAGGGAACCTCTAGTTGTAGAGTTTCTACTTGTTGTAGTACTTATAATAGGCATCAATTTCTATCTGTGTAACTGTAATTAAAAGTCTGAGAATAATGCTTGAAAGAAGTTCCAAGGATCATGCCTCAAGCTTGAAGATCAAGTCTGTCAAAATAAACACAGTTGGAATTCGAAGAATGAAGATTTGCCTAAGTACAATTCGAGAAGTGTTTTGTCCTATTCGAGAAGTCTAGCATTCGACAAGTCAAGGATTCGATATCTGTAAAAACACTGTTCGACATCTCTGAAAATCAACAAGTCAAAGTGTCATTCGATAACTCAGAGATTCGACATGTCTATTACTCTATTCGAGAACTCAAGAAGTCAACAAGTCAAAGTGGTATTCGAGTTCTCCGAGAGTCAACAAGTCAAAGTTGTATTCGATATCTCAGGGATTTGATAAGTTAAATGCTCTATTCGACAACTCAAGGATTCCTGAAGAAAAGAGCTATTCGAGAAGTGATTCGATATGTCAGCTTTGCAGTATTCGAGAACTTAGAGTTATCTATCAAGTCAATTCTAATTCTCGAATCAATCACTAAGTTACTTCTCGAATACAATCTTGGAGACAAAATACTGGAGAAATTGTACAAGTTAGAAACCTACAACAAGCAAAAGCACTTTATGGACCACAAACTGTAAGGTACTTTGGAAAGCCTACAAAGAAGCTTAGAGAGATGTACAAGAGACAAAGAGCTAAAGAAGTGGATCTGAACATAACTTCAAGAAGTCAAACCTGTAGCCGTTTGGATGCTTACTTAAATAGGATAGACATACTAGAAAGTAATTTATCCTATAACCTTATTTGTAGTAAGTAGGTTGTATTCATGTTCTATAAGAATACAACCTCACTTCTTTAGTTATATAGAGAAGTTTTAAGATTCACATTTAGAAAATACATCTCTCTGAGAAAACGAAGCTAAGAATACTATCATTGTATTCACAGTTTATAGCAAATCTTTATCTAATAAAATATTAGATTAAAATGAATATTGTGTCTTGTGTCGTTCACTATCTGTACTTATGGTTCTACACACACATAACACATAGCTTGCTACATACACCAAACAGATTCAAGAACAAGAAAAGTTCAATATTCCATTCACCCCCCCCCCTCTGTACTCTATTCGTGTGTTCAATACTCAACAAGTGGTATCAGAGCAGGCTGTTTATTCAAAAACAGAAAACGATCATGAATTCAACAAAGACTACAGGAACGATGAAGGTCCCTAAGTTTGACAAAAAGAATTACAACCTCTGGAAGATTAAAATATTATTGTTCATCAAAGCTGCTAACCCTCTATATCCTGATATCCTCAAGAATGGTCCGTTTGTTCAACAACAAGAGATCCCTGAAAATACAGTTGGAACCATAACATATCCAAGAACCTATGTGGCCAAGGAACCATCCAAGTGGACAGACTCAGAGAAAGATAAGGTTGCCCTGGATAGTCATCTCATGCTGCTGATAATAGATTCGATGGAGATGTCAATGTTTGCCAACATAGCCTCATGCAAATCAGCAAAAGAGATGTGGGATCACATTGAGGTATTGTGTGAAGGGACAGAGGAGGTTAGAGAGAACAAGAAACAGATACTGGTCACACAGTATGAAGCTTTCATGGCATAGACCAAGGAAAGTATTACTGACATGTTTGAAAGGTTTCATAAGCTGGTGACTGAGCTACAGATGAATGGGAAGGTTTACAGCACTAAAGAGTTGAACATGAAGTTTCTATTGTCTTCTCCAAACCACCTAGAGCAGAGGGTCATTTCTCTAAGGGAAAGAGATTTAAACAAAATCACATATGATGTGCTCTATGGGGTTTTAAAGACTAATGACCTATACAAGCCAACCAAGGCAGAATGATAAACACATCATGTGCCTTGATTGTCAGCAAACCTGTTCAAGACCTAGAAGCATCTACAAGTTAGCTGAGGATAGAGGAGATAGTAGATGATGAAGAAACTGAAGTTGAATTGACTAAACCTGTTGAAGAGAAGGAAGAAGATGAACTAGATGGCATGGAGAATACCTCATATGCTTTCATGGCCAGGAAATTTCGAAACATCAGATTCAAGAGGAACCAAGCCTTCAAACCTAGACCCCAAAACCATTCATTCAACAAGAGCAAGACACCTGTGAAAGCAAACAAGAATAAATTCAAAACCAGCCATGTAGATAGGTCATCTGTAAGGTGTTAAAGATGCAATGACCTAGGGCATTTTGCTAGTGAATGCAAGAAGCCTAAAAAGAAGGATAAGGAGTTTCTAGAGCTTGAAACTAAGTATGAGGCCCTTCTAAAAAAGCAAACACAAGGCAAGTCCTACATAGATGAAGGGAAGTGTTGGGATGACTCTGATAGTGATGGAGAAGAGCAAGAATTTTGCAACCATGCCTTGATGGCTGATTCCAAGGATGAACAATCTCCATCTGACTCTCAGGTACCATCTCTCACTACCATAGATATGTCTGTTTCTGAATATAAATGTATGGTTGAACAACTGTCTATTGAAATGTTTAATATTCATACTAGTATGACTGCTGCTAATGAAGAGATTGCTAAACTGTCTACTAGAAATGAACTGTTAAACAAGAAAAATGAGGAACTTGAGCTAACTTCTATACAAGTAGATAACCTTCAGAAAGAAGTTGAATATTTGCAGAATAAGGTTCTTTGAGCTAGTTAGGTTGAGAAGGCTCTTAGGGATGAACTAGCTGAAAATGAATTAAGACTGAAAACTTTTAAGAACTCCTCTTGTCTATTGCAGTCCTACCATGAGAGAAACCAAGATAAATCCAAGGCCGCCATTGGACTTCACTATGACACTCTTAAACAGAGGAAAGGCTATGCTGTCATTGAAGATGACATAATTGTTCAGGAGGAAGTGCCTCACATTTTGAAAAAGATTGAGTCTCCAATTTTTAAAGAACCAACATTTAAAGTTGATGAGGATGCCTTACTCATTAAGCAAATGTTGAATGATGAGGATGAGGCATAGTCTAGTGAACAACCAGCATCCTCCAAG
Source organism: Saposhnikovia divaricata (assembly GCA_036435485.1). Classification (NCBI taxonomy): domain Eukaryota; kingdom Viridiplantae; phylum Streptophyta; class Magnoliopsida; order Apiales; family Apiaceae; genus Saposhnikovia; species Saposhnikovia divaricata. Next base: position 133,748,945 of record CM071600.1, read on the forward strand.
AGTGAGAGTGTCAAGGCAAAAGCCAAGAAGCCAGTAGGAGGTAGACCTAGACCTGAGAAGTTTGTTAAGTTTGTTTCAGCTGAGAAAAATGAATCTGAGAAGAAAGTGGCTAATAAGAAACATAACAGGAATGGAAAGCTAGGGATAAACAAGGATAATAATTATGTTTATGTGCCTCATGCCCCTAGGAAAACTTGTCAAAACTGTTTTAGTACTAATCAGTTAACACATGCATGCAAGAAACCAACTGGTAGTGTAGCTAAACCATTCGATGATTGCTCTGTGCCTTTAAGACATAGAGATTCACCTTTTTGTGATAAACTTGACTGTATGCCATGCAATATGAATGTTATGACTAGCTTTTTTAATTTGAGAAGACAATTCATGGATGGTTGCATCAGTTATAACATTCACACACACTACACAAGGCCAGAGTCTTCAAGTCCTTCTACAGCTAGGAAGGTACCTCTGTCACCTAAGCCTGAGAACTCAGTTTCTAAGACTTCTAACAGTGACAAGAAGACTAGTCCTAAGAAAGTTGATAAGCATGCTATTTTTGATAAATCTGTTTCTAAACCAAGTGGACCCAAACTTGTTTGGGTACCAAAGGAGAAGTAATACCTTTATGTTTGCAAGGCAAAGAAAATGAAAAGAAGGTCATGTGGATTTTGGACAGTGGATGCTCAAATCATATGACTGGTGATATGGCCCTGCTATCACAATATGAGGAGAAGGTTGGCCCAATGGTTGCTTTGGAGATGACAGCATGGGTAACACATTGGGATATGGCAAGTTGAAAGTTGGAAATGTCATCATTGAAGATGTAGCATTAGTCAAGGGACTCAAGCATAATCTCCTAAGGGTTGGTCAGTTTACTGGTAGAGGATTCAAGGTAAATTTTGACAAAGATGAATGTTTGATCACCCATAAGAAGACTTGTGACTTTGCTCTATCTGGAGTAAGGAAAGGAAGCCTGTTTGTAGCCAATATGGCTTATGCAATCAAGGACAAAGTTTGTTGCTTCTATTCAAAAGAATCAAATGAAGACTGTTGGCTGTGGCACAAGAAGTTATCACACCTGAACTTCAAGGCCATTAATTCTCTAGTTAAAAGAGAATTAGTGAGAGGCATGCCCACACTTGAATTCTATCAAGAAGGAGTGTGTGAGGCTTGTCAAAAAGGAAAGATGAAAAGGTCAAGCCACAATTCAAAGATAGTGACATCAATAACCAAGCCCCTGCAACTAATTCATATGGACTTGTTTGGGCCAATCAATATTATGTCACTCTCAAGAAAGAAGTATGCCCTAGTGATGGTTGATGACTACACAAGGTATACATGGGTGGAATTTATAGCATCAAAGGATGAGACTTCACAAGTAATCATTGAGCACATAAAGAAAGTTGATAAGGAAGCAAAGGCCAACAATGCAAGTGTGATTGCATTGAGAAGTGATAATGGAACAGAGTTCAAAAATGCCTTACTTGAAGCATTTTGCAAAGAGAATGACATTTCACAACAATTCTCAGCTCCAAGGACTCCACAATAAAATGGAGTAGTTGAGAGAAAGAATAGAACTCTAACTGAGGCTACTAGAACAATGTTGCTTGATGCAAAGATGCCTACATGTTTTTGGGCTGAGGCTGTGAGCACTGCATGCTATATCCAGAACAGAACTCTCATCAACAAAAATGCTGGAAAGACACCTTACAATTTGATGACTGGAAAGAAGCCTACTCTAAAGTATGTTCATACTTTTGGAAGAAAATGCTTTGTGTTGAAGGATAATTCAGAATATGTTGGAAAGTTTGATGCAAAGGCATTTGAAGGAATTTTTCTTGGCTATTCTATGGAGAGAATTGCATACAAAGTTTATGTCATCAGTCAAAAGAAAGTTATGGAAAACACAGACGTGACTTTTGATGACAGCAAACTACCTGGATTAGTAGAAGCCAATGATGAAGATAAAGATCCATTAAGGTTTGAAAATCTAGATGATTCTGATGAAGAGATTGAAACAGAAGTTGAGACTACAATTCAACCAATTCCAGTGAATGATGAAGCAAGGGAAGAATTTGTGCCAATCAACAGTGAAGAGACAAGCATCCAAGACACATCTGTGAATAGTGGCAACTTCACAGGGGGAGGAAATGAAAATGATCATGACTTGGATGATGAAGCAACATCAAGGTTGAGAAATCAGACTGAGCATTCAAGGAAATGGGATAGATCACACATTGCAGAGCAAATTATTGGAGATCCAAATGCAGGAGTAAGGACTAGGTGAGCTACTCAAAATGAGTGTCTCTATGGTTGCTTTCTATCTCAGATTGAGCCTAAGAAATTTGATAATGCACTGTTGGATCCAGATTGGATTGTTGCTATGCAAGAGGAGCTGAATCAATTTGAAAGAAACAAAGTATGGGAGCTTGTGCCTGCACCAGAGAACAGAACCATTGTGGAACTAAATTGGTTCTGAAAAATTAGATGGATGAAGATGGTGTAATAATAAGAAATAAAGCAAGGTTGGTTGCAAAAGGATACTCTCAACAGGAAGGCATTGATTATGATGAGACATTTAACCCTGTTGCTGGATTGGAAGCCATCAGAATCTTCTTGGCATTTGCTGCTCATTCAAACTTTAAAGTCTATCACATGGATGTCAAGAGTGCATTTCTGAATGGAGAGTTGGAAGAAGAAGTTTATGTTGGGACAATCAGATCTTGGCACTGCGATTTTTGATACAATAAATTAAACGAGTACGAATAGAAAAATCACCTTGTTAATGGTTGATTCCACGCTCTTCTATTGTATTCCTTTACTCCCTTGAACGAAGTGTGGCCTTCGATCCTCCAAGGTTTAGCCTCCAAGATCTAGAATTCCGAACCCTTATTCTTGGAGACATAATAAGTATTTATAGGCTACAATAGGGATCGAGGAGTAAATTAGGTCGGGCCTTCTAATGATAACTTGGGCCAAGCCCTTTATCATTAATATTAATTAATTCCACTAAATAATTAATATTGCACCACCCACCTAATTCCGGTAATTCATTTAATTAATTAAATCGGCTCCTTTATTATTTGTTTATTAAATTCCCCATGTTTAAAATATCGCATGTCCATTAATTAAATAAATTACTGATAATTCATTTAATTAATATCTTTTATCCTTGATCATCCACTCAACCTTTATTTAATTATGCCGGAATAAATCCACCTGCAGGGTTTCACATAATTAAATCTTTTTGAGTTTTCAAGGGGACATCATTAACCTGAATATTATCAGGACATGGATTCCTTCTATAAATAATATTCACCATATATATTATTTCATCACCCAAAATATAATGAAATAAATCAAAAGAATTATTTCATATATAAATCAAAGCATGTAAATAATATACACGTGTCAATTACTATATCTGGATTAAGAACCTAAGCATTAATAATAACATAGAATCTTAGTTCTCCTTCTTAATCAGTATAAGGGAACAATTCTAAATTTGATCCTGTTCAATATACACAAAGTATACTAGTATTATTTATTAGTCAATATAAACTAATCTAAATAATACTACAGCCATTCCAGTGGATTGTCTAACTCCACCTATGCTGTGAACCTTATTATATTATATAAACCGTATTTAACAATCTAATATTATGTATCCCATTTGATACTAGATTGTCCACAATATATAATATTATACAACATGTAAACATTTAAATGATTCACAATAAAACTGGGCCAGAAATAAATGTTTATACTTTAAATAAATATTTTCAGTATACACCAACAATCTCCCACTTATACTCAAAATATTCTATGAGTATATCAGTGTTTATTTAATCCACTATTACATAAAAAACTATGTGTCCATCCATCTTACTCCTATCGCTTCCACATGCCTGTCAAAAACCTTGGCTGGCAAGCTCTTTGTGAAAGGATCTGCCCGGTTGTCTTCTGATGATATGTGAGCCACAACTATATCTCCTTGCTTTACGATTCCTCGAATGAGATGATACTTACGTTCAATATGTTTAGCTGCTTTGTGATCTCGTGGTTCCTTCGAATTTGCCACAGCACCAATGTTATCACAATACACTGTCAAGCTCCTAAGCAAATTAGGTACCACATCCAAGTCCAAAAGGAAGTTCCTGAACCATACAGCCTCCTTTGCAGCCTCAGAGGCCGCCACGTACTCGGCTTCCATGGTAGAGTCTGCAATGTATTTCTACTTTACACTCCTCCATATAACGGCTCCACCTCCCAAAGTAAAAACATATCCCGAGGTTGATTTCCTCTTATCCCTATCTGATTGAAAATCTGAATCAGTATATCCCAAAGGAAATAGATCTGAGGCCTTGTAAATTAACATATACTCCTTAGACCTTCTCAGGTACTTGAGTATAGTTTTTACTGCACTCCAATGTTCCTGACCTGGGTTCGACTGATATCTACTAACCATGCCTACAGCAAAGCAGATGTCAGGCCTCGTACATAACATAGCATACATTAAGCTTCCACATGCCGAAGCATAAGGAACTGCTTTCATGCTCTCTATATCATTAGGTGTCGAAGGACACTGCTACTTGGATAGAGCCACTCCAGGGTTAAAAGGTAGAAAACCTTTCTTAGAGTTCTGCATGTTAAAACGAGCTAATACTTCTTCAATGTAGGGCTCTTGAGATAAAGCCAACATCTTTTTCTTGCGATTCCTTATTACTTTGATCCCAAGGATGTATGTCGCTTCACCTAAGTCCTTCATTTCAAATTGTTTGAACAACCATGCTTTACTGATGACAACATCTTAACATTGTTTCCAATGAGTAAAATGTCATCTACATACAGTACTAGAAAAACCACTGCATTACCCTCACTTCTCTTATACACACATGATTCGCTTGGACTTTGATCAAATCCATATAACTGGACTGCCTAATCAAAACGAGTATTCCAGTCCCTAGAAGCTTGTTTTAGTCCATAAATAGACCTCTTAAGCTTACAAACAAGATGCTCTTGGCCTTCCTTAATGAATCCTTTTGGTTGTTGCATATAGATGGTTTCCGCAAGACTTCCATTAAGGAAAGCTGTCTTGACATCCATTTGTCAAATCTCATAATCGAGATGAGCTGCTATAGATAAAAGAATCCGGATCGACTTAAGCATAACAACCGGTGAAAAGGTTTCCTCATAATCGATCCCTTCTTTCTGAGTATACCCTTTCGCAACAAGTCGTGCTTTCCAGGCTTTCACCTTTTTGTCAGATCCTCTTTTCTTCTTGTAGATCCACATACATCCAATGGGTTTTACACCTTTGGGTGGTTCCACGAGCTCACATACTTGATTAGAATACATAGATTCCATCTCAGATTCCATTGCCTTTTGCCAAAGATCTGCATCTTTATCTAGAATTGCTTCTTCGTATGTCCTGGGATCCTCATCATGTTCACCAGAGACCAAGTCCGAGGACTCTCCCAAAAACATGAATCTATCAGGTTGTTGAACAACCCTCCCACTACGACGAAGCACCGGTGTGGTATTAGTGACAGGTTGTGCATTTTCTTGTGGTTGATCTACTTGTACTATTGGCACTTGGGGATTATCTGTCCCTCCCACTAGTTCCTCTAAAACGATACTACTCATGGGTTTGTGGTTCATTATATAGTCTTCCTCTAAGAATCTAGCATTGGTGCTAACAATGATATCTCGATCCCTAGGACTATAAAATGAATAACCTTTCGTTCCCTTAGGATAGCCTACAAATAGCCTTACTTCTGTACGAGATTCTAGCTTCGTCGCGTTCTTGTTCAGCACATGTGCTGGACAACCCCAAATACGAATATGTCTTAGACTTGGTTTACTACCAGTCCACAATTCTATTGGAGTCTTGGGAACCGACTTAGAAGGTACCAAGTTCAGAAGGTAAGCCGCTGTTTCTATAGCATATCCCCAGAACGACTTAGGTAAATCTGAATAACTCATCATCGATCTAACACTCTCTAAAAGAGTCCGATTCCTTCTCTCTGCTACACCATTCTGTTGAGGTGTGCCAGGTGCAGTCAACTGGGATGCAATGCCATTCTCTGATAGATATTCCATAAATTCTCCAAGCAAGTATTCGCCACCATGATCTGATCGGAGTGACTTGATACATTTTCCAAGATGTCGCTTCTCCGCACTTGCTTTGTACTCTTTGAATTTTTCAAAGCACTCAGACTTATGGCGCAACAAATAAATGTACCTATATCTAGAATAATCGTCAATGAAAGTGACAAAATACTCATAACCTCCTCTTGCTTGGATAGTCATAGGTCCACATATATCAGTATGAACCAATTCTAACACTTCTTTAGCTCTATTCCCCTTTGCTTTAAAAGGCCTATAGTCATCTTACCTTCCAAGCGGGATTCACAAACTGGAAATGGCTCCACTGCCAACGAGCCTAATGGCCCATCTACTACCAGTCTTTGAATCCTCCTCAAGTTAATATGACCTAATCTTAAGTGCCAAGGATATGTTTGGTTCAATTCAGAAGGTTTCTTTCTTTTATTTGAGCTAGAAAGAATGTTATTAGTTTCCTTATGTTGCAGCATTGGTTGGATAGGATTAATAATATATAAATTGTCTTGCAATGTACCAGAACATATAACTCGTTTACTTATCATAATAGAAACATTACGATCCAAACAAACATTATAACCATCCATGGCAAGTTTAGAAACCGAAATTAAATTCCTTCTAAACGAAGGTACATAAAGATAATTGTTCAAAACCAAAATCCTATCATCTCCAAAAGATAATGTAATTATTCCAACTGCAACTACTGCTACTTTCGTAGCATCTCCCATGAACACATATATCTCGCCATCTCTAAGCATTCGGGATTGCTGGAACCCCTGCATAGAGTTACAAACATGGTCAGTGGCTCCTGTATCTACACACCAAGTGCTCGTAGATATAGCCGCTATATATGTTTCTGTAACTAGAGAAAGAGACATACCAGTATTGTTTGTCTTCTTAGGAAGAGGACAATTCTGTTTCCAGTGACCTGACTGCTTGCACCTGAAGCACTAGCCCTTAGGTTTTTTCACAGCACCTTGAACTCCCACTGCATTAGCAACCTTTCCAGCTTTCTGTGTCTGAACCTTTTTCTTCTTCTTACCTTAAGGCTTAGAGGAAGAAGCTTTCTCAGCCACATTCACTTGAACATTCTGCTTAAAGAGTCCTTCAACTGCCTGAAGTTCTGTCAGAAGTTCCGCGAGACTATACATCCTTTTGTTCATGGTGTAATTCTAGCGGAACTGCTCAAAACTTTTGGGCAGACTCATAAGGATGATATCGATCTGGGTTTCCCCATCAATATCAGCACCAAGGATCTCCATCTCATTCAGATGAGACATCATCCTGAGAACATGATCCCTTACAGGTGTTCCTTCAGCCATCTGAGTGTTCATTAAAGCCTTCATTGCTACTTGCCTAGCAGCCCTATTTTGTTCTCCAAAAAGTTCCTTGAGATTAAAGAGCATATCTGAAGCAATGGCCATACCCTGATGCTGATGCTGCAAAACACCCGACATTGCTGCCAGAATGTAACATCGCGACATCTCATCAGCCTTAACCCACCGCTTATAATACTCCTTCTCACTTTCAGGAGCATCTTCAGCAGGCTGATCTGGCTTGGGTTCATAAGTACAAAATTTGTACTCCTCAGCAGTCAACACTATGTCCAAATTACGTTTCCATTCAATATAGTTCGGTGTAGTAAGTTTGTTATCCTTAAGTATGGTGAATAGTGGATTAAAGCCCATAATGATCTAATCCTGAGAATCATACATGTAACACATAATCAGAGAGTTGCACAAATCTTAAAACCTATTGGTTTCCTCTAACAATTAATTAAAATTAATGCACTAATATTTAAACACCATAAGTATCTGGTACGCCACGATGGGTGACATATATACCACTTAAATTCGTTTAAATATTACTTCGGTCCTATTACTAAATAATACGCCACGTTAGGGTGGACTATATATTATTTTTCATAGCTAAGTGTATACCATTATTAAATATTAAATTACTTAAAAACTGAATACATCCGTTTGATATATTAATGGATAATTCCCAGGTCTCGGAGGAGTCACAACGGCCTCGCTTAATACCCGATTCCTAGACAGAATTTTCCATAGTCAACATCAAAAGAGTATTCAATTTTCGTTACGAATTCTATGAAACTTGGTACGTCACGTTAGGGTGATCTATATACCTTTCAATATTCGTAATTTAATTTAAGAATTTTGTTCTAGTAATTTCCACAACCTTTTAATAATACCGTAAATGGTATGCCACGATGGGTGATCATATATACCATCTACATTATTTAAAAGGTTATATTACATACAAAATAATGGAGACTGTGGGATTTAATTCCTAATTAATTCCCTCACCCATTATGTTATTTAATCGCAGTCCACATGTATCAAAATACACAAAACACATAACATAACAGCATGCTATTCATGATTAAAGCATAATAAATAAATACTATGTCCATGTCGTCCTAATTATGTTAAACATGTAAGTAAAAAATAATTACACACATAATTAACAACACACATAACATAATTAATTAAATCAATAATCAAAATCAGTGGAAAAAATTAAAATAAAATTTTCCACTATTATGGCCCCTTGAAAAAAAAAATTCCAGCCTGCTGTCTGCTGAGAAAAATATTTTCTGCCAAAAAAACCTCTATTGCGCATGACAAGCATGCGTTACAGCCCTGGAAGGCCTGTTGCGCAGGATGCGCATGCGTTACTGCCGTCCAGAGGCTGTTGCGCAGGACAGACCTGCGTTACACCCCTTCAACAGAATTTTTTTTTTACGCGCGCCTGCTTCTCTTTCTGTCGCCACCAGACCTGTTTCTGTTCGACTTTTGTTCCTTACTAGCAGCTTAATCGAACAATCAGCTACGCAGCGGAAAACGTTATTGCTCCGATTTAATTTCCGATTGCACGTAATTGTTACAAAATACCCGGATTATACAAAATCCATCAAACAATTACATAAAAAATAGATCTAATACAAAACTAATTTGTAAAATCTATTCTAACACGATCAACCCTCGTGTTTTACAACCATGATAAACCACGTGGAAACCAAACAATATAACCACGATTAAACCACGTGGGATCCAAACACATAATTAAAATATACATGGCCATAATAGTGGATAACAACCTGCAAAAAAGAATTATACAAGCCTACCACTATATACATGCATATATAATTATGACATGGACATCGTATCAAAAATCGCAGAACCATTGAACCTAGCTCTTGATGCCAATTGTTGGGACAATCAGATCTTGGCACTGCGATTTTTGAAACAATAAATTAAACGAGTACGAATAGAAAAATCACCTTGTTAATGGTTGATTCCACGCTCTTCTATTGTATTCCTTTACTCCCTTGAACGAAGTGTGGCCTTCGACCCTCCAAGGTTTAGCCTCCAAGATCTAGAATTCCGAACCCTTATTCTTGGAGACATAATAAGTATTTATAGGCTACAATAGGGATCGAGGAGTAAATTAGGTCGGGCCTTCTAATGATAACTTGGGCCAAGCCCTTTATCATTAATATTAATTAATTCTACTAAATAATTAATATTGTACCACCCACCTAATTCCGGTAATTCATTTAATTAATTAAATCAGCTCCTTTATTATTTGCTTATTAAATTCCCCATGTTTAAAATATCGCATGTCCATTAATTAAATAAATTACTGATAATTCATTTAATTAATATCTTTTATCCTTGATCATCCACTCAACCTTTATTTAATTATGCCGGAATAAATTCACCTGCAGGGTTTCACATAATTAAATCTTTTTGAGTTTTCAAGGGGACATCATTAACCTGAATATTATCAGGACATGGATTCCTTCTATAAATAATATTCACCATATATATTATTTCATCACCCAAAATACAATGAAATAAATCAAAAAAATTATTTCATATATAAATCAAAGCATGTAAATAATATACAAGTGTCAATTACTATATCTGGATTAAGAACCTAAGCATTAATAATAACATAGAATCTTAGTTCTCCTTCTTAATCAGTATAAGGGAACAATTCTAAATTTGATCCTGTTCAATATACACAAAGTATACTAGTATTATTTATTAGTCAATATAAAATAATCTAAATAATACTACAGCCATTCAAGTGGATTGTCTAACTCCACCTGTGCTGTGAACCTTATTATATTATATAAACTGTATTTAACAATCTAATATTCTGTATCCCATTTGATACTAGATTGTCCACAATATATAATATTAGACAGCATGTAAACATTTAAATGATTCTCAATAAAACTGGGCCAGAAATAAATGTATATACTTTAAATAAATATTTTCAGTATACACCTACAGTTTATGTGCAACAACCACTTGGCTTTGAGGATCCACATTTCCCAAAATTTGTCTACGGGTTTCTTAAGGCATTGTATGGACTTAAGCAGGCTCCAAGGGCATGGTATGATACTTTATCACAATTTCTTCTTAAAAATAAATTCACTAGAGGCACATTGGACAAGACACTGTTTTACATGAAGCATTGTAATGATATTATCCTAGTTCAGATCTATGTGGATGATATCATATTTGGCTCTACAAATGAGAAGCTGTGTGAGAAATTCTCTAAGCTCAAGCAGAGCAGATATGAGATGAGCATGATGGGAGAGTTGACATTCTTTCTTGGGTTACAAGTTAGTCAAAGGAAGGATGGTATCTTTATCAGTCAAACCAAGTACATCAAGGATTTATTGAAGAATTTTTACTTAGAAGACTGCTCACCTGCAAAGATGTAATATCCGCGATTTTTTTTTTCGAATATTTTCTTTCTACTCGATATTTAAATTTTATTTAAGATCGATGCACTAGTATATTTTAATTAGTGAATTTTGTAAATTTTTTTAAATTTTATATATTCGTATTATATTTAATTATTTATAATTGTTTAATGTTTATTAAAATTATGAAATTTAAGAAAAGTAAGATTTTTATTTTTAGTCGTATTTATTTTAGAGAACGAAATTCGAGTATCGTTTAATTAGCTAGAAAGGGAGGGAAACGAGATTTTTCACCAAACATTCCATTAAATATAAACATGATCATATTTTTTATTTCATTTTTTTCAGCATGTATTTTTGTCTCCCATGATTTTTTTTTTAATTTATTAATTACCCACTAAAAACAAAATGATTATGTTTTATGGCCACTAAATATTCCACTTAGTTGTTGTCTTTGTTTTTAATTCGTAATAAACAGAAACAAGGCCTGGCCATTCTTTATTTTTCATCTTTACAAAACCAAACACCAATTACCCCCATCTTTCTTTTCCTCTGCAAGACTCATCTACGATCTCTTTCTTTTTAAATAAAAACTTGACCAAATATATAGATACAAGAGCAACCATCATTTTTTTGTTTCTTTTCTTTTTTTTTCTTTGAATTGTTTGTTGTGATTTCGTTCCTTCTTGAATCTGCTGGGTTTGTAATAATCGAAGGGGCGTTATTTGGTTTAACTGGTGGTGGGTGTTGTCGGAATCGTTGGAGGCCGGGGGGTGTGCGAGCAGCGAGAGGAGGGGAAGAGAGTGGAGGGAGATTGAGAAAGAGATGGTTTGAGCGAGGTGATTGTGGGGGTGGTTATTGTTGGTCTGAATCGGAGTAAAGGGTGGATGGTTTCGGTGGAGTGTTGTTTGGCTTCGTTGGTGATGTAGGAGGCAGGGGAGATGGGGGATTAGAAAGAAGAGGGAGAGGAGGAAGATGAACGAGAGAGAGAGGAGAGATTGAGAGAGAGATTAGAGGGAGAGAGACTGTCGAGAGGGGCGAGTGTGTGCGTGTTTTAGTCGGAGGAGAGACCACCGTGAGGTGGTGGTGGTGTTATGCAAAGGGAGAGAAGGCAGGGGAGAGAGAGAGAGATGAACGAGAGAGAGGAGAGATTGAGAGAGAGATTGGAGGGAGAGATGGAGAGCGTGAGGGAAAGAGACGGGGGAGGTGTTGGACAGAGAGATTGAGAGAGGAAGGAGGCGAGAGAGAGATTTAGACGGAGAGAGAGATGACTACGGGGAGAGATTGGGGGGGGGAGAGCGAGAGAGAAAGAGAGAGGGGGAGATGCGGGTTGAAGAGTAGCCGGAGAGGGGAGGCGCACGGTGGTAGGTCGTGTAGGTGGGTCCCACGTGCGAAAGTGCGGTAATAATAGTAATAAAAAGGGTGTGATTAGTTTCGTTAAAATTTGAATATTATTTAATTATTTATTTTGGTTAATATTTAATAATTTACTAAAAATGGTATAATTGTTTTATTTAGTTATTTAGTAATAATTATGGATTTAATGTGAATAAAATAGATCCTTGAATAATTTTGTTATGAGATTAATATTAATTAAATTATGGAATTTTAGAAAATTTATAAGAGCTAATTTAAATTAGAAGTACAATTTGAATAATTAATTTTTACCAATCATTTAGAAATATTTTGTGAATAATGGATCATAATTTAGTGATTTAATGATTTATTGAGGGAATAATCGTGAATAAATAGAATTAATTATGGTTTTATTTCAGAAAGCTGATATTTAATATTTGAGGATTTATTTATTTATTCGAGGATTAATTGTTGTCTTGAGGATTTATTTATTTAATTCGAGGATTAATTGTTGTCTTCAGGATTTATTTATTTAATTTGAGGATTAATTGTTGTCTTGAGGATTTATTTATTTATTTCAAGGATTAATTGTTGTCTTGAGGATTTATTTATTTAATTCGAGGATTCGACGATTAATTGTTGTTTGGAAGATTTATTTATTTAATTTGAGGATTAATTATTGTCTCGAGGATTTATTTATTTAAATTAAGAATTAATTGTTGTCTCGGAGATAAATTGATTAAGTACGGAATTATAAAAAAAATGGCGGAACATAGTGGAATAAGGAAATGACTCGAGGAACCATTTTGGGGTGGGATTTTGGAGGAGTTAGGAGACTCGTTTGGAAAAGCTTAAAGAACGAAAGTTGTAGATATGCATAAGTACTACATAGCGGTGAATAGTAGTTGATTGAAAGGTGATCAGAGGTTGAGTTAAATAATAGCTGAACTAGGCCCTAGAAGGTGAAATGTCGGAGAAACCAGAGACGTGGAGCAAGTTGGAGTATCATGCCGCAGAGCACAGGCAAGTTTACTAATTCGTACTCCATTGTTCGGGGTATTTATATTTTTAAGTATGCTGATTAAATATTCGTTTTACCAAATCAAGTATTATTTCTAGTAATTTATACCATACTTTATCCATGCAATTTACATACATATTATTGTTGAGCTGTTATCCAACCATATTATATCATGAGGTGTTCAAATTTATTTCATGAGTTGTTCCATATTGTTAGTATGTTTATTGAGATACTTCATTCGAGTTTATATTTAAGGGTGGGAATATATATAAAGTAAGTTATGTATACTGGTATGGGTCACCTCATTTCGATTCCATAATCAGAATAGTTTTTCATAATATTTCCTCTAATCGTTCGAGAGGGAAACTATATTATTGGTGTCTATTGTTCATTGCTTATGAAGGCAAAAGTGACCGAAGTAACGCACCGGCCCAACTGAGTAGTATTAAGGGTGTGTTCGAGACTTCGGCTCATCCTTCTATCGATAGAAAACGAGTAGTGATAATGGATTGATCATCCATTTCTTGAGTAGGCGTTATGAGTAGAAATCCAATCATTGACATCCTATCGGTTAACCGATGCCTGTATGGTTCTGTTAACTAGGGTGTTGATCCGAGCAGTTGCTATATTATATTATCAATGGAGTAGTTTTGAGAAGTTACTGTTTTATTTTCGAGTAGTATTTTGAGAAGTTATTGATTTATTTTCGAGTAGTATTTTGAGAAGTTATTGAGATATATTGGAGTCGTATTTCGAGATTTATAAGAATTTCTGAGTTGATCTCTTTTCAAAAGTAATTATATTTGTAACTCTTATAGAGTAGTAAAAACATATTTTGAGTGGGTTGTTGTTGTATTATATGATATCTATATATACTTGCTGGGCATTCTTTGGCTCATTCTTGCTATTTAAATATTATTAATTAGCGACATCTAAAGACGGCTCTAGCATGGCGAACCGTGGCAAAGGGAAGGAGAAGGGCTATTAAATTCAATCCATTAGCCTTATAGTATCGAAGGAGGGTTCAAGATGGAAAGAAGTGTTTAATGCTTTATTATCGAGTATTTTGTGTGTTGTAATAACTTCTGTTTTACTGAGTGCTTGTTCTATGACTATAACCTGTGGAGTAAAATATGGAGTTGTTAAGAATATTGTTGTAGATTATATTATGAGCAGGTGATTAATTATTCCGCAAGAGTAAGGGATTTGGGGGCGTTACAGTAATGGTATCAGATCCATAGGTTATAAATCTTAGAACAAGTGTAGGAGGAGTTATGACTATATAAGAGAGAGTTTAGAACCCAAGGAGTCGATAGGTATATATATATAGTAGGATTTCAAGGAGTTGTGAGGTGGGGGCATGATGGCCATTAGCACTAGGGGAATCAATTAGGACGAGAGAAATGTGTATCCATGATGTATTTATTGGGTGAAATTTGAGTATATAGAGGTATATATACATAAATATACATATATCTATAACTGCAGATATATATGTGTATATATGAGTATATGTACAGATATGTACTGTTTTGTTTTCATAAATAAATATTCCATGGATATGCAATTTTATTAGACTAAACCATATTGGGATAGGTGGAATCGAGAGAGGTTGTGACTATTGAAGAAGTGTAGAAGAGATAAATAGAGTGGATTTTATAGATGGAAACAAAACAAGAAGAGTATGATGGTATTATGTTTGGATTTGGAGGATGTAGGAGCTCGAATATTTCAACAAGGATTGAAACAATAGATTGAATATAATGATGCAGTGTTTTAGATAAGGGACTATGTGAAATGGGTATAAAAAGTAACCATGGTAAAAGCTAAGAATGAATTGATTTAGAATGATAAAGATGAGAAGAAAGAGGTATATTTAATGATTAGTAAGAGAAAATGATATGAGGAGCTTTAAGGCATAATTGAGATTTACTATTGAGGATAAGGTGTATTTTGAGGATAGAGTGACAATAAGAATAAACGAAGGAAGTAGGTATAAGTGATGAGCCGGTATGAAAATAGATGATAAAGCATAAGAGTTTATAATTGAGATATGGGGAGCATAAAGCTGGTAAAAGGGTTGAGAAGATATTAGCAATCTTAGTTATTGCCTATGTTGATTCCGAGGACGGAATCCTTTTAAGGAGGGAAGACTGTAATATCCGCGATTTTATTTTTTCGAATATTTTCTTTCTACTCGATATTTAAATTTTATTTAAGATCGATGCACTAGTATATTTTAATTAGTGCATTTTGTAAATTTTTTTAAATTTTATATATTCGTATTATATTTAATTATTTATAATTGTTTAATGTTTATTAAAATTATGAAATTTAAGAAAAGTAAGATTTTTATTTTTAGTCGTATTTATTTTAGAGAACGAAATTCGAGTATCGTTTAATTAGCCAGAAAGGGGGGGAAACGAGATTTTTCACCAAACATTCCATTAAATATAAACATGATCATATTTTTTATTTTATTTTTTCAGCATGTATTTTTGTCTCCCATGATTTAATTTTTTTTTAATTTATTAATTACCCACTGAAAACAAAATGATTATGTTTTATGGCCACTAAATATTCCACTTAGTTGTTGTCTTTGTTTTTAATTCGTAATAAACAGAAACAAGGCCTGGCCATTCTTTATTTTTCATCTTTACAAAACCAAACACCAATTACCCCCATCTTTCTTTTCCTCTGCACGACTCATCTACGATCTCTTTCTTTTTAAATAAAAACTTGACCAAATATATAGATACAAGAGCAACCATCATTTTTTTGTTTCTTTTCTTTTTTTCTTTGAATTGTTTGTTGTGATTTCGTTCCTTCTTGAATCTGCTGGGTTTGTAATAATCGAAGGGGCGTTATTTGGTTTAACTGGTGGTGGGTGTTGTCGGAATCGTTGGAGGCCGGGGGTGTGTGCGAGCAGCGAGAGGAGGGGAAGAGAGTGGAGGGAGATTGAGAAAGAGATGGTTTGAGTGAGGTGATTGTGGGGGTGGTTATTGTTGGTCTGAATCGGAGTAAAGGGTGGATGGTTTCGGTGGAGTGTTGTTGGGCTTCGTTGGTGATGTAGGAGGCAGGGGAGATGGGGGATTAGAAAGAAGAGGGAGAGGAGGAAGATGAACGAGAGAGAGAGGAGAGATTGAGAGAGAGATTAGAGGGAGAGAGACTGTCGAGAGGGGCGAGTGTGTGCGTGTTTTAGTCGGAGGAGAGACCACCGTGAGGTGGTGGTGGTGTTATGCAAAGGGAGAGAAGGCAGGAGATAGAGAGAGAGAGAGAGAGAGATGAATGAGAGAGAGGAGAGATTGAGATAGAGATTGGAGGGAGAGATGGAGAGCGTGTGGGAGAGAGACGGGGGAGGTGTTGGACAGAGAGATTGAGAGAGGAAGGAGGCGAGAGAGAGATTTAGACGGAGAGAGAGATGACTACGGGGAGAGATTGGGGGGAGAGAGAGCGAGAGAGAAAGAGAGAGGGGGAGATGCGGGTTGAAGAGTTGCCGGAGAGGGGAGGCGCACGGTGGTAGGTCGTGTAGGTGGGTCCCACGTGCGAAAGTGCGGTAATAATAGTAATAAAAAGGGTGTGATTAGTTTCGTTAAAATTTGAATATTATTTAATTATTTATTTTGGTTAATATTTAATAATTTACTAAAAATGGTATAATTGTTTTATTTAGTTATTTAGTAATAATTATGGATTTAATGTGAATAAAATAGATCCTTGAATAATTTTGTTATGAGATTAATATTAATTAAATTATGGAATTTTAGAAAATTTATAAGAGCTAATTTAAATTAGAAGTACAATTTGAATAATTAATTGTTAGCAATCATTTAGAAATATTTTGTGAATAATGGATCATAATTTAGTGATTTAATGATTTATTGAGGGAATAATCGTGAATAAATAGAATTAATTATGGTTTCATTTTAGAAAGCTGTTATTTAATATTTGAGGATTTATTTATTTAATTCGAGGATTAATTGTTGTTTTGAGGATTTATTTATTTAATTCGAGGATTAATTGTTGCCTTGAGGATTTATTTATTTATTTCGAAGATTAATTGTTGTCTTGAGGATTTATTTATTTATTTCGAGGATTAATTGTTGTCTTGAGGATTTATTTATTTAATTCGAGGATTCGACGATTAATTGTTGTTTTGATGATTTATTTATTTAATTTGAGGATTAATTATTGTCTCGAGGATTTATTTATTTAAATTAAGAATTAATTGTTGTCTCGGAGATAAATTGATTAAGTACGGAATTATAAAAAAATGGCGGAACATAGTGAAATAAGGAAATGACTCGAGGAACCATTTTGGGGTGGGATTTTGGAGGAGTTAGGAGACTCGTTTGGAAAAGCTTAAAGAACGAAAGTTGTAGATATGCATAAGTAGTACATAGCGGTGAATAGTAGTTGATTGAAAGGTGATCAGAGGTTAAGTTAAATAATAGCTGAACTAGGCCCTAGAAGGTGAAATGTCGGAGAAACCTGAGACGTGGAGCAAGTTGGAGTATCATGCCGCAGAGCACAGGCAAGTTTACTAATTCGTACTCCATTGTTCGGGGTATTTATATTTTTGAGTATGTTGATTAAATATTCGTTTTACCAAATCAAGTATTATTTCTAGTAATTTATACCATACTTTATCCATGCAATTTACATACATATTATTGTTGAGCTGTTATCCAGCCATATTATATCATGAGGTGTTCAAATTTATTTCATGAGTTGTTCCATATTGTTAGTATGTTTATTGAGATACTTCATTCGAGTTTATATTTAAGGGTGGGAATATATATAAAGTAAGTTATGTATACTGATATGGGTCACCTCATTTCGATTCCATAATCAGAACAGTTTTTCATAATATTTCCTCTAATCGTTCGAGAGGGAAACTATATTATTGGTGTCTATTGTTCATTGCTTATGAAGGCAAAAGTGACCGAAGTAACGCACCGGCCCAACTGAGTAGTATTAAGGGTGTGTTCGAGACTTCGGCTCATCCTTCTATCGATAGAAAACGAGTAGTGATAATGGATTGATCATCCATTTCTTGAGTAGGCGTTATGAGTAGAAATCCAATCATTGACATCCTATCGGTTAACCGATGCCTGTGTGGTTCTGTTAACTAGGGTGTTGATCCGAGCAGTTGCTATATTATATTATCAATGGAGTAGTTTTGAGAAGTTACTGTTTTATTTTCGAGTAGTATTTTGAGAAGTTATTGATTTATTTTCGAGTAGTATTTTGAGAAGTTATTGAGATATATTGGAGTCGTATTTCGAGATTTATAAGAATTTCTGAGTTGATCTCTTTTCAAAAGTAATTATATTTATAACTCTTATAGAGTAGTAAAAACATATTTTGAGTGGGTTGTTGTTGTATTATATGATATCTGTATATACTTGCTGGGCATTCTTTGGCTCATTCTTGCTATTTAAATATTATTAATCAGCGGCATCTAAAGACGACTTTAGCATGGCGAACCGTGGCAAAGGGAAGGAGAAGGGCTATTAAATTCAATCCATTAGCCTTATAGTATCGAAGGAGGGTTCAAGATGGAAAGAAGTGTTTAATGCTTTATTATCCAGTATATTGTGTGTTGTAATAACTTCTGTTTTATTGAGTTCTTGTTCTAAGACTATAACCTGTGGAGTAAAATATGGAG
This sequence comes from Saposhnikovia divaricata, assembly GCA_036435485.1. Lineage (NCBI taxonomy): Eukaryota > Viridiplantae > Streptophyta > Magnoliopsida > Apiales > Apiaceae > Saposhnikovia > Saposhnikovia divaricata. Next base: position 133,767,860 of record CM071600.1, read on the forward strand.
TTGTTAAGAATATTGTTGTAGATTATATTATGAGCAGGTGATTAATTATTTCGCAAGAGTAAGGGATTTGGGGGCGTTACAAAAGACATCCATGGCCACTGCCACCAAATTGGATGAAGATGCTAAAGGCAAGAAAGTAGAAACCTCAATCTACAGAGGCATGGTTGGTTCTCTACTCTATCTCACTGCAAGTAGGCCAGACATCATGTTTGTTACATGTCTGTGTGCAAGGTTTCAATCAAATCCAAAAGAGTCACATCTGATTGCTATAAAGAAGATCTTTAGATATTTGAAGGGCACTGCAAACTTGGGTTTATGGCATCCTAAGGACACAGGTTTCAGTCTGGTTGGTTATTCTGATGTCGATTATGCTGAATGCAGAGTGGATAGGAAAAACACCTCAGGTAGCTGCCAGTTTATTGGACAAAGGTTAGTCTCATGGTACAGCAAGAAACAACAATCTGTGTCAACTTCCACAACTGAGGTTGAATACATAGCTGATGGAAGTTGCTGTGCTCAAGTGCTTTTGATTAGAAATCAACTGTGTTGGAAAGAATTCAAATCATGTGTGACAACACAAGTGCAATCTCTATAGTTGCCAATCCTGTCAATCATTCTAGGACAAAGCACATTGACATTAGATATCATTTCATTAGGGAGCATGCAACTAATGGAACCAATGAGTTGCATTATGTCTCCACATATAAACAATTAGCTGATATATTCACTAAGCCATTGGATGAAGCCACCTTCACAAGGTTGGTTAGTGAGATTGGAATGATGAATTCTTCAGAATCTGGCTAAGTGAAAATATCAATTAGATTATTGTAGCAGTTAACACTTACTTTATCTAAATTCTCAATATTTTTGCATATGTTGAAAAATCATATTATATCAACTTGAAATTTCTATGAAATTTTGAGAAAATCACTATTTAATTTATTAGAATTATTCTCCATTGAATATTACTGGTAAATTTTAAAAGATAGTGAAAATTGAATTTTATGAGTGAAAGAACAGTTCCATAAGTCAGACTTCTCCAATGACTTTCATGTCAATGGTCGACTTCTCTAATAAGTCTATTTGGAACACTCTCGAGTTCTCGAATAATGCCTTTTTGGCGATATCGAACAAAGACATGTTTGACTTTTCGAATATGGTAATTGAGTTCTCTAATGACTGTGTTCTCGAATACTGTATTGGAGTACTCGAATCATTTGAAATGGCTGAATTCTCGTTGAATCTTAACCGTTTTTGGATTTTTATTCAGAATTTCAAATCACTCATAAAAACATATTTTATTTAATTTAGAATTATTTCTAAGTTAGATAACTGCCAGCTATGAGTTACAACCTGCTTGAGTTATCGAATAAGCCTCTCTTGACTTATCGAATAGTTGATTTCTACTTCTCGAATGCCTGACTTGTCGATACAAAACACATATCGAATCGATAATTCAAGTACTTCACACTTATACAATTCAACATCTATTCAATTCATTTCATTCGATTTCTCAAGCATCTAACTCTCTAAAACCTCTGAAAACCCTAACTTCCGAAGCTAAATGTCTTCTTCAATATTTGTTCTCTCTCTCTCTCTCTCTCTCTCTCTCTCTGTGTGTGTGTGTATCAATGGCAAACAATTAACTCACCATACCCAAACAAACAAACTTCATCGCAATAACCAACGATGTTGAAACACCCAATGTGAGTTTCAAGTGCTTTGTTCGATGGATGTCACAGTCATACATCAAGGATGCACTTTCAGCCAACCCAACTCTGTATCTAGACCTACTGGAACAGTTTTGGAGGACTGCTACTGTGGAAGTTATGGCCCTAGAGAATGAAATAACGTCATACATAGTCTACTGCAAAATTCAGGACAAGGAAATCACTATCACCACTGAAGACATGAATCAAGCACTGGGCTTACAACAGGAGGTGTATGACAGTCCAGCCACAAATGGTGAATTGGAGGACTTCTTTGATTTCATTAACTACTTAGATGAAATCAAGATTGGATAATTGAATAGGAAGTTCTTGAGGAAGGAATGGAGTTATGTCTTTGCCACCATTCTTCAAGTCTTTATAGCAAGAAAGTCGCTTTGACCAAATCAGTGAACCAGCACAGCAAATAGGCTGTGCCTTAGCTTATGGGAAAAAGATCAATGTTGGCCAACTTATTATGCAGGAGCTGTACGGGAGGCTTGGTAAGAACTCAGCCAAGAGAGGTACTGAAATTTTCTTCCCTCGCTTTATTCAATCTGCACTTAATTTTGTAAATAAGAAATTGATTGAATTGCATGGAATAGATAAGACTAGAATAGGCTATCCTAGATCCATGACCAAACTCATTTTTGGTAACTTGGAGACTAGGAATGATGTGGATGTAATACTTAAAATAACTCCCCATATGGAGAGTTTATTTAGGACTTACCCCTAAAACATGCCAATATTTGAGTCCAAATCACAGTTAGCACAACCCAAGCAAGTAGAATAAAATGCTAACCCAGGGCCTGCTAACCAACCCCCTCAAACAAACACTCTACCAAACACAGAGCCACATGCATCATCCTCTCAACAGGGTGGTGTTAGTAAAAAGGAGAAGAAGAAGAGAAAATAGATTGAATATGAGCCCTTGAATATCTTGACAGAAGCAGCATTGGCTGTAGAATTAGGTCTAGAAAGTGAGGAACCTGAGTCACCCTTACAGAGACCAAAGAAGAAGAAATCACAAACCACCTTTTCAGTCACACAAATAGCTGAAGTTGTAAAATCAGGGGCACACAGTTTACTAGATGTATCCTCTCAACAGGGTGCATCTATAGAATCAAGCATCCTCCCCAATGCACTTTCTTGTAAAGAGTAAGCACCAAGGAGTGATAAGGCTGGCACTACACTGAGTGGAGAGCACATCACACTTGAAACTCCCTCTATTTCTCAGGGGAAGTTGCAAAAATCTACTCTAAAAGACACTTCTCTTCCAGAATCTACATCTCAAATTTCTTTGGAACCTGCAACTCAAGTAATTGAGGCGCAAGGCATTGATCACCAAGAATTCTCTCCTCTTGGTGAGCCAATGGATTCAAGTGACTTAGTGCATGACACTTTGTTTACCACCAAGGAACAACATTTAGATGGTGAAGGAATGCAAGCTGGGGCATATCCTAATGACACCATCACAAACACAGAGGATTCACTAGTTTTCACTAGAGACTCTGTGCCTGTGTCAACTACTGTTGTAACTCATCCCACTTCTGTGGAGACAACAGTAGTAGATTCAATTCATCCAGTTGCAGAAGTTGCATCTGTAACTGAGGAGTCTAGCTTTCCTAGCTCTAGCTCTAACTTCATGTCCCAATGGCTGAAGCCTGTGCAACATGACAGTGCTTCAGGATCAGGGTCTGTTCCACAACAATTGACGGTTGGAACTCTTCAAAACTTAATTGTAGATTAGAATCCCGAGTTCACAAAGATTGCTCAAAACATTCTCACTGCAGACATGCCAGATCTAGACTATGAGGCTATTCTCCAATGTCACAGAGATGATGTGGAGCTGCAGAAGGAAAAGATAATAGATGATGCTGAAAGAGATGACAATGTAGATGCCTGGTTACAAGGAAAGTATGACATTGCTCTATCAGAATGTATTCAATTCCTCAGAGAAGGGTACATCACCTCATTAGGGTCCAATGCCAAATCTCGAACTCCTGTTGAGGTGTATGAAGCTATCAATGACACATACAAGAGAATTTTGAAAGCTGCACACTATCTTGGCAAGGGCCTTAAGACAGAAATTAAAGAAGTGTGTGCAGCCACAATCAAGAAAGTAAATGAAATCAAAAGGGACTTTGCCTCCAAGCCTTCTCTCAACTTTGTCATCAAGGACATTCAGGGATGCAAAGCCACCTGCACTACCACTACAAAATCTGTTGTTTTATGCGGCGGAAATATGTGCCGCAAATAGACCTAAACTCGTCGCATATATTATTTACGACGCCATATACGACGGAATTTGTTCGTCGGATAAAATCTTGTGGTATATAGTATTTATGAAGGAAAAACCCGTCGTATATATCTTTTCAAGTTGACAAAGTGTAAGAGGTATACGACCATTTATATCTTCCAATTCAGCTACTGTATTAGTTTTTGAGCATAGTTGTCTGGAAAAATTTGCCAACTCAATTAAAGTCTTAACAACATCAGGTGGCAATGTTTTTCGAGCAGCCAATGGAAGGAGTTGCTGTAGTAAAATGTGGCTATCGTGACTTTTTAATCCCCACATAGCACTTTTATCCAAGTGCACACATCTTGATATGTTCGAAGAATATCCATCAGGGACTTTGACTTGTTTCAACACCTTAAGAAACGTCTCTTTCTGCTCTTTACTCAATGTGAACTGAGCCGGAGGTAAGACACTTTTAGAAGATCCCTTGGGTTGTGGCTGCAATGATGTCCGAATATTCATTTCTTGAAGGTCCAACCTGGACCTCAGATTGTCCTTTGATTTTGATGTATTCAACAATGTATATAACAAATTGTCACATACATTCTTCTCAATATGCATAACATCAAGATTATGGCGAACAAGATTATGTTGCCAATAAGGTAATTCAAAAAAATGCTTTTTTTCTTCCAATTATGAGGCAGCTTACAGATCTTTCTTTTCTCGGCTCTGGCTTGATGCTTTTCCCTTTGTAATCTGGTTCTCTTCCCTAGCACGTCTTGTATTTTGTACTCAGTTTCAATATTCTCCACCTGTTGTAGTATTTCAACACCCGAAAGATATTTTGGTTTTGTTCTAACTTCACGTGATCCATCAAATGCTTTCTTGTCCCTGCGAAACTTGTGATTATAAGGTAAGAATCTCCTATGTCCAATATAACACCATTTACGACTATGTTTCAACCATTGGCCTTGTGGTCTCTTGTTGCATGTCGGACATGCATATTCCCCTTTTGTACTCCATCCAGACAAGTTTGCATATCCAGGGAAATCGTTTATTGTCCACATTAAAGCCGCTCGTAAAGTAAACATCTCATTTTTTGATGCATCATAAGTCTGAACACCGTCTTCCCATAATTCTTTCAACTCTTCGATTAAAGGCTGTAGATATACATCAATTTTGTTACCTGGTTCCTTCGGGCCTTGGGTGAGTACAGATAAAATGAAATTACCTTGTTTCATGCACAACCAAGGTGGAAGATTGTATGGAATGAGTACGACAGGCCATGTACTGTGAGAAATTGACATAGTCCTAAATGGATTAAATCCATCAGATGCTAACCCCAACCTTACGTTACGAGCATCACTTGCAAAATCCGGAAATCTTTCATCAAAATGTTTCCAAGCACGTGAATCAGCAGGATGCCTTAAAACACCGTCATCCACTCTATCATCAAAATGCCATCGCATGAGATCTGCTGTTTTAGAAGACCAGAATTTTCTTTGCAATCTTGGTTTAAGAGGAAAATACCACATCTTTTTCGCAGCTATTCGGTTGCTCTTCTTTTCACCATCGCCATGTTTATATCTTGACTCATCGCAGATCTTACATTTATCAAGCTTTTCATTTTCATTGCGGTACAACATGCAATGATTAATGCATACATCCCATGTCTGGTAACTGAATCCCAAGTCTCTAGTCATTTTAAAGGCATCATTAAATGAACTTGGTAACTTAGAAGATTTTGGCATTGCACGGTTTAATAGCTTTAGTAAACCAGTGAAGGATGAATTTGACCATCTACAAATGGCCTTTAGGTGCAACAGCTCGACAATAAAGGAGAGAGTCGTAAACTCCTCACATCCTTCCCATAATTCTGTTTCAGCAGCTTTCAGAAGTTTTAAAAATGTGGTCGTTGTTTCATCACATTGTACCACCTCACTGATCTCGGGTCGTCGCTCGTTCATGCTTGGAATGCCTAAACCTTCATAAACCATTCTTCTAATGTCATCATTTGCATCTCCGTGAATGTCTTCATGTTCAGACATATTATTTTGACCATGTGATATGTGCACGTTTTTGTGTGCTTCTCCGCCGTGAGAGGTCCAATTTGTGTAGCATTTCTCAAACCCAACCACAACACAATGTGTTCTTACAGTTTCTTGATCTTGATAATACCGATTAGAACAATCTCGACATGGACATAGAATTTTATCTCCAGGAGACTTACTTGAATATGCGAATTCCAAAAACAATTCTACCCCGGAGATATACTCATGTGATGCTTTATTATTACTATTAATCCAACTCTTATCTATATTAGACATTATTAACCTACGAGGAACCAAAACGTCAAAAATTTAAACTAGCAATTTAATTACACTTTACAAGTAAAAGGCAGAGGCAGATACCACATATTACACAAAAATAGGGGCAGGTACAAAAAATATATACTAATTCCAACAGGGCTATTGTGATTATATATACAAAAAAAGAGGCACATATTGCACTTTATAAGCAAAAGGTAGAGGCATTTTTACTTCAACTCCTACAATTATATATACAAATTACTTGAACTGACACATAGAGACACAATGGTATACATACATACGATTATGTTTGATATATTTATTTGATACAGATACAAACATATGTTTGATATATGGTTAACATTCAAACATTCAGAGCAAACATAGAGCATTATAGAACATAGACCATTCAATTTAGGGTAAATTGAATTTAGGGTAAATGACGAGAGATGATAGAGAAGACAATAACCTGTTAAGATAAAAGAGAAGCTGAGAGATGACAGAGAGATGCTGCGACCAGAGATGATAGAGAGACGAGAGATGATACAGAGATGAGAGAGACGAGAGAGACGAGAGAGACGAGAGACGAGAGAGACGAGAGATGGAGGCGTAAGTGAAATTAGGGTAAACTGTTTTAATTTGGGGGAAATAAAAAGTAGAGACCCGCGAAGATTAATTTTTGGTATACTGTTTTAATTTGGGGGAAATTAAAAGTAGAGACCGCGAAGATTAATTTTTGGGGAAACATTTTGGCGCTAAGTAATAAAACTATATACGACGGAATCTAAAGTACCGTCGTAAATATAATTTATGTATTTTAATATTTACACATATACGACGGTAAAATTATTGCGTTGTATATATTTTACACAGATACGACAGTCAAAATAATCCGTCGTATAAAACATTATATATGACGACTTATACGACAGTCAAAATAAACCGCCGTATAAACTCGTCACATAAAACCACTTTTTTTGTAGTGTACAATGGATAATTCATTGATATAGCTTCAAAGTGCTGTCAACAATATGGCTACTCAGATGGAAAAGCTCTATAATTAGACAACTGATGCCAATGCAGTACTTAGGACTCTCTTTGCCAATCAATATGGTGACAAATTGGTGACTGAAGTCCCTCTCCATGACATGACCAAGTTTGAAGTACAAAGACTCAAGGACCAATCTCTTTCTGGATTTAAAGCTTTTGAGTTGTTCACCAAGGTGGCTACTCTTGAACAGGAAGTGAGCTCCCTCAAACAGTCAAATGCTCATCTTACAGACACAGTTGCAACTCATACTGAAAAGTTGGACACTCAAGCCACCACCACAGCTGAGGTTCTTCTTCACCAACAACTGATGCTGTCTGCTATGATGAAGCACATGGGACTCCCTCTGCCTGACGACTCTATCAATCCCACCTCTTCCAACCCAAAGGCCCCTACCAAAGCCTCTGTGCCTGACAACAAGCCTAAGGGGGAGAAGAGGACCTTAAGGAACTCAAAACCTAAGGGGCAGAAGCCTAAGGAGGAGAAACCTAAAGCAGAAGGCATTGTCATAACTGAGGGTGGCCAACCAATAATTTCAAAATCTACAACAAATGTTCAATACAAAGGGAAAGCTAAAGTTTATGAACCTACATCTTCTCTACCAGTTGTTACTCTATCACCTGTGCATATCACTACTCCAAGTGGCCAAAAGCAAACTATCACTACTACAGTGGTAGCAGGATCCATGCCAAGTGCCCCAACTAATCAAGCCAAAACCTCCAGAAATAAAGAAGATCAACCAGTTGAAGTGGATGTGGTTACAGAGGCCAAGCTGATAGAAGTATAAAACTCAGAGATTTATCATGATGATGCTTTCTTGAAGTTTCTACAAGCCTCAAAGGGAAAGGTTGGAGGAGATACATTGTTGTACAGAAGGAGCCTTAAAGATCAATCAAATATCTGACAGTGATACCAAGAAAGCTAAATCAAATCTTTCTCAAGGAGATTATGATGGTGTCAAATGGCAAAATATGGCATCTATCTTATGACACCTTGAAGGTTCTAAAATTCACAGAGATTGATGCTATCTTGGAGCTGATCGAAAAGAAGGGAGAAAAGAACAAGAGCCTATACTCTGAACTTAGGAATGGTCAACAAGCTAGATTGCATGATGTGTGCATTAATCCAAGAACCATTCTCTATCAGTCTGGTACAAAGATAGAAGATGTCAATCAGCTTGTCATTCCCAAGGATCTCACTATTAGAAATCACAAACTTATAATTGATATCATTGATCAACTACAAAAGAAGAATGGGATAAGAACTGCTGAAGAGTTGGAAGCATTGCATATTCTCAGATCTTTCATAGCAATTGGATCTGTCCCAGAGATGGTGATGTGCCAAAAATAAACAATTTAATTATCGCAAGCGCACGATCTTCGTTTTAGTATTTAAGATTCGATCCACAGGGAATAATATTTATTTCGCGATCCTTAATTTCTAATTTAGGCGAATTAGAACAAATTGGGATTTTTGTAAATTTGGATTTATGCTATTTAATTCCTAAATGAAAATTTGAATTATTTACAACTAATTATTCTAACTAATTAAATGTGAAAAGAATAAAAATTAAATTATTCTAAAAATTCCGAATTTGAATTAAGGCTAGATTTTATTCTAATAAATTAATTACATGAATTTTAGAAAATGTTGATTTTACTAATTAATTAATTACAAAAAGAAAATTTACAATTATTATTCTACTAATAAAAATAAAAAGAGCAAAGGTAATTATTCTACAAAATTTTTTAAAAATCGATTTTAAACTAAATTTTATCAGAAAAATGAAACTCAGAAACTTTCAACAACTTGGCACAGCTACATAAACCAACGGACTCGCAGATTTCACAAAGTAACTCAGCAGCTAACCAACTCACAAAAACGACTCGAAAACAATCAAGAAACTCAGTCCAGGACTCAACTGCAAACCCAGAAATCGGACGGCAATAGAACATAAAACGATCCACTTCAAACACACTAAATAAACATTATACAAACATAAAACTCAGTCAACGAATTAACAGCAAAATTCGAACACAGTTACACGGTAAAAATCGGAATCTTCACAATCTGCAAACCCAGTAACAAGAACTCGGAAAACAAACAGCCATCAAAATTGGAAGCAAACAACGAACAAAATCAACAACTCGTAAAATAAATTAACACAGTCACAATAGACTCGGAAAATCAAAACATCGAAAACCAAAACTCAGAAATCGATATAACTCTGAACATGAAATGCAGAACTCGGAAATCAGCGAACAAACAAATGCGAATTAAAAACTCAAACACTAAAACTCGAATTAACAAACTTAAATCTAAACAGAGAATCGAACAAAATTTCACATCGAAACTCACAGGAACAAAACTCGATGAACAAAACTGAATTTAAATTAACGAAAAGGGGAACGGAGTGTGATGGTTTTGCAGTGATCGAAAATAGAGGATAAAGGCTAGGGGGTGAGGGAATTGCAGCGAAAAGAAGAATAAGGGAAGAGGGGCGGAGGAGTTTGTGTGGGTTTGCAGAAAATGAAATGGGGAAGGATGTGATTTGAGAAGAAAAGGAAGCTGGGTTTTGTTCTTAAAATTAAAGACGATAACAATGAAACAGGGGAGATGGGGAACGTTTTGATCGGAAAAAAAAAAATAAGACACGGGAAGGAGGAGAAGGAGAGGGGTCGAAGATGAGAGAAGAAAGGTGAGGGAGAGAAAAAATGAAGGGAAAAGGAAGAGAATGGGAATTCGAAATAAGATAAACAGAAAAAGAAAAGGAGACGGGGAAGGAACAGATACTGGGTTTGGGGGCTGTGATTGAACCGACTGAAAACAGGGGAGTCAGATTTGTAAGCTTCGAATAAAAACCAAAAATTACAGAAAACAATTGCTAAAAATTTCTATGCTAATATATTTTTTTTTTGTTGTTTTTTTTTAAAATTAAATATGAAAACAATGAAATTAACTACATAATTAAAATTATACCACACTAAAATGATCACTTGAATTTAAATACCCACAATAAAATTGAGATTTAAGGGGGCGTAATTAATATTAAAACGGAAATTAAAACTACAAATCCAATTCTTAAATCGATACTTTCAATCCCATGTGGTTAGCATCGCTACTTTATCGACACAAGAATTTACGAAAATAACGAAATAAAGAATAAGGAAAGAGATGCAAGAATTTAAAAGAAGACTTGAAATTTGCATAAAAATAAAGAGTGTTTACAAGAAGAAAAATATTACAACTAAAATTTTGGGAGATGAACTACTACTACTATAATTCTAGGATATTCTAGGTGTCTTTTTACAAGTGAAGAAGGAGGCTATTTATAGGAAATAATTAGGGTTTTTGGTTGGTGTGGGCTAATCCTAGCCATTGATTTGGTTTTTGTGTTGGCTTAATCTTGGCCATCCATTTGGTTTGGTAAAAAATGCACCACCACCCCTTGCTTTTCCTTTTCTTTATGTTTTGGTCCTTCTTCTTCTTCTTTTGTCATTTATTTCTTTATTTTGCCATTTTTTTAGTTATTCTTGAAATCCCTGAAATGCAACAAAATAATTTATTAAAATACGATTTCAAGCAATAAATAGGCAATAAAAATATACAAAATTATGCACTTATCAAATGCCCCTATACCTATCTTTTGCTCGTCCTCGAGTAAAACAAAAAGAAAAATGCATAATGAAAAACCTATACTCACTGTCGTAGGAATCACGGGTAATTTTAGGTTTACCAACCCGTTAAACCTATAGACGATCTCTACAGGAGGAATGTTGTCTCCTAAGGGTTTACAGAAGATATACCCATAAAATCTTTGAGATAAGTCTGCAAGTATCCAACTTTCTTTACTCTAGCTTTCATTGGTGTCAACAAAACAATTTTGTAGGAAAATATATGCCTTAAAGATTATTCTAATAATAGCCAAGTTATAGGTTCCCACAATCCACATGATTAGACTTAAAATTTACAAAAAAATCCCAAGGTGTGTAGTGAATTTAAGGCCCTTGATGGATAAAGTGCATACGAACATTTTCTCTTTTTCAACCAATATTGAACTGACCCAATCTCTATCAAAACAAGTATCTAGCCAAACTTCACGTTCTTAGCAGTTAGACCGACTGTGCAATGGTTGAGGTCCCAAAAGACTTTTGCATCAATACCCATTTAGCGAGTTTTAGGTCAACAATCCCAGATCACAAAGGACATTAGGTTGCTAGGCACAAAGTCCCCTCGAACTTACTTACTCGGGTTATCAATGAGCCCAACCTAGCCGATTTCCCTACTAAGAATTTATTATTACAAAATTACACTAGCACTATACAACTACAAATATTTATTGACTCTTTTCTTTTTTTTTTTCTTTTTTTTTTTGACACTATAGGAGCAAAATCTCGCAAAGGTTTGATTCGACATTGTTTTAACATGTGGGTTCTCTCTCAGGTATCGAATAACATTCCTATACAAAACTAATTTATTTAAGGATTCTAAATTTGAATTAAAATTGAATTTTATTCTAAGAAATTATTTACTGAATTTTTCCACTACACCAAAAACAGCCTACGCTAACACCAAATAAATGTTACAGTAGGTACATTATATGTTACCTTAGGCCCAAAAAGTAGCTAAGGTAACATTTTTCTGGTGATAGCTCTCAGCATGTCGCCTTAGGTGTCTAAGGTAACATCTTTGATCCCTAAGGTAACATACAGTTTTATGTTACCTCAGCCTGCTATAGCAACAAAAATGTGGTCTACGGTAACTTAATATATATGTTACCTTAGAGACCTAGATTTTTTTTAAAAAAAACAATTGGGACCCATAGTGGGGCCAACATTGGTTTTCATTAGCTTTTATATAGCAACATTTCCATTAGCTAATGCAACATCTTTTCCAAAAAAAAATTGAAAAAAATTGCACATACATATTATGCATCCCTAAATAACCTTTTCATTTCGATACACCATTCCAAAAATTGCATCCATAATCCAAACATACAACCAACTCCCAAAAACGCACCAAACATTCTAAACCAATTCACTACTACCTAGTGAATATACACAAACTTAATTAAAACCAACTAGTTAACATCCATACTTAATAGTAGCCAAAGTTAAACAAAAAATATAATAATTTCGTCGTATAGTAGAAGGCAGGGAGTATTGGCGGCCATTTTTTCTCGCTTGATCTTTTCGAACTACTGGAGTGATTCCCTTAAGCTTGGAATTCAGGCTCTAGTTGGTACTCTTCATGCACTTGAAGTCCCAGAAGAGCTTTAGCTAGGATACTGGCTAACTGCATTTAGATTATACACAAAGGGAAAATCATTCACTCTTGAGCGAATTAAAGTATCTGCATGCATATAAATATATATATATATATATATATATGAACAAATTAAGCACAAAAGATTTTGCAGAGTTGCAAAAGTAATTGGTAGCCATATAACATGCTACTAACTTATTCTTATCAATGTACACCATGAAATACTACAAAATTGAGAGAATTCTGCAAAAGTATTGAAGTGCCGCAGCTCCTATATTGTAACACAGGTAACGTAGCAAGCATAATGCTGATATACTCAAAGAATTTATTTAGAGGATTGAACTGAGCTAGTGAAAATACTACTTTATTTCCGTTTATGTTAAAACTTCATATGAATGAATTCCAGTTGTCAAAAGACGGACCAGTTCTAACTTTACTAATATATAGTATGTTTAGAAAATAAAAATTGCAATTGTATTCGTGGAAGGGTTAGATTAAGGAAAAATTAATATGCACCTGAAACGAGCAGGTAAATCCGAGACTGACTTCAGTCCATATGTATCCATTACAAGCACTTATGGTGATGAAGCAAATGTAAGAACCCCAAATTTTGGATATAATTAAAACTTTTTATTAAGTAATGATGAAATGAAGAACAATGATTCCGACAACAAGGTCACCAGCTCTAATGAATGGTGGTTTCAAAGAACAATGATTGTAATGAATGGATATTGCTTTGGACAATGATCCTGATGCATTGGTATATTGTCAGAATAGAGTAATTCGATGGTTGAGGACCTAGATAAGAATAATCTACCATCCAGGAAGGAGCTAATGGATCCTTGTAGGGAAATGAGTACGTCCATAGTGTTTCCCATACGTGCATAGTATTTCCCGTACGTGCATAGTGTTTCCCGTATGTGCATAGTGTTTCATGTACGTGCATAGTAATTTGGTGGATGAATAGTGATTTTGTAAGTTGGAAAACTTTTCACGCCACCCTATGTACGGGACGTGATATGGATGTTTCGAAGTCATATTAGTAATACGCGGAGGAAATAAGTGAATGCAGAGACGATCGGAATTCAGAAATTCCAAATTCTTTTTCGGTATAAAATTTGACCGGACAGTGGATTAAATGTTATTATAATCCAAGAATTGAGATATTAACTTTGAGGAATTGATATTTTGGGATGTTATTATATTTGATTTAAGAATGAAGGTAGGACACCACTGAGGCAGTGAAACAAGCGTTCTAGAAACCGCTAAAACGTTATAACGAGATTAATCAATAAAGCGAACGAATCCTAGATTACGGATTAAGTTCGTATCGAGATTAAATATCCTACATGGTCATCATGAGGTTTATATTAAGGATTGGGGAAGGTATTATGAATATCGAGAAATTTCCCGGTAAACCCTAGAGGTGAAACTACTTAGTTATTCGTCCGAACGATCAATCGAAACGGGCAATAACCGGACACAGAAACAAGCAGAGGAAACAAGAGTCTTGTGTAAGCTACTAGAATAAATATCTAGCAACCAAGTGGCTTAAAGTAACTAGCATACTTGGAGATGGAAGTAGTACTTAGATATCAAACCAATACTTAGCATGAAAACCATTCAAAACTCAACACATGTCCATGCCAAATACATCATCTAGTACCTCATCACTTTATTAAAGCAACCAAGGATGTGATATTATGCAAAACACTTCACTTTGTGCATTATTTCAAAAGCAACCAACAAAAATATCAAACTCTCTCCAAATATTCATCCATTCGGCCCATTTGTAAATTCCAAATCCAAAATCCAACTTCCAACCATTTGTTGATCTTGAAACTTTTATGGTGAGTTCTATATTTCAAGAAACTAATCTCCTAGAAATTTCAAGTCCTAACTCTTTTGTTTCCATTTTCAAAAAAATCATTAAAATGGAGGGTGAATAGTGTTTTCATGAAAACTAATCTTGATTTTTCTTGTTTCATGGTTGATATAGCAAGCTTAAGCACTCCTAAGGATCATGAAAAGCTTAGTGAGGCTAGTAAACACTCTAAGGAAGGTATAAAACTTGAAAACCCTTGGTGTCCTATTAAGATCTTATGAGTTTTATGGATGAATTAGTGATTAGTATGTTATGTTATGCTTAGATCCATGATTAGTAGTTGTTATGGTTGTGATTTGGTTTATGAACCATGTAATGGTTAAGAGGAGTTGTTGTTAGACTAGTCATGATGTTTATCATGTGTTTGGGTGGTTGATTTGATCTTGGTAAGATTGTGATAAAGTGTAAAAGCTTTGGAAAACGCGTAAACATAGCCGTTATAATGTACGATTTTACAATATTATGTTTTGTATGCCATTTTCCATGTCACGACCCTACTGTCCAGAAACCTTTTCTGCCATGTTAGGATAGGTTATGTTATAAGCTTCGTTTTGATATAAAGAACGCGTGAAACGGACTTACGGTTTAGTAGTTACGGTCGGTTTACTAAAAGTAGTTCGAAATCGTAACCGAGAATTCGTAATTAAAAATGAACCCTCGTAAAATACGTAAGTCAGTGGCGAATCTTGGTAAATAAATACTAGAGGTAAAAAGGAAGGTGTGAAAGAAAACCGTATGTCAAAAGGATCGTTTTTCGATTTATTAAAAATATTCAAGTCAAGGTTAAACGCGAACGAACCCCTAAAAGACGACTCTATTATAACTTCGGTAAAACACTTAGAAAACGGGCGATAAAACTCGGAGTATAATATTGGTTCGTAACGATCGACCTTAGAACTCGTATGACTTAAGTATATCCCAAGTATAAGTACAGTGACATGTCGTATTAACGAACGAATGTCGGGTCGGATCAGTGATAAAAAGGAATCCACAAAAAGGGGTATAACGAGATAACTCGAAAACGTGTTTCGATTTAAGTATAACTTAACTTTTAAAATGTTAAGTGATTAATCCCGAATGCCTTGGCTATTTATAGATCACCAAGCTGACCCGGGACCCGCTACCACTACCCCTTACCGTACTCGACTACCAGGCAAGTTTCAATTCCTTCTTTTAGGCTGTTGTTGTGATTGAATATATATATATATATATATATATATATATATATATATATATATATATGTTTTCTGTTATACATATGCCATAGCATGCATGCCTACTTTCAAGTTATATCGTTATGCTTGTTCCCTGATTGTTTATTGGCTTATAAATTAGATATCTAACATATCAATTATAAGCCGGTTATTGTAAGACCCTCATAGAAGGGCGTATCCATCTTATTCATCAAATATAGACCGGGAGTCAATATTTCTTGACATATCGAGATTACCTCGAAAGGAAAATATCTAAGTAAATATTTTCCATTATTCGGGCGACGAATATTATTTGAATATTCGTTCGCGATTATTTATTTAACGATGCCTACTTCAAATAATTATTTGAATGTAACTATTCGACGAATAATATTTTTTTTAATATTCATTCAGAGTCGAATTATTTATCGATTATTATTTCGAATTCTTCTAAAGGTTGGACTACTAAATGCATATTATTTGGATATTCATTTAGAATATTATTAGTTAAATGAATATTACTTTTGAATATTCATTTAAGATAGTAATTACCTGATGAATATTATTTTAATATTCATCTGAAGCTTGATTTATTTATCGAGTATTATCTCGAATATTCCTTGAAAGCTTGGATTACTAAATGAATATTACTTGATATTCATTTAGAATATTATTCATTAAATGAATATTACTTTTTCAATATTCATTTAAATTCCTAATTAATTATGAATATTATTTTGAATATTCATCCAGGGTTCTATTTAATCATCGAATATTATTTTAACTATTTTAAATATTCCTTTAAGGTCTTATTAATTAATGAATATTATTGTGAATATTCATTTGAATATTTAATTATGCAATAAATTTTCTCCTGATATTTCTTCAAGGATTATTTGAGAAATACTCTGATTAAAGATATTCTTTCTTATTCCTAAATATTCTGTAAAATATTTTAATTCAATAAATATTCTCTGAATATTTATTCCATACTTAGAATAACCTCAATAAGGTTTATCTTTTTTGATTATTACGAAAAATATTTCGGAGTCATACTATTATTAATCTTATATCAAGAAAGGTTATCAGACATCATTCTTCTTTGAGTCTATCTCCCTAATAATAAGGGAACCTTACTTGGAAAATGTTAATTATCTTGTCGACTTCCCGGTCATAAAGTATTCTCTTCACTCGCAACTCGGGTGCTATTGACTTATTAAGTCGTTGGTTACCTTCTCATCTTTCAAGGGGTAAGATTGTTGGAACAAGTTGATATTCGTTACCAAGCCATAGCTTGGAAGTTATTGGTGAATTTTCCTTTCCAACTAGATACGACTACCTTGTGGAGTCCTATCAACAAGTATTATACTTGGGGAAAGGGGGACGAACGTTACATTCAGAATCATGAATTCTATTTTAACTAGGAGTCGTGTAAGAGGTCGAGTAGCGCCGGTCCATCCCCTTTGGCCCAACCGTTGGCCGGGGAGAGCTAGCAAGGCGGTAGACAAGTAAAGCCGTCAGTTCTTCCTTCTACCTGTAGTAAATCTAATTTGAGCTGTACGATCTCGACTGATCATCAAGATTGGAACAGCGGGCGCGGTGAATACTCCATCATTGGTTCATCATCCAAACTTATTTATTTCCTGCAACATGATTACTGTTGGCAGAGCTGAAAAAGTGTTCATAACTGGAATTGCAACCTTTTCATGCAAGTTCCTTTTCTTAATAACAATGAGAATATCTCGCTTACTTTTGATGTAGCAGATATTTCTACAAGCAAATACTTTAAGTTACCTTGTAACTTCATCGTTCATATTATACTGGCATCATTTCCGTAAATGCATGGCATATGGTTTGAAAAATACTTTTGAACTGTTATACATTATCGTTCAGTTATATATTATTGTTGGTGGGCTATTGCTCACCCTTGCTTTATTATTATACCACAACAACAGCTAGACCAGATGACTCGCACAAGGCGCACTCGACGCGGGCGAGGACGATGAGACTACCAGAGCTGAAGAAGAAGCTATTGGTAGGATATATTTATTCTTTCAATACCAAGAATATGGTCTAGTATGACTTATGTAAATGGATGGAAAAGAGTATGTATTTATATTGAAATTCTTTTGGATTTTGTGAATGTACCCACAAAATCCATCTAGTTTGTATAAAAGATCACATGGCAATGCACACCACACATACATGTCCTCTCATGATACATCAACTTAAGAATCAAAATGAAGTTGCAAAGTCTTGGTGTGGAAAGTGCAAGGATTCACATAGTCTACTTAAAGAACCATGCAAGAGTGATTATAAGTTCATGTCAAGTGCAAAAATTATTGGTAACCATGCTAAGTCTACAAGGGCACACCTCAGAGTCAAAACTTGAGATCTCTTATGCAAAAAACAAATAAGCAATACCTCACCTTTCACTCACAAAAGAATATTCACTCAAGAACAAGGGTAAGTGTATCACTCAATTCCAACAAAATCAAATGCATGCTTGACACTTGGTATCATTCCAACTTAAATCACAACATACATTAATAATGACAATCAAAAGGTCTTTATTAGGGTTGTAATGGGGCTAGGGACAAGGTATGTCAAGAAAGGCCAAAGCAAGGTGAAGTGTCAAAAGCTAGTAGTAACCATGAATATCATGCACAACACCAAACTTCCTCCCCACACAATTTATTTTTATTTTTCATCAAAAAGACTTGACTAGTCGAATGAAGGAGGATTACAAAAAATATAAGTATGCTCTCATGTATATTTTTTTCATTTTTCTCATTTTCATTTTTTTTTTCATTTTTCTATTTTTTTCTTTTTTTTTTCTTAAGGAAATGATAAATGTAACAATAATCCTCCTTCGATTAAATTTTGAAAATCGACTATCAAGGTAATAACAAATATTTCCTCAAAAGTTATGAACAAAAGTAAACCCTATTTCACACACATTATTGCTCCCTCAAGTTCCTACTAGCCTTTGACAAAATGGGATCAAGAATACGTAAGGCTAAACAAGAAAAAGGTCTTAGGTGAGTAATGCGGTGTGTCACCGAAGAAAATGATTAGGCTCAAAGGGTTAACTAATTGATCACATAAGCATGGTGTGGATAATTTGGAAATATAGGTTATTCCTAAGTGCCTTTATCATTTTATCATCAATTAATGTCATGTATTTCAAGAAGGAATTCAAACAAGTGCTAGCTATGCAAATGACAAGGGGACACTCAAGCAAACGAATATAAATGCAAAAGATGTGCATATAGGCTCAAAACTCACTTGGTGTGGTAAAACATAATCAATCTCAAGTAAAGGTATCCTCAATGCACCTACTTGTACTCAAAGCATGAAGACCAAATCATCTTACACCTAATCATGCCCTTCTAATTTCATGCACAATTCAAATAAGTCTACTAGCTTCACCTTGCTAGTGTAAGTGTGTGAACAAGAACTTTAGCAAATCACTTCTCAAACAAAAGCTAATGGATCATAAGATTATCATAGCATGTAAGGGTGCATCAAGCAATTAGCAATCAATTAACAAGACTAGAATAAGATTAGAACTCTTTTTGTGATTTTTTCATTTTTTAATTTTTTTGGATTTTCTGATTTTTATATTTACACTAAAAACCCTCCCTCATACCTAGATCATGCATTGTCCTCAATGTATGCAAATGCAAGAGAAAAGAGAAATGAGAAAGGATAAAGAAATGCAAAAGAAATGAAAAAGGAGAAAGTTGAGGAAATACCTGATAAGAGATGATGGAGACTGAAAATTTTCTAAAAAAACTATGAAAGAAAAACAACTCACACACGCACACACTCCTCCCCCATACCTATCTTACACGAGGGGAGGCAAAATAATAAAACCGAATTAGCCGGTAGGAAAATTAGGGTGCAACTTTGAGAAAATATCAAGGAATTTATGAAAATTTTTATGAGCAAAGATTTTCTCAATTAACATAGAATCATTCAACCCTAAAGAGCAATTGTCAATAATGTTCTCCCTAAACCAACTTAAGGCTTCTTTATTTTGTTTAAGCAAATTAGAGATAATGAAAGTCTGGTTAGGGTTCGAATCACTAGGAATAACATGAGACAAGGGTTCCTCTTTCCCTAACGGCTGTTGATCAAATTCGGGAAGATAATGAGTTAAGGCAAATGCGGGTGGTGTACCCACGAGACTCTTAAGAACGGAAGTGTTAAGAACGGGCTCACTACTAACAACCTCGGGTGGGGTCTTCCACTTGGAACAAATTGCATTCGAATTTCCTAATGAGTTATCAGATGTAGGTGGTTCACCAACGGGAATTTTAGCAATAAAAATTGGTTTACAAGAGACCTCCAAAGGTTTGGTTTCCCACTTAGAACAAATATCGTCTAATTCCCTCATCATTTCTTCCGAGGTCATATCCCTTAACGAATCAGCATACTCTCGATTTGACTCATAGTTGACTTTGAAATCCTCATTGAGAAGAGACTCAATCTCACTATCCTCAAAGCTAGACCATGTGACAAACTTGTTAACCACATTGACTCCTATTGGTTGCTTAAAAAGGTCATTGGGTTCTTTGCCGACGTTGAAAATGTTAAGGTCAATGGTCATGTTACCGAAAGTGAGTTTCATCGAACCATTCCTACAATTAATCAAGGCATTCGATGTAGCAAAAAAAGGTCGTCCTAGAATGATAGGAAATTGGTTCTTAGGATTTGTGACGGGTTGAGTCTCAAGGACAACAAAGTCAACCATAAAGATAAAATCACCAATTTTAATCAAGACATCTTCAATTAATTCCTTGGGCATTTTTATAGAACGATCGGCAAGTTGAAGTGTCATATTGGTCTTTTTGAGCTCGCCTAAACCTAGGGCTTGATAAACGGAAAATGGAAGCAAGTTCACACTAGCGCCTAAGTCAAGTAAAGCCTTGTCCACGAAAGTATTACCTATGACACATGAAATAGTTGGACAACCGGGGTCCTTGTACTTCACGGGAATTTGGTTAGAAAGAATTGAGCTCACTTGGGACGTCAAGAAGGCTTTCTTAGGGACTTGGGTGGTTCGTTTATGAGTACACAACTCTTTAAGACATTTTGCATAGGAGGGAACTTGTTGAATCACGTCTAAAAGAGGAATGTTGATCTCGACTTGTTTGAAAACTTCCAAAATCTTTTCTACTTGAGGCGATTGTTTATTAGGAAGGAGTCTTTGCGGATAAGGAGCTTTAGGCTTAAAGACTCGTTCGATAGGTTCTTCGGGAATAGATTTTTGAATTGATTTACTAAGAGACGAAGGTTCATTCGGTGAAATTGGTGAATGAGAAGATTTTGATGACTCGGGGATAGATTTGGAAGATGAAGGTTCAAGAGTTAAGTTTGAAGGATCGAGTTTAGGATTGGATTCAACATTTGACTCATCTTTTTCGTCTTCGGAAGACTCGATTTGTAAGAACCCAGATTTTGGGTGGGATTAAAACTTTTATGTATTTAATGATGTAAGAATGAATAGTGGTTATGACTGCGATGTAACGAAGATCTATTAAATAAATGGAACGGATTTGAATTCAATTACTTACATGTCATGCAGAATACTTTTGGTTGACGGCATAGGTAAGAATGATCTATCTCCTAAGGATATAAGTATATTACTTCAAGTAAGATTATTCTTGTGTCATCCAAATCAATATCTATTATAAGTCCAGCGGTTCCGTAAAAAGGTTAAGAAGCACTCGAGAGTGAACCAGGTTCATTTTCCTAATTATAGGAATTAAATAAAAATAAGTGATGAATAGTGATTTTGGTGGAATTTGGAATATTATTATAATAATGATATACCCGGTATTCGGAACGGATTTCTGAGTTCGTATTAGTGATCCAGGAAGAAAATAAGTGTATGTAAAAGCCGTCGGATTCAGAAAAAGAGCACTTTTATTTTCTCCGAGATTTCCCTGGACACTACAAGACTTAAGGAGTTATAAAAGGGAATTAAGGAATTTAAATTCGAGAAGTATTAAGTAAGATGAAGAATAGTATTAGAAATATTAAGAAGGTTTTCGGTAAAACCCTAACTAGAAACGAATGAGTTATTCCCTCGAACGATCAACGAACAAGCAAGGAAATTGAGTAATACCCGGACAAAGGAACGAATAAATAACCAAGAGACAAACAAGTGCAATTGGTGGGAAAAGGAGAAACCCAAGTAACATCCTTATAAGTCAACTACAAGATGAGTGGTGTAATTGCATTCTTGCAAAAATGGAGTTGTTTGTTGTAGTGCCAACACTTGGCCCAATGAGGAAGCAACAAGTGGCACCATTGGATTGCCAACAACACATTAAAAGAGATGCATCCATTATATATGCAAGGGTTATACATGTATTAGCCATAAATCACCAAAACAAAACAAACCACCACCATTTTTCTCCATTTCTTCATAAAAATCTGCCCATTCTTAGCTAATTGGAAGTCCAACTTCCAACCATCACTTGTTCTTCAAATTTTTATGGTAAGTACTACATATCATGGTAATGATCTCCTAGAAATTTCAGCTTCAAATTCATCTTTTATCATTTTCAAATAAATCATCAAAGATGATGATGAATAGTGTTCTTCATAAACTAACTTTTATTTCTTGATTTCTCTTGATTATTCAAGCTATACTAAGGCTAGATAAGGGCTAAACAAGGCTTGATAAGTTCATACATACACCAAGGAAGGTATACCACTCTTGAAAACCAAGCTCTTAGTTTAAGTTTTGGTATTTTAGATGAGTTATATGGATTTAATGCATGTTTAGGACCTTAAGATTATGATTGGGATTTATTAAATGTGAAATTAGTTTAGATGAACGGAAAGACATTGCTTGGTCTTAGTTCATGGTTGAATAACATGTAAATGTTGTTTGGAGTGGAAACTATAATTATTGGATGGTTTGAAATTTGGAAATCATGTAAACATAGCCGTCGTAATGCCCGATTGTCGTTAGCCTTAAGAAACCGTGATTAGCAGTAGCATGAACACACTGTCCAGTCTCGTATTTTGCCATGAAAGGCTAGATTATGTTATAAGCTTCGTTTTGATATAAAGATCACGTGAAACGGACTTACGGTTTAGGATTTATGACTAAATTACTAAAAGTAGTTCGAATCCGTAAACAAAAGTTCGTAACTGAAATTGAACCCTCGTAAGCAATGTAACATCATGGCGAATCTTGGTAAATAAATACTAGGGGTAAGAAGGAAGGTGTGAAAGAAAACCGTATGTCAAAAAGAGCATTTTTCGATTTATTAAAAATGTTCGAGTCAAGGTTAAACGCGAACGAACCCCTAAAAGACGACTCTTTTGTAACTTTGGTAAAACACTTAGAAAACGGGCGATCAAACTCGGAGTATAAGATTGGTTCGTAACGATCAACCTTAGAACTCGTATGACTCAAGTATGTCCCAAGTATAAGTGCAGTGACATGTCGTATTAACGAACGAATGTCGGGTCGGATCAGTGATAATAAGTAATCCACTAATAGGGGTATAACGAGATAACTCGAGAACGTGTTTCGATTTAAGTATAACTTAACTTTTAATATGTTAAGTGATTAATCCCGAATGCCTTGGCTATTTATAGATCACCAGGCTGAACCGGGACCCGCTACCACTACCCCTTACCGTACTCGACTACCAGGCAAGTTTCAATTCCCTTCTTTTAGGCTGTTGTTGTGATTGAATAAATATATATATATGATTGCTGATATACATATGCCATTGCATGCATGCCTACTTTCAAGTTGAATTGATATACTTGTTCCCTGAATGTTATTGTTGGCTTATAAGCTAGATAGTTATATATCAGTTATAAGCCGGTTATTATAAGACCCTCATAGAAGGGCGTATATATCTTATTAATCAAAAATAGACCGGGAGTCAATATTCCTTGATATATCGAGATTACCTCGGAAGAAGATATTTAAGTAAATATTTTCTATTATTTGGGCGACGAATATTATTTGAATATTCGTTCGAGACTAATTATTTTAACGATCCTTACTTCAAATAATTATTTGAACGTAACTATTCAACGAATAATATTTCTCAATATTCATTCAGAGTCGAACTGATTATCGACTATTATTTCGAATATTCTTCTAAAGATGAGACTATTAAATGAATATTATTTTGGATATTCTTTTACATTATTATTTTATTAAATCAATATTACTTTTGAATATTCATTTAAGATATTAAATACTTGATGAATATTATTTTAATATTCATCTGAAGCTTGATTTAATTATCGAATATTATTTCGAATATTCCTTAAGGCTTGGATTACTAAATGAATATTACTTGATATTCATTTAGGATATTATTCATTAAATGAATATTACTTTTGAATATTCATTTAAATTCCTAATTAATCATGAATATTACCTTAAATATTCTTTTCAGGTCTTATTAATTAATGAATATTGTTTTGAATATTCATTTAAATATTTATTTATTCAATAAATATTCTCCTGATATTTCTTCAGGGATTATTTTGAGAAATACTTTGATTAAAAATATTCTTTCATATTCCCAAATATTCTTTCAATATTTTAACTCAATAAATATTCTCTGAATATTTATTCCATACTTAGAATAATCTCGATAAGGTTAATCTTCTTCGATTATTACAGAAAATATTTTGAAGTCATATTATTATTAATCTTATATCAAGAAAGGTTCCCAGACATCATTCATCTTTGAGTCTATCTTCTTAATAATAAGGGAACCTTACTTGGAAAAATGTTATTTATCTTGTCGACTTCCCGGTCATAAAGTATTCCCTTCACCCGCAACTCGGGAGCCGTTGACTTATTAAGTCGTTGTTTACCTTCTCATCTTTCGAGGGGTAAGATTACTGGAACAAGTTGATATCCGTTACCAAGTAATAGCTTGGGAGTTATTGGTAAATTTTCCTTTCCAACTAGATACGACTACTTTGTGGAGTCTTATCAACAAGTATTATACTTGGGGAAAGGGGGACGAACGTTATATTCAGAATCATGAACTCTATTTGAACTAGGAGTCGTGTAAGAGGCCGAGTAGCGCCGGTCCATCCCCTTGGCCCAACCGTTG
The DNA here is from genome assembly GCA_036435485.1 of Saposhnikovia divaricata. Lineage (NCBI taxonomy): Eukaryota > Viridiplantae > Streptophyta > Magnoliopsida > Apiales > Apiaceae > Saposhnikovia > Saposhnikovia divaricata. The sequence continues at coordinate 133,792,624 of CM071600.1, forward strand.
GCCGGGGAGAGCTAGCATGGCGGTATACAAGTAAAGCTGTCAGTTCTTCCTTCTACCGGTAGTAAATCTAAATTGAGCTGTACGATCTCGACTGATCATCAAGATTGGAACAGCGGGCGCGGTGAATACTCCATCATTGGTTCATCATCCAAATTCATTTATTTCCTGCAACATGATTACTGTTGGCAGAGTTGGAAAAGAGTCATAACTGGAATTGCAACCCTTTCTTGCAAGTTCCTCTTCTTAATAACGATAATAATATCTCGCTTACTTTGATGTAGCAGATATTCCTTCAAACAAATACTTTAAGTTACCTTGTAACTTCATCGTTCATATTATACTGGCATCATTTCCGTAAATGCATGGCATATGGTTTAAAAGATAGCTTTGAACTGTTTTAAATTATCGTTCAGTTATATATTTGTTGGTGGGCTTTCTCTCACCCTTGCTTTGTTTATATTATGTCACAACAACAGCTAGGACAGATGGCTCGCGTCAGGCGCACTCGGCGCAAGCAGGTTACCCGACCCACCGGACTACCCGCTGAGATGCTAGCCGCCATTGCTGAGGTAGCATAGTTAGACAGCTTTTGTTTCCTGTTTAACTATATGTATAATTAATGTAATCAACGGCAAAACTTTTAAACCTATGATGTTATCCTTTTGGGATTGTAATAACTTTTATTCGTAACCCTTTAATGTAAGACTTATTTCAATTTCATCTCTGGGACTATAACTGTTGTGTGTGTGAGTGGTAATTATTGTGGGGTCACAGCATGTGATTTATTTATTGTGGACTCAAGTCAAGTATTATGAATGGATGTAAGACCGTAACCACCAGATCCCTGACCCCGGATCTGGGGGTGTTACAGAGATGGTATCAGAGCGAGAGTTATATATCCCAAGAGATGATACGACGTTATATAATAATAAATTCAATAATATAATAAGAACCCTTGCCAGGTTCACCTAAAACCCTTACGGGAACTTTTTAAGTATCATGATAGTAACATAGTTCGTCTTGTGTAGGCGAGCGACTTGTCGGCCCAGGAGGCAGCTGCGAGACAGCATGATGAGGACATGTTCCGGACTAGGGACCCATACTATGAGCACTTGCCTGAGGATGATACTGAGCCTGAGGAGGAGGACGCTGAGGAGGTCCAGGTTGAGGCTGATACTGATGTGATCGAGTCTGAGGAGGAGGACCCTGAGGAGGTCCAGGATGATGCTGACACAGATGTTGTTGAGACTGAGGGGGAGGAGGACCCGAAGGGGGTCCAGACAGGACAGGACGCTAAGTTAGTGGTTGAGGATGATGATTATTGGGTTATGACTGAGTTCAGGACTATGGGAGATGACACTGACATGACCACGGATCAGGTGGTGCCGGTGGATGAGGGTGTTGAGGGAGATATAGATGAGCCAGTAGTTGGTGCTGTAGGGAGTCCTGGACTTTTTGTGCCACTCCTCCCTGTTGAGAGAGCCCCTACCCCACCACCACTACCTGTGAGCCCCTACCCCGACGAGTTTGAGGAGCTTACCCCAGAGCCCCAGCAGACAGAGACTGCCGCTCCAGCTGAGCCATCCACCCCACCTCATGCCCCGATAGGAGGAGTCCCAGTATGTGTTCACAACTTGATTGTGAACGGGCTTTATAGAGAGTTGTCTGTGGCAGATGCCAGGTTGGCAGAGTCTAGGAGTGAGTTAGCAGCAGAGAGAGCCGCCCGGATGAGGGTGCAGGGCAGGAGGACTATCAGTGACAGAGTTGGGTATAGGGCTGTGACCCGCATCGAGCTGAGGGCTCGGGTGAGGGTGCGACAGTTGCCTACTGATGGGCATGGTAGGGTAGACAGAGCAGCGGCTGAGGAGGTTTTCCGCATCGCCATGGGGAGGGTTCGGAGGATGTTTCGTCGTGACGGCTGATTTCAGATGTAGTGATGCAGTGGTCTAGTCATGTACGGACATAGTGGTGCCGGCTTTTGTAGGGATGGTTTTCTTGTACTTGTTTTCCCTTTTTGCAGACTAGACAGATAGACAGCATATTTCACTTTTGACTTGTTGTTGTTAGGATGGTTGTACTTTAAACTATCGTTGTAACTCGGATGTTGTACCTTTTCGGTACCTGGTATATATTTGTTTCCATTTCAGTCATTACAATTTTGTTGGGATGTGATCACGAGTTTATTAGCATATGTATTACTTTTCGATTAAGTTGCCATGAGATATAAAACTGTGGGATTTTAAACCCAATCATGTAAAGAAATGTGCAAGGAAAAATCCTCTAAAACAGATCAGTGAACCTAATGTATAACTTTCCAAATTTTCAGTAAAATGCCTCCAAGACGAATGGGCACTAGGGCTAACCCCCGCGAATCTACTGACCAAGAAAGTCACAACCAACACGAGGAAAACCGTGGAAGTAGTGAGGAACAAGATCAGGACTATAATGAGCAAGAAGATTCCCAGTATGGAGCAGAGGATGAACCCCTGTACTCTGAAGAATTTGAAAGGGAAATAGAGGGTGGAGAAACTGAAGTAGAACAGGAAGGGGAGAACCAGGGCGGAAACCCCATGGGCCAGTTTATGGATCTACTTAGGCAGAATTTGAACCAATACCCCCAACCACCGCCAAGCAACAACACTTCAGTGGCAAATTCCTTTAGGGCCTTTAAGTCCCTTAAGCCCCCAGAGTTCCACGGATCGGCTGATCCCGTTGAGGCGAGGGCCTGGATCAAAGAAATGGAAAAGTCTTTTGAGATTCTGAGTATCAATGAGGCTCAGAAGACTGTTTTTGCTACTTACCTACTAAAGGGAGAGGCCAATTATTGGTGGGAAGCCAAGAAAAACATGGAGACTGATGCTGTCATAGCCTGGGAAAGGTTCAAACAATTATTCCTGGAGAAGTACTTCCCGAAGTTCATGAAAACCCAGATGGAACTTAAGTTCTTGGAACTGAAACAGAACAATATGTCAGTGGCTGACTATGAGGCTAAATTTACTGAGCTATCAAGATTTGTGCCAGAGTTTGTAGACACAGAAGAGAAGAAAGCTAACAGGTTTCAACAAGGGCTGAAACAGTGGATCCAGAATAGGGTGGCTGTTTTAGAGATTACAGATTATGCCACCTTGGTGCAGAAGGCAACCATTGTGGAGGCTGGTAGTGATCAGATGCAGAGAGAGAGAGAGAAAGGGGGGATAAAGAGAAAGCATGTTAGTATGGGCGGAAGATCCGCTGGAGGAAAACCCCCAACCAAGTTTAATCGAGGAGCGGTTTCCCTACCAGGGAGGAGTGTAGGGTTTAAACCATCTGCGAGTGTGAGTGTGAGCCAGGGCGGCCACCAATCAGGAATGTCCCGTTCCAACCCTTCTCGACCTCCATTGCCATTGTGTGCTACTTGTGGGAAGAGGCACTCCGGGGTGTGCAACCTGAAGCAGATAAACTGTTATAAGTGTGGGCGAGCTGGGCATTATGCTACCGCTTGCACCACGGTCATCCCTAACAGCACAACCTGTTTCCAGTGTGGACAGCGAGGGCACATGAGGAAGGATTGCCCAAAGAGCAAACCAGCAGCATCAGGAGCAAGCAAGGTTGCCTCAAATAGGCCACCAACTGCTAGGACTTTCAATATGTCAGTACAAGATGCCGTGAGGGACACAGATGTGATAGCAGGTACTTTTTCTCTTAATTCAGTCAGTGCAAATGTCTTATTTGATTCAGGAGCAACTAAGTCTTTTATATCTAGAGATTTTGCGCATAACTTGAAACTTAAAACCCAGCAACTAAGAGATTCCTTACAAGTAGAAATAGCTAATCAGGAAATCGTACCGGTTAATCAAATTCACCCCGATTGTAAGCTAGAAATAGGAGGACGATCCTTCTATGTCGATTTAATTCCTTTTAAGCTAGGGGAATTCGATGTCATTTTGGGTATGGATTGGTTGTCTCGCAATGATGCGCAGATAGATTGTAAAGGGAAAAAGGTTAAGTTGAAAACCCCAGGGAAGAAAGAAATAGTGTTTAAAGGGATGCGACAGACCCAGAAAATTCTGACCATGGCGCAAACCAAGAGATTGTTACGAAAAGGGAACAAAGCTTATTTAGCCTACGTTATAGATACTCAGAAGGAAGTGCCAAGATTGCAGGACATTCTGGTAGTTAATGAGTTCGAGGACGTGTTCCCACAAGATCTTCCTGGACTACCACCTGATAGGGTAATTGAGTTTGCCATCGAATTAGCCCCGGGGACGGCGCCAGTTTCGAAGGCCCCGTACCGACTAGCCCCAGTAGAAATGAAGGAGCTAGCTAAACAATTACAGGAATTGTTGGATAAGGGCATGATAAGGCCCAGTGTGTCGCCTTGGGGCGCACCAGTGTTGTTTGTTAAGAAAAAGAATGGAAGTATGAGGTTATGCATCGACTACAGGGAATTGAACAAGCTAACCATAAAGAATAAGTATCCATTGCCCAGGATAGACGATTTGTTTGACCAGCTAAGAGGAGCTGAATACTTCTCTAAGATTGATTTGAGAACGGGATATCACCAACTGAAGATCAAACCTGAAGATATCCCGAAGACTGCATTCCGCACCAGATATGGACATTATGAGTTCTTAGTTATGTCGTTTGGATTGACCAACGCCCCAGCAGCCTTCATGGACCTAATGAATAGGGTGTTCAAGGAATATTTGGACAAATTCGTGATAGTTTTCATTGATGATATTCTCATCTACTCAAAGACAGAGGCAGAATACGCTGAACATTTAAGGATAACCTTAGAAATACTCAGGAAGGAGCAGTTATATGCCAAGTTCTCCAAGTGTGAGTTTTGGAAAAATGAGGTACAATTCTTAGGGCACGTGATCAATAGAGAAGGAGTGTTGGTTGACCCCTCCAAGATGGAAGCAGTTTCAAACTGGGAACGGCCAACTACTCCAACCGAGGTGAGGAGTTTCATTGGACTGGCCGGATATTACAGGAGATTTGTCCAAGACTTTGCGAAACTCGCAGCTCCATTAACTCGACTTACCCGTAAAACCGAGAAATTTGAATGGACTGAGAAATGCGAGAAGAGTTTCCAGGAGTTAAAGAAGAGGCTGGTGACAGCCCCAGTGCTGGCATTACCTGATGGAAAAGGAGATTTCGTGATTTACAGTGACGCTTCGCATAAAGGACTGGGATGCGTGCTTATGCAGAACGGCAAGGTAATAGCGTATGCGTCTAGGCAATTGAAGGATTATGAAGTCAAATATCCCACGCATGATCTAGAACTAGCAGCCATAGTCTTCGCTTTAAAGATTTAGAGACACTACCTGTATGGGGAAAAATGCGAGATTTACACAGACCATAAGAGCCTCAAATACATTTTCACTCAGAAAGAGCTTAACATGCGCCAGAGGAGGTGGTTAGAGTTAATCAAGGATTACGACTGTGAAATTCGATATCACCCGGGTAAAGCCAATGTAGTGGCTGACGCCCTTAGTCGGAAAGAGAAGCTCAAGATGATAACTTCAGAGAAAGAGCTAGTGAAGGATTTTGAGAAGTTGGAAATCGAGGTTAAGTTACCTGAAGAGGGCCAAGAAAAGTTGATGGAAATTAGAATCCAACCTCCATTGCTAGAAAAGATTAGACTGTGCCAGGAACGGATGATGGAGGAAGAAAAGAACTCCACAGAAGAGCTAATGACCGGGGAGGAAATTAAGTGCGAAAGAGACAAGGAAGGGATCATGAGGTACACGTACAGGATATGGATCCCAAATGTTCAGGAGCTCAAGGATGAGATTTTAAATGAGGCACACAACTCAAGATACTCAGTGCACCCCGGTAGCACTAAAATGTATAGGGATTTGAAGGAGTATTACTGGTGGCCCAATATGAAAAAGGACGTAGCAGAGTGGGTAAGCAGATGCTTGACCTGCCAACGAGTGAAGGCAGAGCACCAGAGACCCAGCGGACTTCTACATCCCTTAGAGATTCCAGAATGGAAATGGGAACATATAGCCATGGATTTCGTAGTAGGTTTACCCAGGACCAAGGCTAATCATGACACCATATGGGTAATTGTAGATCGACTGACGAAATCGGCTCACTTTCTCCCGATCAACGAAAGGTACACGGTCGATAGACTAGTGGACATCTACTTAAAAGAGATAGTGGCGCGACATGGAGTCCCAGTCGCAATAGTATCCGATCGAGATCCTAGATTTAACTCCAGGTTTTGGAGAAGTTTTCAAGAATGTGTAGGGACCCGGCTGAACATGAGCACAGCCTACCACCCCCAGACAGATGGGCAAAGTGAAAGGACCATCCAAACACTAGAGGATATGTTGAGAGTCTGCGCGATAGACTTCAAGGGGAGTTGGGATGATCACTTGCCATTGGTTGAGTTCTCCTATAATAACAGTTATCATTCAAGCATTGGGATGCCACCTTATGAGGCCCTTTATGGAAGAAAATGTCGATCTCCCTTGTATTGGGATGAAGTTGGAGAGCGAAAGATGCTCGGGCCCGAAGTGGTCCAACGAACTAAAGATGCAGTAGATCTAATCAGAGGACGGTTGGTAGCAGCCCAGGATCGACAAAAGAAATATGCCGACTTAGCTCGGAAAGGCAAGGAATACGAGGTAGGGGACCTAGTGTTCTTGAAAGTGTCACCTTGGAAAGGTTTAATGAGATTTGGGAAGAAAGGAAAGCTGAGTCCCAGATACATTGGACCATTTGAGATCTTGAGACGGATTGGGGAACTAGCTTATGAACTCGCATTGCCCCCGAATCTACAGCAGGTGCACAATGTGTTTCATGTTTCGATGCTGAGGAAGTATAATCCGGATGCAAAGCATATTGTAGAGTATGAGCAAGTGGATATGCAACCAGACCTGACCTATGTGGAGCAACCTGTGGAAATCATAGACCGGAAAGAGCAAGTGCTCCGAAACAAGGTCATTCAGCTAGTCAGAGTTTTGTGGCAGAACCACAATGTAGAAGAATCCACCTGGGAACTTGAAAGCGCAATGCAAGAAAAGTACCCCCACTTGTTTTCAAACTGATTCCGGGACGGAATCCTTTTAAGGAGGGGAGACTGTAAGAACCCAGATTTTGGGTGGGATTAAAACTTTTATGTATTTAATGATGTAAGAATGAATAGTGGTTATGACTGCGATGTAACGAAGATCTATTAAATAAATGGAACGGATTTGAATTCAATTACTTACATGTCATGCAGAATACTTTTGGTTGACGGCATAGGTAAGAATGATCTATCTCCTAAGGATATAAGTATATTACTTCAAGTAAGATTATTCTTGTGTCATCCAAATCAATATCTATTATAAGTCCAGCGGTTCCGTAAAAAGGTTAAGAAGCACTCGAGAGTGAACCAGGTTCATTTTCCTAATTATAGGAATTAAATAAAAATAAGTGATGAATAGTGATTTTGGTGGAATTTGGAATATTATTATAATAATGATATACCCGGTATTCGGAACGGATTTCTGAGTTCGTATTAGTGATCCAGGAAGAAAATAAGTGTATGTAAAAGCCGTCGGATTCAGAAAAAGAGCACTTTTATTTTCTCCGAGATTTCCCTGGACACTACAAGACTTAAGGAGTTATAAAAGGGAATTAAGGAATTTAAATTCGAGAAGTATTAAGTAAGATGAAGAATAGTATTAGAAATATTAAGAAGGTTTTCGGTAAAACCCTAACTAGAAACGAATGAGTTATTCCCTCGAACGATCAACGAACAAGCAAGGAAATTGAGTAATACCCGGACAAAGGAACGAATAAATAACCAAGAGACAAACAAGTGCAATTGGTGGGAAAAGGAGAAACCCAAGTAACATCCTTATAAGTCAACTACAAGATGAGTGGTGTAATTGCATTCTTGCAAAAATGGAGTTGTTTGTTGTAGTGCCAACACTTGGCCCAATGAGGAAGCAACAAGTGGCACCATTGGATTGCCAACAACACATTAAAAGAGATGCATCCATTATATATGCAAGGGTTATACATGTATTAGCCATAAATCACCAAAACAAAACAAACCACCACCATTTTTCTCCATTTCTTCATAAAAATCTTCCCATTCTTAGCTAATTGGAAGTCCAACTTCCAACCATCACTTGTTCTTCAAATTTTTATGGTAAGTACTACATATCATGGTAATGATCTCCTAGAAATTTCAGCTTCAAATTCATCTTTTATCATTTTCAAATAAATCATCAAAGATGATGATGAATAGTGTTCTTCATAAACTAACTTTTATTTCTTGATTTCTCTTGATTATTCAAGCTATACTAAGGCTAGATAAGGGCTAAAAAAGGCTTGATAAGTTCATACATACACCAAGGAAGGTATACCACTCTTGAAAACCAAGCTCTTAGTTTAAGTTTTGGTATTTTAGATGAGTTATATGGATTTAATGCATGTTTAGGACCTTAAGATTATGATTGGGATTTATTAAATGTGAAATTAGTTTAGATGAACGGAAAGACATTGCTTGGTCTTAGTTCATGGTTGAATAACATGTAAATGTTGTTTGGAGTGGAAACTATAATTATTGGATGGTTTGAAATTTGGAAATCATGTAAACATAGCCGTCGTAATGCCCGATTGTCGTTAGCCTTAAGAAACCGTGATTAGCAGTAGCATGAACACACTGTCCAGTCTCGTATTTTGCCATGAAAGGCTAGATTATGTTATAAGCTTCGTTTTGATATAAAGATCACGTGAAACGGACTTACGGTTTAGGATTTATGACTAAATTACTAAAAGTAGTTCGAATCCGTAAACAAAAGTTCGTAACTGAAATTGAACCCTCGTAAGCAATGTAACATCATGGCGAATCTTGGTAAATAAATACTAGGGGTAAGAAGGAAGGTGTGAAAGAAAACCGTATGTCAAAAAGAGCATTTTTCGATTTATTAAAAATGTTCGAGTCAAGGTTAAACGCGAACGAACCCCTAAAAGACGACTCTTTTGTAACTTTGGTAAAACACTTAGAAAACGGGCGATAAAACTCGGAGTATAAGATTGGTTCGTAACGATCAACCTTAGAACTCGTATGACTCAAGTATGTCCCAAGTATAAGTGCAGTGACATGTCGTATTAACGAACGAATGTCGGGTCGGATCAGTGATAATAAGTAATCCACTAATAGGGGTATAACGAGATAACTCGAGAACGTGTTTCGATTTAAGTATAACTTAACTTTTAATATGTTAAGTGATTAATCCCGAATGCCTTGGCTATTTATAGATCACCAGGCTGAACCGGGACCCGCTACCACTACCCCTTACCGTACTCGACTACCAGGCAAGTTTCAATTCCCTTCTTTTAGGCTGTTGTTGTGATTGAATAAATATATATATATGATTGCTGATATACATATGCCATTGCATGCATGCCTACTTTCAAGTTGAATTGATATACTTGTTCCCTGAATGTTATTGTTGGCTTATAAGCTAGATAGTTATATATCAGTTATAAGCCGGTTATTATAAGACCCTCATAGAAGGGCGTATATATCTTATTAATCAAAAATAGACCGGGAGTCAATATTCCTTGATATATCGAGATTACCTCGGAAGAAGATATTTAAGTAAATATTTTCTATTATTTGGGCGACGAATATTATTTGAATATTCGTTCGAGACTAATTATTTTAACGATCCTTACTTCAAATAATTATTTGAACGTAACTATTCAACGAATAATATTTCTCAATATTCATTCAGAGTCGAACTGATTATCGACTATTATTTCGAATATTCTTCTAAAGATGAGACTATTAAATGAATATTATTTTGGATATTCTTTTAGATTATTATTTTATTAAATCAATATTACTTTTGAATATTCATTTAAGATATTAAATACTTGATGAATATTGATTTAATATTCATCTGAAGCTTGATTTAATTATCGAATATTATTTCGAATATTCCTGAAGGCTTGGATTACTAAATGAATATTACTTGATATTCATTTAGGATATTATTCATTAAATGAATATTACTTTTGAATATTCATTTAAATTCCTAATTAATCATGAATATTACCTTAAATATTCTTTTCAGGTCTTATTAATTAATGAATATTGTTTTGAATATTCATTTAAATATTTATTTATTCAATAAATATTCTCCTGATATTTCTTCAGGGATTATTTTGAGAAATACTCTGATTAAAAATATTCTTTCATATTCCCAAATATTCTTTCAATATTTTAACTCAATAAATATTCTTTGAATATTTATTCCATACTTAGAATAATCTCGATAAGGTTAATCTTCTTCGATTATTACAGAAAATATTTTGAAGTCATATTATTATTAATCTTATATCAAGAAAGGTTCCCATACATCATTCATCTTTGAGTCTATCTTCTTAATAATAAGGGAACCTTACTTGGAAAAATGTTATTTATCTTGTCGACTTCCCGGTCATAAAGTATTCCCTTCACCCGCAACTCGGGTGCCGTTGACTTATTAAGTCGTTGTTTACCTTCTCATCTTTCGAGGGGTAAGATTACTGGAACAAGTTGATATCCGTTACCAAGTAATAGCTTGGGAGTTATTGGTAAATTTTCCTTTCCAACTAGATACGACTACTTTGTGGAGTCTTATCAACAAGTATTATACTTGGGGAAAGGGGGACGAACGTTATATTCAGAATCATGAACTCTATTTGAACTAGGAGTCGTGTAAGAGGCCGAGTAGCGCCGGTCCATCCCCTTGGCCCAACCGTTGGCCGGGGAGAGCTAGCATGGCGGTATACAAGTAAAGCCGTCAGTTCTTCCTTCTACCGGTAGTAAATCTAAATTGAGCTGTACGATCTCGACTGATCATCAAGATTGGAACAGCGGGCGCGGTGAATACTCCATCATTGGTTCATCATCCAAATTCATTTATTTCCTGCAACATGATTACTGTTGGTAGAGTTGGAAAAGAGTCATAACTGGAATTGCAACCCTTTCTTGCAAGTTCCTCTTCTTAATAACGATAATAATATCTCGCTTACTTTGATGTAGCAGATATTCCTTCAAACAAATACTTTAAGTTACCTTGTAACTTCATCGTTCATATTATACTGGCATCATTTCCGTAAATGCATGGCATATGGTTTAAAAGATAGCTTTGAACTGTTTTAAATTATCGTTCAGTTATATATTTGTTGGTGGGCTTTCGCTCACCCTTGCTTTGTTTATATTATGTCACAACAACAGCTAGGACAGATGGCTCGCGTCAGGCGCACTCGGCGCAAGCAGGTTACCCGACCCACCGGACTACCCGCTGAGATGCTAGCCGCCATTGCTGAGGTAGCATAGTTAGACAGCTTTTGTTTCCTGTTTAACTATATGTATAATTAATGTAATCAACGGCAAAACTTTTAAACCTATGATGTTATCCTTTTGGGATTGTAATAACTTTTATTCGTAACCCTTTAATGTAAGACTTATTTCAATTTCATCTCTGGGACTATAACTGTTGTGTGTGTGAGTGGTAATTATTGTGGGGTCACAGCATGTGATTTATTTATTGTGGACTCAAGTCAAGTATTATGAATGGATGTAAGACCGTAACCACCAGATCCCTGACCCCGGATCTGGGGGTGTTACACGATTCCTACTTGATTCTCGACTTGTTTTCCCGACCTTAAAGAAATGACAGCATTCACACTTTCATGAGGTCTTTGGTTTATAGGGAATTTAGGGTTGACCTCCGGTTGACTCGGGAACTTATTCTTTTCTCGCTCACACATGGCATTGGCTAATTGACTCACTTGAACCTCTAACTTCGATATGGCTTGAGTACTAGCATTTAAAAGTTGCCTATCTTGAGTCATGGTTTGCATGAAAGTTTGTTGAGATTGAGCCAAATTAGTCGTTGATTTTAAAAGCGCATCAAGAGTCTTTTCCAAAGAATTAAGTCTCTTATCCGACTCATGAAAGCCGGGTGGGTAGGCGGGTGCTTGATTTGAATAAGATGGTTGAGTCGGATAAGGACCAAGATTTTGAGTAGGGTTTGGAAAGGGACCTTGATTTGGAGTCGAGAAAGAATTTTGATTGGATTTTTGGAAAGAATGAGCATTTTGAAAAGGAGGTTGAAAAGAAGATGACGGAGCTTGGTAGCTTTGCCCTTGATTCCAAGAGAAGTTCGGGTGATTCCTCCACCCGGGATTATAAGTAGGAGCAAACGGATCGTTCCTAGTGGGTGGTTGAGACACCGCATTAACTTGATCAACAACAAGATAGTCCGAAAAAACTTGATTAAAATTATGGCACATAGACACATTTGAGGGGGCCTTACTAGTTTCTAGGGCTTCGAGTCTCCTAGTTAGAGTGGCTAATTTGGCATCGGTTGCAATCGAACTCCCAATCGAATGCAAACCCTTAGAGGAACTAGACGACTCATTAGACTTGTTAGGTTCCCTAGTAGACTCCCACAACATGGTCTTCTCGGCTAATTCTTCGAAAAATTTCCAACCCTCGTCCTCATCTTTCTCCATGAATTTTCCTTGGCACATAGATTCCAACAACGCGGTTGTTGGTCCATCTAAGGCCTCATAAACGATCTTACAAAGCCTCCATTTTTCTATTCCGTGGTGGGGGCATTGTGATAGAAGATTTTTAAAACGATCAAAATATTTCCAAAAAGATTCGTTTTCCTTTTGATGAAATTGATTTATTTCGTTTGTAATTCTCGTAGTCTTATGGTTTGGAAAATATTTTTTTAGAAAAATAACCACAAATCCCTCCCACGTGGAAATAGAATTAACGGGTAGACTATACAACCATTTTTTTGCATTTTCTTTTAAAGCGAAGTTGATAAGTCTTAGTCTAATGGAGTCCTCGGAAAGATGTTGGAGTTTTTGCAATGCGCAAACCTCCTCAAATTCATGAAGAAAGAGATACGGGTCCTCACCCTCGCTCCCGTTAAATTTAGGTAACATACTGATGTGGTGAGCTTTAATTTCGAAATTATTACCATTAACGGGAGGAAGGGTGATACACGAAGGTTGGGCGGAACGAGTAGGATAGCAACGGTCCCTAAGAGACATGGCCATGTTTACTACGGGTTCGGAATAATCTAAAGACTCAGAATTAGACGATGAAGAAATCTCAAATGATCTCACTAGTCTAGAAGAATTATCCCTAATCCACGTAGTTCGCATAAACCACAAAAGGAAACACGTAGCAAGTAAGTGCGATAAATTAAAACACATAAAAAGAAAGGGTGTAAAATTAAAAGAAAAATCTTGAACCTAGGGTTCCCTAATACAATAACTAGACCTTGCTCCTAACTTTAAGGGCTACCAAAAACTAGGTAAATCAATAATTATTCGAACCGGCTTGGCCAGGTTGGTGCAAGCATTGCCAAGAGGCTAAACACCAGCCTAGACACCAAAACCTTAATTGGCCAGGTCAGCTTTCGCTTTCCTAGACACCAAAAAGTAGGAATAATTAAATATTACTTTGTTTCTTAAGCACCTTCCTAGTTGAGCGCGAAATTCCTAGGGCAAACGTCTAATTAATTTTATTAAAGGCTAGGTATGCAAAATGAGGGATTAATGGTTTTTGGGCTAAGGAAAGAGTGATGAAATCCCTTCCCTTATCTTGTAGTGGTTTTGCCCTTAATGTTTATTTACAAAATGATGCAACAAACAATGATATATACAAAAATTATAAACAAATATGGATGCTTACACTACGTGATTTAATCTAAAGAAAGAAAGAAATTTAACGTACCTTAGGGTCCTCCAGCGATCACCACAATTATAGGTACGAAAAATTTAAAAACAAAAAATAAAATCTAGCATGATGTGCACCTACGTGATGAATGCATGATGCAACAATTATGTATTTACCACTATTTTTTTTTTTTTGATTTTTCAATTTTTTGTGATTTTTTTGAATTTTTTTGAATTTTTTTTTTTTGTATTTTTCTAAAAATAAAAAAAAAAGGCGAAAAGAGTGAGATACGGTTACCGAAGCTTGCTTTCCATAAATTCCAATTTTTCCACGCTTCGTTGAGAAGAGTTCCGAAATCTCAAGCTTTCCTAAAAAGAACGAAATAAAAAAAATAAGACAAGAAATAAAACTAACTTGAAAAATTAAAAATTAATGCGCGAAAAATAATTAGTCCCCGGCAGCGGCGCCAAAAACTTGTTGTGCTAAAAATAAAGACATTGGAATCGCAAGCGCACAATTCGTTTCGTTGTAATAATTTAATGATTCGTTCCACAGGGACTATTATTTTCGCAAACCTTAACTTTTAATTTAATAGAATTAGAACGAATTTGGGTTTATTTGGAAAATTTTGATTTCAACTAATTAATTCCTAAAATTTAAACTATTTTTAAAAGAAAATTAAATTTATTCTAAATTTTAATTCGAATTAAAATTTGATTTAACAGAAAATTTTCATAAAAAAAAATTCGACATAATTTAATTGTATTTACCATTAGCCAAAAATCTATCTAACACAATTTTTTTAAACTCCAAATTTTAGCAAAGCACGAGACCAATAAAGATACCACTCGAGAAAATATCAAAGCGAACACAGGAAAGGGACACAATGAAACCAGAATTTTGCAGACTCGAATGATTTGGAAACGCAGCAAATTACTAAAAATCAACAGGCAGTGTACTTAGTACTTAGCTTTAAAAATAGTGAGACAAACAAAAACTTGAAGCAAACTAACGACAGCAAATGTGCAACTCAACTCCACTCTAATATTTCAGTCACAATCGAAATTCCTAAATAAAAAAAAAACAGATCAATAGCCACGAATTCAATCACGAAACAAACTCGAAACATACGGACTCAGACTTCAAAGACTCAGCAGCTAGAATTCAAGAAACTCGACCCAAGAACTCAAAAATCAGTAAAGTAGACATTTCAACCATAAGGAACTCACGAACCATAACAGCATCGAACATAAAACCCAGCAACGAATATACACATCAACAGCAACAACGAAACAGCAAAAACGATTTGAAATCAAGCAATGAAAACTCGCTAGTCTTGATTTAACGCAGCTAAATACAAACAACAGCTCAGTACACACACTGAGTACATCAAACCCAGAATTCAAGCAAAAGACTCAGCAAGAAAATACAGAAAATAACTCAACATAGACTTAAACGAGGACACGAAAGAAATGCAAACTCGTCGACTCAAACTTAGCGGTGCAAAATAGAAACCAGAAACAACATTTACAAATCAGTGATCAACAAATGCAACGAACAAAACACAGAACAAAAACAAACACAAACCAAATACAGATTTTCTCAACTCATCTAAACTCAAAACTTGATTAATGTGATTAAGTGATGTAAGTGATTCAAAACTCGGCTTCGATCAAAACACACGCAGAAGTAAACCAAATCGACTACAGTGAGTTAACTCAGACAAAATTAAGAACAAAATTAAAACGAAAATAACAAAAACGAAATTAAGAACAAAGGGTAGGGGTTTGGGCGTGGATTTGCAGCGGACAAACAGAAACGAAGAGGGAGAAGGCTGGGGAAAGACAAAGACATGGAGGAGGAAGAGAGTTATCTGGGTTTGGTGAAAGAACTGAAAAGAAAAAAAAACAGACAGATGTGTTTTATTCGCAGGAAAAAGAAATGGGTAATTTTTTGTTTATACAATGAAGAAGAAGACAGGAGACAAGAACAAGGGTATTAAGCCATGAATTTAACAAAATAAAAGGGGCTAAAATTATTTTCCAAAATTATTAAAACTAATGTTTTGTGAAAATTTTTATTTTTTTTTAGATAACAACGAAAGTAAAGGAATTAAACTACGAAATTAAAACTACGCTAAAATAAGGATTTTGAATTAAAATGGCCCACAATAAAATGGGTTTTTAAAGGGGCAAATTAAAATTGGCAACTAAGAACACGAAATTAAATTTCGTTACTTTCAATCCCAAGTGGTTAGCAACGGGATTTACGAAAATAACGAAACAAAGCAACAATAACGAAAGAGCAAGACAATAAGTAAAGAAAATAAAAATTGCATTAATTATAATAAGAGTGTTTACAAGATTTGAAACTAAATAAAATACAAGAAATTAAAACTACCCTAAAATCTAAGTTACTAAATACAAGGGGGTGAGGGGGTATTTATAGGATAGAAATTAGGGTTAAGGGGGATGTTGAGTAAATCCCCACCATACATTTGGGTTGTGTGGTGGTGAAATCCTAGGCATCTATTTGTTTCCTTCCCCCTTAAGCTTTGAAGAGTTGATCTTGGTCATACACTTTTCTAATGTGTTTGGATGATATCCACCTTCCACTTGTCTTGAATTATTCCTTTTGCTCCAAGCTCCTAATTCTTTTCCTTCTTTCATTTTTGGTCCTTTTTCTTCCTCTTTTTCCCTTCCTTGCACTTTAATTATTTATTTTGCCATTTCTTATTTATTTACGAATTTCCTGAAATGCAACAAAATAAATTATTAAAATACAAGTTCAAGCAAATAAATAGGTAATAAAAATATGCAAAAATATGCACTTATCAAAAGCCTACAAAGAAGCTTAGAGAGATGTACAAGAGACAAAGAGCTAAAGAAGTGGATCTGAACAGAACTTCAAGAAGTCAAACTTGTAGCCGTTTGGATGCTTACTCAAATAGGATAGACATACTAGAAAGTAATTTATCCTATAACCTTATTTGTAGTAAGTAGGTTGTATTCATGTTCTATAAGAATACAACCTCATTTCTTTAGTTATATAGAGAAGTTTTAAGATTCACATTTAGAAAATACATCTCTCTGAGAAAACGAAGCTGAGAATACTATCATTTGTATTCATAGTTTGTAGCAAATCTTTATCTAATAAAATATTAGATTAAAATGAATATTGTGTCCTGTGTCGTTCACTATCCGCACTTATAGTTCTACACACACATAACACATAGCTTGCTACATACATCAAACAGATTCAAGAACAAGAAAAGTTCAAGAATCCATTCACCCCCTCTATATTCTATTCGTGTGTTCAATACTCAACATGTATATCATTTTTTGTCTTTCTATTTATTACAGTGTTCTTTTGTGGTGGTTTATAGAAACATATATAATTAGGTGGTTTATAGGAACAGATATAACAGAAAGATTGCTCTTGACATCTTGTATATAATCAATAAACATGGTAGCAATGGGTCAAAGCCTAATGATGGAGAAAAGGTTAGGAAATCTCGGTTGATAGAAGGTCAATTTTATTGAATATTTGGCATTCTGATAGTGTGAGCTAATCGAAGTGAACAATTTTGTTTTATTAAATTTATCCATGAGATGTCTAGGAAGTATCATAATTATGAAGGTCCATTGTTTGTTATGTACACTGGGTCTAATACACCTTTAACATGAGAATCGGTCATAATTGACGACCTACTTATAATCTTTTGCGCATTTCGACAAGCAAATTTTCCCCTTATAAGGATAATGAAATTGTTTTCCATGAACTATGAATATTATTAAATTGTAAGGCAATGTATTGCAGTATATCATATTCTGAATACTAATCATATGGCTGGGCTAAGGTTATTCGCCCATCCAATTGATGAAGAAATAATCTATATAGCATTGTTCAGTTTCTTAAAATTAATTTGGTTCCAAAGCTCTCATTCGGAATCCAACTATATCTTAGTTACCAGTTACATTTAACTGAAAAAGTAGATTATAGAACAAACAGGTTAAATTTTATAACTACAGCTTTTCACATAATATATTATATTTACAGTTGAAATACTTTATGATGGATTTTTATTTCTGAGGTTGATTTTCTTTAACTGAATTAATCTTATGAGCTTGGACAAGGTTGTTTTCTAGAAGTAAAAACTTTATGTTCTTGGTTTGCAAGATAATCATCTCTTGAGAACTTTTAAGGTTGTGGTTGACCAGGATCGACGATCGTATATAATTGATTTTAAGAAAGGGAGGATGAGGATTAGAATGAAGGTAGCGTTGGCTTTGGGAGTTGTGGTTCTCTGTATTGGCGTTGGAGTTACTGTTATGCATTTTGTTGAAAGTCTTAGATGGTTGGATTCACTGTATCTTCCGGTAATGTCGGTTACTACTGCTGGATATGGAGACAGAGCATTTTCCACTATGGCTGGCTGGCCGGGTTTTTGCATCAATTTGGTTGCTTGTTTCTACACTTGCTGTTGCTCGAGCAATTCTGTACCTAGCAGAGGCTAGAGTGCATAGGCGTCACAGGAAGATGGAAAATTGGGTGCTTGGTCAGGATTTGACTGTTTCTCAGTTTCTTGCAGCGGACATTGACAATAATGGTTTGTTAAGGTATGATTTTTTCTTTCCAAGCATAATTATAGTTTGAAAATCAGGAATGTTATGTGAAATTGTAAATGTATACTGTTTTTTGAAGAATATGGTCCCATCCAGTATTTAGTCACCTTTATTGAGCAAATGTATACATAATAGACAAAGGTCACAAGGATGTTTTGCTTCTGAAACTTTAATGGTTTATGTGCTGTTGCTATGTTACTTCTGCAAAGAATGTCAACCTCTGTTGAAAGAACATGTCAAACAGTGGCGGAGAGGTTATAAATTTTAAACTACATATTTTATTATAGTGAGCGCTTGAATTTTTTTTGCAATATTCTGCCATATTTTTGACCTAGAATATTTTCTTAGTTTACAAACTGCAAAAAGTACCTGTGCTTAAGACTTGCAAACTCTTGCATAACCTAGCCAAAAACCTAGGGAAAAACCAAAACTTTGGATATTATACAAAATGGAACTCCAAAAAGGGTGGCTGCATTGTGAAAAAAGGATCTTTTTACTCTTTTTTTTGAATTTTTGGAAACACTACTAACTTAAACAAAATACGTATCACAATTTATTTTTAACACAAATAGTTAGCAAATAAAATTTAAAATTATTTTTTAAATTAATATTAAATATTGTAATTAAACAGGTCTCGATTTTTTTCAATTTATCTTTTTGGTCAAGAATTGGGCTCAAATTTTAGTTTCCCCAAAAATTATCACTGTTTTTTATCCAGTAATTAACTTAAATATAAAATTTAAGACATATTTTATGATAGTAGCAAATGAGCAAACCATCTTCAAAAATCAACCAATACACAAATAGTTAACAAATAAAATTTTAAATTACTTTTTAAATTATTAGTAAATATTGTAATTAAGCAGGTCTCAATTTTTTAATTATTTTAATTTCACCAAAATTTATCAATGTTTTTTTCACCCAGCAATTAACTTAAATATAAAATTTAAGACCAATTTTATGATATTAGCAAATGTGCAAACCACCTTCAAAAATCAACCAATACACAAATAATTAGTGGATAAAATTTTAAATAACTTTTTAATTTAATATTAAATATTGTGGTTAAGCCCGACTCGATTTTTTTTTTTAATTTGTCTTTTTGGTCAAGAACTGGTCTAAAATTTTAATTTCACCACAAAGCATCAATAAATTTTCACCCATGCGCTTGATTAACTTAAATAAAAAATTTAAGACCTATTTTATGATAATAGCAAATGAGGGAACCACGTTCAAAAATCAACCAATACACAAATAAATAATGAAAAAAAATAAAATTACTTTTTAAATTATTATTAATACTGTAATTAAGCATGTTTCAGTTTTTTTAATTTAACTTTTTGGTTTCTGGTCTCAAATTTTAATTTCGGCTAAAAATTATCAATGTTTTCTCACCCGCGTGCTAGCTAGTGATTAACTTAAATATAAAATTTAAGACCAAATTTTTGATAGGAGCAAATGAGCAACCTTAGAAAATCAACCAATACACAAATAAATAACGGATAAAATTTTAAATTACTTTCTAAAGTAGTATTAAATATTGTGATTAGGTAGAACTCGATTTTTAAAATTTATCTTTTTGGTCAAGAACTGGTCTCAAATTTTAATTTCACCAAAAATCATCAATGTATCTTGACCCGCGTACTAACCAGGGATTAACTTAAATATAAAATTTAAGACCTATTTTATGATAGTAGCAAATGAGTAAATCACCTTCAAAAACAACCAATACACAAATAATTATCAAATAAAATTTTAAATTAATTTTTAAATTATTATTAAATATTGTAATTAAGAGGTCTCAATTTTTTTAAATTTATCTTTTTGATCAAAAACTGGTCTCAAATTTTAATTTCGCCGAAAAACCTCAATGTTTTCTTACCCACCGATTATTAACTTAAATATAAAATTTAAGACCTATTTTATGATAGCAGTAAATGAGCAAACCATTTTCAAAAATCAACCAACACACAAATAATTAGCAACTAAAATTTTGAATTACATTTTAAATTAATAATAACTGCGGTAATTAAGGGCTCGATTTTTTTTAAAAGTTATTTTTTTGGTGAAGAACTGGTCTCAAATTTTGATTTCGCCAAAAAACATCATTGTTTTTTCACTTGCGTGCCACTTAAAGATAAAATTTAAGACTAATTTTATGATCGTAACAAATGAACAAATCATCTTCAAAAATCAACCAATATTATGCACTTTTTTTTTGCTAAATAATGTTGTGCACTTTTTATGACTTAATACAATACGAAACTAAGTAGTAAAAACTAACTTGAACACAATCTTCAATTTATCATAATGTAACTCTATTAGCTTACAAAAGCATAACTTGGATTTGTGGACATCTACTAATTTGAACCATGAAAATGTACATTCATGTTCTACTTCAATATTATCGATCAATGCATTATTCGGGTTATGAATTGGAGCCTAGCATCTGATACACTACAAAGAATAAGTGCCCCCACTACTAGAAAAAGTAGAATAGACATCGCCCCTTTAACATCGGTTCATAATGTCCCCGATGTAAAAACTATCAATAACATCGGTCGAAACAAAACTGATGTCTTTAATATATTATGAAATCACATTACCAGCCAACCGATGTCATTGACATATCATTGAAAAATCAATGACATCGATCAAGAAAACAACCGATGTCTTTCACATATTATGACATCAGTAAAAGATAAACCGATGTCTAAAGTATGCTTAAAAAAAATTTGCATTCCGCGCCCACCCAATTAACTTTCCCCCCTTAGCCAATATTTTAATTCCCCCTTTATTTTTCCACCTTCTGAAAATATTCCCCCCTAACCATTTTTTAGTTTCCCCCATTTTTTTGAGCCCATATTCACCCTATATCTTTCTCTTTTAGACAAAAAAACAAAAACATTTTATTTAAACAGAATTCTTAGACTCTCGAATTCACCCAACAGCTCTCTCTCTTTCACCTCACCTCTCGACCTCACCCCCTCTTAAGAACCCTAATTCACTCTTTCACTTTCTCTCTTTTTCTTTCACTTCCTCTTTCTCTCGCTCTTTCACTCTCTCGTTCACTTTCAACCGAAAACCCCCAATTTGTAATCCTAATTTGTAATAGATTTGACCAATTGAGTAAACTTGTTCAGTTCACTGCTGGAATCCAATTGTTCACTGCTAAAAAGATTGAATCGGTAAGTAACCACTCAATCTCTCTCTCTCTCTCTCTCTCTCTCTCTCTCTCTCTCTCTCTCTCTCTCTTTATCTCCTTCTCTCCCTCAATCTCTATCTCTCTCCTTCTCTCTCGGTCTCTCCCTCAATCTCTACCTCTCTCTCTCTCTCTCTCTCTCTCTCCCCTCTCTGTGTCTGTGTGTTTTGATGCTAAACATTTAATTGATATATTAACTTTACGTTTTGATGCTGTTTTCTATCAGTTGGCTGGTGAATCTTTTTCCTTTCTAATTTCAGCTTCTGCTACCAAAGGTGTTATCTTTTTTTTTGTCAAGCCAAAGGTACTATCTTTAAATTTAAATTTTATGTACTGAGCTCTTTTTTGCTTTGTTTTCTGTAAATATATGTTTTATTGAGATGGGGTTTTGACTTTTGTGTGTTGTAATTTTATTCATCAGAATTTATGGGTTTCTTGAATTATATGCTTATTTGATAATGATAAATTTTGGTGCTTATAAATGCTGGCCTTGAATTGATAGTTGCACTGATTAGTACTTTACTAGGTCTAGTTGTTTTGTAATGGTGATATTAGTACTTTACTAGGTCTAGTTGGTCTAATGAGTACAGAAGAGATGATTCAAGTTTGAAGGGAGATGATGGTTCAGTGAGTGTTGAAAATGATTTTATGCTGGAGAGATTTAATGATGTGGTTAGTCAAGTGTATAAGGATTCTCTGTACTTCACTGCTAATCGAAAACTAGCACGTTCTGTTTATTGTGAAGTTTTGAGGAGTTATGATGAATTGCAGTTGAGGATGGAGTTGCTATCTTCAAGTGCTATTCTCACCAAGAATTTTCTGGCGAAGTTTCATGTTCTAATTTTGATCCCCCAAGAATTTTTATTTTGCTATATTTATTTTCTCCTGTTTCAGTAGAGGTGTTTTTGACAAAGTGTCACCGTTCTTCTGATTTATTTTTTCTGTTTAATGTTTCAAAGCTCTTTTTTTTTGCTGGTTGCTGGATGGGTTGCTTTGTTTCTGTTTGTACATGTTCCTTAACTCCCACACAAGGTGTCTAAAATCAATGATGAAATTGAAATGGAAACATTTTGTCATGAGAATGTTTTGATATGGCAGGAAGTCTTTGTTTCGCACCACATGACTCCCATTTACACATTGTTTTTGAAATATCTACACCATCTGTTTGAGCATATTGTAGTGAACTTGCATTAAAAAATATTTATAAATATATTAGTAGACCTACTTATTGAATGAAGGCTATTGTCACTGATAAATCTGTTTAATACTTTAATCTTTTTTGTCTTTGATTTTTCGTTGGTACTTGCTGTTTTTTTCTCATTATAGAGAGAGATTTCAACCTCTAGTCATGATGTGTGTGAAAGGATACCTACTTGTCAAAAGGTGTTATAAACACCATTCATTAATTATCTTGGTATATTGGAAGCTCTTCATTATTTGTGTTATGTATATTATATCATAATATTGTATTCTTCCTCCCTACTTATGTTTGTACTTGACACAGTTTCCTAGACAACTATTCTTTGGTTTGCTAAATGTATGATGTATCATACTATAAAGTGCTTGTTTCTTTGTTGTGCTTATGATCCGTCATGTAAATGTTATCTTTCAGCAAATTGTACCACCAGTGATTAATTCTTTCTCTGATCAAGATAGTAGAGTTCGGTATTATGCCTGTGAAGCTCTATATAACATTGCCAAGGTAAGATTGAATTTAATTGATGTATTGCTTTTTTTTTTGTGCAATTTCTTCTCACCTTACCCCTTTTGCAGGTTGTAAGGGGTGACTTCATCGTGTTCTTTAATCAGATCTTTGATGCTTTGTGTAAACTTTCAGCAGACTCGGATGCCAATGTACAGAGTGCTGCTCATCTCTAAGATAGGCTTGTAAAGGTATAGATCCTCTTTTCTTTTTTCGTTTTTTTTAAATATTGGAATACAGTGGTTTTTCCATATTGTGGATATTTATTTAACAGAGTGATTTCAATCTTATTGTAAGCAGGACATTGTCACAGAGAGTGACCAATTCAGGTTTTCCATTTCATTAAATTGTCTGGTTTTATGTAAAGGATTAGTAATGTTCTTCTGCAGTGGGATGTTATATTGTTTTTTGGGTTTTTGATCAGCATTGAAGAATTTATACCATTATTGCGGGAGCGTATGAATGTCCTCAATCCTTATGTCCGCCAGTTCTTGGTAGGATGGATCACTGTATTGGACAGTGTTCCAGATATCGATATGTTGGGTTTTCTTCCTGATTTTCTTGATGGTAAACAGTTTTGATTTGATTTTTGATGGATTTAAGCATTCAAGCTCTCTAGGAATTGCTTTGTTTACTTACCTTATATTCTGATGCAAAATTAGGTCTATTTAATATGTTAAGTGATTCAAGCCATGAAATTCGACAACAAGCTGATTCTGCACTATCCGAGTTTCTTCAAGAGATTAAGAAATGCTAGAGTTATGATAAATATGTTTAATCTGTCACTATTATTTTCCATATGTTTTCTTGGTTGTGTACTCTAGCATTTCTTCAGACACATGTGTATGTCTGCAAAGGTGCCTGCTGTTGAAAGAATTTGTAGTGAAGCATTAGCAGAAGGTAAATGTATCGTCATAGGTCTCCGAAGTACTGGCGAGGCCAGAACTGAAGAAGCCGTAACAAAATATATGAGTTTTTTTTGGTAAAGTTAATTACATATATTCGAGTATACATGCACCCAGCCCACACTGGGGTTCAAATTCTTGACCTCTTTTTACCAGGATAATAGGGGTGTTGTATCCACCAAACTAAGCCTTGTAGATAATATCTGAGTGTATTGTCTAATATTTTTTTTTTTGTAATTTGTTGTCGTGTTCATATTATCATATCAGCGATTGCATTTTGTTTTTACATATACTTCAATCTTAATGCAGGGTGTTGACCTTGATGATTTTATTTCGGGGCCTCGTGAGCTGTTGCTAAAATTTGTTGATGAAATATCCTTTGCCTGATAAACCTGAATCTCTCTCAGGTATATTATGGTTTATTTTCTGTTAGCATGTCATTTCTTAAGCTGATAGGCGCTAGCCAATAAAGTCAACTCTTTATTGATGATAGGTGATGACGGTGTGAAGACAACAACTCCTGATGGTTTGCCCAGTATACTTGCCTGTTAATGCATGATATTAATTTTTAGTTTACTAAGATATAGTGGTTTGCAGGTGCTTTGTGTGCTGCTACTACAGAATGCTGGTTTGAAATCCAAGGATATTGCTGCTCGTTCAATGACGATTGAACTCCTTGGTACAGTTGCGGCCAGGTTGAAACGGGAATATGTTCGCACTATGGTAGTTTTAACTATGTTATTTTAACTATGGTAGTTAGAGCGGTATAGTTTGTTTTTACACAGAGTAGTATGTCAATTATGTTTTTGGTTTGGAAGAGGCATTTTGACTTGAAATGTAGCCAGTTTGTCGGTTTTGTGGATAGTCATTGATGTAATATATATTGAATTTTTTTGATAATGATAATGAAGTTTTTGTTATTTTCATAAGTATTTGAGTTTTGGATTGATAAGTTGCATCAATACAGCATTCATTTTAGTATTATTTTGGTGCATATATATATATATATATATGAATATAGTAATAAATAAAGTAAACAAACACATCAGTTTTTAATTTCAACTGATGTTATAGGATCTAGACATCGGTTAAGAACTGATGTGAAGGAAAATTTTAACTGATGTCTTTGTGGGTGTAGAGAAAGGTACCCCTCTTTTACATCGGTTTTTAATCGATGTCTAAGATCATCTTTTACATCGGTTTCAAGCAAGAAACGATGTCTATTGTACACCTTAAACCTCAGTTGCATAAGCAAACCGATGTTAAAAACCAACATAGACATCAGTTACTAACCGATGTAAAAGGCAAGGACCAACCGATGTCTTAAGTTGTCTTTGACTTCGGTTCAAAACCGATGTGAAAAGTGTTGGACCTTTCTCTACACCCACAAAGACATCGGTTGGAAAATGGCCAGACATCGGTTTTTAGCCGATGTGTATTGACCTGTTTGTAGTAGTGCCCGCCCACACATTGTCACTAAAATGAAGTAATAATTCGAACAACAATCATATACCATGCAACTTATTAGATGTACATCTGAACTTCATATAAAATTAGTTATGTGATGGAAAATTCATAAATGCAACAAGCCATACCTATCAAGGTTGATTCTCAACAACCAGATTTGGAGCCCTTTGCAATAATCTCAACAAATCAATGTGCGATTCTCAATTGTTTCACAAATCGCGCGATGCGCGGTTAATTCACCTAGTTCATATATAAAGTACTTCGTACTTGTGCTTTTTGAATTTCTAACGAATTCCCCATCTTATATTTTACTCGACGTCTTGGGACGCATGACATGCTTATTATTTTAAGAAGAATGTGAAAAAATAAATAGAAATAAGTATTTTTGAACTTGAAATATAATTAGAAAATTATTAATAGAATATTTTGAAACTTATATTAATTTTTTTTTATTAATTTTCTTATACTAATTTTAAGAAAGAAACTTAATAATCAATTTTACTTCAATCATCAAACTTAAAATTTTAGCATTCAATAATTTATGAAAGAATACTAAGATATTAATAATGCAAATATAAGTAAATAATGGTAATATCAACAATTTTTAAATAAAAACTTAATAATAATAAAATTATTGGCATATACTATAAAATATAGCAGTGGACTTGTAGTAGAGTCAAAAGAAATAAAATAAAAGTAAAGTTGCATGGTATATGGATGGTTCAGCTAACTATTCGATCGTCCAAATGTAAACAAACTGAGTTGTTTATGAACAAGTTCAAGCTCGGCTTGTTAAGGGTTCGATTCGGCTCGGTTTGTTAATAACTCAAACTCGAGCTCGACCACAAAAATGTATTTGTTAAGCTAACGAGCTCGAGCCGAGCTATTACATGTGCGGCTTGAGCTCGGCTCGAGTTTGACTCGAAATCGTTCGGCTCGAGCTTGGCTCGTTAAAATTTGAAAAAAATTATATATATTCTGATTTTTCATAATGTTTCTCATATTTTAAGTGTAAAATTACAATCCAAATATTTACATCACGAATCCTTTGAGAAAAATTGATTAAAATTTAAGGTTAGGTTGATTCGAAACTGATAATTAGTTGGGTAAAGTGGGTTTGAACCTTTTACACCTTTTTTGTGCGATAAGAAAGCTCGGCTGAGCTCGGTTCGATTCATTAAGGAAAAAAATTAAGCTCGACTCGTTTAGGGCAAAACTCGCCTCGACTCGGCTCGGTTCATTTAAAGTCTAGTCCAGATACCTAAAAAGTTTCACAAATAATATGGACTAAAGAATAATCACTCGTTAAGTTCAAATGGATTCGTTCCGTGATTAACAAATGAGCCCTTGATAAGATTGAAACCGCCAGGCTCTATTTATGACAACTAATTTTTGTAACTCTGTATATAACTCTATTTACAATATTTTGACTAAAATTAATATTCTTTGGTATTTAGTCTATGGATGAATTATTTTTTATATAACGTTCTTGCTCAAAAGTAAGATCAAGTATAATGTTGGCTTGTGGTTCACCATATTAAGGTTCAATTTCCCTCAACATATAAATGCAAGCGTTTTCGCGACTCGACCACCTAGTAAATGCTGCTCAGGTTAATCCCATCTTTGATAGTCACATAACTTTCCAATTAAGGAACGGGAAATCATCCTCATTTTCAGAGTTCCAAACCCTTTATGTTAATGAATGGCAACATCTTTTATTTATAAGAAAGCAAAAAATATATAAAACACATACAGGCACCAAAAAAATAGAATGATTAGGGGCAAAATTATTCTATAAAATAGCACCAAAATCAAGTAAAAATACAAGGAATACCGAAAAAAAATATCTTATGAACTTGATTTTTTGTTAGCTTTGGGCACAAAAATTTGATTCGCTTGGGAACCTGCTCGTTTCCGTGAATAAGGGCTGCATTGCTACAAAGCTGGTCATTTTGAGAAAAATAGAAAATCTTAAAACTTCATGAAAATCCTTGGAAGTTTAGAATATTTTCCCTACCAAACGCAAAGGTAAAAGAATCCAGAACAAAGAAACCGGTCCCATAGTGGTATGTAATGTAGTAGATTGGACTACTAGAAGTCTAAAGCGCACTCCAACTACAGGGTCATGCTATCCGCCCCTCCCAACTATTTATTCTCTGCTCAAATTAGGGCAAGATTGAGTGTCTTTGAATTTCTACTCTTAAATCTGATTAGTTCAGGAAAAAGAACAAAAAAAGAAAAACATATGAGCATATTGTATCTGGACAGGACAGATACCATGTACAGTTATCTGTATGCAAAGTAGTAAACAAGCAATATTGTAACTTTCAATAAAATAACAAGGATCCCACAGAGAAAGTTGAAGGGATTTCACAAGTTAGTAGAACTACTGTACAAAGTACAAACATCCTATTGTTGGTCATTTATTATAAGATTCACTTACACTTTTGATATTAGTAGTACAAATAGTGTAGCCTCAAAGCTGCATTTCTTTGCTATATCATAAGATTTGAAAAGTACTCCTCGAATTCTTTATCAATAGTCAGCTTTTCTGCAGCTGGTTGGTTCTCTGCTTCCAAACAATGACAACAATATTAATAGAGATCATAAACAAGGTACGAAACTAGTCCTGAACTATTGAGTAGAAGATTAACATTAAGAAACTAAGATAAGATGCTTCTATTTCTGAGTACCAATAAGAAGAAAAAAATGTGATAGCAAAGGAAGTGCAAATCTTGGAAATTACTACATTCGCAAGTTTTGCATCTTCCTCCAAATCCTTTTACCATACAGTAGACTACATACCTTGGTTGTTGACATCCAGTCCTTCAGAAGAGAGGAAAAGATTTTCAGCTTTAGCGCTACTGCTGTAAAGCAATTTAAGTTGTTTATATTGCTGAATGCTGTCATCCTCATAGTCTAAACAACCATATTCATCATACGCCTCGTATTCAGAGAAGTGTTTATCATGCAATGATGCAAGAGATTCTATTTCGTGATGGGAATGATCATAGTCCGTGCATGGTGATTTGCCTTTATCAGCACTTGATTTAGTCACTCTGCTGTCCAAAGAGAACATAGCACTTTTATCAAACTCGCCAGTTTGATTGACAGGAGTAGATGTGCAATTAACTGAGAGCATCTTCAAATACACCATTTCGCTTTTTGTACCATCAGATTCAGACATAATGGAATCATCATCTTCAGCGAAGCTGTTGCTACCGTTTCCAGATTCCAGCTCCGATTCACTATCTTTTTCCTCTCCGTTCATTATCCCTGTGACTAGGACTGCACATACACTCTCTTTTGGAATTTCAGTAGACGGTGAACCAAGTTCGGAAGTAATGCCTTTTTTGCAACAGTTGTGCTTTGGCAGAGGCAGGTCCAATTGCTCCACTTGTAGTTTTCTTTTCTTGTTAATGAAAATAATGCTCGCATGTAGGAAGTTGTCGACATCAACACTGAGAGTTGCAATATAATTGAATAAGAGTCCTAATTTGAAATATAAGGTAATCTCAAAATTATACACAAGTTCATTTGAAGTACAAATATGTTGACAAGCTATTCTTCAAAAATAAGATATACTACTACATCAAGTTCCAAAGTTAGCTAATCCCCATTTTCCATCCTATGTTTTTAACTAAGATTTATCAACAGTGGCACTCCGACAAGAACTGATGGCAGAACGACAATAAAATAAATTATCATTCAACGGGAATGAACCTACAACCTCTTTAATGTATGGACATTTGCTCAGACTAATCAATATTACAGTAGTAGACCTACTCATAAGTTATGCATAACCAGGGGCGGAACTAAGGGGGGGCTAGCCCGGGTCGAACCAAAAAAATCAAGTACATTTTTTTTTAGCCCGGGGTATTTCCTGGATGATGACTTGATTGTGCTTTGTTCTTGACATCAAAACTATTTTAGCCCCGGATGATGACCTGATTGTGCTTTGTTCTTGACATCAAAACTAGATCAGCTGAAGATGGCCACATGAGTCGCTAAAACCTACTGAAATATTCATTTAACATTTTACTCTCCAAAATCCATATCTCGCAATAATGAGCGAGTAAAGTGATATTCCGATGAAATGGGTGAGTAAAGTGATATATGGGTTTCACTTGAGTGACCATTTTGATATTTAACCGTTTCGAATTTATGTATAAGCTTGAGAGAATCAATAAGCACACAACTATGTATATCATCAAGTAACAAAGTTATCTTTTTCAGGAACTAGGACAATTGATACACACAAAATTTTTATAAAGTTAAGCACTACAATCAACACTTCACCGGTAAACATTCATCCAATATTTTCACAAAAGAAACAATAAGATTATTAGTGGAAAAGGAAAATTCCAAAGGAATCTTGATAGATATATGAAAAGAAAAATTGCAATTATACCAATACTATACAGAATCCAAACCTTGTAATTTCAGATGGGTCATAGCAGTCTTCCTCCATTTTATTCGGACAAATTGTAAACAGACCCTTATACTTGGGAAGAAAGAGAGAGCTTGAAGAGATTGACAAGCTCCAAGAAGGAAGTTACAATAAATCTACATAAAGAAGTTGCAGTTCCAAAATCAAAGTGCAAAAAGAGACAACTTGAGAATTGAGAGTGGAGTTACTATAATAAAACGATCTGGCTAAGGTTTCAAGGGCCATTCTCCCATGATTAAAAAAAAAATCTCTCTCCTCCATTATGTTTGTCAAATTTTATTACCATTCTCGTTGCATGAGCGTTCTCTCCACCTTCCTCGACTACTTGAGTTTTTCCATTACGGCAAATATGAGTTTTTAATAAGATAAACAGAAAAAGGATCCTGATCTCAGGGAACTTTTCCTGAGATACATACAAAATAAGTTTAAATTTTATTGGATTTGCACGGTTAATTAAAAGATTCTGAATTTACTAAAACGTCCACCCCAGTTTTACATATAAAAATAGGTATCTGAGGGTACTTATCTGATATATATCTCAGGCTCCTTAATCTCTAAGATAAAAAGGGTTCGGTGTCCCACTATGCTCGAGTCATTTTTCTTTTTTTAAGTTTCAATAAGAACGAATCATCTATTTATAATATTCCCTCCGTTCCAATGAATTGTATACATTGGGGGACGGGAGCGTGTCACGTATTTTAAGGCTTCAAACTACTATAGTTATATAACTTATTTTTACAATTTTCTTTTTTTGTATAAAAATAGAACAATCATATTTTTATACAAAAAAAGAAAATTGCAAAAATAAGTTATGGAATTATACTAGTTATGCACCTTAAAATGCGTGTCAGACACTATAAAAAAAACGTATAGAAATGAATGAGACATAGGGAGTATTCATCTAATATTATTTCAGGAAAATATTATTTTCGGAACTCTTTTTTCATTTACAAAACTGCATTTGTAATATATGTCCCCTAAATTCACAAAATATTTCTAATTATGATACAACATACTATAAATAATTTTAAAAATAAAGAAAAAACCTCTTAAAAACATTTCCCTATTCCAACCATATATTCTTAAATAAAAGTCAAGTATCATTATATTAAGAAGCATGCAAGCATGCAAGCTGACCGGCTTAGACACCGGAAGGAGTATCTTTTAAATTCAGTGTGAATTCCATTTTTTCTAAGAAATTAATTACACGTTCACATGTCTCTTTTGTTGGAAACAACATCAACCGTGTTTTAATACACGGAGAACACCAGTCTCATCCGAGATCACCGAGAGCACTGCTGCTCCACCCGTCGTCACTGAACAAGGGTCTGTACCCCCAGGAACCGTAACAACCACGCAAGTCCCAATTTCTCAACCTCAAGGGACGAATCCCTAACTAACTCAAGTTGAGAGACCTCTACCCATAGTGACACACCCGAACCAAAAGTCTAACCCTCTTCAGATGGTAGTTTCTCCTCTTAGTGGTTGTTCACTACCACATGGAGCCCTTATCTCTACCACCGTGATTTCTACAAGCACAAATATGGTGTATGGGCTACCTAACTATCCCCTAACCCAAGTGGGTGCTGGAGCAAGTGGCCAAGCATACCCGTTGCATGAACAATATCATCCCCCGTACATCACAGGCCTAGGTCATGATCGAGGGTACTATGATTATTTTGGTCCCTATGTTGATGACTACTCTTTTGAAGAAAAGGGTCGTGAATCCCCAAGGAGGCGACGTGCAAGCAAGGAGCCTGGAAGGTATACTCGAAGGATTCATGATGGGCCACCAATGACGGCCATACAGAGAATCATGGCTCATGAAACCGAGATTCAGAAGTTAAAGAAAGACATAGCAAGGGAACAACAAAGGCAGAATCGCCCCATTGTTGATTTGGAGAGGCCTTCAAGAAGACAAAGAAGGATTGAAATCCCTAGATCAGAGGTTATAAGGACGGAGATACCAAGGGCTGATCCCAAAGACTTAATGCAACTCGGAGATCTTGATGATCCCACACCACCGTTTACCGAGAAGGTGATGAATGCTCACATCTCCAGAAAGTTTAAGATGCCTACCATCAAGGCTTTTGATGGAACGAGCGATCCCGCGAACCATGTAAGGACGTTCTAAAATGCACTGCTGTTGCAGCCTGCAAGTGATGCTCTTAAGTGTAGGGCGTTCCCTCAAACCCTAGCGAGCATGGCTCAAAGATGGTATCACTACGCCACAAATGGGCTTCAACAACGCTTTTTTCAGTGTTACGAGCAAAAGTGTGGCCAAATATGCTTTAAAATTGGTCTACGCCTACACATTTTTTTAATGTTACCATTTTTATAAATTAGTGTTACCATAGACTTCAGACTGTATCTATCGTAACACGGAAGTCGGTGTAGCCGTTGGTCTTTAAGAAAAGTGTAGCCGTTGGACTTTAAAAATTATTAAAAAAATAGGCGCGTTCAATTTTTGTTTGAAAATTCACTGGCGGGCTCAAATATTTGTCCAAAATTTTCAATTGAGCGGGTCAAATTTCTCTCAATTATTCCCTATTATCTCAATTATACGCTCAATCGCTCACTCTCTCTCAACTCTCTCTCTCTCTCACTCTCTCTCTCAAGTCTCTCCCAAATTTCAATTAAACACCAACTAGCAGTTAGGGCTTTCTCTCTACGGGTTCTTCGCGAATTCTCTCTTTATGGGTTCTCTATAATTAGGGCTTGTAGATTAGGGTTCCTTTTGGGTTCAATTAGGGCTTCGATTACGGGTTAAATTAGGGTTTGATTAAGGGTTCAATTGGATTCGATTGTCTTCTTGTTTAGTTGTCTTCTTCAGATATTCTTCTTTACATTCTTACTGCATTCTTCTTATTTGTGTATAACATGTTAATTTGCTTCTTTGGGGCTTATTTGTTTGGATTCATGATTGGGAGTTCGATTATGAATGTTTGTTTATGTATATCCCTTGTTTTGGTTGCATATTTTGATTATGATTGTTTCGATTATGTTTTTATATTTTGATTTTAGTTGCCTTAAAGAACTAATCCCTCAAATATTAAACAATGAAAGTTGTTCCTATACCTCTAACCTACATGTTTATAAAGTTTGGGAATTTTCAGACTTAATGTCTATGAGTTAGAGTCTTAATAGTCATGGGGTGTTTTGAGATTCTGGATTTCTCTGAATTCATTGTCAATATTGGACCAGTTTATCTTGAATTTAATTGGTTAAGTAAACAATGTATAATATATGAAAGTTGAACGTTCAAATTGGAGTGGTACTCTTGTAAAGTTATGTGTAGATTGAAAGTTTAAAAGATAAGTTATTCCTGCCAAGATGAACTCGATCTACTCGAGGTAACTAGTATTTTTTTAGCGGGGCTGCTCTATTTTGGGACACATGTTTGATTGGTTTTAAACTCAATTTGAATATTTTTTGATACACAAAAATTGTTCACATCCCTATGATCCTTAGTTTGTCAAGTTTGGTAATCGCTAGAACTAAATCTTAAGAGTTACCACCCTATAACCAACATGAACTCTATATTTCTGCAGATTCCAGAATTTTCTCCCTACAATGAATGCATTTTTGGAAAGGTTTAAAAACCTAATTTGGTGTATGTTAAAGAATAAAAGTTGTAGAGTTATGTCTCCAGGTCGTGCCTTTAAAATATTGTAGGAACCATAAGAGTAGAATTTGAGATATTTCGTATATGATTGGGCTGATTCGAGCAGTTTCAGGGCAGTTCACAAGATAGACTTTGAAACTATGCCGTAATAAGTGTAGCATATGGGTTTTGTTTACAAATTTCAATTATCATTCTGTTGTCACTACAACTTATATTACTTAAAATTAGTTTCACCTAAAAATGTTTATTATTAGCTTGGTGCCTGTCTAACCAGAATATTTTGCAGGTCTGACACAGAAGAAGATGTCGAAAGGGCTATCCTTGACGTATCTGATTCGGATGTGTCTGATTATGGAAGTTTCCTCCATGAAATTGTCTTTTTCTTGTTTCCTTTTATATATCTTGAAAGGGCTGGTTGGCTATGTAAGTACAAAATTCAGGTTTCTTTCTTGTTGAGTTTTATTCTTTTATCAATTTGTATAGAGACGCGGAAACTTGAAAATATCTTATTATTAAGTATTCCCCTAATGCATTAAATTTTCATCCGCAATGCCCATTACATTGACCATCGACGTCAAGAAATTTAATTGATTTGGTAGTTTTAAAAAAAACATGTCGGCCTCTTTTTACTTAAAATTTATTATAATGAGCTTTCTGGTCATTGCTGAAAAAAAAAAAACAATACTGCTAAGCTCAGGAAAAATGCATTAGTCGTCTCTTGCTATATCATTTCTGTGTCAATCTTCCAGTTATGCTTGTATCATAACCTGTGTTCAGTTTCATGGGAATGAGAAGTAGTCTCCCATTGCCGTCCAAGTATATTCAGGTTATTTATATGCTATAGCTATATCTGGAATCTTGTGCTATATGCAATCTCTGGCAAATAAGGATAATTTGTCTTTTCCATATCTGACTTTATAGTTCTAAACTTGTAATGATCTGATTATACATATATATAGATATATATAGACACATTTTCCTAATATTTTGTACCTGCATTTGTAGGAAAGTAGTGTCTATACAATCAATACTTTGACGATGAATGGAACTTTTGCCGAGGAGCAATCCTAGAGCTTTTATTTCTGGTCTATATGAAGAGTTGAATCCAAGGGCTAACTTCAATAACACGGCCTTTGAGAAGAATACATCCACTGATACCTATGAGAATGGTAGGTGCTTGGTTAACTTTGCTCAATGCTTTAAAGTATTATATATTGAATTATCTATTTACTTCCCCCTCACATGTAATCTAAAACAGTAAAATGGAACTACAATGCCATAATATAGTTCAAAACTCAATGGCTGATGATATAAATAAAGCATCAAAGTTTTTATAACTTGTATACTTATATGTACTACATCTTTGGTGTTGATTTTTTTCATTATTGTTTTAGGTAAAGTGGAGTTGTTTGCACCTGATCAGGATGGTAAGGTTAATCAAGATAAAGATGGTAAGTCCACGGACAGAACATGTACATCTCTTTAGTTATAACTCTTGTGTTTCTTGCATAATAGAAATTGGAAGGATCACCATACCTTATAAGAGATGGAGACATGTCTTCATTTTCCACGAACTAGTCATGCTGTTTGTTTAGATTTTTCATTGTTATCTTTATTATGTTAAAATTAACTGTGCAAAGTCTCTCATTAAATCTAATGAAAGAAAACACTTTATGCGAATCTCTCTTCTGGTAGTTTATGTCATCTATATTTTATTAATAAAAAAGATTAACCCCTCTCTCTTGCTCTACAATTTTTGGCATAATCGTCATCGTCAAATTCCAGTAACATAACTCTAGATATTACTGACATTGTATCTTAATACTCTAATCGTGTTAGTTATGCATAAAAAAGACAAGAAAAATGTGATAGGAGTGTAGTGCAGATCTAGTGTCTTATAGTTTGATGATTTTCCTTCAGCTACCATTTTCATCATTATGCAATTCATGTTGCAGGATTTTCTTGCAAGATAGATACTCCTGAACATAACAGTTGGACTGATTTTGTTCATGGCGATCTTCCAATCAAAAAGGAAATTTCTTCAAATGTTTACGAGCTTATGCCAAAGCTCAAGCACAGTGACTACTTCCTTGAGCCACAAGTGGATGAATTGGCAATTAAAGAAAGCTATGAAACAAAATGAACTCATTACATGCCCATCTAAGAATCGGTTGCGAAATGTCGTTGGTACTTAACTTTTAAACCACTCAAGTTAGCTATTCCATTGTATTTAAGTTAGGTTTTGGATGATACTTTTTGTTATGTGGTTGGTTTGTGGATTTTATGTAGTTATTTTGGATGGGATTTTATGTATTGGAATGGCTTTTGGATAGCCTTTATGTATTGGAATGTTTGACAACATTTTGAATGGGAATCTTTTTTTTTTCAATTTCATATGTTGCCTTTTTTTATTTAAAATGTTGGTATAAAGCCTGCAAAAAATGTAGCCATTGGCTCTAAAGTGTTAATCATTATGTGTTGGCAAAAAATAGCAAAGTGTTGGCAAAAAGTATAAAAATGTTTAATAAACAAGTGTAGGCATAGGACTAAAGAGGTGTTGGCATATATCTACACCAACACTTTTAATAGTGTTACTACAAAGATACTGGTGGAGCCATAGATCTATAGCAACATCTTATAAGGTTTAGCCACAGATCAGAAAGATGTTGGCATAGGGGTCTAAGCCTACACTTTTCTCCGGTGTTACCAAAAATCGAAAAAGTGTTAGCATAGGGGTCTATGGTAGCGGCCGATTTTGTAACACTGCCATTTTTGGTCAAAGTGTAGCCATAGCTGGTTTTAGGCTCTTTTAGCAACACTTTTTGCCCTATAAGCACACTTTTTTTGGCGTAGCTGTAGGTCATTTGTGGCGTAGTAGCCGTTTGCCCATAAACTCTCACTACACCATATATGCTCTTTAGCAACACCAAAAACTAGTGTTGGCTGTAAAATGTAGCCTTAGATGGCTTAGTTTTGATGTAAGCCAACATTTTATTTTAATGTTGCAATACATTTCAATATGTGTTGCGTTAAATATTTTTGGTTAGCAAAGCCAACACTTAAAATGATGTTGCTATAGACACTAACAAAAGTGTTAAAAATAAGGGGGGAAAGTAAAATATTTGGGTGGATTGTGAAATATTTGGGGGGAATATTTAGCCGGGGAATAATTTGGGCAAGTCCAAAATACTCATTTTAGTCCATACACTCATACACGCTCTTATCTTTCTCGCTCTCATCTCTCTCAGTTCTCTCTCTCTCTCTCTCTCTCTCTACCTCAATCTATCTCTCCCTCTCATTGTATCTCTTTCGTTCTATATATATATATATATATATATATATATATATATATATATATATATATATCTTTATCTCTCGAATGTTTGTACCTCTATCTATCATGTGGCTAACAAATAACCTAATTCTCTTTTTGTCGTTTGAATTTAAGGCTAGTTATGTGGTTCTGTCTCAAACGGGTAAGAGAAAACCATAATTTGTATCTACTAGTTCTTTACATAGCCTAATTCTTGTTAATTTCAGATTTATAAACCCTAGAATTTGGGGATTTTTAACTTTTTAGATTTGTTTTTTAGTTTTGTGTATCTTCCATTCTTGTTTGTTTCTGTTTGAAACTTCAGGAGGACTGCTAGTGTACCAGCTCCAGGCCATCCTTATGGGGATTGGGAGGCTCCAAACATTGAGCTTCGAGGACACTTTATAGGTTAGTTTTTCTCTAATCACCGTAATGTATTACCAATGATTTGATCTTGTATGGTGGCACATGGATGTAGTCATCCTTACTTAAACATATATGTATCTGCTTTGCCGCCTCCGTGTGCTTTGGCTTCATGGTCTGCACCTTTGGTTTTACCTTCTTGTTCTTCCTCAACCCACAACACAGAAAGTACCATTTCGGCCAACAGTAGCATGTCTTACTGGGACCCTTGTTCTTGGAAGGAGCATCATACCCATAAAGTGCCCGTCTCCTTAAAACACACCCTGTTCCTATATATATCGGCCCCTATAAAGCATCTAAACCTTTCATGTTAACTTGTGGATAGCTACGAACTTTGGTTAGTTTTGATTGGATAAAGAAAATTAGGCCAATAAAATAAGAATGTACATACATCAAAGAATACAACATTCCTATTGGAGTATCGGTTATAACGCCTTAGAAATTTTTAATAATAATTATTATTTATTTAATATTAAATGTGAATTATGTGACGTATAATATTTGTTGAGGAGGTGAAGTACCTGTGGAATAATATTTGTGGGCTTTGTTGGTGATTTATATGAGTTGGTTAAGCCCGGGTATTTTTAATTATATTTTTGGGGATTTTATTCCATTTTATTTCATTATATTTATCTTTCGCGAATTTTGCAAAATCGTCGGAATTGCCAAAAATTAATAAATCTTTTGTATTATTGACTTTATTAATTTATTTGAGTTTTAAAAATATTAAGTGTATTTATTGTGATTTTTAAGGATTTTAAAATGATTTTACGAATTAATTTGTGTTTTATGGATTTAATCTTGTAAAATTCGTATTTAATTCATTTTTGATCCGAAAAATATTTTAAAAATATGTGGAGTATCGTAATTTTTCATTCTATATTTTCGAATTTTAAAATTTAATGTTTCATCGAATTTTCTGCGACGTGATTTTGGAAATTAGGGGAAACAGTCGATTCGTTATTTAAAAAGTAAGTTACTTTAATTTTTCCCTTTTATCTACTCAATCCCTAAATTACTAAAAATATAACCTCAATCTCTCTCAGTCGACTCTCTCGAACTCTCTCTTTAATTCTCTCAAATTCTCGCAGTCTCTCTTTACTTTCTCATCACCCCCGCTGTCTCCCTCCCGTTTTCTCTCCGGTGGAAACTCACCTCTATCTCCCCTGTTTTCCCTCGTTCGGTTCAACAGGAGGTTCGTGTGGGTGGGTGTGTTGACTGGTGTGTGTGGGTTTTTTTGACCGGTGGTGTTTTTCCGGTGGGTTGTGTGTGTGTGCGTCTCCGGTGTGTAACTTCCGGCGTGTGTGAGTGTGTTTGATCCGTGTGTAATTGTGGGTGTGGCTGTATCTGTAGTTGCAATTGGGTTATTGTGACCGTGCTGCTTGATTTGGTTGTTCTGTTGATTATGCAGTTCGAGTAATGGATTGATTACCGTTCGTTTCTTTGGTTCGGAAATTGAGATCTGTTTATGATTTGTAATTCGAAAAAAATTCCGAAAATTTTTGATTATTGATTCGTGATTTTACAAAATAATTTCGGAAATTATTTTAATTATTTAGAGCGAAGTTTCGGGTCGGGAATCCGAAATTCGGGTACCCCCAAAATTTTGCCCCCTCGACAATGATTTAATTTGAGTCGAGGGAAATTGGCGATGATGATTCGTGAGCCAAAAACGTATAAAATATATTTATTTGATTTATCGTAGTATAAAATTTAATTTAATTTTATCTGTAGGTTATGAATTATATTGCGATGGTATTACTTAATTGTTATACGGAAGATTGAGATGAATTTGGTATTGGTTTGGAATTGTATTGGGTTATTGTGGAGATAGTCGGTTATGTTCCGACTGGCAGTCACCTGTACAAAGGGGATGCCATCAAAATTTTTCTAAAAATCCTAAATAATTTTCTTGTATATTTGTGTAAATAATTGTATAATTTGATTGAGGTATTGGATTATCTATCTGTTTATTTAATTAATTATTTGGTGGGTTATATGATCAATGGTTGTTAATTATTGATATATTATCTAAGTAAATGGATTTAGGAAATAATTCGCAAGGGTAGATTAAGTTGATTTTCGTTAGAGATCAACGATATTAAATAAGAATTCTAAAATAGTGTTATATTGTGTGTAGATCCCACGGGTAAAGGGAAAGCTAAAGCTGAGGACGTAAAGACTCTTCGAATCCTGTGATTTCCTGGTTAAGGCAAGTAAATTACTTCACTTATCTTTCAAGTGAATTATGATTATTATAACTTGATTCATATGCTCGTTCGAATTATCCTTGTTATAATTGTTCCGCTAATTTCCCTTAATTTCGAATATTAAATTGTTATACCCCAAATCGATTATATTGATTTCGTTGATTCTTTTAGTGGCTTGACTTACACCCATATCCCTTGTATATATATCGAACTTGTCGATATCTAGGTTAGAAATTACCCGACCTTATTTCATTTTGCGAGATTTGAGATGTTGACCTGGAACGAAAGTGTCCAGGGTGTTTGGCAGTTGAGGTGATCGATTGTTCCGACACCTGATGTCTAGTTAGGATTGGACTGTTAGTTTTTAAAAATGTGGACCGTAAGGGTCGGACCAGATTCGTGGTCAGAAATTATTAAGGCCAATGTGTGCCGTGGATCCATTAAGGACATTGTTGTGTGCGTTTGTCCGGGGTTAGTGCGTGACTGATCAGCAGCCTAACCTTATGATTGTTTTTATCTATAAAATGCATGATAGTCCAATCCTCTTATATTTTATGATTCAGACAAAAGACGTACCTTTCAGTTGAGCTTTTACGTTGTTGATTGTTAATTCTTGACAGACTGGCAAACATTTCAGTTTGTTTATGCTTTTAATTATATATATACTTGCTGAGCATTTTAGCTCACTTGCTTGCTAATTCTGTTTCCTCAGCTAAGCACGAAGATGTCTAGAAGGAGTGGACCGTCTGGTTGGGGCAGCCATAGAGGCAGCCAGAGAGTCGAGGTGGTGGGATGGGTAGTGAGCTTATAACCCTATTTCATGTCATTTCCGTATTAGTAGACAGATTATTTATCTTATGGAGTTGTATATTATTTTATTCAGTATTGGGTTGTAATAGTTAATTAGTAGTTGTTTCATACTGTGGCCTGTAAGCGGTCTTGGTTGGTGTAGTTATATTTCTCTATGGTTTTGTTATTATCACGCAAGTGAACTGTTTTAGTACTAGTTGGTTGGTTTGGTTGGTTTGGACAGGTGGATAGTCATATTTATGAATATGTCATGCCAAAATTTTCTAAAATTATCCTATAAAAATATATTTATATTATTATAAAATGTATGGACATTATTGTTGGATAGTGAGGGTGTTACAAGTTGGTATCAGAGCTACAGGTCACAGTCACTGAAACAATTAGGTGGGAAAGTCGGGGTAGAGTTATAAGAAAGTGAAAGGCATATGAATCAGCCTATTTGTAGTTCGAGGATCCTAATCAACTTAAACCAAATTGTAATAAGTAAATATCCGTATGATCTGTCACAGGAATCTCAGGAAGCAATATCTGTCAGAAGAAAGAAGGAAGTCAATCTATAGTTTTGATGTTTCACACTGGAAGACGTATCAGGTATCTGATCAAGCCTCAGTATAACATTGAAGTGTATGGATTCATTTACAGTGACAGAGATTTTTCGAGTGATAGATTGAAAATCAATCAAAGTACAAGAAAATTGAGAGAAAAACTAAACCACAGCTTAAAGTCAGAAGTGAAGAAGCATCATTGAAGTTAGTCGTTCATGAACCAGACAGTACATCGAACGTCAACATAAGTCAGTGGTAATTCTTTATTATTTTCCGTGGTTTGGAAGAATTAAATTAATTAGTTATTGAT
The DNA here is from genome assembly GCA_036435485.1 of Saposhnikovia divaricata. NCBI lineage: Eukaryota > Viridiplantae > Streptophyta > Magnoliopsida > Apiales > Apiaceae > Saposhnikovia > Saposhnikovia divaricata. The sequence continues at coordinate 133,833,898 of CM071600.1, forward strand.
TTAATTTAATTTGTTTTTAATTGATATAAATCATTTAATTGATTTAATTAATGAATTAATTCTAATAGAATTAATTTATTTATTAAGTTAATTATTGTATCAATTAATCATGAATTAGTTAATCATTAATTAATTAAAAGGATCAATATGACTTAATTAAATGCTGAATGGATTATGTCTTGATTAAGTTTAGTTCGGTATGACCTAAATTAGGTCATACCGACATGACTTAAATCTAAGTCATACTAAGCATAAAGATTTAGGTCATACCGAGCTGCTGAGTGGATTAGGTCTTACCGACCTCAAATCTGCTAGGTCATACCGATGGAATTAGGTCATACCGAAGCAAGATATTTCTGGAAAGGTATTAGGTCATACCGACAAAAGTGTTTAGGTCATACCGACCACACTATTGAAGATTAAGTCATACCGACACATATTTTAAGTCATACCTACAGAAAATTATGTCTTGGAGCAAGATTAAGTCATGCTGACAACTGATTTAATAGGTCTTGAAGCAGTTTAAGTCATATCTAATGAGTACAGACCGATATAACACAGCAGAAGCAACAGAATGAAGAAGCAGACCAGAACACAGCAATATCCTGGAAAAACACAGCAGTTTTCTCTCTCAAATATCAAGAACACCAAGAACAAATTAATTCACATAAATTCAAGTTCATCATCTTTGTAATATTCTATCCGATAGAACTTGTCTACTTGTGATTCTTGTATTACTAGCAAATTAAGTTTCCTAGTACTTATCTTGAGATTTCTTAACTAAATTAGAAAAGTTCATGTCGAATTTTCTAATTAGTTATTAAACACTTGATAATAGTTTGGATTGATTTTTAACACCACATCAAGTTAATATACAGTTATATTCAACTTGAAATCCAATTCAATTTATTCCGTACAAAATATTCGTTTAAGTGAAAATTATTTAACGAATAAATTTTGGGAAATTGATATTGATTGTATTCAACCCCCCCTTCTACAATCATAGTGGACCTAACAATTGGTATCAGAGCCTATTGATTGATATACAAATCAAGATCCTAATTTTATTCCGCCAAAAATCTATCTCGAATTTTTAACTCACTTAAAAATTCATCATGTCGTAAAAAACATTGTTAAAATTCCCATGTTTAACAAGGACAATTATACAATGTGGAAAAGTAAAATGGAGTTGTTTCTTGATGTCGCAAATTCTAAATATTTGAGTGTTCTACAGAACGGACCTATAATTCCACTCGAACATATACCTGCATCTATTGTTGGAGGAAGTGTTGTAACACCTGCATCATATGTTCCAAAGGATGCTGATTCTTTTACTCCTGTTGAAAAAGAGGACGTAGGACTAGATAAGAATTTGAGACTTATTTTAATAGATTCTATAACGTCTCAGAAATTTTAGTATTTTTATATTATATTTTATGTTTATTTTTTTAAATTGTGTATTATATGACGTGGATATTTTTGAGGAAGTAAAATATGTGTAATATTATTTTGTGGGTTTATGTGACGATTTATATGTGTCGTGTATGTCCGGGTATTTTTAATTGTATTTTTGGAGATTTAATTCCATTTATTTGTATTATAATTATCTTCCGAGAATTGTGTAAAATCTTTGGGATCAGTAAAAATTATGAAATCTTTCGTATTATTGACTTTATTAGTTTATTTGAGTTTTAAAAATAGTTGGTGGAATTATTGTGATTTTTAAGGATTTTAAAATGATTTTATTAAGTGATTTGTATTTTATCGATTTAATCTTGTAAAATCGATATTTAATTCGTTCTTGGTCCGAAAAATATTTTAAAAATATGGGAGTGATCGTAATTTTACATTCTTCATTTTAAAATTTTAAAATTTAATATTCCATCTATTTTTGTATTTGATTGTGATTTTTAAGATTTATTTTTTTACTAATTTTAGTAAAGTAAAAATCCTAAAAAAAATTTACTTTTCAGTTTTTTTTCCCCAAATCAATTCTTTTAAAACCCTAATTATCCTTCCTTCTAAACACAACCGACATAAATCTCAGCCTCTTTCTCTCGATTCCTCTAGAATCGGTTCTCTCTTCTGGTCCTCTCAAGAGGTTAATTCAAATCTCTCCCTTCCCTCATCTCATTTTGCTCGATACATATATGTTCGTATGCGTGTTTGCTCTGTGATGTTCTAAGTCGTGATTTCTGGATTCCTCTCGGTCATAGTTCGAATTGGGTGTTCTTTCTGTTTCCCCTGTTTTTGCTACGGTGTTGATGGGTGATTGTGTGTGGTGAATCGAGCTGTGCGCGTGTGTGTGTAATGGGTGGTGTATGATTTTTATTCCCCTTGCTGCGATGTTGTGTATCTCTGGTTGTTTCCCCTGTAAACAGCGATTAGAGTGTGTGCGTGGGTTGAGCTTGGTGCGTGTGTGTGCGTTTACAAGAGTGTGTGTGTGTATGAACTGGGTAGCGTGAGTAGTGTGTGGGTGAGTATATTGTCCAATTATGCAGAGTATGGTGCTCGAGTAGGTGGTGGTACTCGTTCTGTGTTCCTGCCGAGTATATTGTCTATGTTCGTGTGGCTCAAGTGATGTAATTGGGAATTTTGATTGGTTGTGGTCGGAAATTTCTGATTTTCTGATTTAGTCATATACTAACTTATTATTGTGATGTTGACAGTTGTTAATCATGCATATAATTGCGCGAAGTCTTGTGTTTGGATATCCGTTTCGGGGACCACCAGGACTTTGCCCCATCGACGATGATTTCATTTGAGTCGATGGTAATAGGCGATGATGTATACCTGAGCCGAGATGAATTCTACAAATTATATTAATTGTTTCGTATTTAAATTTCTGAGAATTGTATGTTCGTTTAATTGAATCTTTTATAATTTGTAATAATGGTTTGGATTGTTTGGGTCGGCTGTATTCCGACGGGTAGTTCGTTAAATAAAACGATCCCGTCAAAATTTTTCTAAAATCTTAATTATTTGAATTGCGAGATAATTATATAAATGTGGTAATTGGATTGTATTTGAATCTTAATTGACTAATTGTTAATTGTTGTTTAGTAAGGTTTAAAATGTTTACGTACTGGTGTATTGTTACTTTTACCTGAATACGTTTTTGTGTATTTATTAAGGGATTAACGAATGGGTAGAATTAGTATAGTGGTACGTCGAGTATTAAATAGAGTATTGAAGTAGTATATTTTTATGTGTAGATTTGAAGGAAGTAGGTCCCAGTGACAAGGGCAAAGGCAAAGCGGAATAGCCAGTTAGTTCTCGAGTAAGGCAAGTAACCTTAACCTGTTCTTCAGATATATCGAATATTGTTTCATATGTACTTGATCATACAACCCTACCTTCGTAGATACATCATGTTGTGTTGATTTATTTTCTTACTTGTTATCAATTCAATTTCTATCGAATGTTGTTCCCTTTGTACTTGATTATACGACCCTACTTCTGTAGATACATCATGTTGTGTTGATTTACATTTCCCTTTGTTATCGAATCAATTCTTTAATGCTGAATCATAATTACTTGATCATATTCATTTGATCCTACGTACGCTGAACCTGAAATATTACCCCTCAGTAAAAATGAATAAATACTAGATACCTAATCCTTTGTCTGAATTACTGAATTATACCTTGACTCTAATTAAACAGGGTAGTCGATTGTTCCGACTCCTGGCTTGAGTATTAAACAAATAGAATTGGAAGTTTTTCAAATAAAAATGTTTTCAGGACTGAAGACGCCAGTCAGTACATAAGTATTATTTTAGGCCAAAATGGGCCATGGATCCAGTTGAGTATTTGGATATACCAAGAGAGTATATCCGGAGTTTTAGTGTGACTGATCATCCACTTTAACTCACAGCGTCGAAAATGAAAATCCAATTCTAATCTCCAAATTGATCATCCAATTGACAACAATTGTTATCATTTGACCTTGAGTTTCAAGTATCATTAATGTTTTGTGATATCATTTATCCAATTGGTATATCCAGTTGACAAATAATATTATCATTTGACCCTGAGTTATGAGTATCATTATTGCTTTGATTTATCATTGTTTTCTAGTTGATGCATATACATACTTGCTGAGCAAATTTGTTGCTCACCCTTGTGTTATATCTGACCTTTCAGTGAAATCAGAAGATGACATCGCCTAAGACTATGATCATAGGGTTTCCAGGATTCGAGCAGACAGTCGAGATTCAGATTCCCTCTGAGGTTTTGTTATAGTAGTTGGATAGGCTTTTGAGCAGTGTAATATTGTAATGGTTTAAAATTGTATTAGATGTAATAACTTAGACATTTGGTCGTTGGTGTCACTACTAGAAATATGGGCAAAGGAACCACGGATAAGAAATCTCCTAGTTTGATTTAGTGGTTACTTAATCAAAGAAATGTCATTTTTATGATATAAGGTCTCTTATAATGAAAGAAAAGAGACCTCTTCATTTAAATAAATGATTCTTTTTATAAAGAAACCTCTCTCATTTCAGAAGAGGTCTTTTTTATAATAGAAGAAAGATATCTCTTTATTTAAATAAATGATTCCTTTAATTAAGAAATCTCTCTTCTTTTAAAAGAGGTCACTTGGATTAAAAGAAAAGAGACCACCTTATTTAAATGAATGATTATTTAATTAAAATAATCTTGCTTCTCTAAAAAGTGGTTTCTAAAAAAAGAAACCTCATTATTTATATAAATGATTATTTATTTAGTATTATATAAATAATTATTTAATTGAAATACATTATAAAAGAGTCCTCTTTTATTAAAATATGTTTTTTTAAATCATTATTTTAAAATCTTTGCTAGAATAGCATTTGTCACTAAGTTTTTCTCAATCAGTAGTTCAATCGCGTTTAGTAATTAGGTCATTTTCAATATCTATTGGGCCTAGACAGTGTGGCAGTTCCCTCAACCTCAATACAACACAAGCAAATTATATTCTTCAATTCGCTCATCAACACGTTGCCCCAGTCTCGAACCCTCTGCCGAGCTCTACCCTCTTGCGGATCTTTGCTCATAGTATTCACGGTAAGAATTATTCCTATTATGGTTTTGACATTTTAATTTTGTTTATACTGAATTGGACCTATTGAATTGTCAGTTTTATTAGACTTAAGAACTTTTTATTGTTGTTTCAAACTTTTCGATGTAATTACTCTGTTTTTGCTATCTCTGTTTCGGGTTATTTATGTGTTTAATTTCTGTTGCCAACAAAGCCAACAGTTCTAATTATATATGGTGGGGGTCTGGTTACTGAATATGTTTCTAGTGAGTTATAAAACATGTTATGGCCTATGAGTCTGTTATGCATCACGGGTTCGTGCACATTTACGTGATTTTTGTGCAAATTTTTTATTGAAGGCCTTGCTCTTAAAGAATTATTATCATTTTTTAATGGTAAATATATGCGTGTTATTCAATTATACTAGCTATAAGACCCTTGCTGGGCACGGGGAAGTGAACCACACTGGACACTCCTAGTTTTTAGACTTTGTTACTGCATTGTGGAATGTGGAGTATGGAATATTCAGTAACCAGACCCCTACCATATTTATTCTGTAATGATAGTTATTTCACCAATGTATCTTCTAGAGCACTATCAACATTCTAAATACATAAGAAGAAATGCTAACACAATGTGTTGTAGTTCAGCCCTATATTTCAAACCAGAACATACCATAGCAGTTTTAAAGTTTTCACAAAATGTAATAGCAGGTTAAAAAGAATCAGGTTGTATGATCCTTCTCAACAGAACAAAACATAAATAAACAGCTGAAAAATAAATAAGAATTGGTTTAGCTAAATATTAATATATTTAAAAGATTGGATTTCAGCATCACAATGTTATTATGTCTATAAACCCACCTTCAGTCCTTGGGCAAATGTGTATCAGGATGTCAATAAAGATTATGTAAAACTATATCAAGAAAAATTAGGGTTCCAAACCAGATAAATTGTCAACCAAAATTAATCATATTGTTGTCAATCTTCCTATTTTATAATCGATTGTAGAATTTAATGAACTCTCACACCCTGCCTCTGTTGAGGTTCACTCCAAGGGATCAGAGCCACCATGGCTTTCTTGGGTTGGCGGGGGGCGGGGAACGGGGGGTACAGGAAGGCTTGGTAGAGCCGTCATTGTAACTGCTATTTTTTTAACAAGCTTTGCGTGCCTACTCCTTTGTACGGTACTAAATAGGGTGGTGTCGTGAATTTACTGCAGGCATAATTTCGTTCACTGTAATGGCTTTTTGCAGCTTCTCAGAACCTACAAAATTTTCTTCTTTTTTTCCCTGATTTTAAAGTTTTCTTTCCCACAAGCCTCGGGTTTTCACTAAACAATCTCTCTACTCTAGGGGTAGCAATTATGGGTAATGGGGGTCAGTTTAGTGTCGGGTCAGCCATTTCTTTCTCAATTGAACCATACACAAAAAGTAAATGGGATAAAAACTATAATTAGAACCTGACATTTTCGCTACTTAAGATACCTGAAAGTAACCTGTTTGAAGCCAAATATTGAATAGGTGGTTGACTAGTGTCAGCCCTTACTCGACCTGATCTGAAACGGAAATCTGCTTATGCTCCAAATGGAGTTCATTTATTCTCCAAATGGAGTTCATTTGCATTCCGCAATTTCCGTTTGATGTAATTTATGGTTTGGTAATTTTGGTGTTAATTCTTTCATGTTTGTAATAGACCATAACATTAATATTATATGTATTTTATTATTAATATTATACTAATAAATTACGTGTATTAAAAATGAATATATATTTATTAATATTATACTAATAAATTACGTGTAGTCGTCATTGGATGCTGGCAGTCATTAGTCCATGGAATGGAACTGTGTTTTGGCTTGATCCTGCAGGAGCAGAAAATGATATTCGTGAATTTGCCCAAACCAACATTAATGAGTATGCACGTAATTACATTTAAATATTTATTGTAGCTTTTTATAGTATTATAATCATAACTTTATTTCTTGTCAATTTATTAGTGGAATCAAAAGGTTTAGCCTCAAATATCGAACAAATATCAAGAAACTTAAAAAGCATCCGAAAATTAAGTGGAATAAACCAGAGGTATGCCATTCTTATCTTAAATCATTTTATATATTATAATATATATGCTAAGATTATTGATTAAATATCTTGTATGATATAGTGTCCTCGTCAAACTGAAGACTCTGTGGATTGTGGATACTATATTTGTCGGTACATGCTTGAAACTATAGAAAAACGACGACAAGGAATTCCGGAACAGGTATTGTTATTTTTCAGTATATCTTTTGTCTTACATACTTTATAATGTCGGATAAAGAAATTTTACTAGTATGGTATGTAATATATTGGAGAAATCACAAGAATAGTTCTGGTTGCCCAATTGTTATTTAACTTGAGCTGTAATAGGAGAAAATGTGATTGTTATCAGCTGGATGTAATAGGAGAACAATGATGCACGAATATAAACAAAATTCTGAAAAATATGTAGAAAAACTCCAAATTCTGCACGATTGAAGAAATTTCCTAAATTCTGCCAAAAAAATGGTGCAATAATTTTATGAAAAAATCAATAGAAAATACTCAGATAATGCACTAGTTTGCTGTAAAAAAATCTAGATTCTTTAAAAAAAATTCTGCATAAAGTCTACTTAAAACTGATCACTAAAATCTGGTTTTAGCATAAAATTTATTAAATAATGTGAAAATAATAAATGTGCTATCAAATAGAATTAATACAACAAACCAAATTTTTTGTTATGTGCAATCTAACTGGATAGAAAATCAGATTAACAAGTTAATGACCAATACACTATGCATAGTTGTATGAATTGTTTCTTCCTTTTTTTTGTTTATACAACTTTACACTACGCACATATATATATATATATATTGCAATTTCTAGTTAATGTGGAAATTTAAATGCTTATTTTTTAATATTTGCAGTACTTTGGTGGAGCTCCAGCGGCCTATTCTCAAATGAAGATTGACGAGTTGAGGGACATGTGGATTAAATTTGTGCAGGAGTACAAATTAGAGGATGAGGAGGGCTAATCTACATTTTTTGCTTTGTTTAGAACCTTAGTATGCTTTCACCAGTAAACGTTTATATGTTGAAACTTTGTGCACTTTTAAAACAATGATACTATATTACAATTGATTTTTCTTTTCAAATGAATGAATGATTTGTCCAATATTTTACTGTAGTGTATTTGGCATGTGGATATATAAATCATATATTTGTGTGTGTGTATATATATAATAACTATTGCACAGGTATACATTTTTTAAATGAATAGGAAAGACACCACATTTTAGAGATAAGTAGTTTTTTTAAAAACGTAGAAAAAAGATCACTTTTTAGGTAAAAGTGCTTTTGTTAAATGGAATCAAAGAGACTACCTTTCGGATGTATGTGATTTTATAAATGAAGTTATGGAAATCACCTTTTGAAAATATGTGATTACTTAATAAAATCAAAGAGATCACTTTTTTTGAATAAGTGATATTGTTAAACGACCAAAGAGACCAGTTAATTAAGATAAGTGATTTCTTTTCCTTCTACCAAGGTAACCATTGATCTTACATAAGTGGTCACTTTTTCTAATTTTAGAAACCGCTCCAATTAAGCGGTCTCTTATCCTAGGAGACCACTGACCTAGACATCACCTTATAAGGTGGTCTCTAAATAGGTTTTCAGGTGGTCTCTCAATCTATTTTTGTACTAGTGTGTGGGTCCCTTATCGGGTCAACCCAACGATATTAGTAAATTGTAATAACTTATCTTTTGGATTAGTTTCTGTTTCATACTGTAACCTGTTGTGATCCTGGTATGTTTCCGGGTTTGTTTTCAAAAATATATATAAATATATATATATATATATATATATATACGCAGGTTATTTTAAACTAGTATTGTAGTGGGCCCAAATCTCACCCCGGATTTAAGGGCGTCACAGATTCCCTGGATCCTGTGATGTACAGTCATGTGATAAATTGTAAAACTGCAAAACACATGTGGGAAACTATTGAGACTATCAATGAAGGAACTGATTAAGTCAGGGAACACAGACTTCAGATTTTAACCTCTGAGTATGAACACTTTAGAGCTGGCCCTAATGAAGGCATTCAGGAAGTGTTTGAAAGGTATAACAAAATTATCAACAACTTGCAAGTCAATGGCAAGCAATATACACAGAAGGAGATTAATATGAAGTTTTTGTTGACAATGCGCACTCATCTTGAACATAGGATAATAGCCATCAGAGAATCAAGAGATTTGAATAAGATTGCTCTTGAAAGATTGTTTGGTGTTCTGAAAACCTATGAATTGGAACAAGTACAGCAGAGGGAGGTCTCTGGTAAAGGAAGAGTGCCAAGTTCATCTACAGCTCTTGTAGTTGAGGCATCTAAGAAAGTGGAAGCTAAGGTTGTTCTACCTTACAGCTCAGACAAGGAAAAGACTGAAGTAGAACATGGTCAAACACCACCTACTCAGGATGGTGGAGACTTCTATTCATTGGAAAAGTTAGATCAACTGCAAGATGAATCCATGGCATTGATGGTAAGACAATTTGGCAACTTCAGATTCAGAAGAAATCCAAAGTACAGGTTTAAGTCAAATAACAGATTCCAAAGAGGAGGCTCTTCTTCCTCTAGTAACAGGGGAGGATACAAAACTGGATCTGTTGACAGAAGCAAGATTCGTTGCTTCAACTGTAATGAATTAGGGCACTTTGCCACTGAATGTCAGAAACCGAAGCAAACTCAAAGAACAGATTTTGCTGCTGAGAAAAAGAAACCTGGAAAAGCCTATGTTGCGGCTGGTAAGAGTTGGGATGACACTGACAGCGAAGATGAAGAATATGGAAATTTTGCACTGGTGGCAAATGATCAAGCATCTGATCATCATAACAAACCGGTAACTCTTACTGACACTGAGTTGATCCGTAGTCTTTATAATTCATTAGGTAATGCACAAACTGAATATAGAAGACTAGATCTGTTAAGTACTAATCTTGGCAATGAAGTGTCAAAATTGAAAAAGGTGCATATTAATCAAGATCAACAAAGAGATGAAATAACAATGCTTTATAAAAAGGAGAAAGCTATTCTAGAAGTTGTAGGCAAACAAATAACTAGAATTACTGAACCTGAAACACAGGTCAGGGCTTGTTATAATTTAGTTAAAGTTTCCAAAGAGTTCTTTAACAATCAAGTTGTAGAACGAACAACATGTATAGGGTATGGTTACAATGAAGCTGTTGGATCGTTGGGCATAAATTCCCCTAACCTTGTTAGTGCTAAAGAAAGGGGAATACCACATGTGCTCAAAAATGTTAAAGAACCTCTATTTAAAAAATCTGATGCTAGTCCACCAGATATTCTTTCAATGGTTATCCAAGAAGAAATGAGAAATGAGGATAGTGCTAATGGCACAGTCTTTGTTAAGGATAAATGTGTTAAGGATAAAACTGTTAAGAACAATAATACAAAGAATGTTTCATCCAAGAAAGATGTCACAGTCTTTGTTAAGGCTAAATCAGTTGAGGACACTAATACAACGAATGTTTCATCCAAGAAAGATGTACCTAAAGTGCCAGTCAAAGTTGTTGAATCAGCTAGTTCTTCTAGGACTGGATTAGGTAGTAATAAGTTGAAACAGAAAAATACCATGCCTATTATTGATTCTAATCATAAAGCATGTGGTGTTATCAATTGTATGTCTTGTGCTTTTAACAGTATGCGTGCTTATTTTAATGGTAATTATGCATGTGTTAAACAGAATGCTCCTCGACAGCACATGAACAAGAACAATAATGTTCGATCAAAGACTGCTTTTCCTCCTCAAGTTAGGAGAGAGACATTTGTACCTAAGCCTAAACAAAAGGTTACCAAGAATGTTTACCAGGTCAAATGTCCAGTCAATGACACAAGTGTTATTGCTGCTAGAGAAACATGGATACCCAAGATAAAACAAAAGATTTTCAAATCTGTTTATAAGGTTAAATGTTTATTGACTAAAGATGTTAAAATTAAAGATGTTGTTTTGCCTGATAAAGGTCAATACTTTCAATCCGCAGGACCCAATCAAATTTGGGTCCCGAAGAAGGTTTAATTCATTTGTCATTGCAGGGTATTGAACAGGTTGAACGAGTAACCTGGATCTTGGACAGTGCATGTTCAAGGCATATGACTGGAGACAGAACCCTGCTGACAAATGTGGTAGAGAAGGCCGGCCCAGTAGTTACCTTTGGAGATAATAGCAAAGGTAGAACTGATGGATATGGCAGACTTGAAGCTGGAAATGTTATCATTGAAGAAGTGTCCTTTGTTAAAGGACTTGAGCATAATTTGCTCAGAATCAGTCAATTCTGTGACAAGGGATTTGAAGTCTACTTTAACAAAAAGAATTGTCTGATTACACACAAAAGAATTGAACAACCATCTCTAACGGGAGTCAGAAAAGGAAACTTGTATGTAGCCAACATGAACACTAGAAGCACTGAAGAAATCAACTGCTTCTATTCTAAAGCATCCTCAAATGAAAGTTGGCTATGGCACAAGAAACTTTCTCACCTAAATTTCAAGACCATGAACTCTCTGGTCAAGAGAGAATTGGTGAGAGGTTTACCTTCTATGGAATTTACACAGGAAGGACTATGTGATGCCTATCAAAAAGGCAAACCAAAAAGGGCAACTCACAGAAGCACTGATATGTCTTCAATAACTGAACCTTTACAGTTACTTCACATGGATCTATTTGGTCCAGTGAATGTGATGTCTATGTCAAAGAAAAGATATGCTCTTGTGATTGTTGATGATTTTTCAAAATTCACATGGGTCTTGTTCCTGAATTCTAAAGATGAGACTCCACAACTGGTGATTGATCACATCAAGTTAATTGAGTTGGATTCCAAGTATCCAGTGAGAGCTATAAGGTCAGACAATGGAACTGAATTCAAGAATGCAGTTCTGAATGACTTTTGTACTGAAAAAGGTATAACCAGACAATACTCAGCTCCAAGAACTCCTTAGCAAAATGGGGTAGTTGAAAGAAAGAATAGAACCTTGATTGAAGCTGCACGTACTATGTTAAGTGAATCAAGGCTTCCATTGTATTTTTGGGCTGAAGCTGCTAACACTGCTTGCTATACTCAAAATCGAACTCTTATCAACAAAGACTTGATGAAAACACCCTATGAAGCTATGAATGAAAAGAAACCAACACTCAAATACTTTCACGTATTTGGAGCAAAATGCTTTGTACTTAAAGAAGGAGATGATCAAGGTGGGAAATTTGAAGCCAAAACACATGAAGCAATTTTTGTTGGTTATGAAAGAAGAGCTTATAAGGTGTATTTGTTTGAACATCAGAAGATGATGGAAAGTGTCAATGTTACATTTGATGACACTAAACTCCCTAGTATCCAAACTGAAGATTCATCTGAAAAGCTATCTTTTGAAGATATGACAGATCTAGATTCAGATGATGATAGTCCACCTGATTTTTTGCTGATGCAAATGACAATAATGACAATGATGAGTCTAATCAGAATAATAGTGGTGAAAATAATGATAATATTGAAAACACCACTTATACTTCTGAACAATCATCTAATCATCCTGGCAACAACTCAGGGGGAGCTAATGAAGGATCTACTAGTCATACTCAACATCATAATGAAGAATAAGGTGAATCATCAAGACTAAATCTTCCCAGACAGACTGTTTGGAATAGAGCTCATCCTTTTGAGCTAATCGTTGGTGATCCAGATGTTGGTGTAAAGACTAGAAGAGCTTTTCAAAATCAATGTAATTATTCAGGGTTTCTATCTGAAATGGAACCTAAGAAAATTGAAGAAGCTCTGTCAGATCCTGATTGGGTGATTGCTATGCAAGATGAACTCAATCAATTTAAACAACAAGAAGTATGGAAGCTGGTACCCAGACCTACAGATAGAACAGTGGTTGGTACTAGGTGGGTATTCAGAAACAAACTTGATGAAGATGGTACAGTAACAAGAAATAAAGCAAGACTGGTAGCAAAAGGTTACTCACAATCTGAAGGCATTGACTATGATGAGACCTATGCTCCAGTGGCTAGACTTGAGGCCATAAGAATATTCTTGGCATTCGCAGCATTTTCAAACTTTAAAGTTTATCAAATGGATGTCAAGAGTGCTTTCTTGAATGGCAAGCTAGATGAAGAGGTTTATGTAGAACAGCCCCCTGGCTTTGAAGATCCAGATTTAATTGACTATGTCTACTTCCTTTTCAAGGCTGTCTATGGTCTTAAGCAAGCACCAAGGAAATGGTATGACACTCTCTCTGAATTTTTGCATGAAAATGATTTTGTTAGAGGTGTCATAGACAAAACTCTCTTCACAAAGAAACATAAGAATGATACAATTATAGTCCAAGTCTATGTGGACGATATAATATTCGGGTCTACTAATGATCTTTTGTGCAAGAAATTTGCGAAGTTAATGCAGGGTAAATTTGAAATGAGCATGATGGGTGAGCTGAAGTTCTTTCTTGGGTTACAAATAAATCAAAGGCAAGATGGTATATTTATTTGTCAATCCAAGTACATCAAAAAGCTTCTCAAGAAATATCAAATGGAGGACTCTTCTTCAGCAAAGACACCATCATCCACAGCTGTCAAATTTGGAGCATGTGAAAATTCTGCTAAGGTAGATATTACAAGCCACAGAGGTATGATAGGCTCATTACTTTATCTTACTGCAAGTAGACCTGATATTATGCATGCTACGTGCTTGTGTGCAAGGTTCCAATCGGATCCTAGAGATGTTCATCTCATTGCTGTTAAACGAATTCTGAGATATCTCAAGGGTACGCCTAATTTAGGTATCTGGTACCCTAAAGATTCTGGTTTTAATCTTGTTGGATATACAGATTCTGATTATGCAGGAAGTGTTGTAGATAGAAAAAGCACCTCTGGGAGTTGTCAATTCCTAGGTGGTAGATTGGTTTCATGGTATAGCAAGAAACAACAAACAGTTTCCAACTCTACAGCCGAAGCTGAATATATAGCTGCTGGAAGCTGTTGTGCTCAAATCTTGTGGATTAGGAATCAACTGATGGACTATGGCTTTGTATTACAAAATATTCCTATTTTGTGTTATAATACAAGTGCCATAGCAATCTCCAACAATCCTGTGCAGCATTCAAGGACAAAGCATATAGATATAAGGTATCATTTTATTAGAGAGCATGTCATGAATGGTACAGTGGAATTACTGTTTGTACCCACTGAAGAACAAACATCAGATATTTTTACTAAGTCGCTCGACGAATCCACATTCACCAAAATTGTTGGTGAGTTGGGTATGTTGAACAGTCCTAGTAATTAATCTAGTTAATATCTGAGGTTTGATCTTTAATAATTAACAAGTGATTAGTTTGTGAATATTTAAAAAAAAATCACTTGTTTAATTATTATATCAACTTATTTTCTTGATTGTTATTGTATTTATCATTTTGTTTAATTAAATATTTGTTATTCCATATTTCTATAATTTTAGAATAATTGTATGTATTTATTTTATTTGTTTAGAATATTTTATTTAATGTTTTGTAATGTTTGTCCTGTTAATATTGTTTTATTTCCGTTAACAGATTAATCTATATTAGTTATTTCTATTGTTATTATTTGTTTGATTAATAATATTATTTTTAATATATTTTTCTGTATTATTAAGTTGTAAATATTTGTGTGTTTAATTAAATTATTTATATTTTCTTTAATCTATTTTAAGTAGATATGACTTAAAATTAATCTAAACTGCAATATGACTTGTTTTTAATTGTTTTTCTGGTCGGTATGACTTATTTGTTATATTGATAAGATTTAGTCTTATTTAGATTAAGTCATAACGAATTAAGTCATATTCATTAGTAATTACTTAAGTCTTATTAATGTTAAATTTTGTCAAGTTAATTTAAGTCTTAATCGAGTCTTAGTGTTAATTAAGTCATATTCAGTATTAGTTTTAATTAGGTCATAATCAGTATTAGTTTTAATTAGGTCATAATCAGTATCCATGTATATTAAGTCATAGTGTGTTGTGGAATAAAAACTAGGTTACGATTTCTAATTAATGCTGTGGTGGTTGAGCTTCGAGCTTTAATGGTTGTTCTTGTGTTCGTGGCTGAATCTGCCTTCACAAGATGCCTACGTACTTTGATGAATATCAAAGATCAAGCCAAAAACGTAGTTCTGAGTTGAGGGGTCTGGCCCTTTAAATAGGCTGCAGGAGCCTTAGAATTATGGTAGGAGTCAGAGACTTGGTAGACAAGTCTTTGATGAAGGTTCTAGATCTATTCCTTGTAGGAATCAGTTTCCATGTTGAATTGGATGCCTTGGTGACTAAGTCTGGTGGAAATAATATCCTTATCCAACTCTTATTGTTGAGCTGTTTATTACCCCCAATATTAATTACGAAATTAATATTATAATTGGGGTTTTGGGCCCATCTGGTGGACCCCACGTTTGGACCATTCTTGGCCTAATTAATGCCATATTGAATGTGTCTTTAGGGCTAATTTTCAGCCCATATCATTTGCCCCCCGAACTTCTAGGAAAACTGATCAGGATTTCCTTGAAGTTTTACTTGTCTAACTCGAGACTCGGGTCAGGGTTTATCTTTGATATCGTTTTGATGTAAAGCGTGGAGCGATCGACGCGTTTACAACGATGTTAGATTAAGCCAACAACATCGAACGGTGCTAGACGGCACTAAACGACACTAAACGGTGCTAAACAGCCTTAAACGACGTTTAAACGATGTTTAAACGACGCTAAATGGCGATAAACGGTGCTAAACGGCACTAAACGACACTAAACGGTGCTAAACAGCCTTAAACGACGTTTAAACAATGTTAAACGACGCTAAGCGGCGATAAACGGTGCTAAACGGCACTAAACGACACCAAACAGTGCTAAACAGCCTTAAACGACATTTAAACGATGTTAAACGACGCTAAACGGCGGTAAACGGTGCTAAACGGCACTAAACAACACTAAACGGTGCTAAACAGCCTTAAACGACGTTTAAACGATGTTTAAACGATGCTAAACGGCGATAAACGGTGCTAAACGGCACTAAACGACACTAAACGGTGCTAAACAACCTTAAACAACGTTTAAACCATGTTAAACGATGCTAAGCGGTGATAAACGCTGCTAAACGGTACTAAATGACACTAAACGGTGCTAAACAACCTTAAACGACGTTTAAACGATGTTAAACGACGATAAACGGCGGTAAACGGCGGTAAACGACACTAAACGACACTAAACGGTGCTAAACAGCCTTAAACGACGTTTAAACGATGTTAAACGACGCTAAACGGCGGTAAACGGAGCTAAACGGCACTAAACGACACTAAACGGTGCTAAACAGCCTTAAACGACGTTTAAACGATGTTAAACGACGCTAAACGGCGGTAAACGGTGCTAAACGGCACTAAACGACACTAAACGGTGCTAAACAGCCTTAAACGACGTTTAAACGATGTTAAACGACGCTAAACGGCGGTAAACGGTGCTAGACGGCACTAAACGACACTAAACGGTGCTAAACAGCCTTAAACGACGTTTAAACGATGTTAAACGACGCTAAACGGCGATAAACGGTGCTCTGAAAACCATCCAAAAAAATCGAGATTTAGGTCCAGAAACTACCCGAGATTTGCTGAAAAATCAAGATTCAGGACAACGAACTAACCCGCGATCGGCCGGATCGAGGGCTAGCTCGTGGTCGGCTAGCACCTGGTCGGCCGAGGGGCCTTGATCCAAGGTGATCGCCCAAAGGCTGGTCGGCTAGGGGGGTCCAAGCCACCATGGTCGGCCACACCATGGTCGGCTGGAAGGTGGTCGGCCGAACGGCCTGATTCCTTCGTGGTCGGGCGGGAGGTGGTCGGCCAAACGGCCCGAATCCCTTGTGGTCGGCCGAGAGGTGGTCGGCTGCGGTTCCTCGTGCGCCGTGGTCGGCTGCCTCGTGCTAGGAGACCCAGACCTGAAAATTATTCATGGAACTTGAGGACCAAGAACTTCGATCTTGACCTCCAATTTAGTATTTTGGTCACCCGTGACTTTCAAGGATCTAGAAGCTGGATCTCGGTCCAAGGGATCCAGAAGCTAGATCTTGATCTCTAGTTTAGTATCATGGTCACCCGTGACTTTCAAGGATCCAGAAGCTAGATCTCGATCCTAATTTAGTATCTTGGTCACTCGTGACTTTCAAGGATCCAGAAGCTCGATCTCGATCCTAATTTAGTATCTTGGTCACCCGTGACTTTCAAGGATCCAGAAGCTCGATCTTGATCCTAGGGATCCAGAAGCTAGATCTTGATCTCTAGGTCGTCAGTGTGGTCATTCGTGACTTCTATCGGTATTACACCTTAATTCAGGATTAGCACTACTAACCTCGTGTTTAAGACTAAACTCGTTGTTTATCTTCTTAAGTGCAAACATCCATGCAGCAAATATTCCAGCTATTTCTTTTCCGACAGATATGAATTATAACGATTCTTTCTGTATAATGCGGATAATTTTTGTCCTTTTTTCGTCTATAAACGATAGATGACCTGTAAACGCGAACCAAGCTGAGATTCAACCTGAGGTACCAGGTCATGCATTTTCTATAAAAGAGGAGAAGTAGCCTTCATTTCAATTCACTTCTTCATTTCTGAGCTCTCAAATCCTTAAGTTCTCTAGGTTCAAGTTGCAAGATCAAGTTCGAGCTTCAGGATCAGGTTTCAGATCCAAGATCAAGTTTCAGCTTCAGTATCAAGATGTCGGAAGGTGATCAACCAATGGCTCCCCCTGTCTCCATGATGGAAGCTATGTCGAAGAGGAGTAAAATGAGGACCGCCAAAGGTAAAGAAAGAATCAAACCTCCTACATATGTTGAACATAGATTCGAATCCTTGCTAGAACTACTAAATATTATGAGGGATGCATTTCCCAACTGTTCTAGCCTAGATTCTTTTAATAGTCCCAGTAAGTTGTCGAAACGAGATGTCCAAATGATAAGGGAGTCCTATCACTTTCCATGTGCCATCAAGGTTCGTCTCCCAAATCCATCAGATAGAACATGCAATTGGCATCCTGAGAGGATCTGTGTTTACTGGGGTGCCTTAGATGCTGGGTTCAGATTCCCGGTTGATAATTTTATCATTAGACTGCTGGCTGAGTATCAGATCCACCCCTGTCAGTTGTATCCCAACCCTTGGAGGTACATTTCTATTTTCTTAATAAGGTGTCGGGAACTGGGGATTCATCTGACAACCACAATGTTTCGAAGTATCTTCGGGGCCAGCAACTCTTCTGACTCCAAGAAAGGATGGGTGAGCCTCAAGCACCGAGCCAAACTTCCACACATGGTGAATCCCTTCTCCTTTCCAGATTCACAGCATTTCTGGGAAAGGGAGTTTGTAGTTCTTGAGTGGAAGGGTGGTGACTGGGGCAACTTCTTTGTGAAGAAATTCGGGTCCATGGAGGATAGTTCACATTTCGTGTGTGACCTTACTGATTCAGAATTGCTAGATCGAGATAGGCTTCTTGCTGATGACGGCCGCACACACTATAAAACTTTTCTAAATGAAAAGAATCTTATTGGGGCTGGCCTTAGCTTTCTTTCCATTGAGGGTAACTTTCTTACTTGAGCTTATTGTGAACTCTGTTTGTTCTTATACCGATATCTTTCTCTTTGTATTTCAGCTGCTGAGGAGATTGATAATCGTCCTGAGAACCGGCCAACTGTTACCAAGAGAATGAAGATGTGGGCTGAGGAGAAGCTGAATCCAACTAAGCCTCACATCCCTAATTTCTTGGAGCGTTGTTCTCAAGGTGGTAAACGATCCCGGAACGCTGACGGGGATGTCCGGACTCCTTTCATACCTCCTTGGGGCATATGTGAACAAGACTCGGTCTTTGGGAGTCCTCATTTGGCCCTAGACTGGTCCAAGCTTTCAATTACTCCTCCTGACCAAGCGACAATGCATGCGGGTGACAAAATGGATGAGTCTCAGCTCATGGGCGCCCAGGCCTTGTATCAGGTATAAAATTGCCTCTGTTAAGTTTGATATAGTTGTTGATTTCAACATTGCATATTCCTCGTGGCTTAATCATTTCCTTGGTTGCAGGCCAACGCTTATTTTCAAACTGTTTCGACCTAAGGCCGGGCCTTTAGGGATGAAAATGTTAGCTTGAGAAATGACTCAGTAAGGTTCAGGGAAGAGATTGACGATCTGCACTCCCATGTTGTTCGGGCCAAAGCTAATGCTGCATCTACCCGAAAACAGCTTGCTTCTCTAGCCAAAAAGAAGGCCTCTGATGCCGACAAGGTGATCCAGGCCTACCATAGGTCTGAAGATTTTCTTAAGCTCATTGACGATCATGATGATGAGGTACGTCCCTTCAACATGTCTGTTGGTTGGGATAAGGCCATTAACGCTGTGAGTCATAGACATCCATCTATTTTCAACCCGGCTGATTTCCCTTGCCCAAATTGGGGTGCCATCCCGGCTAACCTAGCTTCTGGTTCGGGAACTAAAGTTGTTCCTCAGGCATCAGGGTCCGGATCCAAAGGCAGTCGTCGATGGTCTAGATCCAACTCAAAGGGGGCTATTCAAGCTGCTAGCCAAGACTCAACTTCTTCTGGCTCCCGTGGGAAGAAACTCCCGCCTGCAAAGAAAGTTGGAGTAGTTCGCCAACCCATCCCTGGGAAGAGACTAATCCGGAACGAGGGCAGTTCTACTTCTGATTCATCTTCCGGGGAAAAAGGAGCCGAAGTTGCTAGAGTTCGGCCAATGGAGATTGCCGAGCCCGGAGATGACTCCGATGAAGACTCGGAGGAGGAGAGTGAGGAAGAGGAGAGCGGCGGAGAGGAGTCTGGCGGAGAGGATTTTGGGGAGGAGTAGCTGGAGTTAGTTCGTGGCCTTGCATGGCTTTGTTAGCTGTATGTGGCTTTATCTGTCTAGATTTCATTCAAGATCCTTTGAGACCAAACTGTTATCAGTCTTGTTGATGTAACCTAACTGTTGGCCCTTCGGGGTCTTTATTTATGCATTTGATTCCTCATTTGTTTGTTTACTTGTTTTCGGTACTTGGCCTTTCTAGACTCACACCCAACAGGTGCTTGGTACATAAACAAAATCATAGAATCATTGAAGGGAAACAAACTTTGCATTAATAATTTGAAATGGGTTCAACCCTTACATAACTTATTATGGTCCTACTCGGGGCATTAAGCCCTGGAATGGTTTCATCGAACCTTATTTCTACTTCTCCTAATAAATAGATAGAAAGCTGAATCCATGCAAGGATAGCTTATACATAATAAACTTTAAGGTTCAAGGCATGCCAAGTACGGGGCACCTCAACCCCGTCCAAGGTCTCCAACTTATATGATCCTCGTCCCAACATCTTCTTGACTCGATACGGCCCTTCCCAATTAGGGGCTAGCTTTCCCTTCTGGCCAACTCTGGAAGCCTCGATCTTCCTTAGAACCAGGTCGCCTTGTCGAAAGAACCTTTCCTTAACCCTATGGTTTTAATAAAAGGATGCTTTCTTTTGATGCTCCACATTTCTAGCGTTTGCCTCATCCCTGACTTCGTCAATCAGGTCCAGGGCGAGTCTCATGCCCTCTTCGTTAGTTTCTGGTTCAAAGGCCTCAACTCGAGGTGACGCTTGCATGATCTCCAAAGGCACAACTGCCTCAGCTCCGTAAGCCAGCAGGAACGGGGTTGCTCCAGTGGTCACTTTACAAGTGGTACGGTATGCCCATAGTATGGGCAACAACTCATCTACCCAAGTGTTTCTAGAGCATTCGACCCTCTTCTTCAGTCCATCAAGGATAATTCGATTAGCTACCTCAGCTTGCCCATTGGCTTGTGGATGAGCCACTGAGGTAAAACGAAGCTCAATTGCATTCTCCTCACAATACTTCTTGAACTCTTCATTATTGAACTGTGTCCCATTGTCTGTCACCAAAATTCGTGGGATTCCATACCTGAAAATTATATTCTCCCAAAAGAACTGGGAAACTTGTTTGGTGGTTATCTTGGCTAGAGGTTTAGCCTCAATCCACTTAGTAAAGTAATCAATGGCCACTATCAGAAACTTCCTTTGTGCTGAAGCTACGGGGAAGGGACCAAGTATATCCATTCCCCACATCGCGAATGGAATAGGGGAGTTAACCGATGTTAACATCTTAGGCGGCTGCCTTACTATCGGAGCATGCTTCTGGCATCGATCGCACCGCTTGACATAGCTCTGTGCATCGGCCAACATCTCTGGCCAGTAGAATCCCAAACGAGTTATTTTGTGAGCTAGGGCCCTGCCCCCCAAGTGCTGCCCACAAATACCTTCATGAACTTCTTCCAAAGCTTCCCTTGCCTCTTGGGGCCTCAAACATTTCAAGTACGGGATAACGAAAGACCTTTTGTAATGGACGCCCTCGATTAAGGCATATCTCAATGCTCTCACTGACAGCTTTCGTGCCTCCGAGGCATCGTCAGGGAGCCATCCGGTTTCTAGGTGAGCTTTGATAGGATCTATCCAACAGCTTCCCACATCAATTGGTGCTACTAATTTCGAGTTGATAGTCGGGGCCTTCAAGACCTGGAAGTAAACACTCCATGCATAGTTTTCTATCTCGGAAGAAGCAAACTTAGATAGGGCATCGGCCTTAATGTTCTCTTCTCTCGGGATGTGTTCTACATAACACTCGTCAAACTGAGTCATGACAGCTTTCACAACTCGCAGATACTTTTCCATAGTTTCATCCTTGGCCTCAAATTCACTATTTACTTGAGAGACTACTAATCTTGAATCCCCACAAACTTTGAGATTCTTGACTCTCATGATTCTGGCCAAGCCTAAACCAGCTATCAAGGCCTCATACTCAGCTTCATTGTTGGTTGTCTGGAAATCCAACTTCAATGCATATTCAACTGTGAACCCATCGGGGCTTTGCAATACTAAGCCTGCACCACTAGATTTTGTTTTTGATGCTCCATCAAAATAGAGCACCCAATATTCCTTCTGATCAGGTTCAAGTTCTTCATCTTTATCTTGCTTCTCAGGGGTTGTTATTATCTCCTGCCCCCCGACTTCTTGGTTGCTAATGGTGCATTCAACCACGAAGTCAGCCAATGCCTGAGCCTTAATGGCTGTTCGAGGCTTATACGTGATGTCAAATTCTCCAAGTTTGATCGCCCACTTGATTAGCCTTCCAATAGCCTTCGGGCTATGCAATATGTTTCTCAACTGTTGGTCCGTCAGGACTTCAATCTTATGTGCCTGGAAGTACGGGCATAACTTCCTCGAGGCTGTTATCAAAGCCAAGGCGAACTTCTCAATGGGAGAGTAATTCAACTCAGCCCCATGCAACACCTTGCTCACATAATAAATAGGTTTCTGGACCTTCTTCTCTTCTCGAATGAGAACGGCGCTCAACGCTTGCTCAGATACCGCCAGGTATAAATGAAGAGTCTCCCCGGGACTAGGTTTGGCCAGCAACGGGGCTTTAACCATGTACTTCTTCAGCTGTTCAAAGGCCTCTTGGCTCTCAGGGGTCCACTCAAAATTTTTCACCTTCTTCAATGCTTGAAAGAAAGGCAAGCATTTGTCAGCAGACTTGGAGATGAATCTTCCTAAAGCCGCTACCCGACCTGTCAACTTCTGCACATCTCTTATAGAGCGTGGTGGTTCCATGTCTAAGATCGCCTTGATCTTATCAGGGTTGGCCTCTACGCCTCTCTTTGAAACCATCAGACCCAAAAATTTGCCTGATCCGATGCCAATGGCACACTTGGCCGGATTCAACATCATTTTGTGGTGCCTCAGCACTTCGAATGCCTCTCTGAGGTGCTTAATATGATCTGCCTTGAACAGGCTCTTGACTAGCATGTCATCAACATAGACCTCCATGGTTTTTCCAATCAGATGGGCGAATATCTTATTCACCAGTCGTTGGTAAGTAGCTCCTGCATTTTTTAGACCGAAAGCCATAACAAGATAGCAGAAAACACCAAAGCCAGTTATGAAAGATACCTTAGGGACGTCATCCTTGTGCATCTTAATCTGATTGTAGCCGCTGAACCCATCCATGAAGCTCAGCATCTCATATCCAGCTGTGGCATCTATTAACATGTCTATCCTTGGTAAAGGGAAGCAATCCTTAGGGCATGCGTCATTCAAGTCGGTGAAGTCTATGCACATCCTCCACTTACCGTTGGCTTTCTTGACCATCACAGGGTTAGCCAACCATTCTGGAAACTGAATCTCTTCAATAAACCCAGCTTCTAAGAGCTTTTCCACTTCTTGCTTTATGGCCTCTTGCCTTTCAGGTGCAAAGTTCCTCTTCTTCTGCTGTATTATCTTCCGATTAGGATCGACATTCAATCTGTGAGTTATGAGTTGGGGATCAATCCCTGGCATATCAGCTGCTGTCCAAGCAAACACATCGCTATTTTCTTGCAAGAATGCTATCAACTTGGCCTTCAGGGGTTCCTTTAAAGAGGCTCCTATATAAGTCACCTTCTCGGGGTCACCTAGCTCCAGAGGAATAGGTATTAAGTCCTCTGCTGGCTTCCCTCGGTGTTCATTATCACCACGGACATCCATGTCTTTGATCGGAAGTACCTGCCCCCCGATTCCATCAACCCTTAACGCAGATATGTAACAACTTCTTGCCATCTTCTGATCACCCTTTTGTTCTCCAACACCATTCCTGGTTGGAAACTTAATCTTCATGTGATATGTGGAGGCCACAGCCTTGAATGCATGAAGTCCAGTCCTTCCTAGGATCGCGTTATAAGTCGAGGATGCTTTGATCACAAGAAAATTCAGCATCTGAGTAGCCTCTCTAGGTTCCTATCCAATTTTCATGGGTAACTGAATAGTCCCTTCAACCGTGGACTCTACTCCATTAAATTCGTAGATTGGAATGTTGGTGGGGGTCAACTGAGAATCGGTGTACCCCATTTTCACAAACGCATCGTGAAACAAGATATCAAGAGAAGCCCCATTGTCTATCAAGACTCGTTTCACCTCCGAGTTTCCAATCACATGAGTTATGACCAACGGGTCATCATGCGGGAATTTTACCCCTTTGAGGTCTGAATCATCAAACCCAATAACTATTTCGGTCCGGGCACGTTTTGGGGCTTCTCCCACGATGTGCATTATTTCTCTGGCATACGCTTTTCGAGAGTTTCGGGTCGTGCCTGCCGATGTCGGGCCTCCCCAAATCATATTAACAACTGGCCCTCGGGGCTGCGGGTTACGATCATGATCACGATCGTTATCTCTTCTGTCATTGTCTCTCCTGTCGTAGTCCCTTCGTTGGGTTCCACGATCATCATTCTTCGTGAACCTGCTTAGCTTTCCTTTTCGGATCAAGAACTCAATCTCATCTTTCAACTGTCTACAATCATCTGTCCCACATCACGGTGGTACCTACAGTATTGATCCTTGTTTCTCTTTGTGGGATCACCCCTAAGTGGCTTCGGCCATCGGAAGTCTTTATCCTTTTCAATATCTAGCAAGATCTGACTCCTAGGAGCGTTCAGTCTTGCAAAATCAGAAAACCTCGGTCCCAAACCCTTCTTTGGTGGTGACTCGGAATCCTTGCTAGTCCGAGGATACTTGTCCCTAGCATCGTACTCTTGCTCTTGCTTTCATTTCTTCGAGTCATTAGAACCCTTGCCATTGCCTCCTGCGGTTTCCTTCTTCATGCTGTCCTCAGCCTTGATATATTTGTCGGCCCTTCGTTGGAGCTCGGCCATATTTTCAGGAGGATGTTTTTCCAAAGACCTTTTAAAGAAGAGATCAGTGGTTCCGTGTTCCAGGGCTACCATGGCCACCTTATTTCCAGATCAGTGATATTCAGCGTCTCCTTGGTGAATCGCTTGAGGTAATCCCTCAGATTCTCGTTCTTCCCCTGCACCACATACATAAGAGATGCAGAACTTTTTTCATGAACTCTCCCACTAATGAACTGGTTAACAAAGGCGGCACTCAGCTCTTTGAATGAGCCAATTGAGTTTGCAGGTAAGCGGCTATACCACCTTTGAGCCATGCCAGACAGGGTTTGAGGGAACGCCCTACACTTTAAGGCGTCGCTCGCAGGCTGCAACAGCAGTGCATTTGAGAATGTCCTAACATGGTTTGCGGGATCGCCCGTTCCATCATAGGCCTTAATCGTCGGCATCTTGAACTTCCTTGAGATGCGAGCATTCATTACCTCTTCAGTGAACGGAGGTGTAGGATCATCAGGATCCCTAAGGGGCATCAGATCCCTGGGGTTACTTTTGGGGGTCTCCACCCTTGTCGATTTTCAGTTGGGGCTTCGGCCCTTCGTTGTCTCCTTGAGGGTCTCTCCAGATTTATAATGGGAATCCTCCCTGTAACTGGAGGAGGTTGAATCAGACTTTGCCTTGCTTGCTCTCTAGCAATATCATCCTTCAGCCTTTGGATCTCAGCCTCATGAGCCTTAATCCTTTCCTCAACCGTTTGTTGAGGTCCATCATGGATTCTTTGGGACCTCCTTCGAGGTTCTCTACTAGCACGTCGCCTCCTCGGGGCTTCATCACGATCATCATCGTCATCTTCAGACGTTGAATCATTAGTATACGGGACAGAGTAATCATCGTACTCTCGATCTCGGATCTGTAAGGCATGACCGCTCGGTCCAGGTTCTCTGTGTTGGGGGGGATAATTAGGCAGCCCATACATCGGGTTGGTATTCAAAGGGAGATCCGTGGTGTGGATCTGTACCCCCGGAGGTAGCGTACGACCAGCGCTATCAAGAGGAGAAACCACCATCTGAAGAGGGTTAGTTTCTTGGCTTTGAGGGATAGTCACAGGTAAAGTTCCCTCAACATGGGGAATCGTCCCTGAGGGTTGAGAGGTTAGGGGTTGAATGACCGTCCCTGTTGGTGGGGGTATTTGTCCTTCTTCAGCGGTGATGAGTGGATCAGAGATGGCAGGTGGAGCAGAGCTAAGGGGTATGGCCTCAGTCGATGTTGTTCTTCGTGTTTGAACCATGGTTGATGTTTTCGTCCCACAGACGGCGCCAAATGTTGTGGAATAAAAACTAGGTTACGATTTGTAATTAATGCTGGGGTGGTTGAGCTTCGAGCTTTAATGGCTGTTCTTGTGTTCGTGGCTGAATCTGCCTTCACAAGATGCCTACGTACTTTGATGAATATCAAAGATCAAGCCAAAAACGTAGTTCTGAGTTGAAGGGTCTGGCCCTTTAAATAGGCTGCAGGAGCCTTAGAGTTATGGTAGGAGTCAGAGACTTGGTAGACAAGTCTTTGAGGAAGGTTCTAGATCTATTCCTTGTAGGAATCAGTTTCCATGTTGAATTGGATGCCTTGGTGGCTAAGTCTGGTGGAAATAATATCTTTATCCAACTCTTATTGCTGAGCTGTTTATTACCCCCAATATTAATTACGAAATTAATATTATAATTTGGGTTTTGGGCCCATCTGGTGGACCCCACGTTTGGACCATTCTTTGCCTAATTAATGCCATATTGAATGTGTCTTTAGGGCTTATTTTCAGCCCATATCATAGTGAGTCAGTTTATATTATTTAGGTCATAACGATTAATAATTAAGTCATATTCAGTGTTTAGAGTATATATTAGAGTTAAGTCATATTTCAGTTCATGTCTATCTCTCAAGTTAAGTCTTAGAGAACTCAATAAATACACACATATATACACACGCATATACGATCGTTCATGCCCATTTTTTGTGTCGAATCTTGTTGATAATCACGATCTAATCACATAAGTCGACTCTTTGTCTGATTATCTACATTTTAAGTGCTTAAAGTCGCAATTTCGTTCGGTTTTGAAGGATTTTGATTTCGAAAATCGCAAATTACGATTTACTTTTCAGAAAAATTGGGTTCGATTCTTGAAAATCTAAAAATATACGGTTGTTGGTGTGTATACCAGGATCATTGTGTGAAATTTTCAGAATTTTTGAACAACTTTGATTATTTTCGAATTTTTAATTAATTATTAATTCGAAATAAATCAATTTAATTAATTATTTTGTAAAATCTGAAATTTTCAAAGTGTTAAAATTTGATAAAAATGGATGGTAATAACAATGTTCGATTTGAAATAGTTAAGCATAATTTGATCGGATATTTTGATCCCGAAAAATGTTCACTTGAACGTTTTCGACCGTGGATTCGTTTTCTGAATGATCATTCACTAGTTCGCACTGCTTTGAGTTTAGATACTCCTTTAAAAATTGAACCCCTGCGAATTATGTGTACTACTGCTGTCGTTTCTGGCGATAACAGATCGTTTGTTTTCACTCTTGGAGACAATCAGTACACAGTGGATGAATATGTCATTAATACGGTCTTAAACTTTCCAAATGACAATTTTGAGGATTATCCGTCAGATGAGGAATTAACTAATTTCTTTGCTAGTATTCATTATCAAGACAGAGCAGATGTTCCTGTCTTGAATAAAAAGTTTCTAGTTCAGGAATCGGATTATGTGTTCGACACACTAGCCAAGGTCTTTGCCAATTCAACAAAAAGCAACTTCGGAATATTACCTTCCTTTATACAGCATATTGGATTTGCAGTTGCTTATAATCGAAGAATCAACATTGGCAGCCTTCTGTGTGGACCGATGGTTAGAAGAGTCATCAATGCTAAAAGGAATTTTGACAGGGGCGATAAAGTTCAATGCTTTTACCCAAGATTCCTTTCCTTGATTTTTAATCAGTTGGTAGAACTACAATATCATGCTCCATTTCTGAATAGTGAAGCATTGGTGTCGGGTAAACCTTCGACGAGATTATTCACTGATTACGGTGTCAGACCTAAATTGTCAAATATGCTAGTAGTTGTCACTCAATACATGTCAAACTTTATACAACTACCCATCATTGCACCTGTACCTATACCCGAAGAAAATGAACCACTACCTGAGCAAGCAGAACCAATAGTTGAACCTGAAGCTGAACAAGAGGTACCTATCCAGCAAATTGAGCCTGTTCAAGAACAAATGGTTCAAACTACTCAAGCTGCAATCTCTTCGGCACCTGCTGACCAGGTATTGACTTCTAATCTCTCTATTGATGAACAATCTATCTCTGGAACCCACGTGGTTGATAGGGCTGACCAAGGGATTGTAAGACCGCAATCTCGAACCCCGGTCATAGAGCCAAACACTGAATCTACATCACTTACAACTTTCCACTCCAGAAAGAAAATTCCCTTTCAAAGAGCAAAGAAAAGAAGTAATATAATGAGTGAACCCACAGCTCTGCCTCTACAAAATAAAAGTAGAACTGATTCAGAGGCAACTGTAAGCCCATCCGTATCTTCCCAACAAGATATGGACGTTGATATGGCTATGCAACAGTTACTAGGATCATCCTCTCAACAGGATGATACTATTGAAATTCGCCATAGGGCCATGGCATCCTGTAATGTGTCAAGCACAACCCCTTTGTTATTACCAACAATGGGAGAACATATAGATTATGATGAAAACAGGGACACATTGACAGGAGAGCACATTGAGTCAGAAACAGTGCCTACCATAGTTACGGTAGAAGAGTCTTCACAGACTTCTGAGGGAAATCTTGGTTCCCTGCCAACTTTACTGGAACCAGCATCTCCCCTCCTAGGAGAAACATTCCTAGATCCCTCAAGGGAGTTTCCACTCGCAGTTTCGACTCAAGAAAGTGGAAGGCAACTTGATCAATCTACTACTGAAGCAATTCAGATTACAAATCCAAATGTACAAGTAGAATTGATTGAGGACAGGGATTTGCGAACTCCCATTGCACCACCACTGACCTTCCCAGAGGAGGTTAGGGTGATTTTAACTGCAGGTACCGCTTCTGAAAAAGCTAAGGAAATTGAGAGGAGTGATGTGAGGATCACCACAAAATTGAGTGATACACATGCACATCAGGTGAGTGAAATTCAGAGTGAAATTCAGGTGAGTGCACACACAGACACATACACTCTCTCATTGTTACAAAAGATACAAAATCTGGAAAGGGAACTAGAAGCAAGTAAAGCTGAAGCTAGATTACTTCGAGCACAAGTGGATAAACAGTCTTCTCCATCCACCTCTGTTGATAATCAGCTTACTTCGATAAAAGGTGACATCAACAACTTGAATACATTCTTCACTAATAAAATCAAAACTCTTGAACTTTCTCATGAAAAAGCTCTTGATGATTCTGGTGAGGTCACTGTGGCACAAGATAAAATTATTGCTGAAATCTCCAACAAGGTTGATAATCTACAGGAAGAAGTACATGAAAATCAGCGTTCTACTGATTTTCGACTAGATCAAATTGAAAAGCAAAATGCACATCAAGCTAAAGGATTAAGGCATTTATTTAATCTGCTAAGTCAAAATCGCACACCAACAACTGAAGAAAGAGAATTCTTTGCAAGAACAGGTGATGATGATGATGAGCGAGATCCTGAAGCTGGTGCAACTGGTAAATCTGTAGAGGATTCCTCAACTAAGGGGGAGAAATCACAACAGACACAGAAGTCACAAGGTGAGAAAGTACAAGGGGAGAAAGGAGGTAAATCTGATAAATCTGATACAGACAACAGTGAAGACAGGAGGAATAAGGGGAAGAAGAAAGTTGTTGCAGATGATCAAGTCAAAGACACAGAATATTTCTACACGGGTGAACCGGATAATCTTAATGTTTTTGATGACTTTGATTTTTCTGATGAAGGTGAGAAATTACCTGAACCAGATCTAAGTCACTGGGAAGAAGAAGAACCAGTGACATCTGAATATGAAGCTCAACAAGCAGAGAAAGAATCTGAAGAGTTATTTACTCAGAGGGAAGCTAATTTGCTGATGAGAGAAGAAAAGCTTCAAAAGTCATTAGAGCAAATTGCACGAAATGAAGAACTTCAGAAAGCTGAACAGCAAGCACTACAACGATTACATGCTATAAATGTTGAGAAGAGAAAGACATATATCAGACTAAAGAGCGGTGACAAATGGGAACGTGCTCAAAAAGCAATTGATTCACCTCAGAATTCTGATTATGAAGATCGTCGTCTTGGAGAAATTCTCGAGGAATTCAAACTGGCAAATCCAATTCATGATATGTATATAAGGGCCTTAAAGGTAGAATTCATCAGGATAACTACTGCATTTGAACCCAAATCTGATGGGCTGGTGATAAGTGGATTTTTATCCATTTGGATCGTTCTATTTTGGCTTGAATTGATCGCTTAATCCTCGAGTATTTGTATGGTTTAACGTGTTTTGTGGAGTTTGTGCAGGAATTAAGTTTTTGCAGGTATTTATGGTGTTTTGTAACTCTTGGAACAGAAGTGGTTGTGGTGTAAAACGGCGCGTGGAGAAATAGACCCTAACAGAAATTCTTCAGAAACAGAATGTGCACAGCGCGACCGCGCTATGTTTATACTGTAAGGGAGCGCGACCGCGCTAAGAGGATTTGCAGAATTTGGAGAGCGCGACCGCGCTGGAAAAGCAAAGGGGAAGAGCGCGACCGCGCCAAGGGAAAAACTGGGCCGCCAGAAACTGTTCTAATTCTGATTTTAAAGAGGAATGTTGCCGTTTTCTTCTCCTATTCGACATGGAAATATTCTTGGACGGTGGGAATAGTCCAGAAGCTTTATTTGACAAAGGAATTTGCAATCTATATCATATTTAAAGATGGAATTTGTTAAATTCGATTCCTACTCAAGAATGGCAATTGTTTGGAGAAGAGGCAATATTGAGCTATAAATACACATGCTGGGAGGTCAGATTTACACACACCAACACCAGAGATCAGATTACTTCACATTACATACACACTTTTTAGCACGAGATTGAGAAGCCAAGGCGAGGATCGTGACAACAAGAAGATCTAGACATAGTTTTCTTGTATTCTTACTAGGCGTATCTTTTGGATGCTTGATCATTATTCGACTTTGTTCTATAAATTTGTTATCATTGATTTATTCATCATTATTCTCTTCATCTTTATCATGTTTTCATCAAACCCCATGATGACGAACGGTTCGATTATGAACTAATCGCCGTCATGGGGTCCTAACGGATGTACTTATGGAACTTAAATGTTGATTGCCTAACTTGATATATGTGTGGTGAATTACGATATCCTTGCATGGTTGTATTTAATTCATATAGATGCGTAGCTAACATCTATCTTGTTAATCTTTAGTGAAGCGATAGTGAATCTTTAGATTTAGAACTTGCCATGCTAGCATAAGTCCATGAATGTTGTTCATGTTTGTGGTGTGTTTCTAACCGTCTCATACTACCTTATGTAATCTTATGGATACTTGATCTTCAACCATTATGTTTTCAAATTCTATAGACATATAGGGTCTAAGCATAATTGGTGCCTGCATGATTTCTATCTTTTGTGGATATTGTGTAGATTGGTGTGTGTATACTGAAAGGTAACGTATACTTATTTCGTGTTGTCCGATTATTTATCGTAACCATCACATGTGTTGATAAAAGGGCATGATCTCTAAATGAAGTTTGTATTGAAGTTAGGATCCCATGTTTTCCATCTCATAAGTAATTTGAAATCACTTAGTTAATTAATTTAGTTGTTAATTAATTCTTATTAGTTAATTTTAGATAATCAAAACCAATTTGTCCATTGTCTTAGCATTGAACGATAATCATACATTGATGCTTAGGTACAAGAACTAAATTATACAATCTCTGTGGGAACGAACTCTACTTCATTCTATATTACTTGTGAACACGTGCGCTTGCGTGATTTTGTGCAAACAGCTGGTAATATTTGTGGATTGTCATAATGTTGGAACTTTCAGAGTATCTATTCAGTTCTTTTATGACAGATCGCTGATAGAGATTTGGGTACTTAGGCCTAAGGTGAGAACATCTTCTGAGCTAGGTGTATTGTTACATGAGAAGTTCAAAGAATTTGCTGAAAGAGCTGGACCAGAAGTGATTAAGGATCCTCCACAAGTAAAATATCTTAAGGGAGAGGTACTTCATTCAATCAATCTTCAGACAGATGAGTTATATGAACATCATGCAAAACACTTGGTATATGCTGAATATGCTCTCAGAAATCATGGATTCTTGACTGAAGAGAAGGTAATAGCTGCAGATCACATTTGATCCTATGCACAAACGAATATAAAAGATTACAAAAATTACAAGGTGAACTGAGAAAGAAGCTTGGAATTCCTTTAGTCTTACCTCAAGGATTGTCATCAAGAAGAGAGCGTCTTGTTGATTCTGATTTACACATGAAACTTCAAGTCACAGATGAGCCAGAAGAAGGAGAATTTAGACGAGAAGACAGTAATTGAAGAACAGCTCTACGTGTATTATCTTTAGAGCTAGATAGGTCAAGATAGGAATATGTTAAATATGATCAGGCTAAAGGATCATCTATCTTGTATTTATCATTTTGTTTGAATCTGGAAATGTTTAATATAAACCAGAACTATTTGATATTTGCTTTATGTTTAATATTTTATCTTTCATTTGGTTAAGTTGAATTAGTTGAGGTATCCTCTAGGTATTTGGTTGTTATTGTCTAACAAACAAATAGGGGGAGATTGAAAGGCATATGAATCAGCCTATTTGTAGTTCGAGGATCCTAATCAACTTAAACCAAATTGTAATAAGTAAATATCCGTATGATTTGACACAGGAATCTCAGGAAGCAATATCTGTCAGAAGAAAGAAGGAAGTCAATCTATAGTTTTGATGTTTCACACTGGAAGACGTATCAGGTATCTGATCAAGCCTCAGTATAACATTGAAGTGTATGGATTCATTTACAGTGACAAAGATTTTTCGAGTGATAGATTGAAAATCAATCAAAGTACAAGAAAATTGAGAGAAAAACTAAACCACAGCTTAAAGTCAGAAGTGAAGAAGCATCATTGAAGTTAGTCGTTCATGAACCAGACAGTACATCGAACGTCAACATAAGTCAGTGGTAATTCTTTATTATTTTCCGTGGTTTGGAAGAATTAAATTAATTAGTTATTGATTTAATTTAATTTGTTTTTAATTGATATAAATCATTTAATTGATTTAATTAATGAATTAATTCTAATAGAATTAATTTATTTATTAAGTTAATTATTGTATCAATTAATCATGAATTAGTTAATCATTAATTAATTAAAAGGATCAATATGACTTAATTAAATGCTGAATGGATTATGTCTTGATTAAGTTTAGTTCGGTATGACCTAAATTAGGTCATACCGACATGACTTAAATCTAAGTCATACTAAGCATAAAGATTTAGGTCATACCGAGCTGCTGAGTGGATTAGGTCTTACCGACCTCAAATCTGCTAGGTCATACCGATGGAATTAGGTCATACCGAAGCAAGATATTTCTGGAAAGGTATTAGGTCATACCGACAAAAGTGTTTAGGTCATACCGACCACACTGTTGAAGATTAAGTCATACCGACACATATTTTAAGTCATACCTACAGAAAATTATGTCTTGGAGCAAGATTAAGTCATGCTGATAGCTGATTAAATAGGTCTTAAAGCAGTTTAAGTCATATCTAATGAGTACAGACCTATATAACACAGCAGAAGCAATAGAATGAAGAAGCAGACCAGAACACAACAATATCCTGGAAAAACATAGCAGTTTTCTCTCTCAAATATCAAGAACACAGAGAACAAATTAATTCACATAAATTCAAGTTCATCACCTTTGTAATATTCTATCCGATAGAACTTGTCTACTTGTGATTCTTGTATTACTAGCGAATTAAGTTTCCTAGTACTTATCTTGAGATTTATTAACTAAATTAGAAAAGTTCATGTCGAATTTTCTAATTAGTTATTAAACACTTGATAATAGTTTGGATTGATTTTGTAACACCACATCAAGTTAATATACAGTTATATTCAACTTGAAATCCGAGTCAATTTATTCCGCACAAAATATTCGTTTAAGTGAAAATTATTTAACGAATAAATTTTGAGAAATTGATTGTATTCAACCCCCCTTCTACAATCATAGTGGACCTAACAGAAAGGTTAGGATCGTTTCGTGAGAGATAGGATGTCAAACTATAAGATATATATACTACAGGCACCTGTTTCTGGTTCCGATTCAGACCCGGACGAGGATCTGGAAGGAGAGACTTCCGTACCGCAGCAGGTTTCCCCAGAGGCTATGCAGCCATACGTAGGATTGCAGGGCTCGGTGAATGGGCCAGCATATCGTTACACTCCTCAGCCTGTTCCATACCATGCGTATGAGCGAGTGGCCAGAGAGAGGGACTATCTCTTAGGGCAGGTGACAGAGTTGAGGGCTATGAGGTCTGGAGAGGCGGATCTGGCTAGACAGCGAGATAGAGCGGTAGCTGAGTTGGAGGATGTTCGGAGGCATGTACGAGCGGTTAGGCATGTTATCACTAGGCGGGGACGGATTAGGTCCCGAAATGAGCCGGCGTTCGTGACACAGCAGGTGACTCTAGGCCTGGTGAAGGCGGAGCTGGAGAGCATTCTTGGATCAGCTTGGCGGGGAGAGTCTGATGATGATGACGACCAGTGATGGCTAGGATAGTACGATGATGTATGTAGTATATAGAGGCATGTTATGGTAGTAGTAGTATATCAGGATTTGCAGTACGACCAGTTTTGTTATAGGTATATATCAGTTGTGCTGTGACTAGATGCTAGCAGTTTTCTTTACAGTTTTTATTGTATCCCTATCGAAGCGTTGTTCTTACGCTTGTATCGGATCCATATATATATCATTATCACTTTTGCAGAATTGTTGTTAAATTTCCTTTATACATTGTTGATTACTTTTGCGCACCATATTTACTTTTCCGCACTATATTTCTTCTCAGTACCCCATTTATTATCGACATCATATTTATTTTTCAGCATTGTGTTTAATTTTAGTACCATTTCTTTTTCCAGCACCGTATTCCCTTCCAGTACCACGTTTAATTTCGGCATTATAATTATTGTTTCGATTAATGTATCTACCAGATATTCATGAATACCTTATGTAACTTTGATTTTTGTATTCTGTTACACCTTGTAAACCAATTGCTGACCCGAGTAATGACTGGGAACCTTGAATTATATTTCAATAGTATATTCACTGTTGGCTTAAATTAGATTCTTTTGATATATTGACTCTTGAATTTGAACCTAATGATTGTCCGTTGATTTCAGAAATATGCCACCAAGAAAGAAGAAACAAAATACTCGAACCTCAAATCAGGGTGAACAAGCCAACCCACCTCCTGTAGGTCAAATGGACCCTGCTTTGGCTCAAATATTGCTGACCCTTGTTCAGCAAACTGCTACTCTAGCACAGCAACAGCAACAGTTACAACAGCAGCTGTTGGCACAGCAACAACAGCAACAGCAGCAGCAGCAGCAACAACAACCTGTTCCTCCGGTAGTCACCTTTAAGTCCTTCTAGGCAGTTAAACCTCCCGAATTTAAAGGAACAGCGGACCCAGTAGAGGCGAGATCTTGCCTGAAAGAGATGGAGAAGGCTATTGAACTGGTGGGGGTCCCAGCAAATAAACAGACTGAATATGTAAGTTACTTCCTGAAGAATGAAGCCACTTACTGGTGGGAGTCGGTAAAGATGCTGGAAGCTATGGAAGTGATTCCTTGGGAAAGGTTTACAGAGTTGTTCCTAGAAAAGTATTTCCCAGACTACATGAAAGATCATATGGAGATGAAGTTTTTAGAGTTGAAACAGGGAAGTATGTCAGTGACAGAGCATGAAACAAAGTTTAATGAACTAGCTAGGTTTGCTCCGGCTTATGTGGACACGGAGAGGAAGAAGGCAAAGAGGTTTCAACAAGGATTGAAACCATGGATTCGTAGTTAGCTAGCAGTTTTGGAACTGGATACCTATGCAGCTGTGGTGTAGAAGGCCATGATAGCCGAAGGAGAAAGTGAATTGTACTTTAAGGAAAAAGAGGGAAAGAAAAGAAAAGCTGGGTCAATGGAAGGATGACAAGTGCAAGGCAGCTCTCAGAGTGTGCCCAATAAAAAGCCAGGGTTTCAGTTAAGAAAGAATGGGAACTCTAAGAAGCCGGGATCGGGGAATGTAGGGCAAGGGAATAGACTTCAAGATTCAAATCAGCAGAAACTGGTTAGGCCACCCTTGGCGGAGTGCAAGACTTGTGGAAAGAGGCATCCAGGAGTGTGTGCAAAGTTGGAGGTAACGTGCTACAAGTGTAATCAGAAAGGTCACTATGCTCGAGAATGTAAGGTAGGGATTATATGCCACCGTTGTGGGAAACCAGGGAATGTAATGAGAGACTGTAAAGTACCTGTGGTGAAACCTCCGGTTCTGGCTAACCCAATGCTTCAAGCGATTGAGGCACCCCCAACAGCAAATGTCAGACCAGTGGCGAGGACCTTCAATATGACTCTGAATGAAGCTATTAAGAATGCTGATGTGGTAGCAGGTACGGTCCCTGTAAATTCTGTTCAAGCTAAAGTATTAATTGATTCTGGGGCTACGAAATCCTTTATATCTAAAGAATTTGTTCAAAGGTTAAATTGTGAGGTATGCATGTTACATGAGGCTATAGTTATAGAAATAGCTAATTCAGAACGAATTCTGGTTACTCAAGTATGTCCTCGTTGTAATATCGATATCTCAGGGCATTGCTTTTACGCTAATTTGATACCCTTCCAGTTAGGTGAATTTGATGTCATCCTAGGAATGGATTGGTTAACAGAGAATAATGCACAAATTGACTGTAAGAACAAAAAGGTGATACTTAAGCCCTCCGATAATGTAGAAGTTACCTTTAGGGGTCAGAGGCAGACTAGGAGATTTTTAACGATCATGCAAACTACGAGGCTGTTGAGGCAGGGATGCGAGGGCTATATGGCTTATGTCTTGGATACCAAGCAAGAGGTACCTAAGATAGAGGAAATACCAGTGGTGAATGAGTTCCTCGATGTTTTTCCAGATGAACTTCCCGGGTTACCTCCAGATAGAGAAATAGAATTTACCATCGACTTAGCCCCAGGAACCGAACCCGTGTCGAAAGCTCCATATCGTATGGCACCGGTAGAGATGAAAGAATTGGCTATTCAGTTACAAGATCTTTTGGAGAAAGGTATTATTAGACCTAGTGTTTCGCCGTGGGGAGCTCCGGTATTATTTGTAAAGAAGAAGGATGGAAGTATGAGATTGTGTATCGATTATCGGGAACTAAATAAGTTGACCATTAAGAATAAGTATCATCTGCCAAGAATTGATGATTTATTCGATCAGCTAAAAGGAGCAACTTGTTTCTCGAAAATTGATTTGCGATCAGGATATTTCCAATTAAAGATTAGACCGGAAGATGTTCCAAAAACAGCGTTTCGGACTAGGTATGGGCACTACGAGTTCTTAGTGATGGCCTTTGGGCTAACTAATGCACCAGTAGCGTTCATGGACCTAATGAATAGGGTATTTAAGAAATATTTGGATAAGTTTGTGATTGTGTTTATAGATGATGTGTTGATATACTCAAAGACCGAGGAAGAACATGCCGGGCATTTGAGGATAGCTCTAGAAACGTTGAGAAAAGAGAAATTGTATGCAAAGTTTTCTAAGTGTGAGTTTTGGTTGAAAGAAGTGCAGTTTTTAGGACATGTCATCAGCAACGAAGGGATTAAAGTGGATCCTGCTAAGATTGAAGCTGTGATGAATTGGGAGAGACCTAAAACACCTACAGAAGTTCGAAGTTTCTTAGGATTAGCGGGATATTATCGAAGATTTGTTCAAGACTTTGCAAAGATAGCCACCCCACTAACAAAGTTGACAAGGAAGAATGAAAAGTTTGTGTGGAATGAGAGGTGTGAAGAAAGTTTTCAGGAATTGAAGAAGAGATTGGTGACTGCACCTGTATTGACACTTCCAGACGAAAAAGGAAATTTTGTGATCTACAGTGATGCATCTCACAAAGGTTTAGGATGTGTACTAATGCAGCACGGTAAGGTAATTGCTTACGCTTCGAGACAATTAAAACCTCATGAGCAGAAATATCCTACTCATGACTTAGAATTAGCCGCAATTGTTTTCGCCTTGAAGATTTGGAGACATTACTTGTATGGGGAAAAATGTGAAATTTACACGGACCATAAGAGTTTAAAGTATATTTTCACCCAAAAAGACTTAAACATGAGGTAGAGGAGATGGTTAGAATTGCTCAAGGATTATGATTGTACAATTAACTATCATCCCGGGAAAGCGAATGTGGTGGCGGACGCTCTAAGTAGAAAGGAGAAAATTTACATGTTTACACTGCCTGAAGAGTTATATAGAGAATTTGAGAAATTAGAGATAGAAGTCTGCGTGCCTACAAGCAGTACAGATAAGGGCTACACTATGACGTTTCAGCCCGAGTTGTTAGAGAAGATTTACAGATGCCAGGAGGAAGTCATGAAAGGAGATGTTAACAAGTTAACAGGTGAGGAAATATGCACTCAAGTAGATGACAGTGGAATATTGAGATTTTCTTCACGCATTTGGATACCGAATGTGACAGAGTTGAAGAATGAAATTCTACAGGAAGCCCACAGTTCTAAATATTCGATTCATCCTGGAAGTACAAAGATGTATTGAGACTTGAAAAGAAACTTCTGGTGGCCGGATATGAAGAGAGATATTGCCGAATGGGTGAGTAAGTGTTTGACCTGTCAGAAAGTAAAAGCTGAACATCAGAGACCAAGTGGGATGCTACAACCATTAGAGATTCCCGAGTGGAAATGGGAAAATATTGCGATGGATTTTGTGGTTGGATTGCCAAGGACGAGAGCTAATCATGATGCTATCTGGGTAATTGTTGATCGATTAACGAAATCTCCACACTTCCTTCCGATAAATGAGAGGTTTTTATTAGACAAATTGGTTCATCTATACATAAAAGAGATTGTGGTGCGACATGGAGTTCCAGTATCAATAGTCTCAGATCGAGATCCAAGATTTAATTCGAGATTCTGGAGGAGTTTTCAAGAATGTTTGGGCACTGAATTAAAGATGAGTACAGCTTATCATCCTCAGACTGACGGCCAGAGTGAAAGAACGATCCAAACAATTGAAGACATGCTCCGAGTTTGTGCACTGGATTTTGCGGGAAGTTGGGATGAACACTTGCCATTAGTGGAATTCTCATATAACAACAGTTTTCATGCTAGCATTGGTATGCCACCGTATGAAGCATTATATGGGCGGAAGTGTCGATCTCCAGTATACTGGGAAGAAGTTGGCGAGCGAAAGATACTTGGACCAGAGTTAGTACAGTAAACCAAGGAAATAATTCAACTTATTCAGAAATGGTTAGTGACTGCTCAGAACCGACAAAAGAAGTATGCTGATTTGGCCAGAAAGAATATGGAGTTTGAAGAAGGAGAACAAGTTTTGTTGAAAGTATCTCCGTGGAAGGGGTTAGTAAGATTTGGTAAGAAGGGAAAATTATGTCCAAGATTTGTCGGGCCTTTTGAGGTATTGAAGAAAGTTGGAAAAGTTGCTTACGAGTTAGCCTTACTGCCTCACATGCAACATATTCACAACGTGTTCCATGTATTGATGCTTAAAAAGTACCATCTGGAGTCTAAACATGTCATTGAATATGATCCGATAGAGATTCAGCAAGATTTATCCTATGTGGAACAACCTATCAAGATATTAGATCGTAAAGAGAAAGTCCTACGAACTAAGACAATTCCTATAGTAAAAGTTTTATGGAGAAACCCCAGAGTGGAAGAATCAACTTGGGAGCTTGAAAGCGACATGTTTGAGAATTATCCTCATTTGTTCACTTAGGTGAGATTCTGGGGACAGAATCCTTTTTAAGGGGGGAAGGGTATAACGCCTTAGAAATTTTTAATAATAATAATTATTTATTTAATATTAAATGTGAATTATGTGACGTATAATATTTGTTGAGGAGGTAAAGTACCTGTGGAATAATATTTGTGGGCTTTGTTGGTGATTTATATGAGTTGGTTAAGCTCGGGTATTTTTAATTATATTTTTGGGGATTTTATTCCATTTTATTTCATTATATTTATCTTCCGCGAATTTTGTAAAATCGTCGGAATTTCCAAAAATTAAGAAATCTTTTGTATTATTGACTTTATTAATTTATTTGAGTTTTAAAAATATTGAGTGTATTTATTGTGATTTTTAAGGATTTTAAAATGATTTTACGAATTAATTTGTGTTTTATGGATTTATTCTTGTAAAATTCATATTTAATTCATTTTTGATCCAAAAAATATTTTAAAAATATGTGGGGTATCGTAATTTTTCATTCTATATTTTAGAATTTTAAAATTGAATGTTTCATCGAATTTTCTGCGACGTGATTTTGGAAATTAGGGGAAACAGTCGATTCGTTATTTAAAAAGTAAGTTACTTTAATTTTTCCCTTTTATCTACTCAATCCCTAAATTACTAAAAACATAACCTCAATCTCTCTCAGCCGACTCTCTCGAACTCTCTCTTTAATTCTCTCAAATTCTCGCAGTCTCTCTTTACTTTCTAATCACGCCCGTTGTCTCCCTCCCGTTTTCTCTCCGGTGGAAACTCACCTCTATCTCCCCTGTTTTCCCTCGTTCAGTTCAACAGCAGGTTCGTGTGGGTGGGTGTGTTGACTGGTGTGTGTGGGTTTGTTCGATCGGTGGTGTTTTTCCGGTGGGTTGTGTGTGTGTGCGTCTCCGGTGTGTAACTTCCGGCGTGTGTGAGTGTGTTTGATCCGTGTGTAATTGTGGGTGTGGCTATATCTGTAGTTGCAATTGGGTTATTGTGACCGTGCTGCTTGATTTGGTTGTTCTGTTGATTATGCAGTTCGAGTAATGGATTGATAACCGTTCGTTTCTTTGGTTCGGAAATTGAGATCTGTTTATGATTTGTAATTCGAAAAAAATTCCGAAAATTTTTGATTATTGATTCGTGATTTTACAAAATAATTTCGGAAATTATTTTAATTATTTAGAGCAAAGTTTCGGGTCGGGAATCCGAAATTCGGGTACCCCCAAAATTTTGCCCCCTCGACAATGATTTAATTTGAGTCGAGGGAAATTGGCGATGATGATTCGTGAGCCAAAAACGTATAAAATATATTTATTTGATTTATCGTAGTATAAAATTTAATTTAATTTTATCTGTAAGTTATGAATTATATTGCGATGGTATTTATTAATTGTTATACGGAAGATTGAGATGAATTTGGTATTGGTTTGGAATTGTATTGGGTTATTGTGGAGATAGTCGGTTATGTTCCGACTGGCAGTCACCTGTACAAAGGGGATGCCATCAAAATTTTTCTAAAAATCCTAAATAATTTTCTTGTATATTTGTGTAAATAATTGTATAATTTGATTGAGGTATTGGATTATCTATCTGTTTATTTAATTAATTATTTGGTGGGTTATATGATCAATGGTTGTTAATTATTGATATATTATCTAAGTAAATGGATTTAGGAAATAATTCGCAAGGGTCGATTAAGTTGATTTTCGTTAGAGATCAACGATATTAAATAAGAATTCTAAAATAGTGTTATATTGTGTGTAGATCCCATGGATAAAGGGAAAGCTAAAGCTGAGGACGTAAAGACTCTTCGAATCCTGTGATTTCCTGGTTAAGGCAAGTAAATTACTTCACTTCAAGTGAATTATGATTATTATAACTTGATTCATATGCTCGTTCGAATTATCCTTGTTATAATTGTTCCGTTAATTTCCCTTAATTTCGAATATTAAATTGTTATACCCCAAATCGATTATATTGATTTCGTTGATTCTTTTAGTGGCTTGACTTACACCTATATCCCTTGTATATATATCGAACTTGTCGATATCTAGGTTAGAAATTACCCGACCTTATTTCATTTTGCGAGATTTGAGATGTTGACCTGGAACGAAAGTGTCCAGGGTGT
This sequence comes from Saposhnikovia divaricata, assembly GCA_036435485.1. Classification (NCBI taxonomy): domain Eukaryota; kingdom Viridiplantae; phylum Streptophyta; class Magnoliopsida; order Apiales; family Apiaceae; genus Saposhnikovia; species Saposhnikovia divaricata. The sequence goes on from CM071600.1 coordinate 133,875,920, forward strand.
TTGGCAGTTGAGGTGATCGATTGTTCTGACACCTGATGTCTAGTTAGGATTGGACTGTTAGTTTTTAAAAATGTGGACCGTAAGGGTCGGACCAGATTCGTGGTCAGAAATTATTAAGGCCAATGTGTGCCGTGGATCCATTAAGGACATTGCTGTGTGCGTTTGTCCGGGGTTAGTGCGTGACTGATCAGCAGCATAACCTTATGATTGTTTTTATCTATAAAATGCATGATAGTCCAATCCTCTTATATTTTATGATTCAGACAAAAGACGTACCTTTCAGTTGAGCTTTTACGTTGTTGATTGTTAGTTCTTGACAGACTTGCAAACATTTCAGTTTGTTTATGCTTTTAATTATATATATACTTGCTGAGCATTTTAGCTCACTTGCTTGCTAATTCTGTTTCCTGAGCTAAGCACGAAGATGTCTAGAAGGAGTGGACCGTCTGGTTGGGGCAGCCATAGAGGCAGCCAGAGAGTCGAGGTGGTGGGATGGGTAGTGAGCTTATAACCCTATTTCATGTCATTTCCGTATTAATAGACAGATTATTTATCTTATGGAGTTGTATATTATTTTATTCAGTATTGGGTTGTAATAGTTAATTAGTAGTTGTTTCATACTGTGGCCTGTGAGCGGTCTTGGTTGGTGTAGTTATATTTCTCTTTGGTTTTGTTATTATCACGCAATTGAACTGTTTTAGTACTAGTTGGTTGGTTTGGACAGGTGGATAGTCATATTTATGAATATGTCATGCCAAAATTTTCTAAAATTATCCTATAAAAATATATTTATATTATTATAAAATGTATGGACATTATTGTTGGATAGTGAGGGTGTTACATCGGTCATGACAATCAATGCCATCATATCTCTGAGGAAACTGGACATAACATATTTTTTTCCCTGTAGTTGGGTCCATCATGAAACACATAGCTTCTCGTAGTGCCTTGCTATTGTTTATATAGTTATCACAGTCTACATTCAGAATATAAGGAGCATTTAAGAGAATTGCTGAAACCCGCGCTTACAAAATTAGCAAAAAAGTTTATCACAAAGTGAACTTAACTTTTATTTTAAGTTGAGAAGAGATCTTAGAGTAGTTATAAAAATAAATGACTGGAACTTATATTGAAAAGGAGGAATGGACTTCCTGTTACCAGCGAATTCATTGCTCCTGCTTTCTTGTGGTTATCGAATCCTGGTCTCTTCTCACGGGATACATAAACTAATGTAGGAAGCTTGTTTCCTCCAATGTCACGAACACCACTTTCACCGAGGAAAACCTAGGAAAAGGCCTCATAAACAAAATCATTCTGCAGAACCTAAACTTATTTAATCTTACATGGTTGCTCTGGTACATATAAAAAGCATACACAGAGAATGCTGAATGCGTGTGTAGGGATCAATATTTGGAAAGTTATGTGAAAATTATAAGAACCGTTCAGAATGGATTGAAGATTAAATAGGACATCTTCAACTCTGGATTAAAACCAACATATTCCAATATACAAATTCAGAAGGCAGAGTTATCTGACTTGAACAAAATATTTTGTTCATATGAATAAAATATCACCTGTATCATCCCAGGATGGTCGCGGACATTGTTTCCTGGCCATAGAGTTCCATCTTGCATTGTCCAACCCTCCTCCGGAACCTTCTCTGCTATGGAGACCAAACCATTTATTCGTACTTTAAATTCGTCACACTCCCTCTACACCCAAATATATTCAAATAGTAAATCAAATCATAAATGTGATAAGCCTGATGTAGCAAATGCCAGATGATTGTCTAGGAGATAACATTCAACTTTATCAACCAGTGGTCTAGGTTGCACTACAACATACAAACCAGTGATGTGATAATAATGTGACATTGCAGTCTAACTCACAAGCTACTGATGAACCAGTATAAGGCAGTGGATGAACCCCATGACCCATGATTAAATATCCTTCTTTCTGCTGTATATCTTTCAAGTGTAATGTAGTGATCAAATATCTTGTTCTGATGAAGTGCTTGGAGTTAATTTTTTCCCATTCGCTTTTATGCCCGGTAACATGTCCCCTGTAAGTTAAACTGCAAACGACTGTTTGAATTTGAAGCCTTATAATTTGTGTGTTTAGAAACTTGGCAGGAAGAGGACTGGGTAAATAATGTTAAACATATTGGTTGGTTGTAAATGCATGGGAATATTCCCAATGAAATGATCATATTACTCTCGTGGGATTATCCAAGTAATCGTATCAGGATTGGATTGGGTAATCCTTGATAAGCTATTGAGTTTTTACTAACTCAAAAATTACTAATATCTATTATTATGTAGATTTAAATTTAATTTTTCGTAAGTAGTTAGAATTCTAGTCATATGATTGCGATAAAAGTTCTATAGTAGAAATGTTCTTTGCACATTGAATTGAGAAGACCATGAATATGACATTAGGGAATATGTAGTTGTCTATTTTGGTAACAAACCTTATAAGTCCTTACAAGGTATTCATCCTCCGCAGATAGCAATGTTTCAGTTATTTCAGGTTCTACAGTTGTCGCAGGCTTCAAATCATCATCACCAATTGACCGTGTAACCTGGTAACAAAAATTATTTAGTAATATAGCATTTGCTACTGAATAAGATAACCCCATTATGTACTTTTTGAGCGATACACAGTAAAAATACCTTAAACAACCAACTTATTTAGTTATACAACAAAGTATTAATTTCGAAAATTTAAATTGTAAAGTATACACCGCCTATCCATACTTGCTAGTCGCGGCTAGTTTAATTAGTGAGATGGTATTTAAAATGCTGGATTAATTTGTGAAAGACATCTATACGATGTGATGAGTAGCATTTCTTCATATATGAGGTTTTACTATGCTCAATATGCTAACTCGGGATCTGTTGCTTATTACTAGGTAACTCTACATGCTCGAGATCTGTTACTAAAGGTATGTCACTATCACTATCAAATCTTGTGGTTAGACTGTGACAGTGAAAATTATGAATATGTATCATACTAGATTTATATGCATCTTGTGCAGAAAAGTCTATATCACTTAGCAGAATTATTCCACAATAATTGTTAGCCTCCGCAAACAGACTAGTTCCTATGAACTTATAATATAGAGAATCTCATTTATGAACCCTGTAATTGCCTGTATATTAAATGGTAATTATGGTTAAAAAAACAAAAAAAACCTGGACACTAAGAAAAGCACAAAACTAACTACACTTTTCAAAATTCTAACTGCAAAATAGTAATTAATAGATGACATTAGGGAATATGTAGATGTCTATTTTGGTAACAAACCTTGAAAACATCCATGGCTGGAATGAGGTTCAAGTCTGATTGACATATTATAGTGGGATTTATCAATTGTGATTATTCACCTTGATTGGATATACATGGTAGATTTCATTTGTCGGGTACAAATATGAGATCCATTCATTCTGATATTAGATTAATTTTAATCCTTGAATTGTTTGGCATGTACATTAACGTTAAACTGCATTTTGAGCAACTGGTTTTTGTCCGGAGTTTTGTCACAAGTAATTTTTAAACTCGGCCACTTTGTGTCTCGGTTTACAGAGAAGCATGAATTATAATCCTTCAAAAGAGCAGTTGCTTGACGTTGTTCAGCAGCAATTTACTTCACAGGTTTCTCATTTCTCACTTTCGTGTTTGTCTCCTCTCTTTCTCGTGTACAGTTATATAAGCAAATGTTAAATTTCTCTTTACTAAATATATAATTTATTCAATGCAGCAAGTTGATCATGTTCAAGGGATTGTGGAATTCATACATGCAGCCAGGAGACTTAAATCAGCTGGTGGTAGCTGGAGAAAGTGAGTCAAGTGATTACATAGAATCAGATGTTGGACTAGTTTGTCGTTATCTAGTGGAATTTGTTTTAGTCGTTATGTACTTAACTAGTTTGTCGAATATTGTGTTTGGTTGTACTTTTCTAGTTGGTTGATGATTGTAGTTAATTTGGGTTGGTTGTGATTGTAGTGAATATGGATTAATGTAGTATGGATTATTATGATTGTACTTTCCAAGTTGGTTGTGTTGATTTGGTTATTAAGGGAATGATTATTTACATATTACTGATTTTTTGTTTAAAATAGAAAAGTGTTGCCATTGAGGCTATAAAATGTTGGGAAAAAGTAAAAATAATGTTAAGAAATGTTGCTAGCAAATGTTGCTGTAGACAAAATTTGTGTTGCCATAAAAGTGGGTCCCACACTTGTCCTCACAATCACGGTGGGCCCTACTGGTGGTAACATTTAAATTTATGGTAACATTGTATTTGGTGTTGCTATAAGAAAAAACGATGTTGCAGTAGAGTTTATGGTAACATTGTATTTGGTGTTGCTGTAGATCGTAAAGTGTTGCCATAAATAACTAAGGCAACATATAAATCGATGTAGCCATAGAATTGAACTAAGTGTTGGCTTATCACCTACGGCTACGGGACTATATCCAACATCACCAAATTTGGGAAAAGTATAGCCTTAGACCAATTTTTGGCTTAAGGCAACACTATTCTTGATTTTTTACACTTTTTTCAGGTGTTGCTAAAGAGCATATATGGTGTAGTGTCTATCGACTCCTTTAAGGAATTGAGCATGGCTTTTATCAGCCAATTCATCAATGGAAGAGTCCATGAGAAGAGCTCCGCATCACTAATGCAAGTGGTACAAGGAGAGAATGAGAATTTAAGGGATTATCTCAAGAGCTTCAGCAAGGAGACATTGAACATCCCTGATCTGGAAAACAAGGTAGCTATGATAGCCTTGCAACATGGGATGTCAAATGTTTATTTTCAGATGTCATTAGCAAAGCATCCCCTTGAGAGCATGTCTGAGCTCCAAAAAAGGGTGAGCAAGTACATAAAGGCTGAAGAAAGCATAAGAAAAACAGAGGTCTCTACCGTTAGTGGTGGAAACGGGAACTCTAAGAAGCGAAAGATAGAGCAGGAGTATAATGCTAGGGACAAGTATCCCCGAACTAGGAAGGACTTCGACTCTACTCTAGGAAGCCAAGAACCAAGGCTTTCTGAGTATGCAAGGTTGAACACCACCAGGAGTCAAATCTTATTAGACATTGAGAAGGATAAGGATTTCTGATGGCCGAAGCCACTAAGGGGTGATCCCACAAAGAGAAACAAGAATCAGTACTACAGATTTCACAAGGATGTGGGACATGACACTGATGATTGTAAGTAACTGAAAGATGAAATCGATTTCCTGATCCGTAGAGGAAAGCTAAGCAAATTCATTAGAGGTGAAGAACGTGGTGATCAAAGAAGAGATTACGATAGAAGGGATGATGATCGTGATCGCAACCCACAGCCCTGAGGGCCAAAAATCAACATGATCTCGGGAGGTCCGACTGTGGCCGGGACAACCAAAAATTCTCGAAAGGCTTATGCCCGAGAAGTGATGCACATTGTTGGAGAAGCACCGAAGCGTATGAGAACAGAGGTAGAACTCGGATTTTATGATTCGGATCTAGAAGGGGTGAAGGTCCTACATGACGATCCACTGGTCATAATTCCCGTGATTGGAAATTTAGAGGTGAAGCAAATTTTGATAGATAATGGAGTTTCTGTGAATATTTTGTTCCATGATGCATTCATGAAGATGGGATACAACGATTCTTAGTTGAACCCCTCCAAAATGCCTATATATGGATTCAATAGAGTGGAGTCTAACGTCGAAGGAACTATTCATTTGCCCGTGACTGTCGGAGAAGAGCCTAGGGAGGCCACTCAGATGTTAAACTTTCTGATTATCAAGGCATCCTCCACATACAATGCCATCCTTGGGAGGACTGGACTTCATGCCTTCAAGGCTGTAGCCTCAACTTATCACATGAAGGTTACATTCCCAACCAGAAATGGCATTGGAGAGTAAAGAGGTGATTACAAGATGACAAGAAGTTGTTATGTAGCTACGTTGAGGCTTGATGGAGTCGGTGGCAGGTCCTTCCAATTGAAGACATGGATGTCCGTGATGATGAGAAACATATTGCATAGATCGAAGGCCAGTGGAAGTCTAATCAGTGGGCAATTGAGTTAGGAGAATTTGACATCAAGTATAAGCCTCGGACAGCCATCAAGGCTCAGGCACTGACTAACTTCGTGGTTGAATATACCATTGGCAACCAAGAAGTCGGGGGGGAGGGGCAGGATATAGGACCCCATGTCGGAAGTGAACTTCAGAATAAAATGAGGAACTTGTACCTGATCAGAAAAAGTATTGGCTACTCTATTTTGACAAAGCATCAAAAACAAAATCAAGTGGTGCAGGCCTAGTCTTGCAAAGCCCCGATAGGTTTACAGTTGAGTATGCTTATAAGTTGAATTTTCCAACAACCAACAAAGAAGCTGAATAAGAAGCCTTGATAGCCGGATTAGGCTTGGCTAGAATCCTGAGGGTCAAGAACCTCAAAGTCTGTGGAGATTCAAGACTGGTAGTCTCGCAAGTGAATGGTAAGTTCGAAGCCAAGGAGGAAATTATGGCGAAGTACTTAAGGATTGTGAAAGTTGTGATGACTCAGTACGATGAGTGCTATGTGGAGCACATTCCAAGGGAAGAAAACATTAAGGCCGATGCCCTATCTGAGTTTGCCTCTTCTGAGATAGATGTTGATAGTAATTTTCTGCATAAGTTCGTTCGCAGGGAAGGACTAATATTAATATAAGTTCAAGGTGTTACTTCCTAAAATCTAGAAGTGAGAAGAATAATTGGATGTTTTGTTTATAACTAAATTAAACTAATAATAAGCAAGTAAAACTAAGTTTTATCGATATGGAAAAATAACCCGAGAACTAGGGTTCTTAAATTGGTTCAATGATGTTGATGTAACGCGATATATACTTCTCGTACTTTGCTAAGAACAATTCTTCTAAACTTTATAATGGTCGCTCCCAAGATACAAGATAGTGCCTACAACCATATCTCAAAAGTCACTCCCATGATCAATCGAAATACAATTATAAACTATTAAGACCGAAGAATTATAGGTTTCACAGTACTTCTTATTAATCTCCCGATTCAATAAACAAACTATGTCTACCAAATCATGAACAAGAATTATGAATCCTCTCCCAATTCATCACAATTCCTATAGATACAATTAAAGGTTCGCGACTCCTTTAATTGGGTTAAGTCCTAAATGATAGATTAGCAAAAGTGGAGAATTCACAGCACAATCAAACAAACATATATCACCAATGAAGACTACCTAATTCTCGAATTAGAGAATTAGTTACCCATGCTAGATAAAGAAAACAAACATATATTAATGGGCAAAATCATTGTTACAAGAGAATAGAGTAAAGAAAATACAACTTGAAGAATCTCTTAAATCTTGGATGGAATCCCTTCAATCCTTGCTCTCAATTCCTCTCTCAAAAGTTTTTCTATCTCTCTCTCACTCTCCCCTTGTGCGATACAATGAAAGCCCTCGTTCCAATATTTTTATATACTTGGATGGGCTTTTTAAAAGTCATACATGGTAACTAAAAACTAATTACAATTAAATAAATAAATCTATTTTTATCCAGCTCAAGACCCTGAATGTGATGCTCAGGCCCCCTGAGCATGATACAACTTCCCTCAAGGCCCCTGAGTGCTAGGCTCAGGTCCCGATCCTCCAAATACTGAAAATTTTGGTTTGTTCAAGGCCCTTTAGCCAAGGCTCAGGACCTATTTTCACTAATTATTGTCTCCTTTCAGCATGCCTTTTTATCCCCAACACTTGCTCATTTGGAATCTCCTACAAACATAGAAAACACCCACTTAGCATCCATGTAAATTATATAACCAATAACATTATAAATTTATTGATAGTAATTTTCTGTATAAGTTCGTTCGCAGGGAAGGACTAATATTAATATAAGTTCAAGGTGTTACTTCTTAAAATCTAGAAGTGAGAAAATAATCGGGTGTTTTGTTTCTAACTAAATTAAACTAATAATAAGCAAGTAAAACTAAGTTTTATCGATATGGAAAAACAACCCGAGAACTAGGGTTCTTCAATTGGTTCAATGATGTTGATGTAAAGCGATATCTACTTTTCATACTTTGCTAAAAACAATTCTTCTAAACTTTATAATGTTCTCTCCCAAGATACAAGATAGTGCCTACAACCATTTCTTAAAAGTCACTCCCATGATCAATAGAAATACAACTATAAACTATTAAGACCAAAGAATTACAGGTTTCACAGTACTTCTTATTAATCTCCCGATTCAATAAACAAACTATGTCTACCAAATCATGAACAAGAATTGCGAATCCTCTCCCAATTCATCACAATTCCTATAGATACAATTAAAGGTTCGCGACTCCCTTAATTGGGTTAAGTCCTCAATGATAGATTAGCAAAAGTGGAGAATTCACAGCACAAACAAACACATATCACCAATGAATACTACCTAATTCTCGAATTAGAGAATTAGTTACCCATGCTAGATAAAGAAAAGAAACATATATTAATGGGCAAAAATCATTGTTACAAGAGAATAGAGTAAAAAATATACAACTTTAAGAATCTCTTAAAGCTTGGATTGAATCCCTTCAATCCTTGCTCTCAAATCCACTCTCAAAAGTTTTTCTATCACTCTCTCACTCTCCCCTTTTACAATACAATCAAAACCCTCGTTCTAATATTTTTATATACTTGGATGGGCTTTTTAAAAGTCATACATGGTAACTAAAAACTAATTACAATTAAATAAATAAATCTATTTTTATCCAGCTCAAGACCCCTGAATGTGATGCTCAGGCCCCCTGAGCTTGCTGAAGCTTCCCTCAAGGCCCCTGAGTGCCAGGCTCAGGTCCTGACGCTCCAAATACTAAAAAAGCTGGTTTGTTCAAGGCCCTTAAGCTAGCAAAGGCTCAGGACCTATTTTCACTAATTCTTGTCTCTTTCAGCATGCCTTCTTGTCCCCAACACCTTGCTCCTTTAGAATCTCCTACAACATAGAAAACACCCACTTAGCATCCATGTAAATTATATAACCAATAACATTATTTACATAGGACCAAAGCATCATAAAACAATGCTTTTGAGGATTAATATGAATCAAAATATCTATATTATAACTGTGAGGCCCCCAGACCCGGGGTCAGGGATCTAGGGTAGTCAGTGTCTATTTATTCCTTGCTGTACCTGTATTACTCACAATATATATACAATCCACCTGCTCATGACCCCACAACATATATAATCTCACACATACACACACACACACACACACAGGCTAGAGTCTCAGAAACGACACACTACAATATCTGCGAAATAAAATATAGTTATTACAATACCCAAATGTTTATTGAATCTTACTACTGATGCAACCTCTAAGTGGAGGCGCGTCAATGACTCAAACGTTTAATTCTCATTATCCTTTTACACAAGTCATACTTATATATAAAGCGGACTAGCAAAAGCTGCAGACCGATCCAACTAGTCCTTACTATCTCAGGGATCGCTGCCATGAACTGCTCACAAAAATGCCTTGAGTTTCCCACTTGTTTGCGGGGTGTGTGACGGATCCTTGGCATCCTGCTTAGCTGCTATATAATATATAAAACAAAGCAAGAGTGAGCGAAAGCTCAACAAGAAATAAAATCACGGCAAAATCTGCTTTTGTATGAAATCAGAATAAAACTTGGTATAAGAAAATATCCGTCAAAATACCTCAATATTGAAATTATCTCCTTTACCGAAAAATAATTAAACTCTTTATTATCTCAGTAATTCAACAATTTGAATTTATATCCTTATAGAAAATACTCGAAAACAGTACTACCTCTTTACTTCAATTAATAATACTATCTTTATGCGAAAGATATAAGAAACTCATACTTGCCGTAGCAATTTATAATGACCTGCATCCTTTATTGAAACACTCGAATATTTCCCCTTATTTGGGATTAGTAGAAATTTGGATGCGGTAACCCTGGTCTGGGTAGACAATGTTTAGTAGTTCTAGATACTGCCAGATGAGAATACTGAACTTTGTATAGAGGAGAAATTTTATTTGAACTTTGTGTCAGGAATTCTCAGGCGCACCCTTAGTTCGATGATCATTCGATATGTTGAGGGCTCTCGATCAATTTACTTTTCTACATGAAGAGGACAATTCCGGCTCCCCGTTTTCTTGCCCTGACCCCAAACGACCGTGGTTGGACGATGCGCTACCTTCGCCTCTTACACCATTTTCCCAGTTCTTGACTTGGAATCTGCCTTCCTTGGAACTGAAACGAATTCAAGTTCCCCGGGTGATTACCCATTCACAGATCCTCTAATATCTTTAGGTTACTTCCGAAACAATTGGAAGCTAACTGATAAGCACATGTTGGCTTTCAACAAAATCATTCTGAGCGATGAATAGTGCTCATAAGAATCAAGACTGAGCCTTTATACTCTTTGATGATATGGGAATCCTAAAGAGTAGGACTAGAATCCCAGAATACATTTATGTTATCAACGAAGGGAGAAAACATTTAACTAGCTCCCTAAAACCTCGGATTCCCAACTTTAAACAAGTTCGAAAACATGCGGATACTCAGTAAAGAGTCATTTTATTATTGGAAAAATATTTGGGAATCCCTACAACCTTTTAAAACATTTTTGAAGGTTAGAAAATTTTTAAAATAATTTTTAAAGACCTCAAATGATTTTTAATTAAATATTATGATTTTTAAATCAATTAAAGAAATTTAATAAATATTTAAATAACAAATCTCTATAATTAAATAATAATTCAAAATAATCCTTCGATAATAAAGGAAATTGTAATAACCCAAATTTTTGGTAGAATTAAAACTTTTCTTATTACGATTAAGTACATCAGTGAATAGTGATTTTAATGAACAGTGGTTGTAATGAATGAATATTGCTATGGATAATGATCCCGATACATATGTGTATTTTCTGAACAATGGAATTCAGTGATAGACGATATAGATAAGAATAATCTATCATCCAGGAAATGAGTTAGAGTACTCACAATAATAATTACAAAACGAAAAGAGCAAGTATGTACTAGTGAAGTACAGAGAGAATGAATGTATGTGAACGAAGTTAGAATTCAGAGAATCCAAGCATTGTTTATTCCATCATTGACAGGGAAGTCAGGAAAATAATAATTAGATTATGAATTGAGGATATTAAATATTAGAAGTCCAAGGGAGGATATATTATGAGAGGAGAATGGAATTAAGAATGAAGTCCTAGAGTTAAAGGAAATGAGAACATTTGAGAAATCGCGAGAACGTTTTCTGAGATAAAGAGAAAATGCAAAGGAAATTGGACACAACAATGGTTTGAGGTATTAGGCCACACTATTACAATGGAGTGCAACATATAAATTGTAGCATGTGGATTTAATTGATTTAAATGAAACAAAAGTGAAGATGCAAGGGCATTGGTGGAATAAATCATGAAAGGGCAAGGACATGGAGGTAAATGGCATAAAAAGGGAGTAACATGTTTATAAGCCAACATTTGGCACCCTTTCATTAGCTATCATAAAGCTACTTTTTGGAGGATAATATCAAGTGTTAGATACAAGTTATACATATCATTTTATTACCCACCAAGTTAAGAAAAGAAAGCAAAACAAAACCATTTTCTTTCAAGAAGAAAACATTCGGCCAGATATCCAAAAGCTCAGTAAAATGAGCATATCTCCTTCATTTCTCAATGAAATTTTTTGTTCTATAGCTTGTTGGAAAGGTATTGAGATGCTCTACAACTCTTCTTCAGGAGCCTTGTCCAGAAAAGCATGGTAAGTCTCTCGTTATTGCAGTTCTTTGAAGGGGTGAATAGTAACTCCAAAATTACTAAGTTGTGTTCTTGTTTTGATGATCAAGATTTAGCTTCCTAGGGACTATCTAAGGCTTACTGAAGGATCATCAAGCTTTGTTAGTGTTATTAGAGCATCAAGGAAGCTATAAACCTCAAGCTTACTTTGTTATATTAAGAGTTATATGCTAAGTTTTAAAATGGTTTCAAGATGTGTTCATGTTAGTGTACTTAGTGATTGTTTGGCTTTGTTTTAATTTAAAAAAATGGTGGGTGTTGGATTGTAGCCACACCACTGACTTTAGAGACATGTGTAGGTTGTTTGTTGAGGTTGTGGATGTATGGTATGCCCGGTGTGTCTTGGTTTTGTTATGACAAAATGGAAATGTTCGAGTTATAGCTGTCGTAATGGTGAAATTTCTTTAAGTCTTAAAAACAGTCAATACCCGAGACATTAAAATGAATTTTAGCACCACCACTTCCTATGGTTACAAAGATATGGTTGTCTAGTTTGTTTTGCCAAAAGAATTGAGTTAAAATAGTTTACGGTTTAGGAGTTATGCTAGTTTTAGTGAAAGTGGGTCAAAGGATTTTATCGCAGAAATGTAACCATTTTGATGATGATTTCGAGACCCTTAATTGTCGAATTAAGATGTGAAATTTTGTGATAAAATGCTATGGATAGTTAGCAAGGTGTGTGCAAAGGTTTCAAGTCAAAAAGATTATTTTCCGATTTTATAAAAATGCGTAAGCTGAGGTTGCGCAAGTGAAAACCCCTAGTAACGTGACTTTGAAATAAACTTTATAAGTGATTAAGTATAACTTGAATTCGAGGACCGGGTTCGAACCAAACTTATGACTTAAGTAATTGTCGATTAACATGGACTTGGTATGAACCTAAAGCGAGCTAGTAATGCCTTGGTTGTGTTTCGCTTACGTGTTTAAACATTGAGTTATAAGTGGATTATCGAGGGGATTAACCGTATGTTTTTTCATTTGACTTTGTCTAGATTGTCCGACATTGTCGCGAACCCCTATCACTTCTCGAGCATCAGGCAAGTTTTCTAAATCTATACTTTGAAGTATTGATTATATAATACTGCTTTTGCCATGTATAAAATTGTACAGTTTTGCGATATATCTTATTTCCTGTTGAAATAGAATTTGACCTTTAGATTATATAAGATCTTTTGAGTTAAGTATTTATGAACCGGTATACCTTGTAGCTCTAAATCTAAGTATTTATGAGTTAAGTATTTTTGATTTATAAGTGGATTGTCGGTATTTTGAGATATGTAGATAGCCGTGGAAACCCGGAGGGATTCCAGCGGCAGAATACTATGTATTTTGAGGATTGTTATTACTAAACATTATTTATATTTCCAGAAAGTATTAATTATTTGAAAATGATTTGAGGAATGTTATTTGAATATTACCTTATTCAAAGGTTATTATTTGAACATGATTTGATATTTGGCTTATAAGCTAATATGAGATATTAGTTATAAGCGGGGTTTTACGAATGCCATTGGTGTAAGGCGTATGATTCTTCTTTATTATGGATCGGGAATTGAGATATTTTTGTATATCTTGAAGATTACTTCTGATAAAGATATTGAATCAATATTATTCAATTGTTATTTATTTAATGAATATTATTTTGGAATATTCATTTAAGGTTTATTTTATTTAATGAATATTATTTTGGAATATTCATTTAGGGTTTATTTATTAAGCGAATATTATTTTATATATTCATTTGAGGATTAATCATGAACAATTATTTTGTCTAAAAATATTCTTTAAGCGATTATGATTTAATAAATACTATTTGAATATTTATTAAATACTTTTAAACTAGTTTTAAAAATGGTTTATATTATTTGAAATTTATCTTTGACCCTCAATAATTTTGAAGAATATTTCTGAGCCTTATTATGATTATTTTATCAAGGGGAGGTTCCCAAACTCTGTTTTCCATTTAAATCTATCTTTTAAGAAGATTTAAATGCTCGCTCAAACTTCCAAAATATAGGAACCTTACTTCAGAGACTGCTATTTATTTTGACTTCCCGTTCATAAACTCTTAAAAGAAATTGTTTCCCATTTGCAACTCAGTTGCTACCGGTCAAAATGATTTTTGTTACTTCCTCAACCCTTGAGGAGTGATAAGTGGATTTCATATCCACTTAGAAGGCTTCGTATCGCCTTAAATTGATTAACTTGACCTCAATTATGTGGTGTTTTTGATGTGTTTTAATTTAGTATGTGCAGGACTACAAAGCTAGAAGCAGGAAGTACATTTCAGTGTTTATTGGTGGTTTTGAGCTCAAGAATTGAAGAACGGCAACTCGCAGAAGAATCGAAGTCAAAACACGAAAAATCTGAAAAAAAGCGGAAGAAATTCCAGACAAGCAGAGCGCGGCCGCGTTGCTTGAAGGCGCGGGTGCGCGTGGAAATTCTTGTTGAAGCGCGGGCGCACTAGTGGGTAGCGCGAGAGCGCTTGGGCGGCTGCAAAAAATCCTGTTTTAACTTAATTTTGGATATTTTTTGTTGTCCAAGACGAGTGGGGCTATATAAACACAAGTTAACATCAAAAAAAAAATAACACAACAAATAAATCATAGAAGAGAGCCAGGAGAACAAGATTAGGAGAAGGATTCACCGAAGATCGTGACATCTAACGGAGATCTAGATCTACATCTTTTTTATTCTTCTAATTAGGCGATACTTTTCGATGCTCGTTTTTGGATTTGTTTTCTAAACCTTATTACTCTAGCACTATTGTTTTTATTCAGATCTTGTTTTATATCATGTTATCACTAGATCCCATGATGACGAGCCGTTCGATTATGAACTAATCATTGTCATGGGATTCTAACGGATTTATTTACGGAGTTTAGTAGTTTGATTTCTTTAAAGATTTGTGTGTGATGACTTATTGATTTCCTCGTATGGTTGTACTTATTCTTCTTGGATGCGTAGCTAACATCTAAGTTGTATTGTTAATCTCCATTTAATGCGAAAGTGGATATAGATATTTAGAACTTGCCATGCTAGCATAGGTTTATGGATGTTTTGACATGCATGATTCGTAGTGTAATTTTAACCATCTTACGTTGCCCTATGTAATCTCAATGGATAACTTGCTCTTAAACTGTTATATTTTCAATCCTTATAGACATATAGGGTCTAAACATAATTGGTGTCTACCCAGCTTCTATCTATTTTGTGGGTGTTGAGTGGTTTGGTATACGTATGTCGAAAGGTAGCGTGTACTAATTTCGTGTTGTCCGATTAGTTGTCATAACTGTCACATACACTGATTAAAGGCATAAACTCTAAACGAAGTATTTAATGAAGTTAGGATCCCATGTTTTATCTCTCATAAGTAATTCGAATTTAATCTCATTAGTTAATTAATTCTTAGTATTGTTAAATTGATTGTTAGTTAATTTAGTTAAACAAAACACAAATTTGATACTTGTCATAACAGTGAATAATAATCATACATTGTTGCACAAGTGCATAATCTGAAATACACCAGTCTCTGTGGGAATGAACTCTACTTAATCTTATATTACTTGTGATCGCATACGCTTGCGTGATTTAGTGCGAACAAGTTTTTGGCACCGCTGCCTGGGACTTCGGTGTTTTATATAGCTTATGTGCTTGTCATTAGTGATCGTTAAAGTTCACCGACTCGGATTATTTTTCTTACCTATTTTGCTTTGTTCTGTGTGTTTCAGGTACTTGAGCGTGTATGCAAACACGTTCTCAATCTCGTAAGGATAAACTGGTAGAAGAAGGACTTGAAGCAGCAGTATATATGGGAGAACCAGCAGCAGCAACGAAGGCTTTGAAGGATTATTCTCAGCCGAAAATCAATGACATTCAATCTAGCATTGTCAGACTAGCCATTGCAGCTAATACCTTTGAAATCAAGCCTGGCACGATTCAAATGATACAGAATTTAGTTTAGTTTGGGGGTGCTCCAACGGAAGATCCTAATATGCACATCCGGAACTTCATCGAGATTTGTGGCACTTTCAAGTTCAACGGTGTGTCGGAAGATGCTGTGAAATTGAGACTTTTCCCATTTTCTCTGAGGGATAAGGCCAAGGGTTGGTTACACTATCTACCAGCCGGTTCTATTGTGACATGGAAGGACCTTGCTCAGAAATTTCTTACTAAATTCTTCCCCATGGCAAAAATAGCAGCGATTAGGAACGCTCTTACTCAATTTGCACAGCAGTTCGGAGAATCTTTATGTGAAGCTTGGGAGCGTTACAAAGAGATGCTTAGGAAGTGTCCTTATCATGGAATGCCAGACTGGATGGTGATCAGTTTTTTCTATAATGGGCTGGGAGCATAATCAAGACCAATGCTAGATGCAGCTTAAGGTGGAGCTTTATGGGCTAAGAGCTATGAGGAAGCTTACGAGCTAATTGAGATGATGGCTGCTAATGAATATCAGAATCCAACTCAGAGACTACCACAAGGCAAAGTAGCAGGAATTCTGGAAGTGGATGCAGCTACAGCCATAGCAGCTCAGTTAAAGGATTTGACTATGAAGGTGGGTTCTCTAACAAACTATGGAGTTCAACTGGTGGCAAGTGTTTGTGAGCTTTGTGCGGGTGCACATAAGACGATTCAATGTGCCATATCTAGTGAATCAGCGCAGTTTATGAGCAATTTTCAGAGGCCACAGCAACCAGCTCCAGCCACCTATCATCCTAATAACAGAAATCATCCTAATTTCAGCTGGAGCAACAATCAAGGTGGTATGCAACAACCACAATAGCCTTATCAGCAGTTTCAGGGCCAGCAATATGGAGCTAAGCCATTCAATCCTTCTAGTTTTCAGCAGCAGTATGCTCCAAGGAATTAATTTTAACCTCCGGGGTTTCAACAACAGTCTCATGCAAATGCGGGGCAGTCTTCTACTTAAAAATCTGAATTGGAAGAATTGAGGTTGATGTGTAAAAGCCAAGCAGTTTCGATCAAAAACTTGGAGAATCAGATAGGTCAAATTGCTAATGCGTTGTTGAATAGGCCACAAGGAACTCTTCCTTGTGATACAGAGGCTAATCTAGGCAAGAGGGAAGTCAAAGAACAGGTGAAAGCAGTTACTTTGAGATCTGGAAAAGTCACAAGCGATCAGAAATCAGCAGCACAGGAAGAAGGCGAAATTCAGAACCAGCAGGTAGAGCGCGCCCGCGCCATAGGGAGCGCGCCCGCGCCCTCACCAGAAACAAAAAAAGAGATTCTTGATTTGACGACTGATTAGTTGGTCGGTGAAGTGGAAAAGAGCAAGAATTCTGCTGAAAAATTTATTAAAGAGAAGATTACAGAGAGCAGTCAGATCTATCCCCCTCCTCCATATCCAAAAAACTTCAGAAGCAGAAGTTAGACAAGCAGTTTGCCAAGTTTCTTGAGGTTTTCAAGAAGTTGCATATCAATATACCTTTTGTGAAAGCTCTAGAACAGATGCCGAGCTATGCTAAGTTTATGAAGGGTATTCTATCTCGGAAATTGAAACTCGAGGATTTGGAAATCGTTGCTTTGACAGAAGAATGCAGTGCTGTTCTGCAAAAAAAGTTGCTCCTAAACTTAAAGATCCGGGAAGTTTTACCATACCGTGCACTATCGGCAACTTATCTTTCGACAAGTGTTTATGTGACTTGGGAGCTAGCATTAATCTGATGCCATTGTCAGTCTTTAAGCAACTTGGGTTGCCTGATCCGAAACCGGTTAATATGCCCTTACAGTTGACAGATCGGTCGATCACGTATCCGAGGGGTATAGTGGAGGATGTATCAGTGAAGGTGGATAAGCTGATTTTTCTTGTTAATTTTGTTATACTAAACTTTGAGGAGGATAAGAGGATTCCCATCATCTTGGGAAGGCCATTCCTAGCAACAGACCGAACTCTGATCGATGTGCAAAAAGGAGAGCTTACCATGAGAGTGCATGATTAGAAAGTCACTTTCAATGTGTTCAAGGCAACAAAATATCCGTCAGATTCAGTGGAGTGTTTCAAGGTGGACGTTGTTGATAAGATTGTGAAGAAGGAGATGGAACAGCTAAAAAAATCAGATTCCGTGGAAAAAGCTTCAAGAGGGATTTTTGGCATTGAGACTGAAGAAAGAAAGGGGCTATTTCAGTTGTTGGATGCAACTCCATGGGAAAGAAGAGTTGACATTCTGCATAAGTGTCGTGGGCAAGCTGATTCTAATAATTTTCAGGTGCTAAGTAAGTTGTCAAGTGAGGAAGCTTTTGCACTTGAACTCAAACCACTACCACCTGAGGAGCCACCACCTGATTCACCACCCAATGAGGGTGATCCTGTTGACAGTTAAGTAAGTTCTCTAATATCCTTTTTATTGCCTTCAATGGGGACATTGAATATTTCAAGTTTGGGGTTTATTTGAGGATTAGTAGTTAGTAGAGTCATTGTTCATGTAGAAATCATATTGCATATTTTGCATGTGTAGTAGTAGTTTCATTCATATTATTGCATGACTGTTTCATGTAGAACACTTTGTTTGCATATTTGTTTATGTATTCTATGTGAGTCCATTTAGTTGCATTTTCATAGCATATTTCATGATCCCATAGGACTCGTCTATTTCCGTTTGGTAGGTTGATGTTGATTTGGGTGTGGTAATGATGAATAGAGGGTTGATTTAAGTTCTTATGAATTGACTTGCATGTTTCAGAAACAAAATCTTTACACAGTCTCATTGTTTGCTTTTGGGCTAGATCAGGTCATACCTTGTTTGGTTGTTGAGATTTAATCACCTATTTATATTTAGAATGATCTTTATTCCCTTGATGGCATAGGAGCACTAAAATATAAGTTTGGGGGAAACCAGGGATTTCATGCCAGTGTTAATAAAAGTTAGGCATCAAAAGGCTAGTAGCTGCTCATATTTTATGAGTAGTCTAGGGTTGGATGAGATGGAGCGAAACGCACTCATTCCAAAGTATTAGTGTGAAAAAAAAGAAAAAAAAAAGTTATGTGAATGTGTAGTGCAGAATTGACCACGGGTGAGCTCTTTAATACTCGAGCAATTAAGTTCTAGGGGACTTTGTGCCTAGTGACCTAAGGCTTTTCTGGTCTGGGATCCACTAACCTAACGCTAGCTACATGTGTATTATTGTATAAGTCTTTAGGGGCCTCATCCATTGTACGGTCAAATAAGCATGTGTATTGTGTTATGTGTCATTGTTTGTTTGGTAATTTAGCATGAATCTTTGTCTAACTGAAATGATGACGGAGGTGTCTCTGAGTTATGAAGTGTTTAGCGTTCATTCTATTTACAAACCTGTGATTGTCTTAGCGAAGAATATGTATGATTTTGATCTAGTGTTAGGAGTATATCTGATGAGCATCCCACACACCCATGTTTCTATTCATGTAATGTTAGGATACGGAGATTTAGTAGAGCTCTATTTGGAGTTATTGCATTCTATAAGATATTTTCTTGCTGAATTGGTTATGGTTATTCCGAGGGGATCTTTGCATTTTCATATTAGTTGCATTCATGCATTGCATTTGTATGTGTCGAGTCTGTTTAAGCTTGAGGACAAGCATCGGTTTAAGTTTGGGGGTGTGATAAGTGGATTTTATATCCACTTAGAATGCTTCGTATCGGCTTAAATTGATTAACTTGACCATAAGTATGTGGTGTTTTTGATGTGTTTTAAGTTAGTTTGTGCAGGACTACAAAGCTGGAATCAGGAAGTACATTTCAGTGTTTATTGGTGGTTTTGAGATCAAGAATTGAAGAACGGAAACTCGTAGAAGAATCGGAGTCAAAACACGAAAAATCTGACAAAAGCTGAAGAAATTCCAGACAAGCGGAGCGCGGGCGCGCTGCTTGAAGGCGCGAGTGCGCGTGGCAATTCTTGTTGAAATGCGGGCGCGATAGTGGGTAGTGCGGGAGCGCTTGGCCGGCTGCAGAAAATCCTGTTTTAACTTAATTTTGGATATTTCTTGCTGTCCAAGGCGAGTGGGGCTATATAAACACAAGTTAACATCAGAAAAAAAAACAACACAGCAAAGAAATCACAGAAGACAGCCAGGAGAACAATATTAGGAGAAGGATTCACCGAAGATTGTGACATCTAACGGAGATCTAGATCTACATCTTTTGTATTCTTCTAATTATGCGATACTTTTGGATGCTCGTTTTTGGATTTGTTTTCTAAACC
Source organism: Saposhnikovia divaricata (assembly GCA_036435485.1). Lineage (NCBI taxonomy): Eukaryota > Viridiplantae > Streptophyta > Magnoliopsida > Apiales > Apiaceae > Saposhnikovia > Saposhnikovia divaricata. Next base: position 133,895,958 of record CM071600.1, read on the forward strand.
TTATTACTCTAGCACTATTGTTTTTATTCAGATCTTGTTTTATATCATGTTATCACTAGATCCCATGATGACGAGCTGTTCGATTATGAACTAATCATTATCATGGGATTCTAATGAATTTATTTACGGAGTTTAGTAGTTCGATTGCTTCAAAGATTTGTGTGTGATGACTTATTGATTTCCTCGTATGGTTGTACTTATTCTTCTTGGATGCGTAGCTAACATCTAAGTTGTATTGTTAATCTCTATTGAATGCGAAAGTGGATATAGAGATTTAGAACTTGCTATGCTAGCATAGGTTTATGGATGTTTTGACATGCATGATTCGTTGTGTAATTTTAACCATCTTACGCTGCCCTATGTAATCTCAATGGATAACTTGCTCTTAAAATGTTATGTTTTCAAAAATTATAGAAATATAGGGTCTAAACATAATTAGTGTCTACCCAGCTTCTATCTATTTTGTGGATGTTGAGTGGTTTGCTATACGTATGTCGAAAGGTAGCGTGTACTAATTTCGTGTTGTCATAACCGTCACATACACTGATTAAAGGCATAAACTCTAAACGAATTATTTAATGAAGTTAGGATCCCATGTTTTATCTCTCATAAGTAATTCAAATTTAATCTCATTGGTTAATTAATTCTTAGTATTGTTAAATTGCTTGTTAGTTAATTTAGTTAAACAAAACATAAATTTGATACTTGTCTTAGCAGTGAATAATAATCATACATTGTTACATAAGTGCATAATCTGAAATACACCAGTCTCTGTGGGAACGAACTCTACTTATTACTTGTGACCGCTTACGCTTGCGTGATTTAGTTCGAACAAGGAGTAAGATTGATGGAACAAGTTAATATCCATTAACAAGCAATAGCTTGGGAAATATTGATGAATTTTCCTTTCAAAATCTGATACAACTACTTTGTGGAGTTGTATTAACAAGCATTATACTTGGGGAAAGGAGGACGAACTTTACGTTTCAGAGTCATAGATTCTATTCGAACTAGGAGTCGTGTAAGAGGCCGAGTGGCGTCGGTCCATCATTGGCCCAACCGTCGGCCAGGGAGTTCTAGGGGGAGGTGGACAAGTAAATCAGTATGTTCTTCCTTCTACATATAGAGAAACAAATCTTGAGATGCATAACGTACGACTGATCATCGTAAAGTTGTGGCTTCTACGCGTCAATACTCCAGTATTAGTTTATCATCCAAATTTAGATATTTTCTACAACATTATCGAGAGCACCCCGATCGAAAAGCTACGGCTGGGTGACCGATAAGTGTTGGCAGGGTTTGGAAAGTGTTTAAAACTGACGTTACAATGGATCACCTTGTAACTTCATCTTTTATCTTGTATTTTATGACTCTATTGATACCTTACATAACATGAGTTGTGATAAGGAGGTTATTGATATTGAATCACCTTATAACTTCATCTTTAAAGTTATATGTTGATATTCTGCTTATATTTTATATAGCAGATATTTTACGAAAATGTTATATTGAATTACCTTGTAACTTCATCTTTTATATTATACTACAACTTTGTTCATAGTATGAATAACAAAGTTTGCAGAGATATTATGAAAATGATAATTGAAGTACTACAATAGTACTGTTTTTGAATATATTCCGATAAGGAAATACTTTCGGTAAAAAGATATTTTGACAATTATTGCCTTATACCCGCTTTATTCTGGGTTTAAGTTAAAGGCAGAGTTATGCCATACTTTCATTACCTTGCTGAGCTATTGCTTACTCTTGCTATTGTTTTATATATATTATAGAGCAGTGAAGCAGAATGTCAAGGATACAACACATACCTCGCCATCGAGTGGTAACCGTAAGACGTTTTCCAGAAGCAGCTTCTAGCAGTAATCCCGGGAGTAGTATGAACAAGTCGGATCAGACTGTAGTTTTGTTATTCATATTATGTATAAATATGAATAGTATGAGCGGATTGTAAGCATCAGAAGACATTTGGGTATTGTAATAATAATCATTTATTCCGCAGTTGCTATATTGTGTCGGTTCTGAGACTTTAATCTGTGTATGTGTGTGAGATATATATTGTGGGGTCACAAGAAGTTGAATTGTGTACATTGCGAGTAATACAGGTAAGGCAAGAAGTAAATGGATCGTGACTACTCTAAATCCCTGACCCCGGATTTGGGGCTGTTACAGAAATATTCAAATAATATTTCTTAAGTCGTTTCCAAGTATTTAATGCTTTCTGGAAACATAAATACTGTCTCGAAAATAAACAATACTCTGCCTCTAGGATCCCTCTGATTCCCATCACAATCTCATTATCGAAAAATACCGATTCCCGGTCTAGAATCGAAACCAATGAACATGCTCATATACTATAGAGCTACAAGATATACCGGTTTATAATTACTTATCTCGAAAACTCGTATATAAACCAAAAGTCAAACTCAATCTTAACACGATATAACATTTATCGCAAAACTGTATAACACTATATATGGCAAAAGCAGTATTATATAACAATACTTCATAAGTATAAGTTTGGAAAAACTTGCCTGATACTCGAGAGGTGGTAGGGGCTCGTGACGGTGTCTGGCGATCTAGACAAAGCAAATGAAAACATTTGATTAATCCCCTAGATAATCCACATATAACTCAATGCTTAAACACATAAGCGAATCACTACCAAGGCATTATTTGCTCGCTCTCGACTCATGATAAGTCCATGTTAGTCAACAATTACTTAAGTCATAAGTTTGGTTCGGAATCAATCCTCGAATTCAAGTTAAACTTAACCATTTTCAACATTGGTTTCTAAGTCTTGTTCTTCGTGGTTTTCACTTGCGCAACCTCGGCTGACGCATTTTTATAAAATCGTAAAATAATCTTTTGGACTCTAAACCTTTACACAAACTTTTATAAATGATCATATCATTTATCCTCAAAATATCATACTCTAGTTCGACTCTTTAGGGTCTCAAACATAACCACAAAGTTGGTACTTTTCTGCGACATCATTCCTCGAATCGCTTTCACTAAAATGGTCATAACTTACAAACCGTAAACTCTTTTGACACGATTCTTGTGGCCATGTAAACTAGAAACCAAAATATATACAATCATATGCAGTGGTTAACCTTTAAACAATTTTATCGTCTCGGGCTTCAACTGTTAAAGTGGTTTACAAAAATTGGGCATTACGACGGCTCTAAATTGAACATTACCATTTTGTTTCATCTCAAACAAGCCAAAAAAAGCAACCCATACTCTAATATCACAACCCAACACTCTTACATTACCTCTAAAGTCAGTGGTAAAGGTAAATGGTCACCACTCTACATAAACATATCAAAATAAGGCTTAACAATCATGTATGTCCTTAATAAGCACTCATCTTTACACTACTTGCAAAAACTCCCTTAAAACTCATTATAACTCATGCATGGTTTAGGGTTTTAACTTCTTGGATGCTCGAAGAACAATATCAAAGCTTGTCACACCTTGGGTTAGCCTTGAATGTGTTTAACAAATCCTAAAAGACATGATCAAAACATGAAAATAACTTAAAACACTATTTATCACTATTCATCATCAACTTTGCAAGGTTATCTGACAAAGCTAGAAATATCTTTTGAAGCTAAGATTTTAACCATACCTTAGTCTCTTCAATACCTTTCTTTTGAGCTATATATCAGCAAAAACAAAGCTTGGGAGCTATGGTTTTGCTCCTTGGAATTCAAGAAGGGCCGAATGTCATCTTCTTAATGATGTTCTTGGTTTCTTTTTCTTTTCCTTCTTCCTTTGACTAATTCAACTACTTTTTGATCTAATATCTAGATAATATCAGCTGGTAGGATGAGATTGATAGCATTGGGGTAAGAGCCAAGTAGCTTGGATAAGTATTGATCATTTGTTTGATTTATGAAAATGATTTAAGTGATTTTAATCACTTAATTCCTAATTGTTCATGATTTAATCTTTGATTAAATCATTCAATCCACTTGATATAATTCTCTTGATGATCATGTAGGACATTTAATCTTGTTATGAACTCAATCTAAAATCCATAATTCGTTCGCTTTATTGCTTATTCTCGTTATAAAGTTCTAGTGATTTCTAGAACGCTCGTTTCACTATCTCAGTGGATTTCGTTCAAATTTCTTAAATCACATTTAATAAAATACTCAAATATAAAATCCTTGAATCCTCAATTTAAACATCACATTCCTTGATAATACTGATATACACTTCACTGCCCGGTCAAATATTACACCAAAATACAAATTGGAATTTCTAAAATTCTGATCGTCTTTACATACACTTATTTACTCCGTGAATCACTAATATGACTTCGAAATATCCATACCACGTCCCGTACATAGGGTGGCATGAAAAATTTCTTAGTTCCCAAAATCACTATTCATCCATGCAAAACACTATTCACGCATGCAAAACACTATTCATCATAAAGTGAAAATTTTTCCCCGAATACAGAAATCAGGTTTATTATAGTCTCCCCTCCTTAAAAGGATTCCGTCCCGGAATCAATCGGTAAAAAGTCGAGGGTATCTCTCGTGCATTGCACTCTCAAGTTCCCATGTCGACTCTTCGACATTCTGGTTTCTCCACAGCACTCTCATAAGTGAAACACTCTTGTTCCTCAGTACTTGTTCTTTCCTATCCATGATTTCCACAGGTTGTTCTTCATAGGTTAGATCTGGCTGAATATCTACCTACTCGTACTCTATCACATGTATGACATCCGCATTATACTGGCGTAGCATTGACACATGAAATACATTATGAACATGGTGTAAATTTGGGGGCAAGGCTAGCTCGTAGGCTACCTTCCCGACGCGTTTTAGAATCTCAAATGGCCTAATAAATCTCGGGCTTAACTTTCCTTTCTTCCCAAATCTCATCAATCCCTTCCACGGGGATACTTTTAGCATCACAAAATCTCCTACCTCATATTCTTTCTCTATGCGGGCTTGGTCCGCATACTTTCTCTGTCTATCTTGGGCTGTCACTAGCCGTTTCCTGATACGCTCTATTGTTTTTCTGGTCTGTTGGACTAGCTCGGGTCCCAATATTTTTCTCTCGCCTACCTCTTCCCAACACAAGGGAGAGCGGCATCTCCTTCCATACAGGGCCTGTGACGCCCTCCCAATCTGGGGTCTACATCAGGGAGTCACTAACACACTAGATACAAACACCCTAAAATAAATAAATATAAATAAAGCATGCTTACTGACCCCAACTCTACTCACCTAGTTCTTTCACTTGTAATGGTATGACACAAGCAAGCCAACGTCTAACTATTTATTATTACAAACCAGATTCGAATTAAAATCATTATTACAAACCCTTGATCAAAAGTTCTATCTTCCAATTCTCACAACTAACTCAAAAACTCTCCTCACTGAGCTATTATTGCATCTACCTCGGGAGCTATCTCAAAAGAAACCAGAACAGGGTCACAGAAGGTGCACTTCCTCGCAGTCTGTCTAGTACGAGCCATGATCACAAGCTACTATCAAAATGGTTAGACAAAATAACAATAAGCTAACGCTCAGCAAGTAACTAAAAATCTCAAATTAAAAGCAGTATAACAGGATATTAAATGGGTGACATTAGATCAAGAGATATCAATATGATAACTGGAAACTGAAAAGTAATACTGGTACTTGAATATAACAGGAGTTCAACTGATGAACAGGACAGCAATGATTACTAAAATATGTGTAAAGCAATTGACATTTCCAATGGTAAGCCAATTTCATTTCACAGTATATAAAATTTATCATTCACTTTAGAAACTGATTGGAGGTTTTACTTCACACAGACAATACGGGTGATCAGCCCATAAATTCCCCATAATGGACACAAATTTCCTCTGGACATTAATCCTTTCATTAGGATAACTTGGGTTCCCAAGAGGCAACACATTGGCCTATAAGGGTGTTGGACTGGACAGACCAGAACTACATCATAATATACACAATCAGGCGGAACCGGCATTACCCGTTCGTTCAAGCCTCTCCAATCATCAGGAATCCGTAGAAACCATTTTTGACAGGGTTCCTAACATTTTATAAATCACATTCTGAAAACATTTAAGATTTAGAAAACCCTTTTTAAAGTTGGAAAACACTTGAGTACTTAAATCCTTTCAAAAACCTTTACTCCGAAGTACCTTCAACTCACTGATAACAAATCAACCCAGTCTAAGTAACTTCAAAGTATTTTAAAAAAATAATTCATTTGATTTGCAATGATAAAAGTCAAAGAGTTTGACTAAGTTCTCTGATATCAAGGTAATACAGGTACAAGTCTGAATCAAGGAGATATAGACTCAAAAGTAATCAAGGCTTTGATCAGGGTACAAGGAAAGAAATTTAAGTCAAAGGTCAAAGATGTACATTTGAAATAGTTAAAGGTAAATAATCAAGTTATAAAGTTTAAGGAACAACAACAAAGGTAATCAAGTTCTTAAAACAGTGATTTGGTCACACGGAAGTTTTACAGGTTTTAAAGGTCAACATAGTATCAACTAGTCACGGACACAGGTTATCTAGAACACTGGTTTATCTATCAGTCAGTATGGTTTAATTATGGCAAGCTGTTGGACATATATGGTCAAGAAGCAATTAGAAAGAATTATGCTGTTTTAAGGTTATTTGCAATTATACAGTAAATTGACAATAGAAATTTGGGTTCATGCAAAGGTAAGGGTACAAGCATATGAATAGTAGGATAGATATATTTAAATCAACAGGCTATAAACAGTTTCAAGAATACGAACTTCAAGAAGAGACAGAGTTACTTGCCTACGGTAGAATGCAACAGCTAACAGCTCAGTCACTGATATTCAACCTTAGCCTTTCCTTTGTTGCTAGGTCCTACGTCCTTCGTACCTACATAAACCATATCACTACTTTAGAATACTATACTTCTTAATCGCCTAATCCTAATCTACCCAAATGATTCTTATAACGCGTTAGCGCTTGATACATATAACTTACTACTATAAGATAAACACTTAACACATAGCATCCATAGCATGCAATCACGTAAGCCACTTAAACACATATCACACAATTCCAATTTAACTTGAATCAGCTTATATCTTTACACTATAAACTTTATGACTTGTAATTCTAACAAAAATCGGGCAGTATTTCCTCTGTATTATGGACTAGCCAGTCAGAACCTAACCGACTCAAATCACAACCCAAACATTCTTAATGTATCTCTAATCCATACTCAACTCAAAACCATACTTAAAAATTGCAATTTACATACTTACGATACTAACTATCAAAAGTATATCAATCTGTCGTATGACTATTCACATAAGCATATAGATTACACCACATTATACTAGTTCCATCAAACACTTATACTATCATACAAACCTGAGAATTCTACTTACATGACCACTAATTACCACTTAACATGTAATCATTAAAATTCACATTAATCAATATGATTTAATCTTATAATTCGAATAAATCATAATTATTAGCAAAAATTCGAATCTTAGTTTTATAAAATCTGAAAATTTACCAAGCATGATAATTGTGACTAATTAATCATCAAAAACATTGCTTAACACCTTTAATTGTTAATATCAATCATTTATTTGAATTGTATTTTTAACAATTAATTCGAATAATTCGAATTATATACAAATTAATTACAAAAATTCACCTGCATCTCCACAAATTCATTTCTCACCTATTTAAAATCTGAAATCAACAATATATATCAAAACCTCATTCAAACGCATAGATTATCAAGTAACAAATTCGAAAAATTCAAAGTAATTATATATATATATATGTTTCGAAAAATTACAAAAACACAAAGATCTTGACATGCAATTGATTTCATCCACACATATCAACTTTAAACCAATAATATGGACTGTAAGAACAACAAACCACCCCCACCAGTCGGCCAATCGCCGGAAATAGCCATGGTCGCCGGTGGGTTTTGACCACACTCGAAAACAAGCTATAAACTTCTCCAGAACTCGATTTTTGATTAGAATTAACAGCATAGAGACTCAAGAACACCATTACAAGGCTTTACAGCCCTTGCATGTCAAACCCCAGCAAGATACACACACAAACGAGCATATATACATACATATAGTTTGAAATTTGGAATAAGAACACAAGAATAAAGATTTAAACAACCAATAGAAGAATTTTACAAGTGATTTGATGATGGTTTGGTGAAGAATTCGAAGTGGGAGGGAGATAGAGTGCAGCAACAGTCGAGAGGAAAGAAGTAGTAGTGGGAATGAGGAGGAAAGGGGTGGCGGTGGTGATATAACCCCCTTGGGGTAGTTTGGTAATTATACAAAGCTGAAATTCTAGAAATTCAATTTTTAATCATATTAAAATAAAATAAATAGGGAATTAAGAGAAAAACAATTTTTAAAATTCTAAAATAAAATTTATGAAATTAAAAACCTCCCCAAATTTTTAAAATAATTTTTGAGTCAGAAATGAATTTTATAGGAATTTTTGTAATAAAGAATCTTTAAAAGAAATAAAGCTTTTTAAATCATTTTAAAATACCAAAACACACAATTAAATACTCGCACTAATTTTAAAAACTAAATAATATCTCAAAGATGATAATGCAAAAGATTTCATGATTTTAAATGACTCCAATGATTTTATAAGATTTTTGGAAGATTAAAAATGCATGTTTAAAATAGTTTAATGCATAAAAAATGCAATTAAAATTCCGCGAACACATACGACACATACCAATTATCATATAAGCTCAGAATCATGATTCCACACATAACTTGACTTCACAAAATATTCATGTCACATTATTCACATTTATCAATTAAATAAACTCTTTTATAATCGCGAAAAATTTTAGGTCGATATAGCCTTCCCCCCTTAAAAGGATTCTGTCCCCAGAATCTCACCTAAGTAAATAGATGAGGATACTTGGCAAGCTTCTCGCACTCAAGTTCCCAAGTTGACTCTTCAACTTCAGGATTCCTCCACAATACTTTAACCAATTTAACAATCTTATTCCTCAGCTTCCTATCACTTCTATCTTGAATTTCTACTGGTTGCTCTTCGTAAGATAAATCTGGCTGAATCTCAATGGGCTCATACTCAATTACGTGACTCGCATCGGGATTGTACTTCTTAAGCATAGATACATGGAAAACATTGTGAATCTGGTACATGTGCGGTGGCAACGCCAATTCGCAAGCAATTTTCCCAACTCGCTTTATAACCTCAAACGGTCCTACATACCTTGGACTTAACTTTCCTTTCTTACCAAATCTTGTAACTCCTTTCCACGGTGAGACTTTTAGCAACACTTGATCTCCTACTTCAAAACTCATATCCTTCCTATTTAAATCAGCATATTTCTTCTTTCGGTCCTGAGCAGTAACCAATCTTTTCTGAATAACTTCTATCTTTTCCTTCGTCTGCTGGAGCAGTTCTGGTCCTAAAATCTTCCTTTCACCAACTTCTTCCCAATACAGTGGTGATCTACACTTCCTTCCATACAAAGCTTCATACGGTGGCATTCCTATACTTGCATGATAACTATTGCTATACGAAAACTCAACTAATGGCAGATGTTCATCCCATCTTCCTTTAAAATCCAATGCACTAGCTCTTAACATATCTTCTATGGTCTGAATAGTCCTTTCACTTTGTCCATCTGTCTGTGGATGGTAAGCTGTACTCATCCTAAGTTGGGTTCCCAGGCATTCTTGAAATTATCGCCAAAATCTCGAATTGAATCGTGGGTCTCGATCAAATACTATCAAAACAGGAACTCCATGACGTGACACTATCTCTTTCAAATACAAATGCACTAAATTATCCAATGAAAATCTTTCGTTAATCGGTAGAAAATGTGCAGACTTCATCAATCGATCAATGATAACCCAAATCGCACCGTGATTCGCTTTAGTCTTTGGCAATCCTACTACAAAATCCATGGCAAGGTGTTCCCACTTCCACTCAGGAATATCCAATGATTGTAAGAGTCCACTTGATTTCTGATGTTCTGCTTTAATTGTCTGGCCACCAAAAGTTTTCCTTCATGTCTCGATACATCTTCGTGCTTCCAGGATGAATTGAATACCTTAAACTATGGGCTTCACTTAAAATATCATTCTTCAACTCCGAAACATTAGGAATCCATATTCTCTTAGAAAATCTTAAAATACCTTCTTTGTCTTTTTTAGTACAAATTTCCTCTCCAGTCAACGTATTCATCTTACAACTCATAACTTCTTCCTGACATCTCTGAATCTTTTCTAACAATTCTGGTTGAAAAGTCATCGTACTAAGAAATTCATCAGCATCCTTTGAATCATATACTTCTAAAGTTAACTTTTCAAATTCTCGAAATAAATCATTTGGCATAGATAACATATTCAGCCTTTCTTTTCTGCTCAACGCATCAGCTACTACATTCGCCTTACTAGGGTGATAACTTATTGTTCAATCATAATCCTTGATTAATTCCAACCATTTCCTTTGCCTCATATTTAACTCTTTCTGGGTAAAAATATACTTCAGACTCTTATGATCCGTGAAAATCTCACACTTTTCTCCGTACAAATAGTGTCTCCAAATATTCAACACAAACACAATCGCAGCTAATTCCAAATCATGTGTCAGGTACTTTTGCTCGTGTGGTTTTAGCTGTCTCAAAACATACGCGATAACGTTTCCATGTTGCATCAAAACACAACCTAATCCTTTGTGTGAAGCATCACTATAGATAACAAAATCTCCTTTATCATCTGGCAATACTAACACTGGTGCAGAAACCAATCTCTTCTTTAACTCTTGAAAACTCTCTTCACACTTATCACTCCAAATAAACTTCTCATTCTTTCCAGTCAACTTAGTGAACGGTGTGGCTATCTTTGAAAAATCTTGAATAAATCTTCGATAATAACCAGCCAATCATAAGAAACTTCTCACTTCGGTAGGAGTTCTTGGTCTACTCCAATCTACTATAGCTTCAATCTTCGCAGGGTCCACTCTAATTCCTTCTTTACTAATCACATGTCCTAAGAATTGAACTTCTTGCAACCAAAATTCACATTAAGAAAACTTTGCGTATAATCTTTCCTTTCTTAAGGTTTCTAATGTGATCTTCAGATGCTCGGCATGTTCTTCGGGGGTTCTCGGATATATAAGGATGTCATCAATAAATAAAATTATGAACATATGCAAATACTTCTTGAACACTCTATTCATCAAATCCATAAATACAGATGGCGCATTCGTTAATCCAAAAGCCATCACTAAGAATTCGTAATGTCCATATCTTGTCCGAAAAGCAGTCTTCGGAATATCCTCGGGCTTAATCTTCAACTGATGGTAACCTGATCTCAAATCAATCTTGGAAAAGTAAGCAGCATTCTTCAGTTGGTCAAATAGATCATCAGTCCTTGGTAGTGGATACTTGTTTTTAATAGTCAACTTGTTGAGCTCTCAATAATCGATACACAACCTCATGCTTCCATCTTTCTTCTTAACAAATAACACAGGTGCTCCCCACGGGGACACACTCGGCCTTATAACTCCTTTATCCAATAAATCCTGTAGTTGAGTAGCTAAGTCTTTCATCTCTGCAGGTGCCATTCGGTAAGGTGCTTTAGATACAGGCTCGGTTTCGGGTGCTAAATTAATCAGAAATTCTATTTCTCTATCTGGAGGTAATCCGGGCAATTCGTCGGGAAATACATCAGGAAACTCATTTACAACTGGTATACCCTCCATCCTTGGAACTTGTTTCTCCACATCAACCACGTGTGCCAAATAAGCTTCGCATCCTTGTTTTGACAATCGTCTTGCTTTCATAAATGTTAGAAATTTCTTATCTTGCTTCTGTCCTTGAAACACTACTTCACTACCGTCTTTGGCATACAACCTAACTTGCTTCTTTCTACACTCAATCTGCGCATTGCACTCGGTTACCTAATCCATTCCTAGAATAACATCAAACTCTCCCAACTTAAAAGGTAATCGATCTGCATAGAAAAGATATCCTCCGATCTCAATACTACAATTAGGACATTCTCGATTTACGAAAATCTTATCCTAGTTAGCCGCTTCTATTACTAATGCCTTTCCTAAGGGAAGAATCTCACAGTGCAACTTATCAAGAAATCTTTCTGATATAAATGACTTAGCAGCTCCAGAATTAATCAATACTTTAGCTTTAAAAGAGTTGACAAGAAGCGTACCTGCAACCACATCTGCATCATGAATAGCTTCTTTGACAGACGTGTTAAAAGTACAAGCTCTGTGTTGAAGTGCTTGATACGGTGCTTGTTGCGGTGTTGGTGGTGCGGTGATCCTCAAAACATTGGAAGTTTGAACAGGCTCCTTATAGTTACGAGCAATGTGTCCAACCTTTCCACATTTATAACAAGTCATTCCCACTGGTTTCACTCCTGGACATTCATGAGCATAATGTCCCTTCTTTTGACACTTATAACAGACAATGTTAGGCTTGTTGCAAATATCCGGGTGCTTCTTTCCACAAATCTTGCAGTCTTGTAGTACGGGTCTTGCTATAGCCTGAGGGTTATATAACGACTTAGAAAATTGCGTATTTAAATTTCTTATTTAATATTAAATGTGGATTATATGATGTGAATATTTGAGAAGGTCAATGTATGTGATATTGTGTGCATATGTTTACATGATGATTTGGGTGTGCCGTGTAAGTCTGTGTAATTTTATTTGTATTTTTGAGGATTTAAATATGTTTAAATCATGCATTATTGATCTTCTAAAAATTTTATAAAATCATCGGAGTTGTTAAAAATAATGAAATCTTTTGTGTTATCATCCTTATGATATTAGTTAGTTTTTAAAATTTTTGGGAGAATTATTTTGGGCGTTTAAGTATTTTAAAATGATTTTAAGAGTTATGTTGTATTTAAAGGATCAAAACTTGCGAAATTCATATTTAATTCATTTTGATCCTAAAAACGTTTTAAAAATACATGCGTGTTCGTAATTTTATACTCTTTGTTTTAAAAATAAAAATTTTAATTTTTACAATTTTCTATTTAATTTCGATTTGTAAGAGCTGTTCATTAGTTTTAAAAACGAAGAAGTAGTGTTTTAATTGGGCCCGAGAGGTATTGTTAGTAGTAATATTATGTATTGGGCCCAGCCCAATAACACACACGAACACAACACACGCTCAAAAACAGAATCGGGGAGAGAGAAAGTAAAATTGGGGGGAAAATTAGGGTTTATAGAAATTGAATTTGGGGATTCCAATTGGGGTTTCATTGTTTCATTGTTGAAATAAATTGAGTAACTTATATATATACCAAAATTTATAGAAGTCTTAACGATCATGCAGACCAAGAAATATTATACCAAAATTATGAAGTTGTTTTGCACAAGAAGGGGATGTTAGAAAGAAAACAGTTAAGTCGAAGCATATTTCAGTACTTAGTAGTTTTAATGCGTATTTTGATAGATGACTAGGATTGTCATCAGACAAAGATGTAGAAGTGGTTTGTTATTTATTTTCCAAAAATAGGATCAGTTTCAAGGAAGTTCAATATCGGACGATGTAAATGGACATGTTGGGGCTAGCAATTTAATTAAAGATTTTTGCAAGAGAAGGTGCATGTTTTGCCTAAAGTTGATTTATAAATGGACTAGGATCCTTTGAGGATAGAAACCTTAAGTTATTCGTGAGGCACATTTTGAGTCGATATGGACACGATGAGTGATTAGTGATGATGATTGGTTGGATGAAAGCACTTACCATTTGATGGATACGATGAATAAGATTTCTAGCAGCATTCGAATGAAGAATTTAATTATTTTCATAGATGACATTTCAAGATATTCGAAAATTTGTGGAGAGTATGTAGATCAATTGAGAGTAACCTTAAGAAATTTCAAGGGAAGAAGATTTTGTACAAGAATCTTGAATGTGAATTTTGGATGAGAAGGAACCTAGTTTTAAGACATGTGGTTAGAATTGAAGAGAAGGAAAGAGAATTTTATGAAGACGAAGCATTATTGAAGTGGGAAGGACCCAAATTGCCATCAGAGGACGGAAGTTCTGTGAGATTAACCAGGGACTACTAAAGATTGTCAAAGGTTTTATCCAGATAGCTATAGTAGGAAACAAATTTTACCAGAGAAAACAAAAAGGTTTGAATGGACAGAGGAGTATGAAGAGAGTTCCAAAGAGTGAAGAAGGGTTAATAGCCACTCCAATGATAGTGAAGTTTAAACGATTTCGAAGATTGTGAGTTATTGTTGAAGACGTATGACTGATGTGACGTATGTCAAGTCAAATTTTCTTGCTAATGAAAATTAGAGTTAGTTGAAAAGTGTTGAATTGAAAAGTTAATTTGTGGTTGGTATTACAAATTGAGTATCTCATTATTTTGTTCTTGTGGTAGAGGATGTTGAAGCCAAGGTTATAGAGTTTATTAGTTTTTAGAAAAAAAAATTGCAAATTTCAAGGATAGAATATTTTCGGAGATATTTTATTTCAAAAGCTTTTTATTCAAAAGGGTTTTCAGTGGATAAAAAAAAAGATTTTTGATTTGTTTTAAACCAAATTGTTTTTGAAGGAGTGAGAATTAAGTTGTAAACCGAATTGTGGTTGACGCGTGTGCCAGGATGTGAGAGGTTGATCGTGCTATTCGATTTCAAAGACGCGACCAAGAACAAATGATATGAGGTTAAATTTTCAGATTGAATACTCAACAAAACAATGGGATTAATGATAGATAGAAGTTTCCCAGTTATTCCCTTCTCGATCTACATTGTACATTGAAAGTGGAGTAAGAATGATTGGGGGATTCCTTGATATTCTTTTTCTCAAAGTTTTATCTGAGGCACTATGGTTATATATAGGAGTGTGGAGGTTGTACCAATTGTATGTTGTTGCGAGTCAAGGCAGATTACGCATTTGCATTATTATGAATGATTGGCTTGGTGTTGAAAGCGTTTACGCAAGGTATAGTTCGTTATACGGAAAGGTCATGCCGATTTTCCAGAAAGAAGATATTCGCCTGTGTGTGGAAGCGTCTAGAGTTAACGAGACTTGTAAACCAAAGGTTTAAGTTTATGTTGAAGTTGAGGGCTTACGGGATAAGCCTATTGAGGTATGAGTTGATATAGAGGAGTCCTAGAGTTGAGAATACAACCTAGGAAATTGGAAGCGAATGTTTGTGGAGTACCGTTATTTGTGTTCTTAGGATTGATTCTGAGGAAAGAATCCTTTTAAGGGGGAAGGATATAACGACTTAGAAAATCGAGTATTTAAATTTCTTATTTAATATTAAATGTGGATTATATGATGTGAATATTTGAGAAGGTCAATGTATGTGATGTTGTGTGCATGTGTTTACATGATCATTTGGGTGTGCCGTATAAGTCTGTGTAATTGTATTTGTATTTCTGAGGATTTAAATATGTTTAAATCATGCATTATTGATCTTCTAAAAATTTTATAAAATCATCGGAGTTGTTAAAACTCATGAAATCTTTTGTGTTATCATCCTTATGATATTAGTTAGTTTTTAAAAATTTTGGGAGAATTATTTTGGGTGTTTAAGTATTTTAAAATGATTTTAAGAGTTATGTTGTATTTAAAGGATCAAAACTTGTGAAATTCATATTTAATTCATTTTGATCCTAAAAACAATTTAAAAATACGTGCGTGTTCTTAATTTTATACTCTTTATTTTAAAAATAAAAAGTTTAATTTTCGCAATTGTCTATTTAATTTCGATTTGTAAGAGCTGTTCATTAGTTTTTAAAAACGAAGAAGTAGTGTTTTAATTGGGCCCGAGAGGTATTGTTAGTAGTAATATTATGTATTGGGGCAAGCCCAATAACACACACGAAGACAACACACGCTGAAAAACAGAATCGGGGAGAGAGAAAGAAAAATTAGGGGAAAAATTAGGGTTTATAGAAATTGAATTTGGGGATTGCAATTGGGGTTTGATTATTTAAATAATTGAGTAACTTATATATATATATATATATATATATATATATATATATATTTATATATATATATACGTGTGTGTGTGTGTGTATATGCGGGTGTATGTGTGTGTATGGCGTGGGTTGAAGGAGGAAAAATGAAAAGTTTAATTTTCGCAATTTTCTATTTAATTTCGATTTCTAAGAGCTGTTCATTAGTTAAAACGAAGAAGTAGTGTTTTAATTGGGCCCGAGAGGTATTGTTAGTAGTAATATTATGTATTGTCCCAAGCCCAATAACACACACGAAGACAACACACGCTGAAAAATAGAATCGGGGAGAGAGAAAGAAAAATTGGGGGAAAAATTATGGTTTATAGAAATTGAATTTGGGGTTTGAAATTGGGGTTTGATTGTTGAAACAATTGCGTAACTTATACATATATATATATATATATATATATATATATATATATATATATATGTGTGTGTGTGTGTGTGTGTGTGTGTGTGTGTGTGAATATACGTGGGTGTATGTGTGTGTATGGTGTGGGTTTAAGGAGGAAGAGGAACCACCGCGCGGTGGCGGTGGCCGACGGTGGTGGTGGCGTGTTCGTCAACCCAGGGCGGAGGAAGGCATAAGGAGCATGTGGTAGGCTGCGTGGGTGGTGTGCGCAGCGGGAAAAAGAGAGAGAGAGAGAGAGGTAGTGGTGGCGTGTTCGTCAACCCAGGGCGGAGGAAGGCAAAAGGAGCAAGTGGCGGAGGAAGGCATAAGGAGCAAGTGGTAGGTTGCGTGGGTGGTGTGTGTAGCGGGAAAGAGAGAGAGAGAGAGAGAGAGAGAGAGAGAGAGAGAGAGAGAGAGAGAGAGAGAGAGAGAGAGAGAGAGAGAGAGAGAGAGAGATGGAGAGAGAGAGAGATGGTAGGAGAGGTAGAGGGATTGAACCTAGAAAGAGGAAGGGA
The DNA here is from genome assembly GCA_036435485.1 of Saposhnikovia divaricata. NCBI lineage: Eukaryota > Viridiplantae > Streptophyta > Magnoliopsida > Apiales > Apiaceae > Saposhnikovia > Saposhnikovia divaricata. The sequence goes on from CM071600.1 coordinate 133,912,919, forward strand.
GACTCCGGCGAGATTGATTTTCCGGCGGGTCGAATCGAACCCAAATGGTATCCTATATTATATTTATTTATTTAATTGTTGTAAGTAAATTAGATTTTATTTGGATTGCGAGAATATTGTTGTAGTTCCCGTATTTAATTTTGAGAGTATAGTTAATTGTAATTGTCGGGATTAATTGTGAGTCTGATTAAATGTTCGGGTTTATTGATTGTTAATTGTTAATTGCTAATTTCAGTTGTCGAAATTATTTTGTGGTCTCGTTAATATTCGGGTTTAATGATTGTGGGTTATTATTATGATTTTGGTATTAATTGAGGTTTCGATACTATATTCGGGTTTATTAGTCGTTAGTGGGTAATTATTAATTATCGGATAATATGTGGAGTTATATGGTTTTACTAGTTGTAAATGTCTATGTGCTAAATGCCATAAGTTGAGTCATAGTAATTGTGGGATGTCATAATTGTTAATTACTTGGTGTTGGGTTGTAAGTGGTTAATTGATTGTCGGTTATTGGTAAATAGTACTTGGGGTTAAGATGATTTGATTAAATAATGTATAGTTGTTTAAACTATATATTTTTGGTATAAATGTTGAGTGGTGGCTATTGAGCCTTACCACTGGCCTTAGAGGTCCTTGATAATGGTTAAAAGATGTTGATAAAGTATGGTTTACCTTGTGGATTGTTTTGATTGAAATTGAGGGGCTGTGACCCCGGGATAGTCCAAATTTACAAAAAGGTTATTTCGAAATTTTCTTGTAATAAGAATACATTTCCTGGTTGTGTATTTTTCAAATGTTATGTATATAGTAAAGATAAACTGTTAGTTAATTTTTTTAATTGTTTATGTGCTACAAGTCTGGGCGGTTACTTTCTTACGTGTTTAGGTGCTTCATATCTGGGCAGTTCATTTCCTTACTTGTTTACTTTTATGTTGTTGCAAGTTGAGGCAGCTTTATTTTAGTAGTGTATATACAGTTGAATTATTGAATTGAAAAACAGGTGGATAGTCCTATTTACGAATACTTCATGCCGAAATTTTCTAAAAATCCCCTGTATTTAAATTTATTTAACTTATTTAATTTCAATAGTCTAAATGCATGCGTTGAGTGTTAATAGTTTATGTATATATGTATTAGTTGATTGTCTCGATGATTAATTGTTTGTTTTGAGGATTAAGTTGTTGTATTGTTTTGAAGTGTTTGGCACTGGAAACTGTCCACTTTAAAAAGGGGATTCTTTCTATTTCATCTTCTTTTGCTAAATTTCATATGTGCGTAGTAATTGGAAGTATTAAATGGCAATTTATGTTATGTGTATATGTGACTTAGTTGGTAATACTAAAACTATTTTATGAGTATAACCGGATGTGTTCTGTATGCGTTATATGTGTGAAGCGTTATAGGATGCGTATGGGTAAATTAGAGCAAGTAGTAAGGTTTTGGTTGGATTGGTACTGAAATAGTACTTTACCTTATATAGGTACGAGTAGGAGACCCAGCCAAGAGCAGTGCACGGGTAAATGGAATTTTGAGCAGGAAGATATTTATCGAAGCCGACGAATGTATTGACATGAAGATTGACGAGTCTTAGGGAAAGATAGAAGTAGAGCCGAGTAAGAGGTTAACATGCAAAGAAGTAGAAACTGTGATAAAGTGAGTGATAGATCGAGATGTTGGAAGTGGAAGCTTCGTATATTGAGGCAAGTGTTTCCTCACTTATCGTCCAAGTGATGCAAATCTGTTCCTATTATTTATAAAATGCATCGGTCAAGTGATGTTTACCAAGTGACGTTCTTCTTCAAATAGCAGATGAATGTTTATTTTCTGTACCTATAGTTCAAGTGCAAATTTTCAAATGATTTCACAAATAACTTTTTTTTTATAATAATTAAATACATGGTATGTTATTGGATTCCTCATTAGAGTACCATTTCTTTTATTTTATTCCAAAAGTGTTTAAGGAACATTCTAAAACAGAGGAAATCCAAGATGTTAAAATCTTATAAAAATCTTTTAGCATGATTCCTGATTATGACATATTTTCACCCGGTGGACCCTCTTTAGGGGAGGTTTTCTTTAAACTAACCTACAATTAATTATCTTGGAACTATTTTACAAATGAACATTTTAAACTACTTGATTCACTTATGTTGATTCAAAGTTTACAATGTGCTGGAAAATTTTATTAAATGTTTAGCACTTGACCATATCCTCGTTTTATCGTATATTCTCAGTTGTGGTTAATCATGTTGCCAGTAAATTCTTTCTTCGATTCAATCAATGATGTATGACCCCAATTATTCGTATCGAACTTGTCGATACCTTTTGAGATTGCTGTTCTTCATTTATTACCCCTTTTATCATGTCAAACTTGTCGACACCTGTTGATTGTGAATTCTTCATTGACTCTCGAATTATGAGTTGTTCTGGAACGTGAGTTTTCCAGTCGGTTGGTTGGCAAAGGTTGTCGATTGTCCCGACACCTAGAGCATTTGAGATAGAATTGGAAGGTTTTTAAAATGTGGGCCGTAAGGGTCGGACCAAATTCGTGGTCGAAAGTTAATAAGGCCAATGTGTGCCGTGGATCCATTATAGGACAATGTTGTGTGCGTTTGTCCGAGGTTGGTGCATGACTGATCAGCAGCCTAACCTTGTTATGTCTTTTTTAAAACATATATTTATATAAAAATCCAATTCTGATCTCAATATTAAGTTGCTTTAAAGCCTGATTCCTTTGAAGCCTATGATGAGTATCTTTGAATATCAGAACTTTTATCAGTTCTCATTGTTGATGCATTTTATTCTAGCGGATCCCTGTTGGCTCATCTTGGAGTTATGATATTTAATTTCTCCAGCTGATTTCTTTCGTACCATGTGATGATTATTCTTATTTATCAGAACCATATTGTTCATGATATTGCTATAGCTGTTTACACTTGCTGAGCATAGTTGGCTCACTCTTTCTTGTTGTTTATTTTTCTTCAGTTAATAGAGATTAGTGGACCTTGAGGTTAGTGAGTTTTCCTGCTCCAGCAGCGAGAGGTGACGTTCGAGTTGTTGGTTTCGTCGGGTAGTGATCTGAGCTTGTCAGAGGTTGGTTTACTAGTTCAGCAGAAGGACTTAGTTTGTTATCAATTTGTATAACAATTTTATTCTGAGGCTGGATTGTAATAATGTAATTTGATAGTTTGTTTCATACCATAACCTGTACGCGATCTTGGATCAGGGGTGTGATATTATTCATATATTGCTTATATCCATGTTTGTATTGTGTTAGTTGTGGTCCGTGGCCCCGAATCTATACCCCGGATTATGGGATGCCGCAAGTTAACTCCTTGAGGTCTACGGTCTTGTCCTCCGTTACCACTCCTAATTCTCTGGAAATTCCTATTTTCTCCTTGCTGATTTCCAAACCTTCCTTTGTTCTGAAAACTATTCTGACCTTTTGGTTCTTGACTCTTTTCTACTTTCTCAAACTTTCCCTTCTTCCCAACCTTCTCTTTCTGATTCAAATCGATTTCACCTTCAATAATCATCGCTTTCTGAACAACAGCCGTATAAGTTCTCAACTTAAATGCAGCTACTCTGCTTTTTAACCAAGGCTTTAGTCCTTGTTGAAATTTCTTAGCCATACTAGCTTCATTCCCTATATACTGGGGTGCAAACCTAGATAACTCAGTAAACTTGGCTTCATACTCAGCCACTGTCATTCCTTCTTGCTTTAACTCTAGGAATTTAACTTCTAACTGATCCTGCAGATATCCTGGTAAATACTTAACTCCACAAATCTAGGCCAAGTGATCACTTCTCCTTCTGCAGCCTTCACTGATTCCCACCAAAAGTTGGCCTCTGATCTCAAATAAAAACTAGCAAACTCCGCCTTCTTGTCTTCTTCAACCCTAACTAATGTAAAGGCTTTCTCGATATCCATTAACCATGACTTAGCCTCTATAGGGTTTAAGGTACCTTTAACTCAGGTGGGTGAACAGCTTGAAAAGATTTAAAAGTTGTTGCAGGTTGGCAGCTTGGTCCTGTTGGTGTTGAAGAAAGGCAGCAGTTTGTTGTTGTAGTAATTGAAACATTTTGGCCATTGTAGGGTTATCTTAATTTTGCTGATCTTGGTTTTCTGTATTAGTGTTTTGACGGTTTCTTCTGGGAGGCATCTTTCTGTTAAGAAAAAGAACAGTAGGTAAACAACATGCAGGTTTATATGAAAGAAAATAGGTTTCAACCGTCTGGTACCAATAGACGATCGGTTCTTTTGAAGCAATACAATATGGGTACAGTTTAAAGTAATGCTACAGGTTGATATGTGAACAGATTAATAAGTAGGGAAAGACGATATGGGAATGCGGTATATAAAGACAATATGTAAAAGCGGTAAGTAAAATCGCTGGCACAGGGATATATGAAATATAAACATACGTTGCTAAGGATGAAACGATCCAACAACATAAGTTAAGGGTATTCAAACCCTTCTACAGACTGAGCGGCAGAAAAACAAACTAAAACAACTATCCATCTACTAGCAAAAAGGAAAGCTGGAAAAATATCCTGTGCTAGTAGTAAAAACAACTAAACACTAGTGGGCTCTAACAGATGTCCCACTCATCCGGTCTCATAGCTGTAGTCATCTACGAGTCTCACGGAGCTCAGACAGTGTCCAGCAAACCACACTCGAAAGCCTACGGGCCTCGGCTAGTATATCATGTGTGATAAAATTCCGGTGTAAACGGTGCCTAACAGCATCCTCCAACATCCTGATACATCCTCTCCAGTCAATAGTAGTCAGATCTACTCGAAGCTGCGCCTCCACTTTCATCTTCTCGATAAGCTCCTTCAGCTCCGCATTCTGACCAGCCAAACTCTCGTACTCGCGTACCATATCCTCAAAGGTGCTCTCAGGTACGGGCTCAGGAACCGAAAAAGATCCGATGGAAGACTCACCGTGCTCAGTGATAGATAGGGTCACGGTTGGTACTGGGATAGGAACAGGCACGGACTTGGTAACAGGGGGTACAAGGGTGTCGGCACGGGCCGGGGGACTCTCGACCTCAGTCTCAGACATCACCTCAGTATCAGACTAAACCTCAGCATCGGCATCAGACATAATCTCAGAAGGATCGGACTCCTCGGATGAACTATCGGAATCGGGAAGTAAAGGTGCATCATCGTCCAACTCCATATCCTGTAGTAATAATATATATATATACACGCAGAATATAAACGTTATGATAGGTTAGTCCTATAAAATCTAACGCAATGGGAAGAACCTAATCCTATATCACTCCCTAACACCTATCACTCTCAAACCTAATTGTTTCTACTCCTTTTGTTAGTGATCCTAAATCCTGGCTTGTTTCAGTGACCAAAACCCATAGCTTTGATACCACTGTGGTGCCCTCCCAATCCGGGGTCTAGATCGGGGAGTCACTAACACACTAGATACAAACACCCTAAAATAAATAAATATAAATAATGCATGCTGACTGACCCCAACTCTACTCACCTAGATCTTTCACAGGTAATGGTATGAAACAAGCAAGCCAACGTCTAACTATTTATTATTACAAACCAGATTCGAATTAAAATCATTATTAAAAACCCTTGATCAAAAGTTTTATCTTCCAATTCTCACAACTAACTCAAAACCTCTCCTCACTGAGCTGTTATTGCATCTACCTCGGGAGCTATCTCAAAAGAAACCATAACAGGGTCACGGAAGGTGCTCTTCCTCGCAGTCTGTATAGTACGAGCCATGATCTCAAGCTACTATTAAAAGGGTTAGACAAAATAACAATAAGCTAACGCTCAACAAGTAACTAAAAATCTCAAATTGAAAGCAGTATAACAGGATATTAAATGGGTGACAGTAGATCAAGAGATATCAATTTGATAACTGGAAACTTAAAAGTAATACTGGTACTTGAATATAGCAAGAGTTCAACTGATGAACAGGATAGCAATGATTACTAAAATATGTGTAAAGCAATTGACATTTCCAATGGTAAGCCAATTTCATTTCACAGTATATAAAATTTATCATTCACTTTAATAAAACTGATTGGAGGTTTTACTTCACACAGACAATACGGGTGATCAGCCCATAAAGTCCCCATAATGACACAAAGTCCCTCTGGACATTAATCCTTTCATTAGGATAACTTGGGTTCCCAAGAGGAAACATATTGGCCTATAAGGGTGTTGAACTGGACAAACTAGAACTATACCATAATATACACAAACAGGCAGAACCGGCATTACCCGTTCGCTCACGCCTCTCCAATCGTCAGGAATCCCTAGAAACCATTTTTGACGGAGTTCCTAACATTTTATAAATCACATTTTAAAAACATTTAAGATTTAGAAAACCCTTTTTAAAGTTGGAAAACACTTGAGTACTTAAATCCTTTCAAAAACCTTTACTCCGAAGTACCTTCGACTCACTGATAACAAATCAACCCAGTCTAAGTAACTTCAAAGTATTTTAAGAAAATAATTCATTTTGATTTGCAATGATAAAAGTCAAAGAGTTTGACTAAGTTCTTTGATATCAATGAAATAGAGGTACAAGTCTGAATCAAGGAGATATAGACTCAAAAGTAATCAAGGCTTTGATCAGGGTACAAGGAAAGAAATTTAAGTCAAAGGTCAAAGATGTACATTTGAAATAGTTAAACGTAAATGATCAAGTTATAAAGTTTAGGGAACAACAACGAAGGTAATCAAGTTCTTAAAACAGTTATTAGGTCACAATGAAGTTTTATAGGTTTTAAAGGTCAACATAGGTTCAAATGGTCATAAACATAGGTTAACTAGAACACTGGTTTATCTGTCAGTCAATATGGTTTAATTATGGCAAGCTGTTGGACATATATGATCAAGAAGCAATTAGAAAGAATTATGTTGTTTTAAGGTTATTCGCAGTTATACAGTAAATTGACAATAGAAATTTGGGTTCACGCAAAGGTAAGGGTACAAGCATATGAATAGCAGGATAGATATATTTGAATCAACAGGCTATAAACAGTTTCAAGAATATGAACTTCAAGAAGAGACAGAGTTACTTGCCTCCGGTAGATTGCAACAGCTAATAGCTCAGTCACTGATACTCAACCTTAGCCTTTCCTTTGTTGCTAGGTCCTACGTCCTTCGTATCTACATAAACTATATCACTACTTTAGAATACTATACTTCTTAATCGCCTAATCCTAATATACCAAAACGATTCTTATAACGCGTTAACGCTTGATACATATAACTTACTACTATCAGACAAACACTTAACACATAGCATCCATAACACGCAATCACGTAAGCCACTTAAGTACATATCACACAATACCAATTTAACTTGAATCAGCTTATATCTTTACACTATAAACTTTATGACATATAATTCTAATGAAAATCGGGCAGCATTTCCTGTGTATTATGGACTAGCCCGTCGGAACATAACCAACTCAAATCACAACCCAAACATTCTCAATGTATCTCTGATCCATACTCAACTCAAAATCATACTTAATAATTGCAATTTACATACTTACGATACTAACTATCAAAAGTATATCACTTTGTCGTATAATGACTATTCACATAAGCATATAGATTCCCCCATATTATACTACTTCCATCAAACACTTATACTATCATACAAACCTGAGAATTCTACTCACATGACCACTAATTACCACTTAACATGTAATCAATAGAATTCACATTAATCAATATGATTTAATCTTATAATTCGAATAAATCATAATCATTAGCAAAAATTTGAATCTTAGTTTTATAAAATCTGAAAATTTACCAAGCATGATAATTATGATTAATTAATCATTAAAAACATTGCTAACACCTTTAATTGTTAAAATCAAACACATAATCATTTATTTGAATTGTATTTTTAACAATTAATTCGAATAATTCGAATTATATACAAATAATTACAAAAATTCACCTGCATCTCCACAAGTAATTATATATATATATATATATATATATTTCGAAAAATTACAAAAAACACAAAGATCTTGACATGCAATTGATTTCATCCACACATATCAACATTAAACCAATAATATGGACTGCAATAACAACAAACCACCCCCACCGGTCGGCCAATCGCCGAAAATAACCATGGTCGCCGGTGGGTTTTGACCAAACTCGAAAATAAGCTATAAACTTCTCCAGAACTCGATTTTTGATTAGAATTAACAGCATAAAGACTCAAGAACACCATTACAAGGCTTTATAGCCTTTGCATGTCAAACCCCAGTATCATACACACACAAACGAGCATATATACATACATACAGTTTGAAATTTGGAATAAGAACACAAGAATAAAGATTTAAACAACCAAAAGAAGAATTTTACAAGTGATTTGATGATGGTTTGGTGAAGAATTTGAAGTGGGAGGGAGATGGAGTGCAGCAACAGCCGAGAGCAAAGAAGCAGTAGTGAGAATAAGGAGGAAAGGGGTGACGGTGGTGATATAACCCCCCTCGGGTAGTTTGGTAATTATACAAAGCTAAAATTCTAGAAATTCAATTTTTAATCATATTAAAATAAAATAAATAGGACATTAAGAGAAAAACAATTTTTGAAATTCTAAAATAAAATTTATGAAATTACAAACCTTCGCAAATTTTTAAAATAATTTTTGAGTCAAAAATGAAATTTATACGAATTTTTGTAATAAAGAATCTTTAAAAGAAATAAAGATTTTTAAATCATTTTAAAATACCAAAACACACAATTAAATACTCACACTAATTTTAAAACCTAACTAATATCTCAAAGATGATAATGCAAAAGATTTCATGATTTTAAATGACTCCAATGATTTTGTAAGATTTTTGGAAGATTAAAAATGCATGTTTATATAGTTTTAATGCATAAAAAATGCAATTAAAATTCCGCGAACACATACGACACATACCAATCATCATATAAGCACAGAATAATGATTCCACACATAACTAGACTTCACAAAATATCCATGTCACATAATTCACATTTATCAATTAAATAATCTCTTTTATAATCGCGAAAAATTCTAGGTCGTTATAGGGCCTCGTAAGTGGGCATCCCTATACTGGCATGGTAACTGTTGTTATAAGCAAATTCAATCAATGGTAAGTGGTCGTCCCAACTTCCTCTAAAGTCTATTGCATAGACTCTTAACATGCCCTCAATGGTTTGGATGGTCCTCTCACTCTGTCCGTCTATTTGTGGGTGATAGGCAGTGCTCATACTTAATCTGGTTCCAACATAATCTTGGAAGCTCCTCCAAAATCTGGAGTTAAATCTCGGGTCTCTATTTGAAAAAATAGTTACGGGGACTCCATGTCGAACTACAATCTCTTTGATATAAATGTTTGTTAGTCTATCGACAGTGTATCTCTCGTTAATCGGAAGAAAGTGTGCTAACTTAGTCAATCGGTCGATGATTACCCATATTACATCATGGTTCCCTTTCGTCCTTGGTAATCCTACCACAAAATCTATTGCGATATGTTCCCACTTCCACTCGGGGATCTCTAAGGGTTGTAACAATCCATTGGGTCTCTGGTGCTTGGCTTTTACATGCTAGCACGTTACACATTTGCTTACCCACTCAGCGACATCCTTTTTCATGTTAGGCCACCAATAATACTCCCTTAAATCTCTATACATTTTGGTACTACCCGGGTGAATAGAATACCTTGAACTATGGGCCTCGTGTAAAATCTCATCCTTTAATTCCTGCACATTAGGAATCCATATTCTCGATGCATACCTCATTATTCCGTTTCCATCTCTCTCACATTTGATCTCTTCTCCCATCATTATTTCCTCAGAGGACTTCTCTTCCTCTTCCATTTTCTTTTCTTGACACAACCTAATCTTTTCCAACAACGGTGGTCATATACTAATTTCCATTAGGCCTTCCTGGCCTTCCTCCGGTATCTTTACCTGAATCTCCATTTTCTCGAGTTCTTTGGTCAACTCATCTGACATGGTTATCATCTTAAGTCTTTCCTTGCGGCTAAGGGTATCGGCCACCACATTGGCCTTCCCTGGATGGTAGTGTATCTCACAATCATAATCCTCGATCAATTCTAGCCGCCTCCTTTGTCTCATGTTTAGCTCTTTCGGGGTGAATATGTATTTCAGGCTCTTATGATCAGTATAGATCTCGCACTTTTCCCCATATAAATAATGTCTCCAAATCTTTAGCGCAAAAACTATCGTTGCTAATTCTAAATCATGGGTGGGGAATCTCGTGTCATAATCCTTTACCTGTATGGATGCATACGCGATTACCCTACCGTGTTGTATAAGCACATAACCTAAACCCTTATGATAAGTGTCACTATAAATCACAAAGTCTCCCTTATCATCTGGTAGGGCCAGCATAGGGGCTGACACCAACCTCTTTTTCAATTCTTGGAAACTTTCCTCACACTTTGGGGTCCATTCGAACTTTTCAGTCTTTCTAGTAAGTCATGTCAATGGTGCTGCTATCTTAGCAAAATCTTACACGAATCTCCAATAATAACCTGCCAAACCTATGAAACTCCTCACTTCCGTTGCCATAGTTGGTCTCTCCCAATTTGAAACAGCTTCTATTTTAGCGGGATCTACTAACACCCCCTGGTACTAACCACATGTCCTAGAAATTGGACTTCATTAAGCCAGAATTCACACTTCGAGAATTTGGCATACAACTGCTCCTTTCGTAATATTTCCAACACAATTCTCAAATGCTCTGCATGCTCTTCTTCCGTCTTTGAATAGATCAAGATGTCATCAGTAAATACAATCACAAACTCATCTAGATACTTCTTGAACACTTGATTCATTAAATCCATAAAGGCTGCGGGTGCATTAGTCAACCCAAATGACATTACTAAGAACTCATAGTGTCCATACCTAGTGCGAAACGCAGTCTTGGGTATATCCTCGGGTTTAATCTTTAACTGGTAATATCCCGTCTTCAAGTCAATCTTGGAAAAACACACAGCGTCTTTCAGCTGGTCAAACAAATCATCTATCCTAGGTAATGGATACCCATTCTTAATGGTAAGCTCGTTTTAACTCTTGATAGTCGATACACAGCCTCATACTACCATCTTTCTTTCTCACAAACAACACCGGGGCTCCCCACGGTGACATACTGGGTCTTATCATACCCTTATCCAGCAACTCTTGTAACTGAGTTGCCAACTCTTTCATTTCCACTGGGGCTAATCGATATGGTGCTTTTGAAACTGGGACTGTGCCCGGGGCTAACTCAATAGCAAACTCTATTTCTCGGTCTGGTGGTAATCCGGGAAGATCCTCTGGAAATACATCCTCAAACTCCCTAACCACTGGAATTTCCGTTATACTAGGTGTCTCTTTCTAGGTATCAACCACATAAGCTAAGTAAGCCTCGCATCCCTAGTGCAATAATCTTTTGGTCTGTACTATACTCAAGAATTTCTGAATCTGTTGTTGCCATTTAAATACTACTTTCTTCTTTCCCGGTACTTCTAAAGTTACCTTCTTTCTTTTACAATCAATCTGGGCTCTATTGGACGTCAACCAATCTATCCCTATTATAATATCAAATTCTCCCAATTTAAACAGAATCAAGTCTATTGAAAAATGTCGACCTCCTATTTCTAGGTCACAACCTAGGTGTACAGATTTTACGGGAAAAATCTCTCGATTGGCTATCTCTACTTGCAATTGCTCCTTTAGGGGTTCAGCCTTAAGGTCTAATCGGCAAGCAAAATCTTTTGATATAAACGACTTAGTGGCTCCAGAATCAAATAAAACATTAACACTAGTCGAGTTAAGTAAAAGGGTACCTTCTATCACATCCGTGTTCCATACGGCATCTTGCACAGTCATGTTGAAAGTCCTAGCAGTGGGTGGTCGATTGGAAGCAGTTACACTAGCTCTCGACACAGTCAGGCCTGCTGTGGGGGCAATCTTTCTTCATGTGCCCCACTTTCCCGCACTGGAAGCACTTATATTTGTTCATAGGGCAACTCGAGGTGCATTACACACGCCCCGGATGCTTCTTTCCGCATCTCTTACACTCTAGCACTGGGGGTCTAGATTGACTCGAATAAGATACCCTGTTATGCCGGCCGCCTTGGCCCATGCTCTAACTTTTCGCTTTCTTAACTCCCATATTCCGGCTAGGCTCAGATACTGCCCCTCGGTTAAATTTATTTGGAACACTCCCACCAACGGAGGCTCCTCTCTGACTATTCCACTTTCTCTTCTTTCCTTCTCTCTCTTTCTGGCTCTGCTCACTGCCAACCTCTATGATTGACACTTTCTGCACTAGCGTAGCATAATCTGTTAGTTTCAACATTGCTACACGGTTCTTAATCCATTGTTTCTGCCCTAGTTGAAACCTACGGGCCTTCTTCACTTCTGTGTTCACAAACTCCGGAAAAAATCTCGACAACTCTGAAAACTTGGCCTCATATTCTGCCACAGTCATGTTCCCTTGTTTTAGCTCTAGAAACTTCACTTCCATTTGGGTCTCCATATACGTCGGGAAATATTTTTCTAGAAACAGCAAGCCGAATCTCTCCCAAGTCACAACGCCATTTCCTTCTAAGTTTCTCTTAGCTTCCCACCAGTAATTCGCCTCTCCCTTCAGGAGGATGGTGGCGAACACCATTTTCTGATTCTCTGCAACACTTAGTATTTCAAATGATTTCTCCATCTCTTTAAGCCAAACTCTGGCTTCCACTGGGTCAGCGGTTCCATGAAATTCTGGGGGCTTTAAAGACTTAAAAGCCTTAAATGCATTAGCGCCCGAATTGTCAGGCCGCTGAGGGTTGGGATGTTGGTTCATGTTCTGTCTCAGTAAGTGCATGAATTGATCTATGGGGTGCCCCTCCGGGTTTTCCCCTTCCTGTTCATCACCCTGAAAGTCCTCTTCCTCATATTCCTCCTCATTAAATTCCATGTCTACCTCTTCATCATAATCTAGATCTTCCTCCTCATTATAATCCCGGTCAATCTCCTCATTACTAGGGTTCTGTTGCCCACCTCCCTCGTGGCGGCTACCCTGACCCTCAAAATTATCGGAGTTAGCTCTCGTTCCCATCCTTCTTGGTGGTATTCTCGGATAATCAGAAAGACAAGGTGTATCAGGATTTGTTGGATTTTCAAAATTCAGGGAAATTTGATCAATCTGGTTACCCACTGGTAACACCTGGAAATCAATTTCGAAACCTGAAGGAATATTATAGAATTTAAAATCTTTTATATTTTTTTTAAAGTAAGTGGTCGAGTAAATGTATTTTTTTTTTCAAAAATTTTCGAAAAAATGTAGAACTCGCAATTCTATGAATATCGAAACAGACAGAATCGTAAGCAGTTGTAATATCAGGACAATCGAAGCAAATCTTGAATTTTAACAACTGGAATGGAAACAAATATATACGTCCCATAGAAGGGGAATCAAAAGTTTCGAACTAACACATGCCACATCATCCTGATACATGTACATCCGAATAGTCAATACTACCAAAAGTCAATCTACATATCCACCAGTCTCAGAAGGAACACTACAGTCGAAGTTAGTCGTTCCACAAAATCGGCACTACTAAGGCCATCTGAATCTAGTGGACCATGTTGTCATCACCTATCACGGAATGTCTATGGGATGAGTCAGATCCCTCATCCTCATCATAGTCCCCATGAGTATCTACTCCACGTCCGCTATGGACACCCACCCTTCTCCTGTCACTGGCAACTCTCGGATTTGCTCCTGACTCCTTAGCTTTATCTTGATCATAGCCCTCCTCGCCTCTCGAGGGGTGGCAAACCTCATTAAATCGTGCCACAATCCACTCGTGGATAGTAGCTGACATAACCAACTCCGAGGGTGTGGGTGGGGTCTCCGAGTCATTCGACGAAACATTATCAGCCTCCGAGTCATCTGACGGAACATCATCAGCCTCTGAAGTCTCAGGGGTATAACCATCCGGGTCATCATTATCCGAATGTAACGGGCTCCACTGGGGTATAGTGGGTGAAGGGGACCACTCAGTGGGTAGCGAGTAAAAGCGTGTCTCGCCTCTCTACCCTCATCATCCGTAGGCTCATCATACTCAACTCCAGACCTAGGGAAAATGGGATCTGCCCATAGAAAATCTGCGTCCATCCCTAGGAGCGCATCATCATGTGCCTGCTCGTAGGCCTCAGGATCTAGTATGTCCGGTATCTCAGCCATCTATACACCAAACGAAAATGTGTTACTAACTGTCAGTTCTCAATAAGAAGATGGGTTTTCAAGGAGTAGTTCCCACGCGGGCTTAATCTTAAACAGTCAGGGCTATATCCGTTAACCCGACTACGAACTCGATATGAGCTCTAGGTATTATCATTATTATTATGGGTAGTATTAGACTCGATCTATTATCGTTTCTAAGGACTGTAACCTAATGCTCTGATACCATCTCTGTGATGCCCCCAGACCCGTGGTCAGGGATCTAGGGTAGTCACTGTCCATTTATTCCTTGTTGTACATGTATTACTCACAATATATATACAATCCACCTGCTCATGACCCCATAACATATATAATCTCATACACACACACACACACACGGGCTAGAGTCTCAGAAATGACACACTACAATATCTGTAGAATAAAATATAGTTATTACAATACCCAAATCTTTACAGAATCTTACTACTGATGCAACCTCTAAGTGAAGGCGCGTCAGCGGCTCAAACGTTTGATTCTCATTATCCTTTTACACAGCCATACTTATATATAAAGCGGACTAACAAAAGCTGCAAACTGATCCAACTAGTCCTTACTATCTCAGGGATAGCTGCCATGAACTGCTCACGGAAATTCCTTGCATTTCCCACTTGTTTATGAGGTGTGTAAAGGATTCTTGGCATCCTGCTTAGCTACTATATAATATATAAAACAAAACAAAAGTGAGCAAAAGCTCAGCAATAAATAAAATCACGTCAAAATCTGCTTTTGTATGAATGTTAGAATAAAACTTGGTATAAGACAATATCCGTCAAAATACCTCAATATTGAAATTATGTCCTTTATCGAAAAATAATTAAACTCTTTATTATCTCAGTAATTCAACAATTTGAATTTATATCCTTATAGGAAAATACTCGAAAACAGTACTACCTCGGTACTTCAATTAATAATACTATCTTTATGCGAAAGATATAAGAAACTCATACTTGTCGTAGCAATTTATAACGACATGCATCCTTTATTGAAAAACTCGAATATTTCCCCTTATTTGGGATTTAGTAGAAATTTGGATGCGGAAACCCTACTCTGGATATACAATATTTAGCAGTTCTAGATACTACCAGATGAGAATACTGAACTCCGTATAGAGGAGAAATTTTATTTGAACTTTGTGTCGGGAATTCTCAGGCGCACCCTTAGCTCGATGATCAATCGATATGCTGAGGGCTCTCGATCAATTTATTTTTCTACATGTAGAGGACAATTCCGGCTCCCCGTTTTCTTGCCCTGACCCCAGACGACCGTGGTTGGACGACGCGCTACATTCGCCTCTTACACCGTTCTCCCAGTTCTTTACTTGGAATCTGCCTTCCTTTAAACTGAAACGAATTCAAGTTCCTCGGGTGATTACCCGTTCACAGATCCTTTCATATCTTTAGGTTACTTCCGGAACAATTGGAAGCTAACTGATAAGCACATGTTGGCTTTCAACAAAATCATTCTGAGCGACGAATAGTGCTTATAAGAATCAAGACTGAGCCTTTATACTCTTTAATGATATGGGAACCCTAAACAGTAGGGTTAGAGTCCCAGAATACATTTATGTTATCAACGAAGGGAGAAAACATTTAAATGGCTCCCTAAAACCTTGGATTCCCAACTTTAGACAAGTTCGAAAACATGCGGGTACTCAGTAAAGAGTCATTCTATTATTGGAAAAATATTTGGGAATCCCTACAACCTTTGAAAATATTTTTGAAGGTCAGAAATTTTTTAAAATAATTTTTAAAGACCTCAAATGATTATTAATGAAATAATATGATTTTTAAATCAATTAAAGAGATTTAATAAATATTTAAATAATATTTATTAAACAAATCTCAATAGTTAAATAATAAATCAAAATAATCCTCCGATAATAAAGGGAATATTCAAATAAAATTTCTTAAGTCGTTTCCAAGTATTTAATACTTTATGGAAACATAAATAATGTTTATTAAAACATTTCTCGAAAATAAACAATACTCTGCCTCTGGGATCCATCCGGTTCCCATCACAATCTCATTATCGAAAAATACCGATTCCCGGTCTAGAATGGAAACCAATGGACATGCTCATATACTCTAGAGCTACAAGGTATACCGGTTTATAATTACTTATCTCGAAAGCTCGTATATAAACCAAAAGTCAAACTCAATCTTAACACGATACAACATTTATCGCAAAATTGTATAACATTATATATGGCAAAAGCAGTATTATACAACAATACTTCATAAGTATAAGCTTAAAAAAACTTGCCTAATACTCGAGAGGTGGTAGGGGCTCGTGACGGTGTCTGACGATCTAGATAAAGTCGATTAAAACATTTGATTAATCCTCTAGATAATCCACATATAACTCAATGCTTAAACACATAAGCGAATCACTACCAAGGCATTATTTGCTAGCTCTCGACTCATGCTAAGTCCATGTTAGTCGACAATTACTTAAGTCATAAGTTTGGTTCGGAATCAATCCTCGAATTCAAGTTATACTTAACCATTTCCAACATTGGTTTCTATGTCGTGTTCTTAGTGGTTTTCACTTGCGCAACCTCGGCTGATGCATTTTTATAAAATCGAAAAATAATCTTTTGGACTCAAAACCTTCGGAAAAACTTTGCTAACTGATCATAGCATTTATCCTCAAAATATCACACTCTAGTTCGACTGTTAAGGGTCTCAGACATAACCACAAAGTTGGTAATTTTCTGCGACATCATTCCTCGAATCGCTTTTTCTAAAATGGTCATAACTTACAAACCTTAAACTCTTTTGACACGATTCTTGTGGCCACGTAAACTAGAAACCAAAATCTACACAACCATATGCAGTGGTTAACCTTTGAACAATTTTATGGTCTCCGTCTTCAACTGTTAAAGTGGTTTACAAAAATCGGGCATTACGAAGGCTCTAAATTGAACATTACCATTTTGTTTCATCTCAAACAAGCCACACAAAGCAACCCATACTCTAATATCACAACCCAACACTCTTACATGACCTCTAAAGTCAGTGGTTATGGTAAATGGTCACCACTCAATATAAACATATCAAAACAAGGCTTAACAATCATGTATGTCCTTAATAAGCACTCATCTTTACACTACTTGCAAAAACTCCCTTAAAACTCATTATAACTCATGCATGGTTTAGGGTTTTACCTTCTTGGATGCTCTAAGAACAATATCGAAGCTTTTCACACCTTGGGTTAGCCTTGAATGTGTTTAACAAAGCCTAAAAGACATGATCAAAACATGAAAATAACTTAAAACAATATTCATCACTATTCATCATCAACTTCGCAAGATTATTTGACATAGCTAGGAGTATCTTTTGAAGCTAAGATTTTAACCATATCTTAGTCTCTTCAATACCTTTCTTTTGAGCTATATATCACCAAAAACAAATCTTGGGAGATAGGGTTTTGCTCCTTGGAATTGAAGAAGGGCCGAATGTCATCTTCTTGATGATGTTCTTGGTTTCTTTTTCTTTTCCTTCTTCCTTTGACTAATTCAACTACTTTTTGATCTAATATCTAGATAATATCAGCTAGGAGGATGATATTGATAGTATTGGGGTAAGAGCCAAGTAGCTTGGATAAGTATTGATCATTTGTTTGATTTATGGAAATGATTTAAGTGATTTTAATCACTTAATTCCTAATTGTTCTTGATTTAATCTCTGATTAAATCATTCAATCCACTTGATATAATTCTCTTGATGATCATGTAGGACATTTAATCTTGCTATGAACTCAATCCAAAATCCATAATTCGTTCGTTTTATTGCTTATTCTCGTTATAAAGTTTTATCGATTTCTAGAACGCTCTTTTCACCATCACAGTGGTTTTCATTCCAATTTCTTAAATCACATTTATTAATATACTCAAATATAAAATCCTTGAATCCTCAATTTAAACATCTCATTCCTTGATAATACTGATATACACTTCACTGTCCGGTCAAATATTACACCAAAATACAAATTGGAATTTCTGATTTCCGATCGTCTTTACATACACTTATTTACTCCGTGAATGACTAATATGACTTCGAAATATTCATACCACGTCCCGTACATAGGGTGGCTTGAAAAATTTCTTAGTTCCCAAAATCACTATTCATCCATGCAAAACACTATTCACGCATGCAAAACACTATTCATCAGAAAGTGAAAAAATTTCCCTGAATATAGAAATCAGTGTTATTACAATAACCATGCATCAAATACCCCCCAACTTAACCTTTGCTCGTCCTTGAGTAAAACTGATATAATACAACTATATAAAACCAATTAGTACCACTTCCGTAGGTGATCACGGTTGCATTTGGCATATACAACAAGCCCTTTAAACCCTCTAGGTAGCCTTAGTGGACGAGTGAGGTCTTGTGAGGGCCTATAGTGAATGTACCCACAAAATCCATCTAGCTCATCTAAAAGATTGCTGGCCAATACAACACCACACATACAAGTCTTCTCATGCCACATCAACTTAAGAATCAAAATGAATAATGCAATGCCTTGGTGTCGAAGGTGCAAGTCTTCACATAGTCTACTCAATGAATATGCATAAGTTCTCAAAAGTCCATGTCTAATGTAAGAATAAATTGGTAACCATGCTAAGCGCACAACAGTACATCTTTAAGTCAAAATTTGGGATCTCATATGCAAAAACAAATAATAACTGACCTTTTACTCAAAGGAATATTCATTCAAGACCAAGGGTAAGTGTATCACTCAATTCCAACAAAATCATAAGCATGCTTGAAATTTGGTATCAATCTAACTTTAACAAAACATAAATCAATGATGATAATCAAAAGGTCTTTATTCGGGTTGTAACAGGGCTAAGGACAAGGTATGTCAAGTAAAGCCAAAGAAAGTGAAGTGTTAAAAGCTAGTACCCAACAACATAAATCATTCAACTCCCCATCTATCATCCCCACACTTGGATTTTTTTTTTTATTCTCAATTAACATATAACTTGATTAGTCGAACAAAGGAGGATCACACAATATAAGTATGCTCTCATATAAATATTTTTTCATTCTTTCTTTCCTTTTTCTCTTTTTTTCTTGTTTTTTTTTGCTATTCTTTTTTTTCGAGAGCTAAGGAATAATATATAAACAAATACAATCATCCCCCCATATTCTTATGAAATTTGACTAACAAGTAAACAACCAAACCCGATATTTTCAAAAAGTAATGACCATCAATAAACCCCTCCTTGCACACCTTTTAACTCCCTCAACACTCTACTAGCCTTTGACAATTTGGGTTCAAGTTAAGTAAGGCCAATACAAGAAAAAGGTCTAGGCAAGTAATGTGGTGTGTCATCGGAAAACTAAGATTAAGCTCAACGGGTTAACTAATTGATCATGTATACATTGTGTGGTAATATAGAAAATATAAGGTTATACCTAAATGCCTTTATCATGTTATCATCAAGTAATGTCATGCATTTCAAGAAAGGTCTCAGACAAGTGATAGCAATGCAACAACATGTGGACACTCAAGCAAACGAATATAAAATGCAAAAGATATGCATATAGGCTCAAAAACTCACTTGGTGGTAAAACATAATCAATCATAAGCAAAAAAGTCTCTCTAACGCACCTACTTGTACTCAAAGCATGCAAACCAAATCATCTTGCACATATTCATGTCCTTTTAATTACTTACAACATTCAATAAGTCTACTAGCTTCAGCTTGCTAATGTATGTGTGTGCACAAGAACAAAGCATATCACTTCTCAATCAAAAGCGTCAATAACACAGAATTCCAATAGCATGCATGGGTGCATTAAGGCAAATTACAACAAGTAATCTTCACAAGGCTAGAATTCTTTTTGTGATTTTTAAATTTGTTTAATTTTTTTTTATTTTTTTACTACTATAATATATACCCACACAAATGCTACTACTATAAACACACACCCCCCAACTTAGCATGTTCATTGTCTCCAAGGAACAACATTCACAATCCATAAGAAACTACGGAAATAATTAGTTATATAGTGGACTAGTAAGACATGAAGGAGAAGAAGAAGAAAAACCCCCTTAAATTCTTGCCCCAACGGACCATTGAGACTTTGTTCAATTTCTTGAAGCTGGAATTCAAGCCCTTTAACATGTGATTCAAGGCCTTGAAATTTTCTGCAATCCCCATATTTTGCACTTGTCAAAATATCTTCTCCTCCGCCTGTAGAGTCCATGCACAAAAAAAATATTATACATGTAGTTAAACATAAAATAATACAAATAATAGTGAAATTTCTTGGGTTGCCTCCCAAGCAACACTTGTTTAACGTCATTAGCTCGATGCCTTGAATTCTCTTGATCATTATGGTGGAAATTTCGAAACCATCTCGAATGGCCCAAGTGCAACGTCGACCTCAATCATACTCTTTTCTTGATATTCATGTAATGGAGAAAATAGTCCATCAATTTCATTTAGCTCATCACAAGTATTTTCATCCACTTCTTTCACAAGTTCCTTAACAATATCCACTCCATAACATGCAGCTACAATTGATGGAACTTACATAGCTTGATTAAGATCAAAGTGAATTTGTTCTTCTCCTACGTTCAATGTAAGCGTACCAGCATTCACATCTATGTTGGCTCCCGTAGTCGATAAGAATCGTCTTCTCAAGATAACTGGAATATCAATATCCTCATTCATCTCCAAAACAACAAAATCATAATGGATGACAAATTTATCAACTTTTACCAAAACATCTTCAAGTACACCCGATGGATACTTTATTGTTCTATCCGCAAGTTGAAGTGAAATCCTTATCTTTTTTAATCCTCTGAAACCAAGTCTTTTGTAAATTGAGTGCGTCATTAAACTCACACTAGCTCCAAGATCACACAAAGCTCGTTTCACTACCACTTTTCCAATGGTGCATGGCAAAGAAAAACTCCCAAGGTCATTGAGTTTGGGAGAAATATTGCGTTGAATAACAGCACTACACTCTTCATTAAGAGTGATTGTTTCCATTTCCTGTAACTTCTTCCTATTAGACAACACCTCTTTCATAAATTTAACGTAAAGAGGCATTTGAACCAAAGCATCAGTAAAAGGAATGCTAATATGAATTTCACGAAACATCTTCAAAAACTTTTCATATTACTTCTCTAGCTTCGAATTTTTCAACTTTTGTGGAAAAGGAATTGGAGCACAAATGGTTTCAAGGAAGCATTAGATGTAGGCTTTTCTTCTTTTGGTTTCTCCTCACTCTTCTCAGATGTGACGCCCCTGATCCTGGGTTGACCTCATAACCCAATCCGGGGACGCAAAACAAACCAAAACATCATAATATATGCTTAAACAACTTAATTTAATATAACCAAAGGAAGTTATAACAAAGTCAAGTCTAACGATAACAAGTTACAACATATTATATGCTTCTAAACAACTTCAAAATAGGTCTATTACAAAAGTATTCTTCTTAGAATTCTACACACTTCTTATCCAACTTCGGTAGTTCAGATTATTACATCTTATCCTTTCCTGAACCTCCTCCAACTTTATTCCCTGTGGAAGTTACTGACATAAAAGGGTGAGCTCATAGAGCCTAACAAGCATATATCATACTATTTAACTGAGGGTTACAAAACAAGTAATTTCAATAAGGAAATCCTCAAAATTTCATTGAGTTCATCACAACAAATAATTTTTCACATAATTTAAAAAAAATGAGTATTCAAACACGAGAGATTCACAAGTTCTACTAGTGGGGATCCTGGCCAACTAAACAATTGGTTTAGCTTTACTTCCGATTTGGAAGCATCTTCATCAATTCACAATATCAATGTAAGAATACTCAATTTTCATCAACAAATCATCAAATGTTCATCGAGATTTCAAAAATAATTTAATAAAGCAGTATAGTACGATATATACGTACAGTAAACCGCTTCTACTCTTTACTTCTTTCTTTTTTTCGCAATTTCCCAATATTATCAAATTCGTCTCCCAAAAACTATCCAAAATTTACACTATCATTATTAACACATTATCTCTAATATTACTACTTACCAAATTTCTAAATTAAACAAATATTAAAACAAATTATTAAATCAAAATAAAATAAATAGAAAGTAAAATATGAAGACTTACCAATCGTAAGTTTTTGCTCCTACCTTCCTATTTCGTACACTACAACATATTTATATATGGAAAGGGAAACACAATTCCCTTTCTACTCGATGTGGTACAATGACCAGGAGGCTTCAAAAATAAATAAGTACACTAGGTCTGCCGACACAACAGCAAAACTCTCTTGCATGCAGCATTTTCTAACACCTTTAATTAAATTATAGAAGTAATTCCTTCCTATTTATCCTAACATACTTCCATTTCTGTTTTCAATGTGGTACAAAAGAAGACTCGTAAAAATAATAAAATTCTTCTCCAATATAATTCAAACAATTCGGGCAAGGACTAGTTACGAAGAACACAACTGAACCAACTCTATTGTTCTCATTTTCACTTGTATGCTTGAAGTCAAGTTGTTCCATATATACTCCCAAGTCTTCCCTTTATTTATCAATGTGGGAGTTTATGTTTTTTTTCTCTATGATGACCACTTATCCTACATCGAAACGATTTCTAGAATGACTACTTCTCACGGTCTATAAAACTAAGCAAAGTTATTACCTTAGGCACAAAGAGCTAGTGACCCTCATCTTTGGTTTCAACTTGAATTGAGATGGACCCAAAGATGGAAGTAAGAACAACTTAAGTCACACTCACTCTTAATTCCTACGGCTTGAGTGCTTTAAAGTAAAATAAAATAAAGAATTTGAAGTGATTAAATTATAACCAAGCTTCATCCCACTCGAGTAGGCTTGGAAGGTGATGGATATCTCTTCACTATATATATAGGAATTTGAAGACACAAAGACTTGTAAACGAACTGGGCTTATGGGGGTTAGCTAGTTTAGCTATTTTTCCTTGTCCCACATCGAGACTTTTATAGAAACCATTTTTATTAACCTCTATATAAGTTGGATGAGTTTGAGGAATTATAGTGTGGAAGTTTATAAGCTACCATCTTGGCATCCTTTGGAGCCTATATTTTTAAAGTTTAAACCTTGTCAAAATATGTGATCGTTCAATACCTTAAATCAATTCTAAAAGTCTTGCAACATGAAAGTGAATGCAATATTTTAATGTAAGTTGATTGCCTTTAAAACTGATTCAACTTATTCCCACATCGAAATGGTTTGGAAGTGAACCCCTCCCAAGATTTATATAAATCTAGTTGGGTTCTCCACGTACGAATTTAAAGTGCACAACTTTCACCTTGGCTTCCTTGTAGCGACCTAAATAATCATACTCTTAAAAATTAAATGTGAAATGGATCAAGTGCAAAGTTGATGTAAGAACCCAGATTTTTGGTAGAATTAAAACTTTTATTATATGTGTAGAAATGAATAGTGGTTACGACTACGATGTAACAATGGGTTCAACGAATGAACGAATATTTAATGGATTCGGATTCAATTGCTATATGCCATGAAGAATGCTATTGGTTGACAATTCAGATAAGAATTATCTATCTCCTAGGAAATTAAGATTTGGTAATTCCAAAGGAGGAGGTTATTCTTTTGTCATCCAAATCGATATCTGTTATTAGTCCAGTGGTTCCGTAAAAGGGTTAAGGAACGTTCGAAAGAGAACCGAGACAATTGTATAACCCTAAGAGAAGAAGTAAAGAAAAAGGGATGAATAGTGTTTTGATAGAATTAGGAATATTATTAGACGATGCTATATAGAAGTACCCGGAATGGATTTCTGAGTCCGTATTGATGATCCAGGGGGAAAAAGAGTGTATGTAAAAGCTGACGGATTCTGAAAAATAGCACTTTTATTTTCCCCGAGATTTCCCTAGATACTGAATGATTTAAGGATTTATTTAAAAAGATTTGAGAAAGTTGGATTCAAAGATTATAGAGGAGGATTAGGAATAGTAATATAAATATTAGGGAGGTTTCTGGTAAAACCATAATTAGAAATCTTCGAGGTATTCCTTCAAACGATCAATCAAATTGAGTGATAACCGGATAAAGAAACAAGCAGAGATCCAAGATACAATCATGTGCAAGTGGATAAGAGCAAGTAACCAAGTTAGTTACAAGGGGAACTAGCAACATTGGAATCAAACCAACTAGTTAGCATGATCTCATCATCTAACCATAAGAAGCCAACACTTGTCCACTTGGTTTACATCATCCATGACATGATCACTTTAATAAAGTAAGTTTATACTAGATATTATCCATACACATCAATAATTTAAGAGATTAGATCAAGAGCAAGCAAGAGAACTCCATTTTCTCTCATTCTTCACAAACTGCCCATCAGAACACCCTCCAAGAAGAAAATTCATATCTCCATTTATATCCACTATAAAATCACCAAATTTTAATCATAACTTCTCCACTCCATGGGTAATATTCGCTCAAAATTTCATGGCAATCTAATGAGTGTAGCCTAGTCAAATCTCCTCCCCAAGAGAAGAAACCGAACTATCCAGATTTTTTGACAGTTTCTGTGACGATTTTCAAATGGCCATATATCCTTCGTTTCTCAATGAAACTTGGTGTTCTTTAGCTTGTTGGAAAGGTATTAAGACCCTCTACAACTCTCCTTCAGAAGTCTTGTTCAGAAAAGCTCGGTAAGGGCCTCATTTTTCATGTTCTTTCAGCTAAGGTATTGAAGTCCCGAAAACCTCTATTTATATTCTCGATGATTCTTGTTAGTTTAAGGTTGTTAAGGAGTTCTAAGGACTAATCAAGGTTTATTAAGGCTTACCCACACTCTAGGGAAGGTAATCATCTCTTGAAACCCTAGATTTGACTTTAAGTTTTGATGGTTTTAGATGATATATGATGATGATGTTAGTACAAGTATGTTTATGAGATTATGTAGTAGTTTTAGTAGTTATAAAACCATGATTCAAATGATGGATATGAGAGATGTTCTTGGACTGTTAAAATGAGCATTATGTGTGTAAGTTTGATAGTATGCCCGGTGTGGCTTGGTTGTGTTGAAATAAATTTGGAAACGTTCGATTTATAGCCGTCGTAATACCGAAATTTCGTTAACCCTTAAAAATTCGTACATAACAGTGAGATAAATTTCTGATCTTGATGAATAAATGACAAACCCTTATAGATCTCGAGTCATAGATCGTTTTGGTGAAAGAATCAAAGCAAACGGACTTACGGTTTAGGAATTCTAGCCGATTTACTAAAAGTAGTTCGAAACCGTAAATGCAAATTCGTAATCGAAATTGAACCCCCTTAACTCGAGTAATTCAGTGACGAATCTTGATAATTAAATATTAGGAATCGTAAGGAAAGTATAGGAGAAAACCTCGTATCAAACGGATCGTTTTTCAATTTTATAAAAATGTTCGAGTCGAGGTTAAATACGAACGAACCCCTAAAATGGATACTTGGTATAACTTTGGAATAACCACTTAAAAAAACGGGCAATAAAACTCGAGATATAATCTTGGTTCATAAACGATCGACCTTAGAACTTATATGACTTAAGTATATACCAAGTGTAAGTGTGATGATATGCCTTAATAACGAGCGGATGTCGGATCCTAACGAAGTTAATAAAAGTTACACTAGAGGGTGCATAACGAGAAAACTCGAAAATGTGTTTCGACTTAAGTTAAGTTTGTACTTAGCCTTTAAAAGTATTAAGTGCTTAACCTCGGATATTGTGACTATTTATAGATCACCGGATTGACCCGAGGCACACGACCCCTACAGGATTACCAGGCAAGTTTCCAATACTTGGAACTGTTGTTGTGATAATATATATGACTGTTGTTATACATATGCCATTGCATGCATGCCTGTTTTCAAGTCAAGGAAATGCCGAGGGAATTTAGATTGTTAAACGAGTTTGAGAATGCTTGAGAACTCGAGAAATAACCGGGAGAGCAACTTCTGAGAAAAAGAGAATATACCAAGGATATTGGATCTAATACCTACTTGAGGATTAGAATCACCCTAACACACTAATATATGATGTGGGATAGGATATTATATATCCAAGGAATTTACAAAGGAGAAACCACTGAGACGACCACAGAAATCATTCGATAAATCCAATGGCTAGAGAATCTTGGACAAGGCTCAAACATTAGACCATTAAACATGGGGAGGGCCCAATTTAGGCCCAATTACTAAACAAGGAGCTGAATTGTTGATTTAGGTGAGTGGCTTATGGCGAAAGTGAAAGGGCAAGGACATGGAAGTAATTGTCACAAAAAGAGCAACCAAGTGACATCATTAGTAACATTACATTCCACTAACTCTTGTTTAAGGGCAAATCAGTCATTAACCATAGCAAATATCTATAAAACTCTAGAAGCATCAAGAGATTAACCAACACAAAATATCATCTTCATCCTCACCAAAAAGCTCTCCATCTCTTTTCTCTAAAAACTGCCCAGCAAGAGCAATGATGAAAGAAAGATTAATACCTCCATTTCTATCCATGATAAAATCACCAAATTTGAACCACAACCTCTCCACTCCATGGACATTATTCGCTCCAAATTTCATAGAAATCCAAGTAGTGTAGCCTAGGCAAATCATCTCCCCAAGTTGAAGAAGTAAACTGTCCAGATTGTTGACAGTTTCTGTGATGATTTTCAAACGGCCATATCTCCTTCATTACTCAATGAAATTTTGTTTTCTTTATATGGTTGGAAATCTGGTTAGATGCTCTACAACTTTCCTTTAGAAGACTCGGCCAGAAAACCTAGGTAAGGGCATCGTTTTGCATGATCTTTCAGTCGGGTTCTAATAACTCCGAATTACTAACTTTGTTTTCTTCAATTCTTTTGATCATCCAAGCTTACCCAAGGCTATACAAGGACAATACAAGGACTATACAAGGTTTAGAAAGATATTACACACATCAAGGAAGGTAAAACCCGAACACACCCTTTTAGTTCATATGAGTTTTTAGTATAGTTTTGATGATATGTAGAGATAAGTGCATGTTAAGGAATTTTATGATTGTTAAATGTGTAAAAGGGTTGGATATTGGAGTTAAATATTACCACTGCCCTTAGAAGTGTAAAATGAATGTTGGTTGATGTTATGGATGTATGGTATGCCCGGTGTGGCTTGGGTTGTTGTGATAAATTTGGAAACGTCCGATTTATAGCCGTTATAATGCCCGATTTTCGTACAAAAACTGCCCTATTTTTAAGACAGAGTTTCAAACTGTTAAAAGTCATTGAAAGGTACCAACTGACCATGACAGGATAAAGCATAGTTCATAGATCGTTTTGATATAAAGTACGTTAAAATCTGATGAACGATTTAGGAGAAAAGTGAATTTTAGTGAAAGACGTTTGAAAACCGAGAAAACGAATTTGTGTTAACTTTGAGGCCATAATTACCATATTTAAACATTCTTAAAAATTATAAAATTTTTGGAGGATATAGTAGGGTGATCAGAGAAGCATTACCACTGATCTTAGGTGAAAATTCGAATTTATTAATTTATGAGAATTTTTACAGTCGAGAGTGGTTGTTAAGAAAATGGTGTAAATCGCTAAAATTTTGATTGAGTCTAAGAATGGTTAAGTTCTTGGAACTTCTGGAGTATGAATGATATGGTATTATTATATAAGGGTTAGGAGATTAAGTGGTTAAGTGGGATATATTCTAACGATAATCCTTTTCGTGTCTATAGAAACTCAGGACGAACCACGGGTCATTCCTCTGAGATTTAGAGATCGAGGCAAGATTTCTTCTATCTTTACTTTGAAAAATTATTTATCTTCAAAGAAAAATGATTTCATGGAATATATATGTGATTCTATTATTACTATATTGTTAAGAATTTGTTTTCCTGATTTTGGATATTAAAGGGAGATATATATGAATATGAGTATGGATATGGATTAAAGGGAGCAAGATTTCTTTTATCCTTATTTTGATAAATTGTTTATGTTCAAAGAAAATGGTTTTGGTGGATAATATACGAATCTTATATGATGAGATGATTAGGGATATATTCCCTGTTTACTGAGATTTTTGAATATGGATTATGGATATGAATATGAATATGGATAGAGCGAATATACTTTATGTTTTAAAGGTATATGAAAGAATGGTATCAGTTGTTATCTAGGGTTATATGTTATAATATTATGTTAAAAATATTCTTTTTAAATAGTTGTGATTTAATAAATATTATTTGATTATTATTTAATACTTTTAAAATAGATGGAATATTTTATGTATATATGAGCGTATTTGATTTCATTGAATACAGAATGACATATGTATTTTTAAAGGTGATGATAAATGGAAATGGAAATGATATATGTGAATGGAAATGGAAACGGAAAAATGGAAAATGTGGAATGGTGTTTGATAAATGGAATAATGATTTGACAAAAGAAGGGGATTGCAACAGAAAGCGTAAGAGGCTGTGCGAGGCACAGTCCAGCAAGCGTAAGAGGGTGTGTGCGGCACAGTCCAGCACTCAATAATTATTACGGCCCAAGAGTTGCCGAAGGAGGATGTAGCAGGTAGCCTTCCTCCAGGGTTGATGACCAGGTGGGATCATCCCTTCTACTAGTAGTAAACAGAGAGCAGGTACGGTCAGGCGACTGATCATCGTCCCACGTATCTGGCGCTAGCAGATATCCCCAAAACTTAAAAGAAAGAATTGATAATGGTTTTCAGATCTGTATTCTAAAAAAGGAAAATGGAATGAAATGATGGAATTGTTTTTACAGTAAGAAGAGAAACTGATTTTATATTATTTTTATATAATTGTTGTATAAAAAGGGAAATAGAAATTGAAAGATGATGTGCAGATGATATATTATCTTGAAATATTATGCTGAGGTGATGTAATGGTTTTTAATTATTATAGAAGAAAAACTGATATTATATTATTATAGAAGAAAAACTTATATTATATTATATTAGAAGAGAAACTGATATTATATGGTTTTATATTTCTTTTCTTATGAAAATAAATAGATGGTGTATTTAATAAATAAAAATTAATTCTTTTCTTAAAGATTATGATGGATCTTCTGTTTATATATACATATATAAGTTTTCCTTTGATACTAGTTTACAAATTTATCTTGCTGCGCTATTATAGCTCACTCTTGCTATTTATTTATATAACAGCTAGATCAGGTGCCGAAACGTCACAGTGCAACCCGGAAGAGGGTAAAGGGGAAGTCTACCTTATGAGAAAGTATCGACACCTGTTCTCAAGGTAGTATATACTTTTATATGGGTGTAATAGATGGTATTCTGGGATTGTAATAATAGTTTATCTTTAACTGCTATCATAAATGGATGTTGTTCTCTGAGCATATGACTGGTGTGTGTGATGATATTAGTGTGGGTCATTTGTGTGAGTATTAAATAGTATAAAAAAAGAAGACGAAGAGATATTGTTAATAAATGGAAATTGGACCGTGATGACCTGGATCCATGACCCCGGATCTAGGGGCGTCACAGATGGTATCAGAGCTAAGAGTCATATTGCTCAGGAACAAAAGTGATAATAATATACATATATAGATATATATGTAATGATATAAAATATGAACTCACATCGAGTTCAAGGGTGGTTTATCGAACGAATCATTTATTCTAAGTAGTGATTATAATTTTATAGATTATTACTAATAAACGTTTATGTTTTAGTATAGGGAGAGGAGATTGGTAAGCCAAAGTTAAGGGTATTTAAAGTCTTCTTGGTTTAATGGAGTTTGAAGAAATATTGTAAGTGGATTGGTGAACAGACACTGATTGTTTCAATTGATTGTGGAGATGAAATGGTGAAACTGAGATTTATCGGTAAAGCCAAGATATACCTTAAGGACCAAGACAGATTGAGAAATTCCGAGATTGACTTAAATGAAAAGGTTATTATGCTAAAAGTGTTAAACTTATGTAGCACACAGGATTGATTTGAAAAAGGGAATATTTGATGTATTGGGAAGTGTACGTTAGACAATCTCGTGAGTTTAAGTGGTATGTTAGAATATACAATTATAAAGAATAGTTTGAAAGGTCCTTGATACCAGAGCAGTGTCAGGTCAAGACAATCAATATTACGAAAGTATATCGATTAGAAGGTTGTGTTCTATTATGGATCAAAGGAGAGAGTATCGAGCCAAGTCACGACTAAGTAAATGAAGATAATTGGGAATAGCAGACGATAGGTTAAGGCTACATGGTGAGTGCCAAATTTAAGAAATTTTGGAGAGTACGCAGTCTAAGATATAAATAGTATTTGAGGAAACCTTCAATTATTGGGATTTTCAATTGGGCAGAGGCTATTAACAGTACCTATTTTCAAGCTCCTAAAGCCCTGCTAAATTATATTATTGAGTTTCAAATTTTCCTCCACTGGTGGGTAATTATTCATTAAGTGTCGGTATCTTTTAAAAAACTTTCTAGTACCCTTGGGGATGTGTTTCAAAATTTTATTTTATCTATCTTATTCAAAATATTCCTCTAAGATTACTTTCGGAAGATGGTATTGATCATTTTGGATTTAAAATTTTCTTTGTATTTTTACTACAACTAAGAGGAACAATCCTATATGTATACACAAGGACGATCTGTCTGTGTGATTGAAAGTCGGAGGGGACGCCCTCACTTGTGTGACATACGGGTTCTTCCATCATATAGATTTCTCAAATATTCTTTTGTTTCGAATAAAGGTTATTTAAAACTCTTAATTTTTTAAATTATTGTGGGACCCTTGCTTGTTTCTGGGTTCGTTTCAATTCAAAGTCTCTTAAATTCTATTAATTGTTTTGAATATAGAAGATTTCATTAATGGATGGAAGCGATGTTTATAGTATACGTGATTATACGAGGAAACTCGAGATTCCAAGGGAAACTTCGTTAAGAGATAATTAGAGCTAGAAGCGTTTCAATATAAGAGAGGAAGGAATTTCGTGAGAAGAAATGGGTATATTTGATGATTAGTAAGAGAAAAGAATATGAGGAATTTTAAGGTGTAATTGAGATTTACTATTGAGAGTAAGCTGTATTTTAAGGATAGAGTCAGAATAAGGATAAACAAAGGAAGTGGGGATAATTAATGAAGGATTCGAGGTGCAATAACTATTAGTGAGGGAAGGCCAATATTGTGACTAATACCCTAAGTAGCAGAGAGAGATTAAAGAAGTTAAGTATTCAAAGGATTAATCCAAAAGGTGTGAATGAGTAAAACTTGAGGTAAAGATTTTAATGAGAATAACAAAGGGAAATTTCAGAGGCGGAGTAGATAGTATATAATGAAAGAACTAAGGTGGATCAACAAGATGTAAAGAGTGTATAGTGAACAATAGACATATGGGATAAGGTATCCGGAGGAAATTGCAGGTACGCTCTAACTCAACTATTTAAGTGTAAATGTTCGGTTAGGGATCGACTAAGTCAATGAATGGTGTAGGTAGGTTTGACAATCTAGATAAGGAAAATCAATATCTGTTAAGGGTCAGAGAACTCTATAAAAAGGAGATAAAGAGTATTGGGGAAAGTGTGAAAATATATTTTTCAAGGATAAAGGAAAAGTACATTCTTGTTTAAGTACGAACAGGAAATATATATTATAGGTAATATTTTCTTACAATTGTTTTAAAGAATATTAGTAGAGCTTATTTTCTGGAAAATTGTACAGAGATGAGATATAGGAATATTGAGGTGTTAATATTTATGTCATGATAGAGATCAAAACATAGTTAAACAATAGTGAGATACACTACGATTCAGGGAAGGCCAATGTAGTGGCCGATACCCTTTGGCAAAAGAGGAATGAGAGATGAGATAAGATAGAATGACTGAATATAGGAGGAGATTTTCAAGAAAAAGATAGTGAAAGTACTGCTATTGATAAGCTAAATGGCATGTTGATGAATGACAAGCAAGTATATGTTGGTGTATTTCTGTATAAACAAGATAGAGATGTTTAAGGAGAAACTAAAGGATGGAGGAAGTAATATGAGAATTGGAAGGTGTAATGTGAGAAAGGTATTCGTCAATATCTTCAACGTGATTCCGGGACGGAATCCTTTTAAGGGGGGAAGACTGTAATAACCCTAACTTTTGCAATGCTACAATACCTAAATGAATAGTGATTTTGAGGATTTAAGGAAATGGTATGTAGGTACCCTATAATTGAAACAGAAAATGAATAATCATGAACCATATTGATGTTGTTCTATGAAAATGAGTGACTAAAAATGATAATGGATTTCAGAAATTCCTGAAGATGGACTTTAAGGATTTTCGATTTCGATTGAGACTATATTGAATGTGATATTAAGGTGTATAGAAATGTTAAAGGGTTTATATCTTTAGGAAATAGTGAAATTAGGTTAAACCAAAGAGTGATCAAGTCAAGGAAATGCCGAGGGAATTTAGATTGTTAAACGAGTTTGAGAATGCTTGAGAACCCGAGAAATAACCGGGAGAGCAAATTCTGAGAAAAAGAGAATATACCAAGGATATTGGATCTAATACCTACTTGAGGATTAGAATCACCCTAACACACTAATATATGATGTGGGATAGGATATTATATATCCAAGGAATTTACAAAGGAGAAACCACTGAGACGACCACAGAAATCATTCGATAAATCCAATGGCTAGAGAATCTTGGACAAGGCTCAAACATTAGACCATTAAACATGGGGAGGGCCCAATTTAGGCCCAATTACTAAACAAGGAGCTGAATTGTTGATTTAGGTGAGTGGCTTATGGTGAAAGTGAAAGGGCAAGGACATGGAAGTAATTGTCACAAAAAGAGCAACCAAGTGACATCATTAGTAACATTACATTCCACTAACTCTTGTTTAAGGGCAAATCAGTCATTAACCATAGCAAATATCTATAAAACTCTAGAAGCATCAAGATATTAAGCCAAGATAAGATTAACCAACACAAAATATCATCTTCATCCTCACCAAAAAGCTCTCCATCTCTTTTCTCTAAAAACTGCCCAGCAAGAGCAAGGAGGAAAGAAAAATTAATACCTCCATTTCTATCCATGATAAAATCACCAAATTTGAACCACAACCTCTCCACTCCATGGACATTATTCGCTCCAAATTTCATAGCAATCCAAGTAGTGTAGCCTAGGCAAATCATCTCCCCAAGTTGAAGAAGTAAACTATCCAGATTGTTGACAGTTTCTGTGATGATTTTCAAACGGCCATATCTCCTTCATTACTCAATGAAATTTTGTTTTCTTTATATGGTTGGAAATCTGGTTAGATGCTCTACAACTTTCCTTTAGAAGACTCGGCCAGAAAACCTAGGTAAGGGCATCGTTTTGCATGATCTTTCAGTGGGTTCTAATAACTCCGAATTACTAACTTTGTTTTCTTCAATTCTTTTGATCATCCAAGCTTACCCAAGGCTATACAAGGACAATACAAGGACTATACAAGGTTTAGAAAGATATTACACACATCAAGGAAGGTAAAACCCGAACCCACCCTTTTAGTTCATATGAGTTTTTAGTATAGTTTTGATGATATGTAGAGATAAGTGCATGTTAAGGAATTTTATGATTGTTAAATGTGTAAAAGGGTTGGATATTGGAGTTAAATGTTACCACTACCCTTAGAAGTGTAAAATGAATGTTGGTTGATGTTATGGATGTATGGTATTCCCGGTGTGGCTTGGGTTGTTGTGATAAATTTGGAAACGTCCGATTTATAGCCGTTATAATGCCCGATTTTCGTTAGAACAAAAACTGCCCTATTTTTAAGACAGAGTTTCAAACTGTTAAAAGTCATTGAAAAGTACCAACTGACCATGACAGGATAAAGCTTAGTTCATAGATCGTTTTGATATAAAGTACGTTAAAATCTGATGAACGATTTAGGAGAAAAGTGAAATTTAGTGAAAGACATTTGAAAACCGAGAAAACGAATTTGTGTTAACTTTGAGGCCATAATTACCATATTTAAACATTCTTAAAAATTATAAAATTTTTGGAGGATATAGTAGGGTGATCAGAGAAGCATTACCCACTGATCTTAGGTGAAAATTCGAATTTATTAATTTATGAGAATTTTTACAGTCGAGAGTGGTTGTTAAGAAAATGGTGTAAATCGCTAAAATTTTGATTGAGTCTAAGAATGGTTAAGTTCTTGGAACTTCTGGAGTATGAATGATATGGTATTATTATATAAGGGTTAGGAGATTAAGTGGTTAAGTGGGATATATTCTAACGATGATCCTTTTCGTGTCTATAGAAACTCAGGACGAATCACGGGTCATTCCTCTGAGATTTAGAGATCGAGGCAAGATTTCTTCTATCTTTACTTTGAAAAATTATTTATCTTCAAAGAAAAATGATTTCATGGAATATATATGTGATTCTATTATTACTATATTGTTAAGAATTTGTTTTCCTGATTTTGGATATTAAAGGGAGATATATATGAATATGAGTATGGATATGGATTAAAGGGAGCAAGATTTCTTTTATCCTTATTTTGATAAATTGTTTATGTTCAAACAAAATGGTTTTGGTGGATAATATACGAATCTTATATGATGAGATGATTAGGGATATATTCCCTGTTTACTGAGATTTTTGAATATGGATTATGGATATGAATATGAATATGGATAGAGCGAATATACTTTATGTTTTAAAGGTATATGAAAGAATGGTATCAGTTGTTATCTAGGGTTATATGTTATAATATTATGTTAAAAATATTCTTTTTAAATAGTTGTGATTTAATAAATATTATTTGATTATTATTTAATACTTTTAAAATAGATGGAATATTTTATGTATATATGAGCGTATTTGATTTCATTGAATACAGAATGACATATGTATTTTTAAAGGTGATGATAAATGGAAATGGAAATGATATATGTGAATGGAAATGGAAACGGAAAAATGGAAAATGTGGAATGGTGTTTGATAAATGGAATAATGATTTGACAAAAGAAGGGGATTGCAACAGAAAGCGTAAGAGGCTGTGTGAGGCACAGTCCAGCAAGCGTAAGAGGCTATGTGCGGCACAGTCCAGCACTCAATATTTATTACAGCCCAAGAGTTGCCGAAGGAGGATGTAGCAGGTAGCCTTCCTCCAGGGTTGATGACCAGGTGGGATCATCCCTTCTACTAGTAGTAAACAGAGAGCAGGTACGGTCAGGCGACTGATCATCGTCCTACGTATCTGGCGCTAGCAGATATCCCCAAAACTTAAAAGAAATAATTGATAATGGTTTTCAGATCTGTACTCTAAAAAAGGAAAATGGTATGAAATGATGGAATTGTTTTTACAGTAAGAAGAGAAACCGATTTTATATTATTTTTATATAATTGTTGTATAAAAAGGGAAATAGAAAGATTGTATTGAAAGATGATGTGCAGATGATATATTATCTTGAAATATTATGCTGAGGTGATGTAATGGTTTTTAATTATTATAGAAGAAAAACTGATATTATATTATTATAGAAGAAAAACTTATATTATATTATATTAGAAGAGAAACTGATATTATATGGTTTTATATTTCTTTTCTTATGAAAATAAATAGATGGTGTATTTAATAAATAAAAATTAATTCTTTTCTTAAAGATTATGATGGGTCTTCTGTTTATATATACATATATAAGTTTTCCTTTGATACTAGTTTACAAATTTATTTTGCTGAGCTTTTATAGCTCACTCTTGCTATTTACTTATATAACAGCTAGATCAGGTGCCGAAACGTCGCAGTGCAACCCGGAAGAGGGTAAAGGGGAAGTCTACCTTATGAGAAAGTATCGACACCTGTTCTCAAGGTAGTATATACTTTTATATGGGTGTAATAGATGGTATTCTGGGATTGTAATAATAGTTTATCTTTAACTGCTATCATAAATGGATGTTGTTCTCTGAGCATATGACTGGTGTGTGTGATGATATTAGTGTGGGTCATTTGTGTGAGTATTAAATAGTATAAAAAAAGAAGACGAAGAGATATTGTTAATAAATGGAAATTGGACCGTGATGACCTGGATCCATGACCCCGGATCTAGGGGCGTCACAGATGGTATCAGAGCTAAGAGTCATATTGCTCAGGAACAAAAGTGATAATAATATACATATATAGATATATATGTAATGATATAAAATATGAACTCACATCGAGTTCAAGGGTGGTTTATCGAACGAATCGTTTATTCTAAGTAGTGATTATAATTTTATAGATTATTACTAATAAACGTTTATGTTTTAGTATAGGGAGAGGAGATTGGTAAGCCAAAGTTAAGGGTATTTAAAGTCTTCTTGGTTTACTGGAGTTTGAAGAAATATTGTAAGTGGATTGGTGAACAGACACTGATTGTTTCAATTGATTGTGGAGATGAAATGGTGAAACTGAGATTTATCGGTAAAGCCAAGATATACCTTAAGGACCAAGACAGATTGAGAAATTCCGAGATTGACTTAAATGAAAAGGTTATTATGCTAAAAGTGTTAAACTTATGTAGCACACAGGATTGATTTTAAAAAGGGAATATTTGATGTATTGGGAAGTGTACGTTAGACAATCTCGTGAGTTTAAGTGGTATGTTAGAATATACAATTATAAAGAATAGTTTGAAAGGTCCTTGATACCAGAGCAGTGTCAGGTCAAGACAATCAATATTACTTAAGTATATCGATTAGAAGGTTGTGTTCTATTATGGATCAAGGCAGAGAGTATCGAGCCAAGTCACGACTAAGTAAATGAAGATAATTGGGAATAGTAGACGATAGATTAAGGCTACATGGTGAGTGCCAAATTTAAGAAATTTTGGAGAGTACGCAGTCTAAGATATAAAT
Organism: Saposhnikovia divaricata; assembly: GCA_036435485.1. Classification (NCBI taxonomy): domain Eukaryota; kingdom Viridiplantae; phylum Streptophyta; class Magnoliopsida; order Apiales; family Apiaceae; genus Saposhnikovia; species Saposhnikovia divaricata. Next base: position 133,950,102 of record CM071600.1, read on the forward strand.
AGTATTTGAGGAAAACCTTCCATTATTGGGATTTTCAATTGGGCAGAGGCTATTAACAATACCTATTTTCAAGCTCCTAAAGCCCTGCTAAATTATATTATTGAGTTTCAAATTTTCCTCCACTGGTGGGTAATTATTCATTAAGTGCCGGTATCTTTTAAAAAACTTTCTAGTACCCTTGGGGATGTGTTTCAAAATTTTATTTTATCTATCTTATTCAAAATATTCCTCTAAGATTACATTCGGAAGATGGTATTGATCATTTTGGATTTAAAATTTTCTTTGTATTGTTACTACAACTAAGAGGAACAATCCTATATGTATACACAAGGACGATCTGTCTGTGTGATTGAAAGTCGGAGGGGACGCCCTCACTTGTGTGACATACGAGTTCTTCCATCATATTGATTTCTCAAATATTCTTTTGTTTCGAATAAAGGTTATTTAAAACTCTTAATTTTATATATTATCTTGAAATATTATGCTGAGGTGATGTAATGGTTTTTAATTATTATAGAAGAAAAACTGATATTATATTATTATAGAAGAAAAACTTATATTATATTATATTAGAAGAGAAACTGATATTATATGATTTTATATTTCTTTTCTTATGAAAATAAATAGATGGTGTATTTAATAAATAAAAATTAATTCTTTTCTTAAAGATTATGATGGGTCTTCTATTTATATATATATATATATATATAAGTTTTCCTTTGATACTAGTTTACAAATTTATCTTGCTGAGCTATTATAGCTCACTCTTGCTATTTATTTATATAACAGCTAGATTAGGTGCCGAAACGTCGCAGTGCAACCCGGAAGAGGGTAAAGGGGAAGTCTACCTTATGAGAAAGTATCGACACCTGTTCTCAAGGTAGTATATACTTTTATATGGGTGTAATAGATGGTATTCTGGGATTGTAATAATAGTTTATCTTTAACTGCTATCATAAATGGATGTTGTTCTCTGAGCATATGACTGGTGTGTGTGATGATATTAGTGTGGGGTCATTTGTGTGAGTATTAAATAGTATAAAAAAAAAAGAACACCAAGAGATATTGTTAATAAATGGAAATTGGACCGTGATGACCTGGATCCATGACCCCGGATCTAGGGGCGTCACAGGGAGTCAGTACTTCTTGATATATCGTAATTACTTTCGAGGGAAAATATTTGAGTAAATATTTTCCATTATTTGGTTGACGAATAGTATTTTGAATATTCGTTCGAGATTATTTATTTAACGACCATTACTTCAAATATTTATCTGAACGTTATCTATTCAATGAATATTATTTTTCAATATTCATTTAAAGTCGATTCATTTATCGAATATTATTTCGAATATTCCTTTAAAGCTTGGATTACTAAATGAATATTATTTTGATATTCATTTAGAATATTATTCATTAAATGAATATTAATTTTTGAATATTCATTTAAGTTCCTATTTACTTAATGAATATTATTTTAAATATTCACCTGAACTTTATTTATTCAATGAATATTATCTTCAATATTGATTTAAAGTCGACTCAATTATCGGATATTATTTCGAATATTCGTTTGGAATATCATTTCAAATATTCATTTGTTCATTATTTATTCGATGAATATTATTCGAATATTCATTTGATTATTATTTCTTTAATAAGTATTACTAAGTTGAATATTCATTATTTATTCAATAAACACTATCAATATTTAATTGATAATTATTTCTTCAATAAGTATTATTAGTTCGAATATTCACTGTTTATTCAGTGAATATTATTTCAGATATTCATTCGAGCTTTATTTATTAAGTACTATTTATTTAAATATTAATTAAATATTTAATGAATATTATTTGTGAATATTTATTCAAGGATTATTCCGAGTAATATTTTATATTAGGATTATTCCTTCAATATTTTGGACTTAATAAATATTCTTTGGAATATTTATTTAATTCTTCTGACTCGATTAAAAAAATGATCTATTTCATTCGAATATATCTTCGACCTTCGTATCTTTTGTAAATTATTCCAGAGCCTAATGATTAATATTATTTTATCAAGGAAGGTTCTCAGAAACTCTATTATTTATTCAATTCTATCTCTCAGATTATAAGGGAACCTTACCTGAGCAATGTTATTTATCTTGTTGACTACCCGGTCATAAAATCTTTGAAACTATTCTTTTCACTCGCAACTTGATTTCTATTATTCATTGAATCTTGTGTACCCACTCATCATTCGAGGGGTAAGAGTGTTGGAACAAGTTGGTATCCATTAACAAGCAGCAGCTTGGGAAATATTGGTGAATTTTCCTTTCCAACTAGATACGACTACTTTGTGGAGTCTTATCAACAAGTATTATACTTGGGGAAAGCGGGACGAACTTTATGTTTCAGAGTTATGGATGTTATATGAACTAGGTGCCGCGTAAGTGGCCGAGTGGCGCCGGTCCAGCAATGGCCCAACCGTTGGCCGGGGGGTTCCAGAGGGCGGTAGACAAGTAAATCCATTGGTGCTTCCTTCTACATGTAGAGAACAAGAGGTGTGGAGCATAACCTGCGACTGATCATCATGAATTTTATGTCTCCTGGCGCGTCAATGCTCCAGTATTAGTTCACCTTTCAAATGTTGGAAATTTTCTACAACACTGTCGGTGTTGGCAGGTGAAAAAGTGATTTAATCTGGAATTGCAATATTTTCTGCAAGTTCCTCTTTTATGATAAATAATGCTATCTTGCTTATCTTTGACATAGCGGATATTTCCACGGAAGTATATTTTTGAGTTACCTTGTAACTTCCTCTTTTATATTATATTGGCATCATGTTCGTTAATTCATGGCATATGGTCTTTTCGATATTTCAGAACTATTATATATAATCACTGTTCAGTTATATTATTATTGGTGGGCTATTGCTCACCCTTGCTTTATCTATTATATCACAACAATAGCTAGACTGGATGGCCCGCACAGGGGAAAATCGGTGCAAGCCAGTGGTAGTAGCCAGAGGATTAACTATTGAGACCATAGCTGCCACTGCTGAGTAAGAAGCTATTGGTAGGCTAGATATTAGCTTTCGAGTAGCTAATGTAATTATTTATTTGGCATATGTAAATGGATGGCAAAGAGTATGTTATAGTTAATGAAAATTCTTTGAGTTGTAAGTATTCAAACTTGTGATTATTAAAATTGGTTGTTACTCTGATTTCATCTCTGGGACTATAACGGGTGTGTTGTTATTTTGGGTCACAAGGTTGTAATCTCATTTATATTGGTTTTGTGGATGGATATTGAGGTCGTAACGACCAGATCCCTGACCCCGGATCTGGAGGTGTTACAGAAATTGTATCAGAGCATATGTTATAAACCCCAGAGATGATGCGACGTTAAAACAATAAATTCACTAAGATAATAAGAACTCTTGCCAAGTTCATAGTCGGACTACTTAAAGTAGTACTGACATATAAAACCCTTATGGGAACTCTTAAGTATCATGATAGTAACTTAGCGCGTTCTCGTATCGACTAGTACGATGACGGACCATGAGGCGTACGAGCAGCAGCATGAGGATGCAATATTATATGCTGACAATCGGATGGTATATTCGATAGAGTACCCTACCGAGGACCCGGAGGATGTTCCAGCCGAAGAGAAGAATCCTGTTAAGGATAAGGAGTTTACCCTTGAGGAAATAAGGGTTGCAGCCAGAGAAACTGCAAGAGTTAAGAGATAAGTGCTCAGAGATGTGAGCGTAAAGAACTGAGATATTATTAATGGAATTAAAGAGGCATATTGGATTCGTAGCTGGACTGCCGGATGAAGTACCAACAAGTAAGATAGATTCGAGGAATTACTCAAGATCTCATGTGAGAATAGATAATGAGAAAGGAACAAGAATGATGCATGGTTATCAAAGACCTCGATATAGGACGGGGAACAGAGTCCCCAAGAGCAGCTGAGATAGAGACAATAAGAGTCATATCATTTGATAAATGGGTTAAGTGTGAATAATGACAATAGTAACTCGCCATGAGGAGGCGGATTGTATAGGTATAATTTATGAAACCAAATTGAGATTGTTGAGGTGGTTTTATTCAGGGAAGTGTTCATTTTATGAATGGATCAGCTTAGAAAGTTATGCAAGGAAGTAGTAAGCGAGGCAATGATCTTAGAACCTGCAAAAGGAAGTGATCAGCAAGTCAATGATAAACCCGTAACTAGACTGTAACACCCCCAGATCCGGGGTCAGGGATCTGGTGGTTACGGTCTTACATCCATTAATAATACTTGACTTGAGTCCACAATAAATAAATCACATGCTGTGACCCCACAATAATATCCACTCACACGCACAACAGTTATAGTCCCAGAGATGAAATTGAAATAAGTCTTACATTAAAGGGTTACGAATAAACGTTATTACAATCCCAAAAGGATAACATCATAAGTTTAACAGTTTTGCCGTTGATTACATTAATTATACATATAGTTAAACAGGAAACAAAAGCTGTCTAACTATGCTACCTCATCAATGGCGGCTAGCATCTCAGCGGGGAGTCCGGTGGGTCGGGTAACCCGCTTGCGCCGAGTGCGCCTGATGCGAGCCATCTGTCCTAGCTGTTGTTGTGACATAATATGAACAAAGCAAGGGTGAGCGAAAGCCCACCAACAATAATATAACTGAACAGTGATACATATATACAACAGTTCAAAACATCCTTTGAAACCATATGCCATGCATTAATGAGGTTATTGCCAGTATAATATAAAGGATGAAGTTACCAGGTAACTCAAAGTATTTGTTTGTAGAAATATCTGCTACATCAAAAGTAAGCGAGATATTCTCATTGTCATTAAAAAGAGGAACTTGCATAAAAAGATTGCAATTCCAGTTATGAACACTTATCCAGCTCTGCCAACAATAATCATGTTGCAGGAAATAAATAAGTTTGGATGATGAACCAATGATGGAGTATTCACCGCGCCCGCTGTTCCAATCTTGATGATCAGTCGAGATCGTACAGCTCAAATTAGATTTACTACCGGTAGAAGGAAGAACTGACGGCTTTACTTGTCTACCGCCTTACTAGCTCTCCCCGGCCAACGGTTGGGCCAAAGGGGATGGACCGGCGCTACTCGGCCTCTTACACGACTCCTAGTTCAAATAGAATTCATGATTCTGAATGTAACGTTCGTCCCCCTTTCCCCAAGTATAATACTTGTTGATAAGACCCTACAAGGTAGTCATATCTAGTTGGAAAGGAAAATTCACCAATAACTTCCAAGCTGTGGCTTGGTATCGAATATCAACTTGTTCCAATAATCTTACCCCTCGAAAGATGAGAAGGTAAACAACGACTTAATAAGTCAACAGCACCCGAGTTGTGAGTGAAGAGAATACTTTATGACCGGGAAGTCGACAAGATAAATAACATTTTCCAAGTAAGGTTCCCTTATTATTAGGGAGATAGACTCAAAGAAGAATGATGTCTGAGAACCTTTCTTGATATAAGATTAATAATAATATGACTCCGAAATATTTTCCGTAATAATCGAAGAAGATTAACCTTATTGAGATTATTCTAAGTATGGAAGTTAAAAATATTTAAAGAATATTTAGGAATATGAAAGAATATCTTTAATCAGAGTATTTTCCAAAATAATCCCTGAAGAAATATCAGGAGAATATTTATTGAATAAATAAATATTTAAATGAATATTCAAAATAATATTCATTAATTAATAGGACCTGAAGGGATATTTAAGACAATATTCATAATTAATTAGGAATTTAAATGAATATTCAAAAGTAATATTCATTTAATGAATAATGTTCTAAATGAATATCAATTAATATTCATTTAGTAATCCAAGCCCTAAAGGAATATTCGAGTTAATATTCGATAAATAAATCAGGCTTCAGATGAATATTTAAAATAATATTCATCAAGTACTTAATATCTTAATTGAATTTTCAAAAGTAATATTTATTTAATAAAATAATATTCTAAATGAATATCCAAATAATATTCATTTAGTAGTCTCATCTTGAGAAGAATATTTGAAATAATAATCGGTAAATAATTCGACTCTGAATGAATATAGAAAAAAAATAATATTATTCGTCGAATAGTTACGTTCAAATAATTATTTGAAGTAAGGATCGTTAAATAAATAATCTCGAACGAATATTCAACTACTATTCGTCGCCCGAATAATGGAAAATATTTACTTAGATATTTTCTTTCGAGGTAATCTCGATATATCAAGAAATATTGACTCCCGGTCTATATTTGATGAATAAGATGTATACGCTCTTCTATGAGGGTCTTACAATAATCGGCTTATAGTTGATACGATAGCTATCTAATTTATAAGCCAATAACAATCAGGGAACAAGTATAATGATATAACTTGAAAGTAGGCATGCATGCTATGGCATATGTATAACAGAAAACATATATACATATTTATTCAATCACAACAACAGCCTAAAAGAAGGGAGTTGAAACTTGCCTGGTAGTCGAGTACGGTAAGGGGTAGTGGTAGCGGGTCCCGGGTCAGCTTGGTGATCTATAAATAGCCAAGGCATTCGGGATTAATCACTTAACATCTTAAAAGTTAAGTTATACTTAAATCGAAACACGTTCTCGAGTTATCTCGTTATACCCCTTTTAGTGGATTCCTTTTATCATCGATCCGACCCGACATTCGTTCGTTAATACGACATGTCATTGTACTTACACTTGGGACATACTTAAGTCATACAAGTTCTAAAGTCGATCGTTACAAATCAATATTATGCTCCGAGTTTTATCGCCCGTTTTCTAAGTGTTTTACCGAAGTTATAATCAAGCGGGTTTTTTTTTAGGGGTTCGTTTGCGATTAACTTTGATTCGAACATTTTTATAAAATCGGAAAACGATCCGTTTCACATGAGGTTTTCTCTCACACCTTCCTTTTTACCTCTAGTATTTAATTACCAAGATTCGCCACTGACTTACGTATTTTACGAGGGTTCAATTTTAATAACGAACTCGTACTTACGGTTTCGAACGTCTTTTAGTGAATCGGCCATAATTCCTAAACCGTAAGTCCGTTTCACGTGATCTTTATATCAAAACGAAGCTTATAACATGATCTATCTTGCCATGGCAGAACATGATACTGGACAGTGACTTATGGCTACTGTCAAACACGATTTCGTAAGGTTAACAAAAATCGGGCATTACGACGGCTATAAATCGGACGTTCCATAAATCGTAATCAACAACCCAAGCCACACCGGGCATCTAAAAAACTTATACACATAATAAGCATCTCAACAAGTCAAGAAGCTACTGATCTTAGCATCAAAATCATCATGTTAATCAAATCACTAAATCACTAACTAAGCATGCTTATAACATGAACATAATCATAACTAAGCTAGATCCATCAAGAACATGCTTAAAACTCAAAGTAGATCTAGGGTTTTCAATTCTTATACCTTCCTTGGAGTATGTACTAGCCTAACAAATTTTGGTATGGTCCTTGGATAGCCTTAAGTTAGCTAGGATCAACCATGAAAACAAGAAAAACAAAGATTAGTTCTTGAAAACACTATTCATCATCATCTTTGATGATTTATTTGAAAATGGAAAAAGATGAATTTGAAGCTGAAATTTCTAGGGGATCTAAGCTATGATATGAAGTACTCACCATAAATATTTCAAGATCAAATGACGGTTGGAAGCCTTACTTCTAGCACCTTGGCAGAATTTTTCAAGGAAGAAAGGAAAATGGAGAGTTCTTTGTGTTTTCTTGGTTGTTTTGATAATAATTCATAAAGTGATGAGCCTTGGATGATATCTCATCTCTTTTTACTTTATTAAAGTGCTTTTGGAATGAATGGTGAGATTTGAAAGCATGTGTAGCACTTGGATTGATTTATGGCTAACTAGAGTTTGATTTGGCTAACTACTAGTTCAATCCTTAACATGCTAGTTACTTAGCCCACTTGGTTGCTAGATATTTATCTAGTAGCTTATGCATGACCCTTGCTTCCACTGCTTGTTTCTTTTGTCCGGTTATTGCTCGTTTCGATTGATCGTTCGGGCGAATAACTAAGTAGTTTCACCTCTAGGGTTTACCGGGAAATTTCTCGATATTCATAATACCTTCCCCAATCCTTAATATAATCCTCATGATGACCATGTAGGATATTTAATCTCGATACGAACTTAATCCGTAATCTAGGATTCGTTCGCTTTATTGATTAATCACGTTATAACGTTTTAGCGGTTTCTAGAACGCTTGTTTCACTGCCTCAGTGGTTTCCTACCTTCATTCTTAAATCAAATATAATAACATCCCAAAATATCAAATCCTCAAAGTTAATATCTCAATTCTTGGATTATAATAATATTTAATCCACTGTCCGGTCAAATATTATACCGAAAAAGAATTTGGAATTTCTGAATTCCGATCATCTCTGCATTCACTTATTTCCTCCGCGTATTACTAATATGACTTCGAAACATCCATATCACGTCCCGTACATAGGGTGGCGTGAAAAGTTTTCCAACTTACAAAATCACTATTCATCCACCAAATTACTATGCACGTACAGGAAACACTATGCACGTACGGGAAACACTATGCACGTACGGGAAATACTATGCACGTATGGGAAACACTATGCATGTACGGGAAACACTATGCACGTATGGGAAACACTATGCACGTACTCATTTCCCTTCAAGGATCCATTAGCTCCTTCCTGGATGGTAGATTGTTCTTATCTAGGTCCTCAACCATCGAATTACTCTATTCTGACAATATACCAATGCATCAGGATCATTGTCCAAAGCAATATCCATTCATTACAATCATTGTTCTTTGAAACCACCATTCATTAGAGCTGGTGACCTTGTTGTCGGAATCATTGTTCCTCATTTTATCATTACTTAATAAAAAGTTTTAATTATATCCAAAATTTGGGGTTCTTACATAGACTATTGTTAGAGACTAAGTATAGGGTTATTTTAACTCAGTGGAATAATGAACCAGAAACATTAGATGCCTGTGATTCAGAAGATTATTAAATTCTTTCTTTTCCTTGAATGTATTATAGTAGTTATATTAGTTTATTCCGATGCCAAATCATAAATGGGTCGAGTAATACAATCAGTGGTTAAGGGGTAATGGAGAATGTTTTAAAGATGAAACCCAATGGAACAAGTGTCTGCCAAGTTCTCAAAGTATGTGCATTTATTAAGACATGCGATCAATAGTGAGTAGTGTTGGTTGACCCCGCCGATTTAAAGGCAGTTTCAATTGAGAAAGGCCAACCACACCAACCAAGAACTAAGAAGTTTGAATAGGCAGAAAAATGTGAGAAAATCTCCCTGGAGCTAAAGATGAAATTGGTAATGACCCAACATTGGTGTTGCCTAAATGGAAGAAGGAAGACCTTGTAATATAATATGATGCATCTCATACAGGTTTAGGTGGTGTGCTTATGCAGCACGACAAAGTAATTGCGGATGCATTTGGATAGCACGGTTCACCAGATTCGGATGGCTTTGGTAGTGCCAACTTTGTGGAACGACTGACCCGGCGGTAGTGTTCCTTCTAAGACTAGTGTTTAGGTAGACTGACCTTTGGTAGTAGCAACTATTAGGACGAATATGCATTAGGCAGATGTGGCATGTTTTAGTTGAAACTTTGATTTTCTTCTCATTTTCAGTAATTAAACCTCCAACATTATGATGATCATTCCGTGATTATAACTACTTACGATTCTACCTGCTTGGATGTTCCTAGAACTACTATTCAGGTTTCGAAATTGATCATCGCAGTATTACTAATGGATGGATAGATTGACCAAAATTTCCCTACTTTTGGAAAGCAATTCGATAAATTTTAGCAAACCCTATCTTTCTGATAATAAGAGAACATCATTGAAGAGAGTGGAAACTGGAGCCAACCACGTAGATTGTGTAAGATAGCCGCTACATGGGTTGGTGGATAGGCCCTGATTATTACAATTGATTGTAGGGATAAAAATATGTAGTTGAGATTGGATGATAAAAGGGAAATGTAATTAAGAAACCAGCCGGACTGAGAAATTTCGGGATTGACTTAAATGAAAAGGTTGTATGCCAGGAGTGTTAAGCTCATGCGGCACGTGGGATTGATAAGAGGACTCGAAAAGATGAAAATAAAAGAATAGTGAATGAAGGGTGGCGGTGATCGAGTCAAATGACTACACCACTCTGGTATTTAAGATGGTTCTGTGAAGGAAGCTTACGAGTATGCCAAGGGAAAGCATATGTGGGAACGTAACCTACCCCAGATAAGTTACCTTTTTTAAGATTGACAGAGGCACTATGCCAAACAATTGCTAGAAAAGTAATACTACTGACTAAGCCCCAGTTTTGCATATTTTAATACGGCTATTTAGGGCCATGAAACGAAAGATCATAAATGGCTAGATCAGCCATGTTAGGACAAAGCAGGGTTGCTTTTAGTTAATCACCGACTCCGAGAGCTTTTGGATATAAAGTAAAGTGATGCATGTGTATATAATGGACCCGATTCGTAGTAAGAATAGAAGTACGATGAATTGTGACACATAGTGTTGGGATATTATAAATACAAAGGTTTAATACGATCGAGACAGGTGATCAACCTAAGTGTATGGAAGCGGTCAGAGATTGCTCAGTATGCTACCAAAAAAAATTTCGTCTGACGCTAATATATTCGATAAGAAGCAATAAGTACTAAGAGATTCACGTTGAACACGACCAATATCTTCCAGAACCTCCTCGCTACCGTTACCAAGTTATGTGAAAAGAGCAGATAGACATATATTGTCTTTTTGGAACGTCTTGTAGACTGCCATCCATTTGAAAGGAGAGGTTAGCATTAAGCTACCTATAGATTATCAAGATAAGAACGATTGAAAGGAGACCATTATTAGGGATATATGATCTGATTGCCAATTACAGGATGTAGGCATTCCTTGAAAAGAGAATGGAGGATAGAATATCCATAGTTGAAGACGAACCTTGGGGATGCACAAGAGATGGCATTACCCCTAATAAAGACATTGTGAACTCAATTGATATAAGTTGGATTGACCCAAGTAGCAATAACCTTTAAGGATTATTTAAAGGAGTTTCGGAAAGTACATAGGCAGAATTATTATAGGATTGGTTAATGATATTTGAATATGCCCTCTACCCAGAAAATACAAGAAGAATGATGAGGATTACCTAAGAAACCTTACAAGGAAAAAGATAATATTGTAAACTTCAAAATGGAAGTTTGGTAGGGAATGTATGACATAGCAATAATGATGCCAGATGAGGCATGTGTGGAACCATGAGAAAGTATGGATTGAACCAATAAAGGTTGAGGTTACCCTGAAATAAGGAAAGAACTAATAAAAGAAGTATCCTAAGTAGGATTAGGAATAAATGTGATAAGGTTCAAATGGAAAGGTGGAAGCAATGACTTATGAAAAAGAGACTGAGATATTTTTCTTCTTCAGCAGAATTGAAGGGAGAATGCTTTCACCTGAGTTGGTATAGATCCAAAAAACACCGGCCACAAGAAATTGTTGTTATCAGGAAATGCCAATGAGGTGGCCGACACTTTAAAGTATAGAGAATAACCATAAATGCTCATATCAAAGGAAATAGAGTGATATTGAGAAGGACCTCGAAGGTCAGGGTGTGATGGAGGAATTTACGATTCCCTCTAATGATCATGCGATAATCAACTTTTAGGATAGTTTAAGTAAAAATTCGATTCCTGCTATTGTCTGAGGCACATTATTGGCATTAGAAAGTTTTACGACAGGCCAGATAACAGTCCCCGCAAGCAAATTCCCCAAGAGACTCGCCTTCTTTTGAAAGTGAGAGGAGAGATTAGGTAATGAGAGGCGACTGAATACCGGAAGTAGGTTGACTTTCTGAAAATGGAGTAAAAGAAAGGACTGGACCAGCAAGAAGTTAGTAATGGATAACAAGAAATAGAGATGGTACTAATATTGATAAGCCAATTGGCATGATGATGAATGACAAGCAAGTTAATGTTAGTGTATTTCTATGCAAACAAGATAGAGAATATGAGGTTGGAAAGTGATTAAGTAAACTGCTAAGCTTCCAGTCTTTTACTGAAGACATAGGATTAAGAATTTCATCAACTCGTCATAAGTTACGATACTGGAAACTCTTCTACGATTTTATCTGCTTCATGGGATATCTACGTCAAGCTCAGGAAGTACTCCTGATGGATAAGGAATATTGATGATTTTGTCTTCCTAGAAGTTATGATTCGACAATTGTAAGACCCGTACATTTAAGCTATTAAAGCACCACATAAACGATAAACGGTGGTGATTCAACCATGGACTACATTAACGTAGTGGTGATTCTTCTGAGAACTTAGATGATAACGATCGTGGAAATGTCGGGACTGAACCTAAGTTATAGAAATCGTCCTTGTTTATTTCGGATGGTTGAATTTTGGGAACGACGTGATATATGAAATAGAGGGTTAGACTATGAAGGTTCATAAAGCGGTTATAGAAGAAATAGAAACCAAGTGACTGATAGAAGTAAATATAGAGTTGAGGATCAACAAGGGAGTTAGATATGCGAACTCCTGAGAGACCCCAGTAGTGAGATAAGAAAAGTATGAAATTGACATGGCAAAGTTATTGAACGGAACGGAAAGTTGGAATTGAAACCATAAATGACATACAATTTAACCCCTTGAGAAGGGAGAATACGAGGAAATTTGGAATAGATCAATTGAGTAATAAGGAGACTCATGGAATGAGGAAGTGAGAAATTAGATGGGTGAATAAAGGGAAGATTGACCGCAAAAATATGAAGCAAGGAATGTTACGAATGGATTGGCGAATGGGTTTCGAATGAACCCTCGGGGTGACCACCTGATAGTGTTATTATTATGAATACGAAAGAGCTAGTAGTGTGGAGTGGAATGCCAGTAACGGTAATGTCAAGCGAGAAATCCAAACTTTAACCTGAGAGGTTGGGGGATTTTCCAAAAGTAAGGGTGCTAATATTGAACAAGAGTATAGGTCCATAGGGTGATGGACACGAGTAGTGAGGACATGTTGACACGCAAGATTCCGATGACTTAGTGTTTAATACGATTACAATAATTTTTCTTCCTTGGTAAACCTCTATAGTTCAGAGGTAAATTCTAAGTATGATGTTTTACAATCATGGAAACTTTCTATAATTCTTTGAAAATTCTTTTCTTTTCTTCTCTCCTATTCATCTTCTTTTGAATTGAGAAGAACAACCCTTTAAGGAGGGGAGGTACTGCTACGTGACTATCTGTCTGTGTGATAGAGGTCTAAGTAGAATACCACTAATTGTTTATTTGCTTGTCAAGTACTAAAGGCTGGCCCCTTTCCGTACTAACTATGCAATATGACAAATGGTCATGGATCATAGTGATCACTCAATAAATTCTGCTATTTCTATATATATTGATCGAGATTGTGAAGATTAAAGCGATTAGGAACATAGTACGAATGAGGTTATCTCCGAATTCGCAGCGCGATAGGGATACCAAAGTCAAGGTAGATGCCAATAAAGGCAATAGTATATGAATGAGTAAGAGCATAACCCGGATAGTGTGTTGTACGAAAAGTAGCAGAGTTGATGAAAAAGGATAAAGGGAGTATTGTGGCACTGGTGAGATGTTCTGTAAAAAGGATTGGAATGCTTCAGGATCAACCGGGGAACTGGAAAGCTGGATGACAAACAAGTACCCGATTGTCTTCTACCTGATTCTGGGACGGAATCCTTTTAAGGAGGGGAGATTGTAAGAACCCAGATTTTTGGTAGAATTATAACTTTTATTATAAGTGTAGAAATGAATAGTGGTTACGACTACGATGTAACAATGGGTTCAACGAATGAACGAATATTTAAAGGATTCAGATTCAATTGCTATATGCCATGAAGAAGGCTATTGGTTGACAATTCAGATAAGAATTATCTATCTCCTAGGAAATTAAGATTTGGAAATTTCAAAGGAGGAGGTTATTCTTATGTCATCCAAATCGATATCTGTTATTAATCCAGTGGTTCCGTAAAAGGGTTAAGGAACGTTCGAAAGAGAACTAGGACAATTGTATAACCCTAAGAGAAGAATTAAAGAAAAAGGGATGAATGGTGTTTTGATAGAATTATGAATATTATTAGACGATGCTATATAGAAGTACCCGGAATGGATTTCTGAGTCCATATTGATGATCTAGGGGGAAAAATAGTGTATGTAAAAGCTATCGGATTCTGAAAAACAGCACTTTTATTTTTCCCAAGATTTCCCTAGACACTGAATGATTTAAGGATTTATTTAAAAAGATTTGAGAAAGTTGGATTCAAAGATTATAGAGGAGGATTAGGAATAGTAATATAAATATTAAGGACGTTTTCGGTAAAACCCTAATTAGAAATCTTCGAGGTATTCCTTCGAACGATCAATCAAATTGAGCGATAACCGGACAAAGAAACAAGAAGAGAGCCAAGATACAAGCATGTTCAAGTGGATAAGATCAAGTAACCAAGTTAGTTACAAGGGGAACTTGCAACATTGGAATCAAACCAACTAGTTAGCATGATCTCATCATCTAACCATAAGAAGCCAACACTTGTCCCCTTGGTTTACATCATCCATGACATGATCACTTTAATAAACTGACTTTAAACTATATATTATCCATACACATCAATAATTCAAGAAATTAGATCAAGAGCAAGCAAGATAACTCCATTTTCTCTCATTCTCCACAAACTGCCCAGCAGAACACCCTCAAAGAAGTAAATTCATATCTCCATTTCTATCCATGATAAAATCACCAAATTTTAACCATAGCTTCTACACTCCATGGGTAATATTCTCTCAAAATTTCATGGCAATATAATGATTGTAGCCTAGTCAAATCTCATCCCCAAGAGAAGAAACCGAACTGTCCAAATTGTTTGACAGTTTCTGTGACGATTTTCAAACGACCATATCTCCTTCGTTTCTCAATGAAACTTGGTGTTCTTTAGCTTGTTGGAAACTTATTAAGACCCTCTACAACTCTCCTTCAGCAGTCGTGTTCAGAAAAGCTAGGTAAGGGCCTCGTTTTTCATGTTCTTTCAGCTAGGGTATTGCAGTCCCGAAAACCTCTAATTATATTCTCGATGATTCTTGTTAGTTTAAGGTTGTTAAGGAGTTCTAAGGACTAATCAAGGTTTATAAAGGCTTACCCACACTCCAAGGAAGGTAATTATCTCTTGAAACCCTAGCTTTGACTTTAAGTTTTGATGGTTTTAGATGATATATGATGATTATGTTAGTACAAGCATGTTTATGAGATTATGTAGTAGTTTTAGTAGTTATAAAACCATGATTCAAATGATGGATATGAGAGATGTTCTTGGACAGTTAAAATGAGCATTATGTGTGTAAGTTTGATAGTATGCCCGGTGTGGCTTGGTTGTGTTGAACTAAATTTGGAAACGTTTGATTTATAGCCGTCGTAATGCCGAAATTTCATTAACCCTTAAAAATTCATACATAACAATGAGATAATTTTCTGGCCTTGATGAATAAATGACATACCCTTATAGATCTCGAGTCATAGATCGTTTTGCCGAAAGAATCAAAGCAAACGGACTTACGGTTTAGGAATTATGGCTGATTTACTAAAAGTGGTTCAAAACCGTAAATGCAAATACGTAATCAAAATTGAACCCCCTAAACTCGAGTAATTCAGTGACGAATCTTGATAATTAAATATTTGGAATCATAAGGAAAGTGTAGGAGAAAAACTCATATCAAACAGATCGTATTTCAATTTTATAAAAATGTTCGAGTCGAGGTTAAATACGAACGAACCCCTAAAATGGATACTTGGTATAACTTTGGAATAAACACTTAGAAAAACGGTCAATAAAACTCGAGATATAATCTTGGTTCGTAAACGATCGACCTTAGAACTTATACGACTTAAGTATATACCAAGTGTAAGTGTGATGGTATGCCTTAATAACGAGCGGATGTCGGATCCTAACGAAGTTAATAAAAGTTACACTAGAGGGTGCATAACGAGAAAACTCGAAAACGTGTTTCGACTTAAGTTAAGTTTGTACTTAGCCTTTAAAAGTATTAAGTGTTTAACCTTGGATATTGTGACTATTTATAGATCACCGGATTGACCCGAGGCACACGACCCCTACAAGATTACCAGGCAAGTTTCCAATACTTGGAACTGTTGTTGTGATAATATATATATATATATATATATATGACTGTTGTAATACATATGCCATTGCATGCATGCCTGTTTTCAATTCATATTGTTATACTTGTTCCTTGATTATTGTTGGCTTATAAGCTAGATAGATAACGTATCAGTTATTAGTCGGATGTTGTTAAGTCCCTTAGAGAAGAGCATATATATCGTATTCGTTGAATATAGACCGGGAGTCAGTACTTCTTGATATATCGTAATTACTTTCGAGGGAAAATATGTAAGTAAATATTTTCCATTATTTGGTTGACGAATATTATTTTGAATATTTGTTCGAGATTATTTATTTAACGACCATTACTTCAAATATTTATTTGAACGTTATCTATTCAATGAATATTATTTTTCAATATTCATTTAAAGTCGATTCATTTATCGAATATTATTTCGAATATTCCTTTAAGGCTTAGATTACTAAATGAATATTATTTTGATATTCATTTAGAATATTATTCATTAAATGAATATTACTTTTTGAATATTCATTTAAGTTCCTATTTACTTAATGAATATTATTTTAAATATTCACCTGAACTTTATTTATTCAATGAATATTATCTTCAATATTCATTTAAAGTCGACTCAATTATCGGATATTATTTCGAATATTCATTTGGAATATCATTTCAAATATTCATTTGTTCATTATTTATTCGATGAATATTATTCGAATATTCATTTGATAATTATTTCTTCAATAAGTATTACTAAGTTGAATATTCATTATTATTCAATAAACACTATCAATATTTAATTGATAATAATTTCTTCAATAAGTATTATTAGTTCGAATATTCACTGTTTATTCAGTGAATATTATTTTGGATATTCATTCGAGATTTATTTATTAAGTACTATTTATTTAAATATTCATTAAATATTTAATGAATATTATTTGTGAATATTGATTCGAGGATTATTCCAAGTAATATTTTATATTAGGATTATTCTTTCAATATTTTGGACTTAATAAATATTCTTTGGAATATTTATTTAATTTTTCTTACTCGATTAAAAAATGATCTATTTCATTCGAATATTATCTTCGACCTTCGAATCTTATGTAAATTATTTCAAAGCCTAATGATTAATATTAATTTATCAAGGAAGGTTCTCAGAAACTCTATTATTTATTCAATTCTATCTCTCAGATTATAAGGGAACCTTACCTGAGCAATGTTAGTTATCTTGTTGACTACCCGGTCATAAATTCTTTGAAACTATTCTTTTCACTCGCAACTTGATTTCTATTATTCATTGAATCTTGTGTACCCACTCATCATTCGAGGGGTAAGAGTGTTGGAACAAATTGGTATCCATTAACAAGCAGCAGCTTGGGAAATATTGGTGAATTTTCCTTTCCAACTAGATACGACTACTTTGTGGAGTCTTATCAATAAGTATTATACTTGGGGAAAGGGGGAAGAACTTTATGTTTCAGAGTTATGGATGTTATACGAACTAGGAGCGGCGTAAGTGGCCGAGTGGCGCCGGTCTAGCAATGGCCCAACCGTTGGCCGGGGGGTTCCAGAGGGCGGTAGACAAGTAAATCCATTGGTGCTTCCTTCTACATGTAGAGCACAAGAGGTGGGGAGCATAACCTGCGACTGATCATCATGAATTTTATGTCTCCTGGCGCGTCAATGCTCCAGTATTAGTTCACCTTTCAAATGTTGGAAATTTTCTGCAACACTATCGGTGTTGGCAGGTGAAAAAGTGATTGAATCTGGAATTGCAATATTTTCTGCAAGTTCCTCTTTTATGATAAATAATGCTATCTTGCTTATCTTTGACATAGCGAAAATTTCCACAGAAGTATATTTTTGAGTTACCTTGTAACTTCATCCTTTACATTATATTGGCATCATGTTCGTTAATGCATGGCATATGGTCTTTTCGATATTTCAGAACTGTTATATGTAATCACTGTTCAGTTATATTTTTATTGGTGGGCTATTGCTCACCCTTGCTTTATCTATTATATCACAACAACAACTAGACCGAATGGCCCGCACAAGGCGAAATCGGTGCAAGCTAGTGGTAGTAGCCAGAGGATTAACTGTTGAGACCATAGCTGCCACTGCCGAGTAAGAGCAACTCCAAGGGTGTTATGTAAAATGGTTAGCTATAATCATTAGCTATAGTGATAATGTAAAATTTTTGCTAAGGGTGAACATGTGTTCTCCAAGGGAATTATCTATAATTATGGTTATGTAAAATTATACATAAAAGCTTTATTGATTCAACAAATATAGCTCACCAAATATCATTATCTATATTTTTTTGCTAAGGGATTAATGGTTGGAGTGCTCAAATTTTTACATATTATCTAAATAGTGCCACTAGATGCCATGTAGATAATTTAGCTAAGGGTTTTACACCCTTGGAGATGCTCTAAGAAGCTATTGGTAGGCTAGATATTAGCTTTCGAGTAGCTAATGTAATTATTTATTTGGCATATGTAAATGGATGGCAAAGAGCATGTTATAGTTAATGAAAATTCTTTGAGTTATAAGTATTCAAACTTGTGATTAATAAAATTGGTTGTTACTCTGATTTCATCTCTGGGACTATAACGGGTGTGTTGTTATATTGGGTCACAAGGTTGTAATCTCATTTATATTGGTTTTGTGGATGGATATTGAGGTCGTAACGACCAGATCCCTAACCCCGGATCTGGGGGTGTTACAGTTGACTTATGTAAGCTCCTAAATTTACAACAAACCAACCTAAGTAACATATGTTGGTTTTACCAGGAAAAATCAATGTAGGTAGACAAATGAGTATTTCTAGTTTAGCAACTTTGTCCCACATCAAAAATGTATAAGACTGGTTCTCTATCCTTCCCTATATAAGTGGCCTTAAGAACTAAATTTATTCTCACGGAAATTATTTCACTTGTCCCACATCGATGGGATACTAGTGCAAGATTCCTACCTCAATTATATATTGGAGTCTTTGTCTATTTGCATAAGTTAAAGCTACATCCATTTGGGCTAGTTCATAATAGCCCGACGAAATCAGTCCAAAATTTTATCCCTTCCCCTTTTGGGCCTTGATGCATCTGCTCGTCCCATTTCCCTTAATCAAATTTTATGGGCCTCGATGCATTTGCTCGGCCCATACTCTAGTCAAATCTTATGGGAGCTCGATTTATCGAGCAAACCAATGAAAATATAAATAGGTAACAAATTTTATATAAAAAATAGCTCAATATGAACACATAAAATTATAATAATTTATATCATTCAATAAAACTAAGTTGGGATATTACATTAGAAATCTTCACATTAGCTTGATGTATTTTTCTCTTTTTAGGAGGAAGAATTTCAGCTTTAATTTCTGGTAGTTCTCTTCCACTCCTCAAAGTGATAGCCTTGCGTTGCTCTTTTGTAGTCATATCAGGTTGATTAGGTAATGCTCCTTGTTCACGCACACCAATTTTATTAGCAATTTTTCCCACTTGCAGTTCTAACAACTTTTGTGAAGTAGCGACTTGCTCAAGTCTCGTGTCAATTTGCCGAAATTTAGTCTCATCATTTACAAAAGCATTAGTAGTCCCTTGTATCATCTTGTTTAGAGCAACTTCCCAATCGGAAGGTTCCTTCTTTTCTTTATATGGAAGTTGATGTTGTTGTTGGGAACCTGGGGGTTGATTCTGTCTTAGTGCTATATATGGATTTTAAGCATGATTGTTATTGTAAGAAAGATTATTGTTCGGCCTTTGATCTGGATTGTAGTAAGAATTATTTTGCACTGGTCCAGATTGTCTTCCCTGAATAAAAGATGCTTCATCGGGAAACTGAGAAGCATTAGAATACTGATCAACACCATTATTACCATAACCTCCCATTGGGGTAGAGATAGCATTAACATTCGCCCTTTGTCCACGTACCTCTTGAGTAAGAGCATCCAATCTAAGAGTGATCAAGTTCATCATCTCTGTATCTTGTGCTGATTTAGCTGAGCTCGTTCCACTTGGTGCCAAAGAATAGTTATTTGCAGCCAATTGCTCAAGAAGTGCTTTTGCCTTATGAATTGGTGTTTTCTTGAAATCTCCACTAACTACCACATCCAAACTCAAACAAACATTTGCATTCAAAGATCCGTAAAAAGTACTCAGAATCATACACTCTGTACAACCGTGATGTGGACATTTTCTCAAAAGTGCCTTGTATCTCTCTCATGCTTGATACAAACCTTCACCTGGTTGTGTTTTAAAACTCAGAATGATTGTCCTCATTTGTTGCGTCTTGTCAGAATGATAATATTTGGACAAGAACTCGGTATAAAGGCTCTCCCAAGTAGCAACTGCAGTTTTTGGAAGCTGTTGGAACCATTCCCAATTTGTTGATAGTAATTTTCTGTATAAGTTCGTTCGCAGGGAAGGACTAATATTAATATAAGTTAAAGGTGTTACTTCTTAAAATCTAGAAGTGAGAAGAATAATTGGGTGTTTTGTTTCTAACTAAATTAAACTAATAATAAGCAAGTAAAACTAAGTTTTATCGATATGAAAAAACAACTCGAGAACTAGGGTTCTTCAATTGTTTCAATGATGTTGATGTAATGCGATATCTACTTCTCGTACTTTGCTAAAAAC